>CM031080.1:19249639-20536488 GCA_018257905.1 Gillenia trifoliata
GTATCCCTCTGACAATCCCATGACCAGGAACATTTTTGAACATCATGGTTATGAGAAGAAGGTCTCTGCAGTCTAACATCATTAGATTACTTCTTCCATCAATCCATTGTCCATGGATTCACTATTTGGACATATATCAACTATTGAGATTGTCCTAATTAGTGACTTTGCCCTTTTGCTGTATTTAGGGTTATCCATATATACAGTCAATGTCCTGAAAAGTTTCTTCCAAAGATTGACTTTCAGGGCATATTTCCAACAATCTCCCACTTGCACTAAAGTCAATCATTAGTGCATTTCACAGATGCTAGTAGAGTGAACTTGAGCACGTAGGTTAACTAGGTTATGTATTAATCCTTTTAGCTTAAAAAGGGATTTACTTATTAAATGTTTCCAAAACATTTAATGATGTCTCTTTCCATTTGTGTTCAAATATTTGATGAGACCTTGAGTCCACGGCTTTAGCTATCGCCCCATTACGTCGTAGTACCTTACTAACGACCTTATGGTTAGGATTCAATCATTGGTTCCATGTGAACCACGTCTATTCGAAACACCTGTTGAAGCAGTTTCTAAAACTTTAATGTATATATGTCTTAACATATATCTTGTTTGCATACTATATGCAAACATTGCTCCAACTATGAGACCATTGTAGTACCATACTAACAACGCATTCATATGATTAGTTCTTCATCCAACATGAAGATCCATTTGTTAAAATGGGTTATTTTCACTTTGGTTGATAACCTAAGTGAATGCACGCTTCTAGAGTCTCACTCTGATATTCCTTTCTCAAAGGTAATAATGTACTCATTCAGTTGCCTTGGTTCTGATCCTGGGACATATCATTATCTCCAAGTGACAACCACGATGGTTATTCACCTTTTGGATATAATCAAACAAGTCCATACTTGTGTCCCTTTTGTGATTTTAGCGACAAATTCTTTATAAGGGTCATGAAAGCAGTTTCTATATCATATGTAGAAATACTTTCTCAAATCTTCAACATTTGAGATTCAAATACCCCATTTAACTTCATTTAGTCCATTTTAAGTCTATACTTTAAATTGACCGTGTCACCAATTGTCATTCTGAGCAATATATGAATTCCATCAAATCTATCGAATAGATTTCATTCATTACATGTTGCTCAAAAGTATGACATCACTCCCACTGATTTTATTGTAACTAAGTACTCATTCAAGACATTAAGAAAAACATAACACTTATATATTTTCTTGAATTGAATGCATATAGCTCCCACTAACTTGTGTTGGATTTATTGACAATCAATAAGATCCATTAGCTTATCGATGATGTCTCAACAGTTTTGAGATATTCAATAATTCTAGTTAATCACAAGTTATTTAAATGAACTTACACAAAAGAATTGCTTCTCAAGTAATTCCTCAATGTTGGATTAAATCTAGATTTAGATCCAATACCAAATGTGTGACTTGTTTTGTCAAGTCCTTTCATTTAAAACATATGGTGTCAAACATCATATTTCAAGCTTTAGTCATACTAAGACTTATAAAGTAGTCATATAAGAATTATCCAAATCATTAGTGGAAACATAGTCTCCTACTAAGGATACGGAAATTCAACCATACCTCCTAGGTGGTTGATTAATTCTTAATCAAACACTACTTAGAGCATTATAGTTACAAGAGATGTCGAAATCGGATTGTCTTGTCGTTAAACTATATGTTGTGACTCATTTTGAAACTATTCCCTTTTGTTTCATCATCTTGTCCATTTGCTTTGTTTTCAGCTTGTTCTCATAAAAGAGAATTATGGACAACTCCCAACATATAACCATTTTATGTTAGGTTGACGAAACCAACATTCATAGGTTATTCTAAGAATGCTTACACAACATAGAATTTTTAACGATTCGTAGAGCTTGAGGCCTTTTAACAATTAAAATAACAAGCTCATAAATAATAGTCATGTACTATTAATTTTGGACAATTATAAACCAATCACATTCAAGTTTATATCCTTTTCTCACCTCCCACTGTTTCTCATGACCTTAATGAGAAATCGTATTATACATTCAAAGTGTATAATCTAGAAATAAACGGGTAGAGGACATTGTGGAGTAGCTTAATACTTTTAAGCTTATTGGTCCAACTTCATTAAGTTAATGTCTTGTTATTAAGTGACTAAGGTCTTTAAACCTTTTATAGATTTAGACACTTCATACTTGGTTCGATCACTAACACATTTGACATTTCTTAAAACAATTTATGAATGTCCAATTAGTTGTTCAAAACTACTAGTTGAACCAAGAGTGAACTTGGTTTGTGTATAAGTGATAACCGAATATAAGAAACGTTTTTCTTATGTATTTCAAGACAATGTTCAATTCATAACACTACTTAGTGATTAAATATAGAAGGCATTCATCATATTACATTGATATGATAATTTAAACATTCATAATGTTTAATACAAAAGAATTAGCTCCTACATTAGAGACTAATTATATACCTTCATATAGGCACCAAAAGTGGGTCTTCCATCATATGAAGCCACATAATAAGTTCTTATCAAAATAAGAAAGTTTAAAGACTATCTTTAAAGGGCCTAACAAACTTTCTAAGTAGATAGCAAAAAATAAGGGCCGAACTCTTCACTCCATATTTGCTTTGCTTGTCCATCTTCTACTTGCTTCCTTCACCTACATACAATTGCATAGGTGATTAGCATTTTATATCAAATATAATAATTAGAAGATCTAACATTTAGAATTGAAGATAAGAACAATAACCATACCTTGTGGTTTGTCCTTCAGAGATGCAAGGTATGACCTGCAATTCCTCTTCCAATGCCCGTCTTTTCCACAGTAGTGGCAAACCCCTTTGGGTTCCTTTGCCTTTTTCTTCACTCCTCCTTGGGCCTTAGGAGTGGGTGACTTCAACCCCTTGCCTTTACCTTTGCCTTTCGGCTTAGGTTTGGAAGAGGATGGCTTGTTGTGAGCTACTGCTAGAGTCCCCACAACGTTCTCTTTCTTCATAGTTTTCTCAGCGGTTACTAACATGTTTAGTAACTCAGAGAGAGTACTATCCATCTTATTCATATTGTAGTTCATGACAAACTGCGAAAATGAATCAGAAAGAGAAGCCAAGATGAAGTCCTGGGCCAATTCCCCGTCAAGTGGAGTGCCTAGGCTCTCCAATTGTTCAATGAGTCCAATCATCTTCAGTACATGTTGATGCACTGGGGCTCCCTTGACCATTTTGGTCTTCACAAGTTCACAGACAGTGCTGAAGCGACGGTTGCGCGTCCCTTCACCATATAACTCCCTAAGATGGAGTATGATGGAGAATGCACTGTCCATGCCCTCGTGCTGTCTCTGCAGCTCCTCATTCATGGAAGCCAACATATAGCACTTGGCTTGTGTATCATCCTCAACGTGCTTGTCATACTTAGCACGTTCATCCTCAGTTGCCTCGGGGCTAAGAGGTATGTGAGAGGGAGCCTTGTCTAGTACGTAAACAATCTTCTCCAACGTTAGGAGAATCTTGATATTACGGTACCAAGATGGGAAATTGTACCCTTCAAGGCAATGCTTGTCGAGTATCTTTGATAGCGTGCTTCCAACCATATCTAAATACATAACAAAATTAAATAAATTAGTTTTATTGTTGAATAAGCCAAACGATTTGGGTCTTTAAAACGAATGACTCAACCCACTATTTTGTCAAATCCCATATCCCTCAAAATGGAACCCGGGAGATTTCAAATAAAGCTCCTAGTGGATTATGGGAGGCTCACTATTACCAAGCCCACCTCACAATGATATGATGTTGGCTAGCAAAAATAATAATGAGAGGGTACGGTTACCCATTCACAACAACCTCTTGTGATTACCCATCTTTGGCCTCTAGAGAACAATGCCTCACAATGATATGATGTTGGCACTATTACCCTTAGTTAAGTTTTTACCCACCATGTCCGGTTCGGATAGGGGTCCAAGTATGACCTCACGATGATACGATGTTGGCCATACTCGTATCCTACCTTTACCACATCAAATGTTGAAATAGACCCCTCCTGAGTATAAGCACATACTTTGCACTCCCCCATAATAGGGTGAAGGCGTGTATGAGTCATAAACGATTGGAGCCTACCATGGTGGAAGGCCACGAAGAAGTGTTCAAAACACCTCTCCGCTTTCAACTTAATATTGATTGTAATTGAGGGGTTTTTGAGGTCTCATCGTTTTATTTATTTAATCATATTACAATAAATGGTGTCCTATAACAAATACTAGTTATTTTTAGGCTCTTTGGAAGACTATGGACATTGTAGGTTAGTTCAACAACGAGCCAACATTGTTGAATAAGATCTAGGGAAGCTATCGTTTTAATTACGTGCTTTCAATCCAATTAAAACATTTTTAATTGAGCCATTAGAAACGAAAGACAATCATTCATTGCTAATTAGGGCGTTGGACCCAACAAATCTTTAATCTCATGAAAACCCCCTTTAATATCTATCTTTACCAATAGTTAAAGAAACTCTAGTCTAGTACTAGAGGGAATCAACTAATGAGGTAAAGAAGTAATAAGAATTACAAACCGATTTGTACAAATTCCAACAAATTACATATACTAAGAGGGAGAGAAAGATTATCGTCTAACGTGTTGTGGTCCAATTGAAATAGTAATTAAAACACATTCCCAAGGTTCAAACAATTTGAATTTGTCGGCCTTACTAGTAGCTCAATTATCGTTTAAGGCGTATGTCCATAGTCAACCATTCTACTAACTATTTAATCACATTAAATAATTAATTGAAATGCAACAATTATCAATTAGATTTAGTACATATGGGCATAATTGTATGATGAGTTTAATCTACAAACAAAAATAAAATATCAAAATATTTTGTCCTCAAGAGAGGTGGGGCCAAAATGCAAATACTTAAAAGTTATGGGTCAAACCGCAAATACTTAAAAGTAAATACAACTTATTTAAATTTGCAAAATAGCCCCTGAGGGACCCATCACTAGGTGTGGCCGGTTTGGGGAGTGGGATTTGGAGAAAAAATGTCAAACAATTTTTCAAACAAGTAAGGGCCATGCTTTTCCTTGTCACCTAATGTCCTTGTTGACTTTAAAATAAGATTTGGGTATGGTGAGGGTATGGGTTCCTAGTCAAAACTATGATGGTGTAAATCTTCAAACATTTTGATAGATTATTACACACCCAAAACAGAAAATAAAAGCAAGAACAATAAAATGAACACCAAGAACAAAATCATGAAAACAATTTCAAGATTTGCACTTTCTTGGTGATTTTCAATATCAAAAACAAAAGTGACAAGGGCTAGACTTTCTAGCTTAAAAGTGTGTGTGTGTAGTACAAAATAAAACACAAACACAAGCCCTAAAATCCCCCAAAAACCGTGCCCCCCCCCACAAAGTGTAAAGCCCCAATTTTGTTCAAAAACTCACTCTTCACTCATGCATTTAAAACACTTTTACATGCATATCTTCTTCAACTCTTGAATCACATTTTTCAACAATTGAAAAACAAAAGATAAACATACTTTGAATGAAGAAATATTATGTCAAACATAAAATTATAACCCATATATATAAAATCCAAAAGGACACAACAAATATAAACCTTTGGCTCTTGATACCACTTGAAGGGAAATTATGAGATTTGTATGGGATTTCTAATGACTAGCATGCATAAGCAATTCGAAATTCATATGCATAAGCAACGGAAGCTAAAATTATCAAAGCAATAGTCATGCAAATCCCCTTCAAGAAGCATAGGTTAATATTTGATACATCTAAGAAAATAAGAACAAAGTTAAGGTGTAGTATTATACCTCTTGATCTACTCTTTAGACCAAGGATGGACCACCTCCAAGCCCTTTGTTCTTGGAACTCCTTGAGCCTTGCTTCCTTCCTTGATTCCTCCACCTTGAATGATTGCCTTCAATAGATTTCTCCTAGAGCCTCCAAGGTAGAAGGCCTCTAAAGATCCACACCTACACTAGTAGTGGAATGGATGATATCATCAAAAGAAAGGAGATGAGTAGCTTTCCCTTCTTTGGAAATGGCCGGCTGTTTTAGTGAGGAAGGAGGAGATATTTTTCTTCTCTTTGCTGACAAACTCAATCCAAAGCCATACCCAAGTATGGTGAAGTATGGTGATGAGGTTCCACTAATGAAGTCATTAAACTTCCATATATAAAAAAGAGGAGTCAACTGACTCCACTCACTCTCTCTCATTAGAGAACCATTACTGAGTGTATTTTAGCTTTTGGGCTTTTTATAATTCAAGTCATCTTATGCTTGAATAAAGCCCAAAGAGGTTTAGGGCCCAATGGGCCCTAATGAACCCCGAACTTCTTCATAAAGCCCAAAATCCATCTTTTACTTTCTATGATTTCTGGCACAGACTTCTTAATTAATCATCATATCACTCAATTAATTCAATTAATTATTTATCATCCATATAGTTCCCACCACAAGAGTGTATCGGTGTACAATCATTTTAGGTTCTAATTAACAAGGCAAAGGAGGTGATTGGTATCAATCCAATTGATTAGTTTTAATCCAATCATCTAGTGAATTAAAACTTATTTTAATTTATCTTCTTGATGATTACTAATTTAATCATCCATAAGATCCCACAAGCCAGAGTGCACATCTAAACATATCATGGCTACTCAAGCTAATGTAGAAGTTTGTTCGAGAACCTATTCAATTGGAACTACAATGTAATTCGATCCTTCTAGTACAATACCAATCACACTAATAGGGTATGGATACATAATGTCAAACCTAATGCGTGATTATACCATGTTATGATTCAATTGAGTCGTAGCGAACACTTTCCATCACTACGCCATTACTTCGCCGAAGATCTCCTAATCATATCTAGAGTATTCTTCCTCTCGTAACGCAGGATTAGAGATCCCTTGTTGACCATTCACTTGCCTCCATGGCTAAGTAGCTTAACTCCAATTATGCCGTGGACACCCTTTAAGATTGGGGGTGATCTTTGACATAGTCAAAGATCAAGGACCTAACCACAAGACAACTATGATGTCTCGTGTCAATGGATTACTTACATATTCCAACTAAACTAGCTAGTTATTGTCGGGACATGTGAGTAGGTTCCACAAGCACACTTTCCATTGTATTCAAGTGAACTATTCCCTTAGTATACCTACATACTTGTCATATGTCAACACACCTAATGGCTGAGACTCTCCATCCTTCCCATTTGTGTTTAATATAGTACGCATCGTCTATGGATTGCCGGCATCCTCCGACAATCCCATGACCAGAACATTTTGGAACATCATGTTATGAGAAGAAGGTCTCCTCAAGTAGCTTCAACTTCATTAGATTACTTCTTCCATCAATCCATTGTCCATGGATTCACTATTTGGACATTTATCAACTATTGAGATTAAAGAACCTCTAATAAGTGACTTCGTCTTTTTTGGTCGTATTTAGGTTATCCATACATATACCAAATGTCTCAAAAGTTTCTTCCAAAAAGATTGACTTTCTTCGTGGCATATTTCCAACATATACACGCGCCACGAGCTTCCATTAATGAAAACAGATTCGAAAAAAGACCTTCCACGCGCCTCACGCCATGCGCTTTGAAGGTCGGAGTTTCGCTCCACGCCAAGAACACTTCACTGCCAAGGCGCCACGCGCGAGCTGGCCACCGAGCTTGAGCCGGCCAATCCTCGGCTCGCCTGAGCTTGCCAACACGGCCGGGCCAAGCCGTCAACGCGAGCCGGCCAAGCCGCTACCGGCTACGGGCCAAGCCGTCAAGCCGATGATCGCCAAGAACCGCTCGGTCCCGGTCACGACGCTGCGATGGCTTGGCCCAACTGCACCGATGACGCGCGACTGGTTATCCTCGCCAGATTCTCGCCGCCGGCGCCGGCCGCCGTGTGCTGGCCGGGCCGTCGCCGCCGGAATTGGGAATTTTGCTTCTGCTGGTAAACTTCAGAGCTTCATAACTTTCTTCGCTTTTAAGTCCAAATTGCCCATTCCGTACCAAATGAAGTTGTAGATAGTGGGAACAAGATTGGTACTCATTGGGACAAGTGTTTAATAAGGCATATGCAAACAAATCAGTGGAAAGAGACCACAAGCCTGAGACACAAAGGGTTTACAATCCCCAGATTACAATTGTTACCATCACAAATGGTTATAAAATCGAATCTTTCTTAAGGCTAACTTCTGCACATTTGCTTGGAGAGTCAATACATAGAATAAATGGGAAAAGACAATTAGTACTCAAAGTATTAAGGCAAGGAATACCACAAATAATGTGCAAATCCTATTTACTATAGGTGGGGAATGCTAAACCCTAAATAAAACTAAAGCGATTGGAGATAGAAAAGGAGGTACAAATCAAAGTAAGATATTCATTATCAACTATTTCATGCTTCAATGTAAGACATCCATATCTATTACATGCTGCTTAAATCTGAGGAAAGTTCCATCATAACTTGCCTCAATTAATCACTACCAAAAATTTGGTCTTTGGCAACAGTGAAATACCGTTGCCTTTCTTATATAGGCACCAATGTATTGGGAGGTGATGCCTTTCCTATGGGAAAAGGCATCAGTTTTTCTCCGTTGCCTATATCACCTTAAGACTTCAGATCTTATTATTATCCGATGCAATTTGTCCACAATTCCATTGACTTTTATGGTTTTTGAGTCAACTTCCGTTGCTCAAAGGCTTATTGCATCAGAATTTATAAATATTGTGATGTCCCTCCGTAGTAAACGCATCAATATTATCCTCTAAAACTGAGGTATTATTCTGTTGCCTTAAACATTATAAACACCAGTCTTTACTTGATTTATGATGCCTCATTGACCAAATACAACGGCTTTAGCCTGATCACATTCATTTCAAGTACTAGTATACTTTCATTCATAAGTAGATGAAATTGTTCTAAACACTTGACAAGATAACAACATATAAGTTCTTACATAATTCATGTCCTCCTATCTAAGCCTCCACATGAATTGAGAGATCAATAGAATCATCCCATATTTTCAGGACAAGCTCCGCTACCACCTTTTCTGAGATTGTTCAAAGGTTAAAAAAAAAACATAAATATGGAAAGTATATTATGCTAGCATTATACATGCACATTTTCTAATCAAATTAAAAAATATTACGACACTCACTTTCACAACAGCAATTGATGAACATAAGACCATTCCATCATTTACAAAATACAAGTTGATTTTTTTTCTCTGACTGCAAAAAAGAAATCAATTGGTCAAGAGAATTATGAAATTATTGAGACTTGTTTAATAGATTATACTATTAAACAGAGACAATAAAACACAAATGAATGCAGATCTTTCTTTTTTTTCCAATCAACTAATGAATGACAGCAGACATATCAAACTTATAACCTTTCCAAGTTCTGATTTGGATCACTCACAACATCAAAATGAGAAACAAAGCAAAACAAAAGTATGAAAAACCAAAAAGGCAAAAAAGAAACATCGGCATTTGAAGTCAATAAATTGCTGTAAGTTATTTAATCAGGGAAAAATACAGAAAATGATGGCCAATTCACCAAACATAATAGCAATGAGTCTCATCCACAAAAGGGCACCGTCCAATCAGAAAATAGAACAAAAAGATTGAATAAGATGCACCATATGGATGCAAGAATTAAATAAGAGAGAAATCTAAATCAAATCCTGAAAAACCCCAAACTGATGAAACTTAGCCTAAAGAATGCATGCAGCAGCCAAATGGAAAATTAAACCAAATTAGCACCTGGCCCAAGAATAATATAAAATCCTCAACTTGTGTATACAGATTCTTAGTTCAAAAAGAAGTTGAGAAATTGAAAATCTGCAAGAGTAACAGAACAAAATTGAAACCATAAATCCAATTCGTAATTAAAAAGCTCAAACCCTTATATAAAGACAACAAGCTCCATCTAACCATTACCTCAGAAATCCAGTAATCTTGACAAATTTCATCAACATAATCAGAAACTTCGAATTGATTGCAATCATCATCAAAACTCAAAACTGATTAGTGCCGAGTCTGTCGACCCAATGTATGCCAGAAGTTAAATGAAAGATTAAACTAAATCAGAACGTGGTTACAAAATCTCCAAATCTACCTTACAAAATTGAAAACCTAAAGAAATCACGGCCCAAAACTGAAACCCACAAGTCAAATTAAAACCTAAAATCTAAAACTCTAATAATTAAATTAAAAAATGAACAAGGAAATTACCATATTCAACCCAAGTTCCAATCAAACAGATATCCAATTAAATAGAACGGTGCATATTTGAATCCATAACGACGATCCTCAATGGTTTAGAGCTACAAAGAAACATACATGGCAAAAGACGAGGTAGTAGGCAAAGACATGGATAAATTACCGTTTCTTCTGAGTTTCCATCGCCTCAAGAGCATCCTTCTTAAGTTCCTCCAGCTGTGCTTTGGCTTTCTTGAGTTCTAGCTGTTCTTCATACTTTGGTAGCTCCTCCTTACGAATTCCAAGCCTAAAAAGACAAGGTTAGACTGGATCAGAATTTTGTATCTCACATGAGCTACGGAAGCATACAATAAGCAAGTGTTTAATAAGGCATATGCAAACAAATCAGTGGAAAGAGACCAAAAGCCTGAGACACAAAGGGTTTACAATCCCCAGATTACAATTGTAACCATCACAAATAAGATTAACTTCACCCTCCTGATCACAATTTTTTCAAAAAGGAAAATAGTTTCGGTGGTTGGTGATGGAGTGTAAAGAAGGAAATAGTGCAAACAAAATCAGCTTGAGATTGAACATTGTTTGAAAATCCCAGCATCTCATATCTCCTCCATAACAACTACTATGCCAAGATTGATTTACTAATATACCACAGTGGAACTGGCAACTGAAGTTATTCAACAATGGGATCGGACGGGGCAATGCAATTTTAATTTAAAAGTTAAAAGAAAAAAAATCAGTGTTTTAGCATAAACTACTTTTTATATGAGAGTTTGCAATGCACGTACAGTAAAGGTATATATAAAAATTAATTGAGATATCAACACTTGCTCTATATTCAAAACATTACTTGAAAATGAAAAAAAAAAATCAAAACAATTGTCACCTACTTCTGGTTTATTTTCTCAAATTCTGCCATGAGAACAGCCATCCCTTTTTTATCATTCCTCAAAAGAGGTTTCTTCAGTTCCTTTTCGACTTTCTCCAATGCATCCATCATCATAGCCTCTGCACCAAGTTCATCAGTGAGACCTCTCCTGCAAAAGGGAAAGAAATAAGTTAAATGACACTTTTCCATATATGAATTTTTTTTTTAATATTTCAAAACTCAATAGTTACTCAAACAAGGAACACTGACAAGGTAAATACCTAAACAAGGAATCTATCTTACATTACACGTAATCCTACCAAAACAAACCACCATATAGAACAAGATTTTAGCATTACACTGCAGGCAATCAGACGATGCTGAAGATATTGAAGCCCAAAGCTAAGTACAAAATATAATATTTTCTTCAAATCCCTCCAATAAGCCCCTCCACAATCTTCAAAATCCTCTTGCTTCTTTCCTACCAAACTACTTCAAGAACTGCCAGTATGCCACATACCCTCAACACTTTTAGATGTCTTCCCTACCCAAATAACTTATGCTTCTCCCTTAACCACGCCTGACATCCTGCTGGGATCAACCAGCTACATTTCCTCCTTTTGTACAGATTCAACACAACTGAAGTCTACAGAATGGTGAAGAAATAAATGAATCGACTACTTTCACTTCCACACATAACACACCAATAAGGTGATAGACAAGGTTTTGGTCTTCGCATTTGAATCTTATCACATGTACTCACCTTGCCTAGGCCCAAATCTGCACCTTCACAGGTACCTTTGCTTTCCAAATGGGGAGGAGTAAGAATAGAAGGCATTACCACCGGAATTGTCACACAAACTTTGAAATAAAAGATACAACAGAATAATTCCATAATGATTCCAGGAGCAACCTTCTAGAAACAGCTCTACTGCTAAAAAAGTTTAAAATTCTCCAAAGAAGATAACAAGTCAGCCATCTCCCGTGCCTCCTACCCATTTAAGTTCTTCGTAAAACTATAGTCTCAGCTCAAAGAAAAATTAGGACTGACTGCCCTTCCTCACAGATACTTGATCCCCCCAACAGTTCTGCATGCCACCCATTCTCTTGAATCCCCTGCATGCTTCTTATTATCATATACCATGAAGCTTCCTTTTCTAAGGAAAAAGGCCACAACCATTTAGTGATTTGTATCTTAACAAAAACTTCACTACACATAAACCGCCCTTCTAATTAAGTGCTCTCTCTTTCATTCACAACTCGGCCGACAAGCATCTCTCATGATATTATCCAACTTCCTAGCAACCCCTACTAGGTATCTTGAGCAACAAAAAATAATGTAAAGGATGGATTTACTGTCAACCAGCCTCCCATGGACATAAAGGCATTTTTCTACCCTCCCAGTCGCCTCACCCCTTAGAAACAGCCAGCCTTTCCAATTTATCTTCTTGGGAACTTATTTCCAAACATTCATTGGGACCAAGGATACATCCCCTCAATATAGAATCACACCATTAAACTTATCCGAAATTTCCAATAAACGTTAATTAGGGGTTTAGAAACATGTAGTATGAGCACAAATCTTAATTACATTAATGGTCAAAAGACTAAGGAAATTGTTTCTGCTTTTAGATCACCAAGATGATAATCACACTAAGCTTGGTAGAAATTATATATTAAAATAAGGCCTCATGAGTAATAACAGAAACAACATGGAGTATAAGCACATATATTAAAAACCACATTAATCCCGTTATACAATGAACAACTTGAAGAACAGAGTAGCACGTACTTGATCCTAATTTCTTTCAATGTCAACAGATATGTTCTAGCATCTGGGATATCTTGTGTTCGGGTTTGGATGGTGTGTTTGATGCGCTGGGATTCTGAGAACAAATCTGCCCTGCAAGACACAAAATGCATTACTGACCACTTCAAAAAATTTAAAACATTGAAAGGTGGCATCTAATGAAGAAAAATACAGAACAGCACATAAGCTCCCTCCTCTAATGTGATAGTAATTTTATCTACATTTCAGTCATATAATACCAGTAGAAGTTAATGGAAATAAAAGGGCTAACAAGATAAAATGAGATCAAAAGTAACATTACAAAATTTTGGAAGTTAAATTATGAATTATGTTATTTAATAATGTTAGCTAGTCTGGAACTAGTCAAGTGAATAGGGGTTGATGATTCACTCCAACCAATAACAAAGTGTTATCATAAACAAATTAGTGCACGTTCATCCATGTAAAGGCAAAGAAAAGTTCAATGCAATCCGATGATCAGAACTGTTCAATTTTTAGGACTTCATTTAAAATCACCGAAATCCAAAATTCAACAAACCATTGCATAAGAAATATACGAGCATATCTCTTAAAAAAATAACTAAATGTTCATGATGATAATCAATTTTTGTACAGATGATTATATGATGGAGATCTGTAAGCTAGATGGTTTGGATTATTAAACCTCATTGTAGAGTGCCTCGAACAATTAATCCCTCTCAACAAAAGGGATTACAAATGCTATGGTTCAAGTTCCTTCACCGTTGATCACAAATATTGATTGTCAATACCCTTTACTCCCTTCTCATCCCCTCCCTGTCAATTTCCTTATTTGCATTACCTACTACTCATTTCCTCCATAAATTGTAGCAGTATATTATGTACAAACTATACAAAAACATTACTAATGAAGATAATGTACATTCTAGAAACATAACACTGTCATCCCTTGTGTTTATATGTTTGTCACGAAATGTGAAATTATACATGTAAAAACAAATAGGCACATCTGCGTAAAACAACAAAGCAATCATATTAGTCTAAAAAATAGACTGGTAAAGGGTTAACGAAACTGACTTCTCTCTTATAGTTTTCATGACCTTGGCATACTGAGAAACAGCAGCTGGATCCTCTGGGTCAATAGTGATCTTCTCTTTGCGAAGTATACCAAGGGCTGTCTCAAATTTCTTTTTAACATCCAGGAATATGTTCTTCAGCATCTCTTTACCCCTCAAACGCAAGAAATTTTCAGTAAGGTTTCATCATATATGTATTAACAGATGGCAAAACCATAATCAATGACAAAACTATTTCTTACCCATCAATGATAACAAAGGAAAGAAATAAATAAGATCAGTCAGTCACCCATAAATACACCCTATCTAAACAACACTAAAACGCAAGAGATCAAGTTTGGAATTCAGCACTGTATAACACTCACATATTAAAACCAATGTAAATTTGTTAATAGCAAAAAGCAACCCATTATTCTCAATGTTGTTATTTTGGGAAACATCGCAAATCACAATGAATAGCATCGCATAACCTTAAATCGGGCTAAACATTTCGACTCACCATCACCCTTTAGCACGGGGCGACTCGCTTCCTTAGCGAAGTAACGGACTGGAATAACGCGCTCCTGTTGAAGAATGACTCCATTGCCACACAGCTGAAACATTACGAAGAAAATTAATACAAAAATCCTGGTTTACATTTATCCAGAGCTAAGAACCCCCGAAGCTTTTCGCATATTTATAATCTCTCGGATCATGAAAAATTAAAATTAATAATAATCGCTCAAATCGTATTACATATCACAAACTATGTCATCTGATACGCGATAATTTTAAGAAAATTAAAAATGAAAATCGTAATCTGAAATGCCTTAATTTTCTCAAACATTTTCTCAGAAGCCAAACAACTGAAGAAAGAAATTTGAGAAATGAGGATCGAGTGACTAACCTGTCTGGATTTGGATAAGAGGCGGGAAGAGAAGGCCATGATCGGAGCTCAGTCTTCGTCTTCTTCCTGTTCGGGTTTCGATTTAGGGTTTGGATTTGATTGCTCTGAGGCCTCTATCAGAGTTCTGAGAGAGAATGAGAGAGAGAACAAGTTCCTCTGCCTTATATCTGGACCGTTGGATGCTCACCTGAAGACGTAGTTGCAGTTATTTTACCACAATGCCACTGCTTTACCATTTTATTTTGCTTTTTTTTTTTCATATTTATTTTTTGCAAAAGAATATAAATCGAGTCAACTATAATCCGTACCAAATTCATTGTTCACAATAGTAGAACTTGTGTATAAGTAGATATTACTATATCATAGTGATAATTTTCTATTACCTTATATTTGCTTATTGGATTATATTACTAATGACAATTTTCTATTACCTTATATTTGTTTAATGATTTAATATCAAAAAAATCGTGCACGTGTACATAGGATGCTTCATTTTTCCTTATGTTTTTTCTACAATATGGTGCCCTATCTAAAGTCATTTGTAAGGCACTTTGCACAAAAGTGTGAGGCTTCCAGTATTTTAGTTTTACTATAAGTTATTTTTGTTCGTGACATGCAACAACAATCTAACATAAAGTTCGACTATAATGGTACGTATCACTCGGTGGTACATGTTTATGCAGGATCAAAATGGTGAAAAGATTCATTAGATTTCTATATGTAAGATCTAACCGTTGATTTTCTGAACCACTTAGTGGTATGTGCCATAGAAGAAAAATTGGTAACATTTATCACTTTTTTTTTAACAACCAAAAGCACTTGAAAACTTCTAAAATTGTTGTGAAATATAGTGTGAATGCCACACATATAGATGCACGAAGAAGCAAAGAAACATGCAAAATGAAAGTCAAAAGCTACATGCCCTAAATAGTGTTAGTTTGATTTTTACTGTTATGGTATGTAAATTTCCCATAAGCATTAAAGGAAATGTCGAATGAAAACCTCTATATAGAGGTATATCTGTATCATTGTGAAGATAAAAAGGATAAGAAAGCATAGCGTAATAATACTGTTTTCCCTCATTTTCTCATCTTGTACGTCCATTTCACTAGACTGACACCAGTAAAGAAAATAAACAGAGTGATACATTTCTCCCGTTCCACTTCAGTCTCTAGCAAAGGTTCTCTCTTCTTTGCCTATTTATAACACGTTATCAGCACGACGCCCTAACCCTAACCAGTTTTCATTTTTCCTCCGCCGCTAAAATGTTTTCCATAAGGATCTTACTGTTTCTCTTCCTCCTCTTCCTCACCTATTTTGTGACCCTTCGCCACCACAATGAAGAACTGTTACCACCAATCCTTCTCCTAGTCCTCATGTTAATAACCACTTATATTTTTTTTATTTCTTATTTGGTGTAGCTCCTGACTATTAACCTAGTATTTATTTATGTTAATTTTTTGCTGCTAACTTCGGTGGTGCAGTGTAATCGCACATCCTGCTTTACATTTTTGCTGAGAGTGGTGCTGTACAATCGCCCTCCTCATTAATTTTTTTTCTGGTAGTAATACTTGATACTGATGGCAATGTCTGTGTAGCGAGTATTACTAACTACCTAACAGTTTTAATTAATGTCCTAATTAAGTTAACCTCAAGACTGAAGTTTCGAGTTCTTATCAGTTTGGCCTGAAGTTTAAAAATGAAAATTTTGTAAGAACCAGAAGATCTAACATTTCATTCCTCCAAAATCCATATTATTGCAAGTTCTTACACATCTCATTTTTCTTTCTGAAAAAGAAAATGGCGAACTTGGCAAAGCTTGATTTTGTCGCCCTTGACATCACTAGAAAGAACTACCTTACCTGGGTAGTAGATGCCAAGATCCATCTTGAGGCAAGCATCTTGGGGACACCATCAAGGAAGGAAACATTGCTTCCTCCCAAGATCGAAAGAAAGCCATGATCTTCATTCGTCGCCACATCCATGAAGGATTGAAGAGTAAATACCTGACAGTTGAAGACCCACTGGCCCTTAGGAATGCCTTGAGAGATAGATATAATCACCAGAAAAACGGTGATTCTCCCAAGAGCTCGTTATGACTGGACGCACCTGCGAATCCAGGATTTTAAGTCAGTCACGGAGTATAATTTTGCAATGTTTAGAATCAGCTCCTAAATAAAACTTTATGGGGAGATTTTCACTCAAGCATACATGTTGGAAAAAAATATTTAGTACTTTTCATGCCTCTAATTTGCTCGTGCAGCAGCAATATAGAGAACGCGATTTTACAGAGTACAACCAACTGATATCAATACTCCTTGTGGCTGAGCAGAACAATGAGCTCTTGATGAGAAATCACCAGTCCCGACCGACTGGATCGGCACCATTCTCAAAAGTGAATGTTGTTTCTCTTGAAGGAAACACCACCTCCTCTCGTGACAGTAACTACAAACGAGGACATGGCCACAAGCAAGGCTGATGGAATGGACATGGTAAGAACCATGGTGTCTATAATTAGAACCAGGGTCCAAGGCGTAATCGAAACCCAAGCTTTAAAAATGTAAACCGCTATAAGAGGAAAGCTCATATGAAGAACGCCCCTATAAATCCTGAAGGAGTTTGCCATAGGTGTGATGGCAATGGACATTGGGGGCGTACGTGTCGTACCCTAAAACATCTTGTGGATCTTCATCAGGCCTCACTCAAAGGAAAGAATGTCGAAACTAACTTCATTGAGCAGGCTGATCCAATGGATATACTTTATCCAGTGTTCAACATATCGGGTCAATTAGACACAACCCATCTGGATGTTTCCAACTTCATTGTGAAAAGGGGGAATGAAGTTTATGGGTCCAATTTGAATCAATTTGATTTTCAATGTACTCTTTTATTTTTCATTATCTACCTTGTTGTTTGAAGCTTGTAATTTCAATTCAATAAAAGTGGCATTGCAGTTTCCTTTTTATAAATAAATTGTTTTAACTATGATTATCTTACTCATCAGAAAGTATGGATAAAAATTATGGTTGTTCTCAAAGCATGAATAATGGCAAAGATATTTGTCTCGTAGACTACACAACCACGCATACGATACTACGAGATCAAAAATATTTCTCAAGCTTGATGCTTACAAGAGCAAGAGTAACAACATTAGCTGGCCAATCAGACATAATTGAAGGCTCCGGAAATCCCATATTATGTTACCAAATGGAACAATATTATCCATACAAAATGCACTCCACAAGAAATTTGTTGAGTATTAAAGATATACGTTTGGATGGATACTATGTTGAAATGAAAGATAAAGATGATGTGAAATATATTTGCATTACCTTTTATGATACCCAAAAGCGTCTATTAGAGACGTTGCGTGGTATATCGAGTGAATTGTATTATACATACATAAAGACAATTGAGGCACATAGTGTCATGAACCAGAAGTTCATTGATCCAAAAATTTACATGCTTTGGCATGACCATCTGGGTTATCCAAGATCCACCATGATGCGTAGGATCATTACCAACTCTAATGGGCATCCATTATTAAGCAAACATATTGGTATATCAAATGATAACCCTTGCAAGGCTTGTTCTCAAGGAAAGTTAGTAATTAGACCATCTTTGTTACAACTCGTCCCAAAAATTTTATCTGAAATTACCAAAATACCCCTAGTGTCAATGTTGACTTTTGTTGACTTTTCGAGACGACTTATGAAAATTTATTTCTTTACATATTCATGATGTACTCGTCAATACGAACGCGTGGACGCAAACGAAACTCAATTCGGAGTTAAAACGAATGTTTTATGAAGCTTTAAAGTGTAGGGGCATTTTAGTAATTTCCACTCCGTAAGTTGAAGTTAGGGTTTTGGGGTTGTGGGTTGGCTGCTGTGCAGCAACACTTTTACCCTAGGTCTGCACGTTCACCCTCTCCTGCTCTCCCACTTTTCTCTCTAAGCCAAAAAGTTCCAAAACTCACCGAAACCCTAACCTTGGGACGAATCACAAAACTGTCAAACCGTTGCCCCAAATCAATACCATCACGATTGTCTCGTCATTCTAGACGAGGCTGTGATTTTAGAATCTCCAAACTCGAACCCGATCGATCAAACCGACGTCAAAACGGTTTCGACAAACTGTCCGTCAATTTCCTGTGCAAACCAGACCAAGGTAAGCCTCAAGACCATTACCATTGGTTTTATTGGATTGAGTAGGTTCAAATCGATATAAAGAGCGTCGAATTTGGTGCAGTTTTGAAGGAGAACGAAATTAGGGTTTCCCGAAGCTTCCTGGCCAATTTCAGGCCATCTCCGGCCATTTTTCCGGCCTCAAATTGGTATGAAAATATTCTACTCGTCAATACCTTCAATTTGATATATGGCACGTTAAATTTGGCCAAAGAACGAAAAAGTTATGAATTTTTGAAGTTTTGCAATTAATTCAGAAAATTTCCCAGATTTCCGACGAACCAGACGGCGGCGGCTCCGGCGACCGGCGAGGGGAAGAAGGCAGAGGAATATTCCATCAACGGTAACGGAATATTCCTGACGGCGTCAGAATATTCCATCAGAAAGCTATATTCCGTTAAAATTAACAGTGATGACGTCAGCAGCGTGTGGCTAGCGTCAGCCGCGCGTGGGGTGACGTCAACAGAGCGCGTGCCGCGCGTGGAGGCACGTGCCAGCGCGTGGCGACACGTGCCAGCGCATGGCGGGGCGTCCGACCGTTTCCCGGCGCGTGGCGGCGGGTGAGGCGGCGCACGGCGGCGCCGGTTGTAGGGTTTTCGGGCCCCGAAAATCGTTTTTCGAGCCCGTTTTCGCTAAAATAGTATTATTTTTGGAATATTTTTCTATAGGGCCTATATGAATTTATATTAGGGAGGTTCTAATTTTTCCCCTAATATTAAATAGGTAATTCTTCGGCGCCACACTTCGAGGAGGGCAACACCGAGGGAGATTTCACTCCCGATCACCTGTGAGTGGACTTTTGTTTTCATACTTGGTTTATATGCTTGAAAATATTTATGAAATGGTTTTCTTACATGAGTTTAAATGTTTTTGAGGCATGCTTATATATATATATATATATATGGATATATATATTTTATGAAATGATTTTGAGAGATGAATATAATTGGTTATATTGATATTTAATTTTATGGCTTCTAAGCATGATTATGTTCGATTATACAACGTTTAAATATTTGGGAAATTATGAAGTATATGATATTCGTCACTTTTACACATGATATATGTATGTATGTTTTCAAACACACTTGGTATGCTTTCACTACGTTGTAGTACCGTCTCACGGCCGTAGGACAAGTCTCACATGTTTGGGTCACACGCACTGTACTCTAGGGGTATTGTCCGGTAAATACCTTAGTGCAAGCTTGTCTTACGTTTATGTTTATTTTTGGGGAAAAGGCCCTATTACGTAAGGACTCAGGTGTGACGCGCTAATGCGCAAGTGCTTACATGTGTGTGGTACTAGGAGTACAAATTGATTGATAACGTAAAGTGCTTGTACGGGGATTGAGAGGCTGTTCCTCAACACGTACATGGGTGATTGCTCATATACCCTGTGTTGGATTTCTTATCTATACTATTGATATATATATGGCGAAACGATTTATGGGAATATGAATTGTTATTTACGGAATTATGTTGATATATATATATTTCCAGTTATACTTAAAGTATGGGTTGACATCTATTATGGTATTATTTACGGATTTCGCGTTGAGATTTACTTTCAGCTGTATACTTATATTATAGTATGATTTTGATACATACTATGGTAGTATGATTTTGCAAATATACTGGATTTCAAACAGGGGGTTACTATGTTGAAAAGAGAAAGGTATTTCGAAAACTTTTATTTTCGTCCACTCACACCTTTTGTTTTTGCGCCCCCTTGAGGACTTAGTGATAGAGCATCGGGTGAAGTCGAGGCATCTGAGTGGCAGCTCTGATTCTATTTCCCGACCATGTAGGGATTTATCTTTTCTGTTATTCAGTTTCTTTAATAATATCCATCCCTGTTATGGATAGAAATTCTAGGAATTTGATTCATTATTTGTTTCCGCTGTTTCAAATTAGTACGCTCTGAACCTTGTGCATGTTGACATTAATTTCCGCAACTTTATGGTAATTTAATTTACTTAAACTAAGTGTTGTCATGCATTTAATGGCTTCGTCACTTACGAGTGTCGGCCAGCACGCCCGAACTCGGTATCCACGTGGTATCGAGGGTGGGGTGTGTCAATCTTAGTCTAAGATTGATGCAGAATCCCCATCATTTCTGCAAAGAATTCAAGGGGATATTTGTGGGACTATTCAACCATCTTGTGGACCATTTCAATATTTTATGGTTTTTGTTGATGCATCTACATGATGGTCACATGTTTGCCTCTCTACTTGAAATGTAGTTTTTGAGAGACTTCTTGCTCAGATAATTAAATTACAAGCACAGTTCCCAGATCATCCTATTAAGTCGATTTGACTTGATAACGCTGGTGAATTTACATCTCAAACTTTTGATGATTATTGCATGACAATGGGCATTGATGTTGAACACCATGTTCCTCATGTTCATACTTGTTGGGGTCTTTTTTGTTGGAAGGCTTTACTGCGTTTGTGTTGTAAATAGGTTGACGAAGCCTTTGCGCCCCATTTCTGAGTTAGCGAGAACTAGGCCCAAACCATCCCGAAGGAGAAGCGAGTCCTAAGGAATACTTTGTTGTTCTTCCAGCAGCTCCTAAGTGTTTGATTTGATGTTACGTTGAATGTTTCCAGCGATGACAAAGTATTTCCAGCGGTTTTGAAGTGTTTCCCACAATTATCAAAGTTCTTCTCCCGGGACTGTTGAGGTTTTTCTTCCGGGGGCTGTTGAAGTTTTTCTTCCAAGGGCTGTTGAAGTTCTTCTACCGAAGGCTGTTGAAGTTCTTTTAGGGCTATTGAAGTGACGAGTTATCGTTAAATAAAAAGGCTTGGCATGAGAGCTTGAAGTGTGGGAGCTAAAGATCCACAAGTTTAGCAAGTGAGATGATATTTGGTGTTAATTAGGCTTAAGTTTAGCGTGAGAGGTTTCTAAGAGATTTTGGTGGTGAATGAGTTAGTCATGGTGTTTGGATTCATGTGTAGGAAAATGGGGAATTTAAGGTTTGGCTTATAGATTTGGTGTTTTTTATAGTGGATGGAAAGGAAACAATTGGAAGCAGGAGAGTGAGAAGCTTGAGGCTAAGCATGTGGCTAGTGCAGGAAGCTTGCAGTAGATTAAAGAGAGATTTCCAGGGGCTGGGAGTAAGGTTTTCCTCTTTTGCTTGCAGTTCCAGCTCCCCTCCATATGATAATGACTTGCTTTTATAGAGGGTGAAAACTTTCTCTTATTTCTACTGGGCAAAATGGTGTGCCGGAAACCACTTGTTTCCGGTGGGTAAATGGATGGATTGGAACCTTCTTATTTCCTATGGATAATAGGAGGCACCGGAAATGGCTTATTTCCAACGGCTAAAAGGGTGGAATGAAATCTTCTTAGTATCCTATGGATAAAAGAGTGAGATGGGTTGCAGCATGAATAGTTTCACGAGAAACATATCTTGGTCTAGGGAAATGGTGAGATAACATGGTGTAGGAATATGTTCATGGGAAACATATGTCTTGGTGCAGGAATGGGTTCATGTAAAACATATGTCTTGGTGCAGGAAAGGAGAATATATATGTCTTGGGTGCATAGGTTGTTGTAGAGTAGTGCACGACTAAAATAGAGTGTTGGGAATTATCTCATTTGCTTACCCAGCCTGGGAATACTTTAAGCAATAGGCTTGGACTTTGGTGCTCCCAAGTAGACCAAAGTCTCTATTATCGAAGAGTTTCCATGGGACTTGTGGACCTCCGTAACCTTTCACACCTCAACCCCTCAAGCAAGCCTCGTGAAACCACATGTCTTGGGTCCATGTGAGCTTGGTAGGTGTTGGGTTTAAAAGAATGTGCTTGACATGGCTTGATATGTTTCTTTGTTTGGCATGGCGTGAGAATTAATTAAACTTAGGTAAAAACTTGCTTACTATTAATCTTTTAGATAAATATGTATAATAAAATTATGATTAGCACAAAACCGTATGACCGTATAGAAAATTTGGGCCTTCAATCTTTTTGGGCACCAATCAAACATTTCATATTTAGAGTTTTTGGTTATGTTGTCTATGTGCTTATCGCACCGCCACAACGTACTAAAATGGGACCTCAGCGCAGACTGAGAATTTATGTGGGTTTTGATTCACCATCCATCATTTGATATTTGGAACCCTTGACGAGTGATATTTTTACCGCTCGGTTTGTGGATTGTCACTTTGATGAGACAAGCCGTTAGGGGGAGAAAAGACTGTTCTAGAAGAACAACGAGAATTAACTTGGGATGTACCCACCTTGTCTCATTTTGATCCACGAAGTACTCAATGTGAAAATGAAGTGAGAATAATCATTCACCTTCAAAGTATTGCCAATCAAATGCCAGATGCATTTAATGATGCAACAAAAGAGACAAAATCACACATACCATCTACAAATGCGCTAGCAAGAATTGATGTCCTGTTGGGCAAAACAATGTGGCAGCAAATGATTCATCTACTGCACGCTTGAAGCGTGGTAGATCCCCAGGCTCAAAAGATTTAGCCTTTCAAAAGAGAAAATCGAAAACACATCTAAATCCAAATGAAATCATTCACAAAAAGGAAATGAATGACGAATCTACAATTCATGATTTTGTTATTCCAAAAAAAGAAAATGCCTTTGATGAGACATATGCCCTTGAAGAAGAAGAAGTACATGAAAGTAAAGAAATATCTGTAAGTTATGCATATACTAATTAATCGTGGGATCGAAATGAAATGATCACCGACGATATATTCTCATTCATAGTAGCCACTGAAATCATATTAAGCGATGATATTTAGCCTTGCTCTATTGATGAATGCAAACAGAGACATGATTGGCCTAAGTGGAAAGATGCAATCCAGGTCGGAAATGGCCTAAAATTGGCTGGAAAGTCTCGGTCTACTCTTAAGGTCTGATATACTCCAAATCATGACCAAATCACACGAATTTAGTATGAAAATTCATTTACTCAACAAGAGGAAGCTAATGCTGGTGGTTAGAAGTCTCACCTTGGTCGGAATTTATGATAATATCGCGCGGGAAGGTTTGGTGCTTCCGTGTGTGATTTTTGTCAAACGGCTAGGAGTTTGGGCAATCGGTTTGTACCGTTGAGTTCAGGGCGTCGAGATGAACAAGGTGATAGTGGTGGTTCGACTTGATTCGATGAAAGTGGCGTGGCCACTATTTGGCTGTGGGTGTGTTTCTACAAGAAGAAAGAAAAATGAGGGAGAGAGAGCAGCTGAGGGAAAAAGAAAGAGAAAAGAGATATTTGGTTTCCAAATTTAGCAGGGGAAAGGGAGTTCCTCGTGGAAATAAATATTTAAACGAACGTAACTTTTTCGTTACACGTCTAGTTCGTGCTCATGTGTTCGTGGTGATGAGTACTACAAGAATATGATAAGTAAGAAGTCAAAATTCAAAAAGAGTTCAAACGTCCACATAGGACTTCCACTGAACTCGTTCAGGAGCATTTTGGTCAATTCACACGTTCAAAAAATAAAATACAATAAAATTAGAAACGAATTGCCACAATTACACTAAAAAGTGAGAAAAATAAATTAATATCAAATTTATCATTCACGAGATTCAAATTTATTACCTTTCACCTAACATGTGACCTTTTGTGGCTGCACAAAAGAGATTTAAAGCACAAAAAAAATCCGTCAATGGGAAATAAAGAGAGGAGAAATCATGGAAGATAAAACAAAAGTGAGTCCAAGATTGACAGGGGCGTGGCCTATGGTGGGTAGCCCACAAAAAGCAACTGCCAACTTTTTCCCCTTGTATCTGGAGACATGATTTTGGAATATTTATACAAATTTAACATGAGTTTGTCTTTGTGGAGCAAAATAAAATACAAATTTAATATGCAAATGAAATTTCTAGGTAAAATAGGAAAAATTTTTAGTGGTACGTACCATTCAATGGTACGGCCATTGAATGACCCAGATTAATTTGCGGTGGACCCCAAATGAATCTTAAACCATTCAACAGTACATGCCATTGTTTGACCCTAAAAAAAGAGGACAATATGTGGAGCCTAAGCCATAGACAAGATGTAGGATTTTCTTTATATTCTTGTAACAATGTATTTTTCATTTTTTTGTTAGTGGTAGATTGTCTTGGTAAATAAGATATTTGAGATTCTACTAATGTGTTTTGAGATTAAATCTTCCTCCCTACTCATAGTAGAAATATCATTTGTAATGAAAAAAAAAACAATGTGTTTTTCACTTTTCATAACATTGAAATAAAACATAGTAAGGGGTCAAACTTCAATGGTACGAATGGTACGTATTGTTGAATGGTTTAAGATTCATTTGGGGCCCACTGCAAATTAATCTGAACCATTCAATAGTTGTACCATTGAATGATACGTAACACCCAAGATTTTTCCCATTGTAAGAACCTATATCTACAAAATAAGGCCAAGTTTTATTCGTAATCCCTGTGATGACATGCTACTTTCAAATTGGCCCCTGTGGTAAATCAAAATTTTCAATCGAATTCTGTTAAAGAGTTGCACGTGCTGCCCACATGTAAAGATAAAAAAGTTATTAATTACATATCACATGACGATTTTCCATATGCACCAAAAAATAACTTACTAATAAAGCGTAAATCAAACTCAAAACATTTTTCAACATTGATGAGAATATTATACTTTGATGACATCCCAAAGAAGTCAAAGGAAAGCATATTCATAAATTAGCCAAATAATCATTAACTTCACCTTAAAAATTATTATAGAACAACCGATCACCAAAAATAACGAAATAAAAGACAAAAAAAAAGTGTCAAAATTGTAGGGTTGTTTTGTTGTTCCTTCCTTCCAACACCACCACGTGCTAAAATACAGAGAAGAAAAACACCATAAATACGACCCTCACCCGATGACCAAATCATTACTTAATTATCTCCCCCCCGCCATTTCCACTCCTCAACCACCGCCGGCACATTCCGTCTTTAACGCTCCTTCACCCGCCACGTGTCCCTCCCTCCCACTCCCACACTGGGTCCCACTTCCCTCCGTAGCTCACCAAGTCCAACTATAAGTATAAATCAAACTCTCTCTCTCTTTCTCTCTCTTCGCCGTCGCTCACCTGCGATTTTATTTATTTATTAATTTAAACGAAGAGAAAAGAAAAAGAATCTTTCGACAATATCCGTGAATCCGTTACCGACAAGACGCTCCAGCTGCAGATCGGCTTACAGGAGCTCTCTCTGACTGATCAAGCATTGCTGACCTTCCGATCTTCATCCTGATTTCTGACGGTACGAAGCCGGAAAAGGTAAAACATTACTTACATTTCACACCTCAATTTTCTCGTCCGTGCTCCGAAATTCGCGGTTTGATTTCTCGGTTTCTGGAATTCCCGACTGAAATGCGAGGTTTTTCGCAGTGTGCATTGCGTGGATGCGCGTGAGTGATCGGAGTCGAGAATGTCGGGCCCGCTGGATCGGTTCGCCAGGCCTTGTGAGTCATCTCTCTCTCTCCTCTCTCTCTCTCGCTAGTTTTTTTCTCTCTCTAGATTTTTGTCGGTGCGGCTGTGTTCTTGTTTCTGTTGAATCTGTGAGGGTTTTTTTGTGTGGTCTTGAGGGGACTGTGGTTTTGGATGGGTTTAATTAGTTAGCTGAATTTAGGGTTTCTGTTTGGTTGCTGAGAAAATTCTGCAGAAATGAAAAGGAAATCTGAAGAAAGTTTGAATTTTGACTTTCTTTTTTCTCTCATGGTTGTGTTTTGGTTAATGGCTGCTCTTTTCTCAGGTCAAGACATCAAATTTTACAAATTTGTTGTATTATATTTGTTAATGTTTTCCACAAACCGTATTCTTATTCTTGTTCTCAAAGGCGGGTTTGTGAATACGGATAACTCAGGCGAGTTTTTAATGTCAATCCCGTTGTTGTTGGCGTGCTGCAGGTTTTGAAGGGTTTTATGGTAGTGATGAGAGGAGGGAGAGGAAGTCTGATTTTGAGAATTCCGAGGATGAGCGGAGGACTAGAATTGGGACTCTGAAGAAGAAGGCGCTAAATGCATCTACCAAATTCAAACATTCTCTCAAGAAAAAGGGCAGTAGGAGAAAGAGTGATGGCCGAGTCAGCTCTGTTTCCATTGAAGACGTTCGCGATATTGAAGAGCTGCAGGCTGTTGATGCATTTCGACAAGCCCTGATTTTGGATGAATTGCTCCCAGAAAAGCATGACGATTATCATATGATGTTGAGGTGCTCACTTGTTCACCTTGCACAACTGCATATAATCATGCATACAAATACTTCTGGAGTTCATAATTTGATAGTGTATTAGATTTTGATCATATAAAACTGTGCCTTCGACTGATATACTCATTTTTTGTTAAGAATAAATGGACCAATGCTTTAGATTGATTGGGGTTAGTTTTTGTTTTCTAGGGAATAATTGGGCAGTGATACCATGACAAAAGTAGAGGATTAAGTCTCTTCAGTGCTATTTAATCTACTTTCTGATTCTGCTTGTCGGAACTTTAGCTTGCATGAGCTCACTCAAGTGTTATTTCCCTAATGAAATAGGTGCTATTTAAATGTCATTCATCTAAGATATAAGGTTTTGTTAAAATTCATTTGTAAGTTAATAAACTAGTAGTTTTGTTGAAATATGGTTAAATCTAACTAGTAGTTTTGTTGAAATATGGTTGAATCGTTCCTGTGAGATGGGGATTCACTGGTTTAAACTTGAGAACATGTCCTGAAGACGGGGGAGCGGATCATTGTAGGTACTTTTTCTTGTATCAGATTTAGATTGACGTATTTCTAATGTATTAGGAGTGTTGAGAGAGGGAAGGGGATAATATGTGTAATAGTTATGATTTCCATTTCAAATAGCATGATGGTTGACAAATGTGCTTGTAAATGAAATATTCCAGAGGGCTTCTGTAATATCTGGTATTCTGATTAAGCTTTTTCTTGTGACTAGTTGGTTCTCAATTCAATTAGTCAGTGTGGATGGTTTATCAAGTAAACTTCCTTCGTGGGTTGTGATTCTCTTATCTTTATCTTAAATCCATGCTGCTTGCATGTGCAATTCAAGTGTACTTGCTTGCTGCCATACTTTAAAAATTGTTTATGCAATCTCACATATTAGTTTCGTTTAGTTTGATGAAGTTCTGGTATTATTGATTAATACAGTTTCCCATTTTTAGACGTTAACCTTTAGACGTTACTTACTTTCAGGTTTTTAAAAGCAAGGAAGTTTGATGTTGAAAAAGCCAAGCATATGTGGGCTGATATGCTTCAATGGAGGAAGGACTATAGTGCCGACACTATCATGGAGGTAACTACGGCTGACAAAATTTGTTTGATTATGCATACTTTTTTATTTCTCCATTTAATTTACCATGTTGACATTTCTTTCAGGATTTTGAGTTCAAAGAGTTGAATGAAGTTCTACAGCACTACCCTCATGGGCATCATGGTGTGGATAAGGAGGGAAGGCCTGTTTACATTGAAAGATTGGGGAAAGTAGATCCCAATAAAGTAATGCAGGTTACAACTATGGATCGGTATGTGAAATACCATGTTCAGGAGTTTGAGAAAAACTTTGCAATAAAGTTTCCAGCTTGCACCATTGCTGCAAAGAGGCACATAGATAAAAGCACTACAATTTTAGATGTTCAAGGCGTGGTATGTTACCTGTAATCAACCATATCTATAATTTTCATATTAACTACAATCATAATATCTTATTATTGTATATTTGTTTGTTATAAGGGCTTCAAGAATTTTACTAAGTCTGCACGAGATTTAATTACGCGGTTGCAGAACATTGATAATAACAATTACCCTGAGGTATGCAATCACATTTGTTTAGAACTTTGTCGTAGCTACTTTTTTTTATGGATTGGAAATTCAATTTTAACACCACATTTGGACCTTTTATTTGTTCGTAACTGGTGCAGACCCTGTGTCAAATGTTCATCATTAATGCTGGTCCTGGATTTAGGTTGCTGTGGAACACTGTAAAGACTTTTCTCGATCCTAGAACAACATCAAAGATTCATGTATGTAGAAATTACTTTTTTCTTGTATCAGAACTATTAACGTTTGGGGGTTCATTGGAATGTCATGAATTTACCATCCGTCTTTGTTTGATTGTATACAACATTTCAGGTTCTTGGAAACAAATATCAGAACAAGTTGCTTGAGGTCATTGATGCCAGGTGAGCAGGCAGCAGTCTATCTGTCATCCGTAATGTTATAGTTGTGCTATCTTAACACACATAGAAGTTCAATGTAATGTACTTGTTCCAACTGTGATGTGATTCAAGATTGTTGATCATGTTGAATCGTAGCTGAATGTGTGGTTATTAATGATAGTCTGGCAATACAACAATGCAACCTTTCTTTGTAGATATAGACACACAAAGACAGATATCTACACATATACATATATGTATGTATGTATGTATGTATGTATATTTAATTTTCTAATTATTATATTCTATAATGATCATTGTCTTCCTATGCTAAATTTATAATTGCACTTAGCTTAATACTTACAAAGATTTCTTCCAAGTATGCAGTGAGTTGCCAGATTTTCTGGGCGGGAACTGTACCTGTGCAGATCAGGGAGGTTGCCTTCGATCTGATAAGGGGCCATGGAAAAACCCTGAGATATTGAAGGTTATATCTTGCCCTCTAGATTTCCTTTCTGCTGCATATTCTTTTTATTTTTATGAGGAATGTTGCCAAATTTTGCTGCAGGTCATATTTGTTTGTTACTGAATTGAGCTTGCTTATGCTCTGTGTTACAGATGGTTCTAAACGGTGAAGCACGACGTGCAAGGCAAGTTGTTAAAGTTCTAAACAGTGAAGGGAAGGTTCTTGCTTATGCTAAGCCACAATATCCAATGGTAAAACTTCTATAGTTTTCACTACTGCAGAGTAAAAAGTGAGATTATATTTGCATTAGTTTTTACATTTTATGGGGGGTTATCTATTGAAGCAGGTGAAAGGAAGTGATACATCCACTGCTGAGTCAGGATCTGAAGCAGAAGATATTGCGTCCCCAAAAGCTTTGAAGAATTATTCACATCTTCGATTGACTCCTGTTCGCGAAGAGGTAGGTTTAACCTTTTATTATGTAAATATTCTGATTAATGGATTCATTGTTGGAGCCTTAGAAATTATATTCACCAATCATGGAGAAAAAGGAACTTATTTTGTACAGTTAATTGATTTGTCTCCTTAAGAGTTGTTGGAAGTTAGGGGAGCATTCTTGTTTGCTTTGTTTGATAGAACAATCTTCTAGACGGGATAGAAGTAGAACTTGAGCATTAACCTTCTTACAGTTTAATTTAATATGGAAGTCTTACTATAGTAGGTTGGTTGATGAGTCATCTCTCTTCCCTCTTCTTAGCTCTTCTGCCATAATTCGGAAGGTTAAAGTAACTTGCTAGTGTAAATCATTGCGTGGGTTTTTCTCATGATAGTGTAATACTTGTAATATTATTCAAAGGAGAAACTCTAACGTTTAGTGTACAGTGTACAAAAGGAGACTCAGATTATTGGCCATTTGCTTCATTGCTCTATTGCTTTCAAGCATTGCAACAAGCTGTTTAGTAAAGTTAGTTTCTTGTGGGTGTGTCCGACTTCCAGCATGTGAAGCATTACAATAGTGTTTGAAAAAGAAATGTGATTCGGGTGGTTGGACAAAAGTGACAGTTGTGGAATTGTAGTGTAATGGCAGTTTGGGTGGAAAGAAATAGAAGGATTGTTAAAAACAAAATATGGGGAGGACGTGTTATTCTTGTGGCTTAAATTGTTTCTTTGCAGAGTTTCCCCCGAATCCCGGGAAATTCCATATTCGATATTCCCCAGTGTTACTTAGAGATTGTTTTGGCTGCTATGCTGTAATAGTTGGATGTATTGTTAGCTGTTTGCTAGTTTGGTGTTGAAGGTTTTGTTTGGACCTTTGGGGCATTGCTTTTTCACTGGTCTAGCTAGTATATTCTTGCTACTGAACCTTCCTTGTTCACTGGTCTTCCTAGTAGATGCTAGCTACTCAACTAAACAGAGCTAAGCGTAAAAATTGAACCTGGCAACAGTTTTCTTGTATAATGTTATTCTTATTTTGTTTTATATTGATATATTTTCCCTTTTCTTAAAAAAACATTCTTTTTTTTTGTATACGGAAGAATGAAAAATGGTGTATGTTTTGTAAATTTTGTTAGCTCTTGAATTGGTTAAGGGCTATTGGATCACCAAGGGTACTTAAGATGTGTAATATTATGTAATCAGCAAGAATAACCTGTAACTTTTTATTCTCTCTATTGATGGCTGTATTCATTTGTAGTCAATTATGTATTCTTTAATGTGCTATAATGAAATATGCAGGTTAAAGCCGTTGGCAAGGCAAACTGCGCAGGTAATTTCTCTGGTTATGATGAATATGTTCCTATGGTTGACAAAGCTGTTGATGCTAATTGGAAAAAGCAAGTGGCCCTCCAGAGAACTCATTCTTCCAAAGGTCAGCAAGTCTAGCTTCGTCTTTTCTGCCAAGACATAACATTTTTTAATTTATCCTCTTGTTATAGGAGCGACTTAAACTAGTCCACTATAATAGGACTTCACAGCCTCATAATAGTTGAAATTTAATTACTTTGAGTGTATTTACTTTTATACTGATGTCGGTATATCTTGTGCTGAATTTCGGATGATGTACGCTATATTACATAAATATTATTGTAGTTTCTGCCTTAAAACTTAGGAGCCATGGACAAGAAGGTATCATGACATTTTCATGGACAAACAGTTGATCTTTACAGAATGAAAAAGGACATGGATATTTGTGGAATACACTAAAAATATACATAAATCTATATATATATATCTATACACACATTACCTTCTTCAGGAAATAGGGCAGTTCTTAATAATTGTTCATTATGTAACAGTTAATGTCACAACAAATCAGACGTCAAGGCAACGTTTGGGTAAGGGCTTTCAAGTCCCAAGGGATTGAGGCAAAGTTTGTAAGGAATGAATTACAAAATGTTAGATAGGAGGGATTAGAAATGCACCACGTGAGCATTACAAAGGCATGTGAGAGGGATTTGCAAATGACTACTTGGAAGGAGTCATTTACAAATCCCTTTTACGTACCTTTATAATGATCATGTGGTGCATTTCTAAACCCCTCCTATCTAATGATCTGTCGTATATTTCTTCCTCACTTGGGCTAAGTCCTTTGAGACTTGGAAGTCCCTTACCCAAACATAGCCCAAAAGTATTAGAAATCACTCTTCAAAATGCTGTGTCTTGACTTCTTGATTCCCAAAATCCATTATTCTGTTACCATTAATGGAGATATTCATTTTTGTCAGAATTACCTATTCTCTCAACCATATACTTTTTATTCTTAGTTCATTGAAATACTATAGAGTTTTCAAGCTATGAAGGATAATGTTTTACTCGGCATATTATTGTTTTGAACTTGGGGCGTACGACTCCAGTTCTTCCTTTACCTGCTGTCAAGTCCAGATGGTATAGTATATGGTACCGAACTTAAATATTAGCAAACAGGTGCCTTGTAATGCTTGATACCTATCTTTGATTGAACTGTTACTATCTTGTTTTTCTTTTAATTGTTTTGGTACTTGACATTATATAAATCAAGAAAGTGAAATGATCTTTTTCATTCAGGGACACTTCCAGTACCAGACACCCCTAAGAATCCAGAAGGAATCAGAGGTCGGATTTTGGTTGCACTTATGGCCTTCTTCCTGACTTTTCTCACTCTCTTTCGCTCAGTGGCTTCCCAAGTAACTAGGAAGCTTCCTGATACATTGGTTAATCACAATCAAAATATTCCGGAAAGCACTTTTGATGAAGCAAACAAGGAGGAGGGCCGTCCTCCTTCACCAACAGCACCAATTACAGGGACAGATCTTCTACCTTCTGTACTGAAAAAGCTGGTGGAGCTCGAGGAGAAGGTTGACATGCTCCAAGCTAAGCCATCCGAGATGCCTTATGAGAAAGAGGAATTGCTGAATGCAGCTGTTTGTCGGGTGGATGCCTTGGAAGCCGAGTTAATTGCTACTAAAAAGGTATAGAAGCTTTATTTGATTCATGGTAAAATGGGTGCCTTCTACCTGTGAAATCATATTACTGCCTTCTAAAATTTTCAACTTGTCGATACTGTTGCATGGGCATTCTACTCAACTTGTTTTTTATCTTCTTTAAATTTTTGAAGTTTGCATCTCTCCACATGACATATTTTAGGGGATTGCTTGCATGCGTTTTGTATCTCATTGTTCATGTAGGGCTATATATGTTAAGGTGCCCATGACGGCATGAGTGCTTCTTGGTTGTCAATGGGCTTAGTTTCGGTATTTCAGAATGATGCATATATTGACTGTGTTTCTTATGGAGCAGGCTCTGCACGAGGCATTAATGAGGCAAGAAGAGCTTCTGGCTTATATTGACAGGCAAGAAGACGCCAAGCTCCGGGTATGTTAACCATACAGTCTATCTACGAAGATGTATATTCCTCTTTTTTCGTTTCCATGGTTCTATGGTTAATGAGTTTTAAGACATTTTCTTGCTCCTTGTCATCAGAAAAAGAAGTTTTTTTGCTGGTAGAGGTGGTTGCTGTTGAAGAGAGACTACCGACGAAAGGGATTTGCTAAGCTGTTTCTCAAACATGTGAGATCCCTACACGAGTGTTTGACTTGACAATACCAACCTTTGATCTCATAGACAAATATATCATCTGAAATGCCCATTCTGTCTGCCGAGAACAATACGGAACTGACCGTTGAGTTTATTTTCTTGAAAGAAGTTCGTGCAGTTTTATTTGCTTAATCCTGAGTTAACCAGAGATTTGATTATAATTATGGCTTATGTGGTGCACGTTTTATCAACTATAGAAACAGAACTAAACAGAAAAAAAGACCAACTCAGAAATTTTGCATCAGGCAAAAGAGATGCTAGGTCGCGTGATCGGAGAGATAAATATATAGGGCATCACCAGTTTTATTTAAATTTTCTGCCCCTCTAGGTCACACGATCAAAGAGATAGACATAATTATATAAAATCGGTAGTAGGAAAGAACATGTGGCACATACAAGGAGGAAAAGCTTTTGAAAAGAATTTTTGGTTTAAAGTGTGACACGGAAAAGACCTTTCGAAAAAAAAAATGAAATTTCAATGTGAAAAATGATTTACTTTGAGTGGGTAGACAATGTGAAAAAGTAAATAAAATCATGCTATTATGATAATTTAGTTGTAAATTTGCTATATGATAACTCGCCTACTCATTGCCACTTAGTATTACGGTCTAGTAGTATTCCTCTTTACTTGTACGTGAGAGGTCTTAGGTTCGATTCTCGCCAAAGACGAATTTGAACTAAATTATTATGGCAAGCCCAATGTGAGGCTTAGCCCACTCCCCCACCCCTTTAGTGTAAATAATATCGTACGTATTCAAAAAAAAAAATCGCCCACTCATTTTATCATGTTTGATTCATTGCATATGTCCTCTCGAGAGGGAGAGAGACCAAAGGACCCTGGAAGTATTTGTAAAAGCTAAAGCGGTGCCCATATTTACTCAAAATATACACAAACCTTGAAAGAAAAGGCACACTGCACAATAATGTACAAAAGCTTTATAAGTTACAGTACCAAACTAGCAAACATAGAACCGAATGCATTCCACAGCGCATCCGTGGGGGGCCTGACAATCGAACCATCGCCGCCACCAACAGCTAACCCTGAACGTTAGTTCATCTGTTCATCCAGAGCATCGAATCCAGCAGCCGGGGAGCTATCACCACCTTACCAAGAGAAAGGGTTCTGCAATCACAGTTCAAAAAACAACTAGGTCAAAACACTTTTCCACATCTGATATCTGTAGTGAAATATTTACGTGAGGACAGCGATTTTGGCACTCTTCTTTTTAACCATTCGCACTCCAAACTGAATATTTTAAATTTACTCAAGTGAGGAGTGCAAAAGGCCAAAAGATGAGCGTTTAAATCAGCGTTTACACAAGTAGAACTGGTTAAGCAAATAGAAGGGTATTAATTAGGTCACTTACAAACTTCTTCTTCTTCTTCTTCTTTTTCTCAAGGTAGGCTATGAGCTCGTCTTGTCGAACAAGGGTGTCCTCAAGCGCCTGCAAAAACCGAAACAAAAACAAAATGTACATGTTCACGTTTAGTTTTCTCTTGATATAGATTTCCCCGTTTCGGTTTCATTTTTCTTTTGGAAGTGTCAACATCAACACCAAAAAACATGAATGTCAAGACGATTTACCTTCTTGGTTGATGACAGCTCTTGTTCCAAGGTGTTGACGCGGTTGAGAGCAGCATTCAACAATTCCTCTTTGTCTGGTGGCATGACTGCTGGTTTCGAGCTGAGAGCATTCAGCTTCTCCTCCAGTTCGGCCATGCGCTTCATCATGTTCATGTAGTCAGTGCTGGAGATGGCAGGCGCAGGCAACGGTTGGCCTTTAACAACCACTCCGCTGTAGTAAACAGGGCTTCCATACAGGGCAGCATCAGTGAGTTTTCTTGGCATGGTTCGCGTCAATCGAACCATGGCGGCAATTCCCATGATGAAGGCCATGAGTCCAGACAGTAACTGATTGGTTAGTCCATCAGGAACCTTGCAAGTATTATGCACAGGGAAGCCTTCTGTAGGAAACTTATCATAATGAACTGACTTAGGCCAATTTGCATCAACAGCCTTGTCAACCATCGGCGCAAAGTTGTCATACTCATAGGCATGATTGGCCTTGTCCGCGATTGAAACCTGTAGCAGGATGAAGCAAATGAGCACATCAACAGATAAACGAGGCATGGAACAGCACAATCTGCACTATTTTTTAAAGGGGTAGCAAAAACTGAATAGAGATCGATATGATAACGAAGGTCTGCTAAGCCTACCTTTTTAAGCGGATGAGAGAGTCTTCGGTGCTCCACCGGAAAATGCACGTCAACCTCTGGAACGGTTTTTGATTTGAAAGAATCATATCTCTTCATGTGGTAGTAGCATACGAAAAGCAAACAGAAATTAGGCAATTGGATCATTCAGGAAAGAACCGAAAGAAGACAGTTTGAAGAGAGGCCATAAATACACAAAAAACTGAAAGATCTGAGTACCTTTGAGGATGCATTCTCATCTTCAGAGATTATCTTCTCCTCAATGCCGGATAAAGATTTCCTCGGGCATTTGGCCTCGCCGTTATGAACCATCTGGCTCATCAAAACAACTGATTTTAATCTCTTGTTCATATTAAGATAGAAGATACTACAATCAAACAGAAACAAATAGTAGTTAATCACCTTCATTATGTCTGGATCGTTCCACGGGCCCTTATCCGAGCGCATACAACCACCCTTATCAGCACAAGTACAAGTGCCACCTAGAAACTCTGGCAGCTCGCTGTTGCAGATTTTAACGAAAACGCTTTATGACAGAATATGAAGCTAATACGATATTGCGTTACCAAACAAATATGTTGCAGCACAATGTGAATCAGGAATGCATACAATATAGACTAGGAGATGTATGAAAAATTGAACCGAATCGAAGGAAATATATTTTGCCCTGGTGGAAACTTACCTGGCATCAATTATTTCAAGCAGCTTGCTCTGGTATTTGTTTCCGAGAACCTGATGGGTAACCGTCAACTCGTTTAGCACCATTACCATATCAAAATCGTAAATCAGCAGTAGGTTATGGTAAAGAAAAGATGAACGCTTACATTGATTTTTGCAGTGGTCTTTGGATCAAGGAAAGATTTCACAGTGTTCCATAAGAGTCTAAATCCGGAACCAGCATTGATGATGAACATACGGTTGAGGGTCTACGATGAACAAAGCTTTCAATCAGCATCATAAAAGAACAAAAACTGGTTTTCTTGCTAGGCAAACAAACCAAGAAAGCTTGTTGCACAAAAACTTGAAATGATATTAACAGGATACCTCGGGATAGTTGCCACCATCAATGTTCTGTAGGGTCTGGATGAGATCCCTTGCAGATTTGTTGAAATTTTTAAGCCCCTGCACATAAATTACGCGAATTGTTAGTTTAATTCTTTTGTAATTAGAACGAGGGAAAAAGAAAAATCAAAGGATCTAGCTATGTTTACTAACCACTCCTTGGACATCAAGAATAGTGGTGCTCTGATCAATGTGCTTCTTTGCTGCAATGGAACATGCAGGGAATTTACAGACAAAGGTCCTCTCAAACTCCCGAACATGGTACTTCACATAACGCTCCATTGTTGTCACTTGCATCAGCTTGTTAGAATCGACTTGACCAAGTCTCTCAATGTAGACAGGTCGTCCATCCTTATCAACTCCGTGATGTCCTTGGGGATAGTACTTCAAGACTTCATCAATTTCCTTGAAATCGAAGTCCTAACAAAATAATCAAAGGAAAAATTTAGGACATCTAGATAGTAGTCAATGAAAGCGTATGGTAAAGTTCGAAAAAAGCGTTATGGAATACCTCCATGATGGTGTCAGCACCAAATTCCTTTCTCCACTGAAGCATATCAGTCCACATTTGCTTTGCCTTCTCAATGTCAAATTTTCGGGCCCTTAAAAATCTGTACCACCATACAAGAGAATAGAAATTTAGTCAGAATCGTTTAGAGAAACTGGATAACATCTAATCGTTAATGCTTGCCAAAAGATGGAATATAAGTTACCTTAGCATCATGTGATGATCATCGTGTTTTGTGGGCAGTAGTTCTTCCAAGATAAGTGCTTGGCGGAATGCATCCACTGCCTGTAACTCCTCTGCATCAATGTTATCCTCGATTGGGACGGACATCACCCTGCTGTTTCTTCGTCCCTTCTTAGTAAAGGAATGCCTAAACTTGGTGGAGGCATTGATTGCCTTCTTCTTAAGAGACCCAAGCCTTGTTTTCCTCTCATCCTCGGAAGTTTCTTCGTGAACTGCAGAGAATAATTGTAGACAAAGATCATGACAAAGATTGAGATGGAATGCAAATGTAGGCACAAATGTTTGATTGTTAATTATAACTTACCAGGTTTAAGGTGTCGGTCGACGGATGCAGGCATAGTGTCACACATGGTTGATATCTTGCAAGGTTGCTCTACCGCTTTGACAGCCAAAGGATAGGAGAGTCAAACACTCATATATCACAACTTGCTCAAACTATAGCCCTCGGAGGATATACCCTACACCTATAACCTTATACGCCAAAAAAAAGGAAACAAAATTAGAAAACCAACCATGAATTAATCTTGTTAGCATGCATTTGAAGGGTCATTTTTCTTGCTAGTCTTATTTTCCATACAAAATGCTTATGTTGTCAGACTGTGAATTTAGACCGCACATTCGTGAAAGAATCAACATGATCAATGGTTTAGATTCACAATCTGACAACATACGCACCGAGAGCATTGAAATTATTCATCGAGAAATTAGAAAAATGGAAATTACCCAAAAGAAAGGTAGCTATGGAGATTGAAAAGATTGAGCAATCAAAGCCTAGCTAGCATAACGAATGATCGAAAAGTAAAGAGGAAAACAAGAGATTGGGTGTATAGAGAATGAAGAAGAAGAATACCTTTTTGGCAAGAAATGTAGGGAGGTAAGAGAGAAAGTGGTGAAGCATATATATGATCCGAATTAATCTCTGGAATTGGACGGCCAGAAAGACAGAGAGGATGACATGACTGATTTAGTAAAGAAAGATTGACACCAAAAAAAGGGAGATTTTGTTTTCATTTCTTTTTCCCATTGACACGGTCGTCTCTGTGCATTGCATTGCTTGACCAGTTTTTGGCTGTTTTTGGTGTTCTGCGGCTGCGAAATGCAAGCCACTCCGTTCAATATCTTTTCTTTTTCCCGCACAACTTAATCAACTTTTCCCAACGGCCATCCTTCTTTTTCCACGCATAATCTACTACTATTTTTGTTTGAAAATGCCAATTTTTTGGTGAATAATATAATAGTTGCAATTTCAAGATAATTACTGTTGAGAGTGAAATAAGGGATCTTGCATGTGTTCATAAGTAATTAGGCTACTCTCTATATTGCCAATTGATTTTATGGTAGAAAACCAATTTTCTTCAAGATATCAGAACAAGTTGTCCCAGTGTGAAGTCCAACAGACACACGTGCTCCTCGTGTGGGATTGATACTCTCAATATGACTCCTCACACATGGCGAATTTTCAAGCTTAACACGTAGACAATACAAATTGGATGACGTGGAGCACGTGTGGCCGTTGGGCTTCACATGCAAGATAACCTACTCTAATACTATGTAGAAATGTGACTCCTTGAATTGATTTGATACAATGTTTACAATATATATACGGTTTGACCAAACCCATATGTGGAAGGAATTCTCAAATAATTATAATACAAAATTATATTCTTATAATTACGAAAAAAATTTCGGATTAACCAAATTTATTATAACAATATGTTATTACGAATAAATAGATTAAAGAAACAAGTTGTAGGAATATATATATGAGTTGGTTCCCTAGACTTGCGCACACACTCATTGCTCAATCATCCCCTAGAATTGTTGTTTAAAATGTATTTTTTTACTACTTTCCTTCAATAAGTATAAAGCATCTCTAACCATATTAATTTAACCTACATATTATACATGAAAACTGAAAATGTTTGCTTTAATTTGCGTCATTTGCTTCTAGGGTTTATTCTATTTGTAGTCATTAGTTGGTTGTTGAAGTTTGGAAGAGAAAGTCAACCACTTTTCTTCTTTCTTGTAAGATTTTGAAGTTGTAGGCGAAAAAAAAAGAGTCAAGTATATCTCTTGTTGTCAAGTGTGGTTCTCCACTAAGTTTTCATTGATCGTGGTGGCTTGCAATTGTTTGCCAGCTGCTCAATTAATTAGGGTATGAAATTAAAGTGTTAATGTGCCAATCATAGGTTTAAGTCAAATATTTGAGCTATGTGATATGATGCTATAAGATGCTTTCATGTTGACTTGCGGCAATATTTTGGTGACACCATTGTTACATAAATATAAGGCTACCTGCATGTTTCAGTTAGCCCTGTTGATTAGGATAGTGCACTCGCTTTTTTGCACTTGAGTTTTAATCCCTCTTCATATATTAGAGTAGTTTAAATACGCTTTTGTTTCTCCAAAAAAAAAATATTGACAACATAAATATTAGATATCGACCGTTGTTGAAAAACTGATCATTTAAGCAATTGGGGTTTGAAAAATGATCGATTTTGCCAATTTTTCAAAATGAATCGTACCCTATGGACTCACAAGCATCAATGGTAGAAACTTAATAAATTTCTAATATGCAAATTATTTCACCTACATTGTTAAAAAGTTTCTCGAGATATTGTTTCACAACTAGAAAAATTATATGATTTTTTTATACCAAGGGTTTAGGAAGGTAAAAGAATTTTGTTGGAGAAAACAAGTGTCAAACAAGCAAAGGTAAAAAAGATTTGAAACTGTGAACTTGAACCTAAGTACTATTTTTTTTTATCCCAGAACTGGAATTCATGATATTACAATTGCAGAAGCATTACTTGCAATGTACGGAAAGACCGACAGACAGGTGAAAACCAAACTAAACTAAAATCCCGTTCCGCAGCCATCGATTCATGGATTCATGGATTCATGGATTCATGGATTCATCTTCTGCATTTCGCATGACTCAGCAAATTTCACAGATTCGCGGCAACAGCGAAGGATTAGCAGCTGGTACACTGAGCCTCTGAACTTGACACCCAATTTTGTTCCGGTGCACTTTCTTGACAACCAAGGAAGAAAGAAGAGTTGAGGGAAGAGAGGAATCGAGAGGGTATGAATATACAGACAGCATGTCAAACCAAGCAAGCAAGAACAAAAAACGTGAGCGTAGAGAAACTAAAAACCGCATCTAATCAAATAAATGATACAAGTTTTTGCTTTTTTACAAAAGAAGAGTTGAAACTGTGGACTAGACCCTAATTACTATTTTTCTTTTATCTCAAAACTGAAATTCTGTTTATATGAAGATATTACAATTGCAGAAGAAGTACTTGCAATGTACGGAAAGAGCCACAGAGGACTCTCCTCCATCCATATGTTCTCCATAATCACATACAAGTCCAAACCAAATTAAACTAAATCCCGTTCCGCAGCAATAGATTCCTCTTCTGTGTTTCGCATGACTGCGCCAAATCCTGCAATATCCTCTGCAAATTGTATCGTATCCCTTCCAAATAGCCCTGTAGTTCTATAGTTTTTTTTTGTTTGTTGAAAAATACCCCTTTAATGGTTTTTCGTTGGCTGCCAATGTCGCGCCCCATGAATCTCTAATAGTTGTTCCAACCCCTAGGTGCATGTTTTTCCTTTCCTTGATAGCTGCATCTATATACATTTGATCTTACAAAACAACCCAGGAGCAGGCTCTTACTTTTTTTCGAGGAGTACTCTGCATATTCCGGAGGGTGGTTTTCCGTTGCTAATTTGGAACACCTCAACTAATGACAATGCCTGCTGTTATAGAACCACAGGCAAGGTAGAATTCCAGGCATTCCAAATAGAGAAACACAGATAACACACATTTCTATTTCATCCCTCCTGAGAACCACACAAGCCAGAGCCACTAAATCCACCACACTAGATAAATGCTTTTACATTGATCACGTCACCAACAGAATAAGCTCTGCAATTACAGTCCAAAACACAAGAAGGTCAAAACATAAATTTGCAATAGATCTGATATACAAATAAACTTGAACTGGCTAAGCAATTATTAGGTATTTAGTTACATACAAATTTCTTTTCCTTGTCAACGGAGGCCAGAAGCTCCTCTTGTTTAAGACGGGCTTCCTCAAGTGCCTGAAAAAATGAAACAAAAGAAAACGTGTAAGGTTTCTTTTCCTAGCTTCAATTTTAACATAGAATTGAAAAATATCAAGACATTACCTTCTTGGCTTCTGTCAGCTCTTGTTCCAAAGCATTGACGCGGTCAAGAGCAGCCTTTAGCTTTTCTTCTTTCTGCGTCTCAACCTTGAAAACCATTCGCACAAAAAGAAAATGTATATGATTACGTTTATTATTGTCTTGATTTGGATCTTTCTTTTTCTGGTATGCAAACTTCAATAACAGAATTCAAGAATATCAAGATGATTACTTGCTTGGTTGAAGACAGCTCTTGTTCCAAGGCACTGAGTCGATTGAGAGCAGCGTTCAGCCTTTCTGCCTCTCTCTCAGTTCCCTTGCTAACCATTGGATCAACATCGTCATATCCCATCGGATACATTCTCGGAGTTAAAAGCTGCACAAGATGAAGCAAATGAGCATATCAAATAATAAGGTCCAGCAAGTGCCAGGTCCAGAATTTTCTCTCTACGAAGGCAAAGTTGAACTATAATAAGAGAGTTAGAGAGTTAGTGTTAACTAATTGGTAAATATGCGAAAAAGATAAAGGGCCCTGCTTACTTCTTCAGGCACAGAAGAGAGATGGTCCGCATGCATTTCAGCCTCTAAAAACGTATCTGAGCAGAAAGAATCCATTCTCTTCATGTAGTAGCATGCCAAGAGAAAATAGCAACATAAAGAAAGTCAGGAAACTGAACATTTAAGAAAACTGAGGCAAGATGGTTTGAAGAAAGGCCATAAACACACAAAAATGAAAAGGCAAACTTGAGCCAAGGTCTGAGTACGTTTGTGCAAGGCTTCTCATCTTCGGAGATTAACTTCTCTTCAGAGACTTTCTTCTCCTCTTCAGAGATTTTCTCCTCCTGTTTCTCCTGTTTCTCCTCCAGATCGCCTGAAGTGTTGCTTGTGCATTTGGCCTCACGAATACTCTGAACCATCTGCCTCATCAAAATAACAGATTTAGAGATCTTTTGTTCGCATTAGAATATGAATTAGGATAGATAAAAGATATCACAACAAAGAAATTTCAATTACTTGCTGATAACGTCAGGTAGTTAACCACTATCCCCAAAGGCAAAGCTGTTAGTTAAATTGTTGGCCAACATTTATTTAATATTCCAATACTCTCCTTCACAATGGCCTCTCTCCAACACTAATATAGAGAGGTTGTAAATGCAGGTGTTCGACCAAAGCTGTTGATTTACCATATTCCCAAAAGCTTAAGTTGTTACATTATGGGTCAAGAATAATTTCATATTCTAACTGTAGAAAATCACCTTCATTATTTCTGGATCGTTCCATGGGCCCTTATCAGAGAGCATGCAGCCACCCTTATCAGCACAAGTGCAACTACCACCCAAAAACTCTGGTAGCTCACTGCAGGTTTAATAGAAAGAAGAGTATTATAACAGGAAGCTTAATTAGCTTAGATTGAACTAGATATAGACTAAAATGTTCCTAGAACAATACTTACGTAGCTTCAATTATTTCAAGCAACTTGCTCTGATATTGATTTCCCAGAACCTAATGCATAATCATCAACTCATTTAGCAACAGTACTAGATCAAAATTTTACATCAATTCACTAGTTTAGAGTGAACAAAGGATGAAAGCTTACATTGATTTTTGCAGTGGTCTTGGGATCAAGGAAAGATTTGACAGTGTTCCATAAGAGCCTAAATCCAGAACCAGCATTGATGATGAACATACGGTTCAGGGTCTACGTTAAACAAAAAGTTCAATCAGTGCCACAGAATAAAAAACTACCTTCATATAGGAAAGCAATCCAAGAGGCTTGTTTCACGCAAACTTGAAATCATACAGCTTTTTACAGGATACCTCAGGATAATTGTCACCGTCGACCTTCTGAAGACGCTGGATGAGTTCTCTTGCAGATTTGTTTAAACTCGTAAGACCCTGTGCATCAAGTATACAAATAGATATCACCCATCATGTTTGACAATTGACACCACACTAGTTAGATCTAACCAGCAGATATCCACCAATTAATATGAATTAAAATATGAGTTCCTCTATAGAATAATTCGGTATCCCCAATTGGCGTAAATTAAGAGAGTTTTCACATACCACTCCTTGGACATCAAGAATAGTGGTACTCTGATCAATGTGCTTTTTTGCTGCAACGGAACATGCAGGGAATTTACAGACAAAAGTCCTCTCAAACTCCCGTACATGGTATTTTACATAACGTTCCATAGTTGTCACTTGCATCAGCTTATTAGAATCGACTTGACCCAGTCTTTCAATATAGATAGGCCGTCCATCCTTATCAACTCCATGATGCCCTTGTGGATAGTATTTCAAGACTTCATCAACTTCCTTGAACTCGAAGTCCTTAACGAAATAACCAAAGGAAAAGGTTCAGACTTCAGACACACAATACCTACTCAAACTAAACCATCTCGACTATATTCCAAGTTCAACATAAGCATTAAAAACTACCTCCATAATAGTGTCAGCACCATATTCCTGCCTCCACTGGAGCATGTCAGACCACATTTGCTTTGTTTTCTCAACATCATATTTCCGGGCCCTTAAAAATCTGCACCATCACACAACAATATAACAACCTATTCGTAACCAGATACCGCAACTCGGGCATCAAAAATTGTCATTTTCAATCAAAACAGAGAATAAGTAACCTTAGTATCATATGAGTATCGTCATGTTTCGAGGGCAGTAGCTCTTCCGAAAGAAGCGTTTTCCGGAATTCCTGAGCTGCCTTGAGGTCCTCGGCATCAATGTCGTCCTCAATAGGGAAAGACATTACTTTACTGTTCCTGCGACCCTTATTGAAGGAGTTTGTAATCATGTTTGCTGCCTTCTTAAAAGACCCAAGCTTTGTTTTCCTCTCATCCTCAGAGTTCTCATCTGCACACAAAATTAATCAAAATAAATTGACCCGCCACAAACACAGATGTCTCTCTTGTTCCTTTCCATCTTCTCCTATACATTTATCTTCTCTGTATCGTTCCAATTTCATCGGATGCCCGAACAAAATGCAAATGACAACAATTCACATAGAAAACACAAAATTCATATGAATTGGGAGAAACCTACCAAACCAATATGTTCCTCTGGCAAACCAAATCAATCAAAACTAAAACTATGAAATTACAAATGTAACCCAAAACAATTTCAACAAAAAGAATATTTTTTTTTAGATTCCATTGTACCGTTCTTGCCTATTTAGTGTTTAGAAAGGAAATATCAACTTGTAAAGCAATGGGTATATTCCTGAACAATTTTCTATATAAATACAAAGAAAATAATGACTTTCAAGTTTCAACTCACCCAGCTGTGTTGAGTTTTGATAAAGGACATCAAATTTTGATATTCTTCTGTCAAAAATGTATGGGGCTGAAACCAGAAATCTGAATCCATGACCCCCAAACATGGTGGTTGATGGATCCCAAAGGGGCCTGACTATTTGGTGGAGAAGAACATGCCTGCACTCCTCCCCTCCTCAGCCACAAGAAGGAGACTAAGAGATGGAGGAAGGCACATTTTCCTCCATTACAGGTGGCCTGAAGGCCACAAAGGTGGCGCGTGGATTTCACAGGCCGCTCCTGGCGCATGGAAACGATGTCACAGCGGCGGCAACGCAACCCCACGCGCGCGAAATAGGAATTATTTTGGAAATCACCTCGGCGGGCGGATATCTAGTTGGAAGTTGTTTTATAAAAAAAAATCTTTTGTTTTCTGCTACGATCTAGTTGTAAAGTTATATTCTTCAATTATTGTATTTTTTAATACACGTATTTTGTGAAATATTGTTTTGAATTAACCAAATTACAATGATGATGTTCTAACGTGATTTTGAGATTGTTTTTATAATGACTAAAATAGTTTTCAGATAACTAAATGTATCACTGATTATGTTTAATAGTAAAACTTAAAAGTGTTTTTGTATCGTAAAGCGCTTTTTAGAAACGCATAAGTTAAATGACACTTCAAGTGTTTTTTCAAGAAGCACAAGGATTCCTTTTATTATAAAAGTTTCAATATCTTTATAATAAGGGTAAACTGTCGTTTGACCCCCTGAATTATCACCCTAGTTGAAATTGACCCCCTAAACTATTTGTTTGGTAAATTAACCCCTTAAACTTTTCTAAATTAGTAGATTTACCCCCCTACCGCTAGATTCTATCCAATTTGCTGTTAATTAATTAGAATGTCAACTAGAGCTACCAATTAAAATACGACACGTGCTAGTATTTGACAGCAAGTGGATGAAATTTCTTTGAATCTGATGGTGAGGGGTTAATTGGCTGATTTCAAATAGTTCAGGGGGTTAATTTACCAAAAAATAGTTCAGGGGGTCAATTTCAACTGGAGTAATAGTTCAGGGGGTCAAACGGCAGTTTACCCTTATAATAAATAGCACTTTTAACAAAAAAATTTTATGTGAAGAAGTATTTCTGATAAAAGCAACATCAAGATGAGAAATTTAAGTCTTGAGCACCAAGATAGTAAAGTAGGACATGTATACCTTCAGTGTGGCACAGAGTCGGATCCAAGAAAAATTCTTGGGGGGTAATGAGAAAATAGTGTGCAGGGCGAAAAAAAATTTTGGACAGAAACAACAAGTAAATTTTCAATGTGGCATTTTGTTGAACAGTTGGTGGGCTCTAATCATCTGTCGAGTCATATTGTCGACAATTTTTGAGCGAGTTTGTCAACAGATGTCGACATACGCAAGAAAGTCTATCGATTGATGCCGACAGCAGCGCACAGAAAGGCGATGCGAACAACAACGGACAAAAAGGCGATGCGAACAACAACTGACATAAAGGTGATGTCAAGTGCTGCCAAGTCTCACTCAGGCATTTTGTCGAACACCTTATGTTATGTGCACGAAGTAGTTACTACACGGACAAGCACTGTGACCAATCAGTAAGCATTTTACTTTAACATGAAACAAGTGATGCCGAGTCTCACTCAGACATTTTGTCGAACACCTTATGTTATGTGCACGAAGTAGTTACCACCCGGACAAGCACTGTGGCCAATCAGTAAGCATTTTACCTTTAACATGAAATGTCTCGTCTTAGCATATGCTAAAATGAGACTGGATAGAGAGCTAATCTTAGAGAATGTTCACAACTATGTGTAAATAATGTACTAGGTTGAAAATTGGGTACTGCACTTGCATAATGATTGGACTAGAATTCGTATAGCGTATGTTTATATCTCATGCCCTGTGAGATACAGTTATATTATCGACCCTAGTTATGCTTTATTTAACCTAAAAGATGTCATCAATGTCATACTTGATGTCTTTGCTTCTTTGAACGTGAAAGATGAATTTCATTCCCAATAACAAAAAAGTAATACATGTACTACAAACCAAGGGGAAAAGGAAAGGATGCTAAACGAAAGACACTAATACAAGCTATATCTTTTGTGACTGTCGTAGCTAGTAGCATTGTTATCAGTATAACCTCCAATTTAAGTAAGTGAGATTATCTCTTAATTTAACTATAAGGAAGAGATTAGGTAGGTGAAGGATGAGGAATTACAGTTTTTTCTCTGCAACCTTCATGCATGCCATTCTAGTAATTTGTGTGTGTATTGACAGGTTCTGAACATGCAAGCGAATCTATGCTATGTATCCATTTGCGCGTTTCTGCTCCAGGCAAACCCTAAACATTTGACCAAAGCATGAATATAAACCCTAAACCTAAATATGTATTGTATGTACTATTTGCGTATTTATATTCAAATCCCTAATGTATACAAGATGAAACCCTAATTATAAGAACTCCAAAATTACTGTGTGCAATTCAACATTCAGAAGATCACATATATAACCATCAAACTATATATCCATTTCAGAAGATCACTAAAAATACGTATATGTGGGGTTAAATATAAACCCAAAGATTAGATGAAGATCATGCCAAATATTAATTAATTGGATTGTCGTAATTACCAGGTTTAAGGTTTCGGTCAACATCAGCTCCAGACATAGTGCCACACACGTACGATTGATCAATTGTTTTGAGACCGCCAAAGGATAGGAGATCCGTCAAGCACTTATATATATATATATATATATATATATATATATATATATATATATAAGATATATATCACAAGGTGCTCAAACTAGATCCCCTCGGGGGATATACCTCTACCTATAACCTAATTGTACACCAAAAAAAAACACAAATAAAAAAACTACAAAAATCCAAACACTTGTGTCATTAGCATGCATTCAAATCATTTAGAATGAAACTAACATGATCATTGCGGGAAAAAAAAGGGTAATTATAACCATGGAGGTTGAAGATTTTGAGGACTAATCGAACGCAAGAATTCGAGAATATGAGAGAATTAATACCTTTTGACAAGAATGTAGGGGGTTAAGTGGGGCTAATAACTTCAGTGATTGATCACTACACCCCCACATCCATGGACAGAGTTCGACTATCGCCCTCCCCTGCCCTTCTTCCGGCTTTAGACCTTCTTTGTATCAAAAAAAAAAAAAAAGAATGTAGAGGGTAAGAGATAAAGTGGTAGGCATATATATGACCCGGATAAATCTCTGAAATTGAACGGCCAGAGAAGAGCAACGAGGATTTTGTTTCATTTTCCATTGACATGGTCTCTTCTGTGTGCCATGCATTTGTATGCCCACTTTTGGGTTTCTGTTGGCAAAGAAAGAGAGTATGCGAAATGCTAGCCACCCCATTCAATCTCATTCTTTAGTTTTCCACGCTAGTTAACCAACTTTTTTATAAACGGTATCCCCCTATTTCCACGCAAAATTACTATAAGTTCCCTGTAATTTTATCGAAAAAATGTCAATTGCGGCCATATTAACTTACTACATGATGGGGACGTCGATGTGTGCTCATTATATCAATTATGAATTATAACGACTAACTGTTAACTTTTGATTTAGGGTAAACTGCCGTTTGACCTCCTCAACTATCACTCTAGTTGAAATTGACTCCCTGAACTATTTTTTTGGTAAATTAACCCCTTAAACTTTTCTAAATTAGTAGATTTATCCCCTACCGCTAGATTCCATCCAATTTGCTGTTAATTCGTTAGAATGTCAACTAGAGCTACCAATTAAAATACGACATGTGCTAGTATTCGACAGCAAAGTGGATGAAATTTCGTTGAATCTGACGGTGAGGGGTTAATTGACTGATTTCAAATAGTTCAGGGGGTTAATTTACCAAAAAAATAGTTCAGGGGGTCAATTTCAGCTGGAGTAATAGTTTTACCCTTTGATTTAATAATTGACACCACGCTATGTGATTAACTAGTCACTTGATGTTTATTATCTATAAAAGAGCAATTTGCACATCTTCTCTATATACTAGAGTAGAGAAAAAGCTTTTGTCAACCTTTGCGATAAAATACCTCATATGTCCATGTTATACTGTGTTTTTTAATACATACAATATTATCTACTTTAAGGGGTGGGGAAGTGGGTTATGCCTCAGGATAGTCATAATAAAAAAGAAATTAAACATACTAAGGGTAGTAATCAAGTATAATTGATTCAAGAAGTTGAAGTCTGATACCCAACCGATAGGTGCAGAGTACGGAAGGAAGACCATAGGTTAGTAGTAACTAAGCTCTGATACCAATCTGACACATCCCGACCCGGATGTACACGTGGACACCCAAAAGTCGAGTGTGCTGGCCGACACCACGTAGGGTGACGAAAGCCAATTTGAAGAAATAAGAAATAATTTGAACAATTGAATGAATTAACGGTCAGAGTACACAAAAGTTGTACAAGCGGAAGAATAAGTAAAGTAAACTGTTGTACAAAGCACCTAATACAAAGTACAGAATACAAGTATCAAGAATGATACACTTGTCATACCACCGCGCCTCGACGTCGACAGCTCCAGCTACTAAACCTGGAGGGGCGCAAAACAGAAGGGTGAGTGGGCCATAAATAGCCATTTTTGTAAAAACCTTTGCTTTCTGAAAGTAGTAACCCCTCGCCGTCAAAATCAAGTAGTTGGTTGGAAAACCGTTTCAGAAAACGTACTACAATAGTAGGTAGAAAATTAAGGTAAGTACGGAAATATACTTACCGTCCAAAACGGGCAGAAAGCTACCGTTCGGTAGAAAATACTTAACCCGAAAGTTCGTAAAATAAGGATATACGAGAAACCCGTAAATCAAATAAAAGCCTCTGTGGCATCAGTGAAAACCAGTGATACAATCACAATACTTAACTATAAGATAAACCGCTCGTTTAGGTATAGCAAACACACGAGTTCATACATATATATTCTGTCATGAACAGGCTGGGTGTATAAATAACAGTACGCTCGTGTACATAATCACGTGAAGCTGGCGCATATGCGCATCACAACGAGTTCGAGTCGCCCAGGCGACCTAGAACAGGCTGGCACCTGCTATGGATCCATAGCGAGCGTATTGGTGCGTGTGAACAATCACGTGAAGCTGGTCCTGGCCCCGAACGGTACACCTAACACCGTGTAAGCAACCTAGTTGAGCGTATGAAAACATACTACGGAATATTCTAAATAAAACAAGGTGAGGTAATTTCCCTATAAGGGATAAACCTCAAAATAATCATAATATATAAGGCATTCTCGGGTGTCGTACCCCGAAATACCAAGCGTATAACTATAATACGTGAAATACCAAGAATATGCCACATGGGTACCAAGGTATAGAAATACCAACTTAATGGTAAACTAGGTGAACCTAAAATACGGTAGAAGATTACCATTTCCAAGGTTCACAAGTAGGGAAATAAAATAATTAATTCCCTAAAAACCCTAAATTAGGGCCGGTTCGATACTAGCGATACGCGTACAAGAATAATACGGAAATCACCAATTTAATGGTATAATTCCCATATGGAAATGTAGGCCAAAGCCCACTAATTTCCATGGCCTAACGAAATACCGAGTCGAAACTAGTAAACCGAGTAAATACTACGAAGTACGAGGTCTACCAAAAATACGGGAATAAATAACCAACTAAAACCATTTAAAACCATAGTAATGATGTAGGCATAAACAAATATAATTTCCCAAACTTAAAACACATTTAAATAGTATAGGGAAAGGGCCCACTCACAAAGACTTTCGCCGGGAAGCCCAAGTATACGTCGTCCCAACGCCACGGGTCGCCAAAGCCCAAGGTTTCCGAAGCAAATCCAACGAAGAAATCCGTAACGAAGCACCCAAAAATCCAACTGAATTGGGCCACAAACAATTGGCCCAAAAACTCTGATGGGCCAACCCATCCACTTTCTTCACATAATCTGCACCAACATCACAGCTGTCCACAATTGCTAAATACACCCGAGGCCCCCCACACAGCTAGCAAAAGCCTAAGGTTAAGGCCCAAACCAGCAGCCCAAAACATCTTCATCACTTCCCCTCACCAGATTCAACAACCAACAACATTTCCAGCTCCCAAACTACCAATTAGCCCGAAACTAGAACAGTGTCATCCTCAAGCATCGACTGCTCCCTTCAATTCCCAAAGTCAAAATCAGTTTCAACAAAATTCACTAGAACAACTGGGCCGCTGCCAGCAGCCACGGCAAACCAGATTTTGGCAGCCCCAAAATCCAACAAATCATGGCCAGCAGCCACGACAAGAAGCTGCAGACCCACTGCAGCAGCCTCTTGCCCGCTGCAATTGTTGCAAACCCAAACAGCAGCTCAACCCAGCAAGTTCTGGGTTCGAAACTGGTAGAACAGAGGAGAAGGCAGAGAAGTTTGGGTGGCACGGTGAAGGTTGGTGGATGCCATGGGTGTCCAGAGAAGATTCGTGAAGACGGTGCCTGGCTTTCTGGGCTGAAGGATCGAGCACAGTGGCTCGGTTAAATGGAGATGGAGGTTGCAGACTCCCAATGGCCAAGAAAGTGGCTCGAGGGAAGGGAGAAGAAATGAGCTTTTGTTTGCCGAGAAGAAGAAAGATGGTGACTGGGTTTAACCTCAAGGTGGTGAGGGTTGTAAGGTTACCATTTGAGAGTTTGGCCAGGAGAATGGCCAGGTGAACACAGGAAGAAGAAGATGATGGCACGGGGTGCCTTGAGTAAGATCCACAAATCGTGGGATAGGCCATATGGCCTGCTGCCAAATGGGCCCCAGCCCAATAATCAAAACAGCCCAAATTTCAAAATACAGAAACGTCGAAAAATCAACGCCTGTAAAATATTCGTTCGGGGTCCGAACGACGCCCGGCTCGCGTCTACGAATTTGTATCGACGAGCACGTCAAGAAATTACAAGTGAAAGCGTCGTACGAGTTACGACGCAAAAGTCAACCGAAAGGTCAACCAAGGGCAAAATCGTCATTTTGCACCTCCGGTAATAAAATAATATTATTTCCGGAACGGGATGTAACATAAATTATTTATTTCTATATAATAGTAAAATGTGCCAAATTGTCATATTGTAGGTAATAAATATAATATTCTTATATATACATATATATATATATATATTTTAATTTACCTATATAAATAAAATTGCCATATTGTAGGTAATACATATAATATTCTCATATATGTTATTTTTTTTTATAACTTACTTATAAACTAATTTACCTATTAAAACATAAACTAATTTACCTATTAAAACATAAATAGTAGGTAAATTATTTTTTAGGGTAATATATATATATATATATTTTAATTTACCTATAATATATACAAATAATATTATCATAATTTGTTGGTAATTTACTATATAAATAAAATTGCCATATTGTGGATAATACATATAATATTCTCATATATGTTTTTTTTTTAATTTACCTATAATTGAATTTATCTACTAATACATAAACAGTAGGTAAATTATTTTATACTAAAACATAAAACAATATGTGACACATCCCGGCCCGGATGTACACGTGGACACCCAAAAGTCGAGTGTGCTGGCCGACACCACGTAGAGTGACGAAAGCCAATTTGAAAGAAATGAGAATATTTGAATAATTTAAGATCAATGTGTACACAAATGTACGGGCGGAAGAATTTATACAAACACAGTTGTACATGATACAGAATACGAAGTATTACAATACCAAGAAATTTGAACCTTCGTCATACCACCGCCTCGAACGTCGACAGCTCCAGCCACTAAACCTGGAGGGGCGCAAAACAAAAGGGTGAGTGGGCCAATAATAGTCATTTTTGTAAAAACCTTTGTTTTCTGAAAATAGTAACCCCTCGCCGTCAAAATCAAGTAATTGGTTGGAAAACAGTTTCAGAAAACGTACTATAATAGTAGGTAGAAAACGAGGTAAGTACGGAAATATATTTACCGTCCGAAACGGGCAGAAAGCCACCGTTCGGCAGAAAATACTTTACCCGAAGGTTCGTAAAATAAAGATCTACGGAAAACCCGTAAACCAAATAAATGCCCTTGTGGCATCAGTGAAATTCGGTGATAACACCACAATATAAAACTATAATATAAACGCTCATATACACAATCACGTGAAGCTGGCGCATCTGCGCATCACAACAAGTTCGAGTCGCCCATACGACCTAGAACAGGCTGGCACCTACTATGGATTCATAGTGAGCGTTGGTGCGTGTGAACAATCACGTGAAAGTGGTCCTGGCCTCACAATCCAAGACTACAAGATAAATGCTCGTTTAGGTATTGCAAACACACAAGTTCATACAGATATATTCTGTCATGAACAGGCTGGGTGTATAAGTAACAGTACGCTCGTGTACACAATCACGTGAAGCTGGCGCGTATGCGCATCACAACGAGTTCGAGTCGCCCAGGCGACCTAGAACAGGCTGGCACCTGCTATGGGTCCATAGCGAGCGTATAGGTGCGTGTGAACAATCACGTGAAGCTGGTCCTGGCCCCGGACGGTACACTAAACACCGTGTAAGCAACCTGGTTGAGCGTATGAAAACATACTACTGAATACTCTACAAAAACAAAGTGGGGTACTTTCCCTATAAGGGATGCCCTCAAACTAATCAATATATATTTGGTATTCTCGAGGCCGTACCCGAAATACCAAACATATGGCTAAAATACGTGAAATACCAAGAATACGCCACATGGGTACCAAGGTATAGCAATACCAACTTAATGGCAAACTGGGTGAACCCAAAATACGATAGAAAATTACCATATCCAAGGTTCACCCAAATACGGCTCAAAGCCGTCAAACGAGTATACAAACTCAAATTTGTAAATAGGTACTAGTAGGGAATTAAAATACTTAATTCCCTAAATTCCCTAAAATATGGCCGAATTGATACTAGCAATACGCGTAGAGAATCATTACGGAATTTCACCAAAATATGGTGAAATTCCCAAATGGAATTAGAGGCCCAAAGCCCACTAATTTCCAAAGCCCAACAGATTACCGAGCTAAGTTAGTAAACCAAGTAATAACTTAATATAACAAGGTCTACTAAAATACGATAAGATTACCAATTTAAAATCACAATAATATGTAGGCATAGTCAAATATATAATTTCCCAAATATAAAACACATTTAAATAATAGGGAAAAGGGCCCACTCACAAATACCGAAGCCGGGAAGTCCAAACGTACATCCTCCGAGCGCCAAGGGTCGCCAAACCTATTTTGGAACACCCAAGATTAATAAAGTAATTGAAAATACGAAGAAAACGGCGTTCGGAAATCCGAAAATGGAGTTTCGGGGTCGGAAACCCCAAAACCGCCGCCGTGGGCCGCCGTGTGCCGTCACACACGCCGCCACACGTTGCCATTTGGCCTCACCTATACGAGATATCACCGGTAAAATGATTAATCTCATAAAGGTAACGAATTAACTAATTAATTAAACCTATTCCTTGCTTTTCTCAAATTAGAGGTCCAAAACACCTAGAAAATTAACATGCATACTACCCCGAGGTAGTACACGTCGTCACGAGTCGACCCGTGAAAACAGAATTGAATTTGGACCCTCCACGCGCCCTCACGCGCGGCTCAAACGCGCCAAGCCGCGGCTCCACGCGCGGCTCACGCGCGGCTCCAACGGCTCACTCACGCGCGCTCACGCTCGGCACCACGCGCGGCTCACGCGCGGCTCCACGCGCGGCTCCACTCGCGGCTCCACTCAAGGCTCAGCCGAGCCGGTCAGCGCCGGTCTGAGCCGGTTCGCTGACGTCAGCAAGGCCGGTTCGACCCGGTTTGCTGACGTCATCGCTGACGTCAGCGCCGGTCGTCTTCAACCACACTCCGGTCGCCGGCGCCGCCGCCGGCTGCCGCCGGTCGCCGGAATCTGGGTTTCTTGGCCGGAAAACTTCAAACGTTTGTATCTCACTCAATTCTCAACCAAATTCAATGAAATTTATGTCAAAATGAAGCTGGAGTTGAGAGGAAGAAGGTTATACCATTTTGGGGCCCAAACTCGGTCGGAGTTGGCCGGAATTTGGAGAAAAGGCCACGGGTTCAAGTGAGCCGAGTTCCAGAACTTCAAAACTCGATCGATCTCGGCCATCCATGGCTCGAGCATGCTTGCTAGGACCTCGATGAGGTGTTTGGTGGAAGAATCAAGGTCCATAGTGGTCCAAAACGACGAGAAATTCGTCGGAAAAACTAGGGACACCCACCGGAAAATTCTGGGTTTTGAATCTCTGGTTTTCCAGTGATTGCAGGGGTCCAGGCTGGGTAATTTGGGGTCAACAAGGATGATGGTGAAGTCTGTGATCTCCCATGGCCAAAGGAATGGCTCGGGGGAAGAAGGAGAGGAGGCACGGGGTGCCTTGAGAGGTTTTGAGCTTTTGGTGTTTTTGTTTGTTGTGCAGACAGAGAGCACGGGAGAGAGTGAGGGACTGAGAGTCAACAGACAAGGACAAGGCCACATGGCCTGCAGACTATTGGGCCCCAGCCCAATCAATCCAAAACTGTCCAATTTGAAAATACGGGAAACGTTGAAAAATCAACGCCCGTAAAATATTCGTTCGGAGTCCGAACGACGTACGGCTCGCGTCTACGCGTTCGTATCGACGAGCACGTCAAGAAAATACAAGTAAATGCGTCGTACAAGTTACGACGCAAAAAGTCAACCGAAAGGTCAACCAAGGGCAAAATCGTCATTTTGCACCTCCGGGAATAAAATAATATTATTCCCGGGACGGGATGTAACAATATGTAAACTAAAACATAAACTAATTTACCTATAAAAACATAAATAGTAGGTAAATTATTTTCTTAACATAAAACACTAGATACATTATTCTCGTGATGAAGTTTTTTTTTGTCAGAGTGATTAAAAGTTAAAAGATAGACTATTTCACTAAAATAATAGGTATGGTTAAATGTATTGTTGTTTGACAAAAAAAAGTTAAATGTATTGTTGAATTTCAAAAAAAATTTAAATTAACTCCTACATCAATTTGAACTAGAATTAATGGAGAGTTACAAGACCTTCTCTAATTGATTGCATATGATAAATTACTACCAATTATAACATTAATGCATTTGTTTTTTGCAAAATCATTAATCTCCCTTCAAATTAGCATATAATTAATTGTATACATAAAACATGTAAATAAGGGTATTTTAGGCATCTGGTAAATGAAAAATGTGTGAAGTCAAACATAATTAATGAATTTGCTTATGTGGAGCCTAATCACTGGGTTTTATTCAAGTAAAAAAATTATGTAGGGTTTTATGTAGAGAAAATTAAATTTTAGGGGCTAAAGTCATATTTTCAGTAATTTTAATTGGGTTCAAACCATTTGCCTAGTTCCCATTGCCACTGCCTTGAGAACAACTCGAGCCCTAATCCGTCGAGAATAGCTCGAACCCATCTCAAGTGCTTAGGAGGCACTTCCTCCCTTAGAGAGGATGGGTGATGTATGTTTTAATACTACTTTATATTGACTTTAGGTTTTATTAAATTTGTAGAGTGCAAAATTATGAGGTGTGATTGGGTTTCATCTCGTCGCATAACCTTAGGGGCATGTTTCCTTTAACTTGAATGAGAAAAAGTAAGGAATGAGAGAACTTAGAAATAAGAAAAGGGAATAGAATCAACTAGCTCCTCTAGTTGATTTGATTCTTGATTTTTGGAGGAAGCTATTTGACACAGCCCGTACCGGGAAATAATATTATTTTATTCCCGGAGGTGCAAAATGACGATTTTGCCCTTGGTTGACCTTTCGGTTGACTTTTGCGTCGTAACTCGCACGACGCTTCCACTTGTATTTTCTTGACGTGCTCGTCGCTACGAATGCGTAGACGTGAGCGGAACGTCATTCGAACTTCGAATGAGCGTTCTACGGACGTTAAACTTGTAGAGTTGTGACTTGGGCCTCAGGCCCAATACCCTATGTTAGGCCCAGCCCATTTTGATCTCTGACCTTCTTCTTCCATTCCTCGTGTCCTGTCTCTCTGTCACTCTGTCCTTCTCTCTGAAAACAATTTCTTAAGCCACCCACCTCTCCCTCACCGAGAACAAAACCGTGGTGGCCAACCACCATTCCTACACTACCCTTCATCACTGTCACCTTCATCACACCCAGATCGAACCCTGTGTGAGCAACTTGAGCTCTGTAATTCGAACTAGAGAAACCCAGAAAATGTTAAATGCACCCGTGACCATTTTCTTTCCTCTCCGAGCTCGCTTTGGGCCATCCTTGCTGGCCAACTAACTTTGCATTCCTGTGAGTGTGACCTGAACTCAAAAAAACCCAGAAAAGCTTCGAAGCCCGTGAAGCAGAAGCCCAGAAATTCTTTGGACACCCCGAGTCCAACTCGCATCTGTTACAACCCGTCCCAAAATTTTTGTGAAATGACCAAAATACCCCTAGGGTCAATGTTGACTTTTGTTGACTTTTCGTGACGACTTGTGAAAATTATTTTCTTTGCATATTCTTGTTGTACTCGTCGACACGAGCGCGTGGGCGCAAACGGAACTCAATTCGGAGTTGAAACGAACGTTTTATGAAGTTTTAAAGTGTAGGGGCATTTTGGTAATTTTCCACTCCGTGTGTGGAAATTAGGGTTTTGGCTGACTGCACAGCAGCCAACCCTTCCCTCACTTTTCTGCACGTTTTCTCTCTTTTTCTCTCCCATTTTCTCTCTAAGCCAAACAACGAACCGACGAACCCTAATCCTTGTTGAATCACAAAACCACCAAACCGTCGCCCAAAATTCATACCAACGTGATCCTCTCGTCATTTTGGACGGGACTGTGATCTTGGAATCTCCAAACTCGAGCCCGAGCGTTCAAACCAAAGTCGGAACGGTTTAGGCAAACTGTCCGTCCATGTTCTGTGCAAACCAGACCAAGGTAAGCCTCGAGACCATTACCATTGGCTTTGTTGGATTGAGTAGGTTCGATTTGATATAAAGTACGTCAAATTTGGTGCAGTATCGAAGGAGAACGGAATTAGGGTTTCCCGAAGCTTTCCGGCCAATTTCAGGCCATCTCCGGCCACTTTTCCGGCCTCAAATAGGTATAAAAATATTCTACTCCTCAATACATTCAATTTGATATATGGTACGTCAATTTTGGACAAAGAATGAAGAAGATACGAATTTTTGAAGTTTTGGGACATAATCGGCATTATTTTCCAGATTCCGGCGAACCAGACGGCGGCGGCGGCGACCGGCGAGAGGAAGGAGGAGAGGGAATATTCCGTTAACGGTAACGGAATATTCCTAACGGCAGGGGAATATTCCTAACGGCGAAGGTATATTCCGTTAAACTTAACGGTGCTGACGTCAGCAGGCGCGTGGGGCGCGTGGCTGACGTCAGCAGCGCGTGAGGGACACGCGCCAGCGCGTGGGACCACGTGCCAGCGCGTGGCGACACGTGCCAGCGCGTGGGACCACGTGCCAGCGCGTGAAGCCACTCGCTGGCGCGTGGGATGGTTTTCCGGCGCGTGGGGGCGTGTCCGGGGGTTTCCCGGCGCGTGCTGGCGCGTGCAGGCGCGTGAGGGGGTTTCCCGGCGCGTGGAGCGGTTTTCCGATCGTTTCCCGGCGCGTGGTGGCGCGTGCGGCGGCGCACGGCGGCGCCGGCGGTGGTGGACGGCGGTGGTAGGGTTTTCGGGGCCCGGAATTCATTTTTCGAGCCCGTTTTCGCTAAAATATTCATATTTTTTGGGGGATTCTTTTAAGGCCTATTTTTTAATTATTTTTAGGGAAGTTCTAATTTATCCCCTAACTTTAAATAGGTAATTCTTCGGCTCCGCACACCCAGGAGGGCTACACCGAGGGAGATTTCACTCCCGAATACCTGTGAGTGGACTTTTGCTTTACTCAATGGTTTTTATGATTGAAATTGTTTATGAAAGTGATTTATTTATGGTTTTAAATGGTTTTCGACGCATGATTATTTATATATATTTATTATGAAATATATATACTTGTTGACAATTATTTATGCAACCATATTTGTGTTATTTATGGTTTTATATTGGGATATGAATTTAAATGGATATTGGGATATGTTTATACATATTGAAATGGTTTACACTATGTTATCGCTTTTGCATAAATATGAAATGGTATTTTGGTATGTGATTTTGAGAAAAGATATTATTTATGCAATATTAAATATTTGGGAATTATGAAAGGAATCTTGTATCCTATGTCTATACACATGAGTATGTATGTATGTTTTCAAACACACTAGGTATGCTTTCACTACGTTGTAGTACCGTTCTCATGGCCATAGGACAGTTCTCACATGTATGGGTCACACGCACTGTACTCCAGGGGTATTGTCCGGTAAATACCTTAGTGCAAGCTTGTCTTACGATTATTGTTGTTGTTTATGGGGAAAAGGCCCCACTGCGTAATGACTCGGGTGTGACGCGCTGCGGCGCCAGGACTTACATGTGTGTGGTACTAGGAGTACAAATTATTGATTAACGTATTGGACTTGTACGGTGATTGAGAGGCTGTTCCTCAACCCGTGCATGTGTGATTGCGTATATACCTTGTGTCGGTTTTCCGTACTATATTATTGGATATTTATGATTTGTGACTTATGGAAATGTATATCTTTCGAGACTTTTCAGTATATGTTTATAATACCTTTCGAACTATACTATGATAGTACGTTTTCACGGTTATACTGGATTTTCAAACAGGGGGTTAGTACATTGAAAAGAGAAAGGTTTGTGAAAACTTTTATTTTTGTCCACTCACACTTTTGTTTTGCGCCCCCTTCAGGAGACAGTGATAGAGCATCGGGCGAAGTCGAGGATACGTGGCAGCTCTGATCGTTCATCCCAACTGTGTAGGGATCTTTCTTTATCTTCAGTTTTCTATAATAATATCCATCCCTGTTATGGATAGAGATTGTAGGAACTCAGTTTACTTTTATTTTCCGCTGTTCAAAATTAGTACGCTCTGAACCATATGCATATTGTCGTTGGATTTTATCTATTTAATACAAATTATTTCTTCTCCATCAAGTGTTGTCATGCATTTAATGGCTTCGTCACTTCCGAGTGTCGGCCAGCACGCTCGCACTCGGTATCCACGTGGGTATCGAGGGTGGGGTGTGTCAGCATCCCTCTGAGCTATTTCTTTGACCAGAGATGGTCACTGGCATCATCATCATCTCTTTCGACCCCAAATTTCTAGACTTGGACCCCTGCAATCTCAGAAAACTCAGAGGTTCAAAACTCAAAAACCTTCAAATTTCCGGCGAACTTCTTCTCGGCCAATCACCTTGAACCAGGCCTCGATTCGACCTCAAATCATCACATTTAAGCTCCTGGGAGCCTTGGGAACTAGGCCCACGGCCTGCATGTAAGAATCTGGTCGAGATCGAAGGGATCAAAATCTAGCCAATTCTTTCGTGGCCAATTCCGGCCACCTCCGGCCAATTTTAGGCCTCCAAATGGGTAAATTCAGAATCCTCACTCTCCTAGCTTCAATTTGATACCAATTTTGTGAAATTTGGTTGAGATTTGAACGTTTTAGAAAAGTTTGCAGGTTTCCAGCCATTTTTCCAATTTCCGGCGAAACTCCGGCCGGCAGACGGCGGCCGGCGGCGACGACACGGCGGCTGGAAAATGCAGAGGTCACCGGCGAGCTAACGTCAGCCGACCCGGCCCTGACGTCAGCAAACCGGTGATGACGTCATCAACCCGGTCCAAACCCGGTTTGGACCGGAATATTCCAAAGGTATATTCCGTCTGTTAAACTTAACGGCGTTAACGAAATATTCTAACGCCGTTAGAATATTCCGTTAACTCTGACGGCACAGTAACGGCGTCAGTCACCGGCGCGTGACCGGCGCGTGGCCGCGCGTGGTGGACTTCCACCGGCGCGTGGCGGCGCGTGAGGGCGCGTGTGACCTCACAGCCGCGCGTGGCGGCGCGTGAGGCCAAATGGCAGCGTGTGGCGGCGCGTGCGACGGTGCACGGCGGCGGTTTTGGGGTTTCTGACCCCGAAACTCCGTTTTCGGATTTCCGAACGCCGTTTTCTTCGTAATTTCGGGTACTTTACTAATCTGTGGGTTTTAAAATTAGGTTTGGCGACTCGTGGACTCCGGAGAACGTATTTTCGGATTACTTCGGCTTCGGTATTTGTGAGTGGGCCCTTTCCTTACCTAAACTAAATGTTTTATAGGTTTTAATTATTAAATTGGGTTTCTACCTATACTTTTAAATTGTTTATCGTTACACTATGTTAGCAAACCTTATTTTATGCCCACATTGTTATTATGACTTTAATTTATTATTTATCCCGTATTTTTGGTAGACCTTGTATTTCGTAGTAGTTACTTGGTTTATCGGATAGACTTGATATGTCTTAGGCCATGGAAATTAGTGGGCCTTGGCCCATATTTCCATTTGGAAATTATACCATTAAATTGGTGATTTTCCGTTTTATTTTGTATGCGTATTATGATTATCGAACCAGCCCTATTTTAGGGGGTTTTAGGGAATTACTTGATATTGTGCCTGTTTGTGATTATGGGTTTTATACCTATCTGACGGCCTTGGGCCGTATTTGGGTGAACCTTAAAAATGGTAATTTTCTACCGTATTTTGGGTTCACCTAGTTTACCATTAAGTTGGTATTTCTATACCTTGGTACCCTTGCGGCGTATTCTTGGTATTTCACGTATTGTAGTTATACACTTAGGTATTCCGGGTACGGCACTCGAGAATACTTTATATATTGATTGTTTAAAGGTTATCCCAAAAAGGGAAATTTACCTCACTGTGTTTTATTTAAAGATACTCCGTGGCATGTTTTTGCACGCTCAACCTGGGAGGCTTACACGGTGTTGATTGTACTGTCCCGGGCCAGGATCAGCCTTCACGTGATTGTTCACATGCACCGATACGCTCACTATGGATCCATAGTAGGTGCCAGCCTGTTCTAGGTCGCATGGGCGACTCGAACTCATGTGATGCGCTTATGCGCCAGCTTCACGTGATCGTAGTACATGAGTGTACCATTATTTATACACCCAGCCTGTTCATGACAGAATATATTTGTATGAACTCGTGTGTCTGCCCTGCCTAAACGAGCGTTTATCTTATAGTTGGATTGTGACTTATCTCTGATTTTCACTGATGCCACGGATACTACTATTTGATTTACGGGTTTTCCGTATAGCTTTATTTTACGAACTTTTTGGTAAAGTATTTTCATGCCGAACGGTGGCTTTCTACCCGTTTCGGACGGTAAGTATATTTCCGTACTTACCCTGACTTTCTACTTACTATTATAGTACGTTTTCAAGAACAGTTTTCCGAAACTTCGTACTTGTTTTACGGCGAGGGGTTAGTATTTTCTAAAGGAAAGGTTTTTACAAAACTACCTATGGCCCACTCACCCTTCTGTTTTGTGCCCCTCCAGGTTTAGTGGCTGGAGCTGTCGACGTCGAGACCCGGTGGTGTGAAGATGTTTAGAATTTCTTGTATTTGTAAACTTTCAGATCTCCGTACTCATACGGTAACTGTTATTTATTTATTAATTCTTTACTCTGTGCAAATTTTGTATATCCTACTCATTAATTCATTCAAATATCCTTTATTTCCTCAAATTGGCTTTCGTCACCCTACGTGGTGTCGGCCAGCACATCCGACTTTTGGGTGTCCACGTGTACATCCGGTTTGGGATGTGTCACTATTACTTTTCCGATTTTTTATGAGTTAGACAAGAGAAAGTTTAAAAGTGAAAAAATGCAAATAACTCAAGAATCAAAATGTTTCAAATCTCATTCCTTATAAAACATGTCCAAAGTTACTATTGAAAAAATACAAATTAGGTTGAGGACTTTTCGACCTATAAAAATAAAAAGTTAGGTTGAGAACGAGTCACATCAAGGCCAATTAGGTCAAGAAGTAAAGAAAAATTCCAAATTCTCACTCACCGAATTTCTCGCACTTTGAGGGGGTGGGTTCACTGAGTTGAAAGAGAGGGTTGGAGGAGTCTTTCTTGCATACCCCGGGGTACGGGGTACTCCGGGTTTTTTAACGGTTAGATTTTTGTTTTAAAATATAAAAATTAAGATCCAACGGTTAAAAAATCCAGAGTACCCCGTACTCCGGAGCACCCAAAAATTTTTGGGGTTGGAGATCTTCATTATTTTTTGTTTAGTTTGTTTTCTTTCTTATTCATTCTTTTAAAAATTTTCAAAGTTATTTTAATTAAAAAATTGGTGGAGAAATAATAAAGGTCGGTGGTCATAGCTTTATATTCACTAGCAATTTGTATGATTATGAAAATTTTGAAAAAAATAATAATTAAAAAAAAAGAAGAGAAAATAGGAGTAGGTTCGATAAAATTACAGTAACCAATAATAAAATTAATTAACAGAAAAGGGCTTATTAGTCATTTTATCTTTTTTGTTGAGAAAGAATGGTATAATTGACATTTTCATTAGCGTTTTCAAAGTGCTTTAACTAAAGGATAAATATGTGAATCAAAATTCATATTAAAAACGGGTGGGGAAATAGGAAAGGTGGGTGTCCATAGGGAAGAAGAAGAAGACAATGAGAGAGAAATACTATATATACTAGGACTTGACCAACTAGAGTAGCTTAATTGTTAAGCAACCTTTGACAGCTCATATACAACAAAACCTTAATCCTAGTATAGTAGGCAACCTTAATCAACCAACTAATGACAGATGGCATTATGCTAACATCCCCCTCAATCTAAGACTATTTCCAATGTTAAAGTCTAAAATTTAGAACTTAAACCCCCCTCAAACCTCTTCCAATAGTTGGGCTAAAATTTGGGTTTGGGATAAATTCTAAAATTAGGTCAATTTAGACCAGAATTCCCACCTGGGTTAAGGATTCCCACCCACCTGCGCGTACAAGCGCTTGAATTGCAGCAAAAGTGATGATTGACGCGCCCACTTGCTGGGGCTGTAGCAGGCACGCAAGGTCTGTCAGCGTGGGGGACCCACGGTTGCAGCCTTGTCGGCCACCATGATGAGTTGTTTTCCAACGGCTATTTTTATCAACAACTAGGATATTTGGGCCGTTGGTTGATCCAACGGTCCATATGCAATTTAAAAAAAAATCTAATTTATAAATTCATTAAATCTAATGGCTGATATCGAATGTGATCAAATCTAACGGTAAAAAAATAGATCTAATGGCCCGAATTGTCATATAGAGGAATATGATGGTGGAAGTTGCATCTAATTTAGTGATTTTTATTATTTATCGGAATTAATATTTTTTTAGGTTAAAATGTTCACAAACATAAATTAGGATAATCTACATAAATTTTATTTTAAAATAGTTACCGAAAAGAAAAAATTAGGCTAAAATCATTTTTTAGTAATCTCGGGCTAAAATTTTAACCCAAAACCATTGGAGGAGAAAAACTGTTTGTGTTAAGTTCTAAATTTTATGGGCTAAAAATTTAGACTTTAACCCTCACTATTGGAGATGGTCTAAGCCAGCCAAGGTTACCTAACTTAAGATTGTGACAATATTTAACAAAGACAGTCCCGACTATGAAGTCCTTAAGTCGGAACATCTGCAATTTGGTCTTTAGTAGGAAGATATTGAACCAGCAAATCTCCCTTTTGTGCTCTCTCGGAGAAAATGGGGTAATTCAAATTGAATGGATAAAAATTCAGTTATAATTATGATGGAGAAAATGCTAATTCAAATTGAATGGATTTAAAAGTACGTTCGAATTTGTTAGGCCCTTTCGGAACTGCCTCTCAAATTGATAATTTTTATTCATTTTACCATTTAATAACTTATAATCATATTTCGTTAACTAAATATTTGCAACTCACCAATTTAAAACAGATTTTTCAAGTATTTAAATATTATTTAATGGATGAAAGAAATATGATCATTCAATGGCGGATCCAGGAATTTTTTCTTGAGTGGGCGAAATATAAAAGCTTCCAAATAGATAACAAAAACTTTTTAAAAGTTAAACAATACAATTATCATTCAAACCAAACGTCCACAACGAGTTTTCATATCATGAAAATGTTTCATGATGGTTTCGTTATCAATACAAGCAAAAACATTTTTCTCAATGTAAACAAGCAAGCTATCACTCAACCATTGATCTCCCATTTTGTTGCGAAGGGGACTTTTGATAATTTTCATAGCAGAAAAAGCTCTCTCCACTGAAGCGGTTGCAACTGGTAACACTAAAGTCAATGTAATAAGCTTATACACATGATTGTGTGTTTTATGTCTCCCTATCTCCACTATTTTTTTTGCAAGATCACCAATTCCTTCCAATTGAGAAAACTCATTACTTCTACGCACATCTTGAAGTCCCGGGTCTACAGGAAGATTAGCTAAGATTTCATCTATTTTCAGTTTCTTGGAACTACCCGGATTAGTCGAACTACTTGGTTCTGGCGTTGGTCTCTTAACTAAAAACCTCTCCATAGCCACTATTAACCAATGAAAATACAAATCCCCTATCAATTAATCAACAAATTTAAATTAATAATCAATCTTAAGCATCACAAATACGAGAAAGTACCAAATCACAATTAACAAACACATTCATCATATTCCACAAAATTATAATTCAAATAATCATAAATTCATAATCACCAATTCATTATCCAAAACCTTAAAAACTAATAAGAGATGTTCAAAATGAAAACACCCAAGTCATATGAAACAAATAATGAAATTTTTTTTGAAACTTTGAAATTAAGGAATAAGGATTTAGGTTAAATTATACATACTTGGTGTAGTGTTCTTGCCTAAATTGCCTTGTTGGTGAGCGTGTCTTAGAGATAGTGGCGCCGAAGAGATTGAGGAAGGAAGTGGAGATGAAGAAATTTGAGTGAATGATGAATTTGAGGTGAAAATGGGGGTTTGAAATCATTGCATACGGGTTGAAAAATGGGGATTGGGGATATAAAAAAAACGACATGTCTTTTCATGAAAAGAAGCAACAGCTGTCGGTTTTTTTTATTTATTATTATTATAAAAGATAGGGACCAAAACGGCGTTGTTTTGGTCCAGGGTTTAAAAAAAAAAAAACTCTTTGTTTTTCTTCCTCGTGAAGTGCAGCAAACACAGGCGTTGCCATGGGCAGCCTCAAACCTTCAATCCTATTTCCGGCATTCTGGGTGGGCAAAAATGAATCCAGTAGGCTAAAATTTTGTGCTCTCGGTTGGCAATTGCCCACCTTTTCCATAATGTGCATCCCCCAGTGGGATCATTACCCAAATAATCCACAAAATTTGTAATAGATCTCCTTGTATTTAAATCACCTACCCAGTTTATTTTATCATTTTTTTCATTAAGGTATGTTATTTGGGCTTTTACTAAAGTCAGTAATTAATTTGTCCTCCCATTCCGGTGTATTGCAGATAACATAGGGTCAAGTCTTGTCATGTATGACATCGCCTTGAATAGAGGACCACTAAAGACGACAATCCAGCCACCTGTGTGCATTGTATGTAAAGCACCAGGTCAAGCTGGATCGCCGACTAAGGACATAGTAGACAAGACAAGCCTCAACTGTCAGGAGTGCACTTGCCGATGCAGTGGAGCTTATGTCACACCTCCAAATCCATAGCCAATATTATGAGGGAATATGACTAATGTATTTGTGAAATGAGTTAAAAAAAAAACGATTTCGTTGAAATACCTCAGAGTAAAACTTTTATTTAATAATAGAGCATAATTTGAGAAGCAAATTTGGATTAAATACCGAGTGGAATAATGATTTTGAGGAAAAATACCAACTTTAAGAAAAAATACCAAAGCCCACTAATTTCTTTGGATAAAACCATACTTTATGGCCCAAAATATTTACAAGGATTGTACATTTACATGTTTGCCCCTATTGCACAATACTCAAGCCTACTTGGCTCATTCGCTGGAAAGGTCACCGGCAACATCTCGCCGAAAAGTGTCGTCGCCAGCCACCACCTGAGTTCAATGCACCAGACTTCACCACCACCACAGGTGGGGCCCTCACATGGAAAATTGGGAATAAAAAGTGAAAATAATGCCTCCATGAAAACTTGAACCCTCAACCTCAGGCATGAAGTAAATACATCTTGCCAACTCAACTAGACCAACTTCTTTTATGTATTATTATGTTATAAAATATTTATATCATTCTAACAAGCATATCAAAAAAAAGTTTGTTTTAAAATTTTTTTTAAAGAAAAAACTTTTGGTGATGTATTTAATAATTTATTTCAACATACAATTTAAACAAAACCAATTTACTAACTCAACTATCATAGATTTTTCTTCTTCTCAATCATATTTGTTAAAAATGATGGATAACTTTATGTCACTGTTGAGCAGTGACATCAAAATAATAACATCAGATGTAATTTTTTTTATTTCTCAATCATATTTGTTAAGAATGATTGATATCTTCAAGTCACTGTTGAGAGTGACATGAAAATAATAGCATTAAATGTATTCTCAATCATATTTGTTAAGAATGATGAATAACTTCAAGCCATTATTGACCAATGACCTCAAAACAATAGTATAAAACATAAATTTCTCTCCTCATCAATTATATTTGTTGTAAGAGTTATTGACTTTTTAGAGCTTTTGAAAGGAAGAAAATTCAGTTTACATTATTTTTCAAAAAGTCACTGTGAATTTTCACATGAGAGTGAAAATGTTTTAAAAAAATCAACTCATGCATGTAAATTTAAAGGTTCCAATTGTTTGGCAAAAGACACATGATTTGTCTAGGTAATTGAGTGAGAGAGAAGAATGGAGCAAAAGACACGTGATTTTGTCTTAGGGGTGGTGTCTCTACCTTCACTTCACACCTTTGATCCAGATGTTTATGTTCCTCTTTAGGTTTACCTTGACTGAATTGGGTTACCTTGCCTTGTCTTTTTTATTGAGCGTCTAAATTATCATTACTAATCATTGATAATTGTTTTTCATAGCTATATACAATTAAAATGGAGAATTTTTGACACTTGCATGATTTTTTTGAAAGTCATTATTAGACAATGACATGAGAGTGAGCTAAATAAATATTTAAAAATTTAATACTTATCACAATTGGTGGTTTGGTGCAATGGTACAAGTGGTTGTTTTGCACATGGAGGTCTTGGGTTCAAATCCAATTGAAGTCATTTTTCAAAAAAAGCAACCACTTGAAAGCATTGATGACATGAGAGTGAACTAAAAAAAAATTAAAAAATGTAATAGATATCACAAATAGTGGTTTCCTCTAGTGGTACAAGTGGTTGTTTTGCACATGGAAATCTTGAGTTCAAATTCAATTGAAGGTATTTATGAAATTATTTTTAAGGCCGCCGGAAAAGTTATCCGAACGGTCACCATCGCCAGAAACTCTCGTCCACCGGTCGCCGGAAAAGGTAGTAAGATAAAGTGACAATTTTGTAATTATATTGAATTGCAATGTTATTTTATTAAATGATTTTGTTGACTTTTCAATTGGTACTTAAACTAAAAATGTGGTAGTTTTTCTTAAATTTTTTGTAGAAATAATATTTAAACTAAAATTGCCCGTGCGTTAAAGAAAGGTCATGGTTGAACACTAAAACGCCAATCAACGAAACGAACCACTACTTGAATAAGATATATGATTTAGTATGGAAATTATGTAGTAAGTATATAACTTCTCTTCCTTTACACACTATAAACTGGTAACTTCACACACTGTATGAACTCGTAATATAACAGGTTATAAGCCGCAGCACGCTAAGGGTTTAAACTTCCACAACTCCAAAGCATGTATACCTGAGGATCGGTAAATCCACGGGTGTAATAGTAACACTTCATAATATGGGGTAATATACTCGCCCATCACAAATACATGGTGTAATTCTTGTTAAGTACTTGGCCATTGTTTCTCATATTTTTCAGATTAAAAGTAGAGATCATGAGCTCTAATTTGATATAAAGATCGTCAAAAACAGATAAGAAACGAGTGTGCTATGAGCATTTTAATGTTGAAGTCCGTAAGGATTTTCTAAAGAAGCTTACCGATGATGCTTTAAAAGAGTTGATTTTTAATCCTTCTTACTGGAGTATTTTCGTTTTCAAAGACATGGTAAAGATGAGGACACATATAAGATTATTTCCATAGGTACGAAAAAGATTCTACCCATTTTGAAATGTTAAAACTATGATTGATTTGGTGGGAGTAGGCTACGGTACTCGCAAACATTAGATGCTCACACCGATCTCACCGTTAAAAGGAGGGAGGAGGAAGGAGGGTGAGATCGGTGTGAGCACCCAATGCTTGCGAGCACTGTAGCCAGTTCCGATTTGGTGATTGCAAAACTCTTTAAAACGGAACCGTTTGCTGGAAAGTTTTTTCAAGAGTCTGGGTGATTTTACTTTAATCATAACTTCCTTGTTTCATAACTCTTTTGATGATTCGAAAGCCAAAACAGAAGCTGTTTTCGTGTAGAATACGATGGTTTAAAAATATTTTACTGCTGAGTAAAGAATTAAGTCTGAAATAGTAATAGGTAAGGACTGCACGTACTCGTTGCTTTGATAAAAACTTGATATAAACTTAATTTTGCCATAACTTCTGCAATCCTTAACCTTTTTAATCGATTCAAAAGCCTAACTTGAAGAATTTTTCGTGCAGATTAAGATTATATGATCTATTTTAACTAAAAATCATTAAATTAATACGGTTTTTCAAAAAATACAGAAATGACGACATTCATTGTTGAGTTAGTTTTATCAATACGATTCAGTCTTTTAAGCAAGGAAGTATAAGATAAATCTTTTGTACTTACTTGCAGTGAAAGAGGGGTACAAATGACCAACAAATTAAAAACTTTCATATAAATCATCCGATTGCATCTTTCCTTTCAACTCTATTCCTATTTCAATCCTAATGTCATAGATAAACGTCTAGTCTAGCGTTAAGTATTTTAGCACATAGTTCAAAATACGTCTAAGGGTATTTTGGTTGTTTATGGCCCCAAAGTTAACAAATTTAATTAACGAAGTTAATTCAAAGGGTTTCCGGTTTTTTCACTTGATTTTATTGGTTTTTTTTTCCAAGTTTATTATGAGCCGTTAGATCAAAGAAGGAACATCTAACGGTCAGAAAAAACGAAAGCACTAGTGCAGCACCACAGACGCAGCCAGTATAAGCAGCTTTCATAGAGCAGTCAGTCACTCTGCTTCTTCTTCCCCTTCAGCTTTCAATGGCAATGGCGGCTGCACAGGCACAGCTCCATTTCCAGACCCCATCATCCCTCTCCCTTAAACCCCTAAAAAACTCTAAAACCCGAAACCTTTTTTCCCAAAACCCCATTCTACCCCTCCGGCCCTCCACCTCCGTTAAACCCCTTGTCCTCCGTGCCGCTGTCGTCTCCCAAAACCCCTCCAAATCCCTATCCCAAACGACGCCGTTTGAGCACTGCTTCTCCAAATCCTCTGATGGGTTTCTCTACTGCGAGGGCCTCAAGGTCCAGGACGTCATCGATTCCGTCGAGCGGCGCCCTTTCTACCTCTACAGCAAACCTCAGATCACCCGAAACGTCGAGGCCTACAAGGAGGCGTTGGAGGGGTTGAGCTCCGTCATCGGATACGCCATTAAAGCGAACAACAATTTCAAGATTTTGGAGCATTTGAGGCAATTGGGTTGCGGTGCTGTTCTTGTCAGTGGGAATGAGCTACGGTTGGCTCTTCGAGCCGGGTTCGACCCCACCAAGTAAAAATGCTGCATAACCCAGTATATATAATTGTTTGAGTGAATATTTTGAATTCATGGTTGTACAATTGTGTGAGTGCAGGTGCATTTTTAATGGGAATGGAAAATTGTTGGAGGACTTGGTTTTGGCTGCCCAAGAAGGTGTTTTTATCAATATTGATAGTGAATTCGACTTGGAAAACATTGTTGCCGCTGCGAGAATTGCTGGCAAGAGGGTCCATGTTCTACTTCGGATCAACCCGGATGTTGATCCTCAGGTATGGCATACATAAACCGCAGTGTGATGATATTCATGAATCACATGAATCATGGCAGTGAGGAAGTTGGACACATGAGATTTTTTCGGTATGCTCTTTAGTAAAATTAGGAAATAAATCTTTAACTGAAACCCATTATTTGATCATTGTGATACTTGAGCTAAAACTCTATTGATAGGAACTTAGGAAGGTTCTCGATGCATAACTCTAGAATCACGTTTCCTGAATATTTCAAGTCACAGAATGTTTTATATTTGATAATGAAATTGATAAGAATCAGAATTCCTATTGTAATATATTTGATACCAGTTCATGATAGTTTTTCCATGTTAAATTTATATAACGATTAATATCATCTGCACTTTCAGTTGAGTTCTTAAATACCCAGCTAACCAGCAGTGTTCATGCCATGACTGCATGATTTTAGTTTCATAATGATGCCACAACCATGATGGCATGTTTGATATTTTCCCTAGTCCCACACTCTTTTTCTTAGTTCTGTGGCTGCAAAGAGTGTTTTCCAACTACCAGGGCACCTCCTTTTTGTTGAAATTAATATCCATGCTATGTAGCTCTGGCAATGGAAACTGTTTATGATGTTACATAGACATTGACACGAAAAATCTTAAAAATTTAGGCCATGAGCACCACATATGCACTTCTATTTTTCCAATGGTATTGCTTCAGATAGTTACACTTATTTGAATTTGGTGCCTTTTTATATTTCTTAGAAGCAAATACATGTGTTATTTTCATAGGTTCATGCTTATGTTGCCACTGGGAACAAGAATTCCAAATTTGGTATTAGAAATGAGAAGCTGCAATGGTTTTTGGATGCTGTGAAGGCACATCCTGATGAGCTAAAACTTGTTGGGGCCCATTGTCATCTTGGATCCACCATTACCAAGGTACGCTGATGACTTGTTCATATCCTTTTCTATTATCAGTATAATTTTTTCAACCAGGATATATTTTTCAAACCCGTGTTTGTTTGTGGTCATTCTGGAACACGTTAAGAAGAAACATAATCAACTGGTTTATACTTCATAATAACAGAGTTACAGCTTTAAATAAAGAACCTTTTTTGTGCCCCCTTCTCTTTCTCCTTCTTTTTCTGTTCAGTCTGATTGACTTATGATTCTTCGTTTTTTGTTTTCTGATACGCTATCTTAGTATTTGTTGATTTCTTGTCAATATTCGATGATAGACTACACGAGCTTTGCTCTCCTGCGCATGAGAGGACAAAAAGAAGTGGTTGAGATTTAACTAAATCTCATTTAGTTAAATCTTAACTTTTCACTCGGGTAAAAACATGTGCGGGCGAGAATTTCTGTAGACTACACCCACTTCTCTTATTACAAAGTCTAAGTCTCTCTCTCTCTCGTATTACCAGGTGGATATATTTCGGGATGCTGCTGTTCTTATGGTTAAGTACATTGACGAAATCCGGTCTCAAGGTTTTCAAGTTGATTACTTGAATATTGGTGGTGGACTTGGGATAGATTACTATCATTCTGGTGCCGTACTTCCAAAACCCAGAGATCTTATCAACACTGTGAGTTTGATCTCTTTTGAATTTTGTTTTCTAGCTTTAGGTATGCAATTCATGTGTACATGAGTGATGGGATAACACCTTAATGTAGGTTTAGGTATGCAATTCAACAGTTTTTTATATCTTGATTGATGTGAAATTTCAGTAACATTTATTCAACATTGATGCTGAGGGTGTAGGTTCGTGACGTGGTCCTGTCACGAGGTTTAAATCTTATCATTGAACCTGGTAGATCACTTATTGCCAATTCTTGCTGCTTGGTCAACCGAGTTACAGGTGTCAAAACAAATGGCACCAAAAACTTTATCGTGATTGATGGAAGCATGGCTGAACTTATTCGTCCCAGTCTCTACGATGCTTATCAAGTAAGTTTTCATGTGTAGTCAACTGCTAGTGTTTCTTTTTATGTCAAATTCATTAATGTTAGCTGGATATGATGGACAATTGAAAATTTTCCCTTGTGTGAGAAAAAATCAAAGTAGTCCATGGTGTAGACTCTTGGATTTTATCGTGTGTGATGTGTGTATGCAAGTAATTTTCTTCTAGTGGCTTACTGTGTTCCCTTGTCACTTTGTTATGGAACTTTTATCAACTTCTTTTCACCAAAAAATGACTGAAGTGTTATCATGCTTCTGTTATACCATTTCGAATGCATCATTCTTGATTTACCTTTGATCAAATATTGTGTATATCAGTGGCCTTATCTAACATTTTTGTCGTTCTTATTAGCTATAATGTTAGACATCATTGGCAGCGTCATATCATTGGCAGACTCATAATGCCCTTCTTTAAGACTTACCATTTTGTTTTTGGCTTGAATCTCAATTGACTTGTGGGAATTTTCATGCAGCATATAGAACTAGTTGCTCCTACAGCACCTGATGCTGAGATTTCAACTTTTGATGTGGTGGGCCCGGTCTGCGAGTCTGCAGATTTCTTAGGGAAGGAAAGAGAACTTCCAACTCCACCGAAGGTAATTGTAAACTTTTTATTGGAGGGTCAGAGCTGTAATCATTTGTTGTCATGTACTAGGAGATCAAACAACGATGTTCTTCTCAGTTATTCTGTTCTGGAGGTTTCCTTTTTGGATTTTGGTGCTTGATTGCTAAACTAGAGTTGCCCATTTTAGGGAGCTGGTCTAGTGGTTCACGACGCAGGCGCTTACTGCATGAGCATGGCTTCAACTTACAATCTTAAAATGCGTCCTCCAGAGTATTGGGTATGTAATTGTTACTGCAAACAAGCTCTACGCCTCAACACCAATATCTATGCTCTTTGCCAGTAACTTATTTCTAAGAGTTTTTACAATGCTTTCAGGTCCAAGAAGATGGGTCCGTAGCCAAGATCCGTCATGCAGAGACATTTGAAGATCACATGCGATTCTTTGAGGGTCTTTGATTGCAAGAGATTGATAGTCAGCGCCAGGCGCCAGCTAAAGAGGCCCGCATTTTCCCTTGATTCATGGTTGTTTGTTGTAACACTGGAACGTTTGTATTTGGATATGAAGTTAGCTCCGTAACGTGATTTGTAGCGCACCTTGTTTTGTTGTTTACTAGCTGGACTGTAGCTGTCTTGAGAGGAACCGGAATAAAAGATTGATAAGCAAGCAGTGAAGGGTTTATGTAACTATTGCCAACCTTTCTCAACTGCACAATCAAATTTATGGCTGCATATTAATGGTAGTTTCAGTTGCAGCAGGTGCTTGTGCACTATACTATAGGGCATCATCTCCGATCGTGTAGCCCTACCACTAAACCCGTTCGCGGGTGGACGGTCATATGTTTGTTACTCGATGAGTTCACTTTTAAGATTCTTTTACGGTATCGGATACAGGGATCACTTGTTGCTTGAACAAGTCATGGTTTATAGGTTAGGTTACATATCAATTTCACCTTGTTTTTGAGTTGAAGGTTTGATAGGTAACACCTACGGCCATTGTTGTTTGTATATGAGTGTGTGACTCGTGTAGGCTGTGCATTTTATTTAATACTTTGAAGTAAAATACTTTATTTGCCCTTATATTTAACGGAAAAGCTAACGGAGCAGGCAAAAATGACCAACTATGCAACAATAGGTGAAGTTGGGGGACTCCATACGCTATTACTATAGAGTGCCGGCAACATAGAGAAGCTTCTTAGCCAATTTTTATGTCATAGTAGTGTGATGGCCTACCAAATTCATCCACTCTGATTCCGACCTTTCTTATGAGATTTTAGATTTTTCTGTGTGCATTAGGTAAAGTGTCAAGTTATTAATTTACGAGTTATAATACGAGCGGACCACATGTTAAGTTATTAAGGGTACAATGACGTCCAAAGAGAAATAATCATTTTTCTAATACTTCAAACCAAACTAGACTATTTTTTTGCAACTGAAAAAATATAATAAGGGTACAATCCTATATTATATTATAAACACACATACATAATTTTTAAAAATAATTACGTTTGTTAAAACTCTAACATGCTATTAAAAATGCTCTTATCAAAGAGTTTTGTTCGATAAAAAATGACGAAGAGAAATTAAATAAATAAATAAAAGGCAGGGGCATTTGAGTACACACACCGAACATCCACAACCAGAGTCCTTGGCGGAACTCCGCGTCAACTGCACTTTTGGATTTCTTTGTTTTTAAACCTGCCACTCAGTCACTGTACATTCCAAGAGAGAGAAGATCAGAAAGAAAAGGATTGAAAGCGAAGAAAGCGGTTTCAGCCTTAAAGCCTCTCGTTTTCTCCTCTCTCCAATTCGCTCTCTCACCCCTTCCTTCCGCTCGCAACCCTAAATTGCCGCCGCTCTTGGCTGCTCCCACCACTCCAAGATTTCGCGCTTCGCTTTAGGGTCGGTCAGTTGCTTCTCGCATTCCATTCCAATTTTTTTTTTAAAATTTTTTTTCTTATTATTTTACATTTTAAATTTAATTTAGTGTGATTATGTTGTTTTTTTTTGTATGATCCATTGTTTTATAATTAAATTTTTAAAATTTTGTGTGTTGCTTTACTTATTAATATGTTAAAGTTGCAAAGGTTTCTGTTTTTTTAATTTAATTAATTAATTAATTAATTAATTTATAGTATAGCATTAAAACTCCTTTAAATCCACTAAAATCTTAACTGAATTCGCCGCCTGACTTGCACAGATTGATGTCGAAGTCGGCGGCAGCAGTGGTAACTGTGTTGCAACACTCATGTCTCTTTTAATGGTTTATATATTGATTTATAGCTAAACAAAATATTGGGTTTGGTGGGTTTCGATGTAGATGCCCGAATTGTTTGAAATTAGATGATAACGTATACAATGTACCTGATTGTCTTATGCACTTGCTCCGATCTCATATGTTGTGTTGTTTTCTCATTTGGGTGTAGTATGCTCGTGTCTGTACTTTTGTATTTTGTTTTCTTTGTTAGTTTGAAACATATTTATGTTACATTGCAGGGTTTACTGCATTTACACAAAAATTGGCTGCGCGGCTCTCATTTTAGGCTGTTTCGGTCTATGGGTTCAACTATGGCTGGTGAATTGTTGGTGAGTGCCAATGGAAATGGTAACACCCAGCCCAGTCCACAGAGGACTTACCAAGTTGTTGTGGCTGCGACCCGAGAAATGGGTATTGGAAAGGATGGGAAACTACCTTGGAGACTGCCCTCTGATCTCAAGTTCTTTAAGGACGTCACTGTGACCACATCAGATCCTGCAAAAAAGAATGCGATTATAATGGGTAGAAAAACATGGGAGAGCATTCCACCTGAGCATCAACCTCTACCTGGCCGCCTTAATGTTGTTCTGACTCGTTCTGGGAGTTTTGATATTGCTACTGCAGAGAATGTTGTGATATGCGGAAGCATTGCATCTGCTTTGGAATTGCTAGCTGCTTCTCCTTACTGTCTGTCAATTGAGAAAGTGTTTCTCATTGGAGGTGGCCAGATATTAAGGTGTGACATTGTTGTTTGTTTCGATATTTTAAACAATGTTTCTTCTATCTTTCTCTTCTTTTTATTAACATTTCTGTATGCAGGGAAGCTCTCAATGCGCCTGGCTGTGAAGCCATTCACATTACAGAAATAGAGACAAACATTGAATGTGACACTTTTATCCCTGCAATTGATTCCTCTGTATTTCAGCCGTGGTATTCATCCTTTCCCAAGGTTGAAAATAGCATTCGTCATTCTTTCACAACTTATGTTCGCGTAAGGAGTTCTGCAGTTGAATCCCTTTGTGAAAACAATGATCTGATCTCTAATAGTAAGTCAGACTCTGTTAAGTGTGAGGTGAAGAATTTCTCTTTTCTGCCAAAGATGATTTTTGAGAAACATGAGGAGCACATTTATCTAAGACTGGTACGAGAAATACTCTCAGATGGCACTTCTAAGGATGACAGGACAGGGACTGGTACTTTGTCAAAATTCGGTTGCCAGGTAATTTCAAATTAAGATTTTTGAGAAAGTCCCGTTATGCTTCATTTAACAGTCGCTTGATTCAAATGGATAAGCAATGTTTACTCATTTTCTTTGTATCTCCACAGATGCGGTATAATCTGCGGAGAACTTTCCCCCTTCTGACAACCAAGGCATGCATATTCTCCTTTTTCAGATTTCTGTTTTTCTCTCAACCTACTGTGTGCCACTAAGTTTGTTCTTCCACACAAGTGTTGCTTCAAATTTATTAGATACCATTTTACTCCCTTGGCATGAGGTTAGATTATTAGGTACTTGATTCTTTATCCTTTTCAAACTGACATACATTGTGATAATTTGGTCCATAGAAAGTATTTTGGCGAGGGGTTGTTGAAGAACTTCTGTGGTTCATCAGTGGTTCAACAAATGCCAAGGTATTATGATTTCGTTGAACCTTTTCCTTTTGAATGCTATGTATATTTTTCCTTGTTTCATTGTCTTTACATCATATGGGACTACAGTTGAGCGAGTTGATTTTTTCTAGCTTGTTAAAAAGTTGATTTCTGTTCAAGTCGAGCATTTTGAAATTTGTGTTTGTGTTTTCTCCACAGTAAATTGAAAAAGAAAAGATGGCTTATTCTGATGCTTTCAGGACCGTGGCTTTGAGAATGTTTATAATTTTATGAATTTACAGCAGTTGAAAGGGACCATTTGAAGCTTCTTGCATTTAAATTATGTTCTCATAAGTTATATTTTTATTTTAGCTTCCACGAGTATGGGACCATGCTCACCTTTCTAGTTTGTAAAAAAGCAAGATTTGCGACATAAATGCCTTTGATTTCCTCATCCCCACAGAGAAGTTTGATGCAAGAAAGCAGGTTCTCCGTCTATATCTAATTCTTATATTTGACTACTTGGCAGGTCCTTCAGGAGAAAGGCATTCACATATGGGATGGAAATGCATCTAGAGACTACCTTGACAGGCAAGTTTTAGACTGCCCAAATGTGTGTGAGGAGTTCTAAGTTTCATGCAGTTTTAAGTGATTTTTGTATCTGCCACTTCAGTGTTGGTTTAACTGACAAGGAAGAGGGCGACTTGGGACCAGTATATGGGTTCCAGTGGCGACACTTTGGTGCCAGGTTTGTGAACTTCAGTTTAGGCTAAGCTTCTCTTTTTTTAGTTTACATAATGAAGTCTAGCTTCAAGTTTACCTATTTCTGTTCCATCTTCCAGGTATACTGACATGCATGCTGACTACACTGGTCAAGGATTTGATCAGTTGCTAGATGTTATTGACAAGATTAAAAATAATCCAGATGATCGGCGGATTATACTGTCGGCATGGAATCCTTCTGATCTCAAATCGATGGCACTCCCACCTTGTCACATGTTTGCTCAGGTTTTCCTTCAGGTGGTATAACTTTTATTTTATTATCACATCTCTTTTGTTTTACTACATCCTTCTTTCTCCTTGCAGTTCTATGTAGCCAACGGAGAGTTATCATGTCAAATGTATCAGCGTTCTGCTGACATCGGCCTTGGTGTTCCATTTAACATTGCATCATATGCTCTTCTGACATGCATGATTGCTCATGTTTGTGGTATGCATTCTAAAGAATACTCTTTTAGCTGGCACCTTTGCCTTCATTGGCTATCTGATGGATTTAAGAACCTTGCGTCTGATATTGCGTCTTTAGAGTATGCCCATAATATGCTTTTATCTCGTGCAGATCTTGTTCCAGGTGATTTTGTTCATGTCTTAGGGGATGCTCATGTTTACCGCACTCACATCAGGCCTTTGCAGGAGCAGCTTGAAAAGCTGCCCAAGCCTTTTCCGGTAAGTTTAATAATGTTTCATAAATGATCTTCTTTTTGGTTTCGGAAGCGGACTTTGTTATTCCCTCTTGCATTTCTACCTGTTATATATATTGTTTATTTACAACTGCCTACCTCTATTTCAATGCAGATTTTGAAGATCAATCCTGAGAAAAAGAATATAGATTCTTTTGTGGCGGCTGATTTCAAACTGATAGGTTATGATCCTCATCAGAAGATAGAAATGAAAATGGCCGTATAGGGCTCTCTCAAATTTTCAGTAGAGAGCTCAGAGACCAGTTTTTATATCTAGGTGATGCTGCTGTTAGTTTTGAAGGCAAGTTACACTCTGGTTTTTTGTTTTTGCTGATGAGTCTTTTATTCTAACCCTGCCTATACCTCGCTTTTACCTTGCTAATTCAAGTGAGTTTACGTAGCATGCGGTAGGGATAGCATGTAAGTTTGAACCAACTTAAGTTGTACAAGTTGGTCATCTTATTCCTCGAATTAGACATTATGTGAGACTGAAGCTTTACAACATGTTTCAGGTTCGGGATTTGAAGGTTCATGTTGATGTAAAGTTTCAATACAGATGAATAACTGGTAGTAGGATTATACTTGAAGCTTTGCATTTGTAGTAATCGGGAATCCTTTAGTTTCACATACACTCGGGGTGGTTCTAAGGTGATTTAGGATACTTTTGTATTTTTTTGCTTCTCTGATTTTTGAGCATGCTTTGGCACTTGGTCACATGGATAGAGAGGCCCATCTCTTTGCTTTCTTAATTACTATGAATACTATGTTGTACTGTTATAAGAAAATGGAGTTGGATCACATGATTTATCTTGGCGTGGTATGTGTGGTGGATTATATTCATCGAGCTTTGGTTCGTTTTAGTTTGGATGCAGTAGTTTGATAGGCAAGAAACAGTTTTATTTTGACTTATCGGCTGCCAGTCTGGGCTCTCTAAGTACTTGGATGTGATTTGCTTGGATTTGGAAGTCAGCAATTCTGTTTCCAACTTTCCAGGAAAACAGAAACCACGAAAACGAACTCTCGACCTAACCTATCCTAACCCATTTTTCCGTCCTACTTTCACCACTTGGGTTTAACTAGAAGGGCCAGATTACCAACTTCAACTCCAGCAGTTACTCAGATGAAGGAGTAATTCTTAGAAGTTTTGGGGTACAAGAAAGCCCTATTTGTAAAGAAAGAGTAGTGGATTACGGATTTCTTCAAAGTTAAAAAGGTATTGGAGGTCTTTCTATTCATGAACTTTTGGTGCTCCATCTTTTCTGCCTTGTTACTTCGAAATTTTTTAGTGATACGCATCGTCAGGTATTACGAGATGATGGACGGCTGAGATTGATTCATGTTTAATGTAACGGTTGACATTAATTAAAAATAATAATAAAATGTGGTTATATTCATACGTGTTACTAAGGCAATACTCTTGTTGCTTTCAGCTCCCTCATTTGCTTTCTTATTTTCCTCAAGAAACCCAATTAGGTCTCTGAGTGCACTTTCAGGCTCCTCATACTTCCCGTGCGGGTTCAAAATGTTGCCCTCGACTTACGTTGGAATTACAGAACACGCACCTTTCTCGACTCACCTGTGCATGTTGAATGGTGAACTGTATGCTCTCTTGTGTGGATTCAGCATGAGAAGCAACTCTAATGGGACCTAAGCTGAGAAGAGACAGAACTCCCCTGCATCACTGCATGACCACCAATGGAGCACGAGCATCTGGACACAAGTGACCCTATAAAGGAAACCAAGGAAGACTCGACTAGTATCATAAATAATGGAGCCCTGTTTGGTTAAGCAATATCCGCAGCATGAGCTTGTAACTAAGTAAGACATGGCATGTGGAACTTGAGCTGCACGGGTTTCGGTATTGATCAAAGCAAGCAATCATGGTCTCCAATATTGCCTTTCTTCAATGTAGTCACTAAGTAGGACATGGCATGTGGAAGTTGAGTTGCACGAGTTTCGGAATTGATGAAAGAAAGGAATGTCATGTCTTGGACTACATTGAAGAAAGGCAATATTGGAGACCATGATTGCTTGCTTTGATCAATACTGAAACCTGTGTAGCTCAAGTTCCTCATGCAATTTCCTGCTTAGTTATAAGCCCGTGTTGCGGAGATTGCTTAACCAAACAAGGGTTCCATTATTTATGAACTGGTATTGTCAAAGCGTTTGATGTCTCCAACTGACATTCGATCCCTTTCGGCTAAGATATATACAAGTTATCTCCGGCTCTTATACAAATACCTAGAGTCCCACATCGGAAACTTATTAAAATATAAAAAACCTGATAAGGGATTGCACTAGGCTCTTTTATTGCCAAGTCTAATAGTGTAGACTTGTAACTAAGTAGAGTATTAAAGTGATTGATTGTGTGAGGTGGTTGAATTTGGCCCTAATTCCACAGGACAAATCCTATCCACCATGGATAGATAGCAAATAACAACTGATTTGATAAGTTATAACGCTCACGCGAAGGCCCTAAGCCCTGAGGGTAAGGGTTTTAGTGCTAGTCCCAGCCCCTCGTCACTACAATCAACTTTTTGTTCATTACAAAATATTTTAAGAACTTAAGGTGAACTAGTTTAGGGCTTGACCTCTCGTCGCACATTCAAATTTTTTTTAACTGAAAATATGACTTTAGGCCCTAAAACCAAGGGCGAATGCACTAAGAGGTAAGAGGGTTAGCTGACCCTTCGAACTCTGGTGAAACTACAAAGATCACTTGGGTGCTGCCCTTTTGAAGGTTGTAGTTGTCCTTCATATATGCCCTCCAAATGCTTGATAAAATGCCTGAAAGAGTTTGGCAACAGGGCATGGCTCAATCATACTTTGCGTGCAACAACGTTTCTGTCATGCCCCAGACCCGGGGTCGGTGGAGAAAAAAAAAAAAAAAAACCCCGCACCCGGCACGCGAGTAAAATAAAAACAAAGAAATAAAATACTACTCTTATTGTACATCACAAAAGTTCTCTAGATTTCCCATGAAATTCGACTACTTTTCAAGATTTTAGTTCAACACCTGTCAATAATTCATAAGGGATGAGCTACTAGCTTAGTAGGGCAATAACTACAATGCAATGTAACACAACGGAAGCAATAATGATGCATGAATGTAATGTTTCCTCTTCATCCTAATTTTTTTAACCCAGTTAACAAATAATCCCATTTCTTTTCATTAGTCATCTTGTCAAACTCTCAGTCCCAAACCCGAAACCCGAATAGATCGTTTTACTGGACTCTAACCAAAAGGGCTTCACTCCCTTATTTGTGCACTTTGGGCTGAACATAGATCTTGGTGCCTCGAGAGTGGACTCAACTACTTGTAATTTCATATTTTCATAAATCACATACTTTCCCAATTTAGGACTCCAACAAATGATCATGCAATGATCATTGTTATTCAATTCCATTGATACTTTCCCAATGATTCCACAATGTATGAAATAGATATCATTCATGATAATTAACAACGGATATCAACATGACATTCCAAACAAACAATATTATTACTCATAAACACATGAATCATGTTGATCAAATAGTAATACAATTTCACCAAATAACACATATCAAATATCACATGTATAAAGCCAAGTAATATATAAAGGTTCCCCGAGAATTTCCCCTACCTCGATTCCAAAGCAATAGCATAGCTCCAAACTATTAACACAAGAATCCATCAGTGTGATAAGCACCTATTCACAAATACAAACCATTACTAAATGCATACTCTACGCCTAATCAAATAATTGAAATTACCAATTCCACGCTACTAATTCGAAAGTCATTCTGGTTGATCAACTCCAAACACATGCTTTACTTGATATAGTTGAAACTATGTACATAGACATATGCAGATAGTTCCATGCCATGAAAGCAAGTTTGGTTTACTCAGGCCTATACAAACTTATATACATGAACACATACCGTACACTTGAATAATATAAGAGATCAAATGAAAGCATAAACTGATATCATATAACCTTTTGTATAGCAATATTAATAACAAATTAAACAACCAATAGAAAACGTTTCCCCATCTAAGCATATCAGTCTTTTGCAAACAACCATCAGCTTTTGTATATATAACAGATTAAAGCAAGCATCCGCATAAAACTAGTCTTGAATAATAGTGGCTAATACATGACAGAAAGTATTACTATAAGAAAGAGTGAAACAATAACAACTGTGGAAGAATAAAGAGAGCTGAAAATCGTTACCTATGCTGTGGGTTCGATAACAAAGAAGATCACACAATAAATCAACCCATATCAGGCCAATTTACTACTTCCGAACCAAGGCGGATTGCTTCTATTAAAGACATCCCCTTTCAATCCTCCTACATATAAAACCAGATGAATATAGAGGATTGAATTCGTTGATTCATAGTCCAATTCTTTATCTTCCTCTTCCTTCGAAAACCTAGTTCCAATTCTATATGGTACCACATGCCATCTGATCAGCTTCTAGTTCATAGTTTTCCTTCGTAATTTCGTTTCTCCTCTCTTTTTCTCACTCTCTCTGTGGTTCTATATCAGTATAAAATCTGATGGCTAGGACATATATAATTATCCGAGTAAACCGACTAAAACATGGATAGCTGTAAAACATTAATAACATAAAATACTAAGAGTCGGTTTGGTCACAGAGATAAGAGAGAGAGAGATAAGAAGAAAAGAAAATAATTGGGCTGTCCTAAAGTCATGGAATTGACTAGCAATTTCACTTAATATAGTCCAAATAAAATAATAATTAATAAGTTAAGAATGGGCTGAAAACTTGACTAATTGATCCAAAAAAAGCCATTTATAAGACATTAAATAAAATAATTAATAAATTATCATATAAGTATTATTTTTAAAATACAGGTCTTCACAGTTTCCCCCTTTTTTTTTTGTTTTTAAACAACCTCAGTCCTACCAAGTGACACATCCCGACCCGGATGTACACGTGGACACCCAAAAGTCGGATGTGCTGGCCGACACCACGTAGGATGACGAAAGCCAATTTGGATGAAATAAGAAATAAATTGAATAATTGAATAAAGGAATGTACACAATTATACAGGCGGAAAGAAATCAATACAATAACTGCAGTACAAAGTACAGAATACCGAGTGTTTACAATTGCCAAGAACTTAAACACTTGTCATACCACCGCCTCAACGTCGACAGCTCCAGCCACTAAACCTGGAGGGGCGCAAAACAGAAGGGTGAGTGGGCCATAGATAGTTTTTTTTTTTTTTTTTTGTGAAAACCTTTCCTTTAGAAAAATACTAACCCCTCGTCGTAAAACAAGTACGAAGTTTCGGAAAACTGTTCTTGAAAACGTACTATAGTAATAGGTAGAAAGTCAAGGTAAGTACGTAAATATACTTACCGTCCGAAACGGGCAGAAAGTCACCGTTCGGCATAAAATACTTTACCAAAAAGTTCGTAAAATAAAGCTATACGGAAAACCCGTAAATCAAATAGTAGTATCCGTGGCATCAGTGAAAATCAGAGATAAGTCACAATCTAACTATACGATAAACGCTCGTTTAGGCAGGGCAGACACACGAGTTCATACAGATATATTCTGTCATGAACAGGCTGGGTGTATAAATAATGGTACGCTCATGTACTACGATCACGTGAAGCTGGCGCATAAGCGCATCACAACGAGTTCGAGTCGCCCATGCGACCTAGAACAGGCTGGCACCTACTATGGATCCATAGTGAGCGTATCGGTGCATGTGAACAATCGCGTGAAGGCTGGTCCTGGCCCGGACAGTACAATAAACACCGTGTAAGGCTCCCAGGTTGAGCGTGCAAAAACATGCCACGGAGTATTTTTAAATAAGACAGCGTGAGGTAATTTCCCTATTTGGGATAACCTTTAAACAACCAATATGTATAAAGTGTACTCGGGTGCCGTACCCGAAATGCCAAATGTATAACTACAATACGTGAAATACCAAGAATACACCACTTGGGTACCAAGGTATAGAAATACCAACTTAATGGCAAACTAGGTGAACCCAAAAAAATACGCTAGAAAAATACCATTTCCAAGGTTCACCCGAATACGGCCCAAGGCCGTCAGATAGGTATAAAAACCATAATCACAAATAGGCACAATATCAAATAATTACCTAAAACCCCCTAAAAATAGGGCTGGTTCGATACAAGCAATACGCGTACAAAAATAATACGGAAATTACTAATTTAATGGTGTAATTCCCAAATGGAAGTGTAGGCCAAGGCCCACTAATTTCCATAGCCTAACGAAATACCGATACGATCTAGTAAACCAAGTAATTGCCATGAATTACAAGGTCTACCAACATACAAGAAGAATACTAACTTTAAGTCATAACAATAGTGTAGGCATAAATTAAGGTTTGCTAAGAAAGTACCAATAATCATCTTAAAAGCATAGTTAAAACCCAAGTTCATGTTTAAAACATATAAAACATTTAATTTGAGTAAGGAAGGGGCCCACTCACAAATACCGAAGCCGGGAAGTCCAAACGTACGTCCTCCGAACGTCACGGGTCGCCAAAACCTATTTTTAAAACCCACAAATTAGTAAAGTACTCGAAATTACGAAGAAAACGGCGTTCGGAAATCCGAAAATGGAGTTTCGGAGTCGGAAACCCCAAAACCGCCGCCGTGAGCCGTCGCACGCGCCGCCACACGCTGCCGTTTGGCCTCACGCGCCGCCACGCGCCGGTGGAAGTCCACCACGCGCGGCCACGCGCCCCACGCACCGGTCACGTGCCGGTGACTGACGCCGTTACTGTGCCGTCAGAGTTAACGGAATATTCTAACGGCGTTAGAATATTTCGTTAACGTCGTTAAGTTTAACGGACGGAATATACCTTTGGAATATTTCGGTCCAAACCGGGTTTGGACCGGGTTGATGACGTCATCACTGGTTCGCTGACGTCAGGGCCGGGCCGGCTGATGTCAGCTTGCCGGTGACCTCTGCATTTTCCGGCCGCCGTGTCGCCGCCGCCGGCCGCCGTCTGCCGGCCGGAGTTTCGCCGGAATCTGGATAAATGGCCGGAAACCTGCAAACTTCTCTAAAACGTTCAAATCTCAACCAAATTTCACAAAATTGGTATCAAAATGAAGCTGGGAGTGAGAGGATTCAGATTCTACCTATTTGGAGGCCCAAAATTGGCTGGAGTTGGCCTGAATTCGAAGGAAAGGCCTCAGGTCTAAAAGGCCAGTTTCCAGATCTTTGATTTTTGGCCATGCAAGACTCGATCGAGGTTCCAGGGACCTCGGGAAGTCGAATGGTGAACAAATGGAGGACCATCGAGGTCGAATTCACCGAGAACGGCCGTCGGGAAAATTCGAACACTCGTCGGAAAATTTCTGAAAATTTTGGGTTTTCGAGGGACTGGCTTTGCTCGAGGGGGATGGTGGTGAAGCCCACCAGTGAAATCGAGCTGAGGTAAGGTCGAGGAGAGGAGGGTGGTGGAAACCTGGGTGCCCTGAGTAGTTTCTAGGTGTTTTTGGTTTTCTGCAAAAACATGCAGACTTGATGTGAGTGTGGTTGGGGAGGAAAGGCAGAGAGGAGAGTAGAGACTGAGACAAGGCACGGGAAGAGGGAGAAGGTTAGGGACCAAATGGGTTGGGCCTAACACAAGGTACTGGGCCCAAGGCCCAAGTCACCAAACACACTTAGATTAACGTCCGTAGAGCGTTCATTCGAACTCCGAATGACGTTCCGCTCGCGTCTACGAGTTTGTATCGACGAGCAAGTCGAGAAAATACAAGTGGAAGCGTCGTGAGAGTTACGACGCAAAAGTCAACCGAAAGGTCAACCAAGGGCAAAATCGTCATTTTGCACCTCTGGGAATAAAATAGTATTATTTCCCAGTACGGGGTGTAACACCAAGGCTCGATGAAATGCTAGTTTGCATACTATTCCGTGCAAAAAAATTTTGCGCGATTTGCACGCTATTCTTACTGACCCCCCAAATAATATTTATTAGATCCGCCATTGCTTGAAACTCAAGTTTCTTTACATAAAACCCGACATAGTTTTTTTTATCTAAAACCCAGTGACTAGGTTCTACATAAGCATATTCATTAATTATGTTTGACTTTACATATTTTCCATATTCCGGATACCTAAAATACCCATAGTTACTGTTTTAACATATACAATTAATTGTATGCACATTTGAGGGAAGAATTAATGATTCTAAAAAAAGACGCATTAATGTTTTAAATTGACACATCCCAATCCCGGACACACCAGGTGTCGGGAAGTGCTGGCCGACACGTGTTAGGTGACGAAAGCCATTTAGAAAAATTTAAGAATAAATAAGGAAAATTGAATTAAATAAGGGTCAGAGTGCTCGGAGTGTGCGGGCGGAAGAATAGTAATAAAATAATAAGTTGTGAACAGAGTAGAGGATACAAAATAATTACAAGAATAGAGAACCCCTACATTGTCATACCACCGCGTCTCGACGTCACAAGCTCCAAGCCAACTAATCCTGGAGGGGCGCAAAACATAAAACGGTGAGTGGGTCAAAAAGCAAAGTTTGATAAAACCGTTGTTTTCAAAAGTCTACTAACCCCTCGCTGAAAACAAGTATAGTTTGAGAAAATATGTCATACCCTCAGGCATGAACCTCAAAATACTATAAGAAAATACACGGGTACTCTCCGATAATGATTTACTGACATGCTCACCCATATGTAAACACACAAGTCCAAGTGGCTAAACCACAAGGAACAAACTAGGTATAAAAGTAATACGCTGAGTACTACAATGACGCAAGTCTAACGCTAAGCGCTGGTGCACAAAGTGCAGTCACACAAGTTCGAGTTGCCTAGTGCAACCTAGAACAGGCTAGTACCTACAATGGATCCAAAGCTGCGTAGCGGTACTGGTAGTGACTACTCCAAACGTCAAGCCTAGTCTTGGCCACAAGACTGAGTACTAATACCTGGGGTGTTATACATCTACTGATGAGCAACGGTATGAAAACATGTATGGCAATATAATACGAATGTTCTACCTCCAACAAACGTATATGATATGAATTATGCTAACAGTTTGAAGAAAGCATTGAAAAACCATACGTATATATACATTTATCAAAACAAAGACCCACTCACTCACCTGTAGGTAGCCGGGTCGTAGCCCCCCTGTCCTGGGTAGCCCCGGTAATCCTCTGGATAAGTCTCACCTATATGAGATATCACCGTAATAATGATTAAACTCATAAAGGTTACTAATTAATTAATTAATTAATTAAACCTATCCCTTGTTTCCTCAACACGAAGGTCCAAAACACCTCGAAAAATATCGTGCGTACTGCCGCGAGGTAGTACGCATCGTCACGAGTCGCCTCGCAAAGACGGAATCGAAAAAGGAGTCCCCACGCGCCCCCACGCGCGGCTCACGCGCCTTCACGCGCGGCTCAGCCGAGCCGGTCAGCGCCGGTCTGAATCGGTTTGCTGACGTCAGCGCCGGTCATCCCTGCCAAAACTCCGGTCGCCGGAATTTGGGAACTTTGGCCGGAATTTCTGGGAAATTTTCAAAGCTTCATAACTTCTTCATTTCAAGGCCAAATTGCACGATTCAAGTACCAAAATGAAGCTAGGAGTGAGGAGAATAATATTTTACCATTTTGGGGGCCAAAAACTGGCCAGAAGTGGCCTGAAAATGAGGAAGAAGCCACGGGTTAAAAATGCCGATCTCGAGTTCTTCGATTCTCGGCCAACCACTGCCATCCAAGGCTCGAGCAAGGTCCCTGGGACTTCCAGGAACACAATGGTGATCAGTTTGGTGTGTTTTGGGATCGGTTTCACTGAGAAAAGGCCGAGGCAAGAATTTTTGGTTCGTCGGGGTTTTTTCTGGGTTCCTGGTTTCCTGGGTTGCAGGGTCCAGGTTCGTGTAACTGGGGTCGACGAAGATGAAGGTGTGGTCTGTGGTCTCCCATGGCCAAAGGAATGGCTCGGGGGAAGGAGGAGAAGAGGCACGGGGTGCCTTGAGCAAATTGTGAGGTTTGTGTTTGTGTGGTCTGCAGAGACCAAGAGAGGGAGAGCACGGGTCAAAGGCAGACAAAATCCCAGATTTTCAGGGATAAGCCCACATGGGCCTGCAGACATTTGGGCCCCAGCCCAACAACCCAAAACTGCTCAAAATTGAAATACGGGAAACGTCGAAAATCAACGCCCGTAAAATATTCGTTCGGAGTCCGAACGACGTCCCGCTCGCGTCCACGCGTTTGTGACGACGAGCACAACAAGAAAATACAGAGGGAAGAGTCGTACGAGTTACGACGCAAAAGTCAACCGAAAAGTCAACCCAAGGGCATTTTCGTCATTTTCCGCCTCCGGGAATAAAATATTTCTAATTTTCGAAACGGGTTGTAACATAAATTCACATATTGGAAGATTAAGGCTTTTGGTGCAAAAAAAAAGAAAACAAAAAGAAGGATTAATACTATACAAAATAAAGGAACATTATTTTATTCATAATCTATTTACCTATTTTTACATAAAAATATAGGTAATTATTTTTTTAATTCAAATATAGGTTGTATAAATAATAAAATGTGCCTAATTTATGTAATAATTCATGAAAAATAATGTACCTATAAAATAAAGGAATGTTATTTGATTCAAAATTAATTTACCTATATTTTATATAAAAATATAGGTAAATTATTTGCACATATATATTAATAATAAAAATAGTAAAGTGTGCCCACTATATATAATAATACATGCAAAATAATTTACCTACAAAGTAAAACAATGTCATTTGATTAAAAAAATTAATAAATCTACTATTTTTTGTTTATGAATTTTAATTCACCTATTGTTTGTATTTTATAAACATAATTTACCTATTTTTTTGTTACTAAAATAATGTATCTACAATTTATTTATACAAATATAATTTACTTATTGTTTATTTTTTATAAAAAATAATGTATCTACTGTTTTATTTTAATGGACATAATTTATCTATTGTTTAATTTTTATGAAATAATTTACAACTTTTTGAGGAACAGCCTCTCAATCCCCGTACAAGCACTTTATGTTATCAATCAATTTGTACTCCTAGTACCACACACATGTAAGCACTTGCGCATTAGCGCGTCACACCCGAGTCCTTACGTAATGGGGCCTTTTCCCCAAAAATAAACATAAACGTATGACAAGCTTGCACTAAGGTATTTACCGGACAATACCCCTGGAGTACAGTGCGTGTGACCCAAACATGTGAGACTTGTCCTACAGCCGTGAGACGGTACTACAGCGTAGTGAAAGCATACCAAGTGTGTTTGAAAACATACATATATACATCATGTGTAAAAGTGAAGAATATCATATATCTCATAATTTCCCAAATATTTAATCCTTGCGTAATCGAACATATTCATGCGTAGAAGCCAATAATTAAATACCAATATAACCATATAAATATCATCAACCCTTAAAATCATTTCATAAAATATAACCATAGATATACTCATATCTCAAACCATTTCATAATAAAATATTCATACTTTTGTACGTAATCGAAATCACACTTTAAAACCATTTAATAATATATAACCATATATATTCATGCCTCAAAAATCATTTAAAACCATAATTATATCAAAGCCATAATTAAATCAAAGCATGAAAATCATTTAATAAAACAAAAGTCCACTCACAGGTGATTGAGAGTGAAATCTCCCTCGGTGTTACCCTCCTCGAAGTGTGGCGCCGAAGAATGACCTATTTAATATTAGGGGAAAAATTAGAACCTCCCTAATATAAATTAATATAGGCCCTATAGAAAAATATTCCAAAAATAATACTATTTTGGCAAAAACGAGCTCGAAAAACGATTTTCGGAGCCCGAAAACCCTACAGCCGCCATCCACCGCCGCCGGCGCCGCCGTGCGTCGCCACGCTCCGGGAAACGGTCGGACGCGCTGCCACGCGCCGGGAGGAGCCGCCACGCGCCGGCCACGCGCTGCCACGCGCCGGCCACGCGCTGCCACGCGCCACACGCACCTGCACGCGCCTGCTGACGTCAGCCCCACGCGCATGCTGACGTCAGCCACGCGCCTGCTGACGTCAGCGCCGTTAAAGTCAACGGAGTCAGTCAAACTTAACGGAATATACCTTTCCGATGGAATATTCTGACGCCGTAAGGAATATTTTGTTCTCGTTGACGGAAGATTCCCTCTTCTTCCTCCTCTCGCCGGTCGCCGGATCCGCCTCCGGCGCCGCTGTCCTCCGCCGTCTGGTTCGCCGGAATTCTGGGAAATTTTCCGAATTAATTCCAAAACTTCAAAAATTCATAACTTCTTCGTTATTTGGCCAAATTTAACGTGCCATATATCAAAATGAAGGTATTGATGAGTAGAATATTTTCATACCAATTTGGGGCCGGAAAAATGGCCGAAGATGGCCTGAAATTGGCCGGGAAGCTTCGGGAAACCCTAATTCCGTTTTGCTTCAAAACTGCACCAAATTGGACGTTCTTTATATCGATTTGAACCTACTCAATTCAATAAAACCAATGGTAATGGTCTTGAGGCTTACCTTGGTCTGGTTTGCACAGGAAATCGACGGACAGTTTGCCGATACCGTTCCGACGTCGGTTTAATCGATCGAGTTCGAGTTGGAGATTCTAAAATCACAGCCTCGTCCAGAATGACGAGACGATCGTGATGGTATGGATTTTAGGCAATGGTTCGACGGTTTTGTGATTCGTCCAAAGGTTAGGGTTTCGGTGAGGTTTTTGGCTTAGAAAGAAAAGTGGAAGAGAAAGAGAGGGAGGCTGTATGAAACGTGCAGAATGAATGGGGAAGGGTTGGCTGTACAGCAGCCAGCCAAAAACCCTAATTCCAACTTATGGAGTGAAAATTACTAAAATGCCCCTACACTTTAAAGCTTCGTAAAATGTTCGTTTTAACTCCGAATTGAGTTCCGCTTGAGCCCACACGTTCGTATCGACGAGTACATCATGAATATGTAAAGAAATAAATTTTCACAAGTCGTCACGAAAAGTCAACAAAAGTCAACATTGGTCACTAGGGGTATTTTGGTAATTTCACATAAAATTTTGGGACGGGTTGTAACACAAGAACTCCTTCTGAGCATATGACGTGTCCCAAGAAAGATACCTCAGTCAGCCAGAATTGACACTTACTGAACTTTGCATACAACTGATTCTCCAGCAATCTTTTCAGGACTAGATGAAGATGCTTAGCGTGCTCAACCTCACTCTTAAAGAACACTAAGATATCGTCAATGAAGACAATCACGAACTTGTCCAGGTAGGGACGCAATACCCGGTTCATCAAGTCCATGAATGCTGCAGGAGCATTCGTTAACCCGAACGGCATCACAAAGAACGTATAATGACCATATCGAGTCTGAAACGCTGTCTTAGAAAGATCATCTCGTCTGATCTTCAGCTGATAGTAACCTGACCTCAGATCAATTTTCAAGAAGACTCGAGCACCACGGACGTGGTCAAATAAGTCATCGATACGAGGTAGAGGATAACAATTTTTAATAGTCACCCGGTTGAGCTGCCTGTAGTCGATGCAAAGTCTTAAACTTCCATCCTTCTTCTTCACAAATAAGACCGGAGCTCCTCAAGAAGAGGTGCTGGGTTGGATGAAACCTTTGTCCACTACTCTTGCAACTGCATCTTTAATTCTCTTAACTCCGCAGGAGCCATGCGGTAGGGTGTAAGAAAATTAGGATTGGTACCTGGAAAAAGATTGATGGTGAACTCCACTTCACGATCCGGAGTTAATCTAACTAGATCACCAGGAAATACATCAGGAAATTGGTTAACGACATGCACGTCTTTGACTCGTGCCGGATTCTCGTAGTTCACCACAACATGAGCCATGTAACCCTGACAGCCTTTCCTCAACATTCGTTTCGCCCTCATGGCGGAGATGAGTCCATGTCTTAGACCACTGCGTTTGCCGGTGAAAGTCACAATAGGCCTACCAGGTCTCTGGAAAATAATAACCCTGCGACGACAATCCACCATGGCGTGATTCTGATGTAACCAATCCATTCCTAAGATAACATCAAAGTCCTTGATGTTTAAAGGAATCAGATTAGTTGGCATATCCTCTCCGCTAACAAGGACAGGACATCCTTGATACTCACACTAAACATAACAGACTTCGCCTCTAGGCATAGCAATACCCAAATCATACTCGAGATGAGTAGAGTATGGTTGGGTGGTTTGAGCAAACTGAAGGGATATGACTAAATGAGAAGCACCTGTATCAATTAGAACTCTAGCAAAGTGACCAAGAATGTTCAACGTACCTATGACAAGATCAGGATTAGTCTATGCGTCCTGGGCAGTGATGTTAGTGACTCGGCCTTGTCTGCCACGTCCCTGGTTTCCTTGACTGGTTTGTCTGCTCGGTCCATCGCCGCTAGACGTTGCCTTATTGGTTTGATACTGACCGCCTCCTTACCACTGTGAACCACTCTGCTGATATAGAGGGTAACCTCCCTGAAACTGAGTAAAGCTCTGGGGAAACTGAGTATAGCCTCCCTGGAATTGAGGAATATTCGGTGTGAACTGAGAAACGCCCCTAGGGAACTAGTAAGCGTCTCTAGAGTAGTGAGACACATCACCCTGATAATGAACAGAGTCGCCAGACGATTGCTGATGGAACTGGCCTGATCCGTACGGTGGCATCTACTGCTAGGGAACCATACTTGTCTGCTGATTCTGTTGCCTCTGAGGACAATTATTACCTCTGTGGCCCACTTGACCACAAGTAAAACATCCTCGGCTCCTCTGCTTACACTCTCCAGAATGATAGTTGTTGCACTTACGGCAACGAGTAGTGTTAGAGCCCCCTGAACTGCTTTGAGTCTGGAAAACGGAACCAACAATAGATTTACCTCCTCGAGGTGTGCTGGGGTTAGAGCCTCCACTGGATGATCCGCCAGAGTTGTAACCACTTTTCTTAAAAGATTGATTCTTTTTCGGCCCGAATCTTGAACTTCCTCTGTTGTTGTCGTTCTTCTGCTGACTACCATTTCCATCGTCACCATCACTACCACTGTCGGGAGTGTTCTTTGAATCCTCGACACGGAGTAAAGCCTCATAAAACTCCTGGTAAGTAGTGCATGGATATGATGATGCTGCAGTACAAAGCTTCTTACGGGCACCCTTTCTAAACTGAAGTAACATTTCCCTCGAATTAAGAAAGTATTAATGCAAATATCACAAAGTGACTAATGCATGACTGCCTAAAACTTATGCTCTGATACCAATCTGACACATCCCGATCCTGACACGCCAGGTGTCGGGAAGTGCTGGCCGACACATGTTAAGTGACGAAAGTAAGAGTAGATACCAATTATGCTCTGATACCAATTATGCATGTATATGTGAAAAAGTGAGTAGATATAAAGTTGGAAGCGGAAGTAAGAGTGCGATGATGGGTAAAACCCATTATTACAGGCGCGTAACAGTCAGAGCATAGTAAATAGTGCATGGAATATAAACATTCACATCTTCATGAGGATGGATAAGTAGAAATTAACTAAAAGTAGGAGCAAATCCTACATAATCCGGAGAAACTGTCAGAATCGCCAACCACAGTTGAAGCAAGACCACGTCTCACTGGAAATCGAATCCGCCACTAAGTCCTGGAGGGGCGCAAAACGTAAAAATGTGAGTGGGTCAAAAAGCAAAGTTTGATAAAACCTTTGTTTTCAAGAGCATACTATCCCCTCGCTGGAAAACATGTATAGTTTTTGAAAATACGTCATACTTCCCGGTATGATCCTCAAAATACTATAATAGTAATACGGGTACTCCCCGATATGAATCACACTGACTGCTCAAAACACGGGTACTCCCCGAAAATCAGACTGACTGCTCATCCACATGTAAACACACAAGCCCAAGTAGATAAGCTACGAGGCACATGCTAGATATATAAGAAATACGCTGAGTACTACAATAACGGGAGTCTAACGCTAATCGCTGTGCGCAACCTAGAACAGGCTAGTACCTACAATGGATCCAAAGTTGCATAGTAGTACTGAGAGTGACACCTCCAAACGTGAAGGCTAGTCCTGGCCATAGGATTGAGTATTGATACTCGGAGTGTTCTACATCTATTGATGAGCAACAATATAGAAAAATGTATGGAAAATATAATATGAATGTTCTACCTCCAACAATGTCATATGATATGAGTCATGCTAACAATTTAAAGAAAGCAGTGAAAACCATACATAATAATATATTTATCAAAACAAAGACCCATTCACTCACCTGTAAGTAGCCGGGTCGTAGCCCCCTATCCTGGGTAGCCTCAGTAGTCCTCTGGATAAGTCTCACCTATATGAGATATCACTATAATAATGATTAACTCATAAAGATTACTAATTAAACTAATTAACGGCACTTATCCCTTGTTTGCTTTACACGGAGATCCGAAACACTCCAAAAAAAACCATATGTACTGCTAGGGCTGGGAATTTTGTACCGACATACCGAACCCGTACCGAAAAAAACCGAACTTAATACCGAAAATACCGAAACCGAAAGGCCCCGAATGGTTCGGTACCCGAAACCGAAAAAATACCGAAAGTTCGGTACGGGGTTCGGGAGCTTATTACCGTTTATTCGGTAATACCGAACCGAACCGAAATATATATATAATATTAATATATTTTAATTATATATATATATATATATATCTAGTAATATATCTGTCTTTGCTGTTCCAATTCCCAAATCAAATCGAATCGATCTCAAACCCCAGGGGTTTCTCCAATTCCTTCTCCCAGAAGCAACAATGGCTGTCAAGCCTCGGCACGCGCGCCTCCCGACTCGCAAAACGTCGTCGTCTTCGTCCACCACGCTGGTCCTGACCTTGCTCGTCATGTTCACCTTCGTCATCCTCATTCTTCTCGCCCTCGGCATCCTCTCCGTCCCCAGCGGCTCCTCCGGCAACTCCCCCATGGCCAACGATCTCAGCTCGATCGTACGACAGAGCATCGAGAGGTGAGCGATGAGTCGGTTTGCAATGATTTTGATCGGTAATTTGGTAATTAAACTGAATTTTGTGGGTTTTATTAGGAATGACGAAGAAGGGGCAGAGGAGCAGTGGGTCGAAGTCATCTCGTGGGAGCCGAGAGCTTTTCTATATCACAATTTCTTGGTGAGCTGAGCTGGCTTGCTTTAATTCTCTCACTCATTGAAATGATTTTTCTGAAATTTTGGATTGAATTTTTTGGTGGTTTCGGGGGTTTATAATACCGAAACCGAACCGAAAGGTTCGGTATCCCGAAATTTCGGTATCCCGAACCTTTCGGTTCGGTTTCGGTATTAAAAACCTCCTCCCTGAAGTTTCGGTTTCGGTATTCGGGAGTGGGAGTTCGGTTCGGTTACTGAACCGAAACCACCCCTATGTACTGCCCCTAGGTAGTACGCGTCATCACGAGTCGCCTCGCATCGACGGAAGTAAAAAATAATGCCCCACGCGCCCCCACGCGTGGTTCATGCGCAGCCCACTCGCAACTCATGCGCAGCTCGCGCGCGGCTCCACGCACGGCTCAACGCGCCAGTCAACTGACGGCGTCAATTGAAACGGAATATTCCAGCATCTCTGTTAAATCTAACGGAATATTCCTAACGGCGTTAAATGAATATTCCCAGTTTGGACCGGTTGCTGACGTCACCGGCCGGTCTGGATTGGGTTCAAGCCAGTCGCCGCTGCAACTAGCTCCGGTCGATGGCGCCGTCACCGTCGTTGGAAATTTGGCTGGTTTTCTGGAAAATTTTCAAATCTCCATAGCTTCTTCATTTCTTGGCCAAATTTCATGTTCTTTTTATCAAAATGAAGCTAGAGAGGAGTAGAATGACGGTGTACCTTTGGTTTGGCCGTACAAGCTCGGGAAATGGCCTGTATTTGCCTCGAAAGGCCGCGGCTACTGTAGCTTTGTCTATCTACTTCAAAACTCAACCAAATCAAGCAAACGACATATGAAAATGCATCTACCCATCGAGAGGAACCCAATGGTGGTAGTTAGAAACCTCACCTTGGTCTAGAATGGCGAGAAAATCGCTTGGAAGGTCCGGTTCTTCCGTGTGCTTTTTTCGTCAAACGGTCGGGAGTTTGGACAAACGGTTTGCACCGTTGAGTCCAAGGCGTCGAGACGAAGATGGTGGTGATTTTAGTTCGTCTCGGTTCGACGGGTTTTCGTCGACGTGCACTGTGCATAGACGGTGGGAATGAGAGAGAGAGAGAGAGAAAGAAAAAGAGAAATGAAAATTATGAGGAAAAGTGACGGGGGAAGAACATAAGGAAAAGAGATATTTTGGGTTTTGGGGGTATTGTGCACCCACAAAAACAATAAAATTACACAGTCCCGTGTACAAAATAACACGCACGTGTCCAAAATATCCCTCCGGGAATTATTTTATAACAAACATTTTTTTACGGGATGTTACAATTTGTGTTGGTATAGATAGAAATATTTTTTTAAGTTTTAATTAATATGCCCTATTTTTGTCTTTTTCAACTAATTAAAAATTAAAAGAAAAATAAAATTAATTAGTAGGGTAAATTGAGACGAGTAGTGGAGTTTAAATAGAAATTTTACTAATATTTATAATATTTTTTTTCTGATGCCCGTTTTACCCTGCACACATTAAGGTGATATCCAGGGCAGACCGACATAATATTGTTGAATTTTTATTTTAAGATCTGGAAATTGTCACCGAGATCTCTAAATTGTGATGTCTTAGATCAATGTTTTGTATGTATAGCCTTGTTTTGATTTTTATTTGTATAAACTAAAAATAGGCATATTAATCATGTCAGCTCACCTATATTATAACACGTAAAATGGTACACCAAGTGCCAAGTATTCTGTTTACATACAAAAATTTCTCAGGGGGTGTTAAAATTATAAAGACACGTATGGTTTCCTAAATCAGCTTCAGTTAAGAGTTTTGTTAGAGAATTGTTGAAGAGTTATTAGTGTATATATATACTCAACACACCGTGTTAATTGTAATAATTTATTTTTTCCAAGATACATACAAAGACCGAAGCTCTCTTTCTCTTCAGTTCATCTTCCTCGTTTTACTGAAAGATAGCTGATCTTCTACAATATTTAACAGTAAGCAAATTTATTTCTAATAATGAAGTACAAAACATGAAATTCAGAATGATAAAAAGAACAATGTAACCTAAATCTTGTTCCTATTTCTTGCATATTCATCTTATTCAACATTTCTTCGACAACGAGATAACCAGGTTAATGAACTGGCAATTCTCCATTTCCATGTGATCAAGGACATCTTCTTCGAACCTGCGAAACAAATCGTCCATAGCTGCTTCTCCGAATTGGGTTGCCAGAATAGGCTCTCCCACAGCCCTCATATCAGTGGCAAGTACGGCAGCCCTTGCCTTTTTATCAAGGCCACTGTCAGCATGCTTTATATAAGAGTCCCAATCGTTTTTGAAAACTTGAAGGCTTTGCAAATTAAAAGATCCTTCCGCCTCGATCACATCTTCAACCTCCTTTGTTGTAGGCGCATAATATGGCATATTGAATGTGTCCAATTTTTCCTCCCCTATCAAACCCTGAAATTCATCAAACTAAATAATGTTAGTAATTAGTAAAGTAATTATTGAAGGAAACACGTACGTTGTAAGGCTTTGTTGGAAAATTAGGATTCCTTGTTGTTAAGATTAGGGTTTGCTTTAGTTTTCTACATAAATAGGATGTGTTTTGTAACTTTGTAGAATAACAAATCAGTCAAAATGTAGCCCTCAGTTGTAACCGGATCGGCAATTTTGTTTATTTGTTTTTTCGTTGATTCCATCTCGATTAGAGATATAATTAAAAATGTGATAAAAAAGCTTGTACAATTTTTAACAAACTTATATAGTAATTACTAATTATTAAGCTTGCGATAGTGGCCATAAACTAATGTGGTTCAAATTTAGTTGGTTTTATTTTGTTTTTTATGTTTAATAATCTAGGCACACATTACCTCTAAAACCATATCATTGAGTTTGAGTCCGACAACTTCCCAAATGGAAAGTGGTTCATGGCTCTTTATGCTGCCCATTGTTGTGAGGACCATGCTTCCTCCGGGGACCAGCTCTTCTGCTCGTGACCTGAAAAACACTGTGAAGTCCTTTTTGAATTGCTCCAAGTACTGCTTATACACAGCAGGTGGGCTTGTTTTCGCTATATATATGCTCTTCTTGTTTAGTCCCTCTCCTTCCTTGGTTATCAAACCTTTTGGAGCCTACACAGTACGTTTTGTCATAAAAAATACCATGATTAATTAAACCAAAATAAAAAATATTAGTAAGTGTATGAGGGGTAAAAAAAAAAAACAATTCCCACCTCAGAGATCCACATAAGGGCATAATTAGAGTGAACAAAGTGGAGAGAATTGTTTGGAAAGAGCCTGCCATAGAAAGAACCAGGCATTGCAGTAATGAAACATGGCCCTAACTTCTGTTCTTCCTCAATTTTCTTATAGAACCCTGGCAATGACCTGAACACAGTGTTGAAATCGTTTCCGGGAAGATCATTCAAGAAGGCTTGAAGTGAAGGAGATGGACGGTTCAGTTTTTGGAAAGTGGCATGGATGTTTTGTATGATATCTGATACCACCAAAAGGGTGTTGGGTCCGGAAGAGCATCCCAAGTCTGCTATTTTCAAACAGTCAGAGAAGAGTTTGTTGCAAAGCTGCTCTATGCTTGCGTTAACTATGGGCTTCACCATTGAAATCACATCTCTCTGAAATAAATTTTAGAAAGCTGAATATTGTTAAAATTTTCTTAATTTTATGAAAACAAGTTCCCGTCATATTAAAAAGGTTCATAATCGAATACGATCAAGTAGGAAAGTCCATACAGAACTTAAGTAAAATAGGAAAGAAATAGATAAACAGATGGTGACTAACTTGAAGTAGAGAGTTGGTTGCATAGCTTGTTTTCCCAACTCCTCCATTCATGTGAAGAACTTGCTCTACCTCCATTTTAGTTTGTGCTCTCAAATAATGCTTCTCTACACTCTTGCTCTTGGTGCCTATTCTGCTATAAGAGTTGCATATTTATAGCAAAATACTTACCTCATGCAGCTTACTTGTTATTACGTATAGAGTAATTTCGGTGTACTTGAAACACCGCCACGTGATATTATTATTAGAAGTAAAACATATCGATCATGTCGTTCACACGTATTATATATACATAAAATAATAACATTACGTGATGGTGTTTCCACTCTGCCCGTAAGTTTTAGTACATCGCAATCTAAAAGAATATGATATGATTGTAGACAAATAACTTAAACTTAATTTTCTGTGAATTTAGTTAAATAGTACGTAGCTATTTTACTTACGGCTCCATATACGTCATAAACGTAACATCATCCTAGGTGTAGTCAAGAGTCGTCTCTTTTTTTTTGATCCAACAAGAGTTGTCTAACTAACACATGTTTGGCATCATCTACATACTCAAGCTTGGTACATGGTCCAAATTAAGATTCCTCGTGTTGGAAGAATCTAAAAATTGGTCATGGTGTTGGTATTGTTGCCTATGAATATGATTCACTATTCAATAAAAAAATGTCCAGATTGACGAAGTATTATGTACCCGCAAGATCAAAGATGTGGCATTAATTCTAAAAACTAAAGCATTGTTTCAAACAAGTTTAGAGAAATATTTTAGTTCATCTTAAACTTTTATTTGTGATATTGCATATTTTTGTACCCATTGACAATTATTACTATGTGAATGTGTGTTTTCTTAAGATGAGACAAAAAAAAATTATAACTTATTACAATGTGAAATTAATTCCTATATACAACTAGTCCCAAATTGGAATTAAAATTTTTTATGACTTTAAAAATGTTATTTCTTTATAAAGTATTACTTTAAAAATGTTTACATTATTGGTCCAACTTAGGGCAGCATGCATTAGGTTCGCCCTTGTCTGGGTGCTCAAGGAAGGGTCATGTGGCTATATTCTGTAACTGTTTTTTGGATATGCATATTATCTTCTGGACAATATTGGTCCAACTTAGGGCAGCATGCATTAGGTTCGCCCTTGTCTGGGTGCTCAAGGAAGGGTTATGTGGCTATATTCCCCCTCAACTAGTTTAATGGAGGATTTTTTACAATACGCTGGAGTATGAGATATTCTGAGTGTTTTAATCGTTAAATTTTTCTTTAATTGATCATATTCCTTGAGTATGAGTCTTTCTGGTTTAACGAACTACGGGATATCATTCGTAAGGTTTTCTTAGAAGATTGTAATGTTTATTAATCAATAAACCTAGCTACAGTAAAATCTCGATAAATTAATATTCGATAAAATAATAACCTCGTTTAAATAATAAAAAACTCCAGTCCCGACTCGGGCCTGTGTACTAAAATAATAATTTCGCTTAATGTATAAGATAATAATTTTTTCTAACTTTCCTTAAGGCCCATTGGATATATAAATTAATAATTAATTAAAATACATAAAAATATAGTACATAACAATTCATAATGCATATGATAGACTTTTTACCAAACAATTTCAATTTTTCTCAAAAAATGCTTCTAAAGTGACTTCTTTTTTCTTTGCACCTAAATTGCACTGAACCTCATCCTTAATTTTTTGCAACGTAGACATCACATTTGGTATATCTTTTTCATTTTGTAGCAAGTAGTTATTCAATGCTACTATTGCTTGAAAGACCTCTTTTGGAGAAACAATTGGTAGATCACAAAATTTTATAGAACGATAGAGAAACAATTGATGGAGAACTGATACTTTTGATGGAGAAACAATTGATGGAGAGCTGATACTTTTGTATAACCCATTGTTGCAAATCTTTTTGAGTAGAAGAAGGATGCTCATTTTTATACACGCATAAAACTTTTCTCATCTCATCAGTTAATGTAGATTTTTTCACTCCTTTCAAATGAGAAGCCATGGAAGAACAAGATAACATGATTTTGGGTTTCATAGATTATTTATATAGAGATCATGTTCTATGTATATGCATGTACATTGAATGATCTAAACCACTTTATCTTCTAATTCAATGAATATGTATATACATGTATCTTTAAAACTCTTATATATTCTTCTTTTTAATGTCCATTAGAAGTTTGTCTAATACATGAATATATTACTATGACTTTTTATAAGATACATGAACATATTTTCATTGAAAACAGAAAATCTTTTATAAATTAATAAAATATTAATTTATCGATAAATTAATAAATTATTCATTTATCGATAAATTAATAATCTCGTTAAAATAATAATTTTTTTCAGTCCAAGAGTATTAATTTATCGAGGTTTTAATATACTATCATTTGCACTAAAAAAAAATTAAAGAAACGCAGAAATTTGCGTATGTGAAGTTTATTTGTTTACATATGTCTTGTGTACCAGTCAATAATCAGTAATGTGGTTTTCTGGGCTGTGAGTAGTCTGGGGTGTGCAGGTTCTTGAAGATCTGTGCATAACGGCTGCTGGGTTTGATGGGTCAATCGATTGGGTGGTGATGGTGCTTCGTTTGGATATGGCTGGTTGTGAGGTGGGTTCGGTTGCTTCATTGGGTGGGGGTAATGTCGATTGGGTGATTGTAGTGGTCGAGTGGGTGACGGATCTGAGATTGGATACGCTGGTCTGGGATTGACGGCGGTGGCGGCGGTGGTAGTGGTCTGGTAGTGGAGTTTGATTGCGGCTGTTTCGCGAATTGAAGAGGCCCCAGGAGGAAGGAAAGAAAGAGAAGAAAAAAGGAGATAAAAAAAAAAAAAAGAAAGAAAAGAAAAAAAAAAAGGATACAAAAGAAAAGATAAAAAGTGATAAAAGATTCATTTTATTATCTTAATAATATTAATAAAAAATATATTATACGTCAAAAAAATAAAAGGAAAAATGCTACGGACTCGATGAGACTTTTTTTTGCCCCTGCATCCCTAAAACCTCACTTTTAATTTTAAAAATTGTTAAAAAACGTTTTCTCAATACGATTTTAATTTGACTTTATTTTCAAAAGTTCATAAAAAAGTCATTTCATGTTAGAAAATTATTTCGAAAGATACTACGAACTCGTTGGGATGTTGACGTCGTCCCTACAACACTAAAACCTCTTTTTTAGTTTCAAAATTGTTAAAAGACGTCCTCTAAACCGGATTTTAATTAATTTGAATTTGAATTTATCTTGAAAAGTTCATTATATGTCGAAAAAATATTTTACAAAATGCTACGGACTCATTGCAACGTTGTCTTGGCTCCGACATCCCCAAAACCTCACTTTTGTTTCAAAATTGTTAAAAGACGTCCTCAAAACATGACTTTAATTAAGTTGAATTTATTTTTAAAAATTCATAAAAAGTCATTTAACGTCAGAAAAATATTCTGAAAGATGCTACGAACTCGTTACAGGGTGCTCGTCGTAATGATGCCAAAAAACTCGAGAGAAGTTGTATCCAACGAATTACAATGTGCCACGTAGCACATATTGAATAAAATACTATATAAGGTGTAAATTTTGTATGAAACCATAGAGAAATTGAAAAAATATTCCAAATTTTGTCACGGACTCCTTGAACCTTGCTCATCGAGAAGTAAGTATAAAACCTCAATTACAAGTTGAAATCAAATAGGAGAAGTTGACAAATGTTACATTGGGCACTCAGAGTTTGTCATGTTATACCCAAGTATCCAATGTAACATTTGTGAACTTCTCATATTTCATTTCAACTCGTAATCAAGGTTTTATGCTAATTTCTCGACTAGCACGGTTCAAGGAGTTCGTGGAGAATTTTGGATTATTTGTTTTAATTTTTCTATGATTTTATACAAATTTTACACTTGATATAGTATTTTATTCAATATGTGCCACACCTTGTGATTCGTTTGGTATAACTTTGTTCAAGTTTTTTTGCATCAAAACGACGAGCACCCTACAACGAGTCCATAGGAACTTCCGAAATATGTTTCCGATGTTCCCCTATTTTATATGAATTTCTCAAATTATAGCATCTCTCCAACACTGATATTTCACAGCTTGTTTGAAAATAGAGGGTATGGTAGGAATGTGTGCCAAAGGTACTGGCTGCTTAGTAGAAGTACTAATGCCATCTTTACTTTACTCATTATGTTTTTCAAATTATTGAAGAAAGTACGCATTCTATTTTTTTTTCCATGGCTCGAATTTGGTACCACAATATAACAGTAACAGATACAGGGAAAGGGTTTTATAAGAAATTCAAATGCTGATTAATTGTTGAATATAACTCCCACATCGGACATTAAAAAAATAAAATACAATATATAAGTGTATATATGGTTCTACTCTTAATAACACCAAGGTCTGTTGTGATAAAATCCAACACCTACCAATAAGTGGTTAAGTTAGGACAATATCGGTATGGTTAAGAGTGGGTCAGTGGCTCATCTCTCTTAGTATTTGACATGGTATCAGAGCGGGTTTGATTGTGGGTCCGTGCCATGCCCGAGTTACCAGGTTTAATGTAACACCATGCTTCCACGCTTAATGTCCGATGTGGAATTGGTTGCACTTGTGCCCTACTATGTGGTGGTCCCACGTGAAGGGGCGTGTTGAATATAAGTCCCACATCGAACATTAAGAAAATAAAATACAACATATAAGTGATATGGTTCCACACCTAATAATACCGAAGTATTTTGTGATAAAACCCAACACTTAACAATATAAATGGTTAAGTTGAGACAATGTCGGTATGGTTAGAAGTAGGTTAGTGACCTGTCTCTCTGAATATCTGACATTAATGTCTCGATCTCAGTCCAAAAATGATGAGTGTGTTTTCTGCTTTCACCTTTAACAAGGAAAGAGAAAATGAAATTTTTTCTTGTTCAACCAAAAAACCTTTGCAATTCCTTCATTTCCAATGTAGTTTGTGAAGATTCTAAGTTTCTTCATCAGTGAAGTAGTAATCACAAGTCAATCATATGAGTACTTACACAAGCATCCTCGACACTTTGCTACCCCACACAATTCAATCATGTTTGAATTTGATTGCTTACACAACCTTGCATTTGACCCGGTCAAATTCATTCAAAAAGGTCGTCCTATCAAAATTTTAATATCAAATTGATTAGGAGACGGCCTGTAGATCTAACTAGGTTTTTGAGCCCGCGTGTTGTTGCGGGATTTAAAATTGTGTTGTAAAAATAATTGCATGATGATTATAGTTTTAAGCAAATACATACATATATATGTCTGCAAAAGATGGGAACCAAATATTTACATATACATGATATTTACATATACATGTCTGCAAAAGATGGAGACTAAATATTTACATGTTTACAAAAGTTGTTAAATATTTTTAAGCAAATATTTACATATACATGTCTGCAAAAGATGGGGACCAAATATTTACATATTTACAAAAGTTGTTAAACATTTTTTGTAGCTGGATATTGAGCTTCCTAGCTCTTTGGTAGCCTTGTGTGAACTTTCAATCTTGTTTTTGTTTTTTCTTCATTTTCTTGGTGTAGGAATGCAAATAATTCAAATGTGATGAGGAGATTATTCAAAGATATGTAAGAAACAGTACAACAAAAAAGGAAAAAAAGGAAGGTACAATTGTAGAGCAGAATAAGATAGAATAGAATGGCGGCAAAATCAGCAAGCCATCCGAATGAAATACATAATTGATAGTGTTTGTGTGTAGAAACTTAGTGTTTGATTTTAAGGTGAAAATAATGGATACTAATGCAAAGTAAAATATTTTCTTTGCGCTATATGCAAAACTTCTAAACAATTTTTTTTAATCTTTTGGCAGAGGAAAACAATATGATAATCTCATATTTTAGACTTGGTTTTGGGTTGGCCTAATTGCCTAGAATCCAATAAAATCAAATGAAATGAAAGACTAAGTTTTACTTGCACCTTAAGTTATTTGACTTCTAATTAAGAGATTGTGCATGGCTTGATTCTTTCTGCGTCTAGTAAGTTAAGGACTTGGTTTTATATCCTAGTACATGCCAATAATCCAAATATCAATTGAAGAAAAACTAATTTCAATAACTACCTTGTTTACAAACTAAATCGTACATTTATATGTAAAACAAGGCCAAATGAGTTGCATCGAGAGTGATCGGGCTAGAACAAAGAGCGTCAAGCTGAAAACTAAGCTTTGTCACATTTTTTAGCTTTGAAGTGGCAGTTGTCCTGACGCTCAGTCACTCGCAAAGCTCAAGAACGCGTCCAAGTGGCAGCTCACCGTCTCATCGGTGGCTCAATCACAATACACAGTTCATGAAATGTATGAATCTTGTGGATCGAATTACCTTAACAAATCACATGAAACTTGTCAAGAGTAACTAGATCTTCAAATATCTAGATAAACTAAGTTAGAATGATGTGTGTTAACGCTGGGTCCTTTTAGACCCTATTAAAATAATATATAGTTGTTAATCCTCAAATGTGGGCTTTAAGAGAAGGCCCACAAGTGCTGAAAGAGTAAGATACTAGGCCCACAAGTCAGCCTAAAAGATTCAATAAACAAAGTGCTATCTCATTGATAAATGACGAGCACTAGACTTAAAGTACTTTCCGACCGCTCAAAATAATTAGTAGACCTGACAACTTTCTGGCACGAAGCTCCAGGGACAGGTCTACCCAAATGTCAACTCCAGGCCACGCGTGAGCTTGCAACACGGAAGGAAGTCTATGAAAGGACACGGATGGTGTCAAACTTTACCGAACTGGTCCTTTGTTGACCTCCCAGTTTTGAGTGTTAACAGTTTGGCGCCGTCTGTGGGAAACACTGACACTTTTGTAGTGTTTTTCTACTAGGCTGGGCACTTCCGTGCCAACAAAGTCACGACTAAGGATTAGCTGAGTGGTATGGTTTCATAGCAAAGAAGGCTACTGTCGAACAGAGCTTGCAAGAAAAATAAGTAAAGATGAGTTATAACGGTATACAAATTATTCTAAAAGAGTGCAACAACCAACAAAATGGAAAATACAGTTATAGATAAACCTAGAAGAAAAGAAAAATAGACCGTACAACTTCCCAAAACACATTTTAAGATAGTTTGGTAGAGGATATCGTAGCATATTTTGGGTTCGGATTAAAGTTAGGAACGTCCTCTTCAATGATGGGCTACTATATATGTTACGATCGCATGTCACTTATCAGAGATTATATATGGTTCCATTTTTGACATGACAACCAGTCTGCTCCAGAGCAGATTCAAAGAACCCACCACCATGGAAGCTTGAATCTATACATGGTGGAGCAAAGTGGATGATCATATCTCTGAATGTGAGCATCCCTGTGGCCTGATTGTTGGAATATGAGTGTGATTCACACGATTAAATTGTTGGGAATTAACATAAAGGAGTCTCAATATGTTTATGAGAGTGAATCCTACTATGGTTTGGATTAGATCTCTGTTTGGGACTTGAGTTTAGTACTCATAATTGTACAAGGATTTGGGTTTATATTCCTTGTAGGATTGTTATAGGTGGTCCGGATTTTATAGTATAAAAACACAATCTCTGCTCTCACAAAGAGGTCTCTTTTTGTTCCAATCACCTATAAATTGGAGAGTATTGTGCTTTGCAGAGAGGAGAAGATTGTGTATTGGGTCTATATGGCTTCTGCACCCACGAGCATGTCTGCAGGTATGTATCGTCTGATATGTTTTGTGTTTTATTTGGATATTGTTTATATAGTTCAAGATTTGTGATTTACTTGATTAATCCTTGTGTTCTTGGAGGTTAAAGTTAAATCTGTTGTTTATCCTTACATGTGGTATCAGAGCCAGTGGGTTTTTCTTTTAAATTCAATCTTGAAAAGCATGATTGCAGACATCATCATCTAGCTTCTCTCTAGTAGATCCATGATTTGATAAATATTTTAATATATCCTATATCTATTGTTTCCGCTGCGTTGTTAATGATGTCTGCAACCTAAGGTATTTTCTGTTTTCCTGATTCTTTTGACATTATCATCACATCGATAATAATCATAAGTGCAAAAATATGATCTGGGTTTTTACACCATGATGTTTTAAAGATCGTTATATGACTTTGGATTCCTTGTTTACAATATATTGACATACGTGATGTTTTCTTTTGATTTTTGTGTTTCAATTGAAATCGTGATCGGTGTAATGACTGAGATGCACAAATGAGTTGTTTAATTTGCATATGTTTTTTCATAACCATGAGAAATCCATATACATGATTAAATTGATTCATAAGTGTTGAGAGTCGAGTGAAAGTAGATTGAAATCAAGAACTTTTGGTTCTTATGTTGAGATTTCATTTTGAACATGTCTGCAGTTTCACTAAGGACTCTCAATCTTACAACTGTGCCAATTCTCACTGGAGGTAGTAACTACAAGAAATGGAGACGTGAGATAGGCCTCTTACTGACTCTCAACGAATTTGACATTGCATTGGATACTCCCAAGCCACCATTATTAACAGATAAGAGCACCAAATCTGAGAAAGCTGAATATGAGAAATGGATTAGAGCCAATAAAATTGCTTTATCTGTTCTAGAAAGTGCAATGACTGACACGGTGAGGGGAGGCATAAAGAGACACGATCTTGCAGTGGACTACCTCAAAGCTATTGAGAGCAAATTCAAAGAATCTGAGAAGGCAGAAATTAGTCAATATATGTCAATGTTGACAACCTACAAGATAGATGGAAACACTTCCATAAGAGATCATATCATGAGGATGACTGATGCAGCTGAGAAACTCAATTCAATGGATGTCACTATCGGAGAAAAGCAACTTGTTTTTATGATTCTGCAAGCACTTCCAGCAAAGTACAGTCAGTTGAAGGTATCCTACAATACTCAAGATAAGACATGGACTGTGGATGAATTGATTGCTCAGTGTGTGCAAGAGGAATCTCGACAAAGACAAGAGAAGGGCAAAGAGATTGAAGCTGTGAATCTTGTTCATGTTGGGAATAAGGAGACCACGAGTGCTTCTGGTATGGCATCTAAACCTCTTTATAATTCTGTTAAGCCTAGTAGAACTGCTAAAAATACTAAATCCTCTAAATCTCACAATCTTAATATTAAGGCTAAAGATGTTTCTAAAATCAAATGTCATCACTGCAAACTCAAAGGTCATTATAGGAAGGATTGTGAAAGATTTAAAGACTGGCTGAGGAGTAAAGGTAGAACTGATGTCTATGTGTGTGTAGAGTCAAACTTGATTGAAATTCCTGCTAATTCTTGGTGGTTTGATACTGGATCTTCAGTACACATAACTAACACATTGCATGGTTTTCAAAAACAAAAACAAACTGGTAAGGATTCCTATAATGTTTTTGTGGGAGAAGGGTCAAGGGTTGAAGTTGAGGCTATTGGAATTGTGAAATTAAAAATGAAATCTGGTTTTATTCTTCAACTAAATGATGTTTTATATGTCCCGGCTATGAGAAGAAATTTGATTTCTGCTTCAAAATTAGTAAAACAAGGTTTTGGATTCTTTTGTGATGATAAACGTGTAAATTTTTTCCAAAAACATAGGAAAGATTTTGTGTTATGGACTGCTGTTTTACATGAGGAGTTATGGAAAATAGATTATATTATTGAAGAAAAACCGAGTTTTGCCTTAAACACTAATGTCAAAAGGATGCATGACACTGAGTTTTCATATGACCTATGGCATAAGAGGTTGGGACATATTTCAAAGGATAGAGTTTTACAATTAACCAAGTCAAATTTGATTCCTTCACTTGATTTTAAAAATGCAAAGGAATGTGTTGACTGCATGAAGGGAAAATTGACTAACACAAGAAACTTTGAAGCTAAAAGAAGTCAAAATCTCTTGGAAATTATCCATACTGATGTCTGTGGTCCCTTTCCTGTTAAAACCATATGTGGAAATAGCTATTTTGTGAATTTCATTGATGACTACTCTAGATATGGTTATACTTTTCTCATTAGTGAAAAATCAGCCGTACTTAACTGTTTCATAATTTTTAAGACCGAAGTTGAGAAGCAACTAAATAGGCAGATTAAGATTGTGAGATCCGATAGAGGAGGAGAGTATTTTGGCAGGTACACTGAAGGTGGACAACAGAAAGGGCCTTTTGCACTCTATCTTCAGCAACAAGGCATCATAGCACAATACACCACACCTGGGACACCACAACAGAATGGTGTCTCTGAGAGAAGGAACAGAACTCTTATTGGGATGGTCAGAAGCATGATATCAAGGTCAAAAATGCCTAGTTTTCTCTGGGGTGAAGCACTTAAAACTGCCAATTACATTTTGAACCGAGTACCAACTAAAGCTATCAAAGGTATACCATTTGAAGTTTGGACTGGCAGAAAACCGTGCTTTGGACACTTTCATGTATGGGGATGCAAGTCTGAGGGCAGGTTCTATAATCCTAATGAGAGGAAGTTAGATTCAAGAACAACAACTTGCTATTTTATAGGATATTCAGAAAAGTCCAAAGGTTTTAAATTCTATTGTCCACAAGCACATTCAAGAATACAAGAGACTCATAATGCAGTGTTCTTAGAAGATCAAGATGTATCTGGTTTAGCAGTTGAGGAATTTGAATTTGAAGAGATAAACCAAACTGCCATTGCCACTCCTTCAAGTGATTATATTCAGATTCCGATTTACCCCAACCCTTCATCCATAATAGAAGAAGAGGATACTCCAATGACTGAAGATAGCTTGCAGCCACAGATCGATGATCCTATAGAGACTGTAAATGAAGAAGTTCAACCACAGAGTGATCAACCTGTGCAGCAACCATTAAGACAGTCAATAAGAACTAGAAAACCAGCAATTTCCAGTGATTATGTATATCTTCAAGAAACTGAATATGATTTTGGGGATGTTGATGATCCATTAACATTTCCTCAAGCAATTTCAAGTCCTCAAGCAGCCCTATGGAACAAAGCCATGAAGGAAGAACTGGAATCTATGTCTAAAAACAATGTTTGGACATTGGTAAACTCTGACCCTAGCATCAAACCAATAGGCTGTAAATGGGTTTATAAAACCAAGAAGGATGCCGAAGGCAGAATAGAAAGATACAAGGCTAGGTTGGTGGCAAAGGGATTTACGCAGAGAGAAGGAATTGATTTTTGTGATACTTTCTCTCCAGTTTCTTCAAAAGACTCTATGAGAGTAATCATGGCTTTGACAGCTTATTTTGACTTGGAACTACATCAGATGGATGTCAAAACAGCTTTTCTCAATGGAGAATTGGAGGAAGATATTTACATGCGACAACCAACTGGATTTGTTGAAAGGGGGAAGGATAACATGGTCTGCAAACTGAATAAATCTATTTATGGACTTAAACAGGCAAGTAGACAATGGTATCTCAAGTTTGATAAAGTGGTTACAGCACATGGTTTCCAAGAGAATAAGTTAGATGACTGCATATATTACAAGTTCAAGGGTGCTCAATTCATTTTTTTGGTGTTATACATGGATGACATATTGATAGCTAGTTCGAATTTACAGTTGCTGCAAGAAACCAAGAAAATGCTTAGTATTAATTTTGAAATGAAAGACATGGGGGAAGCTCACTATGTACTTGGCATAGAAATTATCAGAGATAGGAAAAGGAAGCTTCTGGGACTTTCACAAAAGGGGTACATTGAGAGGATCTTGACAAGATTTAACATGGAGCATTGCAACTATGCAGATGTTCCTGTGAATAAAGGTGATAAGTTCTCTCGGCAGCAGAGTCCAAAGAATGAGTTAGAAAAAGAAAAGATGAAGATGAAACCATATGCTTCTTTAATAGGTAGTTTAATGTATGCCAATATTTGCACAAGGCCTGATCTTGCATTCATAGTTGGATTACTTGGGAGATTTCAATCAAATCCAGGTGAGGCACATTGGGTGGCTGCAAAGAAAGTTTTGAGGTACCTGCAAAGAACAAAAGGTTACTTGTTGGTATATGGTAGGGAGAATTCACTCGAAGTTGTTGGATACACAGATTCGGACTTGGCTGGGGACCTGGATGAGAGGAAATCGACTGGAGGATATGTGTTCATGTTAAACGGAGGAGCTGTCTCTTGGAAAAGTGCCAAACAAACAATAATCTCTACTTCTACCATGGAAGCTGAATTCATAGCATGTTTTGAAGGTATGAAGCAAGCAGTATGGCTTAAAAACTTCATCAGTGAGTTGAAGGTTGTTGATTCAGTTCAGAGACCATTAAGGATGTTTTGCGATAATAATTCAGCAGTGTTTTTCTCAAAGAACAATAAGAGGACTTCGGCTTCTAGGCTAATGGATGTGAAGTTTCTTAAAGTTAGAGAGAAAGTGAAAGAGGGAGTCATTGTTGTGGAATATTTGTCCACATATATGATGATTGCTGATCCATTAACAAAAGCCTTGCCTAATGGGATTTTCAAAGCCCATGTTGCTAATATGGGAATAGTTGATGCTTTTGATAAGTGGGAGTAATTGACATTTTCGAGCTTCTGCAAGATAGCTATAGGATGCTTTTGGAGAAGAAGTGTGCTATAGCAATATTTTATTGAAGGATAGGCATTTGGGTTTTGTTAAATTTTATTAGTTTTGTTTGCATTTTAGAAGTTAGCTGAGGTTTCTTTTGGTTCAACTTTTTCAAATAAATTTTGTGATTAGTTGTTCACAGGAAACATTGTGATAATTCAATAAACGCTCTTGAGTCAAAATTTTGTTTTGACAAAGCTGTTTTTGAGAATTATGTTAAATTATTCATTTTCGATGAATAGCTAAAGAACTTGTGTTGTATTTTGGGCAATATGAGTGGAAGTAAACTTGTGGTTTGCTCATGAGTAGAATCATTTTCTGAGGAACATGTGTCAAGACCTTGTGATTTGTAAGTCAATTCTGCACATTGTATTGCAGAGAAGATTATAAGTTCATTGTTTTGTAACATGTTTCCAGTTCTATGTTTCGCTGGAAAAATATTGTGTGAGACTTATGTGGTAACTTTATGTTAGTTCTTTATCGTTTTGAATCATACTCAAGTGGGAGAATGTTGGAATATGAGTGTGATTCACACGATTAAATTGTTGGGAATTAACATAAAGGAGTCTCAATATGTTTATGAGAGTGAATCCTACTATGGTTTGGATTAGATCTCTGTTTGGGACTTGAGTTTAGTACTCATAATTGTACAAGGATTTGGGTACTCATAAAGTTAAATCTGTTGTTTATCCTTACACTGATTTGAATCATCAACCAAAAAGCTGAAACTGCTTTTTGTGTCTGCCATGTTTCTCATGGCTTGCTTCAGTGTTTGGGTTTTCTTGTTCGTGACCGGTGAGTCCATTCTCGGTGAAAAACTATTTTTGAGGCGCAGAAAGCCTGCTGAGAGAAGAGCGCCAAGGCCTCGTTCAATTGTAGGATCGGAGCCTGTTTTATGATCATCAGTCTCCATGTGAATGAACTCCTCCACAGTTAGACTACTGCAATTGAATGATCAAATATATCTAATGTTAAATATGGAAACTTTCCATGCACTATGATCTTGTGAACATTAAGATATTTAACTGTTAAGTGTCTGAAGAGTTGCGTATCAAATGCTACACTGAAGTGGAATGATCATATGGGAAACTTTTTATCAGAAACTATAAACTCAACAGCTGAAAGCATATTTCTTTTCGGTTTTCTTGTTCAACTACATAGAGAGGGGAGAAAGGAGAAGTATGGTCTGAATATTTTTTTAATTAGTTAGTCCCGTATTGGAAAAATATGAATTAAGCAGCATATCTCTTTGAATCAAAACTTTTGGATAACGTGAAAATATCTGGATTCAACAAAACGGTTAAGATGGAGATAGCATCCATAAAACATGCAAATTCGAGCCATGTATGTGAACCACAACAAGTGAACATGGAGCAGGCGCATGGTGGTGATTGAAACATGGATAGATTATCAAGAAGAAGATAGATATCGCTGTTCCTTATGCAACCAATGAGCTTCTTAGTTTTTCTATCTGTGACAGCAACTGCACCATTTCGGCATTTCCATAGAACATGAAGAGCTCCTGCTAGGCTTTGGTCTCCATATACATGTACAACATGCTCTTCATTACCAAACCTTAATGGAAACATGAGCGAAGATGCAATTCCAATAAAAATAAGAATTACGTATTCAGTTTGTAAACGAATATAGCTTGATTCATTAAAACAAATATAATTAAAAGAACAAAACCAATTTGGAAGTCTGATAAAGGTTTGGCATATATACCGGAAGTCTGATAAGGGTTTGTCAGCAATGCTATCAAACCAGTCCAAACCACTTGATTGAAGTAGCAAATGTAGAACTCCATGCTATATATCCAAAAATAAATAAATCATGAATTTTAATTATTTTGGTTTTGTTAACTTCAAATAATTAAAACCGTCGAAGCTCAACATAATTTCTTGTTGCTTGTACAGATTCTCAATTTGACTTCTGCTGATAAGTAATTAATAACCATATTGGCTTCTTACAAGCAGCATTTATGTCACAAAGTAAAATTTAGAGATAGATATACCTGTGAAATAAAACCAATGAGCTTAGAATTGGTTCTCTCTATGACAGGCACCACTTGCAGCCGGTGCTTTGAAAGCAGCAGCAGAACATGGAAGAGTGTTTCATCCAAGTGTACGGGGAAATACAAATCCCAGATAAACGACTTAGCTAGCTCGCCAATCTGTTAGAGTTAAATAAAAGTGCTCATAGAAGAATGTTAGTATCGCTTTAAAGTTCTAAACTACAAGTCCACAACAAAGGCATGGAGTTATAACTTCATTCGTATTCCAACATATATCTAAGGAGATTGCAGCACAAGTTTCTCTGCCTATCATCACGAAAGACTCAGAATAATCATTGTGCGTCTCTATTCGTGCGTCTTTATATTGGTTCAATGGCATTTGAACTCAAGTTGTCAGATCCATACAAGAGCCTGACATTTGTAGCCGTAGGCTCGTTAGTTATATTGTTTACATAATCCATGATTGTGGTTTAGGACTATAAGCACATGCAAGGTTCCTCATTTTCCTGATGTGGGATTCAATCTCAACAGAAAAACATGTGCGCTACAAGAATAGGGCAGCAGAAAAGTGGAACTCATATGTAATCTAAGAGTGGGAGGATTGAATTAAAATTACAATTTAGTGAACTCAACCTTGGTTTGGCCAATGTGAGGATGCTGTTCAAGCATGTCAAAAACACCATACTTGCCAACCGATTCAGCTTCGGTTTCTTTGCTCCGGCTCCCCACTTTTTCGCATTCCTCGAAATTAAATTTTTTGTGAGATTCACTAACTATAGAAATGGTCAATTGGGAATGTGGTTTGGATATTAAAAATTGCAGAAGAAAATTCCTTACCTCAAGAAACCAAAGAACCATGCTTGCAAAATCAATGAAACCGATGTATGGATCCGAAAAGCTTCCTGAGGAAGTGTCTGCAATTGGTGCACCACACACATTCTTCTCGTACAACAAATGAATTGCATCTCTTACACTATCCCCAGTTTTCAATTCCAAAACTTTGCACACATGTAACACAGAACATCTTAAAAAGTGAGGTCAAGCTAAAATCATCTTAAAATGACCAAAACAATGCGCCCACTGCACCCAAGTTCGAATCTCATAATTTTTTTTTGTATTACAGGCCATATTACTACTCTTATTTTGTATTACGAGCTATATTACTACTTTAAACTACACAAGACGATTTGAACGTAGGACGCAGTAAGTCTATTTAAAAGAGGAAGACCCTATCCACGAGCGCATTCTATCACTTGTCCTGTAGAATATAGTAATATAGTCTTATAAAAAGTAAATTAAAAGGAAAAAAGGTTTTTAATTACGGTTGGTCCATGAAATTGAACTTTCCAATCAAAATGATTCATGAAATTGAAAATTCATCAATTTAGTCTTTGAAATTGGATCTCGCAAATCAATTTGATCATTCTGTTACATTTTCGTTAATTTTTCTATTATGTGTTAACATAGCACACAAGTGGATCTCACCTATCCAATTATATAGTGTCGCGTGAATTAATCATAAAAAAATTGTTTTATAAAAAATTAGAAAATTTGTTTCATATGGTGCCAAATCTTTTAAAAATAATATTATTTTTTTATAGTTAATCTACGTAGCACCATACAATTGGAAAAGGGAGACCCATTTATGTGTCACGTCAGCACATAACAAAATAAATTGAGAAGAACCAAATTGATTTGCGAGACCCAATTTCAGAGACTAAATTGATGGATTTTCAATTTTATGGACCATTTTGATTGAAAGGTCCAATTTCATAGACTTAAAAACCCAAAGGAAAAATGTTTGGGATTTTGAAGAAGACCAAAACAAAAGAAAAAAAAATAAATCAAAACAAAAAGAATGAAGATTATATGATGCTTAGTTACCAGGTGAGTTTTTGATGCCAGGATAGAGCTGATGGGGATGTGATCAAGAAAGAGTTGTAGGGCAGAGCCTGAATCAATTTCTTGGTTGTTTTCTTGCGTTCTGAGGTTGGAGACGAGGCTCTCTTTCTTCTGCGCCACTCCACCTTCTGATTTTTCCATTACATCCTTTATTTGCTGCATCTTCTTAATTTCTCAGTCTGATTTAATTACGATTCAACTGGAATATTATTCAACTGTAAGTTTATTTGCTTTGATCTGTTCTGTTCCTCCTCCTACCCCAAATCACTCTCAGTTTCATGCGTTGGACAGATGTCGAAAGTGCAGGCCTTCTCGTGTTTAGCTTGTATTGTAGTAATGTAACACCATGCCATGTCCTGCCAATCTCTAAAGACTCGGGTTTTGTGCTACCCATTTTTTTTTTCAAAGAGTAAAATAAAATAAAACATTACTGCCACTACGTACTCCTCTTACCAACAAGTCAGAGGTTTTAGATTCGACTCGTATAGATTACGATGATGATGTAATTTTATTGAGTTCCAAGTTGACACAAGGTAAGATATTGTTGTATTAAAAAATAATTAAACTTAAGAGATGAAACTTTCGGCCCATTGTGACACAAGGTTGAGCAAAACATCTCTAACGAAGAGATGCAAATTTTAGATGTAAAATCATATCTTCCTTACTATTTACATCTCTGCATATGTGTAAATATGAATTCTACTCTAATAGCAAAAATGTAAATTTAGAATCTTATTTATTTTTAGGGCTAACTACATTTTTACATCCTTAAGGTTTTAGGTGATTTTTAAATTGAGTCATGAGGTTTCAATTTTCTCACAATTGCCTCCTAAGGTTTTGAAATTGTATCAATTTACACCTTTTGTGTATTTGAATGCCTAATTATCTATTAAATTGATAAGTTTTTTAGGCTATATGGTACAAATGTAGCTTACATGTCAACTGTTACATCCCGTCCCTAAAAATATTGTATTTTATTCCCCGACTGTGTAAATTGACGAAAATGCCCTTTGTGGCCACGTATGTCCTGTGTGGACAATTATTTTCTTCTCGACTTGATTTCGTACTTTTTGAGTAGTACATTTTACCACAAACCCGTAGGCGCGAACGGGATAATTTTCGGACTTGTAACGGACAAGTTACGATTATTTTCGGGTAAAATACCTGTGCGGTATTTTACATTTCTGTGGGCTTTACGCCTGTGGTTTTCAGCAAAACCGGGTGCTCTGCACCCCTACTGTGTTCTGACTACTCTGCATGCATTTTTGACTGCATGTACATTCGTTGAAATTTTTCAACTTTAAAACGGGAACCTGCGTAGTGATTTTCATCACATTGCAGCCATACCTCTCCCTCACTTTGTCTGATTTTTGTATCCAGCAGCATCCCACAAATCCAGCCGTGATTTGTGGTTGCTTGTCGAGGTCACACACATTCACCCCACCTTTCCTTTTCTGCAAACTACTCAAACCTTAGCCGTGGCCTCCTTCCTTCACCTTTGGCATCCCCATTCATCAAACCAATACAACATTGGCTCATCCTCACCAACCTGAGGTTGCATCCCAGGCGTGGGTGCCCAGGAACTGAACCCAGGCCATTGAGAGCTAGACCAGCAACCCAGAAAGCCCAAAAGCTCAAACCCAGGAACTCTGGAAAATATTCGTCGGTGTTCGAAAATTTGTCCGACTTCGAACACGGCGATTTAGAGCTCGAAATAGCTCAAACTCATCACCAAACATCTTCTGGGAACCTTGGGAACCCAACCCAAGGCCTGCAAGTGGAGAAAACGGCGAGATCGACGACGTCGACTTTTGACCGGTTCTTTCGAGCCAATTTCCGGCCACTTCCGACCACCTTTTGAGGTGTTGGTAAGCATTTTTGAACTCTACTCGTCTCTAGCTTCATTTTGATATGTAGATCGTAAAATTTAGCTTAGAAACGAAGTAGTTAGGAAGCTTTGAAAAATACCTAGAATTTCCGGCCAAAAACCCAGATTCCGGCGACCGGCCTGCTGACGTCAGCGATGATGTCAGCAAACCGGTTCAGACCGGCGTTGCTGACGTCAGCGTTGACTTGACCGTTGACCGTTGACTTTGACCGGCGCGCGTGAGCCGCGCGTAGGCCGCGGCTCAGCCACCTTCAAGCCGCGCGAGCCACCATTTTCCAATTCCGTCTTCGCGAGGCGACTCGTGACGACGCGTACTACCTAGGGGTGGTACGTATGGTAATTTTCAAGGTGTTTTAGACCTCCAATTCGAGCAAACAGAGGAGATTTCGAGTCGTTTCCTTATTTATATTTGGATAGACTTGTATAATGATTAGTATAGTGACTTCCCATATAGGTGAGACCTATCCCGAGGAACTCCGTGGTCAGGCTAGGTACGGCGGCTACGACCCGACGACATACCAGTGAGTGGGCCCTTTCTTATTAAAATATTATTATTTCTAGTGTGTGTTCAAATATGATTTTATGAACTAGTATAGCATGCCATATCTTATTAAACTTGACAAATGTTTTACTTATCATATTATGATGGGTTCATCATGCTTTTTAGCGTATTTGTTTAAATGTTGGCATGTCTATACGTTTTAGAGATTTATTACTTATCACGCATATTGCACGGTGTTAGCACTGTCTGAGAGTAGACCAGCTTCACGTGTATGTTCACACGCACCGACACGCTCACTTTGGATCCATCGTAGGTGCCAGCTTGTTCTAGGTCGCCTTGGCGACTCGAACTTGTTGTGATGCGCTTAGCGCCAGCTTCACGCGTATGTAGTGCTAGAGCGTAAATTTGTAAACACCTAGCATGTCATGTAGCTACTTTCTGCATGACTTGTGTGCTATGATTATGCGATAAGTAATGTGTTGTTTTTACTGCTGTTGATTATATCTTACCCGTATCTTTGTGGGCGTAGTCCCAATTAGTGTTAATTGTTATTATTGTTATTTAAACTTATATTTTGGCAAACTACGGGTTTTACAGCGAGGGGTTACATCCACACTTTTGTAAAGGTTTTATAAAACTGTACTTGGCCCACTCACCTTTGTTTTTCGCCCCTTCAGGTCCTAGATATTAGTTGGCAGACGAGTTCGGTGGCTGTTGCTGATATTACCATTTTTTTACCCTCCGTGGAAGTATGTATTTGCACTTAAGTTGTGTTTATATCCTTCCTACGGGAATAGAATATTCTTTTAATTTCACTGCATCCTAGCTCTGATATTCGTGTAATAATGGGTCTTAACCCACATTACACACTTCCGCACTCTTTTATTCAAATTATCTCAAAATTCATGTTATTCCACTATTTAAATTCTCAATTATTTCATCATGACTTCGTCACTCCCTAGGGATGACGGTCAGCACGCCTCGATATTCGGTGTCCACTTGGATATTCGGGTCGGGGTGTGTCATCAACCCTGTTACAAATTTTATGCTTACTATGTCATCAATTTAATGAAAAATCAAATAATTTATCAGACAAAATGTGTAAATTGATACTATTGAAACCTCGTGGCCCATTTCGAAAATCATCTCAAACCTTGATAGCGTAAAATGTAATTAACCACTTTCTTAAGGTGTAAAAAAGGTATTGAAGGTGGGTATTTTGGGGTGGGAAAAATAGGAATTTGGGTTTGAAGGTGGGTATTTGAGATTTGTTTAAAACCGGAGAGAGAAGATTGGTTGGAAAAAAAAAAGAGCCGACAGCTCCATGTGGGATGGCAGAAAGCTGGGCCCCAGCTCAGCAGAAAACACATGCAAGGGGATCCAGTGCGGGCAGGTCCACAGTAAGCCCATCTCCAACGGCAGAGATGAGTTGTCCGTTGAGATCTAATGGGTATCACGCGCTTGTGAGTTATAATCCAGTGTGGCGCGCCCACACTTTCACTTTTCCAATGGTAACAAATTTTGTGGCCCAGATTTAGTGACTGTTGTAATCCAACGGTCAGTATGTAGGATAGTTGTCAGTATGTTAGAAATAATTGTGATATGGAATTCAATGATATCGAACTCAAAAATATCTCAACAATGTTTTTTTTTCGGATTTTAAATTTTTTTACATCGAAACGTTCGTAAAAATAAAACAACATAGATTATACAAAAACTAATTCCAAAATTGTTTCAAAAACAAAATATCAAAGAAATACAAAAGTTTAACAAATTTTAAAGTTGGGGGTGGGAATTATAGGTCCCTTTGGGTTGGAGGAAAAAACTAACAGATCTCATACGTATATATTAATAGTTCAAAATCTGGGGCTAAATTTTAGGATTTGAAACCCTTGAGTTGGAGATAGCTTTAAAAGCTCATTTTGTCATGGACTAGGATGCGTCAATTAAAAATTTAGAAGTTGGTGCCAATGGACGTGTAAATTATGTTAAGCTTGAAGATGGAACTACTATAAAAGCAGACACAGTGAGTTTCTTTTCCCACACATCTTTCATTATTGTCAACTTGACCTTGCCCATCATACATCTTGGCTTATAAATGAAGTTTTTCACTATTTGTTTTCATGTAAGTTGAAATCAACAAATAAAGAATATGAAGAAGTTCATGAAATTGAGATAATTTTGCTTCTGTTTCATTCGTTCTTGCTGGTAGTTATTGGTATTGGAGCAAAACCTCCTGTCAGTCCTTTTGAAAGTGTGGATTTAAATTCCAATGTTGGTGGTATACATGTGCATTTATATTTAAATTATGCAGTCGAAACTGACACTTTGCCTTTTGCTTTTTTGAGCATATAGTTGTCTACATGTATAATGAATTATGAATCATATATGACGTATTTTCTATAAGCGTAGTACTTATATGTAATTATCGTAGTACTTCTATTTATCGTAGTACTTATATGTAATTATATGTTGAATAAAACCTGTAAATTTGACATGTAAGACAACTGGTTTTCAATTTTACTTTACTGATAGGTTCTTTAGTACATTTATCAGTGGTTCTCGCTTCTTGCTCTGCCGATTGATTCTTAGTGCTAAGTATTCAGGTAAATCCTGTTTTTGGTTTGGATGTTGGGAATGAAATTTTCTTACTAGAAAATTAAAGTTAGTTTATCTGATTTTGTACCAAATTTATTCAGAGTTGGTGATTTATATATTCCAGACATATGAAATCAGTTAAACTGATTTCACAATTCTCTTGCTCCTCCCTTCCTAATTTGATTATGCCCAATTTCAAATTTAAACCTAAATTTTTATGAAATTGATTTTGGGTTACTGAAATCAGAGTATTGTTTAGGTTTGATTATATTCGAGTTGAATTTGGTATTCTAGGTATGCTTTGTTTGGATGCTTAGAAAGATAAGTGGGAATTGAAATTCTGTGTAAAACGAAGAAATTGGAGTTGTTTTTTGTGTTGGTTATGAATTTTAGTTGAGTTGAGTTACAAGGATTCAAGTCTCTAAAATCAGGAAGGGTTGGTGCTATTGTTGTCACATCCTGGACCGACTCCGCCGTAGCACGATATTGTCTGCTTTGGACCACGCCCTCACAGTTTTGTTTTTGGGAACTCACGAGCAACTTCCCAGTGGGTCACCCATCCTGGGATTGCTCTAGCCCAAACTCGCTTAACTTCGAAGTTCTGGTGGAATCTAAAGCCAGTGAGCTCCCAAAAGGCCTCGTGCTAAATGGAGGTGGACATGTACATATAAGGCACATCACCCCCTCTCCGTTGGTTAATGTTGGATGTCACAATCCACCCCACTTCAGGGGAACCCGGCGTCCTCACCGGCACATCCGTACCGAACGGCAGAGTGGCTCTGATACAATTTTGTCAAATCCCGGACTGGCTCCGCCGTAGCACGATATTGTCCGCTTTGGGCCACGCCTTCACGGTTTTGTTTCTGGGAACTCACGAGCAACTTCCCAGCGGGTCACCCATCCTGGGATTGCTCCAGTCCAAACTCGCTTAACTTCGGAGTTCCGATGGAATCCGAAGCCAGAGAGCTCCCAAATAGCCTCGTGCTAAATGGAGGTGGGCATGTACATATAAGGCACATCACCCCCTCTCCGTTGGTCAATGTGGGATGTCACAATCCACCCCACCCTCGATATGTACACCCCACCCTCGATACCCACGTGGATACCAAGTTCGGGCGTGTTTGCTGACACTCGTAAGTGACGAAGCCATTGAATGCATGACAACACTTAGTTTATGCAACTTAAACCATTAAATAATTTGCGGAAATAATACCAATATGGACAAGGTTCAGAGCGTACTAAATTGAACCAACTGAAACAAAAAAATAAAGTCAAGTTCCTAGAATTTCTATCCATAACAGGGATGGATATTATTAAAGAAACTGAAATAAAAACAAATCCCTACATGGTCGGGAAGAGAATCAGAGCTGCCACTTGTATGCCTCGACTTCACCAGATGTTGTATCACTAGGTCCTGAAGGGGGAGCAAAAACAAAAGGTGTGAGTGGATGAAAAATAAAAGTTTTCTAAAACCTTTTCTCTTTTCAACGTAGTAACCCCCTGTTTGGAAATCAGTATACTTGAAAAATTATACTACCGTAGTATAAGTCAAAACATAATTTATATGTATAACTAGAAACATATTTCAACATAAAATGTGTCAATACATGTTCATATTTCCATAAATCATTTCGCCATATGTATCAACAATATAATAAAGAAAACCAACACAGGGTATATGTTCAATCACCCATGTACGTGTTGAGGAACATCATCTCAATCCCCGTACAAGCACTTTACGTTATCAATCAATTTGTACTCCTAGTACCACACACATGTAAGCACTTGCGCAATAGCGCGTCACACTCGAGTCCTTACGTAGTGGGGCCTTTTCCCCAAAAAATAAACATAAACGTAAGACAAGCTTGCATTAAGGTATTTACCGGACAATACCCCTGGAGTACAGTGCGTGTGACCCAAACATGTGAGACTTGTCCTACGGCCGTGAGACGGTACTACAACGTAGTGAAAGCATACCAAGTGTGTTTGAAAGCATACATATATACATCATGTGTAAAAGTGAAGAATATCGTATACTTCATAATTTCCCAAATATTTCAACCTTGCATAAAAAGTTATATTAATTTGGAACCATATATAAAATACCAATGTACTTATGCATAAGCGAAATCATAGTATAAACCATTTCATAATATATATCCATAAATATTCATGCCTCAAAAATCACTTAAAAATCATAATTATATCAAGCCATAATTATTTAATAGCACAAAAATCATTTAATGAAACAAAAGTCCACTCACAAGTATTCGGGAGTATAATCCCCCTCGGTGTCGCCGTCCTTGGAGCGCCTAGTCGTAGGATTACCTATTTAATATTAGGGAACAATGTTAAAAACATCCACCAAATAAATAATTATAACCCTTTAATAAAAAGAACCCAAAATAATATTATTTTGACAAAAACGGGCTCGCAAAACGATTTATGGGACCAAAAACCTTCATGCCGCCGTCCACCGCCTCACGGGCCGGGAAACGGCCGGACGCACCGCCACGCGCCAGGAAACGACCGGACGCGCCGCCACGAGCCGGGAGGAGCCGCCACGCACCGCCACACGCCGGCATGCGCTGGCACGTGTCGCCACGCGCTGGCACGTGTCGCCACGCTCTGGCACGTGTCGCCACAAGCTGGCACGCGTCTGCTGATGTCATCCCACACACATGCTGACGTTAGCCACGCGCCTGCTAACGTCAGCGCCATGAATGTCAACGGCGTCAGTCAAACTTAACGGAATATACCTTTTTCTGACGGGTAGGTGGTAACCCAAAAAGAAAATCGATGGTAACATTCTCCCATTTCCAAACTGGAATAGGAAGTCTCTGCGATAACCCCGATGGTTTCTGTCTCTCCGCCTTCACTTGCTGACAAGTGAAACACTGACTCACATATTCAGCGATACCTTTCTTCATCCCTGACCAATAGTAGTAAGGTCTGATGTTGTGGTACATCTTAGTACTGCCTGGATGCATAGCATATGCAGAAATGTGTGCCTTATCCAGAATTTCTCTCCTTAATCCACCATCCTCCTTCGGTACAAGTAATCTGCTACCCAACAACACAACTCCATCATCCCTGACCACATATTCATTCCTCAACCCGCTAAGGACTTCTTCCTTTAGTTGCACACACTCAGGATCTTTCCCATGAGCTTCTCGAACTTTATCCACAAGAACAGGCCTAACCTGGAAATGAGCTCGTAAAGCTCCATGATTATCAACATTAAAGATAGCACTCGTACTCCTCAACTCACCCAACATCGGAATATATGTCGCCCGAATGGATGCCAACTGCCCATGGGATTTCCGACTCAGAGCGTCGGCCACGACATTCGCTTTACCAGGATGATAATCGATGGTACAATTGTAGTCACTGATCAGCTCCATCCATCTTCTCTGTCTCATATTCAACTCATTCTGCGTAAAAATGTATTTGATACTCTTGTGGTCGGTGAAGATAAGACAAGTCTCCCCATAAAGATAGTGTCGCCAAATCTTCAAGGTAAAGACCACAGCAGCTAACTCCAGGTCATGAGTGGGATAATTAATTTCGTGTCGTTTGAGTTGTCTAGAAGCATAGGCAATGACTCGTCCATGTTGCATCAACACACAACCCAAACCATGCAACGAAGCATTAGTGTAGATATCAAACTCACCACTCTCATCAGGAAGCACTAAGACTGGTGCGTGAGTAAGATGGTGCTTAAGTTCCTGAAAACTCCGTTCATAGCTGTCATCCCAAATGAACTTAACTTCCTTCCTAGTGAGCTTAGTAAGAGGTCCTGCTATAGAAGAGAAATTTTGCACGAAACGACGATAATAGCCTGCTAGGCCCAAGAAACTTCTCACTTCAGTCACATTAGTCGGCTGCTCCCAATTCACCACTGCCTCCACCTTCTGTGGATCAACAAAGATACCCTCAGCAGAAATCATGTGACCCAAGAAACTAATACGATCGAGCCAAAACTGACATTTGCTGAATTTAGCGTACAACTGTGCTGTCCTCAGACGCTCCAAAACCATCCTCAGATGTTCCACATGCTCGGCCTCACTTTTCGAATAAATCAGAATATCATCAATGAACACTATCACGAACTGATCCAGATATGGTCGGAAGACCCTGTTCATCACCAGGAACGCGGCTGGAGCATTAGTCAGTCCGAAAGGCATCACCAGGAACTCATAATGTCCATATCGAGTTCGGAAAGCAGTCTTGGGCACATCATCCTTGCGGATGCGTAACTGATGATATCCAGATCTAAGATCAATCTTAGAGAAAACTCGTGCACCCTTAAGTTGATCAAACAGATCATCAATATGAGGCAACGGATAACGGTTCTTCACAATCACTCGATTAAGTTCCCTGTAATCTATGCATAAACACAGGAGCACCCCAAGGTGAGGTACTGGGTTAAATAAACCCTTTGTCAACTAACTCCTGGAGTTAAGTTTTTAACTCCCTCAATTCAGCCGGAGCCATACGATACGGAGCTCGGGAAATAGGATCAGTACCTGGTATCAGATCAATCGTGAACTCAATCTCTCTGTCAAAAGCTAAACCAGGTAAGTCCTCAGGAAAAACGTCGGGATATTCATTGACCACGTGAACATCCTCGACTCGGGTTGGAGAATCTTCTTTCATCACCACAAGAGCCATGTACCCCTAACAACCTTTTTGCAACAACTTCTTCGCCCTTAGTGATGAAGCAGACTGTTCTGCAAAACTCTTCTCTCGCCTTGAAAGGTAACTTCTGGTCTACCAGGTGTTAGAATGTTACCACTTTGGTATGACAATCCACTATGGCATGGTACTTGGATAGCCAATCCATACCCAGAATAAGATCAAAATCAATGATGTTTAAGGGAATGAAATTCGCCGCCATGAGTTCGTTGCCGAAAAAAACTGGACAATCTCTAAATTCCCATTGAATAGTGCTTGTTTTCCCCATAGGTTGAGATATAACTAACTCACACTCAAGAGGTGATGGTTGGGGATTTACTTTCTTAGCGAACATAGGAGATATAACCGAATGAGTAGCACCCGAATCAATTAAAAATCTAGCATGAAAACCAAAAACATTTAACGTACCCATAATAACTTTTGGACTCTCTCGAGCGTCCTGCTGAGACATAGTGTAGACTCTGCCATGTGTACGGCCTCCATTACGGCCTCCTGTGCGACCTCCTCCGCGTCTTCTCTGAAATGGACCACCACGGTTAGCATGACTGGTTTGGGTACTACCGCTAGATACTGCACCAGAATTCGGAGCCTGATTCTGCCCTACACGTTGGCCACTACCACCCTTATCAATCCTCTGTGGGGGTCCTGAAGCCATACTCCCACTACCCTGCTGCTGTAGTAAGGGACACTCGCGACGCCAATGATTCAGCGATCCACAATTATGACAACCATTCGACTGAATCTGACAAGAACCAAAATTTCGCCGATTACAACGCCCACAAAAAGGTCAGTTAGATCTCACTGAACCAGTAGAATACTGTGAGTTGACCATACGTCCTCCCCCAGAACGAGGACCTGAGCTAAAACCTCCACCAAAAAAACTAGAGCTCTGACCGCTCTTCTTGAAACCGTGCTGTTTCCTCGGACCGCCAACAGAAAATCTCCCCTGCTGACGTCCCTTATCACCACCAGTACCACTGCCCCTAGCATAGTCACTAATCATCGATTGCTCAATGTTGAGATCTAACTCCAGCTCCATCTGATAGGTCGAGCATCGGTGAGAAGTAGTAATGATCCTGATGTCTCGTCTCAACCCCTCATGAAACTGAGTCTGCAGCTCCACTGCATTATTCTCCATCGCTGGGCAATACCTCATAAGCTCTCTGAATTGCGTCCCATACTCGGATACGGTCATGGTGCCCTGCTTCAGATCTAAGAATTCCCTCATCTTCCTGGCTCAATACTCAGGAGTGAAAAATTGAACACGGAACCTCTGCTTAAACTGCTCCCAAGTAACATGAGTGCCCTGAGGAAAAGTACTCTCCTCGGTGTCCCACCAACTGCTAGCACTCCAAGTGAGGAAGAAGGCAGCAGTAATGACTCGCTGATCCTCTGGACAATTCATACTCCGAAACGTCTTCTCCACTTTCTCGAGCCATAGCTCGGCAGTCTCTCCAGTAGCAACACCCTCAAGTTTCCATACTCCTAAACCACGAGCAATCTCAGGGAAAGTACGACCTCTACCTCCCTGAACTGCATTGGCGATGACTTGCCCCAACCGGGCATAATCAGTTAAATCTGGCTGACGTCAAGGTGGCATAGCTCTGTTGGAAAAGAAACACTGAGATACTCAGTACAAGAATGACGTACACCAAGTGTTTGTCATAAGAATTCTCTGAACCTATGCTCTGATACCAAACTGACACACCCCACCCTCGATACTCACGTGGATACCAAGTTCGGACGTGCTGGCCGACACTTCTAAGTGACGAAGCCATTGAATGCATGACAACACTTAGTTTATGCAACTTAAACCATTAAATAATTTGCGGAAATAATACCAATATGCACAAGGTTCAGAGCGTACTAAATTGAAGCAACGGAAACAAAACATAAAGTCAAGTTCCTAGAATTTCTATCCATAACAGGGATGGATAATATTAAAGAAACTGAAATAAAAACAAATCCCTACATGGTCAGGAAGAGAATCTGAGCAGCCACTCGTATGCCTCGACTTCACTAGATGCTGTATCACTAGGTCCTGAAGGGGGCGCAAAAACAAAAGGTGTGAGTGGATGAAAAATAAAAGTTTTCTAAAACCTTTTCTCTTTTCAACGTAGTAACCCCCTGTTTGGAAATCAGTATACTTGAAAAATTATACTACTGTAGTATAAGTCAAAACATAATTTATATGTATAACTGGAAACATATTTCAACATAAAATCTGTCAATAACTGTTCATATTTCCATAAATTATTTCGCCATATATATCAATAATATAATAAAGAAAACCAACACAGGGTATATGTGCAATCACCCATGTACGTGTTGAGGAACATCATCTCAATCCTCGTACAAGCACTTTACGTTATCAATCAATTTGTACTCCTAGTACCACACACATGTAAGCACTACTGCAATAGCGCGTCACACCTGAGTCCTTACGTAGTGGGGCCTTTTCCCCAAAAATAAACATAAACGTAAGACAAGCTTGCACTAAGGTATTTACCGGACAATACCCCTGGAGTACAGTGTGTGTGACCCAAACATGTGAGACTTGTCCTACGACCGTGAGACGGTACTACAATGTAGTGAAAGCATACCAAGTGTGTTTGAAAACATACGTATATACATCATGTGTAAAAGTGAAGAATATCATATACTTCATAATTTCCCAAATATTTCAACCTTGCATAAAAAGTTATATTAATTTGGAACCATATATAAAATACCAATGTATTTATGCATAAGCGAAATCATAGTATAAACCATTTCATAATATATATCCATAAATATTCATGCCTCAAAAATCACTCAAAAATCATACTTATATCAAGCCATAATTATTTAATAGCACAAAAATCATTTAATAAAACAAAAGTCCACTCACAAGCATTCGGGAGTATAATCCCCCTCGGTGTCGCCGTCCTCGGAGCGCCTAGTCGTAGGATTACCTATTTAATATTAGGGAACAATGTTAAAAATATCCCCTAAATAAATAATTATAACCCTTCAATAAAAAGAACCCAAAATAATATTATTTTGGCGAAAACGGGCTCGAAAAACGATTTTCGGGGTCCGAAAACCTTCCCACCGCCGTCCATAGCCGCCGGCACTGCCGCACGCGCCGCCACGCTCTGGTACGCGCTGGCACGCTCCTGCTAACGTCAGCGCCGTTAAAGTCAACGGCGTCAGTCAAACTTAACGGAATATACCTTTTTCTGACGGAATATTCTGACGCCGTCAGGAATATTCCGTTACCGTGACGGAATATTCCATCACCTTCAACCTTTTTTCGGTCGCTGGAGCCGCCGTCGTCCTTCGCCGCCTGGTTCGCCGGATTTCTGGAAAAATTCACCGATTTATTCCAAAACTTTAAAAATTCATAACTCCTTCATTCCTTGGCCAAATTTAACGTCCATATATCAAAATGAAGGTATTGACGAGTAGCTTCGGGAAACCCTAATTCCGAATTGGGGCTGGAAAAATGGCCGGAGATGGCCCGAAATTGGCCGGAAAGCTTCGAGAAATCCTAACTCCGTTCTCCTTCAAAACTCCACCAAAATCCACGTTCTTTATGTCGATTTGAACCTACTCAATGTAATAAAACCAATGGAAATGGTTTCAAGGCTTACCTAAGTCGGGATTGTATAGAAACTTGAATGGCAGTTTGCCATTTTCGTTCCGGCGTCGGTTTGGCCGATTGGGCTCGAGTTTGGGGATTCTGAAATCACAGTCTCGTCCAGAATGACGAGACGATCGTAATGGTAATGATTTTGTGCGGCGGTTCGATGGTTTTGTGATTCATCCAAAACCTAGGGTTTCAGTTTGTAGTTTTTGTGATGTTGGCCGAGAAGGGAAGAGAGAGAGAGAGAGAGAGAGAGAGAGAGAGAGAGAGAGAGAGAGAAAGAGAGAATGAGGGAATTAGCTGCACAGCAGCCAATCCCTAAACCCAAAACCCTAACTAACAAATGGGTGTGAAAATTACTAAAATGCCCCTACACTTTAAAATTTCATAAAGCGCTCGTTTTAACTCCAAATTGAGTTCCGCTTGCGTCCACGTGTTCGTATCGACGAGTACTATTTGAATATGTAAAGAAATAAATTTTCCCATGTCGTCTCCAAAAAGTCAACGAAAGTCAACATTGACCACTAGGGGTATTTTGGTAATTTTACACAAAATTTTGGGACGGGTTGTAACAATTGTAATGGCACTTGCATTTGTTTTGAACCTACAAATTATTTGGCCCTTTTTGTTACTGAAATCCAATGACTTTTGAAAACCTTTCCTCTTACGGCAGGGTTGAAATTGTGATAATTGTTCGAAATTACAATGATTGAATTTGGAAATTGAAATGAACTATATTGCTTATGAAGTTAGGGTTGCTCACACATCCTAGCCCGCTTTGATTTTAAAAAGAAGAAAGTATTAGCCTGCCATTTCTATTGTTCTCTATTTTTCTTTGTTCATATATGTAAAAAAAGAGAAGAAATTCGATGCCATGTCAAATGAGTAAAACAAATTAGTTTGTTTCTTAAATGAGGTAGATTAAACAACTTAGTTGATTCTAATAGATTTTTATTACCTATTATAATCTTGCTATTATGTATACGAACTATGTATGAAGTAGCATTTGCAATTTCATAGGTTCTTATTAGGAAATAGAAGTGAAACAAATTAATGAGATGTGGATGTTATGGGCCGGTTACTGACTAGAACTTTTTGTCGTTGATTGCAACATTGGATGTGAGTTTCGCAATTTTAAAACCCGCAGCAACGCGCGGGCACAAGTTGGAGCAGGAAATGCAGAACTTGCAGAGGCAGCTCGCGGTTCACGGCAACTAGATGAGCCACATCTTACACACTCTTCAATTGTCCGACATTTCACTAAATGTCCCATCATCTGATTTCCAGCCACCGGGTTCCCAGCCCCCTCCCTCACCATATTTCCCGCTGGCATCTCAATAGCCATTTCGTTTTAGGATTTTAATTTATTTTCAATTGTTATTTTGTACGTACATTTCTTTATACAATATAATTTATTTTTCTACATTGTTTATTATATTTTATTGTCTTTTAAATACCAATTAATTCATTAAATTAATTAATTAATTAAAATAATTCAATTAAATTGAAATAAAATTATTAAATATTTTGCTCGACGAAACAAACACCGTCGCCTAAACCTGTAAATATTATTTCATCGCCTCAAGTATGGGGCAATTAATATATTTCATCGCTGAAAACTTAGGGCAACGAAGGACTTTCGTCGCCTAAAGGTTTTTCTGACAAAATTTCTTCGTCGCCTGAACTCTATTGCGACGCATTTTTCGTTGCCAAAAGTTGTCACGCAAATGTGCATTGAGCGATAAATGTATTTTCTTCGTCGCGCAAATACTTGCTTCATGGGCTTTGCGCAACGAATTTGGGGCGACAAATTAATAGTTGCACAAATGTTTAGGCGAGTCCTTGCGCGACAAAATCTGTTTTGTCGCCCAAGTACTTTTTTCTATTAGTGACCATTTCTCAACCACTCAAACTTCCTCTTGGCCTTCACTTCATTCCACACCTCCCTTGGAACCTTTATCCCAATCTATTCCACTACCTCAATCTCACCCTCGACCTCCCACCACCAACACTCATCCTATGATGACTAGATCAAAGGCATGTATCTCAAAACCAAAAACACTTACTGCTACTGAAATTTTTTTATATTTTGACCAATTTAATACATTGTTTATATAGACCAACTAAAAAATTTCTTCAATGGCCCAAATTGAAATTCCTTATCTATACTAAAAGTGAGTTTTCGAAATCACTATTCATAAGCCGTTGGCTCGGCTCGACTCAATAAGGGTCAGTTTTGCAAGCCGCTCAATTTTACAAAGTCGCTCAGTTTTACGAAATTACCAATAGACAGTTGTGGTTCATTTGGACGAAAATGTTGTGTGTTGTCACTCTCATTCTTCGACAACACTATCAGTTTGCCAAAGGGTTCTTGTTGTCGTCTTCTCTCTTCGACAACACACACCTAAACTCAGTTTCCTCCTCTACCTCCTCCTTTCCAATTCTCTCTCAAAAAGCTAAACCACCGCCACCATCCTTCTTGCCCAAAAATCGCGAATTCGTGTTAGGTTTCCTGGTGAGTTCTCTTATGATGTTTTCAGTATTTCACATATGTATGCTGCCCAATTGATGCTATATAATAATTTGGTATATTAGATTTAAGTAGAATAAGACTTTTCCTAAATTGTGTTCATGTTTGGATTTCTAGGAGCAATGTACCCCACTCTATTTTTCAAAACTTGCAGGGTTGATGACTGGGTATCTGAAATTTTCAATATGATGCTCGGGTTTTTGCTTTTGGGGATTTGTTGGATTCTTTTCAATTTCTTTTAGAACATGTTTGCTTTTGAATTTGCTTCTTTGGGGATTTCTTAGACGGGTTCTTAATCTTATTGGCTAAAAATTTCTGATATCCTTCAAATGAATGGCAAGCATACCGTGATGGTGGAAGTTCACCGGTTTTGTATAGTAAAATTTTCTATATTTATGTATCAAATATAGAAGCTCTTTAATCTAAGAATTTAACATGTATAAATAAAGAAAAAAGAATGCTATTAATTTGGAGTGAAAGGGCCTTTTAGCCCTCAATCACATAAAAAAAATGATCCATGTAAATTTGTATTGGTCTTTTTATTCCTCTTAGCAAATAGTATTGTATATTTTAGTTTTCGAACTTTATTAAATTACAAATCAGAATCACCCTTTTTATTCCTCTTAGCAAATAGTATTGTATACAACTGCATCTTTTTAATTAATATATATAGACTATTTTACTGGTTTGAATGTGATGATTATGTACTTCTGTTTTCTTTGAATTGTATGATTTTACGTTTTGGGAATTTGAATAGGAGGTGCTTGAATACATATTGGATATTTAATTATTGGAATTGGAGACTCAAATGGTGGAATTGAAGGTAAGACATACACTTCAAATTTTTGAAGTAAGGCGATGAAGGCAAAGCGGTGGTTTTTTCATTGAAAAGGTTTTGGTTGAGAAGGTTTCGGCCGATGAATTTTGGATTCTAGGTGAGGGGGAGGAAAGTGAATTGGAGCAGGAAAGGAAGAGGTGAAAGAGAACACTGATGAGTGCGATCCCACATGTCAAAAGAAGAAGCAGCAACTACGAGGTGTCGAAGCAAGAGGAACAACATAAAATTCATCAGCCAAGCCCTATGAAAGATCAAACGTGAAGATTCAAAGGCACCGAAGTTTCAACTGATATTTCGATATAGAAAGATCTCCTTATTTCTTCATGCATAGGACTACAAAGGTGAAAAGACAGGATGTATTCGGACTAGTTGCAGTTCCATGGTATTCAAATTTATGTTTCCAAACTTCTTAATATCATTTCCCTATGCTTTCTAACTTCATATTACTACTCTCTTTTACTATCTGCATAGTATAAAAGTTCCTAAGTTTAATTAACAATATGCATCTCATAAGTTTAATGAAATAAAATATTCTTACAACTCTTTTAACAAATTTTAAATTCTTTTTTTGTTTACTACTAAACTTTAAACAAAAGTGACCATTTACAGCTCTTCAAATCACTTACAATACAAACACTCCACTTCCTTATTTGGCACCCAATGTAGACCAATTTTCCATACTCACATAATAAAATTTATACATCCCTTCATATATCTTCTCATGAACATATATGTTTCTATTTCACTCTAACTTTAGTATTCCTTTATAACTATTCAAATTACTGACAATACTAATACTACACTTCTTTTAAAAACCAATCTGTAAAACAAAGTAAATCAATACTACAATGTTACATAACAAAATAAATGTTTCTATCTTTATTTCATTATGATTTTAATACTATTAGCTTTTAGTACTAAATTTACACTTCCCTTCATATATCTTCAAATGAATGTTGATGTTATCAATAACAGGCCCTTAAAAGTGTTTCATTTTTGTTTACACATTTAAATATAAATAAAAATTTTTATCACCTCAGACATTTCACCCAAATCACCCTAATCACTTTTTTTTTTTTATCTACAAGCACTCATAACATTTAAAGTAACTACTACAGTCCTTCAACTACAGTTATATCAATGTGTAAAACAACTACATTGTGTTACAACTATATTATAACATCCCGCAAAAAGTTTGTTATAAAATAATTCCCGGGGGATATTTTGGACACACGCGTGATTATTTTGTACACGGAATCGTGTGATCTTACTGTTTTGGTGGGTGCACAATACCCCCAAAACCCAAAATATCTCATTTCTCTCTCTTCTTCCCGTCATTTTCCCTCATAATTTTCCCTTATCCATTTTTTCTGATTTTTCTCTCTTTCTCTCTTTTTCTCACCGTATGTGCACAGTGCATGTCGACGAAAACCCATCGAACCGAGGTGAACCAAAATCACCACCTTCTTCGTCTCGATGCCCTGGACTCAACGGTGCAAACCGTTTGTCCAAACTCACAATCGTTTGACAGGAAAAGCTCACGGAAGAACCGGACCTTCCCGGAGATTAACTCGCCATTCTAGACCGAGGTGAGGTTTCTAACTACCACCATTGGGTTCCTCTCGTTGAGTAGATGAATTTTCATATGTGGTTTGCTTGATTTGGTTGAGTTTTGACGTAGATCGGTGAAGCTACAGTACCCGCGACCTTTCGAGGTAATTACAGGCCATTTCCCGAGCTTGTACAGCCAAGCCAAAGGTACACCGTCATTCTACTCCTCTCTAGCTTCATTTTGGTATAAAGAACGTGAAATTTGGCCAAGAAATGAAGAAGTTATGGAGATTTGAAAATTTCTCCAGAAACCGGCCAAAATTCCGGCGACGGCGGCTGGTGGCGGCAGCCGAAAAAAAGTTGCAGTAGTGACCGCCGCTGATGTCAGCGATGACGTCAGCAACCGGTCCAGACCGGCGGGGTGACGTCAGCAGTGACGTCAGAACGGGTGACGTCAGCAACCGGTCCAGACCGGCGTGACGTCAGTGATGACGTCAGCGTTGACCGGCGTGTTGACCAGTGCGTGAGCCACGACTAGGCCGTGTTTGAACCGAGCGTGAGGGCGCGTGGGACACTATTTTTCAATTCCGTCTTCGCGAGGCGACCCGTGACAACGCGTACTACCTAGAGGCAGTACATATGATATTTTACGGTGTGTTTCGGACCTCCGTGTTGAGCAAACAAGGGATATGTTTAATTAATTAGTTTAATTAAAACCTTTATGAGTTTAATCATTATTATAGTGATATCTCATATAGGTGAGACTTATCCAGAGGACTAGCGTTGCTACCCAGGACAAGGGGGCTACGACCCGGCTACTTACAGGTGAGTGAGTGGGTCTTTGTTTTGATAAATGTATTATACGTATGGTTTTCAATGCTTTCTTTAATTTGTTAGCATGTTTCATATCATTTGCGAATGTTGGAGGTAGAACATTCGTATTATATTGCCATACATGTTTTTATACTGTTGCTCATCAGTAGATGTATAACACCCCGGATATCAGTACTCAGTCTTGTGGCCAGGACTAGCCTTGACGTTTGGAGATGTCACTACCAGTACCGCTACGCAACTTTGGATCCATTGTAAGTACTAGCCTGTTCTAGGTTGCACTAGGCAGCTCAAACTTGTATGACGCACTTTATGCACAGCGCTTAGCGTTAGACTCGCGTCATTGTAGTACTCAGCGTATTACTTATATACCTAGCTTGTTCCTCGTAGCTTATATACTTGGGCTTGTTTGTTTACATATGGGTGAGCAGTCAGTCATTGATTTTCGGGGAGTACCCATGTTTTGAGCATTACTATTATAGTATTTTGAGGATCACACCGAGGTGTATGACGTATTTTCAAAAACTATACATCTTTTCCAGCGAGGGGATAGTATGCTCTTGAAAACAAAGGTTTTATCAAACTTTGCTTTTTGACCCACTCACCTTTTTATGTTTTGCGCCCCTCCAGGACTTAGTGGCAGAATTGATTTCAAGTGAGACGTGGGCTTGCTTCCGCTGTGGTTGGCGGTTCTGACAATTTCTCCAGATTATGTAGGATTCACTCCTACTTTTAGTTAACTTTTACTTATCCATCCTCACGAGGATGTGAATTTTTTTATTCCTTGCACTATTTACTTTGCTTTGACTGTTACGCACCTGTAATAATGGGTCTTTATCCATCACCACACTCTAACTTCCGCATCCAACTCTTTTTCTACTCACTTTCTTTTACTTATACATGCATAATTGGCTTTCGTCACTTAACACATGTCGGCCAGCACTTCTTGACACCTGGCGTGTCAGGATCGGGATGTGTCATATATTCTACATTCACCACTTATATAAATTTTTCTCCGTTTACATTCAATTATTAATTAATATCTCCATTGAATTTTCAACAAATTCCCTATTATCAATTCAGGTACAAAGTAAGCTTCGTAATCGAAGATTCAACAAATGAAATCAACGTTATGCTCATTGGGAAGGCAGGAGAAAAGCTATTCGGACCAACTTGCGAACATTTAGTTATCGGGAAAGGATACAAGGATCAGAATAATTTCCCACTTGAAATTCTGCAGACACAGGGGCAAACGAAAACATTTCGAATCAAATTTGGAAAAAGAGGACCTTCTAAGAAAAAGCTGATATACTCATCCAATCCATAATTGATGACACATCACAATCACCAAAATCCATCACAATCTCACCAACAACTCCAGCACTGAAAGTAAAAGAACAAATCAAAAGAACTCTTTTCCCCAATGAACCAGCCAATGAAACAAAGATGGTAAACACTTTTATTACACATCTATTCATGCAACAAAAATTCTACTATATAATGTTTACTGACAAAATTTTTTGCCCTTAATTTCACTTCAGATCAAATGACAAAAGTGAAGTTAACCCAGAAGGTTCAAGTGGTGATTCAACTTTCGAGGAAAAATCGAAACAGTGAGACCTTCAATAAAAGTAAACGTCTTTGAACTATGTCTATCAATTGCATTTGCATCTACATATACTTCAATTCATTTTTAATCAACTATAGTTATTTATTTATATATATTTTTTTCCTAATATTTGCATCTTACTGCAATGAGTTTTTGAACTGTGTATTTAGGCTGTTTAGCCCTATTGTATCACCAAAAAAGTGATAGTATTCTGTAAATCATATTAGAATATTATAATCGAAGTTAAATTCCCTTTTTTTCTTTCTCTTCCTTCATGGGTAGTGCATACCCCATAAAAAGCACACATGTCTTCGTTTTTATTCAACTTATTTATTTTTCCTTACAACTCTTACATTGATTGCTTCCAACGCTTATATTTATTATTTGTACGTACAATACATATTACATACTCAAATTTGCTATGATTTTAGTTTGTTAAAAGAAAATTTCAAAGTCTGACTTTTTTAAGTTGTAATATCATGACAGATATGTTAAAACAATACGAACTCAAGACTTTCTTTTAGTGTGATTCTGGAAAAAAGTTTTACTACTCAATGGATTTAATACATCATTTTATTTCATTTGTTTCAAAACGGGGGTGTATTCAATTCAGATTTTAAAAGATTATGTCAGAGTTTTTATAATCCATGGATTCTGCAGACTCCATGGATTGTTTTACTTCTATATAGACTTTGACAGATTTTAATGCATTTTATTTCAGTATTTGTATGGATTTTAATAAATCTATGGATTGTTGATTGTTCTAATATCAATAATAGGATTAAAAAAATACATCATTGAAAACCAAAAGAGTTGTCATCTCCAAATTATCTGTTATGTATGTCAAAATACAACATTGAAAATGCAAAGAACCAAAAAACACATTACCAAAAAATGCAAAGACAATTATAAAGAAGCAAACTCCTCCATTTCAATCTCATTATCATCATAACCCTCTTGATTCTCATCATCTCTTTGTTCCTCATTATTTTCATTGTCATTGTCTTGATTCTCATTGTTATTCTCTTGATTTTCATTATCAACATTTCGCTGTCTATCAGCCCACATAGCTTCAGCAATGCCAAGTCTCCAAGCATTAGCTTCCGCTCTTTGTCGTTGTTGAGTTTGAGAAAGTAATTCAAGATTTTCCTCTTCTATGTCAAGATACGATGAAGATGATGATTCATTTTCTAGTTCAGGAGGAAATTCATCGGAACGACACTCTTTGCGAAGAAAGTTGTGTAGTCCAGCACAAGCTAGCCCTAGCTCTGCTTGTGTCTCAAACGGGAATGGAGGTGTGGTTTTGAAAATTGTGAACCGCGATTTAAAAATACCAAATATCCTCTCAATCACATTCCTCAATGACGCATGGCGAAGATTGAACAACTCGCTTGCATTTCGAGGATGACGACCTTGACCACCAAAATCTTTGAGATGATATCGAACACCTCGTAATGGAGCTAAGAATTGACGTCAATTAGCAAATCCACAATTTACTAGAAAATATTTTCCTAAAAATACAATACATTTTAATTAGCATGTCATACACATAAAATTAAGCTCATAGAAATCAACATGATAAAAAAAATAATTAATTACCTTGCGGGACTTCAAGTCCATTTCTCCTTGATAAGGCATCATTTAACACTTTTGAGTCATGTGCTGAACCTTCCCACCCACTAAGAACGTATATGAATTCCAAATCAAAGTTGCAAGCTGCCAAAACATTTTGAGATTGAATTCCATGACGATTATGATAGCTGCTTATTTCGCGGCCTTTTACCATTGCTGGAATATAGGTGCCATCAATAGCACCAATGCAATCCTAAAGTAAACAAAAATAATAATAATAATTTAGCTAGAAAAAATTTCGTAGGCCATACAATTAAAAAAAAAAAAGGGTCCAAACTACACTTAATTAATCAACTTTAAAGTGACTTAAAAGAATACCTTAAAGTAGGGGTAAAATCTTGTACTTTCTCTTATTTTAGAAGGCACTGTAGATCCAGGTTTGACCATCATTTGTGGTGCTATAGTGTTCAATGCCTTAAAAATTTTGTTGAAATTTTGACTAGTAGCAAAATGTGAACGACCAAACCTTTGCTTAACATTGCAATATCGATCATTGTGGCCCACTACGAGTAAGAATGTTGCTAGCATTTCTTCCACACAGATAAACCTTGTTTCTTCTAAAGATGTTTGTTCTCTAATAATAGTACACAACTTTAGAAACACATCTGGAGGCATTCTATGCAACTCTCGAAAACTTTGTGGGTCTTCCTGCAACACTTGATGTATATAATTATATCATTTCCTAGTAACTGATCGTCGTTTGAGTGGACGTTCAATGCGTTGAGGCATCATAACTATAGTCTCTCTTAACACAATGATTATTGCTTGAATTGCCATCAATAAGTACTTGATTTTTTCATAAAATTCTTCTTCAATTTCTTCTTCATCTATTTCTTCTCCTCCTATTTCTTCTTCCTCTATGTCTTCCCCTTCCATTTCTCCTAATTGAAGTAATTTGCTGCATTATTAAAACCAAATGTATCATAAAGACATTATATTAAAAAAAAACTGCGTATGACTTACATGTATATATATGTATATTATATTTATGTATAACTATGATTATATCAAGATCAAAAAGAAAAAAATAATTCAACTTGCTGTATTATAACAAAAAAGTCTTACGAACGCATTGTGAGTTGGTCTTATGAACGCATTGTGAGTTGGTCTTACGAACGCATTGTGAGTTGGTCTTACGAACGCATTGTGTAGTTTATCTTTCATTAAAAGAAATCATTCAGTAATTAATTTCCTTTTTACAATCAGTTTCGATGCTTGGTTTTTTACAAGTGAAGATTTTTATAATATTTGCTTACTGGCATTTTAAGTTATCAATTTTCCAAGTCTACCTGCTATACCTACTTAGAAGTAATAAACAAGCCATACAATTAACAAGAAAATTCAAACCCTCAAGCCGTACCTATTAACAAGATGGCATTTTAAGGTATCTAAACTCAATTAAATAATATGATAACCATCAAAAGACTCACTGCAAGATGCTTGTATTAGAAATAAATCAAGGGTAGTGTGACAGAAACCCAAAAAAATGAGGAATCCACAGCTGGTTAGTATTTTGTTTTTACTTTTGGCCCCTGATTCATCTAATTTTTCAGTTTTGGTTATGCACTAGGTTATACTAATATACAGGCCAGCCACTTATATATGCATATATGCCAATGATGTGTATATTTCTTTTAGTTATCTGGCTTTATAATAGTCAATCGTGAACTCATTCTAATAGATTTGACTAGGTCATGTGTTCTTTATGACTCAATGAATCAATTAACAACTAACACCAATAATATTTCAAGAGATAGTAAAAAACGAAACCTATATGCAACTATCAAAGTCCAAGAATGAATAAAATATGCAGTAGACAAGTTAGCACGTGTTCCAAAGGAAACATATATATAAAAACCCATAAGCAAGTGCGCGGATACATGGTTTGCTTCTATCAAACAAATATATGGCCGAAGCCTTCACTTTAGCAAGGCTGGATAGAAACCCTAATATAGTCGTCTGCACAATACAATTGGATTGAAACCCTAATATTTATGAATAATATACATAATACCACAAACCATTGAGCATAACAACAATAACGTCAATAGATTAGAAAATACCAACCTTGAGTGAAGAGGTTTGTTCGTCTTCTACAAGGTCAAGAAAAAGTCTGTTCGTCTCCCTTCATCTTCTATTTTGAGCGAGCGTCAAAATCTTTTGGTAGGAGAAGAGATTTCTAAATGGATTTTCTATTTATACCAAGGACCCTAAAATCCTACACAATCCAACAATTAATGAAATCTTTGAAAGTCAATAAACTTTTCAATACCACTAGATTTCTACGGATATTTTAAAATCTTAATTGAATACAGCAAAATTTTAAAGGACTTTTTAAAATCCTAATTGAATACCCACAGAATTTTAAAATACAAAAAAATCCTATAGACTCCAAATTGAATACAGTCTTTCATTTCATTTGATTTTATTGGATTCCAGGCAATTAGGCCAACCCAAAACCAAGTCTAAAATATGAGATTATCATATTGTTTTCCTCTGCCAAAAGATTAAAAAAAATTGTTTAGAAGTTTTGCATATAGCGCAAAGAAAATATTTTACTTTGCATTAGTATCCATTATTTTCACCTTAAAATCAAACACTAAGTTTCTACACACAAACACTATCAATTATGTATTTCATTCGGATGGCTTGCTGATTTTGCCGCCATTCTATTCTATCTTATTCTGCTCTACAATTGTACCTTCCTTTTTTTCCTTTTTTGTTGTACTGTTTCTTACATATCTTTGAATAATCTCCTCATCACATTTGAATTATTTGCATTCCTACACCAGGAAAATGAAGAAAAAACAAAAACAAGATTGAAAGTTCACACAAGGCTATCAAAGAGCTAGGAAGCTCAATATCCAGCTACAAAAAATGTTTAACAACTTTTGTAAATATGTAAATATTTGGTCCCCATCTTTTGCAGACATGTATATGTAAATATTTGCTTAAAAAATATTTAACAACTTTTGTAAACATGTAAATATTTAGTCTCCATCTTTTGCAGACATGTATATGTAAATATCATGTATATGTAAATATTTGGTTCCCATCTTTTGCAGACATATATATATATATGTATTTGCTTAAAACTACAATCATCATGCAACTATTTTTACAACACAATTTTAAATCCCGCAGCAACGCGCGGGCTCAAAAACCTAGTTAGATCTACAGGCCGTCTCCTAATCAATTTGATATTAAAATTTTGATAGGACGACCTTTTTGAATGAATTTGACCGGGTCAAATGCAAGGTTGTGTAAGCAATCAAATTCAAACATGATTGAATTGTGTGCGGTAGCAAAGTGTCGAGGATGCTTGTGTAAGTACTCATATGATTGACTTGTGATTACTACTTCACTGATGAAGAAACTTAGAATCTTCACAAACTACATTGGAAATGAAGGAATTGCAAAAGTTTTTTGGTTGAACAAGAAAAAATTTCATTTTCTCTTTCCTTGTTAAAGGTGAAAGCAAAAAACACACTCATCATTTTTGGACTGAGATCGAGACATTAATGTCAGATATTCAGAGAGACAGGTCACTAACTTACTTCTAACCATACTGACATTGTCTCAACTTAACCATTTATATTGTCTCATCTTCTATTTTGAGCGAGCGTCAAAATCTTTTGGTAGGAGAAGAGATTTCTAAATGGATTTTCTATTTATACCAAGGACCCTAAAATCCTACACAATCCAACAATTAATGAAATCTTTGAAAGTCAATAAACTTTTCAATACCACTAGATTTCTACGAATATTTTAAAATCTTAATTGAATACAGCAAAATTTTAAATGACTTTTTAAAATCCTAATTGAATACCCACAGAATTTTAAAATACAAAAAAATCCTATAGACTCCAAATTGAATACACCCCCCTTAACTTACTCAAAAGACTGTCATTGGTAGAATCCACACATGCTTATCATACTATCATTTAACTTGAATTTTCTATTTAGCCTCTCATTGACATTGGTATAAAACTCTAAGAAGACTAAAAAAATTATTTGCTTTTAGTTTTGTTTTTCAACACATACAAATATCACGTGTTCTGTGGAGATGTCAATGTTTTTTTAACAAACTTTTTTTTGTCGCATTACTTAAAGGATAATATTTGAGTACTCATTGTGAGTACTTTATATACTTACTTTTTTATTTTGTCCAATCAAAAGATGATATGTGTTTCTTATTTTTAAAAGTCTAAGAAAAATTCAATAGCATATGTTTTATTTTTTAAAACAATAAAATATATATTAAAATATTATTAAGCCAAATCATTAAAGTGAACATATAAAGTACTCACCAGTAAGTATCTACGTATTATCCTCATTTAAACATCTCGTAAAGTATCACATTCAATTCATGAAACACGTTTATGCACCACATATCATTAATTGTGAATTGTGATTACAAGTCCATATCACATTCAGGAAGCGCGTTTATGCACCACGTACTATTAATTGTGAATTGTGATTACAAGTCCAAATCAATGCTCGATAGATTTTGTACCATGGCCCTACGGAGCCTCAGCCTCTAGCTTGGCCACGTGAATGCATTCGGGATTGGCACCCACCAAAAAAAAAACAAAAGAAAGGAAAGTAAAACGGGTTGGTTACTGTAGTCCGGGTGGGAAAGTAAAATTTGGCCTTTAATTTTAAAAACATCAGTTTTCATAAAAAATATCATATATATATATATATATATATATATATATATTCAAAATTACACTTCAAAAGACTTAAATGCCCTTAATTTATATGAGCTTGTGTAGGTAGACATATTAGAATAAATAGCCGGTTGTTGATTAAATTTTCGTTTCTTTTTCTTTTTCTTTTTCCTTCGCCAAAGGAAGAGTTAAGTTTTCTCTTAAAAAATCGTTTCTTTTTTGTCGTATGGTTTCAACACAAAATTAGATAGACAACAAACTTTATTGATATAGCAAAAAATGAACTTGAGAGTAAGGAAATAAAAATAATCCACTTTTCATTGTCTCAAATTCAAAGGAATGTATGTACAATTAGAAAGAAGTAATAAATTTATCAACGTTAAATAAACTAGTTTTCATTACACCCCTTTGCAAAGAGTTCTACAAAATAGGACGAATTGTAACCAGATTCGTGCAAGTTTGTTGATAATGGCTAGTTGAGCCACATTTTGACACTTACAAGTTAATTCTTCTTCTTCGAGCAATGTGATTCTCTTTTCCTTGCGCCTACCGTTCCTACTTCGTGTAATTGGTGGTAGGACAATTCAGTCACGTACATCATCAGCTACCACCCAATCCGTCCAATCTCCAACCGGCCATATAGATTCCGCATATGCAATGACCAATGAGTTTGTAGTATAATATTGAGAACACATTGGATAACAAGAAATGTGCCAATGTCTACATGCAACACAAGCATGTGAGCAGGGTAGTTGATCAAGATCAAATTGTTGGCTCGTGCAACTCTTGTTTTCTAAATTTACAACTTCAATACAATGTCCATCGTATACATGAAATGTGTAAGCCTCAATAGGTGATATCTACATATTCACATGCATATACTAATCAAACAGAAGAACAATAAAAGAAAAATTCACATAAAAACTACAAAAGAAATTTGCACAAAAGTGAATCTGTACATTAAGGAAATGATCAACAATAAATATTGTTCAAATGATATGGTAATTGTGATTAAAAAAGACAACTAAGATAAAAAAAATGACATAATACACGGAAAAATCAGATTATAACAAGAAAACCAAAGCAGTGGCTAATCTGATGCACTAGTAAAAGAGAAACTATTTCACAACTAACATTATTGATCTACAATGATTAAAAAAGAAACCAAAAACTGAAAAATACTTTGCACAACAAAGTTGAGGTCCGCTTGCAATGGGTCTTGTTCGAAGTCAGCTGATGGAGCTTGTTGATTAATTTCATTTTCGGAACAAAATACTTTATGCGTTAATGTAACACACAATGAAATCTTCCAAGACCTTGAAAAGTTCTAAAAAATAAAAGCCTTCACGTCATCATCATCGGCCATATATGCAGGCCATGTGGTATTCGTTGCATTGTATATAACTTTCATAGTTATCTCATACTCATTTGGGTTCGCATTCACAATACCATATACTTTACTCCGAAGCTCTGCAAATGTAATTTTATCTAAAATAAGTAATCCTTTTGTTTTGCAATTTTCGTACATTGAGTTAACCTCCCACCATAGTTCACCAAAATTGTCAAATTAGACATTTTTTCTGAAAAATAAGAAAAGAGAAAAAGTGACAGACACAATAAGAAAACAAATAATACAATCCTTTTGTCTTTTCTTATGGTATCAAACTAGATCATTGCTAAAGCAAAGAAAACAAAAATCGAAAGAGTGTCGTTTTAGTGTTTTATTCAAACTAATAAGCATGAAATTATCTTAGCATTACCAATTGTTTTAAAACAATTTATTACAAAAATAGATCATAAGGACCAACCAAAAACAGACCGTCTCTTATTTCCCTGTTGCTTTCCTTTGCAGTTTTTTGTTTGCTTGACGAAATGTATGTCAAACAATGAAAAATGAAATTATTCTATTTCTGTAAAAATATCCAAATATCAATGAAATTAATTACTGTTCGATGCCTTTGTGTGGTACACAGGTAAGGAACATACGTTGGCTAGCCATAGGATATCACCGTCTCGCTACTGGGATTTCAGCAGGCTTCACTTCTATCCCTTTGGGGGATTTCTCATGAGGCCTTTATGTTGGTGTATTGTCAGGCATGCCCTTATTGGCTTCTTCTGCCAATAGAATGATGTATTATTAGATCATGTTAAATTATGTTATTAAACGTGTTAGATACTTACGCCACAAGTAATATAACTTTCTTACAAAGGATTGGGGCTTATCGGATAGCCTCTTCGTTAGGTTCTTTTTATTGCCTTGCTTGTTAAGGACTTTTAATTCTCTCTCGATGCTTATACCAGAGACTGCTAAGATGGGGTTTGTTATAAACTGGTTATAGACAAAACACTCCACTCTTACGCATTCATGAGAAAAGTAAATATTATTGAAAGACAGAAAATGAAGACATAAAGTAAATACAGAAAATGAAGACAGAAAGTAAATACAGAAAATAAAGACTGATATGTAAAGACAGAAGGTAAAGATTGATATTGAAAGAAGACTTTATATAGATAAAAGTACAACAGTCCTACATATAAGGGTCATGTGTAATTGGTAAGACTCCCATTGGATTGGATATAGATCCATCGAGATGGTCCTGATGCTGCTTCCCTGTAAAGGGAAATAATCAAAGACACGCTGGCCTAAGATTGGTAGATCGATACTACCAAATGGAAGGGATTTGATTGTAGAGCTAATTCACTATTCCTTAAAGATTTTAGGAGGTATGATCCTAGAATTCTAATCCTTGATCTCAAAGTTACAAACTACACAAGTAGTGTGAATGAGATGATCACAGATAAAGAGTTTTATCCTGTTGAAATAAGACTAAATGATCTGTAGGTTGAAAGGGGGTTGAGGGGTTTCCTCAGTAGGTTGTCTTCTGAACTTAAGAGTTATATTTTTTGATTGTTTGAGTGTCCTTGTGCTTGAACTCTTCCTTTGTTTATATAGATCAATTGGAGTCTACACATTAGCTGTCAAGTTGCACCTGTGACTGTCTAGAATACCCTGCGAGGTAAGGCTTGGTCTAGAAAGTATTGATAATATCTCTGATCAATTTACTCCCACTGAGAGAGTTTTTACCTATAAAATATTTCCCTCCAAAATGCCGAGTGCTTTTGCATTTAATGTTAATGATGGAGAGAGAAACGATAGGCTTTCTTTCTTTTTACTTGCTGAATTGGGCTGGGCCCTTTTCTTTAAGGCCCAAACCATTACCATAACAAGGTTTCTGGTCCAGTGAATATTTTTAGTGTAAACAATTACAACCGGAGACTCATATATACCAAAAACATTGCTTTATATTACAGAGATTCACTCTTTCAAATAATCAACCGAAGGAATAAACTACAAAAGCAAAGGGAAAAAATAGAAGATGAATACAGAAAAGGAATCGCTATTATATTTACTGTAGTTCAACAAGGTCTGCACAATTCTCCATCATTTCCTATGATCAGCTTATGTCTCCACACGTCTCTAACCGTTTCTTACGAATATGGTTTTGCCGTCAGACTCTGATTTCATTTAGATTGGGTTTTCATTATGAAGTTGAACTTTAATGGTATTTGTGTCTATTCAAATGGTTTTTTGGATACATACGATATATTTTTTTATAAAAACAGATATTTTTAAAATTAAGAGTCAAATTTTGGCTATTTTTGATAAAAACTCGTCAGGCGTTGAAGGTAAAAAGAATAGACACTTGGCGCAAGTAGGACTGTCGTTGTCCACATCGACCTTTCTCGGTCAACGATTCTCGCTGGAGTCTCAGCGCGGGTGAGTCAAACAACTCGTTCTCCGACGACGTTGATTCATAATGCCATTGGCAACTGGTTCGTCCATCTGTAGGTGGGAGTTGCAGTCGCGATGAAGCATCAAACCACTGGGACCATTTCAGAAATTGGCAACTGGAATCTGCGATGGTGGAAGAGCGGGGATGGAGGGTAGCCCACAACAGATTGGCATATCTAGTTACAAATCTGATTCACCTAGTTGTGAATCTGGTTGACCCAGTCGTGAAAGTTGAAGTTGCGGGAAAATACTTACATGGATTGAAAGCCCATGAGGAGAGGATTTTTTTTCTCTCTTGGGTCGTGATCCAAATTCGGGCGGGACTGACCGGAAAATTAAGTTTTCTGGCGAGGATGGCTTTCTTCATCATTTTCGATCTGCCTTGTGTGATGGTTTTTTAGGGAAATAGAGGTGATGAACGTGTTGTGCTCTACGAGACAATGGACTTTGATATAAAATTCTTCAGAATCCATGGTCGGATGAAGAAGATATGAAGGATTTGGGGTTAAGAGAGCAAAGAGAAAGAAAGTAGTGCCAGCTGCTGGTTCAACACGGAGACAAGCAGAAGGAGGTGTGTTTAGCTTTTACAAATAACTCGATACGAAATTACCATATTGCCTTTCAACTTAAAAATTCATAACTTTCTCTTTTGAATTCCGAATTGAGTTCCGCTTATGCTCACGGGCTCGTATCAATGAGTACTTTACAATTAATATAAGAAAAAAAATTTAAAATATGAAATGAGCTAAACTGTCCACATAGGATTTCCTCTTAGCCCTTTTTAGGGGCATTTTTGTAATTCACCACTTTGAGGAATAAAATACATTAAAATTAGAGACGAGTCATAACATTAGACAAGTATTTTATATTTTCAAAAATAAAAATGAAATTTTAGAGACATAGTGACAACGTCAACGTCGCAACGAGTTCGTAGCATCGTTCGAAATCTATTTTCGACCTAAAATGAATTTTTTAAAGATAAATTCGAATTAAAATCGTCTTTCGAAACATTTTTTAACAATTTTAAAATTCAAAAGTGGGGTTTTAGAGATGTAGAGATGAATATGACGTCGCAACGAGTTCGTATCAACTTTCATAATACTTTTTCGACTTATAATGAATTAATTATGAATTTTCCAAAAAATAAGGAATAACACGCGGCGGCCTCTCAATGGTGCAAAAGGCAACGAGACCTAACTGTCAGCACTTAAAAGCTGACTAGTGTCATTCCTTCTATTTTTAACACATTTTCTTTTGATTTATACTTTGAGAAATTCATATAAAATAGGTGAAAATCAGAAACATATTTCGGAAGTTGCTATGGGCTCGTTGCAGGGTGTTTGTCGTTTTGATGCCAAAAAACTAGAGAAAGGTTATACCAAACGAATCACAAGGTGTCACGTGGCACATATTGAATAAAATACTATATAAGGTGTAAAATTCATATAAAATCATAGAAAAATCAAAAAAAATATTTCAAAAGTTGCCACAAACTCCTTGAACTGTGCTTGTCGAGAAATGAGCATAAAACCTCGATTACGAGTTGAAATGAAATATGAGAAGTTCACAAATGTTACATTGGATACTTGGAAGTAACATGGCAAACACTAAGTGTCCAATGTAACATTTGTGAATTTTTCCTATTTGATTTCAACTCGTAATCGAGGTTTTATGCTCATTTCTCGACAAGCAAGGTTCAAGGAGCCTGTGACAACATTCATAATATTTTTTCAATTTTTCTATGATTTTACACCTTATATAGTATTTTCTTCAATATGTGCCATGTGGCACACTGTGATTTGTTGGATATAACTTTTCTCGATTTTTTTGCATTTGTAACATCCCACATCGACCAACGGATAGGGGGTGATGTGCCTTATTTGTACATGCCCACCGCTATTTAGCAGGAGGCCTTTTGGGAGCTCACTGGCTTCAGATTATATCGGAACTTCAAAATTACGTGAGTTTGGGATAGAGCAATTCCAGGATGGGTGACCCACTGGGAAGTTGCCCGTGAGTTCTCAAAAACAAAATCGTGAGGGCGTGGACCAAAGCAGACAATATTGTGCTACGACGAAGTCGGTCTGGGATGTGACAGAATGGTATCAGAGCCATTCTGTCATTCGATACGGATGTGCCGGAGAGGACGCGGGGTGCCCCTTAAGTGGGGTGGATTGTGACATCCCACATCGACCAACGGAGAGGGAATGATGTGCTTTATTTGTACATGGCCACCTCCATTTAGCACAGACCTTTTGGGAGCTCACTGGCTTTGGATTCCATCGGAACTCCGAAGTTAAGCGAGTTTGGGCTATAGCAATTCCAGGATGGGTGACCCACTGGGAAGTTGCACGTGAGTTCCTAGAAACAAAACCGTGAGGGCGTGACCCAAAGCGGACAATATCATGCTACTACAAAGTCGATCCGGGATGTGACATCATCAATACAACGAGCACCCTGCAACGAGTTCATAGCATCTTTCAGAATATTTTTCCGACGTAAAATGAATTTTTATGAATTTTTAAAAATAAATTCAAATTAATTAAAATCATATTTAGAGGATGCTAACAATTTTGAAAATCAAAAGTGAGGTTTTGGGATGTCGGGGCGAAGACAACGTCGCAACGAGTCCATAGCATTTTGCGGAATATGTTTTTGACGTATAATGAATTTTTAAAGATAAATTCCAATTCAACTGAATTAAAATCATGTTTAGAGGAGGTCTTTTAACAATTTTGAAATTGAAAAGGAGGTTTTAGTGTTATAGGAACGACGCCAACATCCCAACGAGTTCGTTGTATCTTTTGAAATAATTTTCTGACGTAAAATGACTCTTTTATGAACTTTTAAAGATAAATTCAAATTAAAATCGTATTTAGAGAACATTTTTGAACAACTTTTAAAATGAAAATTGAGGTTTTAGGGATGTAGGGGCAAAGAAAACGTCTCATCGAGTCCGTAGTATTTTGCGGTATATTTTTTCAACGTATAATATATTTTTTATTAATATTCTTAAGATAATAAAATGAAATTTTTATTTATCTTTTCTTTTTTTCTCCTTTTTTTTTCTTTTCTTTCCCTTTTTTTTGTCTCCTTTTTTCTTCTCTTTCTTTCCTTCCTCCAGGGGAATCCCCTACAAATTTTTCACTTCTTTTAAACTAAACATCTGTTAGTTTTTAAGATTTGATTAAGATGCTTTATCAATTTCCACCTCAACAATTTTCTATTTATTTGATATAGCAACACTACATTCTAGGGATTTTTATTTTCGTTACATTTTTATTAAAAACTAATTTAACTAATTTCTCATTCTCAGTAAAAAAAAATAAAAAAAAAAGGAGATAACTTTCAATTAAATACATTTATTTTTGTCATTATATTTAAATTAGTCTCTTCCTACATTAAAAAAATCTTTAATACTTTCCTAAGAAAACTTCAATAGCTTATTAAAATTTTAAATATAGATACATAAAAAAATGTAAATAAAACTTATGGTACATTTGGAAACAAACGTACTGACTTTTGGTACGTTTAGATTCCAAATGTATCAAGAAAATGTACCAAAAATCTAAATGTACCATAAAACCAAATGTTCTCATATTATAGGCAACCAATCGTACCAGTATAATTAAACGACTATACAATCAAACGTACCTTTATTATGTTTATGTAAGTGACAATGAATTTTTGAACATTATATTCAATTCGTTAAAATAAATATTATAATAAACAATAAAAAAAATTTGAAATCACCGGCCAAAATGAAAGATGCATATATTAATGCATATTTATAGAAATAATACGGGAAAAAAGAAGAAAACAAAGTAAAGAATTAACGTGAGATTTTTGGATAGCAATTTTGTGAAGAAAAAAAAACGTGAACAATAAGGGGTACAAAAACAAGGTGAAAAATTGAACTTCTAAGAAAATAAATCTAATAAAATCATCAAAATTGTAGAAACAATGTTTAATCAATTTCTTAAAATGAACATATGTTTAATCTAACAAATTCAAACATGAGGCACCTATATCTTGAATTCGCGAAACAGCTGCAATCACCACCCAATCGATTCACCTCACAACCATCCAATGAAGCAACCGACCCCACCTCACAACCACCCATGTCCAATCGAAGCACCATCACCACCCAATGGATTCACCTGACAAACCCAGCACCCGCTGTGCACAGATCTTTAAGAACCTGCAAACCACATTACTGATTATTGACTGGTACACAAGACATATGTACACAAATAAACTTCACACACTGCAAATTTCTGCGTTTCCTTAATTTTTTTGTAATGCAAATGATAGTAGCTAGGTTTACAATCTTCTAAGGGAACTCTACGAATGATATCTGGTAGTTCCTTCAACTAGAAATAGTCATACTCAAGGAATAGGAGTATGAGATACTTCGGGTGTTTTGACCGTTAGATTTTGATTTTTGTAATTTTAAACAAAAATTTAATGGTTAAAACACTCAGAGTATCTCATACTCCGGCGTACTGTAAAAAATCCCTCCATTAAACTAGTTGAGGGGGAATATAGCCACTTAACCCTTCCTTGAGCTCCTAGACAAGGGCGAACCTAATGCATGTTGTCCTAAGTTGGACCAATGTCGTCCAGAACATGATATGCATATCCAAAAACCAATTACAGTAAAATATCTCTAAAGTAATACTTTATAAAGAAATAATATTCTTAAAGTTGGTCCCAATTTGGGACCAGTTATATATAAGAATAAACTTTACATTGTAATAATTGTTAATGAGTACAAAAAAATGCAATATTACAAATATAAGTTTAAGGTCAACTAAAATATAGTTGTTTGGAACAATACTTTAGTTTTTAGAGTTAATACCACATCTATGAGCTTGCGGGTACGTAATACTTTGCTAATATGGACATTTTTTTGTGAAGCCAAAATGTTTCTAACTTCTTAAGCCTGTTTACAGCTTATTGACATAAAATTTTTGGTATTTTCATACTGTTATCCTCAAGAATACTATTTAGGAAATACAACATTTATGAAGGAAAAATAAATCAATAAATAATATTTTTTAACTGTATCTCTATTAAGTAATAACCTTTTTAAAATTTTAAATTAATTTGATCTCAACTTTATAACTTTATAGAGATTTTACTAGATCTTCATGCTGCATGGCATGGCATGCCCTTAAATAGTGAATTATTCGGAATTATCAGTCAATCATATTCATATGCAACAAAACCAACACCATGGGATCAATTTTTAGGTTCTTCCAAGAGTAAACGAGGAATATTAATGTACACCATGTACCAAGCTTGAGTATGTAGATGATGCCAAACATGTGTTAGTTAGACAACTCTTGTTGGATCAAAAAAAAGAGACGACCCTTGACTACACCTAGGATGATGTTACGTTTATGACGCATGGAGCCGTCAGTAAAATAGCTACGTACTATTTAACTAAATTCACAGAAAATTAAGTTTAAGTTATTTGTCTACAATCATATTATATTCTTTTAGATTGTGATGTACTAAACCTTACGGACGTGAAAACACAATCACGTAATGTTATTATTTTATGTATATATAATACGTGTGAACGACATAATTGATATGTTTTATTTTTAAAATATATTAATAAAAAATAAATATGCTTATGATATATAATTTGAGTCTAATAATAATATCACGTGACGGTATTCCAAGTACACCGAAATTACTCTATACGTAATAACAAGTAAGCTGCATGAGGTAAGTATTTTGCTATAAATATGCAACTCTTATAGCAGAATAGGCACCAAGAGCAAGAGTGTAGAGAAGCATTATTTGAGAGCACAAACTAAAATGGAGGTAGAGCAAGTTCTTCACATGAATGGAGGAGTTGGGAAAACAAGCTATGCAACCAACTCTCTACTTCAAGTTAGTCACCATCTGTTTATCTATTTCTTTCCTATTTTACTTAAGTTCTGTATGGGCTTTCCTACTTGATCGTATTCGATTATGAACCTTTTTAATATGACGGGAACTTGTTTTCATAAAATTAAGAAAATTTTAACAATATTCAGCTTTCTAAAATTTATTTCAGAGAGATGTGATTTCAATGGTGAAGCCCATAGTTAACGCAAGCATAGAGCAGCTTTGCAACAAACTCTTCTCTGACTGTTTGAAAATAGCAGACTTGGGATGCTCTTCCGGACCCAACACCCTTTTGGTGGTATCAGATATCATACAAAACATCCATGCCACTTTCCAAAAACTGAACCGTCCATCTCCTTCACTTCAAGCCTTCTTGAATGATCTTCCCGGAAACGATTTCAACACTGTGTTCAGGTCATTGCCAGGGTTCTATAAGAAAATTGAGGAAGAACAGAAGTTAGGGCCATGTTTCATTACTGCAATGCCTGGTTCTTTCTATGGCAGGCTCTTTCCAAACAATTCTCTCCACTTTGTTCACTCTAATTATGCCCTTATGTGGATCTCTGAGGTGGGAATTGTTTTTTTTTTTTACCCCTCATACACTTACTAATATTTTTCATTTTGGTTTAATTAATCATGGTATTTATTATGACAAAACGTACTGTGTAGGCTCCAAAAGGTTTGATAACCAAGGAAGGAGAGGGACTAAACAAGAAGAACATATATATAGCGAAAACAAGCCCACCTGCTGTGTATAAGCAGTACTTGGAGCAATTCAAAAAGGACTTCACAGTGTTTTTGAGGTCACGAGCAGAAGAGCTGGTCTCCGGAGGAAGCATGGTCCTCACAACAATGGGCAGCATAAAGAGCCACGATCCACTTTCCATTTGGGAAGTTGTCGGACTCAAACTCAATGATATGGTTTTAGAGGTAAAGTGTGGCCTAGATTATTAAACATAAAAATCTACGTACCAAGTAGGAACAAAATAAAACCATCTAAATAAATACTTTACTAATTTTCCAACAACAAGGAATCCTAATTTTCCAACAAAGTCTTACAACGTACGTGTTTCCTTCAATAATTACTTTACTAATTACTAACATTATTTAGTTTGATGAACTTCAGGGTTTGATTGAGGAGGAAAAATTGGACACATTCAATATGCCATATTATGCACCTACAACAAAGGAGGTTGAAGATGTGATCGAGGCGGAAGGATCTTTTAATTTGCAAAGCCTTGAAGTTTTCAAAAACGATTGGGACTCTTATATAAAGCATGCTGACAGTGGCCTTGATAAAAAGGCAAGGGCTGCCGTACTTGCCACTGATATGAGGGCTGTGGGAGAGCCTATTCTGGCAACCCAATTCGGAGAAGCAGCTATGGACGATTTGTTTCACAGGTTCGAAGAAGATGTCCTTGATCACATGGAAATGGAGAATTGCCAGTTCATTAACCTGGTTATCTCGTTGACAAAGAACGTTGAGTACGATGAATATGCAAGAAATGGGAACAAGATTTAGGTTACACTGTTCTTTTTATCATTCTGCATTTCATGTTTTGTACTTTCATTATTAGAAATAAATTTGCTTACTGTTAAATAGTGTAGAAGATCAGCAATCTTTCAGTAAAACGAGGAAGATGAACTGAAGAGAAAGAGAGCTTCGGTCTTTGTATGTATCTTGGAAAAAGTAAATTGTTACAATTTACACGGTGTGTTGAGTATGTATACTAATAACTCTTCAACAATTCTCTAACAAACTCTTAACTGAAGCTGATTTAGGAAACCATATGTGTCACTATACTGTTAACACTCCCTGAGAAATTTTTGTATGTAACCAGAATACTTGCCACTTGGTGTACTGTTCCACGTGTTATAATATGGGTGAGCAACATAATTAATACGCTTATTTTTAGTTTATATAAATAAAAATCAAAGCATGTGTTATAATTTTAGTGGAATATTAACATAGTGTGTGGCATCGTTCTAGTATTAATATTCCACCCAATAGTAATATCATACTATCATATGTTCCACAAGTTTGATAGACGCTGAATCAAATTGAGAAGGGTACAACAGTCCGTATTTAATTGTGCCCTAAAAATGTCTAATAATTCTTTTGACTAGAACAAAATGCGGAAGGCCGTCTGTGCGTGCGTTAGAAGGAGCAACTACGTTACTTAGCTTAATCGAAATTAAAGCTTGTGTTTGAGTGATTGTCCTCTACCGCCTGTTATTGAAATTAAAGTTTGTGCTTCAGCCTTTCAGGATATCGTTGAAGTTGCTAGGCCTCCATCCTTTTTTCATGCAACTTAGTTTTCGATTAATTTGTTTCACTTTTAGTGCGAGACCCTGGAATTTCAAAAGCCTCCTATCTATACCACATTAAGGGTATTTGGTTATCTGCTTTTCCATGGTTGGAGCCATATAATGCCTCTAAATCGAATCGTAATTAAGAGTAAAGAATGTCTTTTCAGGGTTAGCCTGAACCATTTTGGATATCGATGTCTTGATCTTTAAACTAGAAGGGTCTATGTCTCCAGACATGCAATTTTTTATAAAACCTCATTTCCTTTTGTTTCTCTATCCAGTCCAACACTTGCCTCTTCAATGCCTTCTACCAATACCACAAATAATTCAATTTAGCTAACCATTCCTTATCCTGTAATAAATAGTACCTGAAACCCACTAGTAGAAAAAATAGCTTGCGTGACAAAACATTTGGTGACGGAGGAAATTTCATCAGGCATGAGGACTTTAGGCGATAAAAATCCTGTTTCGTTGCCTAAAATGTCAGAACATTTAGGCGACGAACACATTCGTCGCTTAAACATGAAATGGGCGACAAATGGCTTAAATCGTGAGCGACAAATTGTTTCGTTGCCGAAAATATCTTGCCCAACGAATGCGTCATTGCGCAAAACCATGACTTTAGGCGACAAAAATAGGTACTTTAGGCGACAAATGGCTGAAATCGAAATACCGATTGATTCCATTACAATTGACCTCGAAATTTGTGTAGGACGTTATAAAGTTTATAGAAACTATATAACATCATCACAATTTTCAGTAAATAATAAATATGGGCATATTCTATCAACAATCTGAACCGTTCATCTTATTGCATTCAGTAAAAGATCATGTTTTCAAAAAAGAACCGGGATGAAAAAATAAATTACGGATATAATAACGGAGCGTAAACATAAACGTTGATTGGCGGTTAAAAAATAATATAGCCTTCATGGTTTCTAGTGTTCGATTTTGGAGATGACACCTTAATGAAAGTTGTAGACCTTCTCGTTACGAGTGTTTGTATGTGTTATACAAATTTTTCCCACTTCTTAATTACTTATTATGAATTTTCCACTGTAAGTTAATTTTTTGTACAACTGTTAATTTGTAAACACACATAGATATTTATTTCTTTAAATCTAAATCGTTGAATATGTAGACCTCTTCTTCAAGATCATTGTGTACAAAAATTACTTTATTCAGAAATGAATAAGTTATTCTTTAGGAGATCAAAAAAAGAACGGTGTGAAAATAAATTTCTTAGGTTTAGGCAACTAACAACTGATTCCTCGCCTAAAACGTAAAAATTTGCCACCAAAATTTTAGGCTAGCCGCCAAAAATTTTGGGCTGGTTTTAAATTTTTTAATAAAAGTGTGCATGACGAAATGATGACTTTAAGCGACAAAACTTGTTCGTCGCGCAAAGGCCTTTGGGTTTATTTTTTCAACCCATGGCTTTTCTCTTCTTCTTTCTTCTTCTTCGATATGCAGACATCTCTCGAACCAACCCCAATTTCTGCAGACATCTCTCCGTTCCTCCCTCCCTTCGTCCAAAACCCCTCCGGCCGACTCAAACGAACGACAAACTCCATCTCCATCGTTTTCTCTCTTCTTCCATGACCCTCGCTTTGAACCCAGTATGGCCGCGACGACTTCCTGACCCTCTTCCCAGACTCAATCTAACCCCGAAGTTGATTACCAGAATTTGTCAATTGTTTTCAAACAATTAGCAGTTTGGATTTCAGACCCCAATTAGCAGTCTGGTCAAATTTCGGTCAATTGAGCATCAAAACTACTCTCAAGCGACTCCACTCCTTCCACTGGTCAAGATTCACTACATGCATGTCACGATCTACCCTATTTTGAAGAGAATCCAAGGTAAAACCTTGCCCGTCTGTCAAATAAATGTTTGAAATCAAAGAAATTTGGTTTGTGTAGTGCTTGATCTCAGATGTCTTTATGATTTTATGAATTGCCATTCGACTTGGCCTTTACGCGGTCTCCAACGACGGGGGGGGGGGGGGGGGGGGGAATCCCAGATTTTGGGTCCAAATCTTCTCCAAAGAGGAAGGGGTTGTTGCCTTTCCCTTGTGGCCTGGTGGTTTTGTGAACCTCGCATTGCCACTAGGTCCAGGGTTCGACAGGCATACTGAGAAAAGCAGACTGTAGCAGTAAAGCAATTGAAACAAAATGAGGTATTCTAAAATACCTCTGTTTTTAATAACTTTTTTTCTGTTCACTGCTCTGATTTCTGTTAGCTCTCTTGTTCTCCGTTGATACGGCTGCGGGCGGGGTGGCGTCTCTTTGAACCAACGTCATAAGAAACAAACATCCGCCCGCAAGGCTACGCATGCAGACGGAGAGTTTCTGAAACACAAATTAAATAAGATAAGATGCAACCATATTTCAAACTCACCGCAATTATTCATATGAATAAATCAATATTTGATACAGAAAGTTCACAGGTTCTAACTTCTAATGGATATATCAGCTCCAAGAAGGATGAAAGCAGCCGGCCCGGCGGTCAGCTCTCTTAGCTTATTTTTGTACATCTCGCAACTCTCTAACGCTTGTAAGCTTATAAAATCCATACTCATGAGTTCTCAAGGATTTTCCTAGTTTAAATACAGTAACAAAGGTCGTGCTTGCCTGTCGGAAAGACAATCCTGCTTCACTCATCTGGAAAGACAATCCTGCTTCACTCATCTGCGAAATGCGCACGGTGACTGCAAGAGTCTTTTCTCGTTTCCACTTCTCAACTATCCTTTGGAATTTTGGAAAGTAGTTGAGATGTTAAGATCCATTATATAACCATGCCGTCTTGTATTGTTGCCTTCTCGAGAATAATTGTGATTCCCTCGCGAATGTAAAATCCGTCTTCTGGCCTATCTGCTTCTTGAACCCCCTACACGACCAGAGAATTTAGATGGACTGTAAGATTGAATGTGAAAGTATATATTTCCCCCCGTATAAGTTTGGTTAAGAGGTAGAAGGAAAAGATAAATGTAGCCTTAGAAATAAGACTAGATCATGGGAAGCCATGCTTACATCTTTGTTCACGATCATTACGTCCTTCCCTATCTTCGCATTCTTATCGATTATACACTTCCTTCAAGGAAGAATCATAAAGACATAATTAGAGAACTCGGCATTCTATATTTCATCTAAAGCAAAGAACCGTTTGTCGAATTATGAGTCCAGTTACCTAATCTTTGTATTGCTTCCAATACCAATTGGGACCTTCCCGTCTGCAAGCAGAGATGCGATTTCAGATTCAGTTTGGTAATAGTCGGCACCCATCATTATGGCATCCTGCAATGAGAGACAACAACTTAATAAACTAAGTCATCCGAGAAAAAATAAACAAATAACAAAATTGTCAAATAGTCAAATTTTCTGTTCCAAAACTATGATAACAGACCTTGAGTTCGACACCATAATTCAATCGTGAACGCTCACCCACAATTGAATGCTGGACACTACACTCTTGCAAGAAACATCCGTGTGAGATTATTGCATCCACAATCTGCAAAAAACAACAAATGCATGAGAAGAGAGATACCTCATTTAAGTTTCCAATAGGAGCCTAAGTCTGTTAGCATACCCGGCACTTGTCAATCTTTGTTGGTGGTAAGAATCCAGGAGAGGTGAAGATTGGTGTCTTTGGATCATAAAACTCAAAGTTCGGAATCTGAAAAATACATAATGCAATTTTCCCAGGTGTTAATGACATATCAGGGATAGAAAATGCTTTTGCTGTTTGCTTCACGGATTTAAGATTAAGAGATTACTTAAGAATTCTACATCGTTGTAGAGATTTGTATCTTCTCCATGTTCACACGTTATAATGTGCAATAACAGGGTGCCCGGGAAAACAAAATGGAAAGGCATGTATGCAATTACTACACAAGCTTAATGAACTCAAGGAATGGGAACTGAAGGGGAAATGAATTAAAAAACGTTGCCGCTAAGGAAACAATGAAATCTACCTCTTCGGTGAGGGCCAAGTTAGCATCATAGAAAGACTTTATAGTTCCAATGTCCTCCCAGTAGTCTCTGAACATATACGCCTATAAAAGAAAAAGGCAACTTACAGTCACGTTTTCTTCAAAACTCAATATCCGAGTATAAACAGATCAATAGGTATGTAGAAACATGAAACTCATGAATTGTTGGTGCAAAAGGCACAAATTTTATGGTCTTTCAGTTGAGGCTTCACTCATCTGTTTCCTTAAATCCTAAATGGGGGTAGTCAAGCCTTGATGGAGATAGAGAAACTCATTCATAGTCTCGTAGATGAAAGGCACGTCAACTGTAATTGTTGTGTTACCTGAACATTGTGGTCTCTCACTGCCGCAGGAATGATTTCAGATCCAAAGTCGTTGGATGTTGGATATCTCCACCTCAGAAGATTTAGCAAAATTTCTGTCTTAAATACATAAACTCCCATTGATGCAACATAGGGGGTTTTCATGGCATCTTGTGGTGACAATCCCAGAAGCGTGGTATCCGTTTGCTGCAGAATATCAACCAAGAAGAGTAAAACTTATGTCTAATAAAAAATTTCACAAAAACTAAATCATGTACATCCAAGTACAAGGTAAATGTTCAAACACCGAGAGAACCAAAGGAAGATGAATCTGGAAAATGTATAGCATATCATCATTTCATGGTCTTATTCTCATCTCTATATTTGAAGTTTACTTCCAAATCAACTTAATGCCTGTAATGGAAGAGAGGGAGTGAGTGTGAGTGTGAGTGTGTGTTTGTAAGTATAAAAGACTGCATGTCAATGGAAAGGGTAAAAAAGACTAGCAATGAAAAGCATCAGTCTGCTATATTCCTTCCTCTTAATGCTACTATAATGAGCACTACGATAACAGGATGCAAAAGTTATTTTCAAAGAGGGTGGAAAACAATTTAAGTGCAAAGGACCTCACTGAAAGCGAGAAAAATAATAAAAATCTGTTGGTTCTTGCTCACCATTGCTTTTATATCAGCTCCCCTTGGTTTTTCAGCAAACTGGATGATTTTACCTCTGCTGTCTATCTTCACCAATCCATAATCAGACGCACGACTGGAAAACATGCATTCAAATTTAGAAAAATTTAAGAGAGATACTTGGGAAATTATAAGAATGAGGATTTGGGGTTGGGGGGATAAATATTGACATCATCTTTATTCTTTGCCACATAAGTTTCCTAAAGTAACAGAGCGTGTAAAAGGAAACTACTACAACGATTGATGTTCCGATAGTCTTCAATGTGTAATTGTTAAACTAAATACAATAAAGGCTGGCCCACGAGAGCAACAGCTTAAACTTTTGTAAACAGTTGCACACAAAGAAAAAAGTTACATATGGGATCTCTAGTGTGGGAAAAGACCACACGTGAGAGTTGTGTTAGAATATCAAACAATAGTCGACTCACACCCAAACAGCTTATGCATTTGGGATTGTGGTAAACCAACAAACAATATCAACAACCCACAGAAAACCATTAAAAGTGACATTTACAGTCTTAAAGAGACAATAAGGAGAAAAAACAGACCTGTCACCCACTATTGCACATGAAACTGTAATATCGGCATTTCTATCAACATGACTCTGCATATCATAGAAAATGTGTAAGCAAGAGTCAACAACAATATCAAATCCATTGTGAGGGGAAATGATTATACCTGCACAAAGTCCATATAATCCATTCGGTAAAGATGATCGCCAGACAAAATCACTATATTCTCAACATTCCTGTTCTTGGCATCCTACAAAAGAAACAATGCAATGCATTGTACCTGAAATCAGCTATGTGCAAACCAAAAGAACAGACAGACAGACCCATTAATACTATCGATTCGCGCCCCCCTTTAATTTTAAAACAATACCCTTGTTGGAAAATTGTCTGCCCACCTCAAAAACCCATATAAATTGCCTCACAGCATCTGCTGTTCCTTGGAACCAATTCATTCCTGCTTCCCCCTGCGTTTGAGTGGCTGCCAGCACCTGCTCTTGAAGCCACCAAATAATCAAGGAACTTGAAACAGAAATATTGAGAAGTGCACATTCGACTGAATGTACTTTTTTTACAACTCAATCCATTATTCTTTTCTTTTTATATGATGAGAACCACTTCATTTAACCAGAAAACAACAAGAAGCTTCCCGAACAGACTAATTTGTCAGTTTGAAAGTCGATTTTTGCAATATGTTTACATAATCATCAGCCTACAACGAAATTTACTGTTGAATTATTTAGTTTTCAATCACAAATGCCTTTAAGGTTTCATTACCTCTACAAATCCATCCCCAAAGTTGATACCGTTTCCAAAATAGGTGCGAGCAATGTGACGATTGAGAGAAGTAGAATTAAACTGCGTCAGTACGAAAATCTTGTTTATATTGCTGTTGATGCAATTGCTCATTGGAATGTCTATAAGCCGGTAGCATCCTCCAACTGGGACCTGCAATCGTACCAAATCAACACAAACATCAAAATCAATATAAATTCACAAACTTGAACAAATCATGAGCGTGTACGTTCACTAATATTAAGAATCATACAACCAAATTTGTCTACATAAATCAGAAGAATTCCAGTACATACATAAACATATTTGATCTTACCGCGGGTGTCGCTGATCTTATGGTAAGAGGAAAGAGCTGAGTCCCTGCGCCTCCTCCTAATATAATCGAAGCCACATTTTTGGGGTCTACTCTCCGCCTAGTTAACGGTGGCATTTGCAGAGTCTGAGGCTGAACCCAAGATTAAGAAAACATTTTTTAAAATTCATCAAACAAATAAAGTTAACAAAGTAACAACCTTTACAATTTAATATTAACATACACAAATGGGAGTGATCATATAAATTACTTAATCATTTCAACAATAATCAAATGGGCAATCGAATGTAATCGAAACTCGAAAGGAAAGGATTAACTTACAACAGCCTCGGTGTCATTTGAGGTAAGAACAGCAAGAACAGCCCCAGGTTTCACCTTCCTCTTGTCAGTTCTCAACTGATTAGCCCAAAGCCTGTTATTAAAACTCCCTCTAACCCTCTCCCCCAAAAACCCAGATTCACCATCGCAGAAACCACTCGGTTTTCTCAAATGGGTGTTGGGTTTCAATGCCACACAGCAAGAATCCATTCCAGTTACCAACTCTGATATATTTGTAACCGATCAGAAATCGTGGCACTGAAAAGGCACTTAAACCAAAATCCCAGTGAAACCCAAATCCCAGTAAAGTATGAGACGTGACCAAAATTATTATCTAATCACCGAGTGAAGTATAGATCACACAAAGAATATGTTATTATTAAGTGAGAATTAGTGATACACTCAAAGCCATTTCTAGAATATTAAATATCAAAGCCATGAAAACATAAACAGTGTTTCTGAATGAGAAACGTGAATCTGAGGGACGGAAGTTGGAAATGGATCTCGAACAAACTGAAGATACCAGACCAGAGATACTCCTAAAAAGTAGAATCTCAAGAGCCAGGAGACCAACAACCAAATATTTTCGCAGTAAAAATGGAAAACCAAAACAGAATCAGAGTGTAAGAGTGAAGTGGTGTTGTAAGCTGTATAATCTATAGAGTGCCGATATTTAAGGAGAACTTGAGAAGTGATCGGTGGAGATGAGAGAAGTGGAAGTTACAGTTATGAGTAAGTGAAAACGTGAATGATTTTGAAAGAAAGTGATTAGCTTTATTGGCTCGTGACCGCACGAGAAAACTTGAAACTTGTATATGAAAAAAGTATCAAATGTAAAATAAATAAATTGATATTAAATCTTTTGAGTTAATTATAATTTTGTCCCCTGAACTATGGTGATTGTTTCATTTTGGTTTGCAAATGGTTACTAAACTTTTAAAAATGTATCAAATGAGTATAATAGTAACGTCAAAGCTGACCGAAATATTGACATGTGCATTTCAATTCGGTTGCTTTTTGGTTAGAACAAACCAAAGTGTCGACTATGTTATTAATAAAAATTTTCACAACAACACTAAATTATCAAAGCTTTTGCCAACTACAGAAAGAGATGAGAGAGATGTATAAGGTTGTAAGTTGTGTGTTTGAGTATGGAAGGAGATGGAACTAGGGCTCTGGGTTGATAAAGTGTTTTATGAAGCATTACAACACTAAAACGGCTACTCATATTGAAACATGTTAAGAAAAAGAAATTTTAATCATATTATTCAGTCATGTCACTTACGGTTGATTTGTTTAAAGTTAAAACTAGTTTTTTCTTGTTTGTTCAATTCAGCTCAAGATCAACCCGATTAATTTGGACTTTTTTTTAATATAGATATATGCTCGTACAAAAAAGTGTCCGTGTGTCAGTAAATATAGGATATTTTTTATTGAGTAGTTGGGTTATCTAAATGCCCTTCAAAAAAATACTATTTTGTCAACTTTTGTAATTAAAACTGTTTATATTCTTATTAGACAGATTTTGATGGTTTGGGAATCAATTTGAGCCAAAATAGAGTTGAAGGACTAAAAGAGAACAAATTTAACATTTTAAGGGGTAATATGAAATTAACCCCAACTCATCTTTAAAGTCCTAGATATTTAATAAGAAAATATATTAGGCTACTGTTGCATTAAAGAGAAAGCCATTATGAAACCGAACACTTGTCCTTTTAAGACCAAAATGCCAACATAAATCAAACAAAAACGTTAAATAATTAAGTGAGATAATATCGTTTGTTTTATCATTAGGCATTTTCAACTGAAGTAATTAAACTCTCCCAATTGACGGTTGATATTTCCGGCCACTTGATATGCTTGCTAATCAAACTGATAAGTGACTGGACTAAAGTGTGACTTCTAGAATATCATTGTTTGTCCTCTTGTAGAATATCATTAGAACTTTCACGATTAGTGCTGCTGGCATATTGTTGGAAAATGTCATTTCTTATGGTAAACGAAAGTAGTCTTTCTTGCATACTCCGGGGTACGGGGTACTCCGGGTTTTTTAACGGTTAGATTTTTATTTTAAAATATAAAAATCAAAATTCAACGGTTAAAAAATCCGGAATACCCCGTACTCCGAAGCACCCAAGAATTTTTTAAACGAAAGTGACTGCGAGCTTGGAAGATGCAATCATCTTATATATAAGTGCACTTAGCCCATTTGGTATTGTTTTTTTTTTCATTAAAAACTGTTTCACAGTAAAGTTAAATAGATAAAAAATATTGGTAAAAATGAAATATACTGCTTATTTTAAAAGTTATGGCATTTAAACATCAACTTTTAAAAACAGTATGAAAGTTGCTTATAAAAACTGCTTTTATAAGCAGTTTTTTTTTTAACACAGCAACCCAAAACTGGCTCTTAGAACGGTAGCATTTTCCTTTTTAATAATTAAATTTCCTTTTTCTTTGTTTCTTATGTGAAAGCTTAAATGTAGGAGTTTATTTATCTCATCTTACTTGAGATTCGGTGAACTTATTCAACAATATGATAGAATTTCATTGTGAATTTTCTAATTTCTCCTCATCCAATCATGGACGTAGATACGTGAAATTTCACGTTGAAAATAGTACCACAACAATCTACAATATAAAAGTAGTTCATTACTAATCGCTTGAAAGCCTTTTAAGATGAAATACATGGATAATATTTGCATTTTTTCTACGGAGTAATGCACATATCACACTATTTCCAAATAACATATATTCACCGTATAAATTTTATAATTAGAACCGTTTAATTTTTTAATCTTCATTTGAATTCATTTTGCATTGCATGATTTAAAATTGATACAATAACTAAAATTAGAACCAAATTATAAATAAGTCTTTGATGATCTTGTTTTTGACACACGAATAATGCACAAAAACTTAGCATTCATGTGCGTGAGAGAGGATCCACGACATTCGGAACATTTGTTGACCAGATTCATGTTGTGTTTGGCTGATCGGCTCAACGCGTTCCAATAATTCCCACACAAGTAACATGATCTTACCCCAAAAGGGAAAGGAACTACCCTATTATTACTGCCTCTCTCCTTCATGTTTCTTGGTTGAACTATTTTGCGTTGGGTGGATCTTTTGAATAAAAAAATGCGGTCGAGGAAAATGATTTTTGTGTGGAGACATATATTAATTACATCTAGTAAGAATATACCACGGGGACTACAAGCTCAAATACGACAGTTTTACTCTTAACGTCATAAGGAAACCATACATGAAATCTTAATAGGTTAAGCAATGTATGCTCTATAGGTCTTGGGCCTTAGGGCCCAGGTAGATATCTAGAGTCCTTTAGGCCCACGATATCCTTCTTTCTGTAACCGCGCTCTTCTCGGGCTCAATGAGGCAAATACGAGGTCAATCCCACAAAGATTGCTTTAATATCAATTTAACTGATTACCATGCTAGACTTAAACAAAAAAAAACATGATAGATTTATTTTAAAGGTTGATTGAAAACTATAATTTAACAGGAAATTGAAATAACGAACAATTAAAAATGCACGGCGAAAAGAGTTTTAAAAATCATGTAATGGAAACCTAAGGTCATGAATTCACCGATGACAATCTTATTTTCTTTTCCTAAAACCAATTACGATGCCAATGTTAAAAGTTGTTGTTTCCAAGGTATGAATTAATTTGTAGTCAAACATTATATTGTGTACATGATAATTATACTCTATTGGTCAAACACTTTTAGAGACTCATTAAGCATAGAAGAATCATGTCAACCAAGTATGATTAGCTTGATTGGTCATCCTCACTAGTTTATCTCTTCTTAATCTTAGTTTCAATAACCTAATTGAATGGCCATCCTCTTCGATTTATCTAAGTCCCTAACAACAAAGTCTCTAATGATAGTCGGCCACAAGAACATTCAAAACTAAAATTTACATACAAACGAAGATTAAGAATTAACATGGCAAAATAAATCAATCCCTGTACGATTCTACACCCTATTAATCCCAAAACACTATCACATGATCATTTCATTTATCATGCGACTGAGATGTTTCAATGTCATGTATAAATTATTAACTCATCAATAGTATGTTTAATAAGAGTTTAGGCTTTGCATGACTAGACCATACTATATATGCATATGTTGATCTATCTATTTTTTCCAAAACAAATTTCGGAAATGTAGAATCTCAAGTAACAGAAATCCAACAACCAAAAATTTTCAGTGTAAAAATGCAAAACCAAAACAGAATCAGAGCAAATGAGTGAACATGCCAAAGTTGGTTATTATGAGCTATATAATTCATAAAATCCAGAAATTATGGGAGAAGTTTAGAAGTAATCGGGGGCGTTGAGGGAAGTGAAGTCAGAGTTATGAGTGAGTGAAATACATGAAAGAAAGTGATTAGCTTTATTGGCTTGTGAGTCCATCAGGAGAAAACTTGCAAATCTTGTATTTATAGTTACACCATAATGTTATTAAATAAGGTAACAAATATAAAATAAATAAATTGATATTTGTTGTAGAGGAAAATAGTTTGAGAGACAATGAGATAATTTTATTAGAGGATTTCTCATATTACAATGTGAGGCATAACCACCTTTGTATAGTGGTGCGGCTATCCTGATAAATTACGCAAATGCCCCTAATTCAACAGTGAAAAACAATTGCCTAATCAATTTAGGAATGAATGACCTATACATTTGTGGAATCAATGGCCTAACGGTTACAACAGTTACACCAATTAGTGGACAACCATAAATGTCTTGCAACATTCCCCCTTGGACGTTCACGAATTGCTCAACTAGGTAATCACGGAAACTCTATGTCAATGCCTTGTCTTTGTCTCTCTCAAAAAAGAAATGTATGCTCTTCATGGGGACGACCCGGAAAAACCTAAGTAGGGAGAAAAACCGGTAGTTGTCGTGGGAGAAATTTCGTACTCCTGGGGATTTCTCCCCTTGAGAACGAAAAAACTCTTTAGGAGGACTTCCATGACTTCAGGCATGGCTCAAGTGATAGATGTCCATTACTGTCGGATCAAAAGACCAGAACTGGTGCCTCATCTAAAACCTTTCTAAGCAAAACCCAATGGGATAAAAGCTTAGCGAAGGAAAAAGAGTACATGGGCCAAAGTGTTGGCTCTCTGGGATGCCTCCCCCTAACTAGCACACGACTGTATGCTTTCCCTGAACATCGGCATCAACAAGACGCCTTATGCTATCTTCGAAAGCCAGCGTAACCCAATACCTCTAACGTGCTTCTGAAATGAGCTCTTAGGCAGAGAGTTGGTAAATAATCAGCATGGTTTTCTTGGTAACCAATATGACGGACCTCAATATTCTTTTCTTGCAACTGTTCGTGCAAAAAGAAGAACTTGGGTGCTATGTGTTTGGTGGCATCACCCTTGATAAAATTAGAATAATCTACATACATTTTATTTTTAAAAAGTTACCGAAAAAAAAATTAGGTTAAAATCATTTTTTAATAATCTCGGGTTAAAATTTTAAATTATAACCATTGGAGAAGAAAAGTTTTTTTTTGAGTTATAGCTTAAAGTTGTCTAGCTTAAATTTTCAAGTTTTATTCTAGACTATTGGGTCAAACTTCAATGGTACATATTGCTGAAAGATTTAAGATTTATTTGGAGCTCACTACAAATTAATCTAAGACCATTCAATAATTGTATCGTTGAATAATACGTATCACCTAATATTTTTCCCAAATTATTAGACATAAACTAAGAAAAAAAAAGTTACATCCTTGTTACCAAACAAAAAAACAAGTTAAAATATTATGGGACAGATCACTGGACCCAGAATCCCAAGTTTCTAGTCTACTGTTGCAATACGAGAAAGCCATTATGAGCTGAACACCTGTCTTTTTCAAAAAAACAAATCCAAAAAATGATATCAGAATCATTAGGCTTTTTCAACTGACGTAATTAAACTCTCCCTATTGACGGTTCATATTCCCTGCCACTTGATATGCTAACAAAGCTGACAAGTAACAAGACTAATTAGTCACAAACATTGTTTGTCCTTTTGTACAATATCATTAGAAAAAGGGTTTTCACAATTAGTGTTGTTGGCGTGTTGTTGGAAAATGTCATTTTTATGGTAAACAAAAGTGATTATGGTAGGTCACTTAGTAATACAGTTTATTTGTATTTTTTTTTATTTGTAAGTAAAAAATTTTAAATTTAAATTTTATAAATGACAAATTTAATATTAAATTATTTATTTACTTTTTAATGTAAATATATTATTGTATTAAAGAAAAAGTGACTATAAACTTAAAAGCCTTCAAATCTTATGTACTAAATATTTGGGGTCCAACTTCAGTGGTACGTACCATTGAATGGTACGTACTGTTAAATGGCTAAGATTCATTTGGAGCCCACTGCAAATTAATCTGAACCATTCAATAGTCGTACCATTGAATAGTACGTACCACTCAAGATTTTTCCAAATATTTGTGCCAAAAAAACACCAGCCCATAAGTTTGCAACACGTGGCGCCTAATTAAAACCTCTGTTAACCCCAACTCTAACTCTGTTAAACAGACTTATCTTCTGTTTCAACAATTAAATTAATTAAACAAAGTTAACATGGGTTTTAATTAGGCGCTACGTGTCGCAAGCTCATGAGCTGACATTTTTTTGGCACAAATCTTTGCTATAGAAGATTTGAAGGCGTAGTAAATTTCGAATTATAGGGTGCAGTGTTACATCCCGTCCCTAATTATATTGTATTTTATTCCCTGCCGTTGTAAAATGACAAAAGCGCCCTTGGTGGGCCTAGTGAGTCCTACGTGGACATTTGTTGTCATTTTCCTAATCTTGTACTTTTCTTGTACTTTTTGAAATGTACACTTCACCACGAACCCGTAGGCGCGAACGGGACACTAATCAGACTTGTAACGAACAAGTTACGATTAAGGGCAAATTGGTAATTTCCAATTTTACGGTATTTTGGAATCTGTGGATTCCTTACCGTGGTTTCAAGTTAAACCAAGGTGCTCTGCACCTCTAATACTTTTGCAGGCTACATTATTGCATGCTGTGACTGCATATTCACCTTTTGAAATTTTGGCACTTTAAATTGGTGCTACCGTGTGGATTTCACCACACATCACTCCTCTCTTCAATCTATTATGTCTCTGTCTTTGTCTCCCACGCCCCCTGTTTTTCTCCCATTTTGTGCCGTGATTTCTGCTTGCAGAAATCACTATAAACCACACACACACACACACACCCAATTGCTCAAAACACCCCGAGATCACCACCACCTCGTTTGAACCTTCAAGCAGCCACAACCTTGGTCCCTTAGTTCACCCTCACTGTCAAACCGAGCAAGGAAGCCTAGGAAACCCAAACACAGTAACCTCAAACCTCGAACCCAGAACTCCAGCGAGTTCAAAAACCTCTCCTCATCCGAGTTTCATTGTTTTGGACCTCGATCCAACTTGAAAATATCACGAATCAACTACTGGGAGGCTTGGAGACTGATCCCAGGCCTTGCATACCAGTTTCAAACCGAGATCGGCGAGTTCGAGATTTGGCCGATTCTTTTGAGCCATTTTCCGACCATCTTCGACCACCTTTTGAGGTGTTGGTGAGTAAATTCGAACTCTACTCGTTCATAGCTTCAATTTGGTACCTTTTGGGTGAAAATCAGAGTTGAAATGAAGCTTCTGTGATTTTTCCAGAAATTCCGGCAAAAATCCCAGTTTCTGGCGAGGCTCCGGCGACGAGCGGCGAGCGGCGGCTGGAAAGTGCAAAGGTGACTGGCGAGCTAACGTCAGCAGACCCGATTCTGACGTCAGACAACCGGCCCGTGACGTCAACAGGTCCGGTTCAACCGGTCGGACCGGTAGAATATTCTGAGGTATATTCCGTTTCAAACTTAACGCCGTCAAGGAATATTCCCTAACAGCGACAGAATATTCTCTAACGCCGTTAGAGAATATTCGATCCAGTTAACGGCACGCCGTTAACTTTAACTGGGCATGACACAGCCGGCGCGTGGCGCACGTGTGAGCGCGTGGGTGCACGTACGAGCGCGTGCGAGCTTGTGAGCGCGCATGTGGGCGCGTGTGGGCGCATGCGAGTGCGTGGCGGCACATGCTACCTTGTGGCGGCGCATGGCAGCGCGTGAGGCCCCGCGGCGGTGCGTGGCAGCGCGTGAACCACTTTTCTGACAATTTTAAGTCTTGAAACGAGCAAACAAAGGGGATTTCGAGTCTTTTCCTTACTTTAATTTGGAATAGACTTGTTTAATGATTAGTATAGTAATTTCCCATATAGGTGAGACCTATCCCGAGGAGCTTCGTGGCCAAGCTAGGTACGGCGGCTACGATTCGACGACATACCAGTGAGTGGGCCCTTTTCTTTATGAAATACTATATTAGTATGTGTTTTAAATGGTGATTTATGATTAGTATAGCATGCCATGTTTCACTAAACTTATTTAAATGATTTGTTTAGTTTACTTATGATTTATTTGATCATCTTGGTTAGTTTTATTATTTAAATATTGGCATGTCTATACAATTGGGATTTATTACTTATCATGCATACTGCACGGTGTTAGTACTGTCCGGGCCAGGACTAGCTTCACATGTATGTTCACACGCACCGACACACTCACTTTGGATCCATCGTAGGTGCCAGCCTGTTCTAGTTGCCTTGGCGACTAGAACTCGTTGTGACGCGCGTAGCGCCAGCTTCATGTGTATGTAGTACTCGAGCGTAACTTATAAATACCCAACCTGTCATGTAGCTACTTTCTGCATGACTTGTTTATGTGATAAGTAATTATGTTTTTACTGCTATTAATGATTTTACCCGTATCCTTTTGGGCTTAGTTTCCCTTTATTCGAGACACTTTACTATTATTGTTAGTAAACTTATATTTTGAGAACTTACGGGTTTTACAGCGAGGGGTTACTTCCCAAACATTTGGTAAAGTTTTATTAAACTTTTTATTGGCCCACTCACTTTTGTTTTTCGCCCCTCAAGGACATAGAAATTAGTTTGGGCTGACGAGTACCTGTGGCACCAACTGACGTTCGTGAACCAGCTTTCTGTTAAAGTATGGTTTATTTCCTTATGTGTTCATATCCATCCTTCGAGATGGGAATAGTATCTTACTTTACTGCATTCCTAGCTCTGATAAATTTGTAATACTGGGGTAAACCCCACACTACGCATTTTCCGCTCTGATTTTATTATCTATCTCAAAAACCTTGTTTTAAATTCATTCTTATTTATCTTCTCACACGTCATGACTTCGTCACTCCTCCGGAGTGACGGTCAGCACACCTCGATATTCGGTGTCCACCTGGATATTTGGGTCAGGGTGTGTCATGTAGAATGCTAGCATTTCCATAATTAATAATTAATTTATTTTATTTTTGTCAAAAGACTCAAAATAATTAATTTCCTTTCACTTTGTTACGTAGAGGATTAGGGGTTTGTTTGGAAGTGCTTTTAAAACGACTAAAAAAGCTTTTGGTGAAATTGTTTTCGGGTTCCAAAAGCACTTTAATTGCTTCATGCCAGAATCACTAGTTATGTGCTCCTTGCATGAATCACTTAAGTATTTCTTGCATGAATCACTTTAAATGCTTCTTGCATAAAACACTTTAAGTGTTTTTCCAGTATTCACTTATATTTTTACTAAGAATTGGTTCCAAAAGGACATTCATAAAAAACGTTTTCTGTCATTCTAAAAACACTTCCAAACGAGCTCATAAACTAGGAATTTGGTCTCATCTTACTTGAGATTCGATGAAAATACTTATTCAACAATATGAGAATTTAAATGTAAAATTTCTAATTTCCCTTCTTCCAATATATAACTATGAGGGGTGGTGATGGTAACATGGGTAGAGATTGTTCAAGTTGTATACGTGGACACACATCATTGATGTAGATACTTGTAACAGAGAGAAGATCAACTTGTATTAAATGAGTTGATTGTCATGTGTCATTTCCATCTAATAGCACATATATTATTGAACTGAAATATCACAATGACAGTAAATTTATTCATATAAGTCATTCTCAAAATAGAAACTAGCATCCATATGTGTGTGGGAGAGGATCCACGACATTTGGAACATTTGTTGACCCTACTTTTACTTTGTACTTGATGAGATGAATTGAATTGTCAGACATGCATAGCCCAGATACATGCTCATGTTTGGCTGATTGGCTCAACGCATTCCAATAATTTCCAAACAAGTAACATGATCTTACCCGAAAGGGAAAGGAATGACCCTATTATTATTGCCTATCAAGGCCTTGTTTCATATATCATCACCAAACAACTATCCATGAGCAAACACAAACACCCAAAAACCTTGGAATTATGTCAATCAATTAATCTCAAACATATTGCACCTAACAAACAAACTAGGCAATCCATCTCTACCTTAACAATTTGACAAATTTTTGTTTCACTTTTAACTATTTTGGTTAAATCATTGTAGATGACGAGTTCGATATTAAGTTATTGCCTCTCTATTCCTTCATTTTTCTTGGTTGAACTATTTTGCCTTGGGTGGTTGGATCTTTTGAATAAAATGTGGTCGAGGAAAATGATTTCTCCCCTTACCAAAGAGAGAAAAAACTTATCTAAAAAGTCTCTCCAATTCAATGTGATATTTGCATTAAAAACTCAGAGTAGGCTACGGTGCTCGCAAGCATTGGATGCTCACACCGATCTCACCGTTAAAAGGAGGGAGGAGAGGTGGGGGGGGGAATGAGGGTCAGATCGGTGTGAGCATACAATGCTTGCGAGCACTGTAGCCAGTCCCTAAAAACTCATATAGTTTTCAAGAATTTGCTTTGGAGTTTGGGTAAACATTTCGGAGAGGCTTATGACTGAACGTATTAACGACAATAGCCACTTAATACTACAATTTAGTGGTATTTATTTTTAGTTGTAAGTGGAATATCGTCTACTTTGTGGATGGCGAGTTCGAACCAAATAATTATAATTGACCAATTGTGTGGTTTAGGGCAAATCACCAACCTAATGTAAATATATAGTTGTTTAAAAAACACAATAGTAGGAAAGATCCGTTTAGTAAAGTTTTAAAAACAGACTTTTGTAATTTCTTGATTAGAAAATGCATATGGTAGTTTAATCCGATGATGATATTTTGAGACAGAAACATTGAAAACATATCCAGTATCAATATCTAAAAGAAAAGAATAATAAGTTCGTGTTTGGTAATAATATTTTTTGTAATATAAATATGAAAATGGTGGTGGAGGCGGTGATGGGATGGTTGTGATTGATGTGAGCTTGAAGTACTTGCAAAATAGATAAACCAAACTCAATATAAATACTCACAAGTGCACAAAGATTGCTTTAACACCATTTAACTGATTAACCACGCTGAACGTAAATAAAAAAACGATTGATTGATTTTAAGGGTGGGGCCTTTTGATTTAGATCCGGTCAATACCCCATATTTTAGAGAAAACCTAAATTAAATATTTTGGTAATTAATGTCTATCGAATTTATTATGTTAGAGTTGAATGTTTGTTTAGTGATGAATTTGCCCATTTAGATAAATAAGGAAAACAGTTTTAAAAATCTTGATTAAATGCATTATTTGATCAAATTATACATTTTGAATTTTGAAAGCTTGCAATTGCGGCCATAAAAACTTGAATCCATAATAAACAACTTGTCAGTCATGAAACCTACTGTTGAGGTAGAATAAAATGTCTCTTAACATATCATTAACACATGGACACTTAGGGCTGGTCAATTGAAACCTTATTAATAGGTAAGCAAATCCTATTTACATCACCTTTGTGATAGGTATCAAAACCTATATATCCACACTAACTATAGATTCGGTATCAACCCCATTCACATTATTTACACATTCGGTATCAAACTCATTTACATTACCCATATATATATATGACTAAAATATAATAAATTTTAAGCTAAAAATCAATTTGTTCCACATAAATAACATTAAATAAGAAAAATGATGGTTGACAAAAAAAAAATAAATTATAGAGGGTAAAATAGGCATGAAACAAAATGGCAAATGAGAACCCTAGCTATTAATTGACATTATCATCTTACTATGATATGTTTTTTAACATGGACAAGTAGTCAAAGATGTGTGGGTTTTTTTCTGTAATATTCTAATGAAATTGGGTTGATATCAACTTTTTTATTTAAAAAATCATGTTATGGAAACCTAAGGTCATGAATTTACCGACAACAATCTTATTTCCTTTTTCTAGACCCAATTACGATGCCAATGTTAAAAGTTGTTCTTTACAAGGTATGAAAATCTATAGTCATACATTAAATTGTGTATGACTACGTGATAATTATGTCCTATTGGTTAAGCATGCGATTAAACCATTTTAGAGACTCATTAAGCATAGAGTAATCATGTCAACCAAATATGATTAGGTTGAGGCAAGTGGCGTGCATCTTAGTTGGTTAGGAGCATTCGTTCATGCACCTGAGGTCTTGTATTCGAATCCCCCTCCTTATAGATTAATGTAAATTATCCTATTGTTTGTCAAAATAATAAAAATATGATTAGGTTGATTGGTCAGCCTCACTAGTTTATATACTCCTCTTAATCTTAGTTTCAATAGCCTATAATTGAATGGTCATCCTCTTCGATTTATCTAAGTCTCTCACAATAAAGTCCCTAATGATAGCCGGTCACAAGAACATTCGAAACTAGAATTACATACAAACGAAGATTAAGAATTTAACACGGCAAAATAAATCTATCCTTGTACAATTTTACACCCAATTAATCCCAATACACTATCACATGATAATTTCGGTTTATCATGCGACCGAGATGTTTCAATGTCATGTATAAATTATTAACTCATCGCTAATATCTTTAGGCTTGCATGACTAGACCATACTATATATGCATATGTTGATCTGTCTATTTTCCCAAAAATAATGATAATCGTAGTTGTGATTGGATAGAGTGGCAGCAATGACTGGTGGTGTTAATGACGGTGATATATTTTGGGAGAAAACTTGTTTCCATGAATGTCCCTTTGAGGAAAAATTTGAACAAAATTTATGTTTTATTTTAGGAGCGAAGGGAAAAACTTTGTTAAGGGGATGCATCGAGGGAGAAATATTGTGACTTAAAAACCTATGACTTTACATCATTTTTTTGCATATTTACATGAAAAATTGTAGAATCCTACTAAATCGAGCCTAAGGTGACTACGCCCCTATCACTCACCTTCATTTTGGCTAAAACCCTAATCATTGTTATTATTTTTGGAATTGAACTCATACAACATTTGATGATTTAAAATTGATACAATATGAACACTAATACTAAAACTAGAATCAAACTACATAACATTTAGGGAGTAGGCTACAATGCTCGCAAGCATTGAATGCTTACACCGATCTCACCATTAAAATGAGGGAAGAGAGAGGAGAGAGGGGGGAAAGGAGGGTGAGATTGGTGTGAGCATTCAATGCTTGCGAGCACTGTAGCCAGTCCCAACATTTAGTGTTACAGATGTTTTAATTGTTAAATTTGATTTTCACAACTATTAAATATTTTATTTTTAAAATCATCTATTCAATTTTATATCATTCAATATTACATACTATTTAAAAAGTTTATTTTTGACACACTCATCGCGCACAAAAATGGGAGAGGATTGAAGACATTTGGAATATTTATTGATCCTGCTTTTACCTTGTACTTGATGAAACGCATTGAATTGTCAGACATTGTTTTTTTATTTTTTACAAACGATAGCGTTAGTGGTTTAAATTATTAGTTGTTAGGAAGGAGAAAAATCAGTGTAGATCGAACCGATACCAGAGTATATAAACATAATTACTTTTTACTAGTGTGATAAAGAGGCATCTGCAACAATATATGAAAAAAAAAGTAAAAAACACGTAAATACGTCCTCAAACCCCATTTTATATGAGTTATCTCAAATTATAATCACACGTCCTATGCATTCCTAACACCAAAAAAAATTAAACAATTAAAAAAATCGTAAATTGTGTTAATTTTTTGTTTTGATAAGGTGAATTGCTGTTAATTATTGCATTCATTCTATTTGGGATATTTTCTACAAGAAAAGAGTTGTGGGCCCAAGAAACCGAGTCCAAACAAATAGATCTTTCAAGCATGCAGGTGCACGGTCACCTGTGTCTGTTTTGGACGCGTGCCCACCTAACCTCATGGACGGTTCTTATTACATGCAGAATAAGCCCGTAGGTGTACCTTCGATAGGCCCACGTGTCACATTGCTGTCTTCTGTTTGTAGTTGGTGGGCTCCACAATCTACGGAACTTTGTTAGGTACAAGTCCAGCTTAGCCCTTCCGGTTCAAAGACACGGGGATCTGAGCACCACGTCATGAAAAACAAACTTATATAGAACGAATTAATTATTATAGCATTTTCTTTCAATAATAAATTTGATATATGAAGAAAAATTTATATATATAATATATGATTAGATCAGAACGTCACATGATAATTAATTTATTTTATGTAAGTTATTTCTTAAGTGACGACCCATCCCAAGAAAATTTAATATAATAATATGAATTTCAAAATTTCAAAATTGGTTGAGCATGGTCCGACATTTTGATTGATCGAAGGTTTCATTCGATGCAAGAGGCACTACGATGTGAGTGAAGCGATCGACAAATGAGAAGGTAAATGAAAGATTGGATTGGGCTTTTTAAATTGAACTTATGCATAGACCCACATCGGTGAACGAGTATGAGAATGAAGGCTTTATAAGGGAAAGCCCAACACCCATGCTTGTTCCCTAGGGAAGGGGACACCCCAGGACTCGTGAGGAGACCTTTACCTTTGCGAAATGGAGAACCATGTGATTACCCTTCTGCGGAGAAAACTTTGAACACCTTTGCGAGGAGAACAGAAAATTTGAGACTGTTTGATAACCATTTCGTTTTTAGTTTTTCAATTTTTGGTTTGAAAACTGAAATCTTGGCACATTCTTCGCCAACAACGACAACCCATACTTCACCAACTTCGGGTTCAAAACACATCCCGGCACATATTCATCCCTAACCTGTGCAACTTGAGGGCCATCATTGATCAGCTTTTTGATCATCTCCATCGTCCCAGCGTTGCAAAGAGGCGGAAAGAGAGAGAAAATAGTGAATATATAATTTTAATGTTTAGCAAAAATTTAACTTTTTCTCCCCTCCTAGTTAAATCTAGCGAATCTCTGTTCATCAAACCTAGCTAGTCTATTGGACTTGATTTTTTCTTGAGTTTTGCTAAACTTTCTATTAAAGTAGCCAAAAAGCCTTGTTTAGTTAGGTTGTTAGAGATCCTCAGCCTAACTCTTTTTCAAAGCAAAGAAATAAAAATAGATTTGGAAATTTAGCAAATAAATAAAAGATACATAAAACAAATCAAATGAGGAAAAATGTAAACGCGAAAATCGCCTCCCATTGTTCATATAGTCTCAATCATCTAAATTAGGTATTTATTTATTGATCAATATTGGGATGGGTATACGAGTCTTTGGATCTGTGTATCCAGACCGTATTACCCGGCCCAATGTAAAATCATTTGGTTCTTACTTTTAATATTTCAAATGGTCCAAGTTAGACAGGGCTTGTGTAAAAACAAGTTCAAAACTGAGTCCATGTTTCTTAGTGCGGGTAACCCGGCTCAGAGTATTTAAGGGTTGTCTTAGCACTTGTCATTTTATTAGTGGTCGCCAATGAAGCCTATGATCTATAATTTCATATCTATCTAACCCTAAGAAGTAAAACAACGATCAAACTTCTTTAAACATATCTATCTAGTCGTAGGAATATTTGTTGGTATTGACTTTGTTAGACATAATTCTTTCGTAACGGAAACACATAGAGATTGTTTTATATTGTTGTTTTGTCATAAGACATGATTGAAAACGAATCCGTTTGACCCGTAGGAACCAGACCGTATCAAACGGATCCAAATGAGTCGGTTCCACTAATTAAAATACACAAACCAGAATCGGGTTGGACCATTTTAAAAAAAAAAAGTCGAGTCCAGATCCACCAAAAATGGACCCGGGTCGACCTGCGTCCACCCCTAATCAATATATCAAGTCCATGTTCTCACAAGTACTACTGTTTTGCCACTGAGCCACCCTAACCAAGTGTCTTTCATCGAATTCTGCAAAGAAGAAGACGAGTGTATCCTCGTTTACGAGTACATGCCCAATGGTGATTTATCCGATTACATTTTCACGACTTACAACATCCCACTATTGTGGAAGCAACGACTTAATATCTGCATTGGGTCGGCGCGTGGAATGCACTACCTCCACACTGGAGTTAAGCTTTTAGCCTTTGGACTCTCCAAGATGAGTTCTCTTACTTTTTCAAATACACTAATCAAAGTGGGTTCGAGGGTGGCGGGTATCTTGATCCGGAGTATGTACAATCTGGACAACTTATGTTCAAGTCTGATGTGCACTCATTTAGAATGGTGTTACTTTAAGCAGCGGCGAACGCACGTTATGGCAAGGGTGGGCAACTGCCTATCCAGAGCACAAAATTTTAGCCTACTAGGTCTATTTTTGCCCACCTAGAACACTAGAAATAGCCTTGAAGTGTGGGGCTGCCCATGGCAGCACCTACGCTGCGCTGTATGAGGAAGAAGAAGAGAGAGTTTTTTTTTAAACCTTGGACCAAAATGGCACTGTTTTGGTTCCTTGCTTTTTTTAAAATTTAAAAAAAAAACGACAACAGCTTGTTATTTTTTTTTAAAACGACACATCGTTTTTTTATATCCCAGATCCCCATTTTCAACCCGTATGCAACAACCATTTGTGGCTTATTTCATACAATTCAAACCCCTTTTTCTCCTTAAATTCATCATTCACTCAAATTTCAAGCCCTCATTTCACCTCAAATTCATCATTCACTCAAATTTCTTTATCTCCACTTCCTTCCTCAATCTCTCCGGCGCCACTATCTCTAAGACCCACTCACCAACAAGACAATTTAGGGAAGAACACTACACCAAGTATGTATAATTTAACCTAAATCCTTAATTTCAAAGTTTCATAAAAATTTTCATTATTTGATGACTTGAGTGTTTTCATTTTGAATATCTCTCATTAGTTTTTAAGGTTTTGCATAATGAATTGGTGATTATGAATTTTATGCTTATTTGAATTGTAATTTTGTGGAATATGATGAATGTGTTTGTTAATTGTGATTTTGTGCTTAAGAGAATATTTTTTTATGCTTAAGATTGATTGATTATTAATTTAAATTTGTTGATTAATTGATAGGGGTTTTGTATTTTCATTGGTTAGTGGCTATGGAGAGGTTTTTAGTTAAGATATCAACGCCACCACCAATGTGACATCCCACATTGACCAACAGAGAGGGGGTGATGTGTCGTATATGTACATGCCCACCTCCATTTAGCACGAGGCCTTTTGGGAGCTCACTAGCTTTGGATTCCATCGAAACTTCGAAGTTAAGCAAGTTTGGGCTAGAGCAATCCCAAGATAGGTGACCCACTGGGAAGTTGCTTGTGAGTTCCCAGAAACAAAACCGTGAGGGCGTGGCCCAAAGCGCACAATATCGTGCTACGGCGAAGCGGGTCTGGAATGTGACAACCAAATAGTTCGACTAATTCGGGTAGTTCCAAGAAACCGAAAATAGATGAAATTTTCGCTAATCTTCCTGCAGACTTGAGACTTCGACCTCCCATGTTAGAGTATGATCCTAATTCTCAAGATGAAATTAGAAGGGCATATATACAAATGGAACCTTGTCGACCAAAAGATCACGACTTCCCACAAACTGATGGTAGCCAATTTCTCCCAAAGTCGTCTGAAGAGTATGATTGGTTGGAGTATAGCATAGCAAAAGATGCCGCATTTTGTTTTAATTGCTATCTATTTAAGACTAACTTTAGTAAAGGTGGGAGTGATGCATTCACTAGTAAAGGCTTTAGAGGTTGGAAATATAAGGGTAAACTACAAGTTCATGTTGGAAAGGTTGGTAGTCTTCATAATCAAGCTACACAAGCTCTCTTAGATCTCATGAATCAAAAGCAACATTTTCAAACGACTTTCGTTAAGCAATCGGACCAAGCTCGAGACAACTATCGCATTTGCTTGAATGAATCAATTGATTGTACTAAATTTTTGTTGCGACAAGGTCTTCCTTATCGGGGTCATGATGAATCATTAACAGCAAACAATAGGGGGAATTATATTGAGCTTTTGCAATTTCTTGCCGATCATGATGAGAAAGTTAAGTCTGTGGTGTTGGATCATGCTCCCGAGAATCTCAAATTAGTGGCTCCTACAATCCAAAAAAACCTTGTCAATGCATGTACCCATGGAACCATTAAAATTATCACAACAGATATGGAAGGCAAATTATCACAACGAATCCCATAATATTTCAATAAAGGAGCAAATGGTGGTATTGTTTCGTTATGTGGATGACAATGGTCAAATAATTGAAAGGTTTTTGGGAGTTTATCATGTTAGTGATACCACTTCAGAGTCCCTAAAAAAGGCCATTGATCAATTGTTTTCTACATCTAAATTGAGCATGTCTATGTTATGCGGACAATGTTATGATGGAGCTAGTAATATGAATGGCGAGTTCAATGGCCTTAAGAGCATCATTTTGAGAGAACATCATTGTGCATTTTATGTTCATTGTTTTGCACATCAGCTTCAACTTGCACTTGTGGCCGTTGCAAAGGGAAATGATGAGATTGCCATATTTTTTACATGGGCCAATGGTTTGGTCAATATTATTGGAGCATCATGTATGCGTCGTGACGCACTTAGAGAGCAACAAAAACAAGAACTAGTCGATTCTCTTGAAAATGATTGTCTTATAACCGGGCGAGGCTTAAATCAAGAAACTAATCTCAAGCGACCCAGTGATACACGGTGGAACTCATATTATGATACCTTGCTTAGTATCATTTCCTTGTTCAAATCCGTTGTGAATGTGCTTGAGTGGATTAGAGAAGATCATAACAATGATACTAAGGGTGAAGCATTAAGGACAAATGAATACATCCTATCTTTTGAGTTTGTCTTCCCCCTATTTTTCGGATAATGACACGTGACGCAACAAAAACGATTAAAAATCTTATCTGAAATTACGAATAAAAATTATTATGTATTATTTTATGAATATAAATAATACTAATATTTTATTGCCAATTGCCAGGACAACTCCAGTGTAGGGGTGGATATGTAAAAAGCAATTGCCAGGAAAATGCACTATTCATTAGAGCAATTACTGTTCACTGAGGTGGATTGAATAGTGATTGCCTGGGGGAGGTGGGCAACACTGGAGTCATAACTACTTTGAGCATCCTCCCAGCCCACAAATCCCATCCTCCCGTCGCTGCCCGACATTTTTCTCACAGCGAGAGCCATATTGCCAAGCGAAGTCATCGACCTAGAAGATGAAGACGAAATAATCGCCCTCTGGTCTACTTCTTCTCTCTCGTCTCCTCCGCCACCTTTGAGCAAAACTCCCAACCTTTCCCAGTGGCCCTTGCTCTCCTCGACTGATCTCTCATCGCGATTGAAATCGAGAATTCTAGGGTTTAGGTGGATTGAAGGTCGGTCTCTATAATCCTAAGAGAGAGAAAGGAAAGGAACTTGTGCAGCAGCTGCCAGAAGAAGTTCACACGAACAGGAAGAACCAGGAGGCAGCTACAGGAGAGGAAGAACTAGGTTTCACGCGAAGTTAGCGAGCTCCTTAGTAATCCCGAGCTTTTGAGTTGAACTAAATTTGACGACATAAGGAGGCCCATAGTCTACATGAGTCCAAGTTAGTCCCATTTAGGTTAGTCCATGGCCCAAAAAAACATGGGATTATAATCCCACTTAAGCCAATCCCTCCTAATAGGGGGTAACAAAGGTCCACTCACTAATTATTCACGTCAGCTTATCTTTATTATACTATTATTAATTGTGAATTGGCATATGAATGGAGGGACTTTCTTGGGTGATGTAGGACAAACATAGTTTTAACCGTTAGATTGTTGTTTTAACCTTCCAAGCCATGAAGCGACAGGGAAACTTTTCGATATAGCAGTGGGTCTCGACTGTGATGTGGTTCTTGTAGGGTGAAGCTAACCCTTAGTGGGCCTATGCAGTGACCCTAATCCAGCAAAAGTTACAGGAAGACTGGACGACTTTCAAGGCCCACTTCGAGGCAAAGTACATACCTCTGGAATATTGAGCCAAGAAGCGAGATGAACATGTCAGCCGCCGAGTACCATCGGAAGTTCACTAATGTATCTCGTTACTGCCCAATCATTACTAATAATCCGAGGGAGATGCTACTTCAGTTTAAGAAAGGTGCCCGTAAGAAGCTTCGTACCGCAGCATCCTCTTATCCATACACTACTTACCAGGAGTTCTAAGAGGCCCTACTCCGAGTCGAGGATTCGAAGAATACCCCAGAGAGTGGTAGTGATGATGATGAGAGTACTAGTAATCAGCGGAAGAACAACAACAACAACATGGGACGTTCGAGATTCAGACTGAAAAATAATCAGTTTTATAAGAAAAATGGTTACAATTATGGCGCGCTGCTCTGATCAGCAGACAGTACAACATGAGATGATATTCTACTGAGTGCATCTGCGACGACGTTAGTTCGTCCATGATGATACTCGATAGAACAATCATAGTCACTAATTAACTCCATCCACCTTCGTTGTCTCAAGTTCAGATCCCTCTATGTAGGCTAGTACTTCAGACTCTTGTGATCAGTGAAGATCTTGCACATTTCTCCGTAGAGATAGTGCTGCCAAATTTTCAGTGTGAAGACGATAGCTGCTAACTCCAGGTCATGAGTAAGGTAGTTCAACCCATGCGGTTTCAGCTGACAGGAAGCATAAACGATTACCCAACCATGCTGCATCAGAACACGGTGTAGACTATTCAATGAAGGGTCATTGTAGATCTCGAAACTCCCATTGTCATCAAGAAGTGCCAAGACAAGTTCATGAGTGAGACAATGCTTCAACTGCTTAAAACTCCGCTTGCAATCATCATCCCACTCGAACTTAACTCCTTTTCTGGTCAACTTCATGAGAGGAAGAGTTATAGTCGAGAGATCCTTCACAAAGCGCCGATAGTAGCCGACAAGACCAAGAAAACTTCATATCTCAGTGACAGTCTGCAGTCGATCCCAGTTCTCCACCGCAACTACTTGATGTGGTTAACAAGAATTCCTTCTGTGGATATGACATGTCCCAAAAAAGACACCTGAGTCAGCTACATGATGAGTTGGATGAAACCTTTGTCCTTCTTCTTCACAAATAAAACAAGAGCTCCCCAAGGAGAGGTGCTGGGTTGGATGAAACATTTGTTCACTAACTCTTGCAACTGCGTCTTTAATTGTCTTAAATTTGTAGGAGCCATGCGGTAGGGTGTAAGATAAATGAGATTGGTATCTAGAAGAAGATCGATGGTGAACTCTGCTTCACGATCTGGAGGTAGTCTAGGTAGATCATTAGGAAATACATATGGAAACTGGTTAACGACATGCACGACTTAGACTCGTGCAGTATTCTGGTCGTTCACCACAACGTGAACAATGTGACCTTGACAACCTTTCCTCAACATTTGTTTTGCCCTCATGGTGGAGATGAGTTCGTGTTTCAGGCCTGCCAGGTGAAAGTCACAACGGGCTTGCCAGGTCTTGAGAAAATGATAACCTTGCGACGACAATCCACCATTGCGTAATTCTGAGATAACCAATCTATTCCTAAGATAATATCAAAGTCTTTAATGTCTAAAGGAATTAGATTAGCTGGCATATCTTCCCCATTAACAAGACGAGACATCTTTGATATTCACACTAAACATAACAAATTTTGCGTTTAGGCATTGCGATACCCAAACCATACTCAAGAGGAGTAGAGTATGGTTGAGTGGTTTGCGCAAACTGAAGGGATATGACTGAATGAAAAGCACTCGGATCAATTAGAACTCTAGCTAAGTGACCAAGAATATTCAACGTACCCATGACAAGATCATGTTTAGCCTGAACGTCCTGGGTAGTGATATTAGTAACTTGGTTTTACGGCTACTGTCCTGTACGGCCTGCTTTGGCTCCCTGGTTACTTCTGCCCTGACCACCACATCCTTGGTTTCCTCGACTGGTTTACCTGCTCAGTCTGCAGCCGCTGAACTTTGCCTCAATGGTCTGGTACTGACCGCCTCCATACTAGTGTGAACCGCCCTGCTGATACGGAGGGTAACCTCCTTGAAACTGTGGAATGCTCTGCGGAAACTAAGTGTAGCCACCCTGGAACTGAGGAATTTTCAACGTAAATTGGGAACGCCTATAAGAAACTGGTAGGCATCTTTAGAGTATTGAGACACATCACCCTGATAATGAATAACACCAATATACATTGGTCGCGGGAACTAGCCTGATTTGAACAGTAACATTTGTTGCTAGGGAATCACACATGTCTGCTGCTTCTGGGGAAATAACTGGCTATGTGGCCCCTCTGACCCTAAGTAAAACATCATCGTTTGTGTGCTTGCACTCTTCGGAATGATAGTTGTTACACCTGTGACAAAGAGGAGAGCTAGAGCCGCCTGAACTGGTCTGTGTCTGAAAATGGGACCTTTGGAGTGTCTTTTGCAAGTACACCCCTTGTTCAAACTAAGCTCAGGAGAGGACGTACGGAGACACACCACGACTTAAGGTTCGATTCGATCATTGTGCGGATTACGGTCAACGAACATGTGGAGGTATTTCTTCTCATAAGAAATTTCGCTCCAACAGTTGGCGCCATATGTGGGAATCACGCAAAATTAAGTTACAAAATGACTGGATCCTCACAAGAAGTTCCGAATCCTTCTGGTGAGGCGAGGACCCGATCAGGGAGCATAAGGTCTCAGTGCCAAAGCGGTGAACCCAGCCTTGCCATGGAACAATTCAAGAAGATGACAAAGGAATTGCGTGAAATGAAGAAGAAGGCAAAAGAGGCCTTGAAGAAGGTATAAGCGAAAAGCGTTGAAGACGTGATGAGAAGCAAGAGGAAGTATGCAGACGAAGAAGATGAGGAAGGTAGCTTGAGCAGCACACCTTCCAGTGGTTATGGTGGGGCCATGAAAGATCGAGACGAGAACGACAACAAAGAGAAATGGCCAAAGAAGGCAAAGGAAATCGACCTACGAGAGCAAATTGAAAAAATCGTGAAGGGGTACAAGCCACAAACCCCAACAGAACTCGCCTTGGAAGCTGTGAGGGGAATTTGTAAGTCTCCATTCACAGAAGACATTCTGAAAGCTAAGAAACCCGCCAAGTTCACTCAACCAAAGTTCAGGTTGTTCGAAGGTACGACCGACCCTGTCGAGCACATTTACCACTTCCAACAACAAATGGTGCTTGAAGGGGACGACGAGGCGCTCCTGTCCAAGTTGTTCCCCTCAAGCCTCTCGAGATCATATTTAACTTAGTTTAGGTAGTTGAAACCGAGGTCCATCGACAGTTTCACGAAGCTTTGAGAAGCGTTCATATCTTAATATGTTTACAATCAAAGGCCGAAAAAGGATGTCACAGTTCTGTTCGGCACCAAACAGAATATCGGCGAAAGCCTTAAGAATTACCTGAAAAGGTTCACTGAAGAAATGTCCACTCTCGAGGAATGTGATTCTCACACTGCATCTTTGGCATTCTGGGAAGGAGTATTGCCCGGAACGAAGATGCGCAGGTCATTAATCAAAACTCCACCTTTGGACATGAGGGAGGTGATGGCTCGGGCGAATGGAATCATCAGGCTAGAAGAAGAAGAACTTGTCCAATCGAAGCGGGCCACTGCCACCATCGCCGCACCCCCCGCATCGTCGGCACATACTACAATGCCCATCGCGAAACTCTTGACTCAACCGAAGCACGAAGGAAGATTTTTGCACAACCCGATGGATGAATATGGTGATAAACCCAGATCTGATCGCCCACACACCAAGCTTACGGTAAGCTTAGCCAAGATCTTCCATGAGAATAAAGGCAAAGGAGTTTTTTGGACACTAGCACCAGTCCGAACACCACCAGAAAAGTGAGATAGGAACAAGATGTGCGCTCACCATAACGATTTCGGTCATACCACCAATGATTGTCGGAGCCTTAGAAACCAAGTAGAGGCTATGTTGAGGAAAGAGATGCTATCGTAATATCGCACAGAACCTGAAAATGAACATAAGGGCAATGAAGGGCCCAAGGCGATAACAGGAAACATCGGGATGGATGACGAGCTGCTAGACATCAATGTTATTCACGGTGGACCCCAACCCTAAGAAAGACATGAAGCACGCGCTCGATCACAAAGGCGAGAGGCCGAGAAGTCTAGACGAGTGCACAACATAACTTCGGCCCCTGAGTCATCAATGGCATTAGAAATGGTCAGAGTCATCTCTTTTAGCCAAAAGGACCTTGAAGGAATTCAATTCCCTCACAATGATGCGTTGGTCCTAACCTTGCGCGTTGCGAATTCAAGAGTGAAATGGATAATGATTGACGGAGGGAGCAACGCGGATGCACTATTCTGGAGCACCTTCAAGAAGATGTGTTTAGATGAGAAAGAGATAAGGCCCAATCCAACCCCAGTATAAGCGTTTGAAGGGACCAAAGCTCGACCGATTGGGGACGTGACTCTTCCTGTCACCGATGCAGGTAAAACTCTTTTCATTACCTTCGTTGTTATCGACGCACCAAGTGCGTACAATGCTATTATGGGGAGGGATTGGATCCACCGAATGGATGGGGAAGTGTCAACCATATGCCAGGTAATGAGGTGTTTGTCGGGAGACGAGCAAACGACGGTTGACATCAAAGGGGATCAACTGGAGGCTAGGAAGTGTTACAACATTTCACTATAATTAAGGCATTTTGAATGAGAAACTAGATGACAATTTCTTTATTTTGTCCAATTATTCATCCATTTTTTCTTTCAAAAAATGTCTTTAATATATAATGAACAATCCTATCTAATTCATCATCTCTAACAAATAAGGCCTAGGAGTCTTTTTTTAAAATCTCACATAAGTTTTGAAAGAATTCAACAAAACTTGATATCTTGACGGACACTCTTTTAAACGAGCGAAAATATGTATGACACACATTAGAGGTCGGCAATGGGCCGGGCCGGGCCAACCCAGCCCAAAAATACTAGGCTTGGGCTGGGCCGGGCTGGGCTTCAATTATAATAACAAAAAATATGGGCCGGGCTGGGCCGGGCTTTTATGAAAATATTAAAACCCAAGCCCAGCTCATGGGCCGGGCTTTTGTGGGCTTGGCGGGCCGGGCCGAACTGGCCCAGTTGGGCTGGGCCTAAACGGGCTGAAGACAAAAAAATATAATTAAAAAAATGTAGAAAAAATCATATTAAAATATGAAATAGAAGTATCTTCAAATTATAAAAAACTCAAAACATATTGTCTTCAACTTATGAAACTCCAAAATACAAAAAATGCAGCTCTCATATAGTATTGGCTTCAACTTCAATTGTCTCATTATCGGATTCAACCTCAGCCTCTCCATCACAAGCTCTCATCCAATCTGGTCTTGCAACTCTAACATTCATTAATTCTTCTGCAATTTCCTCCTTTACTGCAGCATCTTGCATCCTTGCATTTGCCAAGCTCCAATCTTTTAAGCAAATAAGAGCTTCTATAGTAGATGGACTCAAACAAGCCATCTTTTCAGATACAACTCTACCACCTTCACTAAAGCATGATTCAGATGCTACAGTTGAAGCTGGTATAGTTAGCAAGTCACGAGCCATAATAGAAACAATTGGATATAAAGACTGATTTGCTTTCCACCAGCCCAAAACACTAAATTGATTATCATCATCAACCTCTATTGTATTTAATTCAAGATATAATTGCAAATCAGATGTGGTTGAGGGAGAAGATGTGGATGTAAGCTTTGCCTTTTTCAACCCTTGCATAGAGAAATTACGCATAACAGGTAAAGTTATAGAACCAGGAGCTTGACTCAAAGTCCTTGTGTTTACACTTTGGACAGTTGGATTTGAATTAGACACATCCCTATTATTGTAGATATTATACAATTTAAATAATTCCTTCCTTAAATCCTCAAGTTTACTATCAATAGTTAAAGCATCAAGACCCAACATTTTTAACCATTCTCCAATTGCATACAATTTAAACCTAGGGTCCATAACTCAGTAAACAAGAATCCAAGTTCCAAGATGTAAATAAACATGTATGATGTATTTGCAAAAAAATTGATAGGCGGGCCTGTGGGTTGGGCTTTCCTGGGCAGGCCAGGCTGGGCCTATGTGGGCCTACGTGGGCCGGGCCTATGGGCCAGGCCGGGCTTCAAAACTCCTAACCCAAGCCTAGCCTACTAATCGATGGGCTGGGCCGGCCTGGGCCTGGTGGTGGGCCGGGCCGGGCTTTTTCTCTTTGGGCCAGGCGGGCCCCCACTGGCCCATGGGCTTCTGGGCCAAATGATGACCCCTAACACACATTGTAGACATGTAAATTTCGATGAAATAAATGTTCACCAACAAATTATTAAATGAGTTATCAAGAGTGACAAGTGTCAAAATTTGGCAAACGCAAAACTTACAGGATTAAGTTGATGGTGGAAATAAATTGAGAAATTATCTCATAATTGACATTGATTTAAATCAAATTTAAATCAAGTTAATTAAATTAGTTAATGAGGTTAAATCACCAAATTAATTGATTTGATGCAAATTAATACTAAATCAATTACAAATCAAGCTTAAGTCAAGACAATTAATGGAGAAAAATTTTCATAAATTAACGCCCAGAAAAGGAATTGATTCAATAAAATGAAATCATGAAGAGACCTATAAATACAAAGCTCTAAGGCAAAGGAGAGATCTCTTAGCCATACTACAAACTTAGAAGACTCAAAAAACTCTATGCATTCTTCATCACCCTCGTGAAGATGTACTTTTTTCCTTCACTCAAGTTTTGTCCCATTGGGTTTTTAAAGCAAGTCTTGATAATGCAGCTATCATTAATTGGTGGACATCCAAGGAAAAGTGTTATAAATATTGTTAGTAGCCATTATGTAACATATTAATAGTTTAGTTCCTTATTAATGTAAACAGAGACATTTGAGTGTTGTCTCCAAATAAATCATTAACCTATGAATAGATATTCTAATGAGAATAATAGACACCTTGTTTCTCCCAATTTTTTTCTCTTATTTTCTCCTACTCGTATTTTATTTGCATTATTTCGTATTTTTAACGACCTGTTCTTCATATGTGATGTCCTAATAAAAAGTAGTAACGAATAAAGTATAGTCAATATCCGTGCTGATTTAAAGTGCATATAATTAAGTGAAGGGGGTCCAATATTTCTCTTTGGTTGTTGGAATAGTCTCATCGAGGAGTTGACTTCGAGCTAGCAACCCTTACTTCCATCACTGATTCATTTATAAGATCATATGTTCCTTGATCTTGAATATCTGCAGATCCATCCATCCATCCAACCATGGAGTTGACTCCATACTCTGTAATCTCACGATTCTTCCCTCCATGGAAGAAAACATCTCACAAAAGAAACCCTGCAAGAACAAAAAACTGGGCATTTCCAGAACTATGCCATCGTTTTTCACTCGCGGAGATGATAGCAGCAACTGACGGCTTCAACGGTAGGTTATACGTTGGCACTGGTGCCTTGGCATCGGTGTATAAGGGCTATATCGATGGCGGTGCCACCGTCGTTGCAATCAAGCGCCGTAGTCAACAACATTCATTACATCCGGTGTCTGCATTCGAGACAGAGGTAATTCTAGCTGAGGCCATTTGAAAAGATTTAGAAATTTGCAAAGTCGCCTCTCTATTTATATATTGGAAATTCTCTCCGCGCATTATTTTCACGAGTAAACAATTGAGATTTAACTTATTGAGATTAATTAATCTCAACCGTTCACGCGTGAAAAAAAAAATGTATGGGCTTCTATATATATATATATATATATATAGTCTCAATTATCTGAACTAGGTATTTATCTGTTGATCAATGAAGTCCATATTCTCACAGGTGCTACTGTTTTGCCAACTGAGCCACCCTAACCTTGTGTCTTTCATCGGATTTTGCAAAGAAGAAGACGAGTGTATCCTCGTTTACGAGTACATGCCCAACGGTGCTTTATCCGATTACATTTTCACAACTTACAACAATCCACTGTTGTGGAAGCAGCGGCTTAGTATCTGCATTGAGGTGGCGCGTGCAATACACTACCTCCACACCGGAGTTAAGCGTGCTATAGTCCATCGAGACATAAAAAGTCTCAACATTCTATTAGACCATAACTTCGTGCCTAAGCTTTCTGCCTTTGGTCTCTCCAAGATGGGTCCTCCCAATTTGTCAAATACACTAATCAAAGTGGGTTCGATGGGGTATCTTGATCCGGAGTATGCACAATCGGGACAGCTTACGTTGAAGTCTGATGTGTACTCATTTGGAATGGTGTTACTCGAAGTCTTGTGTGCCAAACCGGCAACAAAGTTTGATGATTGCTGGCCGGGAAGGCTAACCCTACTTGACATCATGGATCCATTTTTGGTCGGAAAAATAGCTCCAGAATGTTTGGAAAGATTCATGCAGATTGCCGAGAGATGCGTGCGCCTCGCAGGAGCAGAACGGCCAACGATGGGTGAAGTGGAGGTAGAACTTGAGAAGGCATTGGAGTTGCAGGAGAGTGCAGATGCTAGCAAAATGTTGGGAACAAGCACTTCACTTGATCTTCCCCGTGACTACGCCTATGAAGGCATAACATTTCGTCCAATTAAAGATATCTTTTTTTGGTTTGATGAACAAACAAACTATAACATTTCGTCCAATTTTCTGTTCTAGGAATGGACTGTCAGAAAATGGCTTTAATTTTCAACATCAGAAAGCACCAAGTGTTAGTTTAGAATTAATGTAAATTTTTCTGATGAGATTTTCTTACATAAAATCTCATATATATATATATATATAGAGAGAGTGTTGGATCATCTCTCTTTACATAAAAAATAGGAAGGCCATTGTCAGCGCACTGAAACAATTCTTCCCAAAAGTGACAACTTTTGAATTGAACAGAGGGATAAAATCATCCCACTCTGAATTCCGTAAAAGTAGATAAAGAGTTTATGAATGTGAAATAAGTGAAGAGACAGAGGTAGATTACTTTACCTGTCGTCGGCCACGAACCCAAAACCGATCATCCCAGTCCTGCATTTACCGAAATAGAATTTAAATTAAAACTATGATATTCTAATTCGACAGAGAACCGAGGATTGGAACAGCCAAACTAGGAATTAACTACAACCAACATCAGATGAAGTTGGACATATGTATGATCAGAGGCATACCTGTAAAGAAAGGACTCAAACAAAATTGAATGAAGAAATCTTGTGTTGCAATGAAGAGTGAGGTCTGGACTCTGGATGGTGGAGGTGACTCTGTCTGTTGGCTAGTTGGAGGAAGGGTTTATAATGGAAAGCCCAACACCAAAGCATGTCCCTAGGGAAGGGGACACCGAAGACCTGCCCGAAGAAAAATATGACGACGCCTTTGCGATGACAAATGTTAAGGTTTACCTTTGCGACTTGTGCGAGGACCATTTCGACGAGGACACAAACTTGATCAACTGCGTGGACTATATTTGACCTTTGCTTATTGGGACAATCCTTTGCGAGGAGAATGTGAGAACCTTTGCGATTTGGATTGGACAATTAAATTGGGAAAGAAGGAGAATTTGACTTTGCGAGAAGAAAATCTGAGGAGATGAAATGAACTGTGTGGAACTTAAGCATGGTCATATTACCAAATTGAATAAATAAATAAAAAAAGATGAAGAAAAAGATAACACAAACCCAAAAAACAAATAATTTAAATAAACCAAAAAACAATGTGGAACCCCAAGTGTTTGTCGAACAGTTTTTCAAGTTTGGGTAAGTCATTAATTTCATCCCCCGCATTTTAAATCGATCAATTTCATCCTCCGTGTTTGCCTATGTGCATCAATTTAATTCTGACCGTCCAATTGTGTCAAAATCTATGTTAGTTTGCTGAGCGGCATACATGTGGAACCCCAAGAATCCGCTAAAACAGAAGTGAGACTCCTGTTGCACAATACGATTGGCTTCTCCAATAAAAACTGGCTCATTAGCCAATTTCACATGAAGGGGTTCCACAGCGATCGGGGGTTGGACAAAAACCTGAAAATAACAGCTCTTAAATTGAAATAAAAATATAGGAACAACACAATCAGAGTTCAATCAACCCGGTAAAATCTACTTATATGAGATGCCAAAGATGCAAAATTTCAGGTCAGATTTCTGCATCTGTGTTATCTGCTTTTTGGGTTTTTTTGTACAATTCATAAATATCCAATCAGATACGAAAGAAAGTAAAAAAAAACCAAATAAACGAAATTAAAAACCCATAAAGGATAAAGCACACACCTGTGTTTCAAGCCTTCACAGTGGAAGTAAGATGAGAGGGAAGGTAGCTGAGAAATTATTATCCGAGAAAACTTGTGTTCCTTTTTCTGGTGGTGTGTTTTTCCTGTGAAAATCTGATTTGAATGAAGAAATCTTATGTTAGAGGAAGAAGAAGAAGTGAGGTCGTGAGGATGGTTGTGGTGGAGCACTGGAGCTGAATCACGTCAGGCGTCAGGGTTTTGGTGGAGGTGACTGTCTCTGACTGTGAGAGAGTGGAGAAAAGACAACCACCGTTTGGTTATTTGCTGTTGGGTCGATTGGGTTGGGCCTTTGAACTTTAAGTTATGAATAGTCCCTCATCGGCTGTTGAGTATGTAGAGAGAGGGTTTATAAGGGAAAGGCCGACACCAGAGTCTGTCCCCTGGGGAAGGGGACACCCGAAGACGTTAAAAATTAACTGTGGACTTGTATACCTTTGCAAAAACTGGAACTCTACTTGGACCGGAAAAATTAAGAACCCTCACTAACTGGATTGGACAATTTAACCTGCTTGCCAGCAGAAATTGATGAAATGAACTGTGGAACTATATCAACTGGACTGGACAGGACAAATACTTACCTAATGCGAAATGGAGGAACCATGAGGGTACCCGGACCTTGGACCCTATTCGAAATGGACTCCGGACAAAAACAACCATTGCAAGGAAAGAGAACTGTGGAACTTTCGCATGGACAGAAATATACCAAACAAATTTAAAAAATAAAAATAAACCAAAATTTTTCAATATTAGTTCATCCAATTTTTTTCCTTTTGGCACAATCTTCGGTATTATAATGTGTTGTTTCGATGTACGGTTAAATTCCTCATTTGTTAGAAAGAATTAGTTTGGATATGATTATTTTGAAGGAAGAAATAGATGACAATTTTCTTATTTTGTCCAAATTTTCATTCATTTTTCCTTTCAAAATGTCTTCAATATAGTAAACAATTCTATCCAAACTCATCATCTCTAACATCTAACATAATTTTTTTTATAATTCAAACTCAGAAGACTCAAAAAACTCTCTACATTCTTCGTTACCCTCGTGAAGTTGTACTTTTTTCCCTTCACTCAAGTTTTGTCCCACTAGGTTTTTAAAGCGAGTTTCAATGTACTTTTTTCCCTTCACTCAAGTTTTGTCCCCACGACTATGCTTATCAAGGCATAACATTTCGTCCAATTAAAGATATCTTCTTTCGGTTTGATGGATCTCAAGGTGAAATTTGCTAAACTTTTGAGTGAAAATGACATATTTTAACACAATCATTAGACACCATCTGTAAAGTTAAGCTGCTACCTCTTGATAGCAAACCCTCAACTAAAGCTGCTACCTTTTGAAGGAAGAAATTGACAGCTTTTGCTTCTCTCAACCCATTTTCACATATTTCAAAAACAAAACAAAGAAGATAGTTTATGAAAATTCCTCCTACAAAGTGCATTTCTTTCCGCTAAAACAGAAGTGAGAATCCCGTTGCACAATGAAGATCAAGAAAACCATTTCCCGGGATAAAGCATAGCATATTTGAAACCACTAGTACAATTGGCTGCTTACGGCTTCACATGAAGTGGGATTACTTTATTCCACATTCCCACATTGGATTGTTGTGTGTATCTCTGTGTGTGTGTGAGAGAGAGAGAGTGAGAGAACCATTCACTACCGATTGGGATATAGGTGGATAATGCAAAAATTCGTGTACACGCAGACCAATCCACTTACATAAGAACATAAGAAAAAAGTGAGAATTCAAATTCATGAACCCACAGCCCATAAATTTATGCAAACAAATCCTTAAATGGATGGACCTAATCTAAGACAAAAAGATTTCAAACTAAATCTAATAAATCTTATAGGCCATACCTGAATCCAGAAATCCCATAGAATTATACGGCACTGATCCTGGCACAATTTTATATACTTTAAGTGTAATAATACATAGGAGCAGCCTCTCAAAGGAAATGCATCGACTAAACTTGAATGGGTCTTATCATATAAATGTGAAAAATAACGTCAACCATGTAAGAGACACCTGCGATGAATCGTAAAACTAGAGTTCCTATCTTTGGCTTTTTGTCCGATCCCAAGAACTCTGTATACTTGTTGATGATAGGAATGTGAGGAATCTAAGATAAAGCAAGACAGGTGTTTGTTAAGTTACTACTAGATCCTATGTTCCTCTACATTCCTATCATCAACGAGGATATAAAACGATCCGGGAATGGACAACAACCTGAAGATAGCAGCTCTTATTTTGCGATCAGTCACAAATGTCTGTTATACAGTAAACATTGTTTTTCAAAGTTATACAAGTGAGACCATTTCAAGTTTAATCAACGCATAGTTTTCGATTGGTTGACTCCTACGGATTATAACACTTAGGTATATTTTTCCACCAATGGCTCAGACGATTGGGCTGTCATTCAACTCAGCAGACCAAGAGGGAGAGGAACCTGCGTCTGCAAAAATTGAAATAAAAATATATGAGGGATAAATAACAGAACTACTCCAATCAGAGCTCAATCAACCCAGTAAAATCTACTTATATGGGATGCCAAAGATGCAGAATTTCAGGTCAGATTTCTGCATCTCTGTAATCTGTTTTTTGGGTTTTTTTCAGTTCATAAATTCATTTGCAAAAATGTGCAAAAATCTCCAATCAGATTCGAAAGAAGTAAAAAGAAAACCCAAATAAGCGAAATTAAAAAGAATTATTTTACAGTGAAATTAATAAGAGAAACCTGCACATACCTTTGTTTCAAGCCTTCACAGTGGAAGTAGAGATGAGAGGGAGGAGGAGGAAGAGGAGGCGACGAGAGGGAAGGTAGCTGAGATTTTGGTTGGTTATAACGCCATCTCTCCAAGCTGAGGTGTAAAATAATATTTTTTTTTTTTTTTTTTGCAAAATAATTATTTTACAATAACCATTTTTTGGAGCGACTATTTTATAACTTATTTAAGACTCAAGTAATGGTATGCAGTTATCAGTTATGCACCAATTCCAATTTCCAATCTAAAACTGCCCTTATTGACCAAACTAAAAATTAAAAAATCTAAAACCGCCCACTGGATACTATTGTTGTTCAAATTTTGAAGTACCATTGAATGAGATTTGTATATTCTTCCTCTAGCTTTCAAAGTTGTAAAATTTGGCAAGTGCAGGGCTAGGATTTTCCAAAGGAATGGGCTAATATTATTTAACGAAAAAATTATAAAAAATAAAAACCAAAAGCCACCGAGTATGGCTTTAAAATAGGAGGTTGTAGAGGGGAAATGAGATGATAATCAATTTAATAGGCTGTACTTTTTAAGGCTCGTTTGGAAGTGTTTAAAATGACTAAATGTGATAAAATATGCAAACGCTCGTGATCGCAACTTCTATGTTGTTACGATGATTACATGTTGTTTGTATTTTTAAAACCTCGAAACCTCATAAATAGTGTTTTTTTAATTAAAAATTAAAAATTTTGATAGTAAATTATGAAATTGCGGGTTCCAAACCGCCCACCCACATAGACCATGATTAATGTTTGGCATTCAAGGTTTTAACCCGTTACAAACCGAACCCACCCGTTGGCATCATCAATACACCCGCCCCTTACACGTGGCATGCTTTTAATGGGTTTTACTAACCTATCGAGTGGAACTTTCCTCATTGAATCGCTGCTAGGCCATTATCTCTTTCATCACCCTCGTTCGACTTCGCCGCTGCACCAAAATTCCAAAGCCTCCTCCCCCAATTTCTTTTGCCGCTCCACCTTGTAGCCCTTACTCCTTCACCACAATTTGTTATCTCCTCTCTACATATTCCATACCCACATATTCACATCACAAACCCGGAAAAACCCCCCAACCGAACTAAAACTAGGTGGGTTGGGTGAGTCGGGGCTTCTGGTGGTGCGGACGACAATGGTTCTGTTAAACCCGACATGGTCGGATCAGCCTACGGGTTAATTCTTAATCCGGCCCAATCCACCTGATGCCCACCCCTAGCTGCAACCTCGTGAATCCAAGCGAATCCGACAGCTCCCGTTCCAGCTCCCGCTCCCGGAGCCCAGTTCAGCACTAAATTGAAGCTCCCGTTAGTCGTTGTTGCAACTAGATTTCCGTCGGTGTTGAACCAAGTGAGACCTTGTTTACCTGCTATTAGTAGGTTCACCAAGTGAGACCTTGTTTACCTGCTATTAGTAGGTTCACCGGTTTTTTCTTCTTAATTTTGCCAAATTTTTTCAGCCGTTTGATGCTTTTAACAGTTAGATTGGTGATAGTATTGAATGCTTGCGAGCATCGTAGCCAACTCTATCGACTTGAGTTGAATAGTTTTACCAAACTTGTAAAAACTGAGAGAGCAACAAACGGTAACATACGCACCAGTTCAACACCAAACTTGCCCTAAGCCATCAACTCCCGCAGCTGGAAATTGCATCAGATGCTGTTTATTACATTTATCAGACTTTGCAAGACTCAGGACTTTTGACATCTTATACTAACGGAACCAATCCACCTCTGCTCACAACATCTGTTCCGAAGCAACCAATAAACAACGGTTAGGTGCACAAGGCGGCTCGGTCAAGCAGAATGATTCCAACTTTATAAAGCAGCAAGTAAACTGATCAGAATTGAAGAAACAACGCAATTTTCAATCTTTCGTTTTATGATACATGCCTAAGAATTAGCTGTTCCTGTGATTCAGCTTCCAGTATATCGCCAGTTGCCAGATTAGCACAGAAATCGGCTACCCATTTTCCCTTCGAATTCCTATGAGATCAAGGCTCACGCACTTGTTTCTGCCTTTTCTACTACCATCCACACTCACTCAACTTATACACATGCCTAGGTAGAAGCATACAGGCTAAACCCTAAATTACACTCTTCGTGGCAAAGTCAACATGCCGGACACTCACCCTAGACACTCGGCATTTTTTGCGTATTACTCCCGAGGGAGGCACCAAACGCTGTTTTACCATAGAACAATACCAGTACAAAAACCTACAGAAAATCTATTAACACGCTCATTAGTTAAGTAAACAGCATTTCGATAACTGAGCATGGACCCTTGGTATATATTTGGTAAATCTTTTCGGTTGAAATTACACTTATTATGGCGAAGTTGACATGCCAGACACTCATCCTAGACACTTGGTAGTTTTCACATTGATATTACACTCAACGCAAGCACCCAAAGATGTTTCCCCATAGAACAATACCAGCACAAAAGCCTAAAGAAAATCTATCAGCACGCATTAGAAAACTACCATTAACTAAGCAAACAACATTTGTAATTATGTTCGTTCAGCTTAAAACAAAACCGATTTTGCTTCAAGCCTCTACACTAAACAACATCGATCATTTACATGAAATCGGAACAATAGTCAGTTTCGTGTGTCCGCACTAATTAAGAAAATGCCTGACTGAGATCATATCAGGGATAATAAACAAAACCGAAATCCGATGTGCACATATGTAAGTCGAAAGAAATTTCAGCAGATATTCTCTAGGTTCTCATAAGCAAAACTGAAGATTGCAAACTCGAAACGCTGCTAAATAGAGTAATAGGCATAACAATAACCAAAAAAGCCATTCAAACTTCCAGAGTCAGAGAATTAAACATGAAATGCAAAGAGACCTAGGTGTTGGTGGCTCTGGTGTAGATCTGCTGGCTGGAGTGAGCCGAGACCATCCGAATCGACCCTCTGGCCATCAACTCCCTGATCGCCCTCCTCGCGAGCGACCCGTTGATCCTGAGGCGGTCGGAGAGAATGGACGGCGTGATGAGCTTGTACTTGGGGGCTTCCGTGAGGAGCTTGTCGTAGGTGCCCTGGTCGAAGAGCACCATGTTGTTGACCTTCTCCTTTTGCTTCCCTTTGCTCCACTTCTTCTTCTTCTGCTTGCCTCCTCCGGACTTCGCCGGCTTTGACGACGGCGGCGGTGCCTTGTCCTTCTTCGGCGCCTGAAATTAGAAAAACTCGAGTTGTTAGAGGCATTTACACAAACAGGTGGAGATCAATCTGGAAGCGAAACTTGGCTGTGGAGTCGGTACGTACCATTGGATCGGATGACGGCAGGAGAGGGAGGGAGAAGGAGAGGGGAGGGTTTGGGGTGGGGGGGAGTGTGAGTGAATGCTGAAGAGACGGAGGGGCTAGCGAGCAAGGCTTTCGTTTGGGTTATCCAGTACCGACGGCGTATAGCAAGTTTTTGTTTTTGTTGTGGGGAAGTTGGGTCCTTTGGGTTGATTGATCAGCCCATGTATGAAAGATCCAAAGGGAGCTCCTATAAGGAGTGGGCTTGTTGTTTTTATTTGTTGCTGAAATTCTACATGTATAAAAGTACCATACGAGCATGTTCAAAGTGACTTGTTATAATACACAGAGTAATTCAACTCACAAGAAAAACAAAACTAAATATCAACGTCATATGTATTGGTACCAAATATCAATGTCATATCAACAATATCTATTATTAAATATGGATGACATTAAAAACATCGTTGAATATCGTAACTTCCACCTATGACATCGACACTTCTGCCTCCTCCATTGTTATTTCTCCCTTCTCCTTCATTGTCAATGGTTTTGAGCTCCCATCTTCATCGTCAAACACGCCTTCACCAACATATAACATCGCTCCCTCTGCATCCTCTCTTATGGTTACCACAAGAACAACTTCAACGCCTCCTTCTTCGTCATCCACACCTCGCACCACCTTCCTCTTTCCTTACCGATCAGTACCAGTATAATTCGATGTCCATGTAAACTTTGATTTCGGTTTCGATATGACTCCTTTCTCGTACCGAACCATGCCGTGCACATGCCTATGTTTTGACATTAAACCTGATTATGTTCATTAAAATATAATCACTTTCAGGTCTTCCACAATGGTTTATGTGAGTTTGATTTTTATATATAGGAATCAGACAATTCAAATTTGATTTCTATGACACTATTGCTACAGTAGTGTGAGCTTTATAAAGGCGAGTTTTATATATTAATTGTGGGGCCAATGTATTTATTTCTTTATTCTAATTTATGATTGGTTATTCTCTTTTCTTCCTCTCAAATAATTGGACACTTATTGTATAGGAATCAACACCCATCAGTTCAAAAAAATAAGAATCACTCTCATTGTACACATTTTTCGGCACACTATATTATTAGCATCATACTCAGTTTTCCGACCCACTGTGAACGGCCTAAGGAAAGAGTTGTTAATAATTAGCATCACACTCAATTTTCCAATCCACTGTGAAAAGCCATCGTCTTTTAAGTTTTGCCAACAAAAATAAATATATATACATAAAATAGAAAAGACACCATGTAGCCTAAGAGGTCAAAACCCAAGCCCTACCCGACCCTAAACTTTTGGACCCTAGAAAATAAATTGGTCGGGCGAGGCCTATGTCAAATATATAAGGCCATGGCTTAACTCATGCGACTAAAAGAATCAGGCCTATGAGCGGGCCGCCCAGCTCGACCCAATTTTTTTACCCTTTAATCATTTTCATTTAACTAAGAAAATAGTAATATTGTTGAGAATTGAACCTAGGAGTTTTTATTTTTATTAGTTGCCAATTACCATTTGAACTAAGGTATTTGTTTGGTTAATATAATCAATTAAATTATAAAAATATTAAAAAAATGTTAATTATTTTAAAGAAAGTTCAAAAGTATTTAAATTACATTAGGCCCTATCGGGCCAGGCCTAAGAACAGGGCCTAAAATAGAAGGCCCATGCCCTGCCCATTTAAAATCAGGACTAATAAAGCCTGGCCCTAAGACTGGACCGATTGCCCACAACTCAAAAAATAAGGCTGGGCTCAGGCTGACCCGTCAAGCCTCGGCCCTTTTTACAGGGAATCTAAAGTCCACTACATTCAAATCCAACGAGTGCTTTTTATGGTTTGCATAAACAATAATGGATAGCAAATATGAAATATGAAATACTCAATCAAGACATGAGATGAATTTTGTGGCAGAAGGTATGGCTAGCATTTAGCCTTTCAAATAAAAAATCAGGAGAACCTTTTTTTTTTCAACTGATTAAATGTGAGAAAAATTTAAGCATTGGTTTCGTATTGCGATGGAATTTTAGCTTTGGTCCATAATTAAAATTTCAATACTCTAATTTATTATAAATGTTATGTATCAATAAAGGATTACTAGTTATGTATAAACATGTGTACATATGTGATTTGAATTGACAGTCTAATAACATTACATGTTACGACGATTTCGACAAAATAATGTCGGTGCTCCTCGAGTCAACTATTTCATCCCATTAAAAAAAATAGCCAAACAATTCAACTCCAGGCAATCAGATCGCAGCTGATTGAGATGACAAAGGAACATGTAAAAATAAACCATTTTAAAAGAAGATTTGGTGTTCCATCAACCCTAATAAAGGGACTTAGTTTTCTAACAAGGATTAGTTAAACTGAGTAGCTTTTGTTTGTTGCGACCCTATCTCTTGTCCAAAATCTTTACCGGTAAGAAAAGTGGCATTGCCACTAACAACAAAAGCTTCTAATTGAATCAACAATTGATTCAAACATTATTGTGGTATGGATTGGACAGAAGGACCAATTTTTCCAACAGGACTTAGCATTATTTTTAAGATTCCGAAGGCATCTCTCACTCTCTCTCACTCTCTTCACACACACAATTTTATTTAACAAAAAATACACACACACACACACAACACGCAGAGGATTGGATAATGTAACCTATATATATATATATATATAAAGAAAATGGAGCCCAGAGATCTAGCCGGTTTGAAGTTAAAACCGCACCCCATAAAGCCCCATGATTGATCAAATTTGTCTGCCAAGTGGTTACACATAATATTTTATTGATATTGCGTTTATAATTTAATAGACAATGCAGAAGCAACAATTCAATGTTTTTATATTAATGATATTGCGTTTATGATTGATGTTTAGTGTGTGTTTATATTGATGTCTAGGTAATGGAATTGGAAAGAGAGAAACTCCTCATGGGTAGTTAGAATTTTATTTTCTTAAAGAGATACAATTTCCTAATTAAAGTGGTGTTGTCTATTTTTTGTAGTGTCTTTAATTCTTCGGTTTGCAAGATTTAGTTCTCGTGACTAGGGTTTATGACTAACAATCCTTTATTTATGGTTGTATTCTATTTACTTATGAGTTTATAATTGTAAAATTGTAGTGTTTTTTGGCATGTATAATCTTTTAAATTGTTTTAAAGACTAAGTTTGACATGCTATTTTTTATATACGTTCTTAACTATATTCTATTAAATTTATTTTGATAAAAGAAAAACTACAATTTTTTAATTATTTTGTTTATGCAAACAATATTTTACTTTAAACTAAAAATAAGGTGCATAGAGATAATATATTTCTTCTAATCAATGCGGCTACACAACTAAAATTCTTTTAAGGTAGTTTGACTATAAAGCCCCTGACAATACTATTTTTGCCCATAAAACGTGTAACCAAGTTTTTTAAAAGGGTAATTTTAGGAAGACCACATTTTTGTACCACTAATGTGTACTATATGATGTGGCATATGATGAATATAACCAATATCCAATTAAATAAACTCATTAATTAATATGACATGTACACATCATTCACCACATAAGATGGTATACTAATATAATACACTACAAAAATGTGATCTCCTTTAACATTTTCCTTTTTAATAACTGATGACAAAACTCATTAAAAACAGCCCAATGGTTAGTACATGATGATTTGCAAACGATTGGGTCTTATTCACATGGACTATGTCTTTTTAAACATAATACGAATTTCATTAATAAAATAAACCGAAGAACATCATCGACATGGAATACAATTTCAAGATTACAAACGCAACATAAAAGATAATACAAAACCTCACCCACATCTAACCGAATAAAAAAATAACACTCATAAGAACAAAATCGTGCCTCACTTTCTAATGAGCTTGCAAAAGCCAACACTCCTTCGACAAAGAAGCCTTGCTCTAAGACATTTGGAAGAGGTTCCTATAACCAGACCAGCAGACAACGAAACCTAACAAAACATAAAACAACACAAAACAAACTCCGTAGAAGTACAATTTCTCATGCACGGGAGACCCATACCTAACTAACATTTTAGATAAGCTCACAAGGCCTAAATCTTACCAACTGGATACGAGTTTAAACTCTCCTCTCTCTCCTTGGTGTATAATATCGCTTGTAATAAAACTTATGTGCTAACAATTATTTTATGTTGTTTCCTTTCAAAACTTGTGAAATGTTGGTCTTTAAACAAAAGTACATTTTATTGATAATTAAATCAATGTAATCGTAAAGAAATAAAGATTAACTCGCACAATTATGGAGTGTTAGCTTAATCCATAACAAACTAGATGTATTGGTATCATTAAGTATCTCTTTTGCTAAAGCCTAATAAAAGTAAGTTACACTACTTTTGAGTCATGGGATATGGTCGTCCACCATAATCTCTATTAGGTATAATTCCGTAACGTTCATGGTAATCTTTAATTAGGTATAATTCCGTAACGTTCATCCATGAGTGCACATCTGTGCTTCTATACTTCTTGTGATTTTTTAGGGTTTCTTTTTCCTTTGTTTTTGGGGCCCAAGATTTTTCTAGTTCTATTTGAAGGAGAAATTTTGGAATGAAGTTGTCCTATGTTTTAAGAAAATTAAGTGGAATAGATAGAGTACAACTTGACGAGCAACGCTATCCAATATTTTGCACTAAACGATAACTTCTTTACAAGAGAAAAACTTAATATTAATTTCAATTTCTAAGTGGCAGTTCGATACTCATTTTGTTTTCAGTTATCAAAAAAACGAAAACGGATGAAAAACAAAAAACTGGCAAGTGGTGGAACCGTAACACAAATGTCAGTCTCCCGAAGATAATTTCCTAACTCTGTCACTAATCTTTATCATCTTTTTACTTTGCATATGAATCATGTAAACTTTTCAGTAGTGCTTACGTCACTCAACTGTAAATTCAACTCTATGATTCATATTATTATTGGCGTGAGTTGATCTTTTTGTATTAATTGACTCGTGGCGATTCGCTCGATTACTACAAGCTTAGTTTCTTTACTAGTTGGCTTGAGCTAATTTCGACAAAAAATTATCATTAGCCTGTGTTGATCTTACGGAGAAGAACACATTCATTAGAATTTCCCTAATACTCTTAATTTTAGTAATTATTATATGTACAAATAACTTACAAATGAATTAAATTTGGAATCTACAATTTACCTGTAAACGTATTCCATATAGTGTAATGCGATTTACAAAGAGGTGATGAATTCCACGATTGATGGGGAAGGTGTAAAACGAACATAACGTGCCACATAGCATCGTGGTCCACAAGTAAAAGAGAGGCACATTATTATTGGTGCGTCAATTAGGGCACGGAAGTAACTGAAAGCCAAACTAAAAGAAGAAAAGGTAATGTGCCAATTAAAAAAAGTTATTTTTGAAGAAAAAATATAAATAAATGAAATAAAGCAAGAGAAAGTTAGGTCTTACTTGGCACATTCTTAGTGAGTAAGAAATTGAGCCTGGAATCTAGATGACAGGGAAATGGGTTTGCATCTGTGTTTGCCACCTGGAGGGCTCCATTAGATGGACACCAATAATTTCTAAACATTTTCTAAATTCTTTTCTCACTTTTCTTTTAGTAATTTTTAGTTCTAAGCACAACAATACCTAATCAGAGTTCACGAGAATGTGCTAGTAATGATACTAACAAGGTCTTTGCAAATTCTGCTTATTGAGCTTACCCAAAACTTATACAAGAACAAATGTATACAATTACAGTGAGTAATCCATTTATATAAGAATGACAAGAACATTATGAGACTGAATCAGTGAATATGTTCGTTGAGGAGTTTTCTCTAAATTATCTGTTAATTAAGTTGTTTTTTCCTTTCAGGTAGTTTGACATATGATGTTTTTAGATTATAATCATTGATCTAGTAAAATTATATTTGAGCATGCCTACGTAGCATTTGATGAGAGATCGTTCTAGTGGCACAAGTCTTTAACTTTGTTGGAGTTGTAGTGGTCATGAGTTCAAATTTCATAAACAAATTTTTCTTTTATTAAGAGAAAATACGATGTTTCAAAAACAATACTTCAAGAGGATAGAATGTCTCAAGTTAGGGCCTCGATAAAAACTTTAATGGGAATTTCAACCCGGACAAAGGGAAAAAGAACGTCACCACAAAATTACATAGTTGTACTATTTGTTGATTAATAAAAAAATTACATATCATTTCTTTTTCTCTATTATTTCTTTTTATCGTTGGAGAAGAAAGATACGAACATGGAACATCTTCCTTCACTGGGAAGAATTATACCAATATGCAGTTGGTATTCTCGCTTTTGGTTTTTATACAAACATATAAAAGGAGGGAGGAATCAAGCTCAAAACGTTGAATGCAGAGGTGAACGCTTTTAACTAATTAAGCTACAATCTCTTTACATGGTATTTCTCATGTTAATTGTAAACTCTAACATTTGCCTTAGCAAAAAAAAAATTAATTTATAAACCTCGAGGACAAGGTGGAGATTACAATTTACTTCAGTCAATTATTCTTTTTCTTCTCATATAGTTATATATTTATTTATTTATTTTATTCCTAATATTTTGTCCATGCTCTTTTATATGAGAGATTTTTTCAAGTATCCGGTTTTCAAAAGGTACTCCACATGTCATAATACAAGTGGAAGAAATAATATATTTTTCCGTATCCCTCCAATTGTATTATGGCATGTGAAATACCCAATTAAAAATTGGACACTTCGAAAAATTCCTCCTTTTATATCTACTCCTAGTCAAGTTTACCATATTCCAGAAAATCATGCAGTAGGATGGCAATGGAGCCTTGGATAAACCCTCAACTTGCAAATTTGAAATAAAGCAAAATGAATGAATGGAATATAAGAAAAAGAAAAGGCTATTCTCATAAGAATTCAAAAAGAAAGGGAAAATAGAAAAGAAAAAGTTATAAATTCCCATGGCCTATAAATACAAAGCCTGTACCATGTAAAGGGTTCAACAACAACAAAATCCCATCTCACACATCAACCCAAAATCCCGTCTCACACTCCACTTCCTCTCTCTCTCTCTCTCTAAAACAACTCTGTTTCCTCTCCTTTCATGCTTCCAGTGATCAAAATCCTCACAAAATCTACTACTCTGATAGTAGTACCCCTACTGGCTCTCATCAGAGACATGGTGGGTTACCAATCCTCGATCAAAACCCGAATCCTTTTCGAGTGAGAAACGCAAAATCTTCGAAACCCTTTTCGTGATTTTCATTGATTTCTCTCACACAGCAACAGTAACAAAAAATGGATTCGATCAATTTTTATGACATCAAAACTGAGAAGGCGAACGCAATCTTGAAATACCGCCAGCTTCGAAAAATCGCAAACTTGTTTCGGTTGATAGAGGTGCTTGCTGTTCTGCTCCTGCTTTTCAGGTTTTCTGTCCAACTCCCTTATGCTGTCAAGAACTCTGGCTCCTACTTCAAGGACATATCCGGCTTCATGGTAAGTCCTCGCTTCGTGTTTGTCGTTGGAAATGTAATAGTTATCATTCTCTTCGCCAAGTCGGGCAGATTTTCAGCTAAAGATTCAGGCACAGACAGCTCGGGGGGTGATTTTTACGAAGAGTTTGTTCAGAGCAGCGAAAAGAATCAGAAACTTCGTGGCGATGGGATTGAGTACCAGGCCATAAAAAACACACCTGAAGATGGTATAGTTTCTGAGCAGGCTCCTTATGCTACTTCTTTGGAAGTCAAGAACTACCCAAGGAGTCAGTCGGAGAATTCGGAACGTGCGGTTTGCAAGAACTCGCAGCGCTTATTGAAACGATCAGAGACGGAGAAATTCAAGAAAAATGTTCAGTCTGGTGGGAAATTGGCAGGAAGCGCGTACCCTGAAGACAGCATGAGTAACGAGGAGTTTCGAAGCAAGGTTGAGTCGTTCATTGCAAGGCAGCAGAAGTTTCGACTGCAAGAAGACTACTCTGTAAACTAGGGTGAAATATGGGATGGGAAAATCTCTCTCTGTTTATGTTACTTTTTTTCTTCTTTTTGGGGGATGGGGGGTGTTTCGATATCTATTTCTGCATTGCTATATCAAGCATGCAAAGTAAATTTACTCTAGTTTTGTTCATATTTCACTCTAAATATGCCACTGATTTAGTAATTTTGTCAATAATTACTTTTGAAACTTCAGTTTTCCGTGGTCACGTTTCGTGCCTAGGATTTGGATTCAACAACTCACTAGATTCAGGTACGTTGAAGGAAGAAATAAAAACTAACTTCCAAATTTTGTTCAAGTTAGAGGTAAAAGATGGATTGGTCTGTCGTGAAGGAAGCCTAGCCCTTCCAATATCTACATATAAAATGGTGGGATTTCACTAGCACTAACTAAATATATCAAAGTCGACAAAGTTTAGAGGTAAAAGTCGACATTCATTTCTTACTTCAACATACCTTAAATCTGGTAAATTATCCAATATAATCTAACTTTAGACACCAAACATGACACATTGACATTAAAACAGATAACATAATCATATGGTCTCACACTCACAATCAGAGTTCGACTCTCGCTTTATTTCTTTCCAAACCTCATGCCTCCATTTTTACCAAAAACAAAAGTTGTCCATCTGACATGACTTCCAAGCAAGCATATGCCAATAGGCCAAAATCAAATTGGTAATTCCAATTTTAAGAGAATAAATTTGCAGATAATTAGAGAATTTTCCAGAGGTGTTTGGTATGGCTCAAACAAATGGCATCATGGCAAAGAATGTATTCCAAATTCTGTTCTAACACGTTATTATGCATCAATTCCAAATTTTCTTGTTTTTGGGGGGTGGATTGGATAAGTTAGTAGCATAAAGTCTGATGAGTTTTTCCAATAAAACTGAAACAAATAGAGCAAACTTTAAAGCCTTCCAACCAAGCAGTTTTGACAAGTGAGGTTTTCAGCCATTCCATAATCCATAGACTGGATGGACAGATTCATATGGATGAGCATCTCTACTCTTTTACTCCAATAACACAAACCAGAGCAAGAGGGACATCCAATCCAACTGTACAAAGCACTAACTAGAAAAATCTCTGCCTTTTCACTACCACTAACTATAGTAACTTTTGGTTACCCCACTAAACTCTAACCTTATTGGATTACCAACATATAAGTTAAACATAATTTACAACAGAGTGCTATATGTTAGTTGTAATTTATTTAAAGAGTATGTATAAAGAGAATTGTTATTGGTACTTTAAAATTACATTTTGCTCCTCACAAATATATTTTTCTTTCTAAATATAAAAAATTTGGAGTCGACAGAATTGGTAGACTTACTATTAGTACTTGGTACAAGCTAGGAGTCGATATGCCCTAGTTTTGAGAAAAGATCTTCAAGGATGTTCTTGCCAAATGGCAATGTTATGTAGCAATCCAATTAAAAGTGGCATGTCTCTCACTAGTTAGGAGTCAATATGGCCTGAATAGATTGAGAAAAGCTCTTCAAGGATCTCCTTTGACTTGTGTACACCTCTCAGTTCAGCGTAAATATATTGACATGGCAACTACATATTTTTTTAAACAGAAATTCGTAACTAAATCTAGGGTTGTAATTGTGGAAACAAAAATGTGATTAGTTCAAAAGTCACTTCTACACCGATCACTCATGGAGAGAATGACTAAAATATCCTCGGTGGGTCCCTGGGTTTATTCGACGCGAACCCAACCACGTGAGAATGACTTATATGTAACGAGTTCACCGCCACGTGGCAATATCCAGCTCGTAATAAGCAAGATGGCACCTAGGCCGTTAGCAGGCCCGCAATGCCAACTAGCCCAGCAAGAGCACCGATAGACTAGCTAACACGTCGAACTCCCGTTGAGGATGAGTGACGAGGTTTAGGGCTAGTTTGGTATTGTTGTGCTTTTAAAAAAAAACTGATTTCTGCTGTGTTGTGAGAATAATTAGCGTTTATATAAAACAGTTAGGTGTTTGGTTACATGTATTTGTAAAAGTGCTTTTAGCACAAAAAAAAGGGTCAAAGTGTTTGGTAAGTTTTTATGTAGAAGTGCTTCGAATATGTACAATGACCAAAAAGGACATTATTTTAAAAATTTATCTAAATTTCCACTTAACTTAAAGAATTAATATCAAACATTTATCTTAATTTTTAAAATCATATTTCAATTAAAACACTTAAAAAATCATTTTGAGAAACAATAAAAATTAAAAAAAAGGTGACAGATCCTAACAACTTCCCCCACACCCCACCCCACCCAGTTGGTCATGCCACCAAAGATTCCGCCAACGACAAGCTCAACCACCCACAATCTCTCTCTCTCTCTCTCTCTCTCTCTCTCTCTCTCTCTCTCTATTCCAAATGATTCTCGCCGGATTAACAACTCGATGTCCGATTCGACGCCCCATATGCCAATCAACGGCTCAAGTTCTAATTTGAAACCCAAACCTCACTACCGTCGAAGAAAAACTTGGTTGTCTGGGTTGATGTAGGTTTGCATCGAGGGAGAAGGGGGTGGGGATCAGGTTTGAGGACGAGTTGAGGGTATGTGCCCGAAGGGGTGGTCATGGTGTGGTGGTTGGGGACTCGGTGTGGTGGCTAGGGTGTGGCAAATGGTGGTGGATGGGTGGTTAGGGTGTGGCAAATATGTGAGGGCATTATTGGGTTTTAAAAAAATTCATTAAACTGATATTGTAGCTCTGCATGCTTTGAGAAGTAAGGGTAGACCTGCTTCTGCTTTTCTGCTGCCAACCACCATAATTTTGAAAAAAAAAACACTTTCTTTCTGGTTTACCAAGCACATATTAGGACCAAGCTTTTTTAATAAGCAGCTTTTAAAAAAATTTAAGCAACCCCAAACGGGGCCTTAGGGTGCTAATATGTCGGGACACTACCACCACATGGTGACATCAGTGAAGTAGCAAGTGACCCTACTATCTACAATATGGCACACGTTGTCATTGACTCAACTGTCATAATCTTTACCAGCTCCACTAATAAAGAGTGCCTCCTACAAAAGAGAAGGACTTACATGGAACGGATTCACTATCACGTGACTTCTCTTGTCCAATAATGTATTGTCATGTGCAAGTTTTTCTTCACATGGCAATGTATTATTGGTTCGGAACGCCACGTGACAGTGATCATGTTTTATGTAAGTTGCTCTCCCTACACACTTCATTTGCAACTGTCATGCGGATCACGTCCAGTCATCCTCTATAAATAGACACACTTGGCTCCAAAGATGGTAACTTTGATTTTCATACCAAACTTTTGCTACTACTTGCACTCAAGTATTAGTTTAGACATCAAACACTATACACTATTGAATTAGGCATCAGATGTCCTTTGTATACGCCATATCGGTGTCTCATTATCTCCGCTTTTTTGGTTGCAGGTTCTCCAAAGAGGATTGCAGGTCTCTGTCAAGCCGATTGCATGATTTAGATGAGCATATCACCCTGTGGCAAAAATTTGTATTCACAAATTGGTGTTTTCATTGAGAGCTTGAGATAAACTCATTGCGAGTTCTTCCCTCTGAGTGTATAGATTTAGTTCTTGTTTTTGTCATTTGTTTTCGAGGTTTTTCTTTGAACAACAGTGGTGGAAACCCGGCGAGACGAACCTTGAGCAATAACCGCGGTGAGCAATCCTCAAGAACGGGGTCAACTGTTCCGTAAAGGCCAACGAGGGAGGGGGCACACTCATCTGTGCAACTGCCATCTCCAGCCGCTACTAGAGAAAGCAGCACTGGTAACTTCCGAAGTGATTGGGCAGAACCAGTCCCCTCAAGTTCCGGGTTGGCCATCACATAAATGATTCCTGTATCTACTCCAATCATAATCGACTCATTCAGCAAAAGCAGGTCCTTGAAGTATATAACTGTCCCAAACTAAACAATACAACTGTCTAGGTACTATCTTTCTTGCCTGCCTAACAATCCCAAGGAAACATTGTCTCTGTCACATACATATATGCACGTGTGCGTGTGCGTGTGTGTGCGCGTGTGGGCGTGCGTGTGAGTGTGCGTGGAGATCACCTTCTATTTTCTTCGTAGTTTCAGTGTTTGGTTGCCAAGCATAAGAGAGATTCTTTCCAGAATTTTGGGAAAAGCAATAGGACCGCGACTAGCAGATTACTTTCCAATTACTCAATTGAAGGAAGAGAAGTTGACACAGCCGCTCGCATCCTCCATCGTAGAGGCCATACTCGAGAAACTAGGGCCGCTTATTCATCCCTTTGTTTACCTACTTTCAAAACAAAAAAAGAAACCGACATGACAAGTTGGATACATACCGATGCGACATTCATAATCTATAAACTCCACAATCAGCCATCTTTGTGGATTCTCATATATGGACAATGCACTCCTTATCCTCGTCAAGCAAACGCTAACCATCAGTTGGACAATCATCATTCCATGCTTTGTATACCATACTCTTCTTTCCGGAGTTTAAAATCCCTTGGTATTCCAAACTACAAAAGACCCCTTGTTTGCAAACTCACATGGATGGAAACCACTCATGGCCTTTCCCACGAGTGCCATAGCAGCAATGCTTGGAAACTGCTTCTTCTGAAACTCATCTACTGTTGGCTTCGAACAATGCGATTGAAAAACAACCGCTGCTTCAGACTTCTTTTGGGATGCTACTTTAGACCACCTCCGAATCCAAGGATGAGAGAGCGTTATATTTCGACCTTTCCTGACCGAGTCAATGGGAGACGACTCACAATTCCTTAATAGCATTGCAGTTTGATCCGGCACCATCGGTTCTTTACCAAGAAATCTGCCCATAGCAGGTTGTGAACTAGTTATACTGCACTTCGTAATTCTGTTAGAAGATTTGTTGACTTTTTCATGTGAAGAGGCTTCTCCCATTTTTGAGCTTTTTGTACCATAAGCAGACTGAGAAGCAGTCAACTTGAGCCGTTTAACCCACCTGCTGCTTGGTTCTGGTCCCTGAGATCCTTCTGGACATGCACTGGATTTTGAATTTGTGGGCTGCTCAGCATGCAAAAGGAGATGTTCCACATCCAAACTCTGGGTTCTTGAAGTGCTCGTCCCCCTTTCTTCTGCTGAATCAGGAAGCTCTTGATTTATGTCAGGTAATTTTGTGTATGGAAGTCTAGCTCCATTTTCTTCTCTACCTGAAGTGAAGGCTGATCGAGATATTGGTGACTTCTTGCCACTCTCAACATGCTGCAAAATTCAAAAGTCGGAATGGATTCCCATTTAGTGCTATGCTAAATATGGTATCAGATTCAGTCCAACATAGCGTGATCCTTTAAAAGTCAATTTTTCCTTGGAACACAACACATAAGGTGTTTTGGGTGAACAAAATTGTGATTCCAAAACTATTTATCTTAACAAATTATTCACAAAAACAAAATTTGTAAATGTTACCTTATCTGATGCGGACGACACCACGCCTGATACAACAAGCAAAACCCATTATTAGCCAAAATACATAATGAAACAGAACACTGAAAACTTATTATATCTTTATACAATATGAACTTAGTGATCATTTCTAAAACATGTGTTAATCCAAGCAAGCTAAATAGCCTATACATTCAACATGGTATAAATATTGTTCAACTAAGTTGAGATTCCTGAAATATATGAGATAGAGTGTGTAACTACCAGGAAGAAGGTTCTCCTGGAAAGCATCCATGTCCATAATATCTGTTTCAGATGATGATTCGGGTGCATGAGCCTTGACATCTCTTACATCTTCCTCTCCGTCAGTGTCTGTAGAGCTCTTGTAAGGTAGCAGTTTCAATCTAGGTTGAGGAGGGAGACCATACTCCGTGGAAAAACCAAAAAGATCACTGAAAGCTTTTCCTTTCAATTTTGTTGATACAGTTGACTGTCCAAACATTTGACCTACTTCAGGCCAGTTAACACCAGTCTTTTTTCTGATCTGAAAATGGTTACTTGTCTTTGAAAACATGGGAGGACCTCTAGATGATTCTTCCTCAGCGTTGACAGTGGCGCATATTCTCATAGTCTCTATGTCATGCACAGAAGGCTGCAGGCTTGGCAGAGATCCGGATCTGTGAAATACTTTTTCCAATCTGGTCACCTCTGGGGAATTGGTGTGGCTTGAAAGCAATCCAATACCAGACTGATTTTGCATTTCCAGGAAATTCTTACCGAAAAAATTCGGTTGCAGCATACTGCTTGTGGAGGGATCGTGCTGTAACAAAACCATATCATTCTGCCTTGGCAATGAACCCCCTGATCTTCTAGAGACAAAATTGTTATGGAAGTTATTCTCATGAGCCAACAATGTGGAACTTGTGTGATTATAAGTGTTTGTGGCATGTTGTCGAGGAGTCATAAGAGAGTTGGGTAGATTACTTTCCTCTTCACCACACAGGAAAGATGACAAAGAAGTCTGCCCACCTTTAAATTGATGTGGCACAATTTTGGAATCTGATCTCATTGATTCATCCTGAAAAGACTTGGAAACAGCTAGGCTATTGTTGTCAAGAAAATTATGATATTTCACCTGTTGCTCTGGAGGTGGTGGGGCGGCTTCCAGAGTCCATGCATCAGCAGGAGTCCTGGCAGGCATTGCCGGTGGGCAACTCTCACTAAGTGATCCCCCATGGAAAGTAGAATTGTTCTGATTCGGTTTAGCCACATTAGTCTTTGGAGGAAGACTGAACATTGGAAAGGACTGGCCTTCCCATATATCTTTCCTTGTTTTCTTCGAACTCTCAGTCAGACTGAGACCCTCGTCAATCTTTCTTACTCTTTTCGGTTCAGTTACTTCTCCGAACCCTCTAAACAGGGAATGCTTCTTAACACCATGATTGTGTTGTTGGTCCTCATAACGAATTGAAACATGGCCACATGCTTTGGTTCCTGACTTACAACTTGTGCACATCCAATTAGTCATCCAAACAGATTCATAAGGATGTGAAGCCAGCTCACTAGTTCCTTCACTACCATGATACGTTCGCGCAACCCGATCAGACATGATCAATGCACTTATAAACTCTAACCAATTTCGAAAATATCAAGTTTATCTCAATGGCTTGTCAGAAATCACCTAAACACCCAAGACACCAACAACTCATCAGAGTCCATATTTCCATATGTTATATCAAAATTAATCAATTCACAGCCTTGGAAATCCAATATGTACATAAAGGTTCCAAATTTATACTAAAAAAATTCACATTCTTTTTCCCAGATTATAACTGTGGGGAAAAAATGAAAAGGGAACTCTTCTGGGTATTACTCTTATTGCTAAAGAAACCTACTTTTCAATTTTTGTTAACGCAGGCACATAAAATTCCAACATTTTTTTTACACAGATAATTGCAACAAAGTATATCATTTCATCATTTATAAATTAAAAGTTAAAAAATGAGATTAAAAGAGAGAATTGAAGCCAAAGTTACCTCCAAAGCTGAAGATCCAGAGGAGGAGATGGAGACCAAAGCTGCTACAGAGAGAGAGAGGGAGAGAGAGAGAGAGAGAGAGAGAGAGAGAGAGAGAGAGAGGTAGCAATTAAATCCAAAAGAGAAAAGCTTTTAAAGGGGATGAGAAGCAGAGGAAGAGGTAAGAGCATCTGAAAGCCGAGGCTTGACAGTGTTTGCTCAGCCAAATAGCCACAGCCACAATCTGTGAGCTCCAAGACAAGAAAAATAACTCGTATTGACGGTTCACCTTCACGTAATATCTGTAGTCTAATAATGTTTTTTTTTTTAATACATAAGATATTATTTAGATTAAATAACGCCTTCAAATTTGTCTTTGTACAAAGTTTGTTTTTATAATAATATTTTATTAGACCAAGACACATTAGATCATTGTTCTCCCGAAAGCAATTCACCTGCACTTTTTCAATCGGTTCCTTGTCTTTTTATACTTTTTCTTTTGTTTATTCATTTAAATATTTGATATTAATTGGATATGTTTGTTCATAAAAGTATGAACATGCATCATTTTATTGGGAAATCAGCACAAAATGGGACCAATTTTTTTCTTCTTTTTTAAACATGGTAGGATGTAATAAATGGGTTTGTAACGCACAACAAATATGAGTATATGGTTAATTTGGATGCAATAATAATGTGACACAGCTATTACATTGTAAGGACATTGTACTTGGCAATTATTTCTCCTTTTACAATACTTATTAATTTAGAAGAGATATAAAGGGGATTTTGGATTTTTTTTTAAATAAATTGATGAAGTTACATAAAACTTCACGAAGCATCAATAAGTAATTTGAAAGTTTTGGGAAAATATCGAATGTAATAAGTTCTCGCATTTTGAAAGTTATTGCAGTTCATATAACATCGCGTAGTTTTAAGATGCTTTGAGAAGTTATTTTGACTCGTAAAAAAGATAAGATATGATATATTCTCATGCACTCAAGTTTTACAAGAATTTTAGAATGAAAAGTAGGAAATTTTGAAAATTTGATGATAATAGTTGGCCTTGTATGGCGAAGTTATATGAACCTTCACGAAGCATCAAGAAGTAATTCGAGAGTTACGATAAAAATTAAATACCCACATGTTATAACTTGTAGTAGTTTCACGAAGCTTCAAGAGTTTCGAGAAAAGGATAAAGACCATACATTCTCACTTGAGGGCGTTGTTTCATGATAAATTTAAACAAGATTAAAACAATTAAACCATGTTATTTTCTCACTATTTTCTTTTTACAACACTTTACTCTTTCTCTTTTTCTCTCTTTCTCTCCACCAAAAAATGTAAATGGAGATGCAAATATGACTTTAACTCTCATATGTTCCGTCTTCCATTGGAGGTGTTCTAGAATTTCAATTTTTCTTTGCAACGTATTAGGCATTGTCAAATGTAATGGATATTTATTTATGATTTAGGAAGGAAAGTATATATGTCATAAAACAAAAATGTGTTGGTCACAGTGTCACACACAATAGCATTGTTATCTATGCTAAAGGACACTACATAATATCTTTATATATTTCGAATAAAAACAAGGCACACTATACTATATTATATAATAATCTTGTGAATATGGCAATAGCAGCATACACGGCTCGATCCAAAAACATCTTTTCTCCATTGGAAATACCGTCGCCAACACTGATCCTCAGCATCAACAAATTGAAGAATATTTTGAATCGGTTAGTATTATATATGTTTTTGCCACATTCCATGATTGGTATTTTGTGTTTGATGTTGATAGTCTCAAAAATTAACGGAATAATAATTCTATGCACCTTGAATAATTTCTCAACAGAGATAGGATTGATAATTGAAATTAGTGAACTTATGTTCTTCAAATTAGTGAACCTGTTTGTTGGATTGGTTTTTCGAAATAAGAAAATTTGATATTTGTTTTAAAATGGTGGCTTGTTAAACTAGATTGTTTATAAAATTTTACTGGTTTACTTTAATTAGTGAACCCATGGACATGGAACTTTCTTGTCAGTTAATTTACGCATGTAGTTTTTAATGTTAATGGGGTATAGCTTTAGTACTACGTAGTATTTAACACTAATTTCAATAGTCCAAAGCACACTAACACGAGTAGTCAAAATACATACATTTATTAGACAAATTACCTAAAATCAAGAGCAATAAATCATATAAGGTCAATGTATTTAATAGACGAATTCGGACGCATAAAATAGCTCAAGGGAATAGTGGGTATCGGAAAAAAATTACAAAGCACACCTTTAAAGTTAGGCTGACTCATCATCACAGAAAAAAGAAAATTGTTTAGTTGGATCAAAATTCAATAAACTTAGATTAATAAACAAAATCTTTAGGATTGAACCTAATAATTGACAATTTGGCAACAAAAAAAAAACCAAAAAACCTAATAATTGACAAGAGAATCGGTTTTATATCTAATTATCTCTTTAGATAACTATCACTTGTGGAAGGAAAAAACAAAATACATAATTCTTCTTAGGAAAAAGGAAATAGGAAATAGGAAATAGGAAATAGGAAATGGGAAATACCACAGTAACACGTAGGTAAATCAAATGCAGTCTTCCTATTGGTTGTAGTTTATTTGCCTCGTGTAAAACATAATATAGGAAGTAGAAATGAGAGAGGATGATAAGCATGAAGACGTGAACAAAACATTGAAAATGACAGATGGCAGGCTCGGCTGGTTTCTTCAGATATTTCAGAGTGGAGCCAAGCAGAGATGGATCAACAAATAAATAAATAATAAGTTGTTGGAGGGTTACGTTGCCACGAACGTTGTTCACCCACCAAACATCATTAGTTTGGCCACATTTTCTCCACGTCATGTCATTGGGAGGTCGATTTGTACCATATTGTCTATTGGACATTCGACATCATAAAACAATCTTTGCTCTTTGGGACCGGATCAATTTACATCGAAATACCAGTTACCACCAAACAAAAAATACATAGTTTCTCCAAAGTTGTTGAACAACAGAGGCCTAAGTCAGAGAGGCTCATCTTCGCCATCTTCCATCCATGTCATTAATTCGTTAGTCTGCAAAGCATGTCGAGCAAGCTCATGAGCAACTTTGTTACAACTCCGAAATTGCCAAGTACATTTAAAGAAGTCAGTTTCGCCAACATTAATGTTTAACATTTTCCTTTTTTTTTTCTTCCTCCTGTTTTTAACTGCCCGTGTCTTAATTAATTGAGGGGTAATTAATGATTGGTTTTGGTCAACATTTTTCCTATATTGTTTAACTTTTTTTAGTCATTTCTTTGATTACCCTAATTTTGTTTAACATGTTTGAGCATCCAATGGCAATTCGCGGTAGTATAGTGTATTCGTACCCTCTTGTATATTTCATTTAAGAAGAAACAAGAAAAGACAATATATCTGCTAAAGGATCCCACCATGAGAAAGCCTCCTTCAACCGAAATATGAAGACCATCACAACTCAATGCATTGCAAAGCTAGCCAGTAATTGAGTCACAATGACACACCCCGACCCGGATATACAGGTGGACACCCAAAAGCTGAGGGTGCTGGCCGACACCTCGTGAGGTGACGAAAGCCATTTGAAAGAAATAAGAGTAATTAAAGGTGATAAAGAGGGATTTGAATTAAAATCATAACAAAGTGCGTTGGAAGTGAGTGAACCAGAAATAATAATAACAGAATAACCAATTTTACAGAGTAAGAGTACTAGAGTAACTACAATACTTAGGGAGATTCCCTACACTGATCATGCCACCGCGTCTCGACGTCAGAAGCTCCAAAGCTTACTAAACTTGGAGTGGCGCAAAACACGAAAAGGTGAGTGGCCCAAAACAATAGCTTTTCTAAAACTTTTCTTTTCTGAAAGTACTAACCCCTCACTGTAAAAACCCGTAATAATTCTGAAAATCATACTACATAATAGGTATGAAAAACAATGTAAAAGTGGAAAGTCTGTTATTTTCCAAAACGGGTAAATAACCAAAAAATCGAGATATAAAATCTTTCGTAGAAACCAACGCATGAAAGACAATACAAGAAATCCAATAATAACATAAGCCTTCGTGGCATCAGTGAAATCGGGTATCGTAAATCACAATATAAAATATGGGTACGCTCAGTAGGCAGTGCAGACACACGAGCTCATGCAGAGATATTATGCCATGAACATGATGGGTGTAATAATAATATACGCTCGAGTACTACATACACGTGAAGCTGGCGCTAAGCGCGTCACAACGAGTTCTAGATGCCAAGGCAACTAGAACAAGCTGGCACCTACGATGGATCCAAAGTGAGCGTGTTGGTGCAGTGTGAACATACACGTGAAGCTGGTCTTGGCCCCGGACAGTACTATAGACACCGTGTAAGCAATCTTAATTGAACGTGTCTGAAAACATGCCGCGGGTAAAGTCTAGTATATAAAACGGGGTATAGTATAAGGTATTTCGTTTCTAAAATACGCCTCGTAGTAAAACGCTCTAAAATGGTATTCTCGGATACCGTATCTGAAATACCGATAATATACTAAAACATTTGAACTTCAAATACCAAGTAAGATAATAAGTAAATCCAAGATTTTTTTCAAAGCATAAATGTAATTCTCAAATCACAACACATATATAAGATATACTTTATAAAGAAAAGGCCCACTCATAGTGACCGTAGCCGAAATTGCTTGTTTGTACGTTCTCCGTACTCATTGGGTTGCCAAACCTAAGGTAAAACACCCACAATTAATAAAGTAAACGAAAACTACGAAGAAAACGGAGTACGAAACTCAAATTAGGAGTTTTGGGGTCCGAAAACCCAAGAACGCCGCCGTGGGCAGCTGTGCACCGTCACACGCACTGCCGTACGGCCTCACGCGCCGCCACACGCAGCTGTGAGGTCCCACTTGCCGTCACGCGCCGTTAAAGTGTTAACTTTAACGGCGCTCCGTTAACTTTAACGAAATATTCTAGGATTTAACAGAATATTCTAACGGCGTTAGAATATTCCGTTAAAGGCGTTAGTTAGGGAAAGAGATATACCGTTGAAATATTCTCGGTCCAACCAGATCTGGACCGGGTCTGCTGACGTTAGGACCGGGTTGGCTGAAGTCAGAACCGGGTTTGCTGACGTCAGCTTGTCGGTCGCCGCTGCAACTTCCAACCACCGGTTGCCGACGCCGACTGCCGGCTGGAGTCTCACCAGAATCTGGGAATTTTGCTGGAATTCTTCAAAGACACAAAACTCAGTCAAAACACAACCATTTCACACGTGCCATATACCAAAATGAAGCTAGGAAGACCAGGAATCAGAATTTACCTATTTCGAGGCTAAAAGGTGGTCGGAGATTGCCGGAAAGAGGGAGGAAAGCCACGGCATAAAAGTGGCCGATTCCAAACCCTCAATTCCAGACCTAATTCCTCCATGCAAAGCTTGGAAATTAATACAGGACTCACTACAAGTCGATTGAGGGTAACCACGAGGGCGATCGTGGCCAATTTTGCAGGGAAAGTTCGTCGGGAATCTTTGAGGCTTCGCCGGAATTTTCTGGAAAATAAGTCCAAGGTCTCTGGGTTTGAGTTTGGGTTACTGGGTTGGGCTTGGTGAACTGGAAGTCACAAAGGTGGTGATTTGGGTGTGGTTTGCCGGGAAAGGTGGCTGGGGGAAAGACAAACGGGATAGAGGGTAGATACAGAGTGAGGTCGAGAGATTAAGTGATCCAGAGTGAGGGAGTGAGGGAGGAGACAAAGATAGGAATGGGCTCACTGGGCTTATTGGGCCCAAAGCCCAAATTACAAAACACAAACCAATTAAAATTACGGGAACGACAATAATATTAACGTCCCGTAAAATCTTCGTTCGAGCACCGAATTTCATCCCTTTCGCGTCCACGCGCTCGTATCAGCGAGTACAACAAGGAAATACTAAGTAAAGGGGTCGTACGTGTCACGACACGGAAGTCAACCAAAATTCAATTATTGCCCTAACAGGGGCATTTTGGTCATTTCTCACTTTCGAGAATAAAAATACTAAAAATTCCGGGACGGGTCGTATCACACAACATTGTACTTTTTAGGATCATAAACACAAGAAACTATATTGAATTGAGCCACAAAATTCCTTGCCTCGTCAAAAAGATGGCCCATAAAAAAGAAAAGTTTCCCTCAACCTAACGCGACGGGCGAGAAAGAAGAAGAGAATTATGGTGGTGGTGGTTTTGCTCGGTTTGAAGAAAGTGGCGTGGCCACTGTTTGTACTGTGTATGTTTTGACAGAAAGAAAAAAGAAGAGAATGAGGGAGAAAGAGAGAAGTCTGAGGGAAAAATATAAGAAAGATTTTTTCCAAAATAAGCAGCGGAAAGGGGGTCCCTTGTGGCACGCAACACAACATCCCCAAAACAGAAAATAAATATCACATCTTGTTTGCGCTCACGCGTTCATGGTGACGGGTACTACAAGAGCGTCGCCACGATCTTGGCACAATTGGAAGCGTAATGGGCTCGACCAACTACATGTGGGATGATGAAGACGAGTAGTCATGGTTTAATATTTTTTTTCTCGTTCAGAACAACCATGACAATTGAAGACCATCAAAATATTAGTGTTATTTTAGTCTTTTTACATGCAAAAAGGGGTATAGTTCTAAGAATTTAGAAAATAGGGGCAAAAGTCTTTTTGACCCCATTAAATTAGGCATTTTCCCAAATTTCTCTTTATTAAGTCATTCAACCATTAATTAAAATTAAATTGCATTTTTTGATATTTGGATTTCGAGCATTACTTGCATCAAGTGGCTTGCATGCATAGTGGTGTGCTGTGTCACATGTTATTCGCACCTCCTTTGATTTCTAGACGGGAAAGCAGATCGTGGGCTCCATGAACAATGGGTAGCTCGTGGGGGTAGGTTTGAAAAATCAAAAATCGAAAAAAAATCGAACCGAACACCAAACCAAACCGAAAAAAAAAAACCAAATTGAACCAAAATTGGTTAGTTTGGTTTCAGTTTTAGTGGTTCAAAAACTGAACAAATATAAATTAATATTTTTATTTATTTATTTTAGGTAAGGTATTAAACAAATTTTCAGGTTTCTTTTTCAATAAAAAAAATTTGAACCAAACCCAAACCAAACAGAAAAAAACCAAAAACAACTAAACTAGATTGAACCGAACAATAATTACAATTCAGTTTTCAATTTTGACAAAAGACCAAACCAATTGGAACCGAACCCACCCTTAATAGCCCGGGTGTTCAAGCGAGACATGTCTGGCCAGCACATCAGCCCGTTAGCCTGAAATCTTTCTTCAAAACTCCTTTCGGTTCTCCATTGAAGATAGTTTTTGGTTCGAAACGGGCTATATTGGGCTTTTTGGCGATTCATTGGAGAAAGCCTTAAAGGCCTTCAACTTCCTCGATTAAACGAAAAAGGCCTTCTTTTAAGTCATCGGGTTTTTTTTTTTGGTTTAGTCATCGGGTTTTACTCTGAAGTCGAGCTCTCATTGCAGAGATGGGCCCATGCATAATGACAATTCATGGCAACCCATACAGGACTGGGCCTTTTTTTAAATTTTGTTTGTACTTCATGAAGAATGGAAAAAAATGGAGTTTTGTTTTATATATAGACAAAACGAGAGAAAACCTTTGTTAGAGGTTAAAGTGGACAGAAGCCATGAATCATTCTGTTTTATTTTCTATGCTGATGTCAGTCAGGAAAATGGGCATAGAAAAATAGACCACCAAACACTTGACAATATAGTTAGTACTATCTTGTTATGGCTGTAAACGAGATGAGTCGAACCGAATATCATTGTGCTCAAGTTTGGCTTGTTTAAGTTTTTCCGAGCTCGAGCGAGCTTAAAAAATTTGAGCTCGATAATGAGCTCGAGCTGCTTCGAGGTTTTTTTTTTTTATAGTAAGTTGGTTTAATAGTGTAAAAAACCTTGCAATATCATGATAGGGTTTAGACTTAAGAGTTGACTCCCATATCAAATCTAATTAATATAGTGCTCCATAATAATCACTAATCATGATATAGTGTTCCTTGGTAATCATTAATCATGATAAAGTATTCAGTAAGAAAACAATAAATATATCACGATATAGTGTTCTTTTGATTGTATTAATCGAATGTGTTTAGTGTACAATACTATACAATAAGTGTGCTCTTACTTCTAAAAGGTTTTGAAGTATATACTAGCAATGTGAACAATGAACAATTCAATAACTAAACTTTGGTTTTGCTTATTTTGTTTTATGGTTTAGGGTTCTTTGACGGGCAACTTGAAGTCCTATTCTCACTTGATCGCAGAGAAAGAAGAAACTAGATCAAAATATCATTTTTAGTTTTTCGTAATTGGGCTAGTTGAATTTGAGCCTCCAAATAAGTATTATACAATAAATAAAAAAAACTATTAGTATTCTTACAACAAATTTATTTAGAGTTGAGAATATATATATATATATATAAAAGACTTTTTTTTTTTCAAAAATGGGGATTGATTGTGGGGCCCACACCACATTGAACTTCAATGATCCGAATTGTCTATTTTTCAAGTTGCACCTCATAGATCATCTTTACAAAATATTAGCCAAATCGAAAATGTTCGAAGCATCTAATTGAGTTCAAAGAAATTGACGAACACTATGTTCTAAGAAACACTAAAATTGCATCGTGACAATTAAGTGGGCAAATGGTTTCGGATTGAATTGATTTTTTGCAAAGATAATCTATGAATATAAACTTAAAAAATAGAAGGTTCGGATCGTTGAAGTTCAATGTAGAGTGAGTCGTACAACTACTAGACTTGAAATATATATATATATATATTAAGTATTAGTATTTGTCAAGCTTAAACTACCGAGCTGAGCTCAAGCCTACAATCAAGCTGTCTCGTATAACATTTCGAGTTGTTCACGAGCCGAACATACCAATGCTCAAGCTTGACTTCTTTATTAATCAAGCCAAACTAGGCTTGACTTGGTTCTTTCATGAGCAGAGCTTTGGCGAGCCAAACAAAAGCCTAACCAGGTGCAAGCTCGAACTGTTTCGAACCAATTTACAATCCTATCCTATACATAAATTAGTCTATCTGATTGAAATAGTCAGCGCAATCCAATGTACCAAATAAAACTAACTAAAATAGTTAGTACAATCTGACATACCAAACGAGACCTATAGTGACCCTGTGAATTCTCTTTAAAAAAAAAAAGAAAGGAAAAAAAAGAAAAAAAGCTCAAGACTCGTACGCTGCGTTTTGCGTTTTAATTTGGCAGAGTGTAATGTATAAAAGCCCTACCAAAACCCTAATCCAATTTCCATCACCTCTCTCTCTGCGTCTTGGATTCTTGAGAAGCCAGCCATGGGGAAGGCGAAGGCGAAGGGCAAGAACCGTTTGGACAAGTACTACAGACTAGCCAAAGAGCATGGCTACCGCTCCCGAGCTTCATGGAAGCTTGCCCAGCTCGACACCAAGCACCAATTCCTCCACTCTTCTCACGCCGTCCTCGACCTCTGCGCCGCCCCCGGCGGTTGGATGCAAGTCGCCGTGCAGCGCGTGCCCGTCGGCAGCCTGGTTGTAGGCGTCGACTTGGTCCCTATCGCCCCGGTCCGCGGCGCCTTCTCGATCCAGCAGGACATCACCAAGCCAGAGTGTACGGCCAGGCTCAGAAAGCTGATGAAGGAGAACGGCTGTTCGGCTTTCGATTTGGTGCTTCACGATGGGTCGCCCAATGTCGGCGGCGCATGGTCTTCGGAGGCCACGGCTCAGAACGCTTTGGTCGTTGATGCGGTGAAGTTGGCTACTCAGCTTTTGGCTCCCAAAGGAACATTTATTACTAAAGTATGTGTTGAATTTACATATTGGCAATTGGGTTTTTGTGGGTTTGTGTTGGATTTTTGGTATTCTGTGAGAAATGGGTTAATTCAAGTGAAAAGTTTGAGTTGTTAAGTTTCAAGTTCTATTTGTTTGATTCATTACTGCATTCCATATTAATTTAAACTTGTTTTTCAAGTATTTTTTTACATTTGATATATATATATATATATATATATATATTTTTCATAATTTAAATTTGTTTTTCGGTTCAATTCATATTCTGAATGGGGCCGCGGTTGGAGTTAATTATACTTCAATATGAATGAAATTTCTGTTTTCAATTTTTTTTTTGAGCTCAAACTGTTTAATATGTCAAGAATTGAATTGCAACGTCATTAAACATAGAAGTATTTTGTTTTGTTTTAGAATGCACGCTTATTATTGTTTTGTCGCAGATCTTCAGGTCGCAAGATTATAATGCTGTCTACTATTGTATGAAGGAGGTGATTTTATAGTTCTCTATTTATTGTAATTCTTTATATTGATGGACGAGTTGATCCTAGTATATAGATCACAAAACATATTTATTCCAACCCTCTGGATTGATTAGCATGTCTGATCCTGGTATATAATCTGCAGTTATTTGAGAAGGTTGAACAGGATAAACCAGCAGCTAGTCGTAGCTCATCTGCCGAGACATATCTTTTGGGTTTTAAGTACAAGGCTCCTGCAAAGATTGATCCGCGTCTGCTTGACGTGAAACATCTATTTAAGTCTGTAGAACCTCAGAAGAAGGTATAACTCATATTAGATGAAATAGAATACCAGCTTTATATAAGTACAAAATTATTGCCTTTTTGAAAAAAAATATTGTTTTAATATATTTATTTCTCCTTGTAACTCCTTGATATAGGTGGTAGATGTACTAAGAGGAACAAAGCAAAAAAGACACCGTGATGGGTAAATGTTCTTTCTAATTTTGTTTTTTTTTTGTTTTATATCTTTACCTGATCACTATTGTATGAGCTTCAGCATTCTAATTACCAAACAGGGTGATTGCATGTGTTTTTTTGCAAGATTTTATAATCTTTTAAGTAGTTGTAATTGTTTTTCCATATAAAATTCCAATGTAGGTAGGCAGTTTTTAACTGCAGAGTAGCACAGATGGGTCAATGATTTTGCTCTATCCACCATTGACCTTGTGTGTTTTGAGTTCTTATGATTGCTATCTCTACCTGGTTCTCTTTAGATTTTTGATTTCCTGTGATTGCTATCTCATAAGTGTTGCCTGATTGGGTTTTGTATACAGGTATGAAGACGGAGACACAATTTTGAGAAAAGTGTCTTCTGCTGCTGCTTTCATTTGGTCTGATGTTCCTCTTGATATCCTTGGTTCTACTACTTCCATAAGCTTTGACGATGAGGCATCTTTGCCCATCAAGGATCATGCGTTAACAACAGAAGAGGTAGTCATTTCTTATTTTTACTTTGCATGTTGTGTTCTCTTTATATAGATTCTGCTTTCCCCTACTAGCTGAAAAAAATGTGTTTTATTTGCCCCTTAAATACTTTGGAACCCTTGTAGTGTTCCAACCACTTTAACTATTATGGCTTGACAGGTTAAAACTCTTTGTGATGATCTGCGTGTTTTGGGGAAGCAAGATTTCAAGTACCTTTTGAAGTAAGAAATGCTGTTTCTTTTATCTATAAAATGCTCTTTTAGATTTAAAGTTGCATTTTGTTGCTAGACCATTAGATTCTTTTGCCCCCTTTTTAATCTGTAAATCACATCTCTCTGCTGTAACAGCATTTTTCTTTCTCTCGTTATCATTACAGTTATTGAGGGAAGGTATCTCTGCATTCTTTATGGATTTGAAAATTTATTCTATTTGGGCAATTGTTGGAAGTGACACCAATTAATCGCTAACTGTAACTGTTGGGACCACTGTATCTTTTATGGTCTATGATTCCCAGTATGATTCAAGTTTGGGTATCTTCATACTGTTTGAAGCAATTGATACCGATACCTTTATGAATTGAACTGTGGGCCAGTGTTGTCCTGTTCCTGAGACCAGAGTAGGATGTATATCATCTATGATTGTTATTAGTTCGGTTTGGGGTTTTGGCTGATCCCTGACCAGTTTGAGCTCTGAATGAGTTTCGTTAGGTCAATTATTATTCAACTTGGCTCGGGTCATTGCTCATGTCCACAAATAACTGCCTCCCGTTATTTGGTCTTACTTTCCAGTTGATGGGTTGTTTAACGTTCTGCTGAAGAAACATGGGAGGACTCCCTCTGCTGTTTTACATCATCACTTGGATTGTTGGAATAATTTAAATAAGTTAAGAAATAATTTTTAGTGATGGACAATTCAGATTGCAGAGAAAAAAAGGGAGGAAATCGTTAATTTGCAATGCATCTACTAGAGATGCATTGCATTGCAGTCGAGGTTTCTGGTTTCTTAGTACATACTAAGTTGTTATGATTCTATTGTCATTTAGGTGGCGGATGCAGTTAAAAAAAGCCTTATCTCCGTCCCAGAAGGCTGACGCTTCTACTACAGATGTTGAAAAGGAGGAGAATAAGGAGGATAAGGAGGATGATGAAGACAAAATACTCAATGAAATGGAGGAGCTGACGTATGCTATGGAGCGTAAGAAGAAACGAACAAAGAAGCTTCTAGCAAAAAGACGAGCTCAAGTTTGTAGCTTTTTGTTTTCTTTTTGCGAATATTTATGCATGATTACCTGCTGTTATTGTTGAGTCATGATACTGGTAGATGGTTAATGTTCTGGGGGAATATACACCATAGTTTGGAGATACGATGATAATTAATTAAATGAAGCCTGATATTATGAAGTTAGACTTTCTAATAGGTTTTAAATCCATTGAGCAGTGATGGCCCTGGAATCGCCACCTCTATTGTATGTTTGTATGCGCATTTTAGCTGGACTTGGTGCCAAAATAGGATTGCAGGGCTTTCCCCAGTTTGACCATATGGTCTTTACAAAGTTACTTGTTGGATTGGTCCTTAGGTCAAGTGATGATATTAGTGTAAAAGATAGTTTAACCTTTTCAATCAAATACGAAGCTGAAAGTTTGACAGCTTCTTGTGTGCTGTCAGCACATTCATGTTTTTGGTCTCATTTTATGTACAAAAATAGTTCGCCTTCTCTTTTCCCTTTTTTTTTTCGTTCAACAACTTATCCATGTAGAGTTAGATTTAAAGTTGTAATCTTCCAGGATAAGAACTATTGTTTATTTCTTTATTGTGAATATCAACATATGGCACATTGTTCCTTTACATTAAATCTATATATTGCAGGACAAGGTACGGAAGGCAACAGGGATGCAAATAGATGCACTGCAAGATGGTTATACTGACAATGAGTTGTTTTCTCTCGCTTCCATCAAGGTATGCTTCATTTCACAATACCTACCTTGGCACTTTGATTTTGTATCGGGAATCAGATTTCTGATTGAGGAGCTTTTTTTTGAACCTCGAAAGTTCATTTTTTTATGGACCTTCTTGGGGAAGTTAGATTATATTTTCAAGTCTTTGGTACAATAAAGGCTTCTATTTCACAACTTTTCTTCTTTTCATGAGCCATTGGGACCTTAATATACTTGATTTATTTATTTGTTTCGAAACAGGAGCATGACGTTATTATTAAATATTTAAAAAGGGTTTTACTGTACTCTATAATTTGGAAATACCCATATTTTTTATGTTATAATTTTACAATAGATGTTTCAAGCAGAACTTGTATGCTACTAGCTTACTGTTAGTTGGCTTTTCTTTCTCCCTTTGTCCGTTGACATTTGAAAGGATTTCATTTTTTTCTCCTCAAAGATCAAAATCTTTTTTTTCGTTTTTATGTTCCTTAATTTTTTCTTGACGAAGATAGTAGGTTCTGACTTTACCAACTTTACGTATAAATATGAATGCATATCTTGACTGTATTCTCGTCCTTCAGGGTAAGAAAGATCTGGTAGCGGTTGATTCCACTGAATATGATGGTGAGAATGGTGACCTTGGAGATAGTGAAAATGAGGAAACCCATGAGAAAACCCAAGAAGCATCATCCAGTGATATGGACTCTGATGATGAACGCAGAAGGTTATTCTTCTTGTACCTTATATTAGCATTAGATAAACTAATAATTCTATTATCTGTCTATGTATTAAATCACGTATTACTATTTATGATGTTAGATACGATGCACAAATGGAAGATCTTTTCGATAAGGCCTATGAACAGTACACGTCCAAAAAGGAGGGAAGTGCAAAGCAGCGGAAACGTTTAAAACAAGCACATTCTGAGGACGCTCAACTTTTGGAGGTATGAAGTTTTCATTATGCGTGGTGATATAAACAAAAATTTCACTTTAGATATGGTCTCATGCTGTGGGTCTGTTTCAGAGTAGTATTACTTAAAATCTCAATATCTTTCTGCAGAACTTTTTTTGGTAGGCAGGAGTGCATAGATGACGAAAGTATTTATATCTACAACAGAATAGTGCTTGTACTCATATATTTATTTATTTGGCCACGCAGGATGTTGATGGCAGTGATATAGTTCAGTCTGATTATGATTCAGACAAAGACCAGGGTATTCAGGAATCGAATCCTCTTTTGGAAGCACTTGATGAGGGGGATGGACCTACTCAAGAGGAAATTACGAATAACTGGTTTAGTCAGGATATCTTTGCCGAAGCTGTAGAGCAGGGGGATTTGGATAACTCTGGTAGTGAAGATGAAATGCAGGTTGAAAGGCAGGAGAAACTTCCCGTTCTAGAAAAGGCCAATGAAAAGACTGCAATTCAGAATGCCAAGAAAAATACTGAAAATGATGCTGCAGGGACCAAAGGTTGTAAACTTCAAGCTTCAAAGGCAGATGATGATTTTGAGATTGTCCCTGCTCCGGATACAGATTCAAGTGATGACTCATCATCAGATGAATCTGAGGATATGGATATAGATAAAAAAGCTGAGATACTGGCATGTGCAAAGAAAATGCTGAGGAAAAAGCCAAGGGAACAGATGCTTGATGATGCCTATAACAAGTACATGTTTGATGATGACGGCTTGCCCGGATGGTTTTTAGATGAGGAGAAGAGGCACCGTCAACCAATTAAACCTGTGACCAAAGAAGAGATTAATGCCATGAAAGCTCAATTCAAAGAAATTGATGCCCGACCTGCAAAGAAGGTTGCAGAGGCTAAAGCTCGAAAGAAGCGGGTTGCCTTTAGGAAGCTTGAGAAGGTTCGCAAGAAGGCAAACACAATATCTGACCAGCCAGACATCTCTGATCGTTCAAAGAGGAAGCAAATTGAACAAATGTATAAGAAGGCTGCGCCCAAAAGGCCTCAAAAGGAGTATGTGGTTGCAAAGAAGGGAGTTCAAGTCAGGGTTGGCAAGGGTAAAGTCCGTGTGGATCGACGGATGAAAAAGGATGCAAGGGGTAGTGGACCGGGTAAAAGGCCCGGAAAAGGCAATTCGAAGAAAGGAAAAACTGCCGCCAAGGGTGAAAGAGGAGGCAAGGGTGCCGGAAAGGGTGAAAGAGGCAAGGGGCCCGGAAAAGCTTCAGGAAAGCCAACAGGCAGGAAGAGTAGAAAATGAGAAAATATGGGCAAGCACGACTGAGCTTCCGTGTAATAGGGTGTTCGTTAGTTTGCGTGATCGATTTTGTTTTTCTTCTGCGATCCCATTTTTGTTTATTGGAATAAGTTATGATTGTGAGTTATTTGTTGTAGCCATCATATGGTTAAAACCTTAATCCTTCAGGAACGAAACAGTTATTTTGTAAAATTATGAGGGATGTTTTTTGAGTCCCTGTAGTTTAAACAAAAACAGTTGTTCGTTAATTCGCATGGTAAAATTGAAGTTTTGGCCCCGGTGGTTTGAACAATTTCACTTTTGTCTCGTACCTTGAACTTGGGTTTTTTTCACAATTGGATCGTAGAATTTGCAAAAGTTGATTTCTCGCAAGTTCTTTTCAGAGTCCATGAAAAATGAAACTAATGGCTTTGTAAGAGGTTTGATGAAGATGGTTCTTAAAAGAAACAAAATAACTCAAAGCAAATGTGCTCCCTGCATTTGCCTTCGATTTCTTTTTTATTTTTTTTAATACAACGATATTTTTACATTAAAGGGTTGAAGATTTAGGCCAAGCCACATAATAAATCAACCAAAATAATTTGAATACACTAGCCGCGCCCTGAATTGTTCACCCTCCACGTTCCCTACAAAGATTGGTGGGTCAGTTAACAAAGTCCAACTCTCCTAAAACATATCAAACGGAAGCTTGGGATTTGTTAGCACTGAAAAACAATAAATAAAAAAGAACCACCGCACAAACCGAACTGATCGGTCTGGTTCAACTGGTTTCGTCGGTTTTTCAGTAAGATTGACCACCCTTGGATTCAAGTCATATACTCGAATAGGAAAATTTTAACACACGACTATGCTCACATTAACTACTTGAGCTGCAAACCGCTTCCAACTAATAATAATAGTGGAACAAGTTTGTTTTTTAATGAATGTGGGTTTAGGCCATTTGAACTCAATATTGTGCAGCTTGTAGACTGAGTTTGAATTCCTCCTCTCGAAGCTTACAGTAATTTATAATAAAATATAATAAAACTTGGTTGTGTTTAGTCGAGATTTTACTTGGAATGGTTTATGACCCAAAATTTTTTTTGGTTTTTATTTTAATTTTAGAATTTTTTTTTTGAAATGTCATATAAACTTATACACTTTTTTTTTAATTTGTCATATGAATTAAAATATTAAGCGATTTGTCATATCAAGTTTAAAAAATCATTAATGTGTCATCTCACTATAACTCCGTTATTTTCAAGGTTATTTTGGACATTTCAACTCTTTTTTTTTTTAATGGACATGACTGACCACGTTGAATTTTCAAAGATTGTAATTAGTTAAGCTCCATGTTGGTGAGCCTAATGTACTTTTTTAGTAGTCACCATAAGTTTTTCAAACGAATGTGACATTTGTTTTTTACTAACCAAATTTTTTGGATTCGTACCAAAGAGAAGTAGAGAACTTGTGAAAATGAGGTCAAAAGTTTAAAACCAAGTTATTCTCCCACCCCTAGTGTACATATATCCTTGTATAAAAGAAAAAAAAAACTTGTGAAAAATGAGGTCAAAAATCCAAAATTGCTACAATTAATATTGCCATAGTGTGATTGTGTAAATCCTAAGTAGAGATAAATCATGAATCCTTCGGGATCTAGAAGATCTTTTCTATTGTACTTTGTTTTACTTGGAGAATAAGTTATTCTCTTTATTATTACTATAAATAAAGACTCTAGGCATGAAGAATATCATTTTAGATTTCCTCAAGCCATTCTCTCTTTCTCTCTTCCCTCTTGCCGCACCCTTCTTCTTCACTCTCTAAATTTAGGTCACAACACGTTATTAGCACGCTCTTAAAGCTACGCTAAAGAGAGTTCAACCATTTTCATTCATGGGAAGTATTACTTTCAATAATTTTTATTTTGATTAACTCTTTATTTTATTGAATTAATCTACTTGCTATTGATTCAATTTATTCTTTTTTTACATGTTGAACGTGATACAACGCATTGAAGATGAAAATCCAACGATTCTTCTACAAACCCGTTCACAATCTTCATCATAAATCAAGTAACCTCTAAAACATGGTTTCAATTTTGATATTTTTTCAGCTTTGATTACATGAAACATTTACCATGATGCATGAACCCTAATTTTACGCTTTTAAAATAATTTTAATCTTCTGCTTATTATTGTGTTCACATTTATTATCATAGGGTTTTTATCACGGTTGGTCCCTAAAATTGGACCTTCCAATCAAAATGGTCCCTGAAATTGAAAATCCATCAATTTGGTCATTCCGTTACATTTCCGTCAATTTTTCTGTTATGTGCTGAAGTGACATACAAGTGAGTCTCACCTATCCAGTTATATGGTGCCACGTGGATTAACCATAAAAAAAATTGTTTTTAAAAGATTTGGCACCATACAAAATAATTTTTTTATGGTTAATCCACGTGGCACCATATAATTGGATAGGTGGGACCTGATTGTTGCCACGTCAACACATAACAGAAAAATTGACGGAAATGTAACGGAATTACCAAATTGATTTGCGAGACCCAATTTCAGGGACAAAATTGATGAGTTTTCAATTTCAAGGACCAACGGTGATAAAAATCCTATATCATATATATTGTGGTGAATTGCTCAACTTCTAAATTTTATTAATTAAACATTGGTTGGTCTTCAACTTTTAATTAAAACGCTCTAAATTTTGATTGAAGTGCTTTCATCTTTATCTATTTCATTTTTTAAATTTCCATCTCAACATTTTATATGGAATTTAAAAAAAAGAAGAGTTTTATTCTTATTAAAACAGACATCTAGGATCTGTAAATTCATGAAAGTTGAAACTAGATTTGAATTTTCTAATAGGTAATTGCAGAAACGTGAGCTAAGAGTCTATTTTTTTAGTACAAAGTTTGATTGCTAAGATTTGATTGTTAAGAATTGACAAAATATGATTTTAGTACAAAGTTTTAATAATTTTTTTTTTTTAGGATTATACATAACGTACCATTAGCGTTGTACGTACCAAAATTAGAATAACACAACATACTAGTAGCTTGGTACGTACCAAAACAAGAATCACATAACGTACCAAAATACTAATACGTACCCAAATTAGGATTACATAACGTACCAATAATGTACCAAGGTATTGGTACGTTATGTTTGATATATACGAGAGTCACTCGATTAAGATTATGTTGTAGATACGGGAGGATTTGCCACTCTATATAGTATGGCCATGAATAATTGTGGAACTTTTGCTCTTAAAAAAATTGATAGAAATCGGAAAGGAAGTGATAACTATTATAAGATATATCTACTAGATTTTAGGAATTTTGTTGTGATATTAATTTGTGAATTAATACATAAATCAAATATAATGAAAATTTGAAAAATTTTAAATTAAAAATTACTAAAAGAATGTTTGATAAAAAGTTTAAAAACTATAGATGTTTGATTTAAAAATTTGGTTGTGGGGCTGTTAGTTAAGTTAGGCCCAACCCAATTTCCCACCACCAAGAAACCAAACGGTCTTGTCGTCTTCTCCACTCACACAGACACAGTCACCACCACTCTTTTCCTCCCTCTCCTTCGCGTGATTTACTCACCTCCACCAAAACCCTCACTCCGTCGCCACCACCACATTCACCACCTCTTCCGTCCTCCGTCCTCCTCCAAAAGTGAAGAATGTTTTGTTCAATTCCTTCCGCTTGTGGTATTTTTCCGTTAACCAGTTTCTTGTTATTTCGCATATGTGCTTTATTTCTCACTTACACCCATCTATTTGCTTCATTGCTTGAATTTCATTCATATCAATATGAAATTATATATACACACACGCACATAAAATATGTACACATAGTTATCTGTATGTACATATGACGATGATTATATCCTTTATTTCTCACATACGACGTTGATTTTCTCATTTTGGTTCACAAAGAAACGCAACACCAAAAATCAAAAGTTTCATTCACATGTGTTATGTATTCCATTCAAGTTCAAAATACACATGCAAAGCAAAGTACTCCAGAGGAAATTGAAGGTGAGCTTATTGAGAATACTAATGCCTGTATTTATACATGTGTGTTGTAGGCTCCCAATAAAAGGATTCCTAACCAAGCTGGGTAAAACTTAAAATTAAAGTTTTCCAAGAGAGAAAGGGAGAACGAAGAAAAGAGTAACATATGAAAAAAAGATTAGTTTCATGTTCTTATGATTTTCCTGCTTTTAGTAGGATTAGGATTAGTTTCCTGGACTCATAAAACAAAAGATTAGTTTCTTGTCTATCCCAAAAACAAACGGACTCTTTAAAAACCAAGGAACCATAATATATATAGGAAAGCTGAATCCTTGAGAGAAAAAGGAGAAAAAACATAGTAATGCCTACCGATTCGTTTGAAGGAGAAAAAAAACACAAGTGTTAAACATATTTGTTGATGCTTAATACAATTAATGTTCATATGTGTATTTTTACTAAAACTATATGAAAGGGAAAACTTGACTACTCAATGAGTCAAAAGCCAATTTTACTACTGAATCTTCAACATGATGCAGTATCGTATGGAATGGTCAATTTTTTTTATTTTTGTCCCTCTAGGCACAAAAGGTTGGAAGCGAAACTCAAAGAAAAACAAGAGAAGTCTACAAGCCATGTCATTTCCATCCTTTCAACTAAGGTAGCACAGAGAGTTCAACAAAGATGACACAAAGGGGAAGTAGCTGTCCCCATATGCTAGTTTTTTTGCACACAACCTGATGTAAAGTCAGCCAGTTTCACTCATATAAAACCCCCCAACAAGATGAAGTGCCTTTGAAATCTCAGACAAACTGGTTGAGGTACTCGTCGACAGTGGTGTACTTGACATCAGGGTAAAGAACTATAGCTTCCACTCCGAACGAGGGCTCGACTTCAAAGTTAGTGTGGTCTCCCTCCACAAAAACGGAGTGACCAATTGCTAGTATCACATTGATCGACATTGCTGCCTCTGCACAAATAACACAAATACACCAACTGATTTTAAATTTATCTCAAAATGTTTCAAAATATCAAAAACATTCCGAGCAATTTTCTCAGCATGACAATATTTGCGACTAACTTTGGATATTCTTGAGCAGTTGCTCCTCCGAGACATAGATCCTTGATAGGAATTTTACAACACACGCAAAAGGGTTAAAACTCCTATAAAACTTGCAAGAATGACAAGGTTGTTGTAGTACAAACGGAACTCGCAAGGTCGTTCTCCACAAGGATTATTAAATAACTCGTAGCAAACCAAATTCTAATTAACTATTGTAAAAGAGAATGTTGAGATGTTTGATTTTAAGACCTACTTAAATTAAAACAAATTTAACTAAAAAAAAAAAAGACAATATGCAAAATTAAAGCTAAGAGAAAAAGGAATAGTTTTGTCTTTTTTAAAAAATCAAATTAAAGAAGCACTAAGGATCCGCCGTCACCTTAGCAATCTTATATAGTTCTCTCAATTACTCACGACCTATACATGCATATTCCAAAGGTTAGGTATTCCTAATATATGCCTACTTGGACCCCCAACGTAAAGCATATATCACACATGCAATCCATTTGTGGTATTCAGATCAAATCTAAACATGCATGACTCATTAAGTTCTGTGAAACCTTTTGAATAACCATGCAATCCTTAAGACGTGGTATTCGTCCCAAGCGAACTTGCACAAATTAATCACAAGAAGCCTTCGTCAATTTCAGGGACCGACCTCTGACCAAAATTGCATCCCATTACTTTTCTAAACATCCTAATGGTGATCAAGTATCAGAACAATTAGATAGTTTAACCCAATGATTAATAATTTGAAAACCTGCATGCATATAATCATGAGCAAGTTGGAGAGAAACTACATAATCTTACTAAGGCTCGTGGCCTCACCCTAGCAAAAGAGAATTAGTTATGCATGTTCATAATAAAAATTATCAAGTTCTTCATTAAAATAATAAAGATCAAAAACACCTTGAATGGAAAAAGTCTGAAAATCTCTACGCTTGGCCAAATTTTCTCCTCAAGAACTCACGGGAAAAAAGAAGAGAATCTCCACTCTTTCCTGCTACCAAACCTATTTAACCTAGTTAACTCCTCCTAAATCATAGGTCTTCCAATCCAACCAGGAAACTAAATAAATAAAATAAAATAGGAAACATAACCCTAAATTAAATAGTAAAATTCGCCTAAGATCTGAAAAGCCATGTTTTGGACCCCTAAACTACTCCAAAACCGGCCCAATATAGCTGGATTTAAGGTTTGGAATATTCTAAACACTTCATCGAAAGGCCACAAATCCATCAGAGGTCATCTCGAGCTCCAAAAACGCCCTAAAAGCCCAAAACGTCACTTTTCCAGAACTGTGCACTGCTCCTTTATTTAATTACTAGAAAAAAACGTTTGGTAGAAAAAGCTGAAATTTTTGACACGATCAAGCTGAGAGACTCACGAACGTCCTCCAACTGGAATTACTCCAAAATTCATCCATTTGATCATGTTTTGCTCCAGATGAAGTCGAAAGTCCTACATTGAAAATATAATTCAAAGTATCAAAATTCTTCTAAAATAGTAACCAAAATGTACTAAGAATAGGGTTAAATATATAATATAAAATATGCTCATCAATCCTCTCGAGGGTTTTGCAAATCTTTTTCTCTTAAAGAGTAACAAGCTCATTGAATGAGATAGTAGTGGCCGGGGGCCTGATGTAGAGGACTTTGTTCATGGTTCTTGGGTCATCCATTGCTCTAATTGTGTAGGTCCCAATGTCATCTTCCTTGTTAAAAATTGCTGCAAATTCAAAGAAAATAAAAACCCCACCACATTTTGTCAAAAGCCAATGTGGGCTTTATGCAGCAACTCAAAGAAATACAACCCCATAACAACTATTTTTTTTTTTTTTAAACATATCAAAAGGAAGCTTGGGATTCAAGCCATACACTCGAGTATGAGAAATTGAACATGAGGCTATGCTCTTAACCACTTGAGTCGCAAGTTGCTTCCAACTAATAAAAGTAGTGGAACAAGTTTGTGTTTTAACGTATGTGGGTTTAATTAGGCCATTTGACTGCAGTACTGTGTGGCTTGTAGATTGAGTTTGAATCCCTCCCTCTAGTTTATAATAAAATAAAATAAAACTTGGTTGATCCACGTATATAAGTTGGGTGAGGAATTTTTTCTGGTCAGGTGATCCCGATTCTCTCGTGTTCCTCTTGTCTCCTGGCAGATGTGTTGTTGTCCAAAGTATCTTGGGGGTTTAGGCTTGAAAGATTTGTCAGTTCTGAATCGCTCTCTTCTTTTGAAACGTTGATGGGATATGTTTAAATCGCCTTCTTTGACGGCGAATTTTATGAGCGACCATTTCATGTATCGAGGTTTGATTTCGTTATCCACGTATAAAAAAAGTCTTCTGTTTGGCTTGGTTTCAAGAAATTCCTCCCCATTATCTTGTCGAATTTGACATGGGTCCTTGGAGATGATTCACAAGTTTTTTTTGGGTCGGATAATTGGTTGGGTAGGCCTTTAATCTCTCATCTTGAGATTCCTGATGCTCTAGCACATACTATTAATGCTCATGTGCGGGATTTCATTACTGGTTTTCATTGGGATTTGCCTGCCTTTTTTGGTAATCTATTTCCCGAGGTGGCTGCTTCAATTGATGCTACTCCCCTCCCTTTACAAGCATCAACGGATTGCTTGTGTTGATTGTGCCTTTTATCCGGCCTCCTTTCAGGGAAAGAGGCTTATTCCTATTTGCTTAATTTTGACAACCAGGTGCCTTGGGGAAGATAATTCGGTCTCAACGAATTCAGCCTCGCAAAAGTCTTCCTGTTTGGAAGGTGTTGCAGGGACGCCTTCTCACAGATTCGGCTCTTTAATGCATGAGAATTATGTTAGTTTCGTGCTGTTCTCTGTGTAACTCGGCTTCAGGGTCTCTTTCACATCTTTTTTTGGAATGCCCTTGGACGGTAGCTTTAAGGCAGTGGTTGTTTGCTCTCTTTTGAAAGCTTTGGGTTTTGGTGGCCTGTACTTTCATTTGGGGGATTTGGTCTCTCCGTAATCAGATTCAGTTTGAAGGAAAAACAGCCCCTTTTGCCAAGTGTTGGCTATTAGCTCGGTTTCGAGAAGCAGCTCTTGTGTGTTTCGTTCGTAGTAGTTCTTCCTCAACTGTGCTGCCTATTTATTCAGCTTTGGGTATCTGCCCATTTTTTGTTGCTGCCTCTTTCTTTATTTTGGTGATTTGGCGTCTGCGGCAATTCTGGATGGCTTAAGTTTAATATTGATGGTTCTTGCGACAATGGTTGTGCTGGTTTCAGCGGAATTTTTATTAATTCGGATGGGCATGTGCTTGGTGCTTTCTCCTCGAATACGGAGTTTCTTAGTTCAGCGGCTGTGGAAATTATAGCTTTCATTGAGGCGGTTCGTGTTGCTTGGGTTCAAGATTGGAAGCATATATATTTGGATTGAAATTGATTCCTCTTTGGTTATTAATTATCTTTATGAGGCCCTTTCTTCAATTCCTTGATTTCTTTTAGTCTGTTGGAATAATTGTTTATGGCGCCTTCGTCATACGAGTATTATTTGTACGCACATTTATCGAGAGGGTAATCAAGTTGCATATACATTAGCTTCTTTCGGTATGGTTGCTAGTGCCTATTATTGGTGGACCACTGTTCAATATTTTGCAGCTGCCGCTCATGCTCGTGACCTTGAGTTTCTTCCTATTTTTCGTTTTCATTGATGCTTTTTGTTTTTTTCTTCGCAAGTTTAGGCCTCTTACCCCCGCTTATAGTTTTATTATAGAAAATTAATAAAAAGCCCCTTGTAACTTTCTTTATCATTAAAGACACCAATATTTAATATTAAGGACACTTTCTTTATTATTAAGGACATTTTTTTAAAAAATTCAAAACTCTCATAAAGTGTGGCTCATTTTTTGTTTTGTCCATATAATATAAAAATGTACTTAATAATAAGAAAAGTTGTCTAGCTATTTTTCGTTAAAAAATAGTTGTGTGTGACTTTTTATTAGTTCTCCCTTGTATAAATTCATAGAGAATTCCTCTTTCTCTTACCCAAAGGTGTGGTTTATTCTTTATACAGTTCTAATCTATATGAATCATGTCTTAGTACTAAGGTATTGTTGGGGTCTTTTTTGTTGGAAGGCTTTACTGGGTTTTTATGAAGCCTTTGCGCCCCATTTATGAGTTAGCGAGAACTAGGCCCAAAGCATCCCGAAGGAGAAGTGAGTCCTAGGGAATACTTTGTTGTTCTTCCAGCAGCTCCTAAGTGCTTGATTTGATGTTACGCTGAACGCTTCCAGCGATGATAAATTATTTCCAGCGGCTTTGAAGTGCTTCCCTCGGCTATCAAAGTTCTTTCGGTGGCTTTTGAAATGCTTCCCGTGGTTGTCAAAGTTCTTCTTCTGGGGGCTGTTGAAGTGCTTTCCACGGTTGTCAAAGTTCTTCTTCCGGTGGTTGTTGAGGTGCTTTCCGCGGTTGTCAAGTTCTTCTTCTGGGGCTGTTGAAGTGTTTTCCGCAGTTGTCAAAGTTCTTCTTCCGGGGGCTGTTGAAGTGACAAGTTATTGTTGAAAAAGGCTTGGCATGCGAGCTTGAAGTGTGGGAGCTAAAGATCCACAAGTTTAGCAAATGAGATGATATTTGGTGTTAATTAGGCTTAAGTTTAGCGTGAGGGTTTCTAAGAGATTTTGGTGGTGAATGAGTTAGTCATGGTGGTTGGGTTCATGTGTAGGAAAATGAGGAACTTAAGGCTTGGCTTATGGATTTGGTGTTTTTACAGTAGATGAAAAGGAAACAATTGGAAGCAGGAGAGTGGGAAGCTTGAGGCTAAGCTTGTGGCTGGTGCAGGAAGCTTGCAGTAGCTTAAAGAGAGATTTCCAGGAGCTGGGAAAGGAAACAATTGGAAGTAGGAGAGTGGGAAGCTTGAGGCTAAGCTTGTGGTTGGTGCAGAAAGCTTGCAGTAGCTTAAAAAGAGATTTCCAGGAGCTGGGAGGAAAGGGTTTTCCTCTTTTGCTTGCAGCTCAGCCACCCCTTCCCCTCTTTCATCTGATATTGGCTTGCTTTTATAGAGGGTGAAAACTTTCTCTTATTTCTGTTGGGTAAAATGGTGTGCTGGAAACTACTTGTTTCCGGTGGGTAAATGGATGGATTGGAACTTTCTTATTTCCTATGGATAATAAGAGGCACCGGAAATGGCTTATTTCTAACGGCTAAAAGGGTGGAATGGAATCTTCTTAGTATCCTATGGATAAAAGGGTGAGATGGGTTGCAGCATGAATAGTTTCACGGGAAACATGTCTTGGTGCAGGGAAAAGGTGAGATAACTTGGTGTAGGAATAGGTTCACGGGAAACATTAGTCTTGGTGCATGAAAGGAGAATATATATATGTCTTGGGTGTATCGGTTGTTGTAGAGTAGTGCACGACTAAAATAGGGTGTTGGAAATTACCTCATTTGCTTACCCAGCGTGGGACTACTTCAAGCAATAGGCTTGGACTTTGGTGCTCCCAAGTAGACCAAAGTCTCTATTATCGAAGAGTTTCCATGGGACTTGTGGACCTCCGTAACCTTCCACACCTCAACCCCTCAAGCAAGCCCCGTGAAACCACATGTCTTGGGTCCATGTGAGCTTGGTAGGTGTTGGGTTTAAAAGAATGTGCTTGGCATGACGTGATATATTTTCTTGTTTGGCATGGCGTGAGAATTAATTAAACTTAGGTAAAACCTTGCTTACTATATAAAATTGGAATTAGCATAAAACCATATGATAGTATAGAACATTTGGGTCTTCAATCCTTTTGGCTTTGCGTGAATTTTTTGGGCCCTAACAGGTATATTCTATCTTGCCCATAGGTGTTAGTTATCTGTTTATGAAGTTTTTATACGGGGATATTAAATTGAATTTTTGTTTAAATTTTCAGTCTCTCAAGTGTTCAATGCTTCCATGAATTCAATCCAAACTTTAACTGGTTCCAACTTCAAAAAGTGGAAAAAAGATGTTGAGATGACTCTAGGGCTTCTAGATTATGACATAGCTCTAGATAAGGATGGACCGATCCTGCCAGATGAAGGTGTCACTGAGGAGATGAGGGCCAATCGAAAAAAGTGGTTGAGGGATAACAAGAAGGCTGTGATTGTGATGAAGAAGTCCATGTCGGATGCTGTCAAAGGAGGGATTAATTCCAGAGTCCAACAATGCTATGACTTTCTTAGCATCCATTGAAGCTAAGTTCAAAGAGTCTGACAAAGTCAAAACTGTCCACCTCATGAACACTCTCATGACCACTAAGTTTTGTGGACAAGGTTGTGTTAGGGAACATATTTTAACCCTAGCTGAAATAGGAGCAAAACTCAACAACCTCAATGTTGCCATTAGTGAGCAATTCTTAGTTCACATAGCCATCAATTCCTTGCCTTGAGAATATTCTCAAATGAGAAGCACTTATAATGCTATGAAGGATGCATGAAGTTTGGATGAACTCATAGCTATAAGTGTTCACGAGCAACAAAATCTGAGGGGTGGTAAGATGCCAAAATATGTCAATCTAGTTCAGGATGATAACAAAAGGGCTTCGACGGATGAAAAAGGATGCAAGGGGTAGCGGACAGGCTCAAAGGCCCGGAAAAGGCAGTTCGAAGAAAGGAAAAACTGCTGCCAAGGCCCAAGGGTGAGAGAGGAGGCAAGGGTGCCGGGAAGGGTGAAAGAGGCAAGGGGCCCGGAAAGGCTTCAGGAAAGCCAACAGGCAGGAAGAGTAGGAAGTGTAAAAATATGAGCATGCACGATTGAGTTTCCGTTTAATAGGGTGTTCATTAGTTTGCGCAAGATTGATTTTGTTTTTCTACTGCTATCCAATTTTTGTTTATTGGAATAAGTTATAATTGTGAGTTATTTGTTGTAGCCATCCTATGGTTAAAACCTTAATCCTTCAGGAACGAAACAGTTTTTTTGTAAAGTTATGAGGCGTATTTTTTATTTTTTCTGGGTCCCTGTAGTTTAAAGAAAAACAGTTGTTCGTTAATTCGCATGGTGAAATTGAAGTTTTGGTCTCGGAAACATTTCCTATCAATTTTACATTTTATCAACAATTTATTTTGGATATATTACCTGCTATTCAGTTAGCTGTTGAGTAACTACGACAACTCCTGAAATGTTTAGTTTCTTTTGTAAAGGTAGCATGTAATTTTTTTTATCCATTTCTTGTTGTTGTCCTAGTTAATGTGCTCCGTACATTTGCCTTTGAATTCTTTTTTAATTTTTTTAATACATCGATATTTTAACACTAAGGAGTTGAAGATTTGAGCTAACCCATAAAATAAATCAACCATAATAATTTAGTTACGAACATACTGTCCGCGGGAGTATTACTCCTTGAATCGTTCACCCTCCACATTTTGTAGGTAAGTAGGCCAGTTATCAAAGTCCAACTCTTCTAAAACATATCAAAAGGAAGCTTGGGATTTGGTTAGCACTGAAAAACAATAAAAAAAAAAAAAACCACCGCACAAACCGAACTCATTGGTCTGGTTCAATTGGTTTTGTCGGTTTTTCAGTATAATCGACCACCGCTGGATTCAAGTCATATACTCGAATAGGAGAATTTAAACACACGATTATGCTCATATTAACCACTTGAGTTGCATGCCGCTTCCAACTAATAATAATAGTGGAACAAGTTTGTGTTTTAATGTATGTGGGTTTAGGCCATTTGAATGCAATACTATGGAGCTTGTAGACTGAGTTTGAATCCCTCCCTTGAAGTTTACAGTAATTTATAATAAAACTTGGTTGTGTTTAGTTGAGATTTTACTTCGAATGGTTTATGACCCAAAAAAAATGGTTTTCATTTTAATTTATCTTTTTTTGTTTGTTGTATTTCGTAATTAATTTAATTTAATTTAATTTCTTTCCACATGCAGAAGCTGGTTCCATATTATATCACTTCATCTCAAATTTGGTGTTTCAAGTTAATTGTGTTCAAATTCTTCCTGCAAAGGTTTAAGGTTTTCCTTGCGCAATGGGTCTCAGTTTAGAGTCCAGTGTTCAAATCAGACTCGTTGTTCCTTATGTACGGGTCTTCGGGTGTCCCCTTCCCTTATAAAGCCTCTCTCTCGTAATCGGTCGTCGATGTGGGACTATCAGTTAAGTTAGGCCCAACCCAATTTCCCACCACCAAAACACCAAACCAAGACGGTAGTCTTCTTCTCCCACTCACACACCACTCACCACACACAGTCACCACTCCCTTTCCTGTTAATTTCCACCATTACCATTTACCACCCTTCCTCTTCTTCACCTGATTCACTCACCTCTACCAAAACCCCGACTCCATCGCTGCCACCACATTCACCACCTCTTCCGTCCTCCCCTAAATGTAAAGAATCAGAGGAGGACACTGTTTGGCATAATGTTTTGTTCAATTGTTTCCGCTTCTGGTATTTTTCTGTTAACCAGTTTCTTGTTATTTCGTATATGTGCTTTATATCTCACTTACAGCTATCTATTTGCTTCATTGTTTGAATTTCATACATACCTATATAGTGGGTTTTAGTTAAAAACAACTGAATTTCAAGGGGTAAAGTCACATTTTCAGGTAAATATATGCACATATCACATATATATGACGTTGGTTTTCACATATTGGTTTACAAGAAAATACAACACCAAAAATTCAAAGTTCCATTCACATGTTGTGTATTCCATTCAACTTCAAAGTACACATGCAAAACTAGTCTCAACTCTCTACTTTGTATATAAAACATAATTAAATTAGTAGAATTTTTATTCATCACAATAAAGTTACACATCATAAAAGTAACTCAATAATACGATAACCAAATAGAGAAAACACAACAAATTAAACTCCTAATCCCTAATTAATCTCAACTCTTTAACTCCATTTTTTTTATAGAATGGTATTACTTCTTAACTCCCTCATTGAAATCTTTACTCAAATCACGATTCGGGGCATTAGAGCCAACTCTGTTTTTATAAGGTTGGGATTTTTTCGGAGCCGGCGGGCATGACATTTCTTTGGTTCCTTTAGCTTTTGGGGTTCCATCCATCTTGATCATTGAAATTTGCTACAACGTACACTACTACACAACAAACAAACGCAATGAGGCAATTGAAGACGTCCAAAGTAAAGTATTCCAGAGGAAATTGAAGGTGAGCTTATTGAAAATACTAAGGCCTGTATTTATACTAGTGTGTTGTAGGCTCCCAATAAAAGGATTCCTAACCAAGCTGGGTAAAACTTAAAATTAAAGTCTTCCAAGAGAGAAAAACTTAAAATTAAAGTCTTCCAAGAGAGAAAGGGAGAACGAAGAAAAGAGTAACATATGAAAAAAAGATTAGTTTCATGATCTTATGACTTTCCTGCTTTAGTAGGATTAGGATTAGTTTCCTGGACTCATAAAACAAAAGATTAGTTTCTTGTCTACCCCAAAAACAAACGGACTCTTTAAAAACCAAGGAACCATAATATATATAGGAAAGCTGAATCCTTGAGAGAAAAAGGAGAAAAAACATAGTAATGCCTACCGATTCGTTTGAAGGAGAAAAAAAACACAAGTGTTAAACATATTTGTTGATGCTTAATACAATTAATGTTCATATGTGTATTTTTACTAAAACTATATGAAAGGGAAAACTTGACTACTCAATGAGTCAAAAGCCAATTTTACTACTGAATCTTCAACATGATGTAGTATCGTATGGATATTGCAGTGAATCAGTTAGTGGAGCTTAGTATCTTTGTTAGTGCCATGCATGTCATGGAATGGTCAATTTACTGATTTTTTCCGTTTAAAAAGTTATGATCTTCTAAGCAAGGATTATTGTTGTCATGACCCTGGGCTCTCTACTATTTACATCGTTCTCACCTATTTTGGGGATAGGCCATTTTGATGAGATGCAAATTTAAAATGTAAAAATCACATTTACATCTCATTTTATATCTACATTAACTATTCTTTAGATTAGGGGTAATTTTTCAAAATAGGTTATGAAGTTTTAATTTTCTCATTTTACACCCTAAGGTATTGAAATTGTATCAATTCGTGTTTTTGGTTTGATTGATTGTATGATAATTCATTGAATTGATGACGTGGTGAGATTGAGATCCTTATATGGGCTAACGTGTAAGTCACATTTCCACCACATTGACAAAAAAACTCATCAATTTAATGGAGCATTAAACATTCAAAGAGACAAAAGGTGCAAATTGATACAATTTCAAAAGTTCATGGTGCAATATGAGAAAATTGAAACATTATAACCCATTTTGAAAATCACCCCAAACCTAGAGGGTGTAAAATGTAGTTAGCTCTAAATATAAATATAAATCATGAGAGAGATGTAAGTTTGAAATTTCATTTATTTTGCTCTCTTTGACTAACAGAGCCAACCTCCTAAAAATATTAAAAAGTTCAACAATTTTATTTACATCTTCCGACAAAGATGGATAATTTGCATTCCTCCATATTAGAGAGCTTTACAACAAATAAAAAAAAATATAAAATGCCTATTTCAAGGCATTTTGCATCTTTCATTGAAGATGTTCTTACATGCCTACAAACTGTCTATTTAAAAGATTTCCAACGGACAAGAGATATGTGTTATATACCTCCACATACGACCATATTGAATGTGGATAGTAGGGCAAAAAAGGCACAAAAGGTTGGAACCAAAACTCAAAGAAAAACAAGAGAAGAAGTCTACAAGCCATGTCATTTCCACCATTTTAAGAAAGGCAGCACAGAGAGTTCAACAAAGATGACACAAAGGGGAAGTAGCCACCAACACAACAAACTCTCCTATGCATTGAATTAGAACCACCAACAAGATGAAGAGCCTTTCAAATCTCAGACAAACTGGTTGAGGTACTCGTCGACAGTGGTGTACTTGACATCAGGGTAAAGAGCTGTAGCTTCCACTCCGAAAGAGGGCTCCACTTCAAAGTTAGTGTGGTCTCCCTTCACAAAAACCGAGTGACCGACCAATTGCTAGTATCACATTGATCGGCATTGCTGCCTCTGCACAAATGACACAAATAAACCAACTTGCTTGGCCTTGATTTTCACATTTGGTTCACAAGGAAACAGAACACCAAAAACCCAAAGTTTCATTCACATGTCTTATGTGTTTCATTTAAGTTAAAAGTACACATGCAAAACTAATCTCAACTCTCTACTTTGTATACAACACATAATTAAACTAGTAAAATTTTTATTCATCACAATAAAGTTACATCATAAAAGTAACACAATAATACGATAACCAAATAGAGAAAACAACAAATTAAACTCTTAAACCCTACTTAATCTCCACTCTTTAACTCCATCTTTTTCTTAGTAGCATGGTATTACTTCTTAACTCCCTCATTGAAATCTTTACTCAAATCACGCTTCGGGGCATTAGAGCCAACTCCGTTTTTATATGGTTGGGATTTTTTCGGAGCCGGTGGGCATGGCACTTCTTTGGTTCCTTTAGATTTTGGGGTTCCGTCCATTTTGATAACTGAAATCCGCTGCAACGTACACTACTACACAACAAACAAATGCAAGGAGGAAATTGAAGATGTTCAAAGAAAAGTACTCCAGAGGAAATTGAAGGTGAGTTTATTGAGAATACTAAGGCCTATATTTATACAAGTGTGTTGCACCCTCCCAATAAAAGGACTCCTAACCAAGCTGGGGTTAAAGTCCTCCCAGAAAGAAAGGGTCAAACGAAGAAAAGAGTAACGTATGAAAGAATGGGTAACGTCTATGAACAAAAGATTAGTTTCCTGTTTAGGATTGGTTTCCTAGAATCATAAAACAAAAGATTAGTTTCTTGTCTGCCCTAAAAACAAACGCACTCCTTGAAAAACAAGGAACCATAATATATATAGGAAAGCTGAATCCTAGAGAGAAAAGGAGAGAAACCAGAGTAATGCCTATTGATCCGGTTGAAGGAATTGCTCTTGATGAAGTTCACCTGGTTTATTTGTATGGGCACATAAGTAAAAACATATTGCTGATGCTTAATACAATGTTCATATGTGTGAATTTGCATACGGCAGTAAACTATATTACATGCATTGTATTTTTACTAAACTTTTTTGGGCAAACTACATTGCATTATAAAGCCAGAAAAAGCAGCAGCAGAAAACAGAACCATCCAAAAACAACATACTAAACTTTATGAAAGGGTGATCAAATGAATGTACGTACGAACAACTTGTACTTTTTGGGTTTGAACTAATTATATTGAATTATTGATCAATGTTAGACCCTCCAACAATTGTTCAAGTTTTTGGTCTGACTGATGAAAATGGATGACCGTGTCTGTCTGTCTCAGAATTCCAGAAAAATGTAGACATCGTAGCACAGGTAGTTGGCCATGGCAACAATCAAACTGGACTTGCCTTAACCGGGATGGCATAAAGTCAGATGCCAGTTGAGTACTGAATCTTCAACATCATACAGTATCATATGGAATGGAAGTTGCAGTGGATCAGCTAATGGACTTTTGCGTATACAAGTGATTTTCTCATATTCTCTTGTGGGTTCCAGTTTCTCATGCTTAAAGGTCATCGTTCAATTTCCTCCCCTTTGTCTCACTACGGCAAAGTTTAATGGTTAAGATTTCATTGGTCTAGTGGTTGTTGAAGAGTAAAGTGTGGTTGTAGGAATTGGGTTTACTTGTCGGAGTAAGGTACGGAATGTGTGTTTCAAATAACCCAAACTTGTTTGGCAAGTGCTTTTAAATGATTAAAAGCGTTTTTAGAGAAAATGATTTTGGAACTAATCCTTAGTAAAAGTGCAAGTTAATCCTGAAAAAAAACACTTGAAGTGTTTTGTGCAAGAAGCACCAGCAAGTGCTTATGAAGAAGCACCAGCAAGTGCTTATGAAACCCAAAAATATTTTCTCTAAAGAGTTTTCAGTCAGTTAAAAACACTTACCAAACGAGCCAAAAACAATAACATTTAAAAGGAAAGCAAATTTAGAAATTTGTAGGGTGATGCCATCCATGGAAAACTTACCTTCCTAGCTAGCATACGAATTGATTTTCCAATTGAAAAACTGCTTGGGAGGAAATTCATGAAGTCTAGACTTTTCTCCAGTCCACATTAATTATGTGAGAGAGAGAATTAATTTGGCTTGGCTTGTTATGAGTGTGTACAAATTGGCTCTCTGCAACCTGTCACACATGCATAAGAGGCAAAACAACCTCTAACTATGTATTCAAAGGGCTTCTCTGGTTGTTGCTTCACAGGAGAAGGCTTGCAGGCTAGATATCTAAACAAGTTTGGTGCTCATATCAATCGATTGCAGTTCGGCTAACATGAGATCCACCTCGAGAACAACTTTGTTGGTTATCTTATGTTTGTGTAGTTTAAGAAAATATGGATGTTGCAGAGTCATGGTGACTACTACTCCAGGAGAAGACGACATGGATTTGGAAAGACAACTTCAGAGTCTTAACAAGCCTCCTGTCAAAACCATTCAGGTATTTGTATATATGATTCAAGTCTCTGTGTTTAATTTGTATAATCCAAATAAAATTAATTCTTCAAACCAAAGGCTACTTATGGTAGCAATTTTCACACTCCCATTTTTTTTCGTCCGAACTCATCTCCTTGATTCTTCTTCAATTTATTTATTCCTAAAACTAGAAAACAGAAGGAGGTGCATGGGGAGAAAACGGGACTGCGAAGATTACTTCCCTGTTACAACTACTCGTCCTTTAAGAAAGAAAAAATTATCTTTTGGTTTTGACTTTTGATTTTTTCCATTTTTTGTGTCAAAGCGTGGAGGTGACGTTATTGATTGCATAGACATTTACAGCCAGCCTGCACTTGATAATCCTTTACTCAAGAATCACAAAATCCAGGTAAATTAAATCTTTCGATGTTCCTATATTTCATTGTTGAAAACAAATTAATTCTGAAAAGGGAACTGAGCTGTGCCTCCTTTACTACTAATTGCATAATTTGTGCATAACTTATGCAGTTGCGACCAACTTCATTTCCAGCTGAGACTCAAAAATTGGCTTCTATGAGTGATCCGATATCCGAAACATGGTCTAGAATGGAAGCATGCCCTAAGGGAACAGTTCCTATACCTAGAACCACAAAGGATGATTTAATAAGGGCCAAAAGTCTTTCACATCAAATGTTTCGCAATGCCGGAAAAACTAAAGCTCTTGCCCCGAACACTCATGTAAATACTGATAACTACTTATGCCTTAATTAAATTCTTGTACATTAATAATGATGTCTCGAATTTCTAGTCTAGACCATCTAATATCTCTCTCATTTCTTGTCAGACTCAGCAAGTGTTTGTAAGAATAAACCAAAAGGCCGGTGTCGCATACTATGGAGTAGCTGGGATCTGTTCGATTTACAAGCTACCCTCGTCGCTGGATTGGTCTAGCACTTCCAATGTTTGGGTGGAAGGTGCTCCACTGGGAAACTATAATGTTCTTATTGCTGGGGCGATGGTATGTACATATATGTGACGCATAATTAGTTTCTCAACAACAATCTGCGATTTTCCAACTTCTTTTTTCATTTAGTATAAACACATTAAAATATGTCGTATTGTCATAGGTGTCACAACCAATAAACGGCGATGACATTCCTCGATTATTTGTATATTGGGTATGTTGATCTTTCATTTTCTCCTTTCCTTTCCTTCTTCAAAATCTGTTTCCTTTTAAAGGCCGTAAAAATTAGGTAAAATGTTTTCTTAGCATACAAATGATTATATTGTCGGGCATATGCTTATCTTGTTAGACTATGAATCTGAACCACACATGTAGGCAACAATCACATGACTTATTTATTATTCAGATTCACAATCTTACAATGTAAAGAAGTACAATCCGGGAGAAGAATACAATCACCATGACTTATTTATTATTCAGATTCACAATCTTACAATGTAAAGAAGTACAATCCGGGAGAAGAATACATTAATGTGCTTACTCAACTTTGTCTTTGTGAACATATAGGCAGATGGAGATAAGACCGGGTGCTTTGATTTGCTCTGCCAGGGGTTTGTACAAACTGACCGGACTGCTGGTCCGAAAACTTCTCTAGAACCGGTATCTAAGTTTGGTGGAGATACATATGATGTCGGATTGTCAATCTACCAGGTAATTGTTTGTGTTTCTTTTCAATGTTGAAATCATGCAATAAATTGTTATTACATATATATTTTGCTAATAATCATTCATGTTAATTTCTTTGACTTTGAATATACAGGATCCGATATCAGGAAATTGGTGGCTTCAGATAGGTGCAAAATCGAATATTACAGTGGGGTATTGGCCAAAGGAAGTAGTACCTGGCTTAGTCAATGGGGCTGAAGATGCAGGGTGGGGAGGCATTGCCATGGCTAAAGAGAACGAAGACAGCCCTCCGATGGGGAGTGGTCAATTCCCCGATGGTTTCTACGATCATGCTGCCTATTTTAGAGAAGTTCGTTACATGCTGAAGAGTCTTGAACAAATAATTCCCTCAGATTCTGATTCTGTAACTGAACATGTAGATGGAACTGGCTGCTATGCCTTACAAAATGATAAAGATACATGGCTCGAGGGTTGGCGTTATAGATTCCTCTTTGGAGGACCAGGTGGTAATTGTGGGAATTAGAATGAATGTACAAACTTCATTTTATGGGAAGCAAATAAGATCTTCTGCTATGCTTGTATTATACAAATGCCAAATAAGATCAATTTGCTTTCGGAGCCCCTCTTACGGGCAACAAAATAAGAGTTTCAATGCATTAAGACAACAAACTCAGTTAAGTTCTTTTACACCAAACACGTAGAGCGCATTTTTGCTCACCGACCTTAAGTGGTGGTGATGCTTATTATCCCATCAATTCCCGATTAGATGAGTAAGCAAAACTATAAGGATTTACAAAAGGGAGGCAATATGAGCTCTTAAAAAGGTAATATGAGGTCTTAAAAAGGCTTATTTTTTGCCATGCCCCTGCAACTCTACTTTTATTTTTTGCCATGCTGAAGAAAAAGCCAAGGGAACAGATGCTTGATGATGCCTATAACAAGTACATGTTTGATGATGACGGCTTGCCCAGATGGTTTTTAGATGAGGAGAAGAGGCACCGTACGTCAACCAATTAAACCTGTGACCAAAGAAGAGATTAATGCCATGAAAGCACAATTCAAAGAAATTGATTCCCGGCCTGCAAAGAAGGTGGCAGAGGCTAAAGCTCGAAAGAAGCGAGTTGCCTTTAGGAAGCTCGAGAAGGTTGAGAAGAAGGCAAACACAATATCTGACCAGCTAGACATCTCTGATCGTTCAAAGAGGAAGCAAATTGAACAAATGTATAAAAAGGCCGAGCCGAAAAGGCCTCGAAAAGAGTATGTGGTTGCAAAGAAGGGAGTTCAAGTCAAGGTTGGCAAGGGTAAAGTCTGTGTGGATCGACAAAGCCGCTACCGCTTGCATGGTGAGGGGTTTTTTTTCTGGATCCCTGTAGTTTTAACAAAAACAGTTCATTAATTCACATGGTGAAATTGAAGTTTTGGTCCCGGTAATTTGAACAATTTCACTTTTGTCTCAAAGCTTGAACTTGGGAATTTTAGAGCTTGTTTGATAATCATCAGTTTTTAGTTTTCACTATGTAAACTGCAAAGTGTTTTATAATTTATTTTGTTAAGAGTATTTATCATTGTACTTAATTTTCCATCTTTCATTATCGCTTATATATGTATATATTATATATATGAAAAAATAAAAACAATGGTGCGGGAGGGGGAGGGGCGATGTATATATTATATATATGAAAAAATAATGATGTATATATATTATATATATGAAAAAATAATGCGGGAGGGGGGTTGGGGGATACGAAAATAAATAGAGTGTGCATGAATAACTTCTAATGTGTTGTAGTTTTTGGACAGAAGATCATGGAGTGCACATATTAGGATCGACCCAATGCAATAGTAAGCATAGCTTTTTGATAGTTTTTCAAATGAAAACTATTATTGCCACTCTAAAAAAAAGTCGTCATCTGCTCAAAATTATAAATACACAAGGAAAATTTTGTATAGACAGAAGTGAACGATAGCATTTTCGGAGTGCCAATAATATTTACACTGACATTTGGGTCTTATGCGGTGGCTCACCCTTTAAAAACTAAAAATAAAAAATAAAAATTTATTTACACTAACGGTAAAACCGTTATTGGTTATCTCGCGCTTGTAGCCGTTCTAAAACAATGTCAAATAGGCACTAAATTTGACATTTTGATTTCCAATGCATTGGAACAACCCTAGAGCCACCAAGTTCTAGATTTGAGAGAGAAACGCTAACCACCTTCTCATTAGCCTTATTATTTAGAACTTCTCACTTATATTCATGCCATGTGTCGTTGTTGTTGCACTTAATAAATAATACAAACATAACACTTACTAACTGATTATCGCTTAAACGCTTTTATAAATATGGGTCTTACATTAGTACACTTACATCAATCTTTATATATAACTAGTGCAAGGTGAGCACCTAGCTCACCTTCATTCATATTCATTTCATGTTCAAAGTTGAAGTCCATAAAACCTTCAACATATTTATCTCATGTATTAAATCCGCATTCCATCAATTATTGTGTAAGAGCATGATTTAGTCCTTGGTATCAATGTCACCCAAATGCTCTCATCTCCATCTGCCTCCAAATTTTCCAGTACTTTTGAGATCCCTAACTTAAGTTTGGTCGTTCTGTTACTATCTCTTCTGCCATGAGGTATGTGAGCAAAGGTTCCTACAAATTCCCTCGAAACCGGGCTAATTATACTCTCATCCAGTAGATTTATATACACATCAAATTTGACATACTGGATTTCTCCGATGAAGTTGATCCAATGAGATTCACTTTGGACATCAATTCCATGAACAACCAGCACCTCTTCCTCCTTGTAAAGTCTAGATTTAAGTGTTTTTGGCTTTCCTTGTCAAAATTGTAATTTACATCACACAAGCTCTTAGATGAGTCTCAATTAGATTAGATTAAGGATGATACATCACTTTGAAGAATCAGGCATGAACTCAAGAGAGGTTTGGTTATGCATATGCATTCAATGTCATTATTTTTTAATGCATTTCACGTCATAGTGTTTTATGTCTTTCTGACTAGTCTTTTTGTCTAATCAAATAGAGTCTGTCTTATCCAGAAAGCTGGCACACCAATTAAGAAAACCCACATGGGTCACTGACACTATTCAGTTCCCCAATGCAGTTCCCCACCGTTGATCTTGAGAGATCTGTTTTGGTTTTGACAGCTGCCCTTCCTTTGGTTTCTGATTCTTTAAGGTTGTTTGGGTCACCTGGAAAAAGTGGTTTTTTGCACAAACAAAATATCCAAAAAAAATCAGAGAGTTGTTTTATAGCCTTGGCTTCCTCTCTGTTGAGTTTACAAACCCAGCAACAAACAGTTTTGCATGAGCATTTAATTCTCGTGTTATCATACACAAATCTTTTGAAAACTTGTTTGTTTTGTTCATGGTCTAAAACTTAATATTTCTACATCTTCATATAGACTTGTGTTTTTGGATTCACGTTGGTTCTTTCCTCAATTATTTTGAGCGGGAGAAACTGACTGGTCAGTTTTGAATCCACATTTGCATTTCATCTTTACATCTCCATTCCATCTGCTTGGTTCATGCCTTGACTCAGTGCCACAAGACGTTGAGCTAGTAGAAACAGCTGCCATCTCGTGAAGACCGAAGCAAGATCCATTTGGTGCTAAATAGGGTTGCACAAAGGTACAAGCTGCCCTTTGAACATGTTTAGGATTTGAGCTTGTTGTGTGTAACTTTGTATGAACCTTATTCATCACTAGTGGATAGGACTCCTTGGAGTCCCCTGGTTTTTTAACCCAGTTAGGGGTTTTTCCGGGCACCAAAATTATTGTGTGTTATTTGTTATAACCTGTTTAACTTGCCTTACTAAGTTAATTACATGCTTCCTCCATGTTATCGAATTTATATGATATGTTTGATGCATGCCTGTCTTGCTGAGTTGAATCTGTGGTATATCTGATTAATTGTGTAGTCTGGTCAATTAAGGTTTTTACCTGTATTAGGGTTTGCTGTCTGTAACATTCTTGAAACTAATTGACTAGTTGTTAGACTAGTCAGATAGACAAGAAATTATGTTCGTTATAGGTTATTCCGCCTGGTATCAATTTCACTCCTCATCTTTCTCTTGCTTTCTTTTATTGTATTTGGACCTGTGCACCTTCACTGTTATGTAACTTGTTGAGAATTAAGCTGCCTACTAGCTTAGTTCGAAACCTGCAGAAGCTAAGCCTGCAGAAGAAGTTGAAGGGAGCAACCCGATGAAGGCCAGGGAGCAACCCGATGAAAGCCAGAGCATCCCGATAGAAGCTAAAGCAATCCGATGGAGCTAGAGCAACCCGACGCTCTACAAATAAAGCAAGAAGTTAAGATTTGACGTTTGCTAGTTTTAGTATAGCGTGCAACGGCTAGTTTGTTTTCCATCTGCTTTAATCAGATACAGCTGTTTTGTCTACAGCTGTATGACTGTAAGTTTTGTGTTATTCTTCACGTGACCTGCATGGACAGAGGCATGCATGCTCCTCTGTGTAGGTTCATTAATGCTTGCAGATGTAATACAGATATATCTCTGCAATTGTTATCTTTTGTAATACACAAGAATCAATCAAAGAAATACAGACTCTTGCTCCTCTCAAATCCTCTCTGAATATACACTCACTTCAAATACTTTTGAAAGCTTAAAAGCTTTATCAACCAAAACAATATATGCCTGGTACCATTTTCTACATGGTATCAGAGCTCTTGGTTTGATTCCTAAGGGGCGTATTACTGTGAAAGAGAGAAAGATACATCTCTGAAGAAAATCCAGAGAAACCTTTAACGGTAATATCTTTAAAACCATCTTGTTGCTGTGTTACCTGAGACGATGGCTGGTTCAAGTTCATCCGGTGGAGATTTACGAACTCCGCAGTTTAATGGCTCAAACTACGATTTTTGGGCTGTGAAAATGGAAACCATCCTCATAGCTTACGATCTATGGGATGTAGTAGAGATGAGGCCACAACCACAACAGCCACAGCCGACACTCCAGGAGGAAGAAGGACTCGGAGATGAAGAAAGTATGGCTGAGCAAGTTCCAGGGGAAACACACACTATATCCAGGGAGGACAAAATCAAAAACGCCAAGGCGTTGAGTCTCATACAAGGAGCACTGACTGATGAGCTCTTTCCTCGTATCAGAAACGAGAAGACTGCAAAAGGAGCATGGGACATCCTGAGTAGAGAGTTCAGAGTAGATAAAAAGGTAAGAGCTGTTAAACTCCAAGCAGTAAGAGCAGATTTTGAATACATGAGAATGACCGATGGTGAAAGCCTAGATGATTATTTGGCTAGATTTTTCGGAATCATAAACAATCTAAAATCACTTGGTGAAGATGTATCTGAAAAAAGAATAGTGCAGAAACTGCTAATGAGTCTAAGCAGGAGATATAAGTCCATTGTGTCTATCATTGAGGAAACTCGAGACCTAGATGATATTAGAGTCGAAGAGGTCATAGCATCTGTAAAAGTCTATGATAAAAGAGAAGACTTGCATGATGAAAGGGACAGACTAACGGGGACTGAGAGAGCCTTCAGTAGCCTCAGAATCGGTGGTCGTCAAGGTGCCGGTACGTCCAAAGGTCCTCAGAACAGGCCAAATCAAAGGTGGCAAGGACAACACAAGAAGGGATCAAATTGGTCTCAAAACGGAAACACGAACAGCAATAATGGCTCAGGCCGGAACAACAAGTTTACTGGTTTCAACAAACAACCAAGTGGCAGCCAAGGAAATGGCAAACCACAATGTCAAGTGTGTGATAAATACCACTTTGGTATATGTGGATACAAGGGAAAATCCAGGTGTGGCAAGTGCAGTCGCTTTGGTCATTTAACCAAGGACTGTGATAGTGGAAGACAGGTTGCAAACTGTGCAAAGGAAGAAGACGCAGTCACAGGGACGATGTTTTATGCTTGTCATGCGAGTTCCATTGCATCAGGCAAATCTGTGTGGTTTGTTGACAGTGCCTGCAGTAATCACATGACCTCTCAAGAGGCCTTGTTGATCAATCTTGACAGATCCATAACTTGCAAAGTGAATATGGGCACTGGAGATCTTGTACAAGCTACAGGAAAAGGCACATTGGTTGTCGAAACTCAGAAAGGCAAAAGATATATAAGAGAAGTGCTGTTAGTTCCTGGCTTGGATGAAAATTTGCTTAGCGTAGGACAAATGATGGAGCATGGATATCACATTCTGTTTGGAGGTAACTATGCTTGGATATTCGATGATAGCAGCCTCAAGAATGTTGTTGCTAAAGTCCAAATGACTGGAAATAGATGTTTTCCGTTGTCTATGGAGTCCGTTAACTCGGTAGCGATGAAGGCAGCAATACGAGAAGATCCATGGATTTGGCACATGAGACTGGGTCATTTGAACTTTGCTAGCATGAAGAAGATGCAGCAAGCACAGATGGTGGTAGGACTACCCGCTTTCTCAGAGAAGGAAGGAGTATGCGAAAGCTGTGTTTACGGGAAAAGCCACAGAGAACCATTCGGAAACGAGAAAGCCTGGAGAGCAAGCTGTCCACTTGAATTGGTGCACACAGACTTATGTGGTCCAATGCAGAATGAGTCCATTGGAGGGAATAGGTACTTCATCACATTCATTGATGATTTCTCAAGAATGTGTTGGGTATACTTCCTCAGAAACAAGTCAGACGCCTTCAATGTATTCAAGAAGTTCAAAGCATTTGTTGAACTGCAAAGCGGCTTCAAGTTAAAGAAACTGAGAAGTGACCGAGGTGGAGAATATACCTCAAATGAATTCCTCGAGTATTGCAGTAATCTTGGAATGGAGAGGCAACTGACTAATCCCTATTCACCTCAGCAGAATGGAGTTGTTGAAAAAAGAAACAGAATGATTGGGGAGATGGCGAGATCGATGCTTTCTGAAAAGAAGATTCCCATCAAGTTTTGGGCAGAAGCAGTTGGGACTGCAGTATATCTGCAGAATAGATGTCATACCACTGCAGTCAATGGTAAAACACCATTTGAAGCCTTCACAGGAAGAAAACCAGGTGTGAAGCACTTGAGAGTGTTCGGAAGCATATGCTACAGCCACGTTCCATCGAATCTAAGATAGAAACTTGACGACAAGGCAAGCAAGGGAATTTTTATGGGATACGGTAGCTATGAGAAGGGCTACAGAATCTTTAATCTCCAAACTGAGAAGATCATACTCTCAAGAAGTGTAGTATTTGATGAGAACAAGTCCTGGAATTGGGAGAGCAAGAAAGATGAAATTATTCTCATGCCTCTCACTCTTGAGAATGAGGTTTCTGCAACGACTGGAACTGAAGAACCCGCTCATGAAGCTCATGGGATCAACTCTTCGAATCCCACTCAATCAGTCGCAGAAAGTGAACATGCGTCTGGAAACAACAGTCAAAGTTCAACATCAAGCAGTACTCCAGTAAAGCTCAAGAACTTGGAGGACATTTATGCAAGATGTCATATGACCATCATTGAACCCGAGACCTACCATGAAGCTATAGAAGACATAGCATGGAAAGAAGCAATGAATGCTGAGATCGAGACGATCGAGAAGAATGGAACTTGGGAGCTTGTGGATAGACCTACTGACAAACCTGTCATAAGTGTTAAATGGGTGTTCAAGACCAAGTTGAACCTGGATGGAACAGTGCAAAAGCACAAGGCAAGACTAGTGGCAAAAGGATATGCCCAGAAACCAGGTATTGATTACAATGAAACCTTTGCGCCAGTGGCAAGGTTAGATACAATCAGAACTTTGATTGCATTAGCAGGTTAGAAGGGTTGGAAGTTATTTCAACTTGATGTGAAATTTGCCTTCTTGAATGGAGTACTTGAGGAGGAGGTTTACACCGAGCAGCCAGAAGGCTTTGAAGTTAAAAATGCAAACCACAAGGTTTACAACCTGAAGAAAGCTCTGTATGGTCTGAAGCAAGCACCTAGAGCATGGTACAACGAGATTGACAATTATCTCACTAATTGCAATTTCAAAAGAAGCACCAGTGAAGCCACACTGTATACCCGAACCGATGAAGAAGGAAAGCTGATCATTGTCTCTATATATGTTGATGATATTGTGTACACTGGGAGCAGCAATACTTTGCTCAGTGAATTCAAAAGAGACATGATGCTGAAGTATGAGATGACTGATTTATGACTCTTACATCATTTCTTGGGAATGGGAGTTCTACAATCGGATAAATGTGTGTTTATACATCAGAGCAAATATGCAAAGTCTCTACTTGTGAAGTTTTGTCTGGAGGATTGCAAGTCAGTAGCAATTCCTCTACCTATTGGTGAGAAACTGAAGAATGTTGATGGAAGCGAGCTGGCAGATGAAGCTTTGTACAGAAAGATTGTTGGCAGCCTGTTGTATCTAACTGCAACCAGGCCTGATATTATGTATGCAGCCAGTCTGTTGTCAAGATTTATCCATGGCTCGACGAAGAAACACATGGGCGTAGCTAAGAGGGTCCTCAGATACGTTCAGGGTACTCTCAGCTATGGCATTGAGTTTACAAGAGATAAAGATGCTGTGTTGATTGGATTTTGTGACTCAGATTGGGGCGGCAGTGAAGACGACAGCAGAAGCACATCTCGATATGCATTCAGTTTTGGAAGTGGCACATTTTCATGGGCCTCAGTCAAGCAAAACACAGTTGCATTGTCAACTGCAGAAGCTGAGTATGTATCAGCAGCCGAAGCAACAACTCAAGCTATTTGGCTAAGATTTGTATTGGATGATTTCGGCGAAATGCAACCAGAAGCAACACCATTGTTTTGCGACAACATGCCTGCAATATCAATGGTCAGAAATCCAGTTTTTCATCAGAAGACCAGGCACATAAATAGGAAATATCACTTTATCAGAGAAGCATTGCAGCAAGAATCCATTGATGTAAAGTACTGCCGAAGTGAAGAACAGTTGGCGGATATATTCACGAAGGCATTGCCCAAGGAGCGTTTTAATTATTTAAGAATGAAGTTAGGAGTGAAGCCAGTAAGCAGCTTAGGAGAGGCTGTTGAGAATTAAGCTGCCTACTAGCTTAGTTCGAAACCTGCAGAAGCTAAGCCTGCCGAAGAAGTTGAAGGGAGCAACCCGATGAAGGCCAGGGAGCAACCCGATGAAAGCCAGAGCATCTCGATAGAAGCTAAAGCAATCCGATGGAGCTAGAGCAACCCGACACTCTACAAATAAAGCAAGAAGTTAAGATTTGACGTTTGCTAGTTTTAGTATAGCGTGCAACGGCTAGTTTGTTTTCCATCTGCTTTAATCAGATACAGCTGTTTTGTCTACAGCTGTATGACTGTAAGTTTTGTCTTGTTCTTCACGTGACCTGCATGGACAGAGGCATGCATGCTCCTCTGTATAGGTTCATTAATGCTTGCAGATGTAATACAGATATATCTCTGCAATTGTTATCTTTTGTAATACACAAGAATCAATCAAAGAAATACAGACTCTTGCTCCTCTCAAATCCTCTTTGAATATACACTCGCTTCAAATACTTTTGAAAGCTTAAAAGCTTTATCAACCAAAACAATATATGCCTGGTACCATTTTCTACAACTCTCAAGATTTCATCCGCTCGGTCCAAACTCATCGGATAATATGCGCTCACACGGTGATTGCAACATGGTTTTGTTTTCTCTTAAGTTCAGTGCAGGATTAGCAATTTTGGTCGGATCAGAAGGCTTCAGACGCAAATTCAACCATGGAAGATCAACCTTTTGATAAACAGACCAAAGCTTTGTAGTGTTGAAAACGTCACGAACATAGATTCTCACAAGCTGGGAATTCTCATTGTGGAAGTAGAATGAAGAGTTGAGCCAATCGGGATCCATGTTGTCTAAGTCGAATTTGTGAACTCCCCTCCACACCTCCCAAAGACGGTCTAGATTTGCATGGTGTGTGTGGTCCTGAGCTGCTTTATAGAATGCCCCCATATCTTCCCTTTCCGGTTGGAAATTGCTACCTACCCACTTATGCATTGTGTTGTGAGGTGCAAACTCAACGGTGCTAGGACCGTCAGAAACACCTTCTTTACCTGCCTTATAGGGGCATCCCATGAACAGCTCTGGTTTCTTTGCACCAGATACGACCTGCTTATACATAAATGCCAAGTTTAAATAAATCTGTTCTTCTGGTTCATTGTCATTGTCCTCATGGAAGTTCAAATCACCAACTTTCAATGCAAAGTGAGAAACATCGCGTTGATCGTAAAAAAAAAGGCTCATTCATGTACCATCCAGGAAATAGCATAAGAACTAAGTGTAGAACTTAGTTTAAATCTCAGCCCTTGGATCGTAGTCCAAGTGTGAAACTAAGATGTAATCTTAGAGTAAGTGATGGTTTATGCCATGTGTCATTACCTCATAGGGTTGATGAATGAAGGGCTAGATGTGAATGATGTAATGAAGGAATATTCCCATTCCCCAACGGTTACATGTGCACAGTGTGTGTGTGAATGAATGTATGCAGCTCATTTGCTTCATCTTCAAGCTCTCTCTCTCTCCCTTGAATCTTTCATTCTTCTAAAATTCCATCTCCATTGATACAAATTTGAAGCTTACATACAAGATAATAGTCTGTGTATGCAAACATGGTATCAGAGCGCTAGGTTCGATCAATTGATACTGGGCATTTGGATCTGTGAAGGAGCTACCAAGAAACTTGAAATTGAGTTCGAGTTGTTTGTGATCTAAGTCTAACATGGCTGGGTCAGGTAGTGGCGAGTTGAGAGCACCAATCTTCAACGGCGATAACTATGAATTTTGGAGTATAAGGATGAAAACCATCTTCAAGTCTCACAAATTGTGGGATTTGGTTGAAAAAGGGTTTGACAGCACATATTTGAAGAAGGCTAATGAATCTGATGCGAAGAAGAAAGACAAAGAAAATCAAGTGGTGCTAGGAAGATGACCCTCACAAAGGTACTCATGAAGGATGCTAAGGCTCTGAGACTGATTCATGGAGCAGTCTCAGATGATATTTTTCCTAGAATTTCTCATGAAGAAACCTCAAAAGGCGCATAGGACATTCTGCAACAAAAATACCATGGTGATAAACTGTTTGATCTGATAAGTCAAATGCGAAGCTATGGAGAGGACTTATCTCGAGAGAGAATTGTTCAAAAGTTGTTAATTTGTTTGCCATCCGCTTATGACTTTATTTGTTCTGTTATTGAGCATTCGAAAGATTTGGATGTAATTGAGGTACAAGAAGTGGTTGTCTCTTTGAAGAGTTTTGAATTAAGGCTGGATAGACATTCTGGAAAACAAAACTGAGAGGGCATTTACTAGTCTTAGTGTGAATCCCAAACCAGTTAAGTTCACTGGAAATCAAAATGCTAAGTACTAGAAGAATTGGAAGGCAAAAGGTAAAAAGTGGGATAACAGACCCACTGAAGGTGCTAGAAATCCTTGCAGGCATTGTGACAGATTGCATTTTGGTGAGTGTCGATTCAAAGGCAAGCCAAAGTGTTACAACTGTGGCAAGTTTGGTCACATTACAAGGGACTGCAACAACAAAAAATCAGTACAACAACCAGTGCAACAACTCAATTATGCCACTAAGGTAGAATCTACACCAACTATGTTTTATGCTAGTAATAAAACTAATACTAGTGTAAAAGGATGTGATGATGTATGGTATGTAGATAGTGGGTGTAGTAATCATATGACAGGTAGGGTGGATCTACTTGTTGATATTGATAAGAATATGACTGCAAAGGTTGAAATGGGTACTGGACAACTTGTTGAAGTGGCTAGCAAAGGAAGTCTTGTGGTTGAAACTAAAATAGGCAATAGATGCATCAAGGAGGTTATGCTTGTGCTTGGATTGAAAGAAAACTTGCTTAGCATGGGTCAAATGATGGAGCATGGCTACTATTTGGTGTTTGGAGATCACAAGGTTGAAATATATGATGACAGTTCTTACACCAACATGGTTGCAAGGGTTCCAATGAGTCAAAGTTTCCCAATGAAATTGCAGTTTGGAATGCATTTTGCTTTTAAGGCAAGTGTATGTCACTCTACCATAGTTTGGCATAAAAGATTGGGACACCTGAACATGAATAGTTTGAAGTTGATGCAAGCACAAGAAATGGTGATGGGATTACCAGAAATTAAAACAACTAAAGGAGTGTGTGAAGGTTGTGTTTTTGGCAAGCAATGTAGAGAGGCATTTCCAAGGGAAGCAACTACTAGAGCATCAAATTCTCTAGAACTTATACACAGTGACATTTGTGGTTCAATGCAGACAACTACAAAGGCTGAGAATTGATATTTTCTCACCTTTATAGATGACTGCACACGAATGTGCTAGGTGCATTTCTTAAGAAACAAGTCTGAGGTACTCAATGTGTTTAAAAGATTCAAAGCCACTATGGAATTACATAGTGGTTACAAATTGAAGAAGCTGAGAAGTGATAGAGGAGGAGAGTATACTTCCAGGGAATTTAACAAGTTCTGTGAAGATAATGTAGGCTTGGAAAGACAGCTCACCACTCTATACACACCACAACAAAATGATATGGCAGAGAGAAAGAACAGAACCATTGTGGAAATGGCTAAGTATCTCATATTGGAAAAGAAGATCCCACTTGAATTTTGGGATGAGGCAGTCAATACCTATGTGTATATTTTGAATAGGTGTCCAACCAAAGCCTTGAATAAGAAAACACCTTTTGAAGCATATAGTGGGAGAAAACCAGAGATTAAGCATCTAAAAGTGTTTGGTTTATTGTGTTACTCCCATGTGCCAATTCAACAGAGACAGAAATTGGATTTGGCAAGCACAAGGCACATTTTCTTGGGGTATGACAGTTGTGAGAAGGGGTATAGGCTATATAATATTGAATATGGGAAAGTGATTGTTTTAAGAGATGTTGTGTTCAATGAAGATGCATGTTGGGATTGGAATGCACAGAAGGAAAGGAGTGTGAGTATTCAAATTATTGAAGTTCTAGAAGGAGAATAAGGTTTTGAAGGGAGTTCATGTGATTCTGAAGCACAATGTGAAGACAGTGAAGTGCCAAGCTCAAGCACTGAGATCTGTGATCAGGAAAGGATGACAGGTCCACAAGATATTGATCCCACTCCTCTCAAGTACAAAAGTATTGCAAAAGTGTATGAGAAATGCAATATATGCATTATAGAACCAGAAAATTTTTAAGAAGCTGCCAAGGATGAATCATGGCAGAAAGTTATGGAAGATGAGATTACCATGATTGAGAAGAATAATACCTGGGAGCTAGTTGATAGACCATTTGATACACCAATTATTGGAGTTAAATGGGTCTATAAAACAAAATTAAATATGGATGGATCTGTACAGAAAAACAAGGCAAGGTTGGTGGCAAAGGGCTATTCACAGAAGCCTGGAATAAACTTTAATGAAACCTTTGCTCATGTGGCAAGGCTTGATATTGTTAGAACCTTGGTGGCACTTGCTGCACAGAAAAGTTGGAAGTTATTTCAATTGGATGTAAAGTCAGCATTTCTAAAGAGAGTGTTGAATGAGGAAGTGTATGTAGACCAACCATTTGGTTTTGTGATACAAGGCAAGGAAGATAAAGTGTATAGGCTCAGAAAAGCTTTATATGGTCTGAAGCAAGCTCCAAGAGCTTGGTATGAAGAGATAAACTCTTATTTTACCATGGCTGGTTTTCATAGAGCCCGAGTGAAGCAACACTGTATACCAAAACATCCAACAATGGTATTCTCATTGTGTCACTGTATGTAGATGATATTATCTACACAAGAAGCTCAAAGGAAATGATGACTGAGTTTAAAAGTGAGATGATGAGACAGTATGAGATGACTGATCTAGGATTGCTTCACCATTTTCTTGGTCTTGGAGTATTGCAGACAGATACTTATATTTTCTTGCACCAGAAGAAATATGCAAAGACTTTGCTTGAGAAGTTTGGACTCATAGATTGTAAACCTGTTGCAACACCATTAGCTGTGAATGAAAGACTTTCAAAAGTAGATGGGAGTGATCTGGCAGATGAGACTTCGTACAGGCAAATGGTGGGAAGTTTGCTATATTTAACAGAAACTAGGCTAGATATCATGTTTGCAACAAGCTTATTGGCTAGGTTCATGCATAATCCTACCAAGAAGCATATGGGAACAGTTAAAAGAGTCTTGAGATACATACAAGGCACTATGAACTATGGCATTGTCTTTGGTGCAGTGTTGATCGGTTATTGTGATAGTAACTGGAGTGGAAGTGAAGATGAAATGAGAAGCACATCAGGTTATGCTTTTAATCTTGGTTCAGGGGTGCTTTCTTGGGCCTCAATTAAGCAAAGCAATGCAGCTCTCTCAACTGCAGAGGCAGAATACATCAGTGCAGCAGAAGCAACTGCACAAGCTATGGCTGAGATTTGTGCTCTCTGATTTTGGAGAAGAGCAAGCAGAACCAACTCAGTTGCTATGTGATAACACTTCAGCTATTGCCATATCAAAGAACCCAGTTCATCATCACAAAACTAGACATATCAATCGAAGATTTCATTTCATCCGAGATGCACTTTAAGATGGTGAGATTGATATGTTATATTTTAAGACCGAAGAACATATTGCAGATATCTTCTCCAAAGCTTTAGCAAGGGATCGATTTGAATATCTGAGGAAAGCTCTAGGAGTGATTTCAGCACAACACTTAGAAGGGAGTGTTAGTGTGTAAGTGTATATGCTGAAATAGCATAAGAACTAAATGTAGAACTCAATTTAAATGTCAGCCCTCGGATCATAGTCCAAGTGTGCAGCTAAGATGTAATCTTAGAGTAAGTGATGGTTTATGCCATGTGTCATTACCTCATAGGGTAGATGAATGAAGGGCTAGATTTGAATGATGTAATGAGAGAATATTCTCATTCCCCAACGGTTACATGTGCACAGAGTGCGTGTGAATGAATGTATGCAGCTCATTTGCTTCATTTTCAAGCTCTCTCTCTCCCTTGAATCTTTCATTCTTCTAAAATTCCAGCTCCATTGATTGTTGATTTGAAGTGTACATACAAGATAACAGTCTGTGTATGCTAACAGAGTTGTCATTGCATCAGGGGAGTCCCAATTCCAAAACTGAAGAGCAAATGTCTCGTCCCCAATGAGACTTCCGACTATTCGTTCGTGGAAATGGAGCATCATGCGGTGCCAAGAAAAAAAAGAACCATTTCCTGTGGATATCGACAGGAAGACTGTTATGCGGCTGGTTGTAGGCACCAGTGCAATAGATACAATGTACATTTGCTTGATGACTAAAACTCCGAGGATCACTGTGTGGCAAGGATTTCATGATAATTAAGGCCCTTTTGAACTTGGCAATATATTCATCATCGACGTGATGAGCTGGTCTTCGAACTCGCAAGGGCGTTGAAGGATCAGGAAACTCAAAATCGTTGATGGCCACTTCTCCTAAACTTACCGGAGGTCAACAATCGACAAGAAGATCAGTCCTGCCATAAGATGGGTGGCAACTACTTAAGTTTAGAGTCACAGACAGGTCCGGAATCTGATCTCCGTCAACCTTGTGGTTTCCGGAAGGATGTATTGAGTCCTTTCCTCCTAATATGCCTAGGATTGTGTCCATAAATTCCCTAAAAACATTAGAGGCGATCAATAAAATAACCATGGCGTTTGTTATTAATGTTAACAAACAAAGCTTAATGATTTGTTCTCTTCGACCAAAATTAGTTTATGCCTCGTTCAGTGTCTACGATTGGATTGGATTGGATCGGAAATCCTAATGAGATCTCCTATCAAATCCTATTCAATCCTTGACAGCAAGGCTCTTACGGAGTAGCAAACAGCTACTGCCGACATAACCAAAAGGCCAAAATCCCTCCAAACAGGCTACAAAAGGAAGCACAGCTAGCAAGCAAAAAAGAGCACATATATACTACAATTTATTACAGGGAAGATATTGGTTGGGTGGCTACACGATGAAAAGACTAATTAAAAGAAAGAAGACACCTATTGCTAAGACGGCTACATGATGAAAAGACTGCATATATAGAACACATAACACAATGCTTTAAATAGAACAATCCTACGATGTAAATTTTATAATACAATGCTAATATAAAATTAACCTAATTGCTTGCTCCTCAAGAATTTTCTTGCTTGCTTAAATTTGGAACCATAGATGAGATGTTTATCAATGCAGCCAACTACTCCCTCTTGAGAGATGAAATCATTGCCAAGTAAACATATAAATAAACAATGGTTGTAATATAAACAATGCTTAAATTTGGAACCAATGATTTGTCTGCTTCATTTCACTAGTGATAAATGAAGAATATCATAAAAATAATCTCCAATCAATAGTGAACATCAAGGACCAGAAACCGAATAATTAACGAACGAAGCCTGCTGTTAAATGCATACCAGGGTTTGTTAGGGTTCTGCAGAAGTAGAAGAGTCAGAGGCGCAACTGCAAATATGAATATCAAGGTTATAGCAAAAGCACACCATTTCTTTGCTTCCATAACTTAAATTTTCTGCAAGTTGAGAGTTAACAACAGCTACACAAATTTGCCACCAGTGCTGCCAAATCTAACAAACGCCTGAAAAAGGGCAGTCATGACCACCATGACCACCATGCACTAGAGTGTACTACTACTGGGCAATGCTCTTTATTCTCATAACTGATGGCTGATATTTCTAAAGAAACAACAATTTTACTTAAATAAAGCCAAACTTTATTTATTTGGTAAAAGTGATGTCAAGTAAATCGTGCAACTATTAATACGAGGCATTTAAGGTAGAGAGTATTTTGCGATTGGAAATGGTTTTTACACTCATTTTTTTTCTCTCTACGCTCACTGATGTTTATGTAGTGGTGTGCAAATTGTTTTCCCTGCTGATTTCCCTATTTGTACTCTTTTATCGACTTTCCCTTTAAAACTTTTATTTAAACACATTTCTTAAACTGTTATAGATGATCAATTTCCCACTTGCACCAGTCATGGGTTTCCACATTTCATCGAAGTTTTCGTTAAAAATGTCACGGTAAAGTAACAACTAATTAACAAATAATATGATAGAAAACTTTACAATTAGTCAATAACATTATTTAATGACCGGCATGTGAGTCTTTTGGACAAAAAATTGAATAGAATGTAATTTCATTTTTAGTGGTTATAAAGAATGTGGTAAAAATATGTCGGTATGGAGAAAAATTGACAATTTCCAATAATTATGGGGAGAAATTGGCCAAAAATGTAACTTTAAACATGAAAGAGCAAATCAATAACAATGGTCAATGGTGTACAATTAAGTTCGGGGGAAATTTTCGGAAAATTCTTCAGTGGTACGTACCATTCAATGGTACGGCCATTGAATGGTCCAGATTAATTTGCAGTGGGTCCCAAATGAATCTTAAACCATTCAACAGTACGTACCATTGAATGGTACGTACCACTGAAGTTAAACCCGAAATTTTCTTCTTTTTGTTTTAATTATTTACTTTGGATAGAAAGTATCAAAAATCCATAAATATTTTGTCGTCTCAATCATTATATTTGTAACTCCAGAATCATACAAGTGAATGCATGGCGTACGCATCGCCAGAAGACATTATATTGATTCTGTGGCCGAAAAGCCATTGCATGTATTTCATGCACGTGGCGTTACACACACACTTTCTGATACTTACTCAATTTCTATTATAAACTTGGACAGTATATGTATAAATCAAGCGTCCAAACAAATTAGATTATTCAGACCAAAAAGAAAACAAATTAAATTTTGTTGAAATTTGACATGCAGAGGCTCATGGTCCCATGAGATCCGATCGAAACTTCAAAATGGTTTTTGATTTTAATTCACGTACTTTTTTTCATTTATTTCTCGACTCTCGCATCTTTCTTTGGGTCAATATAACTCTCTCATCTTTCGTTTTCGGTCGCAAACTCTCTCATCTTTCATGGTAGATATTAGTATAATTATATAAACACTTTACATTAACACAATTAAAGATAATAGAGTTTACTCGAAGTTTTTAATGGTGGATTTACTCAACACAACCACTAGACTGAAATAGTTGTACAACCTCATAGACTGGTTGACCCAGCCCAAGAAAAATAAATATTCAAAATGTTCCCATCAAACACCTAGGGCACCTAATTATAAGGAGAGGGTGGCTATATAATATAGTGATCAGTCAGATGGCATTGCAAGCATTTCTTCTCAACAAGCAATAGAACAAACCAGATATTGAATAAATAATTGATCTTCGAAGCAAGATTCTTGCTTGCTTTACAATATATTAAGGAATTTTAAATTTTAATATAGAGAAATTTAAATAGTAAAATGAAAGCTATAAATATGTGCTGCAAAACTTGTAGCTTTTATAAAAAGTTATACATCGAGTGTACGTGGGAGCCACTTTTTTTTTTGAGGATTTCACAACTTATGGGGTCAAACTTCAATGATACGTACCATTCATTCAATGGTACGTACTATTGAATGATTTAAGATTTATTTGGGACTTACTGCAAATTAATTTGGGACTATTCAATGGCCAGACCATTGAATGATACGTACTACCCAAAATTTTTCCAAACTTATGTATACAACCACAAAGAGTACGTACGTTGATAAGAATAGCTCTTTTTGTCACCTTTTCCTCCTAGGCTATTGTTACCTCAACAACAACTACCAAATAGGTAATAAATAGTTTAGCTATCACTTTCCTGAAGTAGGCTACGGTGCTCACAAGCATTGAATGCTCACACCGATCTCACCGTTAAAAGGAGGGAGGAGGGAGGAGAGAGGGGTGGGGGGGGTGGGGAAGGAGGGTGAGATCGGTGTGAGCATCCAATGCTTGCGAGCACTGTAGCCAGTTCCCACTTTCCTTGTAGTACAAGTGGGAGATTTGGGATAAGTGTGAAGGACAAAGTCTCACATCAGCGATAGATCAAAACTTTGCAGTAGCTTATAAGGAGTTGGCCTACTTCCCATGTTGCTAATTGGTTTTATGGTGGAACCTCAACTTTATTCATGGTATCAGAGACGTGGTTGGGCCACGTGTAAAGCTTAGCGGCCGAATGTGTTTGGCTTGAAAATTCGCACACCTGAAGGGGCATGTGAGAATGTGAAGGAAAAAATCCCAAATCCGTGATGAACAAACTTTGTAATTAAGGACTTATAAGAACTTAAGCTACTTCTCACATTACTATTTTTTTTTCCCAGTAACATACTTCTCAAATTACCAATTGATTTTGCAGTGGAATCTCAACTTTCTTTACGGAGCAACTATAATATTTGGTTCGAACTTGCCATCCACAAGTGTCAAACCTAAGACCTCTCACTTACAATTAAAAAAAAAATATCATTAGACTATAATACTAATAACAACAAAACGATTATATTAATAGTTTAAAGCCCACCATATTTCCTTTTTAATTACCTAAAATGCTAGGAGCATGCAAATAATAAAATAAGATTATGGTCCAAATTAAAACTGAAGCAACATAGCAAACATGCTTTAATTTTCTTTAAGAAGAAAATGATAATTATGAAGTTCTGTGAACAGGTAACAAATGATCTTGAGTGAGAAGCCAAGTTAATTCCATATATATATATATATATGGGGTTTTTGAATATTAGGGTTTAAATAAGATTAATCTTTGATCATATAACCTGAAGGGTTTTATAATTCTGAATTTCATCCTTCTTTTAAAATAAGTAGACAATGATACCCATAGATTTTTCTATTATTTACAAACATGCCAACCTAGTGTCATTAATGCTAGATTTATAGTGCAATGCAATTATATTGCAGATATGAAAAGTATAATTTATCAAGTTAATGCTAGAGTCAATTTTCAAATTTAAAAAAAAAATTGCTATAGTATGTTAACGCCATATTTATGGAAATGATACCATTTTTGTTTAAAGTGATTGTGGGTGTGGCAAAGTTTAGTATTGCACAATTTTTACTTAGGTCCGTTAGTTTAGGTGCAAATATTCTGCTAATTAGGTACATTAGTTTAGGTCCCTTAATCTAAGTTATTAGTGCTTTAGGTACATTATATTTTTAGGTGCAATGGATGTCTAGGATGCTATACATCATATCTATGTAATTTTTTTTATGATTGAGAGATATCCAGTTTTTACATGCATTGACATAGTAATAAGAATAAAAAAAATGAATTAAATTTGAAAATGTATGGAAGGCACATACAATTGATGCTCAAATGTGTTAGTTCAATTTCAAATGAGAATGAAAAGTAATTAGCAACAAACTAATTAAGGAAAAACGGTAACAAACCAATTAAAACAGAAATTTTTTTATTTGAACCCATATAACCTCTCTATACACCCAACTTAAGCTTTAAATGTGAATTATTTTTATTACCCTATTGAATAATTACCATCAAGTACAAGATGAAACCATTAAAAATAAGATTTATCAATAAACCCACATCCAATAATCAAACCCTAACCATCATGTAATCTTTCTCCTACATTCTATTTTGGCAAAAATCCTAAGATGCGCTCTCATACAGAAAAACAAACTCTTTTTGACTAATGGACGGTGATTTTGAAGTTTTGGATCCTCCAACTAAGGTATGAATTAATTTAGACAAGTTTTTTTTCGCTTGATTTCAATTATTTTATGAAGCCAAAGCAAAAATCCAATCGATCCAAGAAGCTCTATTGCACTTGCTTCATTCAATGTCCCATCATTGGGTTTTTATTTTCTAAATGGAATATTGCACATTGCGCAGCCCTATAATAGTTTATAGCAACTATAATCTATTGGGTGAAATGACATTATTTTCCAGATTGCGTAGAAGATGATATTGCAAAACATTCACAAGAGACGCCTTGAATGAGTTGCAAAACATTGATTTTGTTTTATTTTCTAAATGGGTGTAAAGGTAAATTTGCTTATTGAATTGGGTTTGTGAGAGTAGTTTAGGTAGTAAATTTGAGTTTAAAGAGATATTGATAGTTTAATTAATAAGATAAGTGCAGAGAGTAAGCTGGGTGTAGAAAGATGTTATACGGGTTCAAATAAAATTTCCCTTAATTAAAACAGTAAGAAACATTTCCTCTAACACAAGGGCATTATAGGAAAAAGAAAATAATAATAAATTTGATTTATAATATGAATGCAGCCATAAATATAGAATCAAAGGATTAAAATCAATATTTATTCTCCTACCAGACATTTATCTACAGTTGAAATTATTTAAGAATTAGAATCAAGTTTTCTATATATATACTGCAAAGGCCACAAAAGAGGGGAAGTGGATATTTTAACAGAACATACGCTTGATGCTAACCAAATTTACTTGACGGTAAAGTTGAGAGAGAGAGACATATATTAAGTCTTCACGTAGCTCTCTTGCTTATACTTATGTTCTTCAAGCTGGCTTTTATGTCCATATCAGTATTTTGCTTCAAATCTTTCACATACAACCTCTACAGATTCTACCTACTGTTGACAACACCACCTCCATCTACCAAACTGATCGTACTTTTTTTTTAAATTTTTAGGCACAGCCCTATAAAACCATTAGGCCTCGACCATCTATCATGTCTCATCCTTACAAACTTTCAATTAATTATATGCGAACAATTCGGTCCTGAAAAATGGCAGAAACCAACAATTTGTGCTGGGGGTTTTCACTTCTTTTCTTATGCTTTGTTGGGTTCTTTTTAACTCCTGCCGAAGCTGCTATGAAGACGTACCAATTCGATGTGAGCAATTCATAATGGCAGCCTTACAATGCATACTATAGTTTAGTTTATCTACTTACTAATTTGTACGTACATTTATTTATAGGTTCAAGTGAAGAACGTGAGCAGGTTGTGCCATTCGAAGCCAATTGTTACAGTAAATGGGATGTTCCCAGGACCTACAGTTTATGCTAGAGAAGGAGATACACTTCTTGTTAATGTTACCAACCATGCAAAATATAACATGTCAATTCATTGGTAGGAACATTTAAATATGAATTTAAAATATTATTTCAGCATGAAATAAACATGAAATTTTGGGTTTTTCTGAATGTAAAATTAATTTTTGGTGGAATTTTGCAGGCATGGACTGAAGCAATATCGCAATGGGTGGGCGGACGGGCCTGCCTACATTACACAATGTCCTATCAAGACAGGGCACAGCTACACCTACAATATTACTATAACAGGCCAAAGAGGAACACTTTGGTGGCATGCTCACATCTTTTGGCTACGAGCTACAGTTTATGGAGCGATTGTCATCATGCCGAAACAACGGGCTGGATTTCCATTTCCTCAGCCCTACAGGGAAGCTAACATTGTTTTAGGTGAGTTAGTTTAACTAAAAGAATTTGAAATACATGCTGAAAGACATTCAGAGTTTATGCAGAAATTAATGGTATTGTTTCTTGCAAATGGTGCAGGAGAATGGTGGAATAACGACGTTGAAGAGGTTGTTAAACAAGGAAACAAACTGGGATTGCCACCAAACATGTCGGATGCACACACCATCAATGGGAAACCAGGGCCGCTGTTTCCGTGTTCTGAAAAGTGTAAGCCAGCGGCTTCGGTAGAGGAATTCTTTGACCCTAGATATTTGAGATGATTCGTATATATAATTTCTTGTTTTATATGCTATCTCAGATACCTATGCATTGGAGGTTGAACAAGGAAAGACATACCTGCTACGAATCATCAATGCTGCACTCAATGATGAGCTATTCTTCGCCATTGCCGGCCACAACTTGACAGTGGTAGAAATTGACGCAGTCTACACCAAACCATTTACAACTCAAGCAATACTAATAGCGCCAGGCCAGACTACAAATGTTCTTGTTCAAGCAACCCAAGCGCCGGGCAGATATTTCATGGCTACCAGGCCATTTATGGATGCACCCGTTTCAGTTGACAACAAAACTGCCACTGCAATACTACAGTATCAAGGCATCCCGAATTCTGTACAGCCAGTCCTTCCTCAACTTCCAGCACTCAATAACACCGCCTTCACATTAAACTACGATGACAAGCTAAGAAGTCTAAACACAGCACAGTTCCCAGCCAATGTACCTCTCAAAGTTGATCGAAATCTTTTTTACACGATTGGTTTAGGAATCAACCCTTGCCCTACTTGTCTGAATGGAACACAGCTCACTGCTTCTTTAAACAATATCACTTTTGTGATGCCAAAAATTGGGCTGCTTCAAGCTCACTTTTTCAACACCAAGGGAGTATTTACCACAGATTTCCCAGATCGCCCTCCAACGCCTTTCAATTACACTGGTGTACCGCTCACTGCCAACCTTGGAACGAAACAAGGCACCCGGCTTAGCAAGATTGCCTTCAATTCGACAGTAGAGTTGGTGCTACAAGACACAAATCTTCTCACAGTGGAGTCCCATCCCTTCCACCTTCATGGTTACAATTTCTTTGTGGTTGGCTCTGGAATTGGGAACTTTGACCCGAAAAAGGACCCGGCTACATTTAACTTGGTCGACCCTCCTGAGAGAAACACAGTGGGAGTTCCCACCGGCGGTTGGACTGCCATAAGGTTCAGGGCTGATAATCCAGGTAAACACATCAACACAATAAAACAGCATTATACACATTAAACTGTACATTTACTAATTAAGCAAGACTGCATTTGTTTTTAAATAAATTTTACTAATCTTTCGTACGGCAATTTGATCATCTTTAGGTGTGTGGTTCATGCACTGTCATTTGGAGCTGCATACTAGCTGGGGTTTGAAGACTGCATTTGTGGTGGAAAATGGGAAAGACTCTGATCACTCTGTCTTACCTCCACCTGCGGACCTTCCACCATGTTAGTTCCACATAATGGAGAACTCACGGTGGATTTTCTTGGAGAGCGCAAACTATTGTTTGTTTTTAGCCTTTTTGGCTGACAACTTCTTGCAAATATTCCAGCAAATTGCAGGAGTTCTGCAAGCAAAACTCTTGTTTTAAGAACAATAAAAATGGTTCAATGTGTACGGATTCTTTTAAATGTAAATCCTGTTTCATTCAACAAATTTCTGGGACGACATTGATCCCAAGGTTTTAAGTATAATCTTGAGAGCTTAAAACACATGCATTAAATATATTTTAGGAATTTCTTTCGAAACTCAAACACAGAAAATTGTTACAGAAATAATATTTTATGGACCGAGTCACCCGAAAGTATAGTTCGAAAAAGCTGAAGTCCTAATAACAAAAGAAAAAGTAGTTCAGATCATAAGTAGGGCCTTAACCATGAAGATCAAGCTTCAAAGCGTTAAAACAAGATAATCATTGTTTCCAAACATCCGAATTGCATGAATAAAATGATTTGGAAAGATGAAAAGATATCATCAAACATGTTTCCATGTCGAAAACAAAGAAACAAAAAGAAAATCACCGAAATTGCATCCTAGATGACAATTGTAAAGAATACAATCATTCAATCAATCAACCAGTATAGTCAACTCCTGTATATTATTCACTGACCAAAACTCCACACAGTAGAACAATCACAGCCACACTCAAGAAAAACTTTGATCTCCAAAATTTCAAGAGACTCGAATGGAAACTGGGAATCAACCAAAAAAACACGCTGTTGCCCTTGAGAGAAAAACGAAAGAAAACCCTCTCCAGCTGCCGACCCCTCCATCTGGCTTTGGGGTCGGTGGCAGCCCCTCCTCCAGTATTCCATCTTCTCTCCCTCTTTCTTCTCTCCTCTCCCTCTCCATCTCCATGGAGTGTGGTCTTCCCCGTATCTCTCTCTTGAACAGGAGCAGGCGGTGGTAATGAAGGAAAATTTTTGAATTTAAATAGATTATTTGAGCATGGCGTGCTTAAATATAACAATTAAAGTAAGCATTAACTTAAAACAAATCTAGTCCCATGACTTTCAAGGCCTAGTGACTGGTGAATAAAAAATTTAAGAAAGCAAAGTGAAAGGATTAAGCTTTAAACCTTTGAAGCTCATCCTTGTTTTCACAAGGTTAATACCCAAAAGAAGGCCTTCAAGATCACTCCTTGCTTCCTTGAATGTTTCCTTGTATGTTTGCTCCTAGCTTCCTTGAATTGTTCTTTGAGGATGGATGAAAGAATTCTCCAAAAAACTTTCAAAGGAGAAACCCTCTAAGTCTCTACACCAAGGATGAGATGTAGAGATGAGAGGATTGCTCTAAAGAAAATTTTGTGCTAGCTAAATTTCTTAGAGAGAAGGCCGGCCTTAGAGAGAGATAGAGGTAGAGGTGAAGCCTCCAAATTTTCTCAAAGCAAAACCCTTGATGAAAATAGCGCCCTTAATGACAACTTTATACCACTCAACAATTGAGTGGCAAGCTTGTAAATCTTCAAACCCTATCACTATGGCTGGGCATGCCCTTGATTCATTGGGCTTGACTTGTGTTTGATTATGTTGTTACATAACTCAATCAAAAGTGGGCCTTAAGGACAAAAGCCCTTTAGGCCTCACAAGCCCAATACGAAACCTTTTTCGTATGATTGATTAAAGTTTAATCAATCATGACCAATTCTCAATTAAATTATTTAATTGAGTATGTCCATCTCATCATTATTCTACATACTAGTCCTTACTTAGTGTACGATCCATTAGGTTCTAGTTAGCGAGGTAGTGGACGATTGTACTCCTACTAATCGATTGTGAATTAAAATCACTTTTTAATTCTCTCTAAAGTTTAGTGGTAACTAATCTTTAGAGCTGCCACACTACTCCTCGATGTCACAGAGATGCACTGCTACTAGGTCCTGAAGAGGGCTCAAAAACAGAAAGGTGTGAGTGGACAAAAAAGAAAATTTTCTAAAAACCCTTTTGTCCTTTTGAATATAATAACCCCCTGTTTGGAAACCAGTATATAGATATAAAACCATACTACATAGAGTCCTCATATAAAACTCAACATTAGAGATCATGAGTCTAGCATAATCTTTTTGTAAAATTATAAATTCAAGATAAAACACGATATCCAACTTATCGCAAGATAAACCATTTTCCAAGATATCTCAAAACATATATAATAATAATATCACAAGATATATCAGCAATCACCCATGTACATGCCGAGGGACCTCCTTCCAACATGTACAAGCTCTTTACGTTATAACTACTTTGTACTCCTAGTACCACACACATGTAAGCTCTTGTGCGATAAGCGCGTCACACCCAAATCCTTACGTTAGGGGACCTCCCTCGACAATAAACACAAATGTAAAGACAACGTTCCAAACCATTTATAACTATATATATATATATATATATATATATATATATATATATATATATATATATATATATATATATATATATACTAGAATAATAACCATTTAATAAAACAATGTCCACTCAAAAATACTCGGGAGTGTAATCTTTCTGAGTGTCGTGCACCTCAAAGCGTCTAGTCGAATGTTGGCCTAAAAATATAATAATTCAATTAATAACTTTTCTCAAATAAAATAACCTTTCCTTGGTAAAAGAATTTAAATACTATGAAGAGTATAGTGAAACAGGGCTCGAATTACGATTCTCGATATCTAAAATTGTGTTCGCCACCCTGCACCGTCGCTAGCTCTGCTGTGGGCTGCTGCACTCGCCGTACGGTCTCACAAGCCTTCATGCGCCGGCATTAGTTGCCACGCGCCTCCCCGCTCGGGTTGACTGAAGGAACCAACAGCATCACTGACGCCGTTACTTTTAACGGAAACCGTAACAGATTATGTTAAGTTTAATGGAATATACCTTATTCTGACGGAAAGGTTAACATCATCAACTCCATCTTCTTCCTCACGACAATCGCCAGAGCTGCTGTAATAGCTACCGTCGTCCACCGTTTGTCACGCCGGAATCTGGGTTTTCTCACCAGAAAGTTCCCGATTTTTCTACGTTTCGAAACTAGGTCAAAACTGAACCATTTTTCACGATTTTTATATCAAAATGAAGGTATTGAAGAGAGGAATGCATTCGTACCAATTATAAGTCCAAAAAGTGATCAGAAATAGCCTGTAATTTCTCAGAAAAAGCTTCGGAAATATTCTCTCTGTTCTGGGTCAACATGGCACGAAATAACATGTACTTTATATTGATTTGTACCTACTCATCAATACAAAGCTAATGGTAATAGTCTTGAACCTTACCTAAGTTTGAATCGACTGAAAGCTCGTCAACAATTTTCCTCTTGCCGCAGGTCTCGGTTTGGCCGTTTGGGTTCGAGTTTGACAAATCCAAAACCAGGGTTGTGCTTAGGACAATGAAGCGTTCAACAAAGTTGTGTTTGTGGGTTGTGATTTGACAGAGTTCCACTATCCCAAATTTGTGGGATTCGATGTATGTGTGTGTGCGTTTTGCCAAGGAAGAGAGATCGGGGAGAGAGAAGGAAGAGTGAGAGAGAGAGAGAGAGAAAATGAGTGATTGCGTGTGGAAGAGAGAGAATGAGTGGGTTTTCAAAACCCTGTTTAGAATTAATCCTAAAAACAACACTGACATGAAATTACTAAAATACCCTTGCACTTTAAAGTCCTATAGAATATTCGTTTTAACTTCAAATTACGCTCTGCTTGTGCCCACACGTTCATATCAATGAGTACTACAAGTATAAGCTAAAAGAATAATTGATACGTGTCACAAGGAGAAAGGTCAACAAAAGTGAACATAAACCCTCTAAGGGTATTTTGGTAATTTTACATGAAAAATTTGAGACGGGTTGTAACACCCTCCCTATTCAAAGTGCCTTTTACATAATTAAAGATTAAGGACCTAACCACAAGACTACGATGGTGTCTCAGGTCAAAGGACTAACTTTGGATTATTGCAATTTTGAGTTCATACAAGACATGTATTGTAAGAACTTCATGTTGATCGTAGTTCAGTGTACTCAACTATATTTTGAGCACCTATGTGTTTGGCTTACTATCTTATACTAATGGCCTTGAGACAAGTCATACTCATCAGATGAGTAATCATAACACATACTAGTTTTAGCGGATTGTCAACACTCAATTGAAACTACAAGAAAAAAGGGAATATGTGACCAAATTATATGTGATGCTGGCGAATTCGTCACATATAGTTGGAATATGTGAGGAATGTCATTGGTCGTCACTTTTAAATTAATCCGGCGATAAATAAAGTTGGGCAAACATCAATGTCGTCACATTTAGTTTGGCGCTCCCAAGTGGAATTTTATAGAAACTCTTGTGATTCAACTTTCGTCATATTTGAAACTTTTGGGGTCACCTTTCCTTTTAGCAGGCTTCCATGTCAAATGAAATAATAAAATATAAATCTAGCGGTATACTTTGGCACCAAAAAATAATTCCCTAATTTATATTTATTTATTTTTATTGCAAGTAAGTCACATGTACGTGCTCAAAAGTGAGATAAATAAGAAAAAGAATAAAAATAAAAACAACTGCCGCACAAATATGTGTATTCAATCTCTATCGCGTATTCAATCCTACCCCTTCTATCATCCAACCTTCTTTTCCTCATGCTCTCCCTAATTTCCCTAGCCCACCATTCTCCTCATCTACATCATAAAATACGAGTATGTAATTTTGATTTTAGGGTTGTTGATTGTGGGGTTTTTTATTTGGGTTTTTTTATTTTTCATCATAATTTTGTTCAATTATCTTGTTAATTCAAGTATTTAGGTTGATTTCTATAGGTTTCTTCAAATTTCACATGACCAAGACTCTCATCCCCTTCCTTTCTCCCAGGGTAAAAACGAATTTCTCTTTTTGCTTCTTTTATTGGTATTCATAATTCTTTTGGGTCTTTTTTTAATTAATTTGTTGTAGTTTATACACACACACATATATAAATAGGGGAAGGATCCATGACACCATATTTTAGACACAAGTATGGATACAAGTTTTAAATTATTATATTAGCCCACTATCAATTGTTAGGATTTAATTTGAAACTTAACTTTTTTTACTCTTTCAATAGTACATTTGTATAAAACTAATATTAATTTTAGAAATAATAATAATAACACAATACCCAACACCTCGCCAAATGCAAACAGTGATGGAAAAGAAAATCCTCCATCTCTCCTCTATTGCCCACCACACCGTTTGAAATTTAAGGTCTTTATTTTCACCATTGCAGACTAAAACCAATCCATGTTCGCCAGCAGCGGCCGCTCACATCTCCGGCGACTTTGGTGTTACTCCATATCCGACATTGACATCTCTATGCTGAGGCTTTCTGTCAAGTTCTCAATCCCTATTGAACTCTTTTCTTCAGTCTAAAAATCTTCTGATCTCTTTTCCTTTTTCACAGAGTTACGTACAGAATGTAGATTCAACACGATTATCTTCATAATCCAATAAGGGAAAATTAGGGTTTTGACATGAGTATCAAGTGTTTTGAAAATTGAAACTCATGTGGTCTGTAGACCTTTGTAGTCCAAAAATTGTAGAAACAACTACAACAAGAAGATGAAAACAAGCTAGCAACCAACTCTGCAGTAAATAAACAAATAAGAATGCAAAAGGACCCAAGGGGAAAACCCCTTGAGAGAGCCTCCTAGAAAATAGGAACAACTAGCAGAAATATGGGTATTTTTTTCTTTCAAACTCACGTGTTACAACTTTGTTAATTTGGGTAAGAATGGAGAAAGAAAGTTGTATTGAAATTTGAAACCCTAATCCTCGCTTAGATTGGTTAGTGTGCAATTAATTATTAATTTGTGAATAAAAATATTAGTTGAAAAAAGTATTAATAATTAATTAGGTTTCAGATTAAATCCTAACTATTGATAGTGAGCTAATCTAATGGTTTAAAACTTGTGTCCATTCTTGTGTCTAAATCATGGTGCCATGAATCCCTCCCCATATATATATATATATATTTGGTATCAGAGCCAAGTGATTAGTAACTGAATTAGTTATCTTAGTAATTTATTCACCTACTTTCAGATTCCAATTCTCTTAATTACAGTTTGTTTTATCTGTCCAACCTTCTTTGTGAAAGTGTTTTCCTTCTCGAACCAAACAGCAAGGCATGTTCCAAACAATAAGTCCATAGGATTGGCATGAGCGGAGAGAGAGTAGCATAGAAACAAAGAAAGTAAAACCATGTAAGATTTCTGTAAGTCTAGAAACTTGAATTTTTAAACAATGAGTAGATTATTTAGATCTAATTCAACTGCTATCACTTGCTCTAGATCAACAATGAGTAGGATACCAGACATAGTAAATGAAGAACAAAAATTAGAATTTCAAACAGACGAAGGTGTAGATTTTGGAGATTGGAATATCTCCAAAATATCCAGTAAAAATATTTATAAAAAGAAATGGTCAATAGCATCTTTTAGAAGTGAACACCATGTCAAAACAGTCAAAAAAGCTTACGCTCTTAGTAAAGAACACGAAACATGTCAGTTATTTACTCCATAACAAGTAAAAATCTATAGAAAAGACGGTCATAATTATATTCATATAGGTTTAGTTCATATTGCAGTAAAACCATTAACACGAAGAGGTCTCAACACCTCTATTTTATTGTGTCTCCGAGATACAAGATTCATTGACATCAGTGATAGCATTCTTGGAATGATCGAGTCAAGTCTATATAATGGGCCAATCCATTTTGATTGTTTCCCATATCTCACAGTAAGCCTTTCAGACCCACACATGTTAAAAGTAGGGGTGCAACTTGGGCGGGTTGGATGGTCAACCCAACCCTAACCCACTCTTCACAATTCGGGTTTGGGTTGGGTTTAGGTTCATATAGTTTTAGTCGGGTTCAGGTTTTAATTGGGTTCGGACTTATTCGGGTTGGGTTTGGGTTCACCCAACTTTATTGAGTTCAATCTTATAACACCTTATTTTGCATGATTTTTCAAATTTTAAACCAAACAACGTCAATATTAGTTAAAATTCCATTTACACACAAAAGTTAAAGCAAACAACTTGAAGACTATTTCTAATGTTTCAACCATGCAAAGTTGGAATTAAATTACAAGACGTATACCAAAGCTTCAACAAAAAGAAATGTAAAAGTAACATTGTCATTCATTATCAATATGAAAGCGGACAATAAACTTCAAGTATAGTCATTCCAAAATATATACATAACTTAGTGCGATGGGTATATATGCATAGGCAAATTCGGACTCCAAATAGGGTTGGGTTTGGGTTGACATGGGCGGGCAAGGCATAAACCCAACCCAACCTAATAAATGATCGGGTTAAGGTCGGGTTGGGTTTGGGCGGGTTTTTTCTTCATTCTAACCCGCCCAATTGGATTTGAATTCGGGTTAGGCATGGGCGGATTCGGGTTGACCTAACCCAAGTTGCACCCCTAGTTAAAAGCATTAACGTTAAACATAAAAGCTTTAGGATACCAAGTCCTTAAATGAGTTCAACCATTAGCTTTAACTTACATAATTTATTATAAAGTAACAGGCACAAACATGAACTTTCAAGCCCTAGTAAAAAGTCCTACAGACCACACTCTCTTAATCCAAACAAACCAAGAAAATGCAAATATTAAAATACCAAGATCAATTAAATGGTCAGATATCAATCTACCTTCAAATTGGTGCTTGATCAATGAAAGTAAACCAATTAACACTGAAAATAATTTAGTCAATCTAGATAACATAGAACAATATTTTGACAGAACAGTTAGGATAAACTTCATTCCCCCATCCAGAAAGTCAAGCGTTCACCTTCGTGAAAATTAAACCCGTCAAATAAATTTATTGACCCAGAAAGGAATTCTTTTTCTGGATCTACATCAGCTTCGATGATAGGTCAAGATCAAGATCTAATCAATTCTTTGGTCAATACAAAATTAAAATCCGTAGAAACTAGTCCAACAGTCACCCAACAAGAATTAATTAATGATTTAATTAATATGAAGATAAAGTCAATAGAAACACACTCTCAAGCAACTCATCCACAATATCAGAGCAGACCTCTCCAACAAAATTCAAGTCAAGTTAATCACCAACTCTTAGTTTTAAATAAACCATTTAAAATTCAATGGAAAAGACTTAATAAAGATATAACAACAGAAGAAAACATTCCCAGAAGAAACATCTTTAGGAAAAAATACACGATAGAACAAAAAGAAGACATTTACAGTAAATGGAAAGATTTTATGAGCACACACAAGTTTGAAGTATTTTTCTTCGATTTTGTTGAAAAATATTATGAATCTGAAAAAAAATTAGAAGTAATCACTAAAGAAAATTGGATTAAACAAGATAAGACAATAGTCTCTTCTAGTCACCCCCCACAAGAAACAATTTTAATTACAACAACAAACACACAAATCCCAGCTACCCCATTCAAACTCCCAAAAGAAGACGCAGGAGTAAAACCAGTAATTGAACAAAATAATTTCACAAACCAGAGTCTACACACAATAGGAAAACAATTAGATAAAATAGAAACGAAAATAGATAAGATTTCACACCCCAAAACAATAGTTAAAGAAAAACCTTTAGACAACTTTACAAATCCTTCATCTTGTAAACCAACAACATTACAAACAATTTCTACTAGTAAAAAATAGATCAAATGTTAAAAGAGTTAAAACAAGAAAAAACAGTTAATGTTCTAAAAAATCTAGAAGACTCTCAGTTAGATCTCAGTCACAAACAACTTCTGATTTAGAAGAAGACAGTGAATCAAATCCAATTAAAAAAATAGAAGAAGGTTTTCAAAATTTTGAAATAAACTGAATCACAAGTAAAAAGGTTAATCCAACAACTCTTACCAAGAATTGGTATCCAAGGCCAACACCTCCGGATATTCAATTTGAGGAAAGAAACATTCAAAATCAATTTTCAGTATCATTTGATAAACTTTATGAATGGAATATAGATGGTTTATCAAAACAAGAATTATTAAACAAGTTACAACACATGCCTATGGTTGCTAATAGTTACATTACCAACCATAATCTGAGTCAAACTCAGGTCGTTGATCTTTTAGTCATTGGGTTCACAGGAATGCTCCATTCCTGGTGGGAGAAACATCTCACAGAACAATCCAGAAATGAAATAAGAAACGTAGTAAAAAAAGATGAGGAAGGAACACCCATTTTCGATGACCGGATCGGAAGAAGGATTCCTGATGCAATAAACACATTACTTTTTACCATAATTGAACATTTCATAGGAACACATAGTAATGTCACTTCCAGAATACATGATCAACTTAGTAATCTAAGATGTCCAACACTTAGTGATTTTAGATGGTATAAAGACGCTTTTATGTCTAGAGTAATGCTTAGAAAAGATAGTAATAAGCCATTTTGGAAAGAAAAATTCATAAACGGATTACCAAATTTATTTGCACATAAAATCAGACAAATTTTAGTAGACGAAGACGGTATCATACCATATCATACCCTTACTTATGGAAATATTGTTAATATTATCCAGAAGGAAGGTTTGAAAATATGTATTGATATGAAAATTATAAAACAAGTAAACAAAGATAAGTCAATGGCCAAATATGAGTTTGGAACATTTTGTGAACAATATGGATTACCTCCTATTGCTCCATCCAACAAAAAGAAAAGATCAGAAACCTATAATAGGTATCCAAGCAATATCCAAGCAAAAGACAAAACAAATACAATATATATAAATTCAAAAATAAAAATTTATGGTGAACAAATTTTATGAGAATCCCAAATCTAGTAAATGGAGAAAGAAAACACCAAGAAAATTCGAGTAAAAAAATAATGAACAAAAAGGAAAATGCTACAGATGTGGTAAATACGGTCACTACACAAATAAGTGCAGAGTAAACAAAACAATTAATCAGTTAAAAATCTCTGAAGAAGAGATAAACCAGTTAATACAAGTCCTAGAACTAAGAGATACAGACCACAGTCAATCAGAAAATAATCTAGAGTATAGTTCATCTTCATCTAGTCACTCTTCAAGTAATTCTTCATCTCCTAATGTAAAAATACGATGCACAGACGCCTGCTGTAAAAACATTTTAGTCATAAATAAACAAGAAGAACAAGAAAACCTTCTTATAGAATTAATTAGTAAAATTGAAGATCCAGAGTTAAAATCATTTTACTTAAAACAACTTAAAAAGTTAGTTTCCCAAGAAGAAGCCATTACGAGTCGACCACAAGTGAACCCAAAAATTTGTCTTAGTATAACTCTAGAAAGATTTAATAAAACTAAGAAAGAAATTACAGTCAAATAATTACAAAGAGAAGTTAATAAAATCAAAGAAGAGATTAAAAAGTTGAAGTTAGAAAACACATAAATCAGGTCACACCTTAGTCACATTCAAACACAAGTAATTAGAAAAGATAAACAACAAATTTCTTCAGATGAAGAACAAAGTAACTCTTTATCCGATCAAGAAACCGATTCTAAGTCACAAAAATCAACACATAGCCTAATTTTAGGATTGTTACAAAAAATTAGAATTCAAAAAAGGTATTCTAGAGTAAAAATAGTAATTGAAGATTTCCAACTTGAAACAATTGCCTTAATCGATTCAGGCGCAGATCTAAATTGTATGCAAGAGGGTTTAATACTTACAAAATACTTTCATAAATCAGCAGAAATACTTTGTGTAGCAAATTAGTCACCAAAGTAGTTAAAATATGAAATTCCAAAACACATGTCTGTCAAAGTAATGTTTGTATTAAAACACCATTTGTCTTGATAAAAAACATATCAGATCTAGTAATCTTGGGGTTACCTTTTATAGCCCTATTATACCCATTTAAAGTACACCATAATCGCCTAACAACAAAAATTTTAGGACAAAAAATTACATTTGAATTTTGCACGGAAACAGACCTTAAGAAATTAAGAAAATTACAAAAAGATAGTATTTTAAAAACAATCAATCTAATCAGTCAAATTAAATTCTTAAAGGAAGAAATTAATTATAAAAGAATTGAAGAACAACTAACGAACAAATCTTTATTAATTAACATTGAAAATTTGTTCAAACATTCCCAACACATTTTGGCATAGGAAACAATACAGAGTTAAACTTCCATATATTAAAGAATTTAGTGAAAATAAAATTCGAATAAAAGCACGCCCAATACAAATGAGTCATGAAGTTATGGAGTTTTGCAAAACAGAAATTCATGAACTTCTCAATAAAGGAATTATCAGGAAGAGTAAATCACCATGGTCTTGTCCAGCTTTCTATGTTCAGACAAACGCTGAATTAGAAAGAGGAACACCTAGGTTAGTCATTAATTATAAACTTCATAATGAAGTTCTCGAATGGATTAGGTACCCAATACATAATATAAGAGACTTAATCAAGAGACTCAGTCAAGCAGTAATCTTTTCGAAATTTGACATGAAGTCTGGATTCTAGTAGATCCCGATACATGAGGATGACAAATACAAAATAAAATTTGTCACTCCTTTCGGTCACTATGAATGAAATGTAATGTCATTCGGTCTCAAGAATGCACTCAATGAATTTCAAAAATTTATGAATGAAATATTTAATTAATACAGTCATTTCACAATTGTTTATATCGATGATGTATTAGTTTATTCAAAGTCAATCGATGAACATTGGAAGCATTTAAATATGTTTGCCAAAATAGTTAACTCAAACGGTCTAGTTGTCTTAGCAGTTAAGATCAAGTTATTTCAAACCAAAGTCAGATTTTTAGGATATAGCATCCATCAGTCAACCATTCAGCCCATAAACATCGTAATCCAATTTGCAGATAAGTTCCCAGACGAAATCACCGATAAAACTCAGCTACAAAGATTCCTAGGTTCATTAAATTATGTAGCAGAGTTTTATCCAAACCTTATACAACAATGTAAGATTCTCTTTGAGCGTCTAAAAAACAAATCGCCATCTTGGTCTAGTCATCATACTTCCATAGTCAAACAGATTAAATCACATGTTAAGACATTGCCCTGTCTTGGCATTCCAATTCCATACTCATTCAAAATAGTTGAAACAGACGCCTTTGAAATTGGCTTCAGAGGAATTCTTAAACAGTCAATCTCATCTGGATCTCTTGAACAAATTGTTCGTTTCCATTAAGAAGTATGGAACTCAGCCCAGAATAATTATAGTACTATTAAAAAAGAAATATTATCTATAGTACTATGCATTAGTAGATTTCAAGATGATTTATTAAATAAATTTTTTTTAGTTAGAGTCGATTGTAAATTAGCAAAGCATATTTTACAAAAAGACGTTCAAAACATTGCATTAAAACAGATTTTTGCACGATGACAGTCTATATTAAGTATGTTTAATTTTGAAATCGAACATATCAAAGGCAGTCAAAACTACATTCCAAATTTCCTAACAAGAGAATTTCTGCAGGGAAAAAATGTCTGACAAAAAACCTGACAAAAAAAGGCTACCAGCCTCACTACCTCCACCACCTATAAAACTAGAATCAAACCCAGATTCCTCATCGGCCTTAGCCATGACAAACAGATTTACCCCTTTAGGATCCACAATAGGAACCTACATGCCCAACTACCAGTCACCCTGACCAAATTACCAAACAACTTTGGTCAGTCAATACAACCCATATTCAATCCCAGTAAATCCATCCTCATCCAGGTTAGTAAACTACACAAAAAAATCTCCATATGTCAAGAAATACCACCCCAGAATATCTCTTCAACATACCTTTTAGTCTTGACCAAGAAAAGTCACCAAACAAAAGAGTCAAAATGATTTTTCCACCAAACTATCACTACAAACCTTCCGAGTCATACAAAACATTGAAATATTACCAAGCCATTCTCAGTGAAACTGAGTTTGTCTCCATTAAACGCTTCTTCAGTAAAACTCATGAAAACAAACTTCTGTACCATTCATTGCACATAGGCAGAATCCTCACTGAGTCAGATTGAGGATTCCCCCTTTATAAAACAAAACCGCTTCACACTTAGTACCTTTAGTTACCCAACATTCATTACAATTATTTTGATTATATTGATGCATGGACTAACATCTTCCTTCATCAGATCGAAGACTTTAGCCACTCATGGTTCATCAACTTTGACACTAAATTCAGATCAAACTTTCCAGCATGGTTCCCTCGTTGGTGGTCACAACATGGCCTAACAACCAATCTCCTACCAATAGAACTCATGCGAGTAATCTCCAGTAATTTCCAACCAAAATTTGACAGAACCAGATTCAACTACAAAATTACACTTCTTTTAATTTTCATGGGAAAATACAAAATCCTGTGGATATTTAAGTGGAATTATGAAGTCGAAACTGGAGAAGTCAATAGAATCAGATCAGTCAAGTGGTTGGACAAATTCAACCATGAAAGGATCATTCAGCAGGTCCTCAAAGAATTTCCTATTACTCTAGTAATCCAACACAATCATGAACGCCAGCCCAATCATTGGCACCAACACAGTTATCATCACAACCACCAAGGCCAGTCATTCCATCTCAATCCTTAGCAGACATTAGTCCATCATCATCACTCAAAGAAGCAGCAAGGTCTCCCAAGTCAACAAAGAGTTAGGAAAAAACAGCCCAACTCCAAGATTTAGAACTACAGTTACTCGCTGAAGCAGCAATGCTTCACGCAAAAAATGAAGAAACTTCAACGTCAGAGTCATCAGATGCATCCAATCAACAACCAGTCAGTCCAAAAACCCGTGTTACAAGATGGGCAGATTACGAAGATTCACAAGATTCTTACGCGTGAATCAACAGTAAAAGCAAAATGTGAAATCTACAATAAAAGCAAGGTTATCATTCTTCAACTGCAAAAGCCAACAATCATTCCGACAAATAGTTACTATTCATCAACAGTAAAAAGAAAGCGTGATTTAACAGTAAAAGTAAGCAATTATCATCCACCATCAAAAGTAAAAGAAAGTCATCATGAAAAGCAAATCATTAAGCCTCCACTAGAAACTTTCCAAGACCTATAAAAAGACCATTCCTCATTCGAAGAAGGGAGAGCCATTTTGGCACATAGAGAACTAATTCAGAAGGAATACCTCACCTTAACTTCTCATCAATTATCCAGTTCAAATATTGTAAACACTTTTAATTTTCAATTATAACTAAGGATGCCTGCGAGCAACAAAACCCTTTGCATTCATCAGTCATTCAGTTGTTAATTCAACATTCAGTAAATCAATTGTAAGTTTTCAATAAAAGTAATTTCAAATTTATATCCGCATCATTACTTTTAATTCATTAATTTCATTATGAATTATTTTTCAAATTCTGATATTAGTAATCTTACTCCCAGTCAATTTCTTGAGTATCTTCAATTCAAAGTAAACTCTGATCAGTCATTCGTCCAACTATTTTTATTCATATTTCATAATTGGTTTCATATGTTGAATTAACCACTGAATAGCTGGATGAATTATGAAATATGAACCTCATCTTATCCCATTCCCTTAGTAAAGTCCAGTTCCTCTCAATAAGATCGGTTCCGCGTCATTTGGTGTGTCTATATATATATATATTGTTAGCATATGATCCTTTTGAAACCTTATCCTGATGAATGTGAACCCTAATTTCAAACATTATCACTTTGTTACTAGGGTAGGAAAACTCAAGTAAGTCCTTAAAAAAAATAAATGGTTTTGGAAAGCATAATTTGCTAACTTTCAAATGAAAGACAATAGGAGTATAGAATTTGCCAACTTGGTGAGAAAGAAAAGTTTTGACTGTTGCATATAAGTTCCATATTGTTGATGAAGCCTCCCACATCAATGACAAGTTAAATTGATCAATGATTCGTTTTAGTGTTCTCGGACATCTTGAATATTCTATTTTGGAGCCTTATGATTTGCACTTGGTTTAGACATGTTACTATTTAAGAATGACAAGTTTGGTTGTTTATGCAAGAATACTAATATTCACATTATGAAGTATTCTTTCTAAATTCAAGTATTACTAGTTTATCTCAAAGGATCATGTATGATGAAAAAGAGCAGTTCATATTGAATGTGACGAATGATTAAACATCGCATATTATTGATTGTGACGAACGATTTTGCCTTACAAATTGCACAAAAGTGACGACGGATCAAGCATCACATACAATCCAATGTGACAATGGACTTCATGTCTTAAATTAGTCTATGTGACGAATGGTAAAGCATCACATATTATAGAAGGTTATGACATACTTGGCATCACAATTAGATAAAAGTGACAACTAAATAAGCCTCACTATATCCATAATGTAACGAATGAACATGCTCTCACAATCGACTATATGTGACGCCAGAACAATTTCGTCATATATAACCACTGGTGATAGGGAATTTGTGATACCCCTTGTGACGCATATTTTTCCTCACATTTGTATATATGTGATGTTTTTTCTCCTTTCGTGGGGAATATTTTTCCTCACATATTCCATTTTGTGTTGTAGTTGACAATCCTATGACTAGGAACATTTTGAGAATGAACATAAGAGAAAGGTCTCAATGATCCAACATATTTAGATGACTTCTCTCTTAGGGCTCATTTACGTAACCGTAATCAAAATTGGAGGAATTGGATTGAGGAGGGATTGAATTGAGGGGCAATTGAATTGAGAAGAATCAAAATCCAGATTTCCATAAAAGCTGTTTACTAAAATGTTCTAGAATCAGAATAAAAATGATACTGATTCCATAAAACTATTTACTAATTTAGCAGATTCGAAGTAAAAACTAATATGATTACTAAAATGTCCTTGTCCTAAATCAAATATTTTATATGATTTTGTTTAATACAATTTGATACAATTTCATAAATTCAAGCATTTACTTACTTCAATATTTAAATTTTCTCGCTCAAATAATAGTTTTTTCTTTTTGACATATGCAAGTGGAGTTGTGCGCAATGTGAATGAGCAAGAGGTTTTGATGCACAATGCATCTAGAAGGAAGTGGAAAGAAATTGTTGGGAGCATTTTCAATTTTAACACTCTTCATGGATATATTTTGTTACATAATTTGTTATTGAACATGGGCACTTTTCCTTTTAAGATTCTATTATGGTAGAACTATGTTTACTATTTCAAATCCAAATAACTTGATTCGCCTTGAACTAAAGAGATCTTCACTAGGTAGATTTTGTATATAAGTAAATAAATGAAGAAAAAAAATTAGGAACAAGCAAGGAGTAGGAAACTTCAAATAAGTGAGGGTATTTGGAAAAAAAAATGAGGGTATAAGTGAGGGGTAATTTTGGAATTATAGAAATAAGTGAGGTTATAATGGGGATGTAAAGTCCATTCCAGATTCCTGTACCCATTTGGAATTCAAATACTAGGGAGTCCAATTCCTCCAAATTTTGGAGTTGGATTCCAAAATTTTGGTGGGTCCCACCAACATTTTGATTCCCCAACATTTGGTAAACACCGGAGTTTTCCGTAATTGGAATTCAATTCTACTTTTTGATTCCGATTACCCTTACGTAAACGTGCCCTTAGGTTATTAGCATTCCTTGGATTCTTTTATTATTTATACACTTAATACATTATACATTAAAGAGTGAATAATAATAAACTTGACCATATATTAAACAAAATAAATGTTTAACATCATAAGTATTCTAAAAGCATTTACATCAAATATGTGGCTTTGTAGTGCCCGACTTTCAGTGGTGGTGGGCCTAAGCTAGGTCTCAGATTTGGTGCTTGGTACCCGTTCTTTTGGTTTTCCACTCACCTGTTGGAGATTATCAGTTTGCTACACTAGATTTAATTAGCCCCAATTTAATCTCTAATCCCTAATCGTAACGACAGCTAAGATCTCCTTCCTCTGTGCATCACACAATTGTTCTCTGCCCTCCCAATCCTCCACCCACAAATCCTCCTATTGCCTGCTAGATACGTGCTTTCGATTGAGAAGCCTTTTTTGGCCACTGTGTTTGCTACCCACCTTAAGACCGAGTCGTCACTCACTCAGATGAAGGTATGCAAAACTGCTTTGCTGGTTTGGGTCTCCACGCCTTCTCCTTCTGCGGTTGTGATAGTGTTTTGTCTTCTTGCTTTGTTGGCATCGGAATTTTTTCTTTGCTGGTCCTCGGGTGGTGGATATGGTTGTTGGTGTTGCCTGCTTATTTTGTTTACTGTGTTTTTTGGAGGCAAATTTGTGTATTCTGTGTGCTTCTTTGTTGTTGTGAAATTAGGGATTAGATTTCTTCAATTTGGTCTTGTTTTATGTGTCTTTTTGTTTTATGGCCTTTGTATTTTATTGGTGTTGACCATGAATCGACGTGTGTCAACGGACAGAGTCTAATTAGGCCATCACGTGCTTTGCTTGGGCTTCTTTGTTCACTTGGCCTACTTGTAGCTTTTTTTTATAATTTTATCACTTGTAACATTTTCTTCTATCAATGAAGATTATGTTAGACAAAAGAAAAAAAGGATGGAAACTGGGATGGAATGCAGTCGCTTCTTTGAAAAATTGTGAGGTTCCGATCATTGGGAGGTTCGATTTTCCCTTTTCGAGTTTGGGTTCAGATTCAAGGGTTTCATGGCCCTTGTTTTTGAGGTCTATATAACTGAGTAAAAACATGACTTGCTGCCAGATCGAATTTGAGAGAGCTTGAAAATGGAGAGTATTGGGTATCTGTGAAGTGTTTAGAAACAAAACCAGATAGAATGTTTGAGACAGCTTGGAGATAATATGATGAAAAAAAATGAAGATGCTGGGTCAGGGTGTATTCAACTGGAATTTGGAAGGATTTTAATTTTGTACAACTCTAGGAGAATTTAATGAGGATTTGAAATACATCCGGATACGAGTTTATAAAAGTTCATGTGTATTCGATTAGGAATTAATTTTAAAAACAAGAGGATTTTGGTGGAAGGGTTTTAAAAATGGAAAGATTTGTTAAAGCTTAAAATACTCGTTTTCATGATATCAGAGTATGTTGACTCACATGTGAAGCCCAATAGTGAGAGCTACATGTTAAGCTTGAAAATTCGCCAATAGTGAGGGCCACGTATGAGGCTTGAAAATTCGCTATACATGAGAGCAACTTTTTTTTTTTTTCATGCAAACGATATATTTACATCTAACGGGTGATGAAATAAATGGATTGCGAACTCATCATCCACGAGATTTGAATCTAAGACATCTCACTTACAAGTGAAGAGGAATACCACTATACCGTAGCACTAAGTGACACGTGAGGGGTACGTATTAGGCTTGAAAATTTGTCATACGTGAGGGGTGTGTTTAGAGTACGAATCCCACATTGGAGAAATAAGAGACTTTTTTTTTTTTTGAAGGAGGGAAAGAAGAGACCTTGAATGTGCTTAAACATTGCGAATAAGTTTTATGCTTCGACCTCAACTTTCTACAAAACTCTCTATTTCTTTCATTTTCTCTAATGATCTGTAGTTGAATCAACCCAAAAGCTCACAGTCATTACCTCTAGATATTGACTTGCAAAATCTCCCTTCAAAGAAAGCCCATAACTAAAAATCAAAGAATCTCATCACTCCATCGATTTTTACTATGTTGTTTGTCACTTTGCCACTTTGCCTCTCCCCATCTTACTTCGTCACTCTTTCACTCCTCAGTTAGATGTCCTCGCATCTGCTCTTCATCTCCCTTCTCTCACGAGTCATGATCTAAATGGTTTCTCACTCCAAGTCGAAGAATCTCATCGCCCTGCCAATCCAAAATATCATTTAGATAAAAAAAAACATAGAAAAAGGGAGTGAATGAGCGTACAATAAAATTATATTATTTTATGTTTCGCTAGCCATCCAATTTCCCTATGCTCCTCACTAAATTAGTGATGAACTGTTCATCAATTTTTATTGGCGAGGCAGATAGCTAGTCTATTGGACTTGAGTTTTTATGTATCATTAAACCCTACACCCAAATAGTCGATGTTGTCGCCACAGAGAACATTACCACCATAAAAGCAACAACATGGAGGTATCAAAAGACAAATGAAGAAACAGACATGCAAGGATGAGAACTTGTCAAACGCATCCTCAATCAACCAATTGGATACTATGATTATGTTGACTTTGTATTTTAGGTATCCATATTTTAGGCTCTCTGATTGATATGAATCCCGTGTAATCCCATGTAATTAGGCTTTTTCTATTTACGTTAGTGTCACCTTGTATAAATACTTCATGATGATATGAATATAAAGACATTCAAAGCATTCTATTCACTTATGATAGATTTGAGAAATGTGGACGACCAAATTAGTGATGAGGATTATGCAATAACTTTGTTGTGTGCTTTATCTCCTTCGTATGAACACTTTGTCGATACCATGATATTTGGTAGAGAGAGTCTTAGTTTGGAAGATGTTAAAGCCGTTTTGAATTCTAAAGAGCGAAAGAACAAGGTGTCTAACACACAAGATGAAGCTTTGGTAGTTCAAGGAAGGAATAAGGAAAGAGGCAAACTTGGAAAGAACACTTGTAGTTATTGTCATAAAGAGGGTCCTTGGATAGTTGATTGCCCTAAACTCAATGGAAAAAAGAAGCCATTTGATAAGTCTTCTGCTAATGTTGAGGCAAACATTGCATAAGATTTTTGTTATGAACTCTTCTAAAGGTTATGTGAGGAGGTGGAGCTCGGTACTCAAGCTCTTTTGGTGAATTGCAATTCGCACTTTTAGTTAGTATGTTCGAGCTTTTGCTTGGATTTTGTTTCACATTTGTTAGTTTCCATAATGGAATTTGTTGGAGAAGGCGTAGGAAGAAATTTCGAGTTTCCAAGACTTTTGAATTGTTTGAGTCAAGGTGCAGATTTGTTCTTTGAAGAATTTGCTGATCACTTTTGCGTTTGTAATTGGGTATCCCAGTTTGAAGTTTGATTTTTTGGAAGTTCGCTACTTTCTCGCCGAGGTGGTGATTGTTGTGTTTTGCGGCTCAAAATTAGGATTATGCATAAATTTAGTTAGTGTTATCTATTTCATTTTGGAATCCTATTTAGGCTAGTTGTGTCCTATTTGGGTTGGGTTTTTGGTTTCCTTGTTGGATTCTTTATCCTTGTATGATAAGAATTTGATTTCCTAGCCTATTAGGATTTGGATTTTACTTCCTATTAGGATTCCTATGTAAACCTTGTTTTGGGTTCTCTACTCGTTTGGTTTATGATTTGTAATTTTTGGGATTTGGGTTGTGAGAGTTAAACACTATTTTGTATTCTCCGTTTGTTTAGTGAAATTCATCGTTGTGTTTCGCTCGTGGACACAGGCTTTACGCCGAACCGCATTAATCTCTTGTGTTCTTATTTTGAGATTGTTTGTTTCTTTGCTTTCACCTACGACGTTGATATTTGATACTTTGTTAGAATTTGCTTCCGCTTGTGCATAAAAGTACAACACATAGTTCATTATTCACATATCCTTGACTAATCTAATACTCACTTAGACGGTTATACCACATCCGTCCGGATTGTTTCAATATGTAGAGTGAGCGCCTTAATCTAATCGAGAGAGTGTTCCGTAGTCTAGAACTATTTGATCCAATCAATGTTAGTCCTTTGGGAACTTTCATATAGATTTTTCATATCAAGATCCCCGTAGAGATACGCAGTAACCTCATCCATAAGCTGCATATTCAGTTTTTCGGTAACAACCAAACTGATAAGGTAGCGGAACGTTATGACATCCATTATGGGAGAATAAGTCTCCTCGTAGCCAATCCCAAAGTGTTGAGAGAAGCCTTGCACCATGAGGCGTACCTTATATTGCAATATTTCATTCTTCTCATTACGCTTCCTTGCGAAAACCCACTTGTAGCCAACAAGCTTTACATTTGGAGGTGTAAGAACTATAGGCCCGAACACTTTACGTTTCGCAAGGGAATCAGGTTCGACTTGGATTGCTTGTTTCCAATTTGACCAATCAGTTTTATGTCGACATTCATCAACAGAATGGGGTTCTATGTCATCGCTCAGCATGATATCAGTACCTACTGCATATGAAAATGCATCATCGATTATCATCTCATTTCTATTCCAAATTACATCCAAGATAGCATAATGGACCGAAATCTCACTATTCTTGGGAGGCGGATTGGTCTCTTCAAGGACACTTTCGTAATCTAAAATAACCTCATGCGTTGGAATGGATGAGTAGGCAATGGGCGGATCCACACTAGTTCCACTAGTTGGTGTCGTGTTTCTCCTCTTCCAGGGTTATGAATCCTTTGAACCAAGGGGCTTGCCACGTTTCTAAGTGGGAGCAGATTGGCTAGCCCCCAACATACTTGGTTGGCCTGATGTTGGCAGCTAGCTTGAAACAAAGTACTCCAAAGGAAATTGAAGGTGAGCTTATTGAGAATACTAAGGCTTGTATTTATACAAGTTTTTTGTGGGCTCCCAATAAAAGGATTCCTAACCAAGCTGGGTAAAACTTAAAATTAAAGTCTTCCAAGAGAGAAAGGGAGAACGAAGAAAAGAGTAACACATGAAAAAAATATTAGTTTCATGTTCTTATTACTTTCCTTCTTTTAGTAGGATTAGGATTAGTTTCCTGGAATCATAAAACAAAAGAGTAGTTTCTTGTCTACCCCAAAAACAAATGTACTCCTTAAAAAACAAGGGACCATAAGCTGAATCCTTGAGAGAAAAGGAGAAAAACTAGAGTAATGCCTATATCGATTAGTTTGATGGAGTTCCTCTTTATGAAGTTCACCTCCTTTATTGTATGGACACACAAGCGTTAAACTTATTTGTTCATGCTTAATACAATGTTCATATGTGTATTTTTACTAAACTATATGAAAGGGAAAACTTGACCACTCAATGAGTCAGAAGCCAATTCCGACTTTTTTGGGGGGGGGGGCAAACATTCTTGGGTGCTTCGGAGTACGGGGTACTCCGGATTTTTTAACCGTTGGATCTTGATTTTTATATTTTAAAACAAAAATCCAACGATTAAAAAACCCGGAATACCCCGTACCCCAGGGTATGCAAGAAAGACTTGGGGGGGGGGGGGGGGGGGGAATATTTAATTTCTTTCAAAATAAATAAATAGAAAATAGCCTAGTAAAAAATATTGGATTAATTCTCTCGTAAGTCCATAATTCATAATCTATTTCCCAATAAATGAGATCATTCAATTACTTGGATTAAGGTGCTAACAATTTGATTCATGTAAGGTATTTTACATATATTATGATATGATTGTTGATTGAATCTGTATAGTAAATTTAGGTATTTTATGTTTTTACTGCATTTATGAATGTGACTTGAGTGTTTCTCAATTGATCATGAGTATAAAGTTTGTGTTAGTTTTAATAATAGATTTGCTTATTGGCAGATGATTTTCACACGCCATTTTTAGCTTCTCAGATACCCCTTTTTATTTATGGTCATCGAATTGAATAAATCAAACGAAAACAATATACAAGATTTAATATAGTGTGAGAGGTTAAAAAGCATGTATGTTTATAATTTCTCTTGTACAATGTCTAAAACAAAAATCAAATATTAGTATTTTTTTTCTCAAACAGATGTTGATATTTTACATTAAGGAGGGCCCATTTATAATTTTCGCACAAGGACCCCAAATTCTCAGAAACGGCCCTGCTGCAACATGATGATGCAGTATCGTATGGATGTTGCATTGAATAAGTTAGTGGATGTTGTTGAGAGTGAATCCCACATCGAACCTCAACTTTCTTCATGGTATCAAAGCAGATTGTCCCATGTGTGAAGCCCAATGACCACACGTGCTCCACATCACCCGATTTGTGTTATCCACGTGCTAAGCTTGAAAATTCGTCACACGTGAGGTGGCGTATTGAGAATGAATTCCACATGAGGGAAAGAAAGTACATTGTATGCGCTTATAAGTAATTGAGTTACTCCCCATATTTTTAATTGATTTTATAGTGAAACCTCAACTTTATTTGAAACTTAGTATTCTTTGTTAGTGCCCTGCATAGTGCCTTGCATGTCATGGAATGGTCAATTTATTTCTTTTTGTCTAGGTAAGTAAGGATTAAAAAGTTAACGTCAAGCAAGGATTATTGTTATATCGTTCTCAACTGCGAAAAATATCATTTATTAAGTTTGATAGTTTAGTATATAATAAGAGTAGCTACTCGCCTATTTTGGGGTTAGGCCATTTTGTATGAGCATCTTTATTAGAAAGATGTAAGTTTAAGGGGTCCAACTTCAGTGGTACGTACCATTGATTGATACGTACTGTTAAATGGCTAAGATTCATTTGGAGCCAACTACAAATTAATCTGAACCATTCAATAATCGTACCATTGAATGATACGTACCACTCAAGATTTTTCCAAGTTTAAGATGTAAATTTTACATATCCTTGTGAGATGTAAATTTGAGATTTTATTATTTTTGTTTCTTTTGACTAACAAAGCTCACCTCATAAAGATATAATATACATTATTATTTGGGTTATGCGAGAAAAATCAAATATTTGAACTAAATTTCTAAATCATTTGATGTGACAATTGAGATATACATGATACGTCATTTAATAAATCTGCACATGTATTTTCATTGTTTAAACTTTTTATCAATTTCCCGAAGGTCAATAAAATCTAGAGAATGAGATCGGAAGAGATAAATGTGGTGGGGGGCGTCGGTGGAGAAAGAAATTGAGAGGTGGTGGTGCCGTGGTGGCTTAATTGTGTTGATGGGATGTGGGTAATTTCTTATAATTTCAAGAATGTAGTTTTTTTCTTTGTAATAGAGGCTGATATCCAAATAGTGTGGACGGTAGAGAGAGAGATTGGGAAGTAGGTGAGGCGGTGTCAGTGGAGAAAGAGATTAAGAGGTGGTGGTGGATGGCGGTGGTGAAGTGTTGCGGCCTGAGGTTTATGGTCGGAGGCATCAGTGGAGGAAGAAGAGGTGGTGGTGGGTTGCATACTGAGTGAACCTCGAAGATAACGCTGACATCGGAGAGGGATGGAAGCTGAAGAGGTTGGAATTAATAAGGTATTTGAATTAATTATAAGAAGAATAAAAAATTAAAATAAATGTGTAAATTTATTATAAGAAGAAATCTACAAGCCATAGCCATGTCTTTTCCATGATTTTAACAGAGGTAGCATAGAGAGTTAAACAAAGATGACACAAAGAGGAACAGTAGCTGTCCCCATATACTAGTTTTTTTGCCCACAACCTGAGACACATCCATCATCAAACTACCTACAAATTATTTGTAAAGACAGCCAGTTTCGCTCATATAAAACCCCCAACAAGATCAAAAGAGCCTTCCAAATCTCAGACAAACTGGTTGAGGTACTCGTCGACGGTGGTGTATTTGACATCAGGGTAAAGAGCTGTGGCTTCCACGCCGAATGAGGGCTCGACGTCGAAGTTAGTGTGGTCTCCCTTCACAAAAACTGAGTGACCAATTGCAAGTATCACATTGAGCGGCACCGCTGCCTCTGCAAAAATGACACAAAAATAAACCAAGAAATTTTATTTTCATCTCAAAATGTGTAAAAATATCAAGAAAATTCAAATCAGTTTTTCACAGAATAACATTATTTGCCACAAACCTTGGATGTTCTTGAGCAGTTGCTCCTCCGGGACATAGATCCTCTCCAGGGTTTTGCCAATCTTCTTCTCCCAAAGAGAAACAAGCTCATTGAATGAGATGGTGTTGGCAGGGGGCCTGATGTAGAGGACTTTGTTCAAGGTTCTAGGGTCATCCACTGCCCTAATTGTGTAAGTCCCAATGTCATCTTCCTTGTTAAAAATTGCTGCAAATTCAAAGAAATTGAAACCCCATCACATTTTGTTAAAAGCCCAATGTGGGCTTTTATGCAGCAACTCAAAGAAATGAAACCCCATAACAACTGCTCTATTTTTTTATCTTTGGACAAAGTGATATTTAAATTACTACTCTAAACGGAAAGGAAGAATCGCGTTTGGGTTGTCCTGACTGACTGGCCTAACTCACGTATGCACAACAGCTACAGCTACCCATTGGTTGCTGAATAATTTTCCAAAACCCAAAAGAGGTTTCGGTGCAGTAAATTGAAAGAAGTGAAACCCCATCAAGTTCATTCATTCAAAAGCCAGAGTTAAATGGGTTTACTTTTTACCTTTGGGGTTCCCATCACCCAAAATGATGACTTTGTCCCTGGGAGGGGCAGTAGCTCCGGGCTGGTTCAGAGTTGGCAAGAAGTAACCAGCAAAGAAGTTGGAGGACACATAGGTGTAGGGTATCCCCTCTGCCTCCACAGCTCTGCGAATCTTAGCCTTCGTCTCAAACGCCGACTTGGCCGGCTCAACAGCGTGGACCCGATCGACGTCGTTTCCGAACTCCGACGGGAAAAATCTCTGCAACACAATTCACACATTCACCATCGCAATTCACTGAAAACAAAAATTACAAAAAACAGGGGAGCCAAAAAAATAAAATCAAAACTTTAACCTTAACATTGCCTGCTTCTTTGATGGCAGCGATGATCTTGCCCTGATCAGCCAACTGAGCGTGCCCCACCGTCGATATCACCACGTCGACTTGCTTGATCGCCTTCACCAAGCTCTCGTGATCGTACAGATCACCCTGCAAATTATAAAAAAAAAAACACAAATTAAGCAAAACCCAATTGGCTAATCGGATTAAAAAGCTATAAAATGCAGGGAATTTTACGAACCAGAACGAAATTGACGCCGAGGGACTTGAAGTTCTCGACGACTTTGGACTTGGCCGGGTTGGAGAGGGTGGGTTCTCGGACCAGAACGTAGGTGGGGTGACCGGCCTTGGCGCTAGCCTCGACGATGAACTTTCCGATGTATCCGGTGCCGCCGATGAAGAGGATTTTGGACTTGGAGGCCATCGGGAATGGGAATGGGAATGGGATTCCGGGGAATCGGAGTTGGAGAGTGAGAGCGAGTGAGAGCGTTACGAGGGAGAGGAGGAATAAGCGGGTAGTTGATAAGTCCATTGACAGCGATCAAAGTGGTTTTGCTTTATAGTATGAGTGGGATGCATGGAATGACGAAAATGCCCTTGAAATTTGGATAGTTTATTATTAGGCATGGCGTTTGTGCTTGCGTCTGCATGATGCTGGGTTTGTAGGTAGATGGGTGTCCGTCCAGGTTCATCCGACGAATGAGAGGCGTTTCGACATTTGGCCTAACTATATCGATTTGCATGAGTATTTGCATTTATATTTGATTGTTAGAATACTTTGGTACTATCTATATTGATTTGGCGTAACAACCAATATGATTGGCTCAGTGGTTGGGGAGAATTTTGAGCTCGTATTTCATACGGTTTATTCTGAGTTCGATTTCTAACGCTTCTGAATCACGCTATGGTGGCCAAGAAAGGCTAAAATGCCTCTGTGAGTCTTCTCGGTTTCTGAAAGGACGAATTGTCGTTGCTTAACCGCCAGCTAATTCCCTTTTTAATGAAAAAAAATATTAATTTGCAAGTGCACATCATTTGTCACACAATGTGATCTTTTAGTATTTTTTAATTCTCAAAACAAGAAATTATGTAATTGAAAAAAATAATTTCCACCATTTTTTGTAACATAGACTGCAATATAAGCACGAAACCACTAGTAGAATATGTGAGGCCTCTTTTAGAAATGCTTTATAAAACAATTTTACTCAAAAGGGTTTCCAATAAAAGTATTTATATTTGGAGTCCACCGAGTTTTTTAAGAAAAGTGTAAGTGCTTTTTGGAAAAGCACTTGAAATGATTTTTGAAGGAAGCTCACAGCAGGTGCTTCTTCTATAAAGCACTTGAAGTGCTTTTTCAACTCATAATCACTTTAACTTTTTCTACCAAACTCTATTAGACCATCTCCAATGGTGGAGGTTAAAGTCTAAATTTTTAGCCCAGAAAATTTAGAACTTAAACCTTAAACGCTTTTCTCCTCCAATGGTTTTGGGTTAAAAATTTAGCCCCGAGATTACTAAAGAATAACTTAGCCTAATTTTTTTTTCTTTCGGTAACTATTTTAAAATAAAATTTATGTAGATTATCCGAATTTATTTTGTGAACATTTTAACCTAAAAATTAATTAATTCCGATAAATAATAAAAATCACTAAATTAGGTGACAATTAGGTCCTCTAACATGAGGAGTTGCCATCTTTAACAATTAGGAAATAGGAAGAAATTATTTTGGAAGTGAGTAGAAAGAAAAATTTGAAGAATTGTATGAGGAAAGTGAATTTTGTGTGGATGGGATTGAACAAATACATAGGTATTTATAGAAGTTTTTTGGTGAATTTTTGATTTAAATAAAATTTTAAAATTGTTTTGTTTTGGATTTAATTCTTCTTACGTTAGATCTATTTTTTACCGTTAGATTTGATCACATTCGATCTCTACCGTTAGATTTAATGAATTTATAAATTACAATTTTTTTTTTAAGATTGCATCTGACCGTTGGTTATCCAACGGCCCAAGAATCCAAGCCGTCCATTAATTAGCGCTAGTTTGCAAGGGAATAGATGGCCGACAAGGCCGCAGCCGTGGGGCCCACGCTTACCCCCGTTGGCCGCACCGCCCAAGGCTTCCGCCCGCGTCACTTCTGCTTTTTCTAAATTTAGCGCGTTCACGCTGATTCCGGTGGGAAATTTATCCCCCGGTGGGAATTCTGGGTCTAAATTTGACCCAATTTTAGAATTTATCCCTTACCCAAATTTTAGTCTACTATTTAAGAGGTTTGGGGGTTTAAGTTCTAAATTTTGACTTTATCCTCACCATCGATGGTCTTAGAAGCTCTTTCAGCTATTTTAAAAGTATTTTCAACAATATATTTACACTAAAAGATAAGAATGGGCCAACACCATTAGGGATTTGGCAATACTTATATGTATTTAATACACATCATCTGCCACCACACACCCCACCCGTATAGCCACGTGACCGGATCTCGAGGCGTGCTTGTCACGCACTCTCGTTCAAATTTTATTTATTTTATTCCTAAGGGAAAGACGTTTTGCCCCCGGGTTGACTTTTCTGTTGACTTTGCCGTAACTCGTACTGACGCATCCACTGTGTTTTCTCTTTGACGTGCTCGCCGATACGACCGTAGACGCGTCGTACGTCGGTTCTGGACCAACGAATATTTTACGGGCGTTGAATTTCGACGTTTCCGTAATTCAAATTGGGCAATTTTGTCTTGTTTGGGTCAGGCCCAATGTCCTGTGCCATGTGGCCAATCCAGATTTTCTGGATCCTTGTCTCCCACCTCATCTTCCGGTTCTCTCAGAAACCACACAAAAACTACTCAAGGCACCCCGTGGCCTGAATTCCCATCTCACCGAGCAATTCGGGCTGTGTGAGATCACGTATATCACCACCACCTTCAACGACCTCATTCCACCCTGTTTGGAACCCCGTGAAACCCAGCTCAAGCCTCGGGCTTGTTTTTCCAAATTTTCCGACGAGGCCCGAGAATTTTCCTCGGCCTTTTCTCGTTGAAACAGCCCAAAACTCATCAAACGAATCACCACCGTGTTCCCCGGATGTCCATCAGACCTTGCTCGAGCCTCGATGGTGGTGGGTGGCCGAGAATCGAGAGACCGTGGATCGCCTTTTTGCACCGTGGCTTTTCCTCACTCTAGGCCACTTCTGGGCGCTTTGGTCCCCAAAATGGTACAATCTTGTTCCCCCCATCTCTAAACTTCATTTTGGTACTTGAATCTTCATTTTGGACTTTAAACGAAGAAGTTATGAAGCTTTGAAAATTACCCTAATCCCGTTACCTTCCCGCATTCCGACGACGGCGACGGCGGCCGGCGCGGCGCCTGGCGGACTGAACTGGGCAGATGACCGGGCGCTCGACGCCATCTGACCTGCCGATCTGGCCAGGCCGACGCCGTTGGCACCTGCTCAGACTCCGGGCTGATGACGCCATCACTTGGACCGCTTGAGCCGAGCCGCGTTGACGCTTGAGCCGAGCCGTAAGGACGCTTGAGCCGAGCCGCGTTGACCCGGCTCACGCTCGCTGACCGGCTCGCGTGCAGCTGCGCGTGGTGCCGAGCTCCCGACCTTCAAGCCGCGCGCGTGAGTAGCGCGTGGAAGGTCCTTTTCGAATATGTTTTCACTCGGTCGACTCAGACGACGTGTACTACCCTGGTAGTATGCATGGGAAGCACTTTTGAGGTGTTTTGGACCTCCCAAATTACAAAAACAAGGGATAGGTGTAATTAATCTGCTAATTCGTTACCTTTTGAGTTAATCATTGTACCGGTGATTTCTCATAGGTGGGGCCTATCCAGAGGGACTACCTGGTTACTCAGATCTGGGTACTGACCCTGGGCCACCTACAAAGTGAGTGAGTGGTCTACTTGATAAATGTATATATATACGTATGGTTTTCAACGCTTCTTTAACTCGTTAGCGTAGTTGCATATCATATACGTTTGTTGAGGTAGAACATTCTATTATATTGCCATGCATGTTTTCATACTATTGCTCATAAGATGTATACACCCTGTGTATTAGTACTCGCCCTTGTGGCCAGGACTAGCCTTGACGTTTGGAGTAGTCACTATCGCACCGTTACGCAGCCTCAATCCATTGTAGGTACTAGTCTCTGCTCTAGGTTGCATTAGGCAACTCGAGCTTGTGTGACTGCATCTTTGTGCACCAAACGCTTTAGCGCTAGACTCGTCATTGTAGTACTCCGCATTACTTTTATACCTAGCTTGTTCCTTGTGGGATTTAGCCCTTGGGCATGTGTGTTTACATATGGGTGAGCAAATGTCGCAAAGTATTAGCTGAGTACCCGCACGCTTTTCATTTACAGATTTCGAGGTTCATGCCTACTGCATGACGATTTTCAAATTATACTTGTTTTCAAACGCAGGGTTACTAAACTTTTGAAAACAACGGTTTTATCAAACTTTGCTTTTTGACCCACTCACCGCTTTTATGTTTTGCGCCTCCGTGTTAGTCATCGGAACCTTGCGACGCCGATGGCGCGGTGGTATGACAAATGTGTGATTTTTCTACGTTTGTAGTAACTTTGTATCCCCACTCTACTTATCGTATTCTAAGAAATTCTTCCGCACTGCTTATTCAATTAAATATTCATTATTATTCTTTATTTCATCCTTTATTCTTAAATTTTCTTTTGGCTTGCCACGCTAACGCGTGTCGGCCGCACTTCCGACACCCGGCTCGTCCGGATCGATGTGACAGATTGGTATCGTGAGCATGGTTTCTTGTAACCTAGGCTCTTCTTCCGTACTCCTACTTGTCTCAGTACGTACTTTAAATTTCGTGAATCCTTTCTTTTGATTCTTACCCTTGGAATCGGTGAATTTTCCGAACTTTACACTTTGGTGTATTGTTTCCCTGGGTTAATTCTAAGTTCTTCCTTAGTGTCATACCACCTCGACGTCATGTTTTACGAGTTTCTGCGCTTCCCGATTTTGACAGCTTGTTGCTACTCTTCTACGCCGTAGAACTTTCGTACTTTCTCTCGCATGACCTCGGGCTTGGCTGGATGAGGAACTTGGGTTTCGTGTGACGTTCGACGTCTTCTTTACCAACTTCCGATGGGATCGCGCACCGAATTAGGAAACCGGTTCCCGCTTGTCGTATTTCATATTTTCTAGTGTGGTGTCCGCTTGACACATCGGATGATTTTTCATCAAGTACTCTCCTTTGGGACAACGCTAGGCGTTGATGTTGGCTTTAACCTGCCGACTACTTTTCGTGGTTCAACAAGTTCCGTGACTCGACCGCGAGGCCTAGTTTCACAAATTCCTTCCGCACCGTTAGTGTTTTACACTTAAATCAACGACTTCTACCTTCTAACGCGTTTTCTGCGTTGCTTGTTTGGACGCATTTTCTACTTCTTGTAGTTGTTTTGACCATCACAGTACGCGCCGGATGTTCAAATTGTTAGCAAGTGAAGGCTTGGAGACGATTTTCCTCTCAACCTTTCAACCATTTTCCATTTTCATTCGGAATTGGAAAAGTATCACCGTGAATTTCTTGTTTCTTACTTTCCGCACGTGGCGACGTATTAACCTTTCGATGATCGTAAACCTAACCCGGTCGACTTTTCTAACAATTGTGACTACTACTTTCGTAGTTTTCTGGGACAATATCCCTCGTGGTGTTGTTTAACCGTGTGGAGTCTTTTACGACTGCTTTTGTTTGTCGTGACTCATTTTTCTTCGAACGTGGCGAACTTTTTCATACTCCTCGAGTCGACGTTTCTACTCATGACTTTTTGTCATTCAAATCGATCATTTTCCCGCAGGTGCGGCTATCTTGACTATTCGTTTCTGCCGACTGCATTTGGATTGCATATCCACGCAGTGACTTGATTGACAATAATTTCTGCTTGACTCTTACTTGCGCGTATCCACCGTCCGAGTACAGCTTTGACTTTTTTATTGAATCTTCGTATTCGAACGCCGACGAGGACTTTTCTACCGTGATCGGTTCACTTGGCTAACCAAGTTGCCATCTTTGTCTCTTCTCGTTTCGTTTTAACCAAAATCTACCAAGGCACCCGAACTTTCTTTCGCTCTCGCCGAGCCATTCTTTGGGCTATGTGGAGATCATTGGCCTTACCGCCATCTTCGTCGATCTCAATTTACCGACCCCGGGTAACCCTTGAGACCTAGTTTGGAAATTTTCCCGCGTAGATTCGAGTTTCAACTTCTCGACCATTTCTTGGTGAAACCAACTCTAAAGTACCTTAAACTAATCACCGCTAACTCCCGAGCCCTGTGAACTTCGTCGCTACTTCTCGGTGGCGTTTGGCCGAGAAACACCAAAACCACTGCGCTTGCACCCGCAGTCAAGTATCGCGTACATTCCCTGACCCCGAAAGAATCAGTTTCAATGTGGAAGTTCACTCTCCGAATCATCTAGTAACTGGGGTCAACTTCATCTTTTAAATGTGGTGAGGATCTACTAGTGGATTCCGTTTCGCATCGGGTAACCCACCCAGCCTATCGCCCGCTCGGGGGCTATCGTTGCGACACTTGTCATTTTGGTGAGTGTACGCAAGAAACTCAAGTGTGCCATGGCTGTGGACGATTGGGACACGTGTTAACCAAAGGTCCCAGCACCTGGCAAGAAAACCTACCTTGGCCCGTTCGACCAAATAGTTGGACGAATGCTTTTCATCATCAACAATCTACTGGTGGAGACGACATTGCCAAGGCAATGTTATTCCATACTGGAACCTTTCTCCCGAATCTTGGTTACGCTACTCGTATCCCGATGGTGCCCGGCTGCTCCAAACATGGAACGCCGTTGCTCTGGACGAGTTGTACTTCACCCGCAGGATACACCGAACGATTCCGATCTTGTTTCGAAACGCAACTTTCTTTGGGCTTATTACTTGTGATCCAAACGGATCCAAGTATTACCTACTCATCTATTTCGCCCTTTGTTTATTTCAAACTACTCGACCACATTGTACCCTACCTGCACGATTTGGAATCGCTATGCCGTGAGGCAAAAGTTTGTCTTGTTCTTTGGGATTGTCGGTGATACTCCGTTATCATCGCTAATCGTTTGCTTGCCAATCTCATTCCTGGATGTCGTGGGTTTTTCGACTGGATCCTAGGAATGGATTGTTACCTCACTTTTGTGCCGGGGCAGGGATTGTCTAACGAGGTTGACCACCTTCTGCCACATGGCATAACGATCGGTGACGTTTTACTGAGCACCGGAAAAAAAAAAAAAAAAAAATCGACTCGTAGGCTGACTTCGCCTACGAGTGAACGAACCTTGTCTCGGTCGTTTCGGTTTTACCACACGTGTGATGTTGAAATCAAAATTTGTGTTGACGAAGCACCGTTTGTCAACAAAATTCTTGGAATCCTTCCTAGCGATCTACCTGGATATCGCCCGATCGGAAATGGTTTTCACCATCGATCCTTCCGTGCATTGACCGTATCTCTCCTCTCTCTCTTACCTTTATCTGACTCCACGTGAGTGGTGAGAGTTGAAGATTTTCACCTGTGCACTTTTGCCAAGGAATTCTTTCGCCTTGCACTTCACCTCGTGAGCTCTCGTCTTGTTTGTCATTTAAAGTTACTTACTTAAGGCTCGTTGCGATTATGTGCAATTGAATCCTGGCGACGAGTAAACCGTTATCTCGCCTAGAATCTATGGGATCTTGACCCGCCTCCGAAGTGCACTTGTTTTCTTAAGATCATCCGTGGACCGATTATCAAGCCTATAGATCAAGAACTGCTATTTGACCACTTTCGGACTCGTTACTTAACCTTACGAGTTTTCTTGTCATACCTTTCTAGATGACAATCGCCTCAAGAATCCTCATGAACTTGATGACTCGAGTACTCGCCCGTATCTCACAAGTTTGTGATAGTCTTCTTTGCTGGCCCTTGGTTTATTCCACTCGGGGCCGATCATGCAAAAGTACTGCGCATGATTCGTCGAGCTTAAGAACTTTTCATTTTTGCCTATTCCTGCCTAATCATGTGTCTTTCTTGGGACATGTGATTCCCAAGTGATTGTTCTCTTGTCGATCCCCGCATGGCTACCGTGGCGAGATCCGGGAGCGACCGCAGTATGTTACAAGATTCAAACTTTCTTGGCTTGCTCTAAGCCTTACCGACGTTTCGTGGAAGGATTTCTCTTCCGTTGCTCGCCTCTCACAAAACTTGCCAGGAAGAACGTTAACATTCGTGTGGGAACGACGACCACGAGCAAATCTTCCGACCGCTCAAGTTTGGTCCTACTCCGTTCTTGTATTAGCACTTTCCAACGACGGCGGTACCTGTGTTCTGGGCGTTGATGCGTCACTCACGGGTTGGTCTCGTGTGCTAACATAAACATGGATGGATAACGTCATGCCTTCAAGGATCAAACCGCATGAGATGAATTATCATACCCATGATTCGAAGCTCGCGCGTATCTTTGCTCCGAGATTCTCCGCGACATTTTCTCTTTTGGTGAGACGTGTTGATCTGCTCACCGACCACCGAAGCTCGGTAGACGCTCTCTCTCTTTCTTTTTTTGGGAGACCTCAATCTCGCTCAAAGGAGTAGGATGTAGCCGATGGGTGACCACGATTGCACTATCGATTACCACTTCCCGGGTCGTGCAAACGTAGTAGCAGGTGTAAACTCTATTAGAAGTCCTTCTGACGACTCGATTACTCTTCCCGCTAATCGTATCCCTCTTTGACTAAACCAAGCACCGGTGTCACCTTGAGCCGTGGGCGGACGTCGGAGCACCCGCTTTGTCGCCGTCGGTTCTCGACAATTGTCTTCATCTCCGCATCCTTTTCTGGGAGCGCCTCTTGAGGATGTATTGTGAATGGGCATACCTAATCTACCTCATTGTATTTTCTTATGGAAATTTCTGGGACGCAAATTTTTATAAGGGGGTAGATTGTCACGACTCGTCTAAATTTTTATTTTATTTTATTCCCGGAAGTGGGAAATGTCGTTTTGCCCCCGGGGTTGACTTTTCGGTTGACTTTGCGTCGTAAACCTCGTACGATGCATCCAATTGTTTTCTTGACGTGCTCGCCGATACGAATTCGTAGACGCGGAAGTCGACGTCGTTCTCGACTCCGAACGAATATTTCACCCGGCGTTGAATTTCGACGTTTCCGTAATTCAAATTTGGGCAATTTTTTGTCTTGTTTGGGTCAGCCCAAATGTCATGTGCCATGTGGCCAATCCGATTTTCTCGATCCCCTTTGCCTCCCACCCTCATCTTCTCTCCGGGTTCTCTCCGCAAACCACACACAAAAACTACTCAAGGCACCCCGTGCCCAAATTTCCATCTCACCGAGCCAATCTTTTGGCCGTGAGACTGGGCGACATCACCACCACCTTCAACGACCTCATTCCACCCTCGTTTGGAACCCCGCAACCCAGCCTCTCAAGCCTCGGCTTGTTTTTCCAAATTTTCCGACGAGGCCCGAGAATTTTCCTGCCTTTTCTCGTTGAAATCGAGCCCAAAATCATCAAACGAATCACCACCGTGTTCCGGATGTCCATTGTACCTTGCTCGAGTCCTTGATGGTGGTGGGTGGCCGAGAATCGGTGGGCACTTGATCGGCCTTTTGCACCGTGGTTTCTTCCCCCTCAATCCCCTGTGCCACTTTCCGGCCGCTTTGGTCCCCAAAATGGTACAATCTTGTTCCCCTCATCTCTAGCTTCATTTTGGTACTTGAATCGTCCATTTTGGACTTAAAACGAAGAAGTTATGAAGCTTTGAAAATTACCTTAATCCGGCCACTTTTCCTGCATTCCGACGACGGCGACGGCGGCCGGCGCGGGCGCGCGGCGACTGGAATCCGGTGTGGATGACCGGCGCCGACGTCATCGGACCGGCTTGACTGCCATGCCGACGCCGCAGACCGGCTCCGGCACCGGGCTTGGATGACGCCACGCCTTGACCGGCCAGCCGAGCCGCGTGACGCTTGAGCCGAGCCGTGTTGACCGCTGCAGCCGAGCCGCGTTGACCGGCTCACGGCTCGCCTGGACGACCGCCGCGCGTGAGCCGCGCAGCCGAGCCCCGACCTCTGCCGCGCGTGAGGGCGCGTGGAAGGTCCTTTTCGAATATGTTTCTCACTGGTCGACTCGTGACGACGTGTACCACTCCTGGGTAGTACTGCATGTTAATTTTTGAGGTGTTTTGGACCTCCAAATTACAAAACAAGGGATAGGTAATTAATTCTAATTAAGTACCTTTTGAGTTAATCATTGTACCCTGATTTCTCATATAGGCTACCTATCCAGAGGACTAATGTGGCTACCCAGATCTTAGGTAATACTTCGAACGGCTACCTATGTGAGTGAGTGGGCCTTTGTTTGATAAATGTATATATATACGTATGGTTTTTCAACGCTTTCTTTAACCGTTAGCGTAGTTGCATATCATATACGTTTGTTGGAGGTAGAACATTCGTATTATATTGCCATGCATGTTTTCATACTATTTCGTCTCATCGTGATGTATACACCCTGTGTCATTAGTACCTCGCCCTTGTGGCCGTGGACTAGCCTTGACGTTTGGAGGTCACTATCGCACTGTTATCATGAGCCTTGGATCCATTGTAGGTACTAGCCTCGTTCTAGGCTGCATTAGGCAACTCGAGTTGTGTGACCGCACTTTAGGCACCAGCCGCTTAGCGCTAGACTCGTCATTGTAGTACTCCGCTGTATTACTTTTGCTACCTAGCTTGTTCCTTGTGGGATTTAGCCCCTTGGGCATGTGTGTTTACATATGGGTGAGCAAATGTCAAGAAAGTATTAGCGGGGAGTACCCGCACGTTTTCAATGGAGCGTATATTTTTGAGGTTCATGCCTTACGGTATGACGTATTTTCTCGAAATTATACTTGTTTTCAAACGAGGGGTTACTAAACTTTTGAAAACAAATCTGCTTTATCAAACTTTGCTTTGACCCACTCACCGTTTTATGTTTTGCGCCCTCCAGGTTAGTTGGCCGGGAACCTTGCGACGTCGATGGCGCTGCAGTAAGGACAATGTAGGGATTTTTCTACGTTTGTAGTAACTTTGTATCCCCACCTACTCTATTGTGTATTCTAAGAAATTCTTCCGCACTCGTTTTATTCAATTAAATATTCATTATTCTTTATTTCATCCTTTATTCTTCCTTAAATTTTCTTTTGGTTTTCGGTCACGTTAATCACAGGTCGGCCAAAGACTTCCGACACTCCGGCTCGTCCGGATCGTGGATGTGACAAGCAAGCCGACCGACCACTCCGTAGGAGTGACGAAGTCATAAGAAGATTAAATAAGAATTCTAGGAAATAAGAAGCAAGATTTAATCGCAGTTTAAAGAAAATACGGAAGTGTAATGTGGTAGAACTCATTATTACATAGTGTCGAGCTAGGTGCGTAAGGAAATTTTTCACATCCAAGTAGAAGGATGATTAATGTACGCAGTTAAATTAAACATACACCGTAGAAAGAAAATCAAGCTGTCAAAGAAATGCCACCACCGAAACGTCGTCAACTAAAGTCTAAGTTCGGGAGGGGCGAAAACAAGGGTGAGTGGGCCAATATCGATTTTCTAAGTAAAACGTTTCCAAAACTTAGTATAACCCCTCACTGTAAAAACCCGTAGATTTACCAAAATATTTATTAATAAAATAAGTAATTTAACACAAGTAACGGCCAACGCCCACAAGGATACTATGTATAAATCATTTATCGCGTTGAAAATCAACATTACTTATCACATGGAAGGCCATGCACAAGTCATATATAAGTAGCTACATGACAAAGGCCGGGTGTTTAATATATTACGCCAGCACTACATGCACGCAAAGCCGGCACAAATGTGTGTCACGAGTCTAGTCGCGAGGCGACATGTACAGCCGGGCACCTACAATGGATCCAAAGTGAGCGTCGGCAGCTAGAACATACACGGAGCTCGGTCCTGCCCTGGACAAAGGCTAACACTGTGCATAATGTGAAATAAGTAATACGCTCAAATAAAGGTGTAATGCATGCCAAATTTAACACATAATTCAACATAACTCAAGTCATAAACCAAGTAACTATAAATAATTGATACCACAAAATAAATACTTATAAAGCAGGCATGCTATACACACACTTAGTTCAAACACATTTAAAACACTAATAAATATTATAAAAGGTTAAGTACTAGGGCCCACTCACCGATACGTAGCCTGACCGTAGCCCCCGTAAAGCGTGCCCGAGCTCGTTGCTCCTCCTGGACAGGTCTCACCTATATGAGAGTGAAGGAAGCTGTAAAAACCAAGTTCATTTAAGCAACATCATTAGCATGCAATTAACAATTAATTGGCTGGATCATGCTTGTATGCACTTAAATCAAAACTTACCCAAGAAATTTAAAGCCTAGTAGATTATGGTGAACCATTAACAAAACTCAAGCACAATTTGAGTCAGTGGAATTCTTATACCTTTGTAGGTTCCTCTTTGCCTAAGCAAAGGCTAATCACCCATGGAGAGGGCCTTCATTCCAAGCTCTTTGCTCCAAGAACATTTTCGAAGGATGATCAAAGAATTGGTTTCTCCGTCCCAAAGGAGGGAACCTTCAAGTCTCTTCACCAAGGAGAGTCTTGATGAGAAGATGAGTGTCCTAGAGGAAATAGATTGCTAGCTAAATTCCTCTAGGGAGCTAGCCTCTTTGAGAGAAGAGAGCATTTTCATGCTCAACCATTCTCCCAAAAGAAACCCTTAAGTTGAAAAATACTACAAAGTTTCCTTTATAGCTTTTTCCATATTGTAGTGGCAAACTTGCAATTAAAGCAAGTTTGCTATACAATTCCTTATAGCCGGCCATATTGGGTTCTTTTGAGCTATTGGGCCCTAATCTATTATTAGCCAAGTTGTCATACAACTTAAGTCAATGGGCTGACGTTCAAGCCCATTGGGCCTTGAAGCCCAAAACAACCCGAGGTCTTTAACGAACTTATTCGTTTGATTAATTAACATATTAACTATCCTTGCCATAAATAATTAAACCATTTAATTATTCTTACTCATCTCCATTCTTTTGCATCAAACTCTACCTTACACGGTGTGCGATCCATTAGGTTCCTTTTTAGCGAGGCAAGGAGGATTAGAACTCTTTCACCATTTGCGAATTGAAACATACTTTCAATTCTTCCTTAAGTGATTATACACCTAGGGCATCCATAAAACCATGAGTGCATACCATGCAGAAAGAGTCATGGTTACCCAAGCTAATCGAAGAGGTGGAGAAACTATTCATTAGGATTGCAATGCAATAAGGTCTTTCTAATACAATACTCTCGGCCACATTGTTTGGTTTGATAGTTTATTCATGTCTACTATCCAATGTGATTCCATTACTTATATGATTACATTGAATATGATTTGGAACGACTTCAAAACCTTATTCATACTCGCCAGAGATTCTTAATCATATCTTAGGAGTATTCTCCCTCAAACGGTTTGAAGGTTAGAGATCCTTTGTTGCGCATTCACTTGCCTCCATGGCTAAGTAGCTTAACCCATGCCGTGGACACCCTCGGATGGGGTGCCTTTGACATAATCAAAGATTAAGGACCTCACCACAAGACAACTGTGATGCCTCAGGTCAAAGGACTAATTTGCATTATCCCAACTATGAGTTCTCATGTGACATGATCATGAAAACTCATCGTTGATCGCGTTCAGTGAACTCATTCCTATTGAGCACCTACATGCTTATCTTGATGTCACTTACACCAATGACTCGAGACTAGCCACTCTCCCTGAGAGAAGATATAACATGTACTGATCTTAACGGACTGTCAATGCCCAATTGACAATCCTATGATCAGGAACGTTTAGGATATGTCAATGAATGAGAATGGTCTCATGAACCTAACTTGTTTAGATTACATTCTCATAAGCACATATTCCTTGGACTTATTGTTTAAGCATATAACATTTATATGAGACTACTTTAAACAATAATCATTGCCCTTTATATCAAACTAAATTAGTTTAACATTTGAAATGTCCGTAAAGTATCATCATATGATTGGATTTAGGGCACATTTCCAACAGAGAGTTTACTAAACCAATCATTTAACAAGTCTAATTCAATTAAAGTAATGAAAAAGACTTGAAATCGCCTTTGTTTGCTCGAAACGGGACTTGAATTGGTCGGAAAATGGGTTCACGCGCCGCCGCGGGGCTCCACGTGCCGCCACGCGCCGCCACAAGGCGGCACGCGCCGTCACGCGCCGTCACGCGCCCACACGCGCGCTCGCGCGCCAGCACGCGCGCTCGCGCGCCAGCACGCGCTCGCACGCGCGCCCACGCGTTCGCACGCGCGCCCACGCACGACTGTGCAATCGCCGTTAAAGTTAACGGCGTGCCGTTAACTTTAACGGAATATTCGTTTTGGCTGACGGAATATTCCCTAACGGCGTTACGGAATATTCCGTCGCCGTTAGAGAATATACCTGACGCCGTTAAGGATTCGACGGAATATACCTCGGGTATATTCCCAGTTCGGACCGGGTTGGACCGGGTCCTGCTGACGTCACGGACCGGTCGCTGACGTCACGCCGCTGCAACTCCGGCCGCCGGGCGCCGCCGCCGTCCGCAGCTCGCCGCCGCCGGAATCTGGAAATCTTCGCCGGAAAATCTGGAAATTTGTAATTTCGTCAGATCAACACCAATTTTCACGATTTCAACGTCAAAATGGAGCTAGAGTCGGAAGGAATTCATTTTTACCTAGGATGGGGCCAAATTATGGCCGGAGACGGCCATAAATGGCTTCGAGATTCACGGCCAAACTTTGAACTTCGATGAACTCGACTCGATCCTCACATGCAGGACCTGGGCTTGAGTTCCAGAGATCCAAGGAGGTCGATGGTGATGATTTGGAGTTGAATCAAGGTCGGAGTGGTTAGGTTCAGTCGGTCGGGGCTCGCCGGAGAAGATGGCCGAGCCTGATTCTTCTCCCAAATCTTGATTCCTGGGTTCGAGGGTGGTCCAGAGACGACGAGGATGATGATGGTAACTCACTGGAGCCAAGTCGAGCTCGGAGATGAGCCACAGGTTCGATGGCTATAACGTGGGTGTATAGAGTAATTTCGAGGGTTTGAGTTTCTGGAATTTCTGGATCGACGAGGTCGAGTCCAGTCGAGCTTGAAGGTGATGACTCCCACCAGTTCGATGCTGGTTGTAGGGAGGTCAGTGATGGGAGAGATTGGAAGTTGGGTGGCTTAAGTGTTTCTCTGGATTCTTGGGTGTGCAAGGAGTTGCATGCACAAGTTGAGTGTGGTTAGGTGGCTCGGGAAGAAGACAGCAGGTAGGTGAGGATGACTGGTGTAAGGCAGTGTAGTGCACTGAGTGCATGGGATTTTAAAACCCAAGTTGGTCAAACATTGGTTTTGCTAAAGTGGAGTTGCCCACTGCATGTCAATACACATGCAAGAGAGGCTGAGTGATTCAGTCTGAAACAAATGCAGGCCTCGTGCCTTGCAGAAACCATGGGCTAAGTCCACAGTTTCAACATACTGCCCAAGTAAAATTACCGTTTTGCCCTTCATCGTAACTTGTCCGTTACAAGTCCTAATCAGGTGCCGTTCGCGTCAACGGATTCGTAATTTAATGTACACATCAAAAGTACACCAATATTTCTGAAAATACCTCGATAGAAGGGACGTAATCCCGAATGATACATTATGCCACTAAGGGCGTTTTGGTCATTTTACACCGTCGGGGAATAAAATACAATAAACGTAGGGACGGGATGTAACAGTCATATTGTTACATCCCGTCCCGGGAATAATATTATTTTATTCCCGGAGGTGCAAAATGACGATTTTGCCCTTGGTTGACCTTTCGGTTGACTTTTTGCGTCGTAACTTGTACGACGCATTCACTTGTATTTTCGTGACGTGCTCGTCGATACGAACGCGTAGACGCGAGCCGTACGTCGTTCGGACTCCGAACGAATATTTTACGGGCGTTGATTTTCGACGTTTTCGTATAATATCAATTTGGGCTGGGACCCACTTACCTGCAGGCCATGTGACCTTATCCCAGATTTCCTGGGATTTTGTCTGGACATTTGTCCTTGCCTCTCCCGTGTTCTCCCTCTCTTGTTCTCGGCAGACCACCCAAACTCAACCTCCCAAAACCTCTCAAGGCACCCCGTGCCTGTGCCCATCCACGTTGAGCCATCCTGTGGCCATGGGAGGCCACTGTCATCATCCTCTTCAAACTCAGGACCTCGTGGAACCCTGGAACCCAGCCAAACCAGTGAACCCAGAATCTGCAAATTTCCAGGTGGACCACGATCGGCCAAACACGGCCACTCAGGCCTCGAATCAAACCCAAGTCACCATATTCAAGCTCCTTGGACCCCTGGGAATCGAACCCAGGCCCTGCTTTTGACAGGAACGTCGAGTTCATCGACATTCAACTTTGGCCGAGAACTTTGGAGCCCATTTCCGGCCAACCTTGACTGATTTTGAACTCCCCGTGGGTAAATTTCGAATCCTCTCAACTCCAGCTTCATTTTGACATAAATTTCATGCATTTTGGTTGAGAAATGAGTGTTCTAGGACGAATTGAAGTTTTCCGGCCAAATTCCCAGTTTCCGGCGACGGCGACGGCGACCGGAAAAAGACCAGCGTCGACCGGCGCTGACGTCATCGGACCGGGTTGGACCGGCCTTGCTGACGTCAGCAGACCGGTTCAGACCGGACTTGCTGACGTCAGCATTGACCGAACCGGCTTGAGCCGAGCCGTGTTGACGGCTTGAGCCGAGCCGTGTTGACCGGCTCGAGCCGAGCCGAGTTGACCGGCTCACCGGCTCAGCTGACCAGCTCGCGCGTGAGCCGCGCGTGGAGCTGCGCGTGGAGCCGTCGGCTCCGATCTTTAAGCCGCGCGTGAGGGCGCGTGGGAGGTCCAAATTTCATTCTGTTTTCACGGGTCGACTCGTGACGACGTGTACTACCTCGGGGTAGTATGCATGTTAATTTTTGAGGTGTTTTGGACCTCCAAATTGAGAAAACAAGAGATAGGTTTAATTAATTAGTTAATTCGTTACCTTTATGAGATTAATCATTGTACCGGTGATATCTCATATAGGTTAGGCCAAATGGCAGCGTGTGGCGGCGTGTGCTACGGCACACGCCGGCACACGGCGGCCCACGGCGGCGGTTTTGGGGTTTCCGACCCCGAGACTCCGTTTTCGGGTTTCCGAACGCCGTTTTCTTCGTATTTTCAATTACTTTATTAATCTTGGGTGTTCCAAAATAGGTTTGGCGACCCTTGGCGCTCGGAGGACGTACGTTGGACTTCCCGGCTTCGGTATTTGTGAGTGGGCCCTTTCCCTATGCTATATAAATGTGTTTTATGTTTGGGAAATTATATTTGATTTATGCCTACGTTATTGTGGTTTTAAATTGATATTTATATCGTATTTTTGGTAGACCTCGTACTTGTGGTATTTACTTGGTTTACTAGCTTAGCTCGGTAATCTGTTGGGCTTTGGAAATTAGTGGGCTTTGGGCCTCTAATTCCATTTGGGAATTTCACCATATTTTGGTGAAATTCCGTATTGATTCTCTACGCGTGTTGCTAGTATCGAACCGGCACTATTTTAGGGAATTTAGGGAATTAAGTATTTTAATTCCCTACTAGTACCTATTTGTGATTTCGGGTTTTATACCTATATGACGGCTTTGAGCCGTATTTGGGTGAACCTTGGATATGGTAATTTTCTACCGTATTTTGGGTTCACCTAGTTTGCCATTAAGTTGGTATTTCTATACCTTGGTACCCACGTGGCGTATTCTCGGTATTTCACGTATTTAGCTATATGTTTGGTATTTCGGGTACGGCCCCGAGAATACCAAATATATATTGATTAGCTTGAGGGCATCCCGTATAGGGAAATTACCCCACCTGGTTTTATGTAGAGTATTCTGTAGTATGTTTTCATACGCTCAACTAGGTTGCTTACACGGTGTTTAGTGTACCGTCCGGGGCCAGGACCAGCTTCACGTGATTGTTCACACGCACCTATACGCTCGCTATGGACCCATAGCAGGTGCCAGCCTGTTCTAGGTCGCCTGGGCGACTCGAACTCGTTGTGATGCGCATACGCGCCAGCTTCACGTGATTGTGTACACGAGCGTACTGTTACTTATACACCCAGCCTGTTCATGACAGAATATATCTGTATGAACTTGTGTGTTTGCAATACCTAAACGAGCATCTATCTTGTAGTCTTGGATTGTGAGGCCAGGACCACTTTCACGTGATTGTTCACACGCACCAACGCTCACTATGAATCCATAGTAGGTGCCAGCCTGTTCTAGGTCGTATGGGCGACTCGAACTTGTTGTGATGCGCAGATGCGCCAGCTTCACGTGATTGTGTATATGAGCGTTTATCTTATAGTTTTATATTGTGGTGTTTTCACCGATTTTCACTAATGCCACGGAGGCATTTATTTGGTTTACGGGTTTTCCGTAGATCCTTATTTTACGAACCTTCGGGTAAAGTATTTTCTGCCGAACGGTGACTTTCTGCCCGTTTCGGACGGTAAGTATATTTCCGTACTTGCCCCGTTTTTCTACCTACTATTATAGTACGTTTTCTGAAACGGTTTTCCAACCAATTACTTGATTTTGACGGCGAGGGGTTACTATTTTCAGAAAACAAAGGTTTTACCAAAAATGACTATTATTGGCCCACTCACCTTTCTGTTTTTGCGCCCCTCCAGGTTTAGTGGCTGGAGCTGTCTACGTTCGAGGCGGTGGTATGATGAAGCTTTAAATTCCTTGGTATTGTTTATACTCTGTATTCCGTACCTTGTACGATTACTGTTGTATTAATTCTTCCGCCCGTACATTTGTGTACACATTGATCTCAATTTATTCATATATTCTTATTTCTTTCAAATTGGCTTTCGTCACCCTACGTGGTGTCGGCCAGCACACTCGACCTTTGGGTGTCCACGTGTACATCCGGGTCGGGATGTGTCACATATTGTGATTGTATTAAATACATATATTCACATGAATATATCAGACCGTCAAATGGTGATCATATTAAATATATATATAAGTATTGCAGTCAATCTCCACAATTAGTTAGCGAAAATGATTTGATGTCAAACTCAGCATCCACAAAATTAAACTTAAGACCTTCCGCTTATAAAAGAAGTGAAACACCATTAGACTGTAACACTTAGCAACAATCAAATAGTGGAGTTGTTAATGTTATTCAAACTCAAATGGTTTGTGTTTCAGTTTCTTTATCTTGACCATTCATCTCGTTTTGCAAACCCACAACTTTCATTTAAATCATGTTAATCTGTACCACAACGCAAGACCCGTCTAGGTTCCACAAATTTTAAATAATCAAACCTTAATTACAACTCAAGCCCGTCCATCTCGTTTGGTACGTTGTATAGTATACCAGATATAATTAATAATACGAAATTTGATGTTTGATGAGTTTCATACAAATATAGTCATCCAATTAATTAAATCAGCTCTACCATTTAATACCCCTCACAGTCAACTATTTATATTCCCAAAAACTTCGGTTTAATTTTAGTCGGGTCACCCCACTCGCTCTCTCGGTCTCGTTCTCCAGTCTTCTCCCTCTCTCTCGTTCCTCCCTCTTGCTTTCTCTCCCTCGCCACCAACCCAGCCCTCTGCCCTCCATTGTCTCTTTTTCCAAATCCACCACCACCGTAAAACCTAAACCTATATCCACTACCCCTTTTGTCTCTTTCAAATCCATTAACGAAGAACCTCAATTGAATTCCAGTGATGCCTAATTGAGTTCCGGTGAGGGTTGTAAAGAACCCCAAGTCAAAACCGAAGAGCCTTTCCCGGAAGTGACCGAATTGGAAACGGTGGCGAACGAAGGGAGGGCGTTCTCGAGTTTGGAAGTGGTGACGAAAGTGAAGAAGGTGCTGTGGAAGGCAAAGAGCACGAGGTGGCTTTGCTGGATCGATTGCAAAGAAACTGCCAAATTCCAACGTTTTACAAATTTTCACAGCAAAAAAAAAAAAAAAGGAAAAAAAAAAATTTTCTGGAAATTGTAATTGAATTGAATTTTGTTTTACCTGGTGTCTTGGTTGAAGGAAACGCATAAGATTGGGTAAGAACTAAGAAGAGACCATTTTTACTGCAAGTGGAAGGAATTATCCTTCTCCCTTGTTCATTTTCCAAATTTTTTTATTAATTAGTTAAATTAATTAATGAATTAAATAATAAATATTAAAGGCTAATAGATGTTACATCCCGTTCCGAAAAATAATAGTATTTTATTCCCGGAAGTGGGAAATGACGATTTTGCCCTTGGTTGACTTTTCAGTTGACTTTTGCGTCGTAACTCGTACGACGCTTCCCTTTCTATTTTCTTGTCGTACTCATCATTACGAACGCGTGGACGCAAGCGGGACGTTGTTCGGACTCCGAACGAATATTTTACGGGCGTTGATTTTCGACGTTTCCCGTAATTCAATTTTGGACAGTTTGGGTTGTTGGGCTGGGGCCCAAATGTCTGCAGACCCATGTGGGCTTATCCCTGAAAATCTGGGATTTTGTCTGGACTTTTGTCTCTTTCTTTGACCGAGCCTTCCCTCTCTTCTTCTCTGCAAACTGAACAAAAAAAACAAAAACTCCAAATTGATCAAGGCACCCCGTGCCTCTCCTCCCTCCTCTTTGAGCCATTCTTTGGTCGAGAGAGATTGTAGACGTTCCTCTTCACACAAACAGAACCAGTTGAGCTCGAACCTTGGCCCAACAACCAAGAAACCAGAGAAACCCAGAACCTAGAAAATTTTCCCGACGAACTTCGAATTTTCACCTCGCCCTTTTCTAGATGAAATCGAGCCCAAAACTCATCAAACAAATCAGCATTGGACTCCTGGAAGTCCCAGGGACCTTGCTCGAGCCTTGGATGATCACGTTTGGCCAAGAATCGAAGAACTCGAAGTCGGCCGATTTACCCTCGAGACTTCTTCCTCATTTTCAGGCCACTTCTGGCAAGTTTTTGGCCCCCAAAATGGTAAAATATTATTCTCCTCACTTCTAGCTTCATTTTGGTACTTGAATCGTCCAATTTGGCCTTGAAATGAAGGAGTTATGAAGCTCTGAAATTTCCCAGAAATTCCAGCCAATTTTCCAAATTCCGGCGACCAGCGATGGCGGCCGGAAAAAGGACAGGGAAGACTGGCGCTGACGTCATCGATGACGTCAGCAAATCGGTTCAAACCGGTCCTGCTGACGTCAGCAAACCGGTTCAGACCGGTCCTGCTGACGTCAGCAACCGGTCCAGACCGGCGCTGACGTCAGCATTGACCGTTGACCGGCGCGTGCGGCGCGTGGCCGCTCGTGGGGAACTTCCAGCCGCGCGTGGCAGCGCATGGAGCCGCGTGTGACCTCACAGCCGCGCGTGGCAGCGCGTGAGGCCAAATGGCAGCGTGTGGCGGCGCGTGCGGCGGCGCACGGCGGCGGTTTTGGGGTTTCCGACCCTGAAACTCCGTTTTTGGGTTTCCGAATGCCGTTTTCTTCGCATTTTCGAATACTTTATTAATCCTGGGTGTTCTAAAATAGGTTTCGGCGACCCGTGGCGTTCGGAGGACGTACGTTTGGGCTTTCCGGCAAGGTTCTTGTGAGTGGGCCCTTTTCCTATATTATTTAAATGTGTTTTAAGTTTGGGAAATTATATTTGATTATGTCTACACTATTAAATGATTTTAAATTGGTTATTTATCTCGTATGTTTGGTAGACCTCGTACTTCGTGGTATTTACTTGGTCTATTAGATCGACTCGGTATATTTTGTTGGGCCTTGGAAATTAGTGTGCTTTTGCCTATATTTCCACTTGGGAATTACACCGTTAATTTGGTGACTTCCATGTTATTTTATACGCGTATTGCTAGTATCGAACCGGCCCTATCTTAGGAGGTTTTTATACCTATTTGGCGGGCCATGGGCCGTACTTTCGTGAACCTTGGTATTAGTACCGTTTTACCGTATTTGTGGGTTCACTTAGTATTTTTAGGTTGGTATTTCTATACCTTGGTACCCTTGTGGTATATTCTTGGTATTTCACGTATTTTGGGTATAAGTTTGGTATTCCGGGTACGGCACCCGAGAATACCTTATATTATGACTATTTTGAGGTTTATCCCTTAAAGGGAAATTACCCCACCTTGTTTTATTCAAAAATATTCCGTAATATGTTTTCGCACGCTCAACTAGGAATGCTTACACGGTGTTAGTTGTACTGTCCGGGGCCAGGACCAGCTTCACGTGATTGTTCACACGCACCGATACGCTCGCTATGGATCCATAGCAGGTGCCAGCCTGTTCTAGGTCGCCTTGGCGACTCGAACTCGTTGTGATGCGCGTAGCGCCAGCTTCACGTGATTGTAGTACAAGAGCGTACCGTTATTTATACACCCAGCCTGTTCATGACAGAATACATCTGTATGAACTCGTGTGTTTGCCATAATTAAACGAGCGTTTATCTTATATTTTTGTATTGTGATTTTACCACTGGTTTTCACTGATGCCACGGAGGCTTTTATTTGATTTACGGGTTTCCCGTATATCCTTATTTTTACGAACTTTCGGGTAAAGTATTTTCCTACCGAACGGTGGCTTCCTGCCCGTTTCGGACGGTAAGTATATTTCCGTACTTACCTTAATTTTCTATCTACTATTGTAGTATGTTTTCCGAAATGGTTTTCCGATCAATTACTTGATTTTGACGGCGAGGGGTTACTATTTTCAGAAAGGAAAGGTTTTCACAAAAATAACTATTTATGGCCCACTCACCCTTCTGTTTTGCGCCCCGCCAGGTTTAGTGGCTGGAGCTGTTGACGTCGAGGCGCGGTGGTATGACAAGTGTATCATTCTTGATACTTGTATTCTGTACTTTGTATTTGGTACTTTGTATTTGGTGCTTTGTACAACAGTTTACTTTACTTATTCTTCCGCCTGTACAACTTTTGTGTACTCTGACCTTAAATTCATTCAATTGTTCAAATTAATTCTTATTTCTTTCAAATTGGCTTTCGTCACCCTATGTGGTGTCGGCCAACACACCCGACTTTTGGGTGTCCACGTGTACATCCGGGTCGGGATGTGTCAATAGAAGTATTAAAGTGGCAAAAAAATAAAATTCATCTGAAATCCTTTTTCTCGGACGGTATTAAATAGTCGATCTTTAGTCCGATACTGCACCAAATGCCCGACTATTTAGTCAGTACTATCGATGCACATATTAGCCTATCCGATTAAAATAGTCAGTACAATTTGCCAATCAAAACGATTATATTCAAGTTATTTCAATAAACTGTGAATAGAAAAGGAGAATTTTAATCTTCTCTTGTGCTCATTAAATCTGATTTTTTGTGTTACAATCTATAGGCAAATATGTTTCTCACGACATTTCAATTCTATGGTTATGATAAAAGTAACAAATTCACATATAAATTTGAAAAACACTAGCTTGTTTTTGGCTGTGTTTCTTATCTGTCCGTACACAATCAAACCTTGAAACTTATTCCACCTTCTACCACCAGTGGCAGATTCAAGAATTTTCCTTTAGGGGTCAACGTGTAACAAAAGAACAGTTTTTTTTTTTTTTTTTCTGAAATTGATGAGTTTTATAATGTTGTACACAGAACCTATATAATTAAATGCAGAGATCCCATTGGTGCTCCGGAGTATGGGAGTATTGGATCTTGACTTCACATTGAGTAGGACACACGAGTGAAAATGACAGTTGCACCTACTGTGACATAACTGACTCCCAAGTCATAGGATTGCAAGTTCCAGAAGGATTATGTTTAGGTGAACATAAGCAAAAAATTTTGGGTGCTCCGGAGTACGGGGTACTCCGGATTTTTTAACCGTTGGATCTTGATTTTTATATTTTAAAACAAAAATCTAACGATTAAAAAACCCGGAGTACCCCGTACCCCGGGGTATGCAAGAAAGACTCGAAGATAAGAGCCTTTAGATAAAGCACATACCTTAGCCTGTTGAATGGAATGTTTCCTGCCAACTATGAGTCACCTAACAATCTCTATTGAACAGGCCTCTGGACGTAGTCAAATTGACTAGAGTAGTGTGCTTAATCGGCCGTGCACCCAAATTTGAATTAATCAACATATAATTTCATAAGTAGCAAGATCGTATGGCCAAGGAAACATAGTTCCCAAAGAAACTATACTATATTACAGTAAATCAAAATTACATTTATCTGTCAATAGATTTCAAATAAACGTGATCAAGTCATATCTCTCTTTACACAATTGGAAGATGTCCCAACTACGAATTCCTTACCCATTTACCTGTCAAAAAACGAAAATAAAAAACTCTCACTTTTATTATGCATAAGAATAAATAATCAAATATGAGTTTCTGAACACTATCGCAGTTCAAGACTAAGAAAATGGGGGAGAAAAACCTAGTTTCATTTAACTCTGGAAGCCATGAGAATCGACGGCGCTACTCACATACAAGCGTTTAAAAAGACATGAACAATTCAAGTATCATTCCTACATTATCCTGTATCTAAATATTTGCACCCAAACAAGTACACATCTGAAGTTGTATTGAAATCTACTTCATCAAACATTTAAAAAGCAGTTCAGCCTACAAAAGTGAAGGAAAAACAATAAACTCTTACAAAAGGGTGCTTAAGTATTCACTGATCGTAGTGAAATTCTGCTGCGGATACAGTTTTGTCCCATCTACACCACCAGATGACTCAATATCAAAGTAAGTTTGATCTCCCTTTATGAAAGCAGAATATATGAACACCATCTCCAAGTTGTTGGGATATGGCGTCTCTGTGATGCAACGAGCTACATTTTGTTAGTTCAGAACTAGATAACAAAATGAAGAACAAATAAAGAAGTGTAAATGATTTATTCATGATACAAACTAAGCTCTGCTGAGCATGAAAAAAGAGCAAAAATGACTGCCACATGCCATCCAGCAAGACATCAAACTGTCAAACAAATTATGGTTGGAGAACGTTGGAGCAAAATAGTTGTAACTAATCTGTTACAAATTCTAACCAGCTTCAGTCTGCAATTAGCTTAAGTTGTATATTTAGTTGTTCTTGTACATGTTTTAAGAAATCAAGAATAAAAAATTTTCTCCGAAAGTTTTCAACTCAGGAATTTCTTTGAAGCTTTTATCTTTTTCTTGCACTTTTTAAAACATGTCTCTTGGTTTTTCTCTACATTCTTCTATATTCATGGTATCAAAGCTTCAACCTAACAGTATTTTTCTGACCCAAATCCAAGCTAAAGACGAAGAATTATTTCAATTTTAAACATTCACAGATAGTACAAGCTTTAACACAAACCTCTCTGTTCTCTATAAAAAATAAAGGCTAATCTCATGACCTATCAATCTTACAAATAGCTCTGTGTGTCTTGTACACGTTAGATTTCATGTAGTACTGAAGAAAAAAATATCACTCTTGGACATACGAAAGAATTTGTCGGACCACATCAATCTTGTGCATACATTCTTCATTTCATGTCCATCTCTTCTTTCCATGTTAAATGATGCCTCGTGTATTTTCTTACTTTGCACTTCTAAATCCCAAAACACACTAATAATGACAAGAACAAAGTCACCACCACATTAGCAAACATTTTGGCTGGCCATGTTAGCTGTCCTTGTTGCTAGGCTTATGCGTGGTTGCTGCTACTGTTTCTAGAGCCTTGAGCCCCAAAAGGATGAATAAAAATATAGGAGCTACACCGGGAGCAAATATGTCTATAGCTATCAGTTCGCTTCTAACCATCAAATGAAATGTGAATAACCTGTCCTTTATGTGAAACAATTCTATCTTCTCCATAGTCCATATTATCATAACTCTAGAGTTAATAATTTTATATGAAGGCCTCCCAAAGGTAATGGAGGCGAGCAAAGGTTTCCTAAAGAAAACAAAAGAAACAGCTAGTCCTACGCTTGACGTGTACAAAAATGACACTGAGATCTTGGACGAACTCCAACCCCAATGAAAATACTTACGAGATTAATTGGTGATTAGATCATCTGATTTTTGTGTGTTTGGCAATGAAATGCACTTTAATCTCAATCATTTTGAATACCCAAATAATGTAATCTAGGAAAGTACCTTTAATTTTCTCAATAAGGTCTTCTTCTGATACAAATACCTTGTCAAGCTTCTTTCCAATCTTACTCTCCCAAATCTCAACAAGTTCATTAATCGAGTAAACATTCCCTGGCGGCCTTAAGTACACCACCTTATTCAATGTTCGCGGATCATCCAATGCCCTGATAGTGAATGCAGCAACATCACTTTCCTTCACAAAAACACCTGCAAACCAAATCACAATGCTCATCATCATTAGCAACAGCAGCAGCAACAGCAGATCAAAATACATTACTCCCACCCCAGTACCCCTAGACGGACCTTTAGTATTCCCATCTCCGAAAATTGTGACCTTGTCCCTTGGAGGGACCTTGAGGCCTGGCTGAACAAGCTGAGGAAGCAAATAGCTCATGTAGAAATTGCAGGAAATGTAAGTATGTGAAATGCCATTGGTTTCCACAAAACGCCTAATCTCAGCTTTCTGCTTATAGAAGTTGTGGTCCATGTCTGATATTCTAGTTTTATCTGGGTCCAATCCAAATTCTGAGGGAATAAACCTCTGCAACCCATCCACAATTGCACCAACAATGCATAAACTTCACCAAAAGAAATAGAAAGTGGGGAGTTCAAAAAGAAAAGAATATATATCCAAACCAAATTTTGAGCAAATGAACTTCTACCAGCCAATGTTTTTATATAAAACATTTCTACACATAAGCACTTTCCCTGAAAATGCATTTGGCTGCACTTTCTGAGGAAGCACTTGATAGGTTCTCCTTTCAGAAAGCACTACCAATACTTTCATAACCCAAAACACTTCTAACTTTTCCCGCCAAACATGGCTAAAACCGCTTTTTGTTATTTGAAAGCGTTTTTTATCATCTAAAAAGTAATCCCAAACTAGTATTTTTGTAATAATCACTCATGTTCATCAGCGCTTTATTACTTTACTTTACTATAAGCACGCTTAAAGTTTTATTAAAAGTTCAAGTGCTTTCTAAAAAACATTTGGTAGGTGCTTCTCTAGAAAGTACTTAATACTTATATAACTCATAAGCGTATTCGGTTGTCACTTGTCAGCGCTTTTAGCCTTTCCAAAAGCAATCCAAGAAGACAATTTCACTAAAAAACGGAATGTGGGTAGTTGAAAACAAATGAATGTTTTGCCAAATGCCAAACCTTGATGCAGCCAGCTTTGTTGATAACTTGGATAAGGAGCTTCTGATGGAGAACTTGTTTGGCGGAAACAGCACAAATCACCACATCCACTTGCTTCACCGCTGCCATTAGGCTCTCTTCGTCTTCCAGCGAACCCTGAAACAGATGCAACAAACTTAATTTTATAAAATTGTTTCTCAAATTTTCAGCATTTTTAGGGGAGAGAGAGAGAGAGAGAGAGACTTGGAGGAGTGTGACGCCGGCATTGGAGAGAGAGTGAAACTTGTGAGACTTGTGGGGGTCGGAGAAGGTGGAGGGTCTGACGAGAGCGAAGGTTGGGTGAGAGAATTGGAGGGCGGCTTGGGCCAAATGGTGACCCAGATTTCCTGTAGCTCCGATTATCAGTACCCTGCTCTTCCCCTCCTCCATCACTCAAACACTGAAATCCCAAAACTTGAAAACTTTCCTTCGATCACAAAACTCAGAACTCTAAAATTCACTTTTTGCAACTTTCTACTGCCCAAGATTTTTCCCGTTTCTTGGATCAATTTATGAAGTTACTTTCGAGAACAAACAACTGCAAATGTTACACGCGCCGACCCAAATATTCCAAAGGGTATCGAAATCGAGGCATGCTGGCCGACATTCAAGAGGCCGATCAAAGTCATGTTATGCAGATGATGTATAAAATTTTCAGAGTCTAGAATTAGTGATACCAAGCGTAAGAGTGTGCAGAAGCACGGATAGAACCCTTAATACACAACATAAAATGTTCAGAGCATAATTAAAGTGTAGTAAATAAAATATGAATTATTTCTATCCTGAGTAGGATGGATGAAACATACCAACGAAAGAAGGAAATCCTACGTTTATCTAGTACTCAAGTCGTAAATACCAGAAATGTCTCACTCACCACAAGTCCAGCTATTAAGTCTTGGAGGGGGGCAAAACAGAAAATGTGAGTGGGCAAAAATAATCATTTCTAAAACCTTTGTTTTTCGTAACATAAGTAACTCATCTTTGAAAAAATTGTATAGTTTTCCAAAAACATACTACGTATAGTATGAAAACTGTCAAAACAGTATAAAAGCACAACTGCCAAAGATACGATGGGTGAGCCCCGTGTGATGGGTGAGTCCCGACATTGGCTCGACGTAGGCCAAAAGATGCCACGTGATTGGGTGGGTCCCCATTGGCCCTGCGTGATGGGTGAGTCCCGACATGGCTTCACGTGGTTGCTGATGTGGATCTCCACGTGTGACCCATAAAAATGGGGTCCCACGTGCGGGGGAGTGTTGGAACCCCAGTTTGTCCCACATCGGCCAAAGGGCCCAAATGAAAGTGCTTTAAATAGAATTACCCCTCTCTAACTAACACCGAGGCCTTTTGTGATAAAACCCCACACCTGAGGATTGTGCAGGTGATTAAGTGGGGACAATATCGGTGTTGTTAGAGTGGGCCTTTGGCCCGCCGACCTGAAAATTTCCACACAGACACACAAGCCCATGCAGAAAGTAGCTACACGGAACAGGCTGGGTGTAATAGATATATGCTCAGTACTACGATCACGTGAAGCTGTCGTTAATTGCGTCACATACGAGTCCTAGCTACCTAATGCAAACTAGTACAGGTTGGCACCTACAATGGATCCAAGGTGAGCATAACGGTGCGGATGTGAACATACACATGAAGACTGGTCTTGGCTCAGACAAGTACTAGACACCAGGTGAATACTTGTATGATGAGCAAATAAAAATACACATGATCATGCCATCATAATTTCACAAATCTCAACATAATAATCTTTATACTTAAACTCGTAAATAAAAGCATGGCATGATAGAAAATAGTTCACAAAATCATAGTGGAATCTAATTTTAATAATATAAGTTTCTCAAAACAAAGTCTACTCACTGATATGTAGTTAGGTCGTAGCCGGCTTACCTTGTCTGACCCCTAGATTCCTCGTAGTAAGTCTCACCTATATGAGATATCACTATAGTAATGATTAAACTCATAAAGGTTACTAATTAAACTAATAAACGACATGTATCCCTTGCTTGCTCAATTCGAAGATCCGACACATTTTGAAAAATACGATACGTACCGCCCCTAGGTAGTACGTGTCGTCATGAGTTGCTTCGTGTCGACGAAAATAAAAAAAAGTGTCTCACGCGCAGCTCATGTTCGCAGCACGAGCGGTTATCCCAAGCTGGTCAAACTAACGGCGTTAGTTGACGCCGTTAGATTTAAAGAAAGATTTCGGTATCTCTATTAAATCTAACGGAATATTCCTAACGGCGTTAAAGGAATAGATCTGAGAATATTCCTGGTCTGGATGGTTGGCTGACTTCACGACCGGCGTGGATCGAGTTCGCTGATGTCAGCCCGTTGAACCTGGCCGGAAAACTGGATTTTTTTTGCTAGTTTTCTTCCCAAACTCGCCACACCTTCATTGTTGCTCTGCCTCCATTTTTTAGGGTATATTTGAGTTCGTGGAGTTGATAAGAACCCAATGGAGGTGGTTTCGAGTGACGTTACTTAGCCGTTTGGCCGGAAAAGCCTTGTCGGCCATCGATTTTCTCGCCGAAAAACTAGGGAAACTTCCTCCGCTTCGATCTACTTCAAAACGCATCCAAATCAAGTAAATGACATATGAAAATTCATCTACTCAATAAGAGGAATCCAATGATAGTAGTTAGAAACCTCACCTCAGTCTAGATTGGCGAGAATATCGCAGGGAAGGTTTGGTTCTTCCGTGTGCTATTTCTGTCAAACAGCTGAGAGTTTGGACAAATGGTTAGTATCGTTGAGCTCAGCGCGTCGAGACGAACAAAGTGGTGGTTCAGCTCGATTCGAAGCAAGTGGCTTGGGCACTATTTGTCTGTGGGTGTGTTTCTACCGGAAAATGAAGAAAAATGAGGGAGAGAGAAAGAGAGAGTGAGTTGACAGAAAGAGAGATATTTTGAGCTTGGGGTGCACTGTGCACCCACCAAACTGCACAGTTGCACGACACACAGTGCCGAACACTATACACATTGTGTAAATATTTAGCATGCACGTATCCAAAATATCCCTCGGGGATTAAATTACAATACAGTCTGACGGGATATTACAATCTACCCCTCTTAAGAAAATTTCGTCTCCAAAATTTTTGCATTACACAGAAATAGAATCAAAGAACAAATACGGATAAAGAGCTCTCATACGATCTTCCATCTTCCAAGTGGCTTCCTCAACAATGTGATTCCTCCACAAGACTTTTACCAATCTGACAGTTTTGTTCCATAGAACTTTCTCCTTCCAATCGAGAATTGTAATAGGTACCTCATCATAGGTCAAATCCGAATGGATCTCCAAAGGTTGGGGTCAGATTACATGAGAAGGATCAGAAACATATCTTCGAAGCATAAAAACGTGGAAGACATTGTGTACTCTCGAAAACTCTAGAGGTAAGTCAAGTCGGTAAGCAACCTCACCAAATCGTTCAATGATTTGGTACGGACCAATATAGTGAGGACTTAGTTTTTCTCTCTTCCCAAAATGTACAACACCTCTCCACGGTGACAACTTTATAAATACCCAATCACCAACTGCATAAACCCTGTCTGTAGAATGTTCGTCTGCACGGTCCTGTCCAGTTTTCAAACTCTTCTTGATTACCTGAATGTTCTTAGTCATCTCGTCCACTAACTCTGGACCTACTAAGGCTCTCTCGTTGACTTCTGACCAACACAACGGTGTTCGACACAGTTTACAGTATAACGCCTCGAATGGTGACATACCAATACTCGAGTGATAACTATTGTTGTAAGCAAACTCCATTAAAGATAAGTGATCGTGCCATTTGTCTCCTAACTGAATTTTTGAGAACCTCAACATATCTTCGAGAGTTTGAATAGTTCTCTCGGACTGTCTGTCCGTCTGAGGATGATATGCAGTGCTGTAAAGTAGTTGTGCACCTAAAGCTTTATGAAATGCTTTTTAGAATTTAGAAGTAAATATGAGATCACGATCAGAAATAATACTGACTAGAACACCATGATACTTGACAATCCCAGTGATGAAAAGTCGAGCCAAGCGATCCATAGAGTAGCTTTCGCGGACTGGTAAAAAGTGTGTTGACTTGGTGAGTCAGTCGACAATCACCCAAATACCATTATAGCCACTATGTGTATGTAGTAGTTTATACACAAAATCCATGGTGATATTTTCCCACTTCCACTCGGGTATAGGAAGTGACTGTAGCAACCCATACAATTTCTTTCTCTCTGCTTTAACCTGCTAAGAAATATGGCATATGCTCACGTACTCAGCAATTTCCCTTTTCACACCTGACCAATAGTAAAAAGGTCGGATAGTGTGGTACAACTGCCTCTAGTCGATGCATAACCTTAAGGTTCCTTCATTCTTCTTTAGAAACAAAACCGGAGCTCCCTAAGGTGAAGTTTTGCGCTGAATAAATCCCTTGTCTACAAGTTCTTGTAGCTGAATTTTCAATTCTTGCAACTCCGCCGGAGCCATGCAGTAAGGAGCAAGAGATATAAGATATGTACCTAGAAGTAGATTAATGGTGAATTCCATTTCTCGATCTGGTGCTAGGTCAGGTAAATCCTCAGGAAAATCATTTGGAAACTGACTCATTACTGGCACATAATCAACTCATGCAGGGACATCTTCTACCACTACATGAGCTAAGTAACCCTGACAACCTTTCCTTAACATCCTTTTTCCTTAACATCTTCTTTCAAGCCACTGCGTTAGCCGGTGAAAGTCACAGTAAGCCTGCCAAGTCGTTGAAAAGTAACCACTTTCTATCTACAATTTATCAAAGCAAAATTCTGATGTAGCCAATCCATCCCCAAGATCACATCGAAATCCACGATATTAAAAGGAATTAGATTAGCTGACATCACTTCATTATCCACCAGAACAGGACAATCCTTGTACTCCCACTGAACTAAACAAATTTCGCCACTTGGCATCGTGATTCTCATATCATACTCGATAGGAGTAGAGTATGGTTGAGTTATTTGAGCAAACAAAGGTGATATGACCGAGTGGGTGGCGCCAGGATCAATCAAGACTGTAGCAAAGTGACCAAGAATATTCAACGTACCCATGATCAAGTTGGGGTTGTTTTGTACATCTTGCTGAGTGATGTGGTTAACACGGCTGTGGGCCTACTGACCTCCCATGCGGCCTTCTCTGTTACCTTGATTAGTTCGTCCCTGGTTGTCTCGACCAGTCTGCCTACCTGCGCCTTCACTACCTGACGCACCCTCTGTAGTCTAATACTATTCGCCAGCATACCACTGAGTATCGTTATCCTGATATTGCGGATAACCTCCCTGATAATATGGAACATCACCAAACAGATATTGATAAGCACCACCAAGATATGGAGTGGCATCGCCTTGATAGTGAATAGTATCTTTATACCAGGTTGCTGATAGTGACCGGGTCCTATAAGTAAGTTCTGCTACTGGGGGACTGTACCAGTGAGCTAGTGCTGCTGACTCTGAGGACATTGACTATCTCTGTGTCCCAGCTGTCCACAAGTGTAGCAACCCTTGTTTTCCTAATTACATTCGCTGAAGTGACGAGTGTTGCACCTACGGCAAAACTAAACACTAGAATTATTGGAACTGCTCTAAGTGTGAAAATGAGAAGTGCCAGTGGATCTACCACCAGATCAGGGTGTACTGGGTTGGTGCCCCCACTGAATGATCCACAACTGTAACCACTCTTCTTGAACGCCTGATTCTTCCTCAGACCAAAAGATGATTGTTCTATGTTGTTCATCTTTTGATTACTAACATCCTCATCATCATCATCATCACCTGGAATGTTCTCGAAATCCTCAACAAGAAACAAGCATAGAACTGCTGGTAAGTAGCACATACCTCAAAAGCTGCCAAAGAACAAAGTTTCTTACGAGTTCCCTTTTTAAACTGATGAAGCATCTCAGTCGGACTGGCTGCAATGGCAGGACAATAACGGGACAAATTGGTGAATTTCCGATGGTACTTAGCAACTGACATCTTCTTCTATTTTAGGCTCTCTATTTTCCTTACCCAATACTGAGGAGGCAAGTACTTGTCTTCAAACCGTTGCTTAAAAGTGTTCTAATCCTCATGTAGATTAAGGGAAATCTGGTTTACCTCATAAGTCCACCAAGATTGGGCTTGAACTTGCAGAAACTACATTGCTATAAAGACTCACTGCTCAACTGGAAAGTTTCCTTGCCTTTGCATATCACAAAAAGTTTTCCCCACATGCTCAAGTCAAGCCTCGGCTACTTCAAGAGTCTCTGGACCAAGAAATGGTTTTACTCGTAGATTAGAAGCGAGCTCCAAAGTTTTTTTTTTCTCTGAGGAGGACGAATAGCTGACCGGAAGGCATCGGCAATAGCCTTACTGAACTACCCGAGATTAAAAGCAGACATGTTAGGCGCATTTGGTTCACCTGATGTGCGAGCAGGTGCTTGACGAGGTGGCATAATTCTGACATAGAAGAGATCTAGAATCATTTGTGCTTAACATCAAAAGTGTGACGAATGCAGGACTGCCTAAACCTATGCTCTGATACCAACCTGACACACCCTGACCCATATATCTCGAAGGGTATCGAAATCGAGACATGCTGGTCGACACCCAAGAGGTTAACGAAAGCCATGTCATGTGGATGATGTCGAAAATTCCAATTAAAATAAAACCAGAGTCTAGAATTAGTGATACCAAGCATAAGAGTGCGCATAAGTACGGGTAGAACCCTTAATACACAACATGAAATGTTCAAAGCATAGTTAAAGTGCAATACAGAAAATATGAATTATTCCCATCTTGAGTAGGATGGATGAAACATACTAGCGGAAGAAGGAAATCCTACGTTTATCTGGTACTGAAGTCGTAAATACCAGAACTATCTCGCTCGCCACAAGTCTAACTACTAAGTCCTGGAAGGGGGAAAAACAGAAAATGTGAGGGGGCAAAAATAATCATTCTAAAACCTTTGTTTTTCGTAACATAAGTAACTCCTCTATGAAAAACCTATATAGTTTTCCAAAAACATACTACATATAGTATGAAAACTGTCAAAATAGTATAAAGGCACAACTGCCAAAGATACGAGTTAACACAATTATCTTAACATCATATAGTAACACAATTATCTCAACATAATATAGTATCCTCATCAACATATGCAGACACACAAGCCCATGCAAAAAGTAGCTACACGGAATAGGCTGGGTATAATAGATATATGCTTAGTACTACGATCACGTGAAACTGGTGTTAATTGTGTCACATACGAGTCCTAGCTGCCTAATGCAAACTAGTACATGCTGGCACCTACAATGGATCCAAGGTGAGCATAATGGTGCGAATGTGGACATACACGTGAAGGCTGGTCCTGGCCCGGACGAGTACTGGACACCGGGTGAATGCATGTATGATGAGCAAATAAAAATACACATGATCAAGCCATCATAATTTCACAAATCTCAACATAATAATCTTTATACTTAAACTTGTAAGTAAAAGCATGGCATGACAGAAAATCGTTCACAAAATCATTGTGGAAACTAATATTAAGAATTGGGTAAACTGCCGTTTGACCCCCTGAACTATTTGTTTGGTAAATTAACCTCTTAAACTTTTGTAAATTAGTAGATTTACCCCCTACTGCTAGATTCCATCCAATTTGCTGTTAATTAGTTAGAATGTCAACTAGAGCTACCAATTAAAATATGACACGTGGTAATATTTAACAGCAAAGTGGATGAAATTTCGTTGAATCTGACAGTGAGGGGTTAATCGGCTTATTTCAAATAGTTCAAGGGGTTAATTTACCAAAAAAATAGTTCAGGGGGTCAATTTCAACTGGAGTAATAGTTCAGGGGGTCAAACGACAGTTTACCCTTAAGAATATATGTTTATGAAAACAAAGCCGACTCACTGATATGTAGTTGGGTCGTAGCCGCCTTGCCTTGCTTGACCCCTATACTCCTTGTGGTAATTCTCACCTATATGAGATATCATTATAGTAATGATTAAACTCATGAAAGTTACTAATTAAACTAATAAACGACACTTATCCCTTGTTTACTCAATTCGGAGGTCCGAATACACTTCAAAAAATACCATAAGTACAGCCCCTAGGTAGTATGTGTCGTCACAGGTCAGCCTCGGCTCACGAGCCACTCACGCGTGGTTAATCCAAGCCGGTCAAACTAATGGCGTTAGTTGGCGCCGTTAGATTTAGCGGAAGATTCTGGTATCTCCGTTAAATCTAATGGAATATTTCTACTTGGTTTGCTGACGTCAATACCGGCCTAGGCAGGGGCCGCTAATGTCAGCCCACTGCAACTTGCCGAAACATTGGTTTTTTTGGCCGTTTTTCTTCCCGAACTAGCCACGCCTTCGTTGTTGCTCCACCGTCGTTTTTGAGGGTATATTAGGGTTTGTGGAGTTGATACAAACCCAATGGAGGTGGTTTTGAGTGACGTTACTTAGCCGTTTGGCCGGAAAAGCCTCGCTGGCCATGGGTTTTCTTGCTGGAAAGCTAGGAAAACTTCCCACGCTTTAATCTGCTTCAAAACTCAACCAAATCAAGCAAATGACATATACAAATTTATCTACTCAATGAGAGGAATCCAATGGTAGTAGTTGGAAACCTCACCTCGATCTGGATTGGCAAGAATGTCGCCAGGAAGGTTCAGTTCTTCCGTGTGCTATTGCTGTCAAACAACTGGGAGTTTGGATAAATGGTTAGTACCATTGAGTTCAAGGCGTCGAGACGAACAAGGTGGTGGTGGTGGTTCGGCTCGATTCAAAGAAAGTGGCATGGCCACTATTTGTCAGTGGGTGTGTTCTACTGGAAGAAGAAGAAAAATGAAGGAGAGAGTGAGATGACAGAGGGAGAGATATTTTGGGTTTGGGGTATACTGTGCACCCACCAAATTGCACAGTCGCATGGCACACAGTGCCGAACACTGTACACATCGTGTAAATATTTAGCATGTCCGTTTCTAAAATATCCCTCGGAGATTAAATTACAATAAAGTCTGACGGGATGTTACAAAATGTGTAGAAATATCACTCTTTTGTCTTTGTGAATAAATTATTATATATGGGTTCTTCAAGCCCATTGTGGCAAGAATCCTATAACAATTACAATTGAAAATTACATTCCTATTATTAGGGGTGCAACTCAGATGGGTTGGGTGGGTTAGATGGTCAACCTAATCCTAACCCAACATTCACATTTCAGATTTGGATTGGGTTCGGCCTTCAATTGGGTTTGGGTTTACTTAGGTTGGGTTCGGGTTGCCCAACTTTGTTGAGTTTAATCTTATAACACCTTATTTTGCATGATTTTTTAAATTTTGAATCAAACGTCAATACTAGTTAAAATTCAATTTTACACATCATCCACAAAAAAGTAGACCAAATAGTGTGGAGACAAAATCTAATATTTCAACCATGCGAAGTTGAAATAAAATTACAAAAAAAATACCAAAGTTTCAACTAAAAGAAACGTAAAAGCAACATCATAATTCATTGTTCAAATAAAACAGCAACAACAAAACTTATTTATAGTCATCCCAAAACTTGTACCTAGCTAATATAATACGAAGCACATGAGAGAATTCGGGTTGGGTTTGGGTTGACATCGACGAACAAGACATAAACTCAAAGATTACTTTCAAACACAAAAAGTATACCTTGAGCTGGTATTCAATACACATTCGATTATTGAAAGTGTTTTGTTTTTTTTTCTAAATTTTTTTTACTATTATTATAAGGAGGGAGAGAATTCGAAACTATTACAATAATTTAGAGAGGGTGGAGAGTTCGAAATTATTACAATAATTTAGAGAAGGGGGAGTTTTTAACCCGGGACGCATGGGTAGAAACCCAACACCCTATCCACTAGGATATTAGACCACATGCAGACATTATTATTGAAAGTTAAATTGGATATTATATTATTTTTCTTTCAAATTCTGTTCATACATAATTTCTAGTGCCCACAATCACCACCTGGTCCTCCATAAGTAAATCTATAACCCCAATACTCAGATCCAGTATCCTTATCATTTTGTATGCCATAACAGCCAGATGGTCCTATATACTCAAGCACAGGATCAGTCGGTGTTGGAGTAAGTTCTTTAAGCCAACTCCTCATGTAATGCAGGCTTCTGAAATATGCTGCATGAGTTATATTCCCATCTGGGTATCGACCGCTTCCGATTGGGGGGCTCAGCGTGTTTCCGGACATGGCAGTTCCTCCCCACCCAACTTCATCAGCTCCATTACGCAAATGTGTAAATATTTCCTTTGGCCAATACCCCACTGTAATGTTCTTGTCTGATAATGTAAACCACCAATTTTGTGAGTGGGGATCCTACAAATTGAAAAATGAAACAAATACTTAGATTTCCATTATTCACGTATATACACTATAATAATGTACCTATTCAAAGGACCAAAACAAAAATCTACGAACAAGAATTCGAGCTTAGTAAAAAACCATCTCATCAAAGAATGAAAATCCAAATTAATTATTAAAAAAAAATGTGTGTAATTAGCTGGTTTACCTGGTAGATAGTGAATCTCGTTTCATATGTTTGCCCACCAACAATAGACACTGGTGCTAAACGGATGCCTGGATAAACTGTTCGGTCGACTTGTACAAATCCTGCGCAGAGCAAGTTAAAGCATCCTATGTCACCATTATTTACCTGCTCATCAGCACAGTTGAAGAAGCATATTAGTTACATGGCTCATGTATATTTCTGCCAATTAAATTTTGGAAATTTTCTTTTATGTTGTCAGATTGTCAATTTGAACAACCAACCAGGTGAATTCTTATTTCATAGTTGTGATACTTAATAAACACTCTGACAAGCATAACATGTATATCTGATGAGATACTAGCAACTTACAGTCCAATATGTATACAATCGAGTCAGGTTATCACCGCTTATTGAGGGTGAAACCTGTGACATTTTGGCACGTTAATTTGTTGTTAATTTGTTGTGTTTGTGGACCAAAGAAAATCTCAGTGAATAAAATGAGGATATTTTACAGTTTTAGAAACTAAACATTACCAGCCAGCCAGCATTTATAGCATTGATTTCCTTAGGCGGACCCCTTTTGACAAAAACATTGCCGGAGGAAGATTGGTCGGGTGAGATCAAGGCTGGTTGGAATACAGACCCGAATCCCCAAACTCCAAAGTATCTAACACGTGGTATGTACCACAATTTCACGAATACTTGCTGAGTTTCACAAGTAATATTGAAGCGTTAGAGCTTTACTTTATGCAATTTAGACACACAAAATTGATATATCTACTTACATGAATATTAGGGGGAAGAGGAATATGGCGGCTATTGTTGCCAAACATTTGATTGGAAATGTTTTTGGCCCTTACTAAATCATTCTTTGTTGTTCTTTGTATAGGAACTGTTCTGTCAGGGCATGCTTCCCTCTTAGACAATGATTCGAGTATTGGATCATGAATCACAGGAGCTGAGTCTTGAATCCCAGCTGAAAATGAAGTTGGTCGCAGCTGCAGAATTATTATTTTTTAATTCATATTAACTTTTGGGATATTCAAATAAAACTATGTTATTAAAAATTTGTTTTTAATTGCTTCTCAAAAATAGATTGTATATATATATATGTGTGTGTGTGTGTGTGTTATATATGCATGTCATAGCGCAGTGAAGCTTACTCAGAGATGAAAAATTAGGGTTCGGTAGGTAGAAGGTGATACATATTGATTGACATTTAACCATACATGACAATTAACAAAATGTTTTTCTTTTTTTGGGTAATAGATGAATTATTTTTCAAACTTTGAAACTAAGAATGATGAAATTCGAAAGAATATGAGAAGATGCTTAAAAAGTTGTGTACCTGGATTTTGTGATTCTTGAGTAAAGGGTGGTCGAATGCAGGTTGCTTATTGATGTCTATGCAATCGATAATATCACCTTCTGGAAGCTGTGATACAAAAGGAGAGACATAAAATATCAAAATCAAATATGTTGGGAAGAATAGAGAAATTTATAAACAGAACAGGAAAAAAAAAGTAGACAGAACAGAAAGAATGAAGGATGAGCCAATTAATTACAGGAATATCAACTACATGGTGGACAAGAAGTATAAAAAATATATTTCTAGTTAAATTTCCATTTGTTATATCAAAAGTAAATGAATTAGAAATTTGACTTTTAATATACAGACTATTGCAAATCTAGACTTAGGGCTAGTTTGGTATTGCTGTGCTTTGAAAAAAAGCTGTTGTGAGAATAAACGGCTGTGTTGTGAGAATAAGCGGCTGTGAAATAAAGCCAGCAGAGTGTTTGATAAACTTTTTTGTAAAAGTGCTTTTGGAAAAAAAAAAAACAGTATGATAGTGTTTGGTAAACTTTTATGTAAAACAGCTGTGACTGTGTGAAATGACAAAAAAGAATATAATACTAAATGTGCTATTAATTTAATTTTCTTAACAAATAAAGATTTAATTTTCTTGTTTCCTCCACAAACCCTAATTTTTTCCCCAATTAATTTTTTTCCACAAACCATATCACCTTCCCCAATTAATTTTTCCCCACCCTCCATCCCCAATTGTTTTTCCCGACACATATACCCTCATCCCTTTGCTCTTCCCACCCCTTTTTCCCTCTCCCATCCCCAAAGTTAAAAATCCATAGCCCAAAAATAAGCGCGAGCTGGGCAGTGGTGGCCTTGGACTTTGAGACTGCGACTTCAGTTTCTCCTCCTGGATTGGATTTAGAAGCGGCTTTGCGGATTTGGGATCTGGGTTTTCTCCCAAACCCAGATGGGAATTCGCCGGTTTCACTCAAATGGCCGATCTTCGAGCTCGAATCTCGAATCTGGCACATTGGTTTTGTTTCTTTTAAATAAATTCCAAATGGGTAGCCATAGATTCTGGTAAAGCTTGAGAATTTGGAGAATTTGGGAGATGTCTGGGGTTTCACAAAGGTGGGTTTCTGGAGCAGCACCAATTAGATTCAATACTACCGACTAAAAAGTTATACAGCTTGTATATATGGCAATAACTTTTTCAGCTATTTACAAGTAAATTCACAAATTAGTGTGTTCTCTCCTCTTCACATATATAATTTAGATCAGATTAATTAAAATATCGCTAAAATAAAAAATATAAAAATAACAAAATTGCAGAAATCTCAATTGAATGGTGGTATATATATGAATTTCTGTATTTTTATATCTTTGATACCAAGAAAAAGAAAATGCAAATTAACAATTTCTACTAAGTCAAACACTTCCTTTAAAAACGTTATTCAATCATACAAATCTTCAAATACACAATTAAGCCGTATTTGTCATAACAAGAGTATTTATACCCGAATAGTTTTGACAGGAGGCTTGTTAAGAATCTGAAGTTGTCTTTCCAATTCCAAGTCTTCTTCTTTGCTGGCCAGGACTTTGCTGCAGCCATAATTTCTGAAACCAAAACATAACACGAGCAACAGTAGTTTTACCATTCTTGAGGCCATCTTAGCCTAACTCTCAACTGATATCTAGCCCTTCTTCAATGGTTTTGAGCCCTAGCCTAGATGTATGATATATACTTTGAGCTCTCCACAGCTTTATGGCTTTTAAGGTATATGGTGACGGTTACCAGAGAGCCAATACGGATGCATGCAAATTCTTTGGCCAATTTCTATAGGATGAGGACGACAGAAAAATGGTACATGCACCCTCATAAAAGCCAACTAGCAGCCAAGTTATCCTAAATAACAAATTTACAAAGGTAATTAATGAGGACAGGAAAATGTTTTGACCTCAATTCAAATAATTTGTTTTCATGTTTTCAAAACGGTAAAACCATTAGGGTGGTTTTATACTAGGGTGTTTTTCGAAAGGATCGAATCGCAAAACCACATTTCCAATTTTTGATCCAATATTTCAGAATCGGATCCGATCAGAACACAATTTTCAATTTTGAAATTTTTAAAATTTTTGTAATCGAAGTAATCTCCTAAATTTCAGAACACAATTCGAAAATTCATATATTTTACAAGTTTTTGAATACTCTCAATTTTTTTTGTACATGTAATTCATTGTATTTTCTAAATATTTGGTATATGTTTACGTATAGATTCAAGAAATTTTGTGGTATACTAGTATGGTTATCCAATTTAATATATAAAAGCATGTTTAATATAAGAACAATGAACAAAATATATCCAAAACTAGCAATAAAATATAAAAGTTGATAACTAGTTACATAATTTAAGTAAATGACTATAAGAAATTGGACTACTTTGGAAGTTTATTTTTTCGAAATAAGTTCAGAAAGTTCAGAACACTTTGGAAAAATGTGGATCGAAAATTCATAATTATCGGAAGTGCCAAATGCATTCTTATTTCCATTCCAATTTTTCGGAAAATATTCAGATTCAGAATTTTCTAGTTCGGATTCGAAAATTTTACTGTTTGAAATCGGAAACTCATTCCAACTTGCACCCCTATTTTACACACGCCCCACAAACTACTGAGAGAAATTAATGTTAGCAACTTTCTCACTTACTTTCTCATCTCTCTTCATGCCAAGTGTACTCCACTAGCACGCCAAACTAAAATTTTAATTATATAAAATCACACTATGTTTCTTCATGAAGGGAAATTTGCGGATTAACCGAGTTCATTAAGCAACATCATTAAGCATGCATTTAACAATTAAAGGCGGAAACATGCTTCTATGCACTTAAAACGAAACTTTACCCAAGAAAATTTAAAGCCTAGTAGATATGGTGAACCAAGACTCAAATCAAAACAAATTTTGAGTTGAGAAATCATATACCTTTGTAGATTCCTCTTTGCCTAAGCAAAGGCTAAGCACCCATGGAGAGGGCCTTCATTCCTTGCTTGGATGATGATGGATGAATCGGATTCTCCAAGTTCCCAAAGTAGGGAACCTCTAAGTCTCCACACCAAGGAGAGCCTTGATGAGAAGATGAGTGCCCTAGAGGAAGAGAGATTGCTAGCTATTTTCCTCTAGGGTAGCCGGCCTCTTTGAGAGAAGAGAGCATTTTCATGCTCAACCATTCTCCCAAAAGAAAACCTCTATATATGAAATGTTATAAACTTGTTTTATATCATTTCACAATGTAGTGGCAAACTTGCAATTAAAGCAAGTTTGCTACACATTCTCAAATGGCCGGCCATATTGGGTTCTTTGGGCTATTGGGCCCTAATCTATTATTAGCCATTAAGTTGTCATACAACTTAAGTTAATGGGCTTGACGTTCGAAGCCCATTGGGCCTTGAAGCCCAAAACCAACCCGAGGTCTTTAACGAATTTATTCGTTTGATTAACTAACATATTAATTAATCCTTGCCATAAATAATTAAACCATTTAATTATTCTTACTCATCTCCATTGTTTCATCAAACTCTACCTTACTCGGTGTACGATCCATTAGGTTCCTTTTAGCGAGGCAGTGGAGGATTAGAACTCTTTCAAATCTATTCCGAATTGAAACATACTTTCAATTCTCCCTTAAGTGATTATACACCTATAGGGCATCCACAAACCATGAGTGACACCTAGCAGTATGTCATGGCTACCCAAGCTAATCAGAAGAGGTGGAGAACCTATTCAGTTAGGATTGCAATGCAATACGGTCCTTCTCTAATACAATACTCTCGACCACATTGTTTGAGATGATAGTTCATTCATGTCTACTATCCAATGTGATTCCTATACTTATATGATTACATTGAATATGATTTGGAACGACTTCCTAAATCTTATTCATACTCTGGCCAGAGATTCTTAATCATATCATAGAGTATTCTCCCTTAAACGGTTTGAAGGTTAGAGATCCCTTGTTGCGCATTCACTTGCCTCCATGGCTAAGTAGCTTAACCCCAACTATGCCGTGGACACCCTCGGATGGGGTGACTTTGACATAATCAAAGATCAAGGACCTCACCACAAGACAACTGTGATGCCTCAGGTCAAAGGACTAATTTGCATTATCCCAACTATGAGTTCTCATGTGACATGATCATGAAAACTCATCGTTGATCGTGTTCAGTGGACTCATTCTATATTGAGCACCTACATGCTTGTCTTGGTGTTAGTTACACCAATGACTCGAGACTAGTCACTCTCCCTGAGAGAAGACACAACATGTACTGATCTTAACGGACTGTCAATGCCCAATTGGCAATCCTATTCATCAGGAACGTTTAGGATATGTCTATGATCGAGAATGGTCTCATGAACCTAACTTGTTTAGATTACATTCTACTAAGCACATATTCCTTGGACTTATTGTTTAAGCATATAACATTTATATGAGACTACTATAAACAATAATATATGCCCTTTATATTAAACTAAATTAGTTTAACATTTGAAATGTCCGTAAAGTATCATCATATGATTGGTTTTAGGGCACATTTCCAACACTTCATTTGTTTTTATAATTAAAATTTTAGTTTGTTAACTAAAAAGTAATTATAATTTTAGTTTTGCGTACTAGTGGAGTACACGTGACATGAGGAGAAGTGAGAAGGTTGAATGAGAAGATAAGTGAAAAGGTTGATAGCACTCCCAACAACTAAAACCACACCACATATGAATTTTTGTTCCTAAACTTCCAATGATGCCCCTAATTAAACTAATAAAAAAACATAAAACCTCAGCATGTCAGACATTATAGCCACCCCACGGGTCATTCACTCACCGTTGACCACACACCCCAAATCTTCTCACCGGTTGGCGACACGTTTGTGGTAGCAAAATTCCGCCGCCTTCGAATTGACGAAATTGTAACTACAAAACAAAAAGACACCTTTAGTTACCAAACCACAAGCCCAAAGGGGTTGGGGGAGGTTTGGCCAATGAACCTTTGATGCCTAACTAAGAAAACTCTGTGTAGAGAATGAGGTGTTTTTCAGCGTAGAATTGATTAACAGAGAACTAACTGTAGATGGGTATTTATAGGGGCATGGTCGGCCAAATAGGTGGCCACCTATGGGGAAGCCCACGCCACGTGTCGACGTCTAGTTGGCCAAGTTGTGTCATCTGATGGATGAAATTGTGCTTGTGCAATGACAGTACGAGATAATATCTTTAAGATGCCGAGAATATCTTAATGATACCGAGAATAATCCTTGAAGATATTATTAAAGTTAATTAATAATATCCTAAGAATTATCTTGGAAGATCCTTGATTGATTTAAAGTTAATTAATAATCACTAACTGTATTTGTCTTCAATTTGGAAAGCTTCAAGATAGGAATTAGTGATTAATTCCTCCTTTAATTTTCTTACCTTATCTCCTTGTCATGTGCAGTTGAGCTTGGAGTAATTGTAGTCAGCAACTCAAGGCTTCTAGCTCGATTGAACTACATGATAATAAATGCGGGCCTCGCCAACTAATAAGGATATTCTCGTCAATAGTAAATGAAAATCCACATGTCAGCTCCACAATTTTCGGGATTATTTTTGGCTCCACAAATGCCTCCACATATGTTGTGCTGCTTGTAAGGAGTGGATGAGATGTAGAATTTCCTTGAATAAACTTCCTTGTCTGCATTGAATTCTGGTACTTTTCTTAGATTGGTGTCGACTTGCCATAAGCTTTTTGACTCTTCAAGCATGGTGATCACGACTGGTCCAAGGATACTCTTGAAATCAGTGGTGAGTGCAAATCTGACTCCTCGGCTGAGTTGCGCATCCTAGTAAAGTTTATCAAAGGTATGTAAACTGCTTCATTCTTCGATTGCCTGAATCTAGTTGTGAGTTACTTTGATTTTGAACTACTGAATACACGATATTCTTTCCTTGTGCAGATTTGGATTTCGGCTCGACTCTAAAGACTTTGCTTGATATAAAAAATGTGCACATCGCCTTGAGTATTCTGAATGAGTATTGCGAATAGTGTTGGTTGCTCAATCCTCTCCGCAAGGAGAAATGTGGACTACCACCTAGAGAGGAGATCAAGCGGATCGAGGAGGAAGCATTTGCTCATTTGATCGCTGTTATGAAGCCTACTACTAGCGATAGTGGAAAGAAGAGGGCTTCGTCACCCGCTTGTGAACCGCCTATTGAGAAGAAGCAAAAAATTTCTTCTGCTGCCTGTCGAGGTTTGATTGCTTCTAGGAGAGTTGTCATTAATTTGTCTCCTTCTAAGGACAAGAAAGACGCTGATGAGCTTGTCAAGTTTGCTACTTTGAAAGAAGCTAAAACTTTTGCCGAAAAATTGCTCAACGCAAGCATTGTGTACTGCTTCCAATGCCTAGGTCTAGAGGCAAAATGAGGTGCCCTGTGATAAAGTATGGATCGCTTATGAGAGACTTACTGCTATGAAAAGTAGGAAAAGAAGTCTGTTGCCTAGGAAAGAGGATTCAACTGTCCATGAGGAGCCAAAACCTGATCCTCCTGTAGCTGTCGCGCTTGTGCTGCATGCCAGGAGAATGAAGTTGCCCCTGAAGGTAGTCATGAGGAGTTGAAGGATTCTAGACCCGAAGATTTTTTCGCCATCAACTTACTGCTCAATGCTAACTTCCTGGTGAACTCAACTGCTTGCTCCAGGGTCACTGAGTACGTTGAGCAAACAATGCTTATAGGTGTTTTTTTCGAAGCAGTCTCCTGCCAAAAGAAGAGCTTTCCTTGTTGCCTCTATGCAAAAGACTTTGATTCTAAGTGCCCATACTATGCGTCTTCATAAGAATGCAATGCATGCTACCTAGGAAGCTGAAGTAATTTCGATTGGCAAAACTTGCTCTCCTGCCAAGAAAATTGAAAATCTAGAGGCAGAGTTGACTGAATTGAAATTGAAAGGGTCCCTTATGCCTGCCCCCACTTTTGTGTAGCTGGAAACAATTCTCCAAAAAAGTGAGGAATTAAAATTCAAGTTTGTTGCTGGTTTCCACATCGAGGAGAGCTTTTGAAGTGTAGAATACAGGCAGTTGGCCCTCAGCTCTTTTCGTATTCCTCGTCCCACTTGCTTTTGTGTCCCTTCTTTAGAGCCTTGAAAAAGGGTCGATATCGATCTATTGTGCATGAGATGAGCTGGTTGAGAACTGGTGCTTATCTGGTTAGACTTTGGATATCCTTCAGGGTCTTTAGGGACTTCATTTCCAATATCGCTTTGATCTGCTTTAGATGTGCTTTGATTCCTCGCTGGGCAACAAGGTACCTTAAGAATAGGCCTAAGGAGATTCCGAGAGTGCATTTGGCTAGGTTAAGCTTCATCTTGTACTTCCGGAGGATATTGAATGTCTCCGCCAAGTTAGTGATGTGGTCTAACCGCTGCTTGCCTTTTATCATGATAGGCTGGTCATGCTGGAAGCACCTCCTTGTTGATGAATTCGGCTACGGGGTCAACGTGCAGCTTGTGGTAACCTATCTTGGGATCGATGTCGAGCATGTCGGAGGTGATCATGCGAAAACGTCACAATTTTCTCTAAGGAAAAACGCGAGTTCTTCTTTCTCTTATGGCGATTGAGCCAATTCGAGTCGTCCTCTTCGACTGCTTAATGACTTGTATGGTACGCCATTGGGACATAGCTTGGTTAGACTTTGACTTGTACGATTGTGTTGATGGTAGTTGAGGTGAAGCCGTTGAATTCGGTTGAGACATCTGCTCGGCGTTTGATTATGCTTTCCAAGCCCATCCTTTGAATCTTTGTTAGTTGAAGCATGTTCACTGCTCTACAGCTGTCCACCATTATTCTGTCCTTCATGCCATTGATGCGAATTACCTTTGACTGGGGTTCATCATCGGCATTTGCATCTCTCGCGGGTCATGATGTTAGCTTGTTGAGGTATTTGTCACACTTGCCTTGCCTTTGTCAGCTTCTCAAGGTAGTCTCTTCATTTCATGGGGCTGCCGGTTGTGTGGCTAAGACCTTGGTGGAATGCGCAATACTTCGTTTATAGTCTTGATGCGTTGAAAGTGCACAGTCACTCAATTAAGAGCCTTTCTACTTCCTCCAGGATTTGACTTTGTTGTGGTAGTGGCGCCTCAAGCTGCCCCTGGTGATGGTCTGTAGGTTTATGTTGCTTTTCCTGGCGGTCTGCTTGATGATGTCGCAACTACGGGGCATGTGGTCCATCTCAAGATCGTGGGCGGGCTACTAGTGAGCAAGCTCATTGTGAGCGTGCCTGGAGATGGAAGCTTGTTAAATTTGATCTGGAGTTTTGCTTGAGGTTCTTCCTGTTCCTTGTGCTGATTGCTCCATTGTAAGATGGAAAGTGTTTCTTGCAAGTTGAGCCACGTGCATACACTACGCTTGGCTTCAAGTCTGGAGTGTTCTTCAAAGCGTAAACTCAACTGTGAGCGCATACCTACCTGCGGGCCATGTCTGGAGTAAACACTTCTTCGAGCGCTAAGGCAGGAGAAAGTGTTTCTGCGAGGGCCAAGGCAGGAGCGCGTGCTACTTGAACTCCTGGTTAGTGGTTGGTTGAGCGGCTGCTTGTCGGGATGCCTTTGGAAAAAGGTTGCTTTGCTAGCACTTATCCTAATGGTGAGTGAGATGCTCGAGACCGCGCTTGGCGATGGGAGTGTGTTACACTCGAGTCAGAATTTCCTTCCTCTCTCTGCTGCCTGCTTTAACGCTCGATATGAGGGGTTTCTTGCGGGCTGAGTCATGTGTGGACATTGTGTTTGGGCTCAAATGTTGAGTGTTCTTCAAAGAGCAGACCCAAACCATAAATGCACATTGACTCGTGGGCCAAGCTAAGAGTGAACATTTCTCTTGGTGCCTAGGCAGGAGAGAACGTTGCCTTGGGGGCCAAAGCGAGAGTACACACTATCCGAACACTCGGTTCTGGATTGGTTGAGCGACTGCTTGCTTAGTCACCTATGGAAGGAAGTTTTGTCATTAGTTATTGTCCTGCTTCGAGACTCCTCGTTGGGGTTGCGCTACATATCAATGTGCTCCAGTAGTTGGCTCACCAATGTTATCTATTGCACGAGTGTGCTTGTCAAGTCTGTAACATGCTAGGAAATATTGGGATTGTCATTTCAAGTAGAGGGGCATGAATTGTAAGCATCTCTGCCAGTGGTGGAAGTGTAATAGGTGACGGGGGCGAAATTTGAGCCGGGACGAGTCAAATTGGCTGAAAAAAGGGGTGAGAAAACCCTTGGTTCACTAACTGGGTCGCGGGTCAAGCCAGCTAGTCCACTTCATCTAGGCCTGCGAGATCTGATGGACCTGCTCGACTAGAAGGAAAAAGGTCCCAGCACTTGGTGCTTCTGACCTAGGCCGTGAGGGCTACTGTTTGGCAGCCATGGCTGCAGATGCTATTGCCATGAACAGTGGAGGCCGTGGTGGATTCTCGCCGTGGTTCCTGTAAGTGGGTGCAAAGATTGGGGCGTCGTTCATCGTAGTTTCTGGATTTCCTACGATATTCTCTTTTCTCCAGGGACAAATCCATGAATTTAAAAAATTCAAAGATTCAGTGTGTACGAGCAAATCGAAGAGGGGAAATTCAGGAAAAAGGTTTTGTGAGAGTTTCGTTGAGCTTGGTCTCAAACTCTCTTTAAAAGTACCAATTTGTGGTAGCAAAAATCAGCTGCTTATTGATTTGATGAACTTGTACCTACAAAATAGATAAACACCGTTGATCAAGGCCAAGACCACGCGCCCACGAGGAATTAGGGGGTTTTGCCAATAGATTTCCGATGCCTAAGTCAATTTCTTTGAAAATAGAGAGTTTAGGGCTTAATTGCGCAGCAAAAGCTTGCCAGAAAATTGGTAGAATGAGGGTATTTATAGAGGAGGTGGCCGACCACAGGGTGTGGGATCACATGCCATTTGTTGACTTATGATTGGCTAATGTGTGTCATCCGTTGGATGAATGTGGAGATTATCCTCAAAATATTATTAAGTAAATTAATAATATTAGAGAATTATTTTTGGAGAATCATAATTATTTATGATTGATATTCCTTGAGTAAAAGATTTGGTCTTCAAATAGGAAACTAAGAGAGAATTAGTAATTAATTCCTCCTTAAATTTCTTGTAATTATCTCCTTGTCATGGGCATCGGACCTTGGAGAAATCGTAGTCAGCAGCTCTGAGTGTCTTGAAGATTTAGCAGTGCGTGCAGAGAAGTGTGGAATTTATCATTTAATAGGAATAATCTCGATTATATTGTATAATCGTTCACGTGTCAACTTCACAATTTTAGAATTATTTTTTGGTTTACAACCGAAATGGAATAATATAAACGTAGTCATCGCAATTCTAAAGCTTACAAATCAACCATTTCCAAACAGAACACGAAAATCAAACAAAAAATCATTAGATATTTCTGATGTGTGCCCAAATCAATGAAATGTTATAAATTGAGGTGGAGATTGGGGACGGACCAACCAGCGGCGGAACCGGCCTAGCATATGACAGTCTGGGTAGCTCATTGCGGGTTGATGGTTGATGATGGGTTTCTGGGTTTTTTTTTATTTTATATTTTTAAGGGTAAGATTGGAATTTTAAGAGAAAATTTTGGATCTGGGTGGCTCACTTGTAACCTTTTTTTTAACATTTTTATTCTTCATCTAATTGCTTTGATTTTTGTAGATCTCAGACTCTCAGCAGTTTAGCATAAATCAACATTTTCTTTTACAATATTATCTCTTCCTCAGTTTAAGCAGCTTTATCATATCTAAATTATTGATACAGGTGGTTTTTAGATCAGTTGGTTACAAGCATTCGTCCATAGCCATCACCACCTCCACCGTCTCACCATCATCACCACCTCCACCGTCTCACCATCATCACCACCAGCATATTTGACGTCACCACCTTCCACAACCATTGCCGCCGCCACATCCTCCACTGCCATCCCAGCGGCGGGTGCGGCGGCCCCAATGACCACCACCACCTCCATCGTCTCACCATCGGCACCACTGGCACCACCGCCGCCGCCGCCGCCACTATCACCCCCGCCACCTTGGCTACTATCACCCTCCACTGTCTCACGGTCTTACCCCTGCGGCCACCACCATCATCACCACCACCACCACATTCTCTACCGTCATCACCCTCACTATGGCCACAATCACCTCCACCATCTTTGCCACCGTTACCCACCACTTCTCAACAACAATTTTTGCAACCACTCTCACAACCATTGTTAACACAACCAACATCTGCCACCATCGTCATCGCCGCCACCACCACCACCATTGCCCTCTATCACGCTATAGCTACCACCTATATTCCACCACTACTAACACCTCTATTGTTACCACTACTACCACCACCCCAACCATCATTGCTTCCAACACCACTCTCGTCACAACCACCATAATCTCTACCACACCACCACCATCTTAATTATATTACAAAAATATTAATACCAAACACGTATCTATTTTTTTTTTCACAATTTCGATATTAGTACTAGAAACGTTTTTCATGTTTTTATTCTCATATTAAACTACCAGACACATTCATAAAAATGTAAAATTCTATTTGTCATTACTGAACAAACCCTTATATATGTGTCAAATATGTCCAAGTAAGTGAGCCCACTCATGACATGTGATGTTTTAGAAGATTTCATGACGGAATATGTCAAAGTGAGACAAAAAAATAGTTTTAGGATAGCAAAGTGATGCAAATTACGAATTAATAGATTAAAGTAGAGTTTCAAAGAGAGCATAGCAAAAGATAAGCCTAAAACGAGTTGGGGAAAATTTTGAAAATTGCCTTTTTAATACAAAGTGACAAAGTGATGCATCCACTCATATTGCCTGCTTTTGAAAATCCTTATATTTTTGCTTACCACCACCACTTATAATCTAATCGGGAATGGATGGGATAACGAGCATCACCACCGCTTACAGTTGGTGAGCAAAAATTGAAGAGAATATTACAGGTCCAGCAAATCAAGCAGACAAATCTGCCATTAGGACGCGATCTCCTGCATTCCGATTCACTCATTTCCTGTATTTACTGTTTTAATATATTTTATTACTTGCCTTCTATGACTTTACATAGTCAACTGTTGTAACCTGTATATATACACAATCTATGAGAATACAATATCAAAGAGTCAATTAACCCAAATACGTAACATACAGCCTCTACTATTCTCTGCGCCACTTTTCTTCCTCTGCCATTCTCAAATTCTATAAAAAAGTGTGTAAAAGACCTTAACTGAGTTTGTTTTCTTAATACATTGAAACTCTTATTTTGTTGCCCGTACGAGGGGCTCCTCAAGCAAATTGATCTTATTTGGCATTTGTATAATACAAGCATGGCAGAAGATAGGGGTGGGTTCGAAAAACCGAAAACCGAAAAAAACCGAACCGAAAACCGAACCGAGGCCGAAAAAAACCGAACCGAAAAAAAACCGAACCGAAGTACAAAAAACCGAACCGAACCGAAAGTGGTTGGTTCGGTTTCGGTTTTAGTGGTTCAAAAACCGAACCGAACCGAACCGAACCGAATAAATATAAATTAATATTTTTTTTTATTTTTTTTATTGGGTATTAATTTTTCAAGCCCAATTCCAAATATTAGTCCAATTTCAACACAAGCTTAATAGGCCCACACTTAGCCCAAACATTTAAAAAGCCTTATTCCCTATATTAACCCTAGACTACCCTCTCTTTTATTTGGGTAGTGATTGAATAGTGTAATTTTATTTGGGTTGATAGGTTTTTTGTATTTTATTTGGGACTAATTTTTCCTAATTTTCCTAATTGGAACTAATTTTTCCTAATTTTCCTACTTATTAGAATTAACTCTTGATGATTTAATATGTATGTCTTTCGTCTATTTGTTTGGTTGGCTTTGTATAATCATTGGTTGCTCAAAAAAATGTTTTTTTTTAAAACAAAAGAATTTTCGTTAAAAAAAAAAAAAAACCGAACCGAACCGAACCGGAAAAAACCGAACCGAATTCAAACCGAACCGAAAAAAACCGAAAAAAAAACCGAACCGAACCGAACCGAATAGTAATTTCGGTTTGGTTTCGGTTTTGGCCAAAAACCGAACCGAATGGAACCGAACCCAGCCCTAGCAGAAGATCTTATTTTCTTCCATAAAATGAAGTTTGTACATTCATTCTAATTCCGACAATTACCACCTGGTCTTCCAAAGAGGAATCTATAACGCCAACCCTCGAGATGAAACATCCCGATCCTGACACGTCAGGTACTGTCAGGAGGTGCTGGCTGACACGTGTTAAGTGAGGGAAGCCAATTATGCATGTGATTGAGAAAAGTGAACAAATTTAGAGTTGAAAGCAGAAGTAAAAGTGCGGTGATGGGTAAAACCCATTATTACAGGTGCATAACAGTCAGAGCATAGTAAATAGTGCAGAGAATGTAAAACATTCACATCCTCGTGAGGATGGATAAACAGAAATTAACTAAAGGTAGGAACGAATCCTACATAGTCTGGAGAAGCTGTCAGAACCACCAACCACAGCCGAAGAAAGCCCTCGTCTCACTAGTAATCAAACCTGCCACTAAGTCCTAGAAGGGCGCAAAACATAAAAAGTGAGTGGGTCAAAAAGTTAAGTTTGATAAAACCTTTGTTTTCAAGAGCATACTATCCCTCACTGGAAAACATGTATAGTTTTTGAAAATACGTACGTCATACTCCTCGGTATGATCGTCAAAATACTATAAACATAAGAATACAGATACTCCCCGAAAATCAAACTGAATCTGAATGCTCAAATCAAAATTGAAAGCTCAAATCACGAGTACTCTCCGAAATCAGACTGACTGCTCATCCATATGTAAACACACAAGCCGAAGTAGATAAGCTACTAGGACATGCTAAATATATAAAAATACGTTGAGTACTACAATGATGCAAGTCTAACGCTAATCGTTGTGCGCAAAGCGCGTCACACACAAATTCAAGTTGCCTAGTGCAACCTAGAACATGTCAATACCTACAATGGATCCAAAGTTGCGTAGCGGTACTGGGTGTGATACCTCCAAACGTCAAGGCTAGTCCTGACGCTAGGATTGAGTATTGGTACCTAGGTGTTCTACATCTACTGATGAGCAACAGTATAATAAATGTATGGCAAATATAATACGGATGTTCTACCTCCAACAATCACATATTATATAAGTCATGCTAACAATTTAAAGCAAGTAGTGAAAACTATACGTAATAATACATTTATCAAAACATAGACCCACTCACTCACTTGTATGTAGCAGGGTCGTAGCCCCCTTGTCCTAGGTAGCCCCGGTAGTCCTCTAGATAAGTCTCACCTATATGAGATATCACTATTATAATGATTAAACTCATAAAGGTTACTAATTAAACTAATTAACGATACTTATCCCTTGTTTGCTCAATACGGAGGTTCGAAACACTCCAAAAAATACCATATGTATTGTCCCTAGGTAGTACGCGTTGTCACGAGTCGCTCGCGTCGACAGAAGTCAAAAACAGTACTCCACGCACCCCCACACGTGGCCTACTCACGGCTCACTCGCTGGGTCAAACTGACGGTCAATTAATGACGTCAGTTGACGACGTTAGATTTAACGAAAGATTCTGGTATCTTCGTTAAATCTAACAGAATATTCCTAACGGCGTTCAAGGAATATACCTCAAAATATTCCCGGTCTGGACCGGGTTTGAACCGGTTTGCTGACGTCATGACCCGGTTGGACCGGGTTCAAGCCGGTCTGAACCGGTCGCCGCTGCAACTCTTGCCGGTCGCCGACGCCGCCACTCGACAAGTGGCTAGTTTCTGGAAAATTTTCAAACATCCATAACTTCTTCATTTCTTTGCCAAATTTCACGTTCTTTACGTCAAAATGAAGCTAGAGAGGAGTAGAATGACGGTATACCTTTGGTTTGGCCCAAAAAGCTCGAAAAATGGGCAGCCAGTTCCATCTACATGTTCAGTTACAGAATCAGAATATGAGGGAATTATTTGTTCAAAACTCTTCAGCATGTAACGAACTTGTCTGAAATAGGCAGCATGATCGTAGAAACCACGGGGAATTGACCGCTCCCCATCGGAGGTCTGTCTTCGTTCTCCTTAGCCATGGCAATGCCTCCCCACCCCGCATCTACAACCACAATATTGACTAAGCCAGGTACTATTTCCTTTTACCAATACCCCACTGTAATATTGGTTTTTGCACCTATTTGAAGCCACCAATTTCCTGATACCGGATCCTGGAAATTCAAAGTCAAAGAAATTAACATGAAATATTATTAGCAAAATATATATGTAATAACAATTTATTGCAAGATTCCAACATTGAAAAGAAACACAAACGATTACCTGGTAGATTGACAATCCGACATCATATGTATCTACACCAAACTTAGATACCGGTTATAGAGAAGTTTTCGGACCAGCAGTCCGATCAGTTTGTACAAACCCCTGGCATAGCAAATCAAAGCACCCGGTCTTATCTCCATCTGCCTATATGTTCACAAAGACGAAGTTGAGTAAATACAATAATATATGTAATTCATAGAAAAATATATTCTTCTCCCGGATTGTACTTCTTTACATTGTAAGATTGTGAATCTTAATAATAAATAAGTCATGTTGATTGTTGCCTACATGTGTGGTTCAGATTCATAGTCTGACAAGATAAGCGTATGCCCAACAATATAAACATTTGTATGCTAAGAAAACATTTTACCTAATTTTTACCGCCTTTAAAAGGAAACAGATTTTGAAGAAGGAAAGGAAAGAGGAAAATGAAAGATCAACAACTTACCCAATAAACAAATAATCAAGGAATGTCATCGCTGTTTATTGGTTGTGACACCTATGACAATACGACATATTTAATGTGTTTATACTAGATAAAAAACGAAAAAGGAAAATCACTTGAGAAATTAATTATGCATCACATATATGTAAGTGTTCGCGAGCCTTTCGCAGGGGGCGGGCTAGGAGCACACGGGTCGGTCTGTCTACCGGTCTGAGCCTTTCTATTGGCGTTTCCTCTCCAACAGGCTTCACTTCTATCCCTTCGGAGGGACGGTCGTGAGACCTTCAGTTGTATGGTTATTGTCAGGCGTGCCACTATTGGCTTCTGCCAATAGAAAGATGTAATATATATTAAATACTTGCGCCACAAGTAATATAACTTCCGTTCATCGGATTGGGCGACTTAATTAGATAAGTGCGGTTAGGTTCTTTTTACTGCCTTGCTTGTTAAGGACTTTTTCTCTCTCGATGTTTATACCAGAGATTGCTTGAGATAGGGTTTTGTTATAAACCGGTGATAACAAAAATGCCCCACGCTCGCACATACGTAAAGACAAAGACGGTAATTAAAGACCGAATGTAAAGACTGTAATTGAAGTGCTTGAAAGTAAAGACTTGTAAGTAAAGAGCGATAAGTAAGAACTGATAACGAAAGACTTTAAATCAAAAGATCAATGTTATTACATTTTATGCTCATCACAGACTGAACAAAACGTCCATCGGGATGATTGTTGGTCCATCGAGATAGTTTTCTAATCTATCGGGATGCTTTTAAGGTTAGTTCCTTAAAGGAGATGATCAAAGACTCTTTGGCCTACGATCCTCAATCGATACTATCACCGGTTTGGTTGGATAGCAGAGCTAAATTCACTACTCCTCTGGGGAGTTAGGATATATGATCCTAGGTTGCTGGTCTTTGGTTTCTTGAAATCGCTGGCTACACAAGTAGTGTGATTAAGAAAGCAGCAGATAGAGACGAAGTCTGTATCTGGGAAAGGCTTTGAGGAGTTTCCTCAGAGGTTTCTTTCTGAACTAGAGAGTTCTGTTTTTGGTTGGTTTGAGTGTCCTCTTTTCTGAATCCTCCCCTCGTTTATATAGGCCAGCAGGGAGCCCATGTCATCGCCGTCACTACTCTCTGTCCTTAAAGACTTAGTGAAGAAGGGCTTAATCTGGAAAGCACAGGTAGCGCCTCTGATCAGCCTACCCCCACTGAGAAAGAGTTCTTTATTCGTAGTCTGTTTCCCTCCAATTTGCCCAGTGCTTTGCATTAAATGCTGTTCAGACTTCTTTCCGTTTCGTTCACTAGTCTGGGTTGGGCCTTTCTTTCTTAGGCTCAACCCTTTGCTAGATTTTTAGCCATGGCCCAGCTTATATGGACAGCTGGGTGTCCCACGTGACTGCTGTCACTTCCCTCAAAAACCGTCATTTAGAGACTTCCGTTTTCTGGAGATCTGATTTGGTTTTCCAACACTGCCGAGATATTTTGTATTGAATGCTCTAGTGGGGTAGGTACAGGCACTTGAGTGCTCTAGTGGGGGTAGATGGCTCCTTTTATCCCTCAGTCCTACTGGATTTGGGCTGGGCCTTGTCTCTTATGTTCAGCCCATTGTTGCAGCGGCCCTTTGGATAATTTTCGGTGTAAACAGTTGCCCCTTTAAACTTACTTGAGCCGTTTCGAGATCGGCTTCAGTCGAGTTTAAGACTTCTCAATTTGCTTAATATTAGCTTTTGAATCTGTGGAGACCATTTAATTCCTTGGTGTGAACTCACATAAGCCGTTAATGATCGGCTTTGGTCAAGGTAATGACTCCTTGGTAAATCCCTCTTATCTTGGAATCTGTGGAAAATCCTCTTTATATTCGAGTGGCGAGTCAAGCCTTAGCAACGCCATCCTCAGCATCTCCCAGTATCCAGAAACTCTCTCTCTTCTTTCCATTTTAGCATCCTTGGTGATGATAGAGAAAAATCCAGTATGTCACTAGTAAACTTTTTGCATAATTCCTACAAAAATGGGAACAGGCCCTCAAGGCTTGTTCCAATCTTCATATTGTTTTCATATCCTAATGTACCCACGTTACTAGTGATCGGATTGCTAATGGGGATACTACCATGCCCCGTCCTTCCCATAAGTCTGGAGTTTGTGCGTAATCTCTTGGGATCCGGTGAAAACTCCTCTAGGATCCCATCACCGATCCCATCACCGATCTCTCCTCTGGCCTCACCACATTTTCCTTGATCTCAGGAATGAGGTGGGGTTTTTGGAACTTCGGTTTCTCCAGCTCCTCCTGTCAAGTGGGGAGTAAACAGGCTCCCAAATCTTTGGTTGCCTTTCAGCAGGCTCCCAAATCTTTGGTTGCCTTTCTTGGACAAAGAGGAAGCTGATGAAGAAGTTTGCACTCGGCGGATTATGAAGTAAAAAGTTTCTCTGGAAACCTCTACTCTAGGTTGTAATTAGGGCTGAATGTTTATCAATGAATTTTCTTCTTCCTAGTTTATCTTCAAGTTGTATGAACAATTTCTATCCTATAATAAAACAAGTTTATTTTTCTATCCTATTTGTTCAAACAAGATTTCCCAAAAATAATCTAACTGTCTTACTAATTCACTGACCTTGATTAACATCCCTAATACACCATCGGGTTAGAAAATATCCAATTCATCCTTTTAATTTAAACCAGCCAATCGTTTCTAATCGGCCTTTCCAGCTTCAAGACGCCTCGAACTCCGTGATAGACGCCATTTTCTGGCGCATTAAAGTGAAACGGTTCCACTAATCATTACTTTTGAGAGCACGACCGGGAACCTGCTTTTGACGGTTTCTGAATAACTTTGTCTTTATAATCGTGACTTCTGCACTAAATACCCTTCACCTCCAAACCTTTCCTTTTTTTAGACTAACCTCTGCAACCTTACTTTCGAACCCAACACTTAAACTTTCTTGCCCTATTCCTTTGTTCAACAATGGCCCCCAAAAGAGAGCCTCAGTTCATTTCTGGCGAGAAACTGGCCGAGCATAAGCAAAAATGGGCACAAGCCCTTGAGGCCTGCCCTTCTAACACTTACACTGTCTCGACCCTACTTCCTCTCCACGGGGCTTACACTATTGGCCCTTGCTGGCTCTCGCCTCGCCCTCCGGTCACCGATCGGATCAATGTGAAGTTCTGGGTCTGCCCCTCACCATACATGCGCCACCTGGAGAAGGCTTCCTGGAATTTGGTGGAGAGGGGGTACCCTTCACCCTTTGTCTACGGGGCTGAATCCGACAGAAAAAATATGGTTCTTACTTGGTCGGACTGGGTCGATCGTCTTCAGCCAAGGTACGGTGAGCAGTGGAAATCCAACGGGATTTTTCATTTGATCGAGATGTCCAAAATTCCTCAAGAACCCGACCTCGCCCTAGTCTTTACTGCAGCAATGTTCTGGAACACCGCCACCAACACCTTTGACTTTAGGTGTGGCCCCATGTCCCCGACTGTTCTGGACATGGCTCAATTATTTGGGCTCAGGCCATCGGGAAGGGTAGTGGATGTCACCGGCGATTAGAGCAACTCCTTCGCCCAATCTGCTCAGGCAAAAGAAGCAACCCGATCGCAGCTGTTGAGGGTGGACCCTGATGCCGATTTTGCCAAGCATCTTGCATTTGGCCACTATCCTGGCCACTACAGTCATCTACTCGCCCAAGATCCTGCTCGGGAACATGTATACTTCCTGAGCAGGTTTCTCTTCCCAAACGCATCCAAGTGCGTCAAGGCGGAATGGTTCTCGCTGGCCTCGGCCCTTCATTCTTTCAACGATCTGGCTATGGGGCCATTCGTCTTGGCTCATATTTACCATATGATGCACAAGATGACCTGTCCCAAGCCATTATTTTTGAACTTCAATGGGCCTACTTGGATGCTACAGATATGGCTGCAATGGTACTTTCCCCGGCTTAGGGCTCCTGATATCAGCTTCAGCAGTGACACCGTCCCTGCCATTCAACTGAAGTCCTCAGCCGCCATGAACTTTCCATCCGCCACCTACCTGTATTACTTCTGGGAATGCAAGACCCGGACCAGTGAGGAATGGGGTCTTTCTGCTACCAGGACATATCCCTGGTTTGCAGAAAGATCTTTTTCTGAAGGGTTGGGAAGTGACTCGACCTTCGCCAAGCATTTCTTCAGCTGCATCCTTCCTCGGGATCTCTCCTGGGGCGTGGGTCGTGCATCCCGACACACCCACGGGGTCGAAGTATACCACCCCAACTTCCTTTGCCGTCAGTTTGGTCTCCTTCAGGCCCTGCCCGAGCCCTTTTACCGTAGTCTGAATGGGTCTACATCATTCCGGGTTAAAAAGCCCTCGGATGCGCTGATGGTTGAGGCAAGGAAGAGTCTGTTCGTGGTACAGCAGGCCTGGACAAAACCTGACACATTCAATGTCCAGTGCACCCAAGAATTCGATGCTTGGTGGGAAGCACAGTTTTTAGAGAGATTCCCAGAAGTTCCTATCCAAGCAAATGCCAGACTCTTCAAGCAGTTTGACATTGGGAGCAATATGAGCTCCCAACTCCATCAGACCTTCGCACGGGAATTGGCTATTAAGAACAAGAAGGTTCTGATTGGTACACTTCTGTCTCTCGTTATCGGATCACCTTTTCATCATCCCGTTATCGGGATAGCTATTTGTTATCTTCTGACCCTTATTGTGTATGTATTGTAGTTGGCGTGGAACCTTATGACAGCAATGACACTGGAAATCTCCTCGGAGATGATGATGAGGAGGAGGTTCAACAGCCTGTCTTGCCTCCGGTTGGTCCATCCCGACCATCCAGGAAGGGCAAAGAGAAGGTTGGTGAAACTCAGACCAAAAGCCGGGAAGATCGGCCCTCGGCTCCAATCTTTCATTCTCTACCAAAGGAGGCCGAGGAACCGTTTTCGGCTCCTGCCCCAGTGTCTCCAGCTGTCGAGATTCCTGCGGCTGCAACAACTTCTCCCTCTAGTAAGTCTTCTCTCTTTTCAAAAACCATTTTTGGCTTTCCTTGGTAGGTTGACCATTATTTATGATGATTGGTTCTTTTGTCCCTTCAGGTAGACCTCTGAAAAGAAGAAGACGGTGCATTGGAGAAGAAGATGAGGCAGGAGAAGAAGGTCCTAATCTTAGGAGTCCATCTCCTCAGGTAACTTATACAATATTCTCGAAGGGCCCATCGAACCCGATCAACCCTTTCTTCAACTAAATGTTTCCTTCTGATGTAGGTTGATACTTCCTCTATCCCTTCTGCGGCTCCAAAGGCAACCCGACCTGTTAGGCCCTCTCCCCCGGCTCGGTTTAGGGATATTGACACTGATGTCCCTATTCCGTTAGCTGTGTTGAGGCCTTCATCCGACGCTGAGCCAACTGTGGAGGAACTACTCCGGGATTCAGATAGGCGTCGCGAGGTTTTTGGTTTGTTTCTTAGGAGCCAAGTCAGAGAGGAGGACGCAGCAGGGTCTCTTCCTACTGGCCTCCGATCTCAGAAGAAGAGGCCAAAGAGGAAGGACCAGAAGGAAACCGGTCCCAGGGAGGTAACATCCTTCCCGACGATAAATTCATAAAGTCAGATCCATAATTTTGGTTATGACTTACTTCTCTGTCTGTTTCTCAGGTTGCCCCGGAATCCACTGCTGGGGAAGAAAATTCGGTCCCAGAGACCACTGAACCTGTCGATCCAATCGTTCCCTCCATTCCTTCCTCACCAGAAAGACAATATGTTCCTATGGAGGAGGAGCAAGGCCCTTTTCCAGGTTCGGAGGCCTCCCCTGGTGGTGAACAAGTTGTTCCACCCCTCAGGGCAGTGGAGCAACCCGACACTCAGGTCCTGGCTTTGGGATGGGTAGAGGAAACCTCGGTCATTCCTACCAGTAGTGGTAGGGATAATCAAGACTCTCAAGAGCCCAACCCGATCGAAGAGGTAAAAAACGTTTCTCGTTAAATGACCTCTCTGTTCCTTAGCATATAAAGTCTGTCATGGCTCTAACTTGTGTTTATTTATGTTGCCAGGTTGAGCCTTCCTCTCCAACTGCAACGGTGGCGGCCTCTGTGCTGACCTCCTTTGCCGGAACTCAGCCCGTCGAAGTTGCAGGGCCATCAGTGGCCGTTTCTCAAGAAGGCCTCTCTTCTGGGTCTAGACCTTCAGTCCTCCTTCAGCTAGCCAGGCTAAAAAGGCTGAGCAGTAGGCCTCCACCCAAGACTCCCCAAAGAGATATCGAAGATGCCAAGAACACAGTGAAGTCTTGGGTTGGCCAAAACTTTGATATGGACGCAGTGGCAGAGCCAGCCCATCAACTTCAAAATGCCATTAATTTGTTGGCACAAGTCGGTTTGCTTCCCAAATCCGATCATAGTTCCTTCATTTCTTGTTTGACCATCATTGGTCAAGCACATCGAGATTTTGAGGAGGCAACCACCAAGGCAAGGGCAGCTCAGTCCTTCATTAGTTCTCACTCCGAGAGGTCTTCCCAGCTTCATTCCTCGGTGGAAGAATGCTCTACGATTGGTGATGAGCTGGCCACCGTATCGGATAGGCTTGAGGCTCTGCTGGCCGAGGTTAATCTCTTGAGGACTCAACAATCAGAATTGGAGGAACGTTTGAAAGTCAAACTTGAAGCTGTATCTCCTCTTCAAGTTCAAATTCAAGAGATGACTGCTCAGCTGAAGAAGAAAGGAAGTGAAGCCAACAGGCCAAGGTTACTGGAAGCTAGGGTTAGGGTAGAGTTCGAGAAATGTAAACTTTTAGCTCGTTCTCTAGATTTTGGTTTTCCTTCTTTATAGCTTTGCTTGTAAATAGTATGAACAACCCTCGTTTTATAATAAAAGTTTATTTCTCATCTGACATTGTTCAAACTTACAAACTTACTAATCCGATGACTCCAAATAGATATCTCTAACATCCCAGAGAGTTGGAAAATATATTTTCAAGAATTTCCCATTTATGGAATGTTGTTGCTGAACTCTTTCTATTGACCTCAACTTATATGCCCCTTTCCCGATCACCTGATCTATTAAAAAAGGTCATTCCCAGGTTGGACTCCACTTTCCGAATCCTCTGACTTGGGTTCCAAATGGAAGGATAGTCTTCCATACTAGCTCATCGGGTTGGAAGGTTTTCCCTTTGACCTTTTTGTTGTATGCTCTAGCCACCGATTGCTTGCCTGCCAGAATTTTATTCAAGGCTTCGAGCCGGACTTCATCCACATTTTCTACCTCTTGGCACATGGCTTGTAAATACTCATCTGAGTGTAAACCATATTGGTTCTGGATTCTCAGAGACATTACATTAATTTCCATGGGTAGCACTGCATCTTGGCCGTAAGTTAGGGCAAATGGTGTGGTCCCTGTACCAGACCTTTTAGAGGTTCGATAGGCCCATAGAGTATCCCCTAACTTCTCATGCCATTTCCTCGGATTATCATCAGTCATTTTCTTGATGATGTTCACAAAGACCTTATTGCTCGCTTCAGCTTGTCCATTGGACTGTGGATAGTAAGGACTTGACTGTATCAGCTTGATCTTGAATTCCTCTGCAAACTCCATCGTTTCTTCAGATATGAAAGATGGCCCCCTATCAGTCACGATAGTTTCTGGTATCCCATATCTGTGCAAAATCTTGCTTCTTATGAACTTGATGACCTCTGCAGAAGTGATTTTCTTGACAGCCACGGCTTCTACCCATTTGGTGAAGTAATCTGTAGCCACTATGATGAACGTATGTCCCTTGGAGGAAGGAGGATAAATCTGTCCAATGAAATCCATCGCCCATCCCCTAAAAGGCCATGGCCTGACCACAGGGTTCATCGGGATAGCCGGAACATGCTGAGGAGGGCCATGCTTCTGGCACTCCTCACATCCCTTGGCATACTCTTGGCAATCTTTTTCCATTTTTGGCCAAAAATAGCCATATCTTCGTATTAGCCATCGCATTTTAATCCCGGCTTGATGAGCACCACAGACCCCTTCATGAACCTCAGCCATTATCCTCATGGATTTAATAGTTCCCAAGCATTTTAGTAAAAACCCATCTGGTGTTTTTCTGACTAGATCTTTGTCCCATATTGAATAATTCGACGCTTGAGTCCTTAGCTTCCTTTCCGCCTGTACTGATGGATTGTTGAGATAGGTTATTATTGGAATCCTCCAGTCTTCAACTTCTGGTTGTATTTGCATGACATCCATCTCAAATTCTCTATCAAATACTAAGGGAAGTGATCTTGTTTGGACCTTAACCCATTCATTGGTTTGACCAAACTGAACCTGTACTCCAGATGCGATTTGGGCCATATCATTGGCAGCCAAATTCTCCTCTCGAGGAATGTGTTCTGCAGTAATGCAGTCTCCCCAAGTCTCCAACAAGTATCTAACAGCACACATATAACTAGCCATCCCCAAGTTTTTGTACTTGTATTTCCCCGTGAGTTGGTTGATGACTAGTTCAGAATCACCAAAGATGTCCACACTTGGTGCCCCTAGTTCCATTAACATTTCCAACCCAATAATGAGTGCTTCATATTCGGCTCGGTTGTTAGTCAGGCCATCAAAGTCCAAATGGAATGAGAAATGATGATGATCGCCTTTGGGACTAACTAATACTATTCCTGCACCCGAGGCTCGGTTTGTGCAGGAACCATCAAAGAACAGTTGCCAAGGAGTGAGCCATAAACTGGCAATGTCCTTGGCAATTTCGAAAGAAACAACCCTTTCTTTTCTAATTAGCAGATTGGATACCGCTGACTCTGATATCTTAGGAGGTTGTTCTTCCGATCCTGTCGGATTGCTTGGATGTGACGCCAAAAAATCTGCAATGGCTTGTCCTTTAATAGCCTTCTGAGGCACATATTGGAAGCAGAATTCTGACAGAGCTAACATCCATTTTCCAATCCGACCAGCCATCATTGGCTTGGATAACATGTATTTGACCACATCTGTATTAGCAATTATGTGAACTGTATATGGCAACATGTAATGCCTGAGTTTAACCGCTGTAAAATATAAAGCTAAGCATAGCTTTTCTATCGGGGTATACCTTGTTTCTACATCAGTCAAACTTCTGCTTAGGTAATAGACCGCCTGCTCCTTTCCTTCCTTATTGTCTTGGGCCAGGAGACTGCCTATTGATTCCTCCGAAGCTGATATATACAGCTTAAGGGGTTTTCCTTTCTTTGGTGGCATCAACACGGGCGGTTTAGTCATATACTGCTTTATCTCTTCAAAAGCTTTCTGGTGACCGACTCCCCATTCAAACTTCTCCGTTTCTTTGAGTTTTAGCAGTGGGGATAGCGGTTTCAGTTTTCCGGCCAGATTGGCTATGAATCTCCTCAAGAAATTGATCTTTCCTAGTAACATCTGGAGTTCTTTCTTATTTCTTGGTGAGGGTGCGTCTATGATTGCTTTGGCCTTATTTTTGTCTACCTCTATACCTCTTTGATGAACTAAGAATCCTAAGAAATTCCCTACCCTTACCCCAAAGGCACACTTCTTCGGGTTCATTTTCAATTTATGTATCCTCATCCTCCCTAGCACTTGTCTTAAGTCTGCCAGGTGGTCTATATCAGTTTTGGATTTGACCACCACATCGTCGATATAGACTTCTAGGTTGTGACCGATGAGGTCGTGGAAGATGGCATTCATGGCCCTTTGATACGTAGCCCCTGCGTTTTTTAAACCGAAGGGCATGACTACATACTCAAAGGCCCAACATGACCAGGACATCTGAACGCCGTTTTATGAATATCTGCTTCAGCCATTCTGATTTGATTATAACCAGCATTTCCATCCATGAAGGATAGAATTCTATGGCTGGCTGCAGCATCAATAGACATATCTAACATAGGCATTGGATAGAAATCTTTGGGAGTAGCATCATTAATATTTCTGTAATCAATACAAACTCTTATTGCCTTAGTCAAAACTTTTATCACAGGTACAATGTTAGCCAGCCATTCTACATATTTGGCTGGTCTAATGAACCCTGCCTTCAGAAGTTTCTTTATTTCTTCCTGTACTTTTTCTTCAATCTCCTTAGACATTCTCATGGCTGCTTGCTGAACTGGCTTGTATCCTTCCTTGATTGGCATTCTATGTTCCACCAAGGTTGAATCCAACCCTGGCATCTCATCATAATGCCATGCAAAGCAGTCCTTGAATTCTGTCAGCAGCTTGATCAATTCAACCCGATAATCACATGACAACAGGCCGCTAATCCTTATTGGCCTTGGATCACCTTCGGTGCCTAGCTCAATGGTTTCCAAGGGATCCTGGACCTCTGGCATCGGTTTATCCGGCTCACTTGAAACAAACTCTGGCACTTCGAAGCTTGGCTCGAACTCATCTGGCCAATCTAGATCATATGTATATTCTGTTGTCTGTGCCATCGTGTCAACAGTTGATATGTCCAAGGCTTGAATAGTATCTTCCTTGGTTCCCGAGGGACTAGCATGACTTTCACCCATTTCCCTGGCTGAGATCTCTTTTAATGCCCTCCTTTCTCTTCCATATTCCCCTAGCCTTTGGATTAGTAATCGGATTGCCATCACTCGATCTTTTCTCTTGTCTGTTGTACCTATCATAAGGCTTGTAGGCTTGGGATTAAGAATGGTCGGTCCCATTCTTCCTGAGTCATCGATGTACCCTCAGTTAGGAGCTTTCGGGCCGTCACCTGTGTAGGGCGGCCGTATTCATCAACTCCTGTACATCGGAATGTTCCCACATATGGGTTGTAGAAGTTCGCCTTTGATATATTGGCTGCCGGAAAGACAGGCCGTGGATCGGCTTGTACCAGCTCCCAGAACCGTTCTGACTCTTCTAAAGGTTCTTCATGATATATGGCGACTTGTTGGTGGAGAGTTGATGGTATACACAGAGATTGGTGTATCCAATCCCTTCCCAGTAAGGCATTGTATACTGAGGTGCTTTCCACCACAAAGAATACCACCATGATTTTCTTCGATCCTAAGTCTACTTCTAAAGGTACAACACCATAGGTTCTGGTGATGCCCCCAGAGAAGTTGGATACGGAGCTTTCTGTTGGCATTAAATCTGCTTGGGATAGATTTAATTTTCTCAGTATCTTGATCGGCAAAACATTTACTGACGCTCCTTCGTCTATCATGATCCTCGAAAAGGGAATTCCTTCTAGATGAGCAATCATGTAGATAGGTCTCATATGCGCAGCCATTTTTTGGTTTGGCCTTGCAAATATCATCCTATCATCATGTATTCTCCAAGACTTGTTCATTGCTGCTTCGGAAGATTGAGATTCAATTCTCACATCTTCTTGTTGGCTCTCAGAGACAGTGATCAAGGATATAGAAGGATCACTTGCGGAGTAATCTCCTTCTAGAACCACCCCCTGGTCGGGTTCGGCTTGAAAGAAGGATGGCAATATGTAAACCATGTTGATGTCAAGATTAGACTCTCCAACATTAGCCTCAAGCTCGAGTTCCACCCTCCGGTTTGCCCGACCAGTCTCAGTATCGGCAATCAATCTTTTCAGCCAGGATTCTGATTCTTCATCCTCGAGTGCCTCGACCGAGGCTTCCTTACTGGCTTGGGTAGGTGCCAATACCTCTAGTTCTGACAACATGATGTCTGGTTCAGATCCATAGTCCACCAGTTGTTCACTTTCAGTGGCAATACCGTATGTCAGGTCCACCGTCCCGAACTGGATATCTACCTCCATTGCCCCTGGTCGAGGAGCCTCCACAGCTTCGATTGCCACTGCCCCCTTCTCGATCGGGTTGATAGGCAGACCATCACCTGGTCCCCTATGTTTGATCGGGTTGGCCTTCTGCCCCTTGACAGGGATATAAGCCTGGGTGATTCGGTTTTTTCGGCCAGTGCTTGGGCTATCAGCAGCCTTGCTGGTAGATGGTTCGTTCATGTCGGTCTGTGTCCGCATGAACGCTCCATACTTTCTCTGTATCTTTCTCTTGGCCGTTCTGGACAGCTCTTCTTTAGCTCGTCCATTCTTTCCGGCCCGATACCATTTCCCGTCTACCTTCAGCAGTTTTTCTATTTTGTTTGGGGTAGGGGCCTTTACGGCTTCCTTGGGAATCCTGACCTTTAATGCTCCCTCTATGACGGTCAGTCTTTCCTTCATCGGCTTGGGAGTCCATCGCTTGGTCTCCGAAGTTGGCAGCGGTCTTCTCGATGGCTGGGGAGTTTGATTATGAGCTCTCCTCTTAATGCCCCCAATCCGATCGAATATGTTGCTTCGTGGCGGTGGATCTCTGGGGCTATGAGGACCATAATTTCTGGCTGGACTTCTCATAGCCTTGAGTCGTAGCTCATCCCTTTTCCTGACCAAGTCCTGGTCAATGGCATCCCCTGTAGTTGGGATCTGGAGCTCACATTCACACTTGCATTTGATGCACAGTACGATTCCACCCTTGATGTACGCCTTGGGTAGATTGGGTTGAGATTCAATTCTCACATCCCGACTAGCGCTTGCAGGACCCTTTCCCTTGTTAAGGTCTAAGGTTTCCTTCCTTTGGCCATGTCTTGGCCAGTTTAGGTTCACCATGTTCACCGGGACTTCTGGGAAAGGCTCTGTGTCCACCATCATGTTGGTTTGGGGCTTTTCCAAGACCAACTTCCCCTTGTTTATCATCTCCTTAATCCAATCTCTGAACGCCACACAGTTGACAGTATTGTGATTCCAGGAGCAGTGGGGCTTGCAATATTTCTTCCCTTTAAGTTCCTCAGGCTTGGGCGTCCTTTTTGAGGGGTCCAACCTGATACACCGATTCTTCACTAACTCATCGAAGAGCTCCGATGTTTTAGTGATATCAAATGTGTAACTTTGGAACTTAGGGGGCTTGTTGGGGACATATCCCCCTGCTTCCATGGCAGCTCTCTGGTCTTTTATTGGCTTTACCAACCCTTTAATCACCGTCGGGGAGGTTGGTGGCAGCATCTCGACCACAGAAATCTCTAGATCTTCGAACACGTCACCGTTGTCATCGGGTTGCTCGACGAACTCGAAGTCTAGATGGTTGACAGCCTGCTTGGATTTGAAGTAGGGCACCTTTGAAGAGTGCTGATGTTGAGACTCTTCTGCCAGTAGCCTCTCGTATTTGGTGGCGGCCATCACGATTTCCTGGAGGTCTCTGAATTTGGCATCCCCGAACTTTTTCCGCAAAGAGATCTTCAGAGCCCTTTGAGCTATAACCACTGATTGGTCAGTACTCATAGGGAACTTGCATTTTATCTTTGTCCTTTTGAACCTCATTATGAAGTCCTCAGTTGTTTCATGCTCAAACTGTTTTACCTCCACCAAATCGTTGATGATTACCTCAGGCTCCAACCTGTAGAACTGGTCATGGAAGGCTGTCTCCATCTGCTCCCAGGATCTTATGGAGTTTGGGGCCAGATGAGAATACCAGTGAGAAGCCATCCCCATTAGAGAGTTGCCGAACAATCTGAGTTTGTAGTTGGGGTTGTCCTCAAATGCCACGCACTGGTTGGAGTACTTCCTGATGTGCTCCAAGGAAGACACCGATGAATTTTCTCCATTGAAAGTGGGGAAGTTAGGAACCTTGAAGTTCATCGGGAAGGGGTTTATCTCATCAATGTAGGCCGGATAAGGTTTTTGATATACCGGCCTTTGATTGACCGCTACTTCCGGTCTTGCCCCTTGGAGAACTAGCCGTCTCAGTTCGGCTATCTCATTCCTCAATCCGATGTGATCACCATTTTCTGGTAATAGCATTAGATCGGGATCCTCTGGAGAGCAATGGAGGGCCCCCTGACTTCCGTCTGAGCTTTGCTCTGCTTCAGGGCTTCTCCATGCATTTGGGTTGAAACCTCCCCTTCCAGCCATACATGGCTTTTGGAGCTGTGCTCTCCCCCATCCTGCCCTCGGATTGAATGCAGGTCTTCCTCTCTGAGCAAATCCTCCAGGGAATTTCTCAGGCTCTGTCTTCTTGGGGACATATTTCCCCGACTTTCCTTTCGGAACACTGGTGGTCGCCCCGTCCGTAGGGTTGAGGAAAAAGCTCTCTCCCGCCACCAATGAAGTGTTTGGCATTTCCAGCCTTTCTTCCGATGAGAGGTCATGCATCATCGGGTTAGGGGTGACAAATCCCTTGCTTCCTTCTTCCATCCTGCCTTTGAGAGGAGGATTGTCTATTGGAAGGACGAATGGCTTAAACTGCTCCATTCCACCCAGATTCAGTATAGGTTTCTCAGATGATCCTTTAAAACCGGATAACTGGTTAGAAAGGAAGGAGAACCCTTGATCTATTTTGTGCTGGACATTATTGGAAGCAGTGCACAAGTTTCTGATGTCTGTCATGTTGTCAAGGGCTATCCTCTCCATGGACTTCATCATCTGAATGATGGTGGACTGCAGTTCCTCACTCTTGTCCCTTGGCGTTTGGCTGGAAGCCTGGGTCTCAGGTGAAGTTTGACCCATATCAGTAGGGGGAGAAGAAGAGTCTTTTCCTGTCATTGTAAGAAGCTGTGTTTGGAAAAATTTGCTTCTTCTTCTCTCTCTTTTATGCTTGGGCATAAACAGTATAAAAGAGTATATCCCACCGGGCGTGCCAAAAATATGTTCGCGAGCCTTTTGCAGGGGGCGGCCTAGGAGCACACGGGTCGGTCCATCTACCGGTCCGAGCCTTTCTATTGGCGTTTCCTCTCCAACAGGCTTCACTTCTATTCCTTCGGAGGGACGGTCGTGAGACCTTCAGTTGTATGGTTATTGTCAGGCATGCCACTATTGGCTTCTGCCAATATAAAGATGTAATATATATTAAATACTTGCGCCACAAGTAATATAACTTCCGTTCATCGGATTGGGCGACTTAATTAGATAAGTGCGGTTAGGTTCTTTTTACTGCCTTGCTTGTTAAGGACTTTTTCTCTCTCGATGTTTATACCAGAGATTGCTTGAGATAGGGTTTTGTTATAAACCGGTGATAACAAAAATGCCCCACGCTCGCACATACGTAAAGATAAAGACGGTAATTAAAGACCGAATGTAAAGACTGTAATTGAAGTGCTTGAAAGTACAGACTGAACAAAACGTCCATCGGGATGATTGTTGGTCCATCGGGATAGTTTTCTAATCTATCGGGATGCTTTTAAGGTTAGTTCCTTAAAGGAGATGATCAAAGACTCTTTGGCCTACGATCCTCAATCGATACTATCACCGGTTTGGTTGGATAGCAGAGCTAAATTCACTACTCCTCTGGGGAGTTAGGGTATATGATCCTAGGTTGCTGGTCTTTGGTTTCTTGAAATCGCTGGCTACACAAGTAGTGCGATTAAGAAAGCAGCAGATAGAGACGAAGTCTGTATCTGGGAAAGGCTTTGAGGAGTTTCCTCAGAGGTTTCTTTCTAAACTAGAGAGTTCTGTTTTTGGTTGGTTTGAGTGTCCTCTTTTCTGAATCCTCCCCTCGTTTATATAGGCCAGCAGGGAGCCCATGTCATCGCCGTCACTGCTCTCTGTCCTTAAAGACTTAGTGAAGAAGGGCTTAATCTGGAAAGCACAGAAGCGCCTCTGATCAGCCTACCCCCACTGAGAAAGAGTTCTTTATTCGTAGTCTATTTCCCTCCAATTTGCCCAGTGCTTTGCATTAAATGTTGTTCAGACTTCTTTCCGTTTCGTTCACTAGTCTGGGTTGGGCCTTTCTTTCTTAGGCCCAACCCTTTGCTAGATTTTTAGCCATGGCCCAACTTATATGGACAGCTAGGTGTCCCACGTGACTGCTGTCACTTCCCTCAAAAACCGTCATTTAGAGACTTCCGCTCTCTGGAGATCTGATTTGGTTTTCCAACACTGCCGAGATCTTTTGTATTGAATGCTCTAGTGGGGTAGGTGCAGGCACTTGAGTGCTCTAGTGGGGGTAGACGCCTCCTTTTATCCCTCAGTCCTACTAGATTTGGGATGGGCCTTTGTCTCTTATGTTCCGCCCATTGTTGCAGCGGCCCTTTGGATTATTTTCGGTGTAAACAGTAAGCACCATCACCCCAGCAATAAGAACATTATAGTTTCCCAGCGGAGCACCTTCCACCCAAACATTAGAAGTGCCAGACCAATATGGCGACGATGGTAGTTTGTAAATCGAACAGATCCCAGCTACTCCATAGTATGCGGCACCGGCTTTTTGGTTTATTTTAACAAACACTTGCTGAGTCTCACAAGAAATGAGAGAGATATTAGATGGTCTAGACCAGAGATATTTGAGATATCATTATTAATGTACAAGAATTTATTAAGGCATCAGTAGTTATCAAGATTTACATAAGTGTTCGGGGCAAGAGCATTAGTTTTTCTGTCATTACGAAACATTTGATGTGAAGAATTTAATTAACAATGGTGAGAAAAGCATAAGAAACTGATGCAGGGAGCTACGTGGTGAGAAATGAAAAGATAGAAGGGATATAAATTAAAACGAATAGATAGGTATAGGGTTCACTATCTCCAAGTGCAAGGAGAGACCTGAAAACCTTAAGAACTTCGCTTTTAGTACCAGCCTATGACGTAGACAACTAGAAAAACAAAACAACAAACTCATAAACAAGAGCAAGGCACTTAAAAATGAGTTTACAAACTCAAATTTCAATTTTATAATTCAAACAACTTCTCTCATTTTCTGCCTCACAAATACGTGTATTTATAGATGCTCTAAATGACACATGCCGACCCGGATATCCCGATGGGTACCGAAATCAAGGCATGCTGGCCGACACCCCGGAGGGTGACGAAAGCCATGTCATGCAGACTAAGTGGAATTTCTGAATAAAATAAAACCAAAGTGTAGAATTATTTAAAATCATGCAGCAGAGTACGCAGAAGTACGGGTAGAACCCTTGATACATAGCATGAGATGTTCAGAGCATAGATAAAATACAGTATGGAAAGTACGAATTATTCCCATCCTGAACAGGATGGATAAAGCATACTAGTAGGAGGAAGAAATCCTACTGTTATCTGGTGCGGAAGTTGTAAACACCAGAGTGGTCGCGCTCACCACTAATCCAGCTACTACATCCTGGAGGGGCGCAAAACAGAAGGTGTGATTGGGCAAAAATAAACATTTCTAAAACCTTTGTTTTTCATAACATAATAACCCCTCTTTTAAAATTCCTGTATAGCTTCCCAAAAATCATACTACGTATAGTATGAAAATTTCCAAAGATATGGATAAATACCTTTATCTCAACATAATATAATATTCAACGTCAAAACGTTAGAAGGCACCGCTGCCAAAAATATGAGTAATACCAACACCTCAACGACTATATCGTATACTTATCGACAAAACTGTATAAAGACATTCATGCCAAAAGTATGAGTAAATATCAGTATCTCAACAACATAAAGTATGTTCAACAACATATATAATATGCTCATCAATGTATGCAAACACACAAACCCATGTAGAAAGTAGCTACATGGAACAAGCTGGGTGTAAAAATATATGCTCAGTACTACGATCATGTGAAGCTGGCGCTAAGCGCATCACATACGAGTCTTAGCTGCCTAATGCAAACTAGTACAGGCTGGCACCTACAATGGATCCAAAGTGAGCATAACGATGCGGATGTGAACATACATGTGAAGGCTGGTCCTAGCTCGAACGAGTACTAGACACCAGTGAATGCATGTATGATGAGCAGATAATAAACACATGATCATGCCATTGCAGTTTCACAAGTCTCAACATATTATAATTTCTTTATACTTAAAACATAAGTAAAAGCATGGCATGATAAAGAAAATCAATTATAAAAATCATAGTGAGAAATAATATAAATAATATTAGTTTCTCAAAACAAAGCCCACTCACTGATATGTAGTTGGGTCGTAGCCGCCTTGCCTTGCCTGACCCCTGTACTCCTCGTGGTAAGTCTCATCTATATGAGATATCACTATAGTAATGATTAAACTCATAAAGGTTACTAATTAAATTAATAAACGACATAAATCCTTGGTTTGCTCAACACGGAGGTCCAAAACACTCCGAAAAATATCATACGTATTGCAGACACAACCTCGATAACCCAAGAAGACACAGCAGGTATCGTGAGTGCTTTCTCAACTGCCTTAAATATCAGTCATTCTAGTGATTGTTGGATTATAGATTCAAGTGCCTCTGATCATATGACAAACAAATTAACTGATTTACATGAATTTGAAAAATTCACACAAAAAACTCATGTTTTTGTTGCAAATGGAAATGGGGTACCAGTTGTCGGACGAGGAAAAATAAATCTTTTATCAAGGATTAAAGAGTCTACAACATTATTTGTACCTTCATTCCCAGTTAAACTCTTGTCAGTTGGACAAATAACCAATTCATTGGATTGTCTAGTTACCTTTTCTTCTCATGATGTTGTGTTTCAGGATCGAGTCACCAAGAAGATGATTGGTGAAGGTTTCTTCCTGAATGGTCTGTATTACTTGTCAAAGGAGTCAGTGATTTCAAAATGTTTTCAAGCCAGTTCCACATCAGTTCAAGAACAACTCTTATGGCATCAACGTCTTGGTCACCCTTTTGCACAAGTTTTATCCACTTTGTTTCCAAATTTTTGTAAAACTTCACATGAGTGTGAGACATGTCATGTGTCTAAATTCACCAGACTCCCATTCCCAAATTCCCAGTCTAGGACTACTAAATGTTTTGAAAGGGTGCACTTCGATGTTTGGGGACCAGCTCCCTTAGAGTCTTTTGATGGTTATCGATTTTATGTAACATTTGTGGATGACTTCTCGAGAACTACATGGCTGTATCTTTTGAAATTTAAAAGTGAAGTTTTAAATGCTTTCAAGAATTTTCATAATCTTGTTGTAAATCAATTTTCATCAAAAATTTGCATTCTCATATCAGACAATGGTACTGAATATACATCTAACAATATGACTGATTACTTGAGCACTCATGGTATTATTCATCAGACCAGTTGTGTAGGAACTCCACAGCAAAATGGAGTTGCCGAGAGGAAAAATAGAGATCTTCTTGAGAAAGCTAGAGTCTTGATGTTCCAAACAAATGTTCCCAAGAAATTCTGGTCTCAAGGCATCCTTACCGCTGCATATGTCATTAACAGACTGCCAAGCAGTGTTCTTAACTTCAAATCACCATACGAAGTCTTAAAAGGCAAAAAGATGGACATTTCTCACCTTCGGTTGTTTGGGTGTACTTGCTTTGTGCACATTCAATCTTCTTAGAGAGACAAGCTAGACCTTAGAGCATCTAAGTGTTTGTTTCTGGGATATTCATCTACACATAAGGGATATAAATGCTACAATCCACACTTTAGGAAGTTGCTAGTCTATCGGGATGTCAAGTTTGATGAGTCTCGAAGTTTCTTCTCACAGCATTCTGAGAAAGGTCAACAGGGGGAGGAAATCTTTCAACCTTCTCCAGTCCCAATACCCATAGATCTCATTAAGGGCTCTCCCATGGATAAGGAACCTGAAACAAATGAAATTGCACATGAGGTACCAACTGTAAATCTGGAAACTAATGAAGGTGCACAAGAAGAATCAAATACCCAAGAAATGTTTTCAAGCCTTCCTGCAGTTCCTCAAGAACCTCGAAGAAATCCTCCTCGTGACAGACATCCTCCCACTCGACTTCAAGAATATGTTACTAAATATGCTTCCAAGTATCCACTCTCTTAGTATGTCAACTACAACAATCTGTCTTCATCACACTGTGCCTTTCTGAGCCAACTATCAAGTGTTGCTGAACCACTCAATTTTCACGAAGCATACATGTTGCCAGCATGGAAGAAAGCCATGCATGAAGAACTTCAAGCCTTGGATAACAATAATACATGGAGTGTGGTCAAGTTTCCCAAAGGAAAGAAAGCCGTGGGCAGCAGGTGGATTTTCAAAACCAAGTTCAACTCTAATGGAACCATAGAATGATATAAGGCCAGGCTAGTGGCACGAGGGTTCACTCAAACGTTTGGCGTGGACTACAAGGAGACCTTTGCTCCAGTTGCAAAGATGAACATTGTCAGAGTACTCTTGTCAGTTGCTTTGAATTTGAAATGGCCCCTTTATAAAATGGATGTTAAAAATGCCTTCTTGCATGGTGATCTTGAAGAAGAAGTGTACATGAAACTGCCTTCTGGTCATTCCCAAGAACACGAGCAGGGCATGGTATGTAAACTTCACAAAGCCATCTATGGTCTGAAGCAATCTCCTCGAGCTTGGTACTCGAAATTGAGTTTTGTGCTATTGGCTTCTGGTTTTAAAAGAAGTAGTGATGACTCTTCCTTGTTTGTACGAAATGGCCAAGCTGGTACTGTAGTGGTGCTTGTGTATGTGGATGATCTCATCATCATGGGTGACAATGCAGAAGAGATCACATCACTCAAGTCAGCCTTGCATACGAAGTTTGCCATCAAGGACCTCGGAGTCTTGAAGTATTTCCTTGGGATAGAAATGGCCACCTCCTCCAAAGGCCTCTTTCTCAATCAACGCAAGTATGTCCTTGATCTTCTTAATGAAGCAAATCTTCAAGATTGTAAACCAGCACGTACTCCTCTTGATAGCAAACTCAAGTTAGATGCCAAAGGATCTCCTCTTGCAGATATCAGTGTCTATCAGCGCCTTGTTGGTAAGTTGATTTACCTCACCATTACACGACTTGATATTTCCTATGCATTGAGCTTAGTGAGTCAATTCATGCATGCACCAACAGACTAGCATCTTCACATAGTCAAGAGAATTCTCAGGTACTTAAAAGGTTTAGTTGGTCGAGGCATTTTCATGACCAACAATGGTCACTTAAACATCATGGGATACACTGATGCAGACTGGGCTGGAAGTTCTCTTGATTGAAAATCAACAACAGGTTACTGCACCTTTGTGGGAGGAAACCTGGTGACTTGGAAAAGTAAAAAACAAACGGTTGTTGCTAGGTCTAGTGCAGAGGCAAAATATCGAGCGATGGCATCACCTGTCTGTGAACTGATCTGGTTGAAGAGCTTACTCTGTGACTTGGGGCTCGCTTGCACCCAGCCAATGTATATGCACTGTGACAATCAGGCAGCCATGCATATAGCTTCCAACCCAGTGTTTCATGAAAGAACCAAGCATATTGAAGTGGACTATCATTTTGTGCGTGATAAAGTTCAGTCCAAAGTCATTGAAACTGTGTACACTTCAAGTCACAACCAACTAGAAGACATATTCACTAAACCATTGGCTTCTACCCAGTTTCAACGTTTATTATTCAAGCTTGGATCCATGAATCTCCTCGATCCAGCTTGAGGGGGAGTATTGAAGAAATCAACGCATCGGATTGGTTGAACTCCATCGGGTTGGTCTCGTCGGGTTAGCCTTATATCCGTCGGGTTGGTTAGACCATCCTTGTATTCATCGGGTAGGAGCTAGGGTTGTAAGTTATTATTTTTTCTAGCCAGCTTAGAGCTATGTTTCTGGGTTAACCACCTGCTTACTCATATTTGGTGGCTGATTGTCTTGTAACTAGTTCCAAGACTAGAAATTAGGGCGTAGATTAAGGATAGAGGTCCATGGCTTGTTTCCATTGGATCTTAACCTGATGTGTAATCTTCTATATATTTCTCTTCCATTGTACTTACAATTCATGATGAATACAATATACCAACATTAAAATTCTTCAGATATTTTGGAAACGGTCGATGTGGGACAAGAAATGGGATATTTCATTTTAACAGCTAAGAGCGCTCTCCCTCTTTTTCTCTCTTTCGTTTTGTTCAATTATTTTTCAATAGATTGGGGACCCGAAACTGCCACGTCTAAAATTTACACAGAAAAACCTGTGTGAGCTAAAATTGGGAACACTTTTTTGGGTTAAAGTATGATCAAGTTGGACGTATGCTTAATTCATGTAGGGAATAATAGCAACCTTCTTATTTAGACATTCTTATTCTACCTTATCGGCTCTTCTTCTCATCTTGTTTGGACATTCTCATTTTGTTTTTGGGTCGCCCTTAAAGATCATTTGTGCAAAAACTTTATTAAACAAGAAATCGTTTAGTCCAATAACACTTTTTTAATAAAATAGACAGGTCATGTTTGTGACTTAAAAAATAAAAGTTTAACAACATTAATCAAATGCTTGAAGGATTTTTATTTTAGTTGAATTTTTTTAAAGTTGATCTATAAATAATGACGTAGAAATTAGAAAATTCTGATCATCAAACAAAATTGCAAAATAAAAATGATAGTTGAAAAAGTAAAATGAGAAGATTCGACTCGGAAGATTGCAAGCATCCCATATTGAACTTTTAACTAGATAACATAGGGAAATTTTATTTGTTACTTTTATTTCAAAATCCTATTAATTTGTAACTTCCAACAAATTAACCAAGCTTGTAATTATTTCCTCCACCACAATCACCAGGCCCTCCAAACCCAAATCTATAACCCCAAAAGTCATCCTTAGTATCTTTATCATTTTGTAAGACATACCATCTTAATTCTCCTGGTTACTCCCACACAGGATCATCGTCTGTTGGGACTCTTGGTCTCATCCAATCCTTCATGAAATGCAAGTTTCTGAAATAGCCAACATGTGCATACGTGCCATCTGGGTTTGGCCACTCCCATGGGGGGACCATCTTCGTTCTCTTGAGCCATTACAATTCCTCCCCACCCCACATCTCCAGCCCCAATTTCCAAACTAGGTACCAGTTCCCTTGGCCAATACCCCACCGTAATGTTATTGCCTGTCACCACAAGCCACCAATTTTTTGTTATCAAATCCTGCAAGTTCAAGAATAAGCATTAATCATTAGCTGGTGAAGAGAGATTCATACTTGGAATCTCTTCTGATGTTTTGAAAAGAAATATCATTGAGATAGAAATCAAATGACTACCATTTTGGGTATTCACTTAATCTTATTAGGTATGGGTGCTTTTCTTCTAGTATTCAAGGCTCTTTGTTTTGTGGGTGTTGTGATAGCCGTGGTGAGTCGAATAGTAATATTCCTTCATATTGTCATAGATAGATTCAACCAATCATTAGCCGACCATTATTATTTCAGAGTTAGAATACACACAATTAATTATTTGGGATTGCTGGTTTACCTGGAAAATATCGAACTTGGCATCATATGTTGCTCCACCAAAAGATGACAATGGCTCAAAACGAGTTTTAGGGCCTATGTATCGGTCGATTTGTGCGAATCCCTGGCATAGCATTAAAGCAGCCTGTCTTATCTGCATCCAGCTATACATTGTAACATCCTGTAAAAAGTTTGTTATAAAATAATTTCTAGGGAATATTTTCTACACGTGCGTGTTTATTTCGTACACGTGAGCGTGTAAGTTTACTGTTTTGGTGAGTGCAAAATACCCCCAAAACTCCACTTTTCCTTTACTTTCCTTCCCCTTCATTCTCCTCGTCACTTTCTAATTATTTTCTCAATTTTCGACTTTTCTCCCTTTTTCTCTCCGTGCGTGCACAGTGCACACCGACGAAAACCCGTCGAATAGTGATACGCTCTTAGTAAGCGCATAATTTAACCCTGAAAATGTTATCATTAATATATGGTAAATAGGGATCGTTCTAATCCGGGGATTGAGGGTACACCTGTCAATAAAAATACAAAGTATATTATTTACAAAAATAAAATTAAGTATAAACATATTTTACAAAATAAAAGGGGGTTTTCTGTTTTAGATTTTCAAAAATTAAAAGAAACAAAGAAAATAAAATATATAAACACAAGTACAAGAATGAAATGAAAGAAACAAAGATCAAAACCAATTCCATAATCAAATTCGATTCAACCCTACAATTGTTCATCTAAGTCATGAGAAAGAAGTTGATCATGTGAAACATTCATAGCAAATGATTTCCCATATTTTACTTTCCTTAATTAATTAATCTAAATGAAAGCACCTAGATTAATTCTATTAAACATGCAATCAAAGTCTAGAAAGCTAGCTAATCAAAACATGTTTAACGCAATACACAGAGAAAGGCTATCAACTTAAGTGCACAACCTAGTATGAATAACTTCATCTATTTGCAATCCTTTTCAATTGAATTCGACCTTTGTCCAAAGCCTTTACTACTTGTGATTTAGGTTCACAAAACTATTAGGTGAATCGTTTACCTAAATCTAGCACCAATTACATGTATATATCCTAAGATGGCCACCAAAGAACATAAACATATAAAAGTTTTCTGTAAAGCAAATTCAATTGAACAATCTCACATAAGCAACTCAGAATCAAAATTATAAGAATCAAACTTTATTCAATCATAAGAATTCGAATTTAAACTTTGTTCTAACATCAATGTCAACTAGAAATAATTCCAACATAAATCAAACAAGGTTACAAAGAAATAGAATGAATTACACCGTGGATGGAAGATGGAGATGGAGGCTTGACGGTTGGATTCTTGAAGCTTGAAAGCAAGTCTTCAATGGTGGATGATGGATGAATTGCTCACGGCTCCTTCTTCTCTTCTTCTTCCTTGCTTGAAATATGTGGAATTGCCCTAGAGGATGGATAGAGGGAGAGAGAATATTTTTTTCTCAGAAATCTGTATGGCTGTATAAAATGGTCTCTCCCCTTTTCTAACTGGCTGAATCATCCCCACTAATAGCTATTTATTGACAACATTAAGTGAAAGAAAAATGGTTAAACAATTGTAACTCTTTGGGTGGCCTTTATGCCAATTACTCCCACTTACTCCTCATCTTTAATTTCATTTCCTCAGCTATTTAAATAGGTGTTTGCTGACTTGTTTTTGGCTGCATGCGTTTTGTTGCTTTCGTTGCAGTTACAAACTGCTCAGCATCTTCTGAACCTTTCAGTGTTAAAACGGTCATAACTTATTCTAAAAAATTGATATGGACAATCCGTGAAATGTTCCAAAACATAGACATCCGTAGCTTTCCAAGCATATAAGGCATGTTTTTTAATTCATTTTGAGCTGTTCACAACTTTCTTCCAAAGTCAGCTGATCTGCACAGGCAGTTTTGACGAATCTGTTACTTAAAATCCACTTTGTGCTAATTTTCTTTTCTTTGCTTGACAAATCCTACAAAACACAAAAACAAAGTAAAAAACTCAAAAATATAAGGAACTCACTAAGAAAAGACAAGTAAATTTGATGTAAAATATACATAAATATGAGCTTATCATAACCTAATTTTGAGCCAAAACTTCCCAACACTCTTAAATCGACTAAATGACTCAGAAAAGTAAGGATAAGGGCTAAACAATGCTTAGAATGAAGTATAAACATATTAAAATCATAGTACAAAGTCCTCCTATCAAATAGAGGCGAACGAAAATCACCACCTTCTTCGTCTCGACGCCGTGGACTCCATGGTGCAAACTGTTCGTCCAAACTCCCAACCATTTGACGGGAAACGCAACCGGAAGAACCGGACCTTTTCGACCATTTTCCGGCCAATCTAGACCAAGGTGAGGTTTCTAACTACCACCATTGTATTCCTCTCGTTGAGTAGATGAATTTTCATAGGTCATTTGCCTGATTTGGTTGAGTTTTGACGTAGAACGACAAAGCTACAGTGAACCGCAACTTTCGAGGCAATTACAGGCCATTTCCCAAGCTTGTACTACCAATCCAAAGGTACACCGTGATTTTACTCTTCTCCAGCTTCATTTTGATATATGACACGTAAAATTTCTCCAAGAAGCGATGACGTCAACAACCGGTCCAGACCGGCGCTGACGTCTGCGTTGACCGGCTCGGCTGACTCGCGCGTGAGCCGCGCATGGGGGCGCTTGGAGCATCCTTTTTCGTTTCCGTTGGAGATATGCCCTGAAATTCAATCTTTGGAAAAAACGTTTCAGGACAATGTCTGTATGTATGGATAACCCTAAATACAGCAAAAGGGCAAAGTCACTTGTTAGGACTATCTCAATAATCGATATATGTCCAAAATAGTGAATCCATGGACAATGGATTGATGGAAGAAGTAATCTAATGATGTTAGACTGCAGAGACCTTCTTCTCATAACCATGATGTTCAAAATTTTCATGGTCATAGGATCGTCAGAGGGATACTGACAATCCATAGACCAATACGTACTATGTCAGCTTCAAATGGGAAGAATGGAAAGTCTCAACCATTCGTGTAGTGACACTAAGACAAGTATGTAGGTGCTCATTAAGGGAATGAGTTCACTGAACACAATCGAAAGAGAGTACTTGCATGGAGGTCTACTCACATGTCAAGCAAGTAACTCTACTGGTTGGAATAATGTAAGTAATCCTTTGACCTGAGACATCATAGTTGTCTTGGGGATACGTTGCTGATCATTTGATAATGAGACATGACCACATCTCATCTTGGATGTGTTCTATGCATTGTTGGGGTCAGTGATTTATTCTCAGAGGCATGTGAATGATCAACAAGGGATCTCTAATCCTCGTTACGAGAGGAAGAATACTCTATGATATGATTCGGGAATCTTCGGCCGAAGTATCGAGCGTAATGATGGAAAGTGTTCCTATACGACTTAATTGAATCATATAACATGATATAATCACATTAGGGGTTTGACATTAAGTATCCATACCCTAGTAATGTGATTGTGAGTATTGCGTTAGAGAATGATCGAATTACATTGTAATTTCAACTGAATAGGTTCTCCGAACAAATTCTACATTAGCTTGGGTAGCCATGATATATGTTTAGATGTCACTCATGGCTTGTGGGTTCTTCTAGATGATTAAATAAGTAGTCATCAAAGAAGAAAGAGAATTAAAAGTAAGTTTTAATTCACTAAATGATTGGATTAAAACTAATCAATTGGATTGATATCAATCACCTCACTGCCTTGCTAATTGGAACCTAAAATGATTGTACACCGATACACTCTTGTGGTGGGACTACTAATGAATGATGGAATTAATTAATATGATTAATTAAGTGTTACGATTAATTAGAAAGTCTAAGGAAATCATAGAAACTATGAAAGATCGTTTTTAGGCTTACTGAAAAGTTCGAGTTGATTTGGGCCCATTGGGCTCAAACCTATTTGGCTTTTATTCAAGCATTAGATGACTTGAAATATTAAAAGCCCAAAAGCCCAAAAAACACTAAGGGGGCCGGCCTAAAGAGAGAAAGAGAGAGAGTGAGAGAAGAGTCAAAAGTTTAATGAATAAGATTCATTAAGGCTTTTGTGTGTGTTCTTCAACAAAAGAAAAAGAAAATCTCTCTCCCTTTTTCACAAAAACAGCCGGCCACCAAAGGGGGGGGGGGGGGGGGTTAGCTAATCATCTCTTCTCCTTTTGGTCATCCCATCATCCATTCCACTACATTTGTGGGTGTGGATCTTTAGAGGTCTTCTACCTTGGAGACTAGAGGAGAATCAAAGGAGTCCAAATCTTTCAAGGTGGAGGAAGCAAGGAGGGAGGCTAGGCTCAAGGAGTTCCAAGAAGAAAAAGCTTGGAGGTGGTCCATCCTTGGTCTAAAGTCTAGATCAAGAGGTATAAAACTTTACCTTCACTTTGTTCTTCAATTATGGTAGATGCCTCAAATATGAACCTATGGCTTTGATAATTATGCTTCCGTTGCTCTTGCTTATAAATTAAGAATTGTATATGCATGCTAGTCATTAGAAATCCCACATAAATCTCTTTTTTTTCCCTTCACGTACTACCTAGGGGCAGTACGTATGATATTTTTCAAGGTGTTTTGGACCTCCTGGTTGAGCAAACAAGGGATAGGTGTAATTAATTAGTTATTTAATAACCTTTATGAGTTTAATCATTATTACAGTGATATCTCATATAGGTGAGACTTATCCAGAGGATTACCGGAGCTACCCAGGACAGGAGGGCTACGACCCGGCTACCTACAGGTGAGTGAGTGGGTCTTTGTTTTGATAAATGTATATGTACGTATGGTTTTTCAATGCTTTCTTCAAACTGTTAGCATAACTCATATCATATACGTTTGTTGGAGGTAGAACATTCGTATTATACTGCCATACATGTTTTATACTGTTGCTCATCAGTAGATGTATAACACCCCAGGTATTAGTACTCAGTCTTGTGGCCAGGACTAGCCTTGACGTTTGGAGTAGTCACTACCAGTACCGCTACGCAGCTTTAGATCCATTGTAGGTACTAGCCTGTTCTAGGTTGCACTAGGCAACTCGAACTTGTGTGACGCACTTTGTGCACAGCGCTTAGCGTTAGACTCGCGTCATTGTAGTACTCAGCGTATTACTTATATACCTAGCCTGTTCCTCGTAGTTTAGCTACTTGGACTTGTGTGTTTACATATGGGTGAGCATGTCAGTAATCATTGTCGGGGAGTACCCGTATATTTTTACTATAGTAATACGAGGTTCATGCCAGAGGGTATGACGTGTTTTCAAACTATACTTGTTTTCCAACGAGGGGTTAGTATACTCTTGAAAACAAAGGTTTTTTTCAAACTTTGCTCTTTGACCCACTCACCGTTTTATGTTTTGAGCCCCTCCAGGACCTAGAGGCGGGTTCTTTTATCGGTGACACGAGGACTTCCTTGGCGGTGGTCGACGGTTCTGACATTGCTTCAGTTTATGTAGGATTCACTCCTACTTGTAGTTAACTTTTATTTATCCATCCTCACGGGGATGTGAATAATTTATACTCCTACCCTATTTACTTTGCTCTGACTGTTATGCATCCTGTATTATGGGTTTTTAACCCTCACCACACTTCTACTTCCGCACTCAACTCTTTTTATTCTTACTCTTTCACTTATTCATTCATAATTGGCTTTCGTCACCTAACACGTGTCGGCCAGCACTTCTCGACACCTGGCGTGTCCGGGATCGGGATGTGTCATACATGCACAAAGTTAAGTATTGCATTATATGAGTAAATTAAGGGTGGTGCTTGTAGACATGTGAATTTCGGTGAAAATAATGTTCACCAACAAATTAAATTTTGACTCGCCAGAGCTTACGTGGTATACACCATGGGTCCCACAAATTGTACACATAGCATGTGATTCATCGAAATTGGATGAGTTGACAAAAATAACACATGTCAACATCGGGCCCACTATAAAAATTACTAGATTAAGTTGATTGTGGAAATAAATTGAGAAACTATCTCATAATTGACTTTGATTTAAATCAAATATAAATCAAGTTAATTAATTAACTACTTTGGTTAAATTGCCAAGTTAATGAATTTGGTTCAAATCCCTTCATTCTTTCACACGGCTTTGTGAGAATTAATGGTTCTTTCCAACAAAAGAACCAAGTTAATTGGTTAATTTGGTTAAATTCTCAAGTCAATTGATTTGGTCTTTCCATCCGTAAGATTAATGTTATGAAATTACCAAGTTAATTGATTTGGTTCAAATTAAGCTTTAGCCAAGACAATTTAGGGAGACAAATTCCATAAATCAAGGGTCAACAAATAAATTGATTCAATGCAAAGAATCATGGAGAAGCCTATAAATACACGGCTCCAAAACAAAGAAGGGAGCTCCCGGACACACTACAAACTCAGAAAACTCTCTACATTTTTTTCATCATAATCATGAAGGACCACCAAGCACCACCTACACGTGCCGGTTCTTCCATCACCCCAAACAATTTCCTACGCGTCACAAGCCAAACTCTTGTGACATCCGTTGACCAAGATCAAGTCTCTACGACCCTTCGATCAACCACACACACACATTTTGTTCTTCTATACTACTACATCTTCGGAGATCGAAGCAGAGGATCAAACCTTGTACTCAGAGATTGTAACCCTAATTTTCTCATTAATACAAATATTATTTTGTGTTCTTGTTTCATTCGTTGCAGGAAATTTCGTGTTTACAAATTTGGCACACCCGATGGGACCATCTCTACCGCTCATCTCTTTCTCCGGACAAGATCCAAACACACCATTGAAATCCATGGCTTCAAAGAAGGGACAAGCTTCTATCGCGACCAAGAGCAAGAGTGTGAGTACTTCTACAGCAAGTGGAGACTCTGTCGATGTCATGAATCGAAACAAGACAAAGGCAATGCCCGCAACTTAGCATGTCACCTTCAAGTTGGTTCCATTGAAAGCACAAGGAGCACATCAAAAGCGTGAGCTTGTCATCAGCCTAGCCTCGCTGGGGGCAAAGATACGTGCTCCTGGAGCAAGCGAGAGGAGTTCTCGAAGCAATGAACGGGGTTCTTCGGCTTTAAAGAATTCAAGAGAGAGCTCGTTATCACCGATCTCGGATGTGGACTCAAGCACAGGATCATACCACGGATCGCCATCTGATGACCAGCATAAGGAGATTCCGGTGACACCCTCAGTGGCCATGGGTGAGTCTTATTCTATGGCTATGCAGGTTATGACGACCAGCACCACTTCCATTGAAGAGCAACTCGTCTAGATGAACGAGGCTATTGTAAAGTTGACGACGACCGTCGAGGAGAAAGACATGCAGATCGCTTCACTCATGAACAGGTTGGAATCATAGCATGATGAAGAAGCTGACGCAGAACCAAAGAATAAGGAAAATCAACGGGATGAGGAGTCCAATGAGAAAGAGTCATGTCGTGAAGATAAGGCTGGAGAGAAACTGAAGCCAAGACATGATTGCAAACACTATAAAAGCATAGTATGGAGGTGCTTCTCGGGATACTCTAATGTATTCAAAATCGTATACTAGACGGATTGATAGTTTGCTGATGCCGACGGGACGGAGGCTTTTATTGGAGAGGTGGCCAAGACGTTGATGCCAAAGCTGAGAAGAAGTTGTGGTGACGGCTGAAACGAAATGGTTGCCAAGGATCTTCGCAGTATCAGTAAAGTCCTTCTCGCTCAATTCCCGTCCCAATCATCCTCCCCGATCGTTGGTCCTGAAGCATGCAAAACATATCAGTGAATATGGCAAAGCATGAAGAGGTTTTAGCAAGTTTGCTAATGGAGATTAAATTCAATCTGAATGACGGAACACAAAGCACATTATGTAAAACAAGATCTTTCGAGAAGCGAATGATGCCAATGTGAGTCACATCAGCAAGGGCATGATTGGGAAGGTGCACTTGTCGACTCGTAATGGGATTGCTGCTGGTCATCAAGTGGGGCGAGCAAACAATGTGATATGTGGCTCCAGTGTCGAAGATCCAACTTGTGTCTTCACTGGAAAAAGAAGCACAGAAATTTTTACCTGATAGATCATTCATGCTAGGCACAGAATTGACATGATTTGCCAGATGGTTGGACTTGTTCTTGTCGAGGAGTGCAAGAAGATGATGATATTGTTCTGCAGTGAGGCTATAGGAAGAGGAAGGTGTTGCTGAACTTGCCGGATTGGAATCAACATGGTTTGTCTTCGGAATAAATCCACTTCAATCTTGATGGTCAGCCTTGTCATTAGAGGAATTCATCCTCTTTAGCTTGCCACAGTAGTCGATAGTATGACCTTTCAACCCACAATAGTCACACTTGAGATGTGCTCGACATGTCTCAGAGGTGTGCCCTACGGCGTTGCAGCGATCACAATGAAGATGTGGATTCTTGGGGGTGAAGTTCCTATTAGGGTTCCTCGAATTGCCTCGTACTGCAAAAGCGGCTACATCAGTGATGGTGGCCTTGCTGGATGCGTGACTTGAAACTGCTCGTTGTTTCTCATCTTGTATGATAAGAGAGTAGGCTTTGTTAACAGCAGGGAGAGGATCCATAAGTAAGATTTGTCCTCTAACTGCTGCGTAAGCATCATTAAGCCCCATCAAAAATTTCATGGTCTTCTGACTTTGCTGAAACTGCAACACTTCTTTTACAGTGCCACATGTACAATTTGGAATAGAGCACAATGCATCGCGCTCATCCCAGAGACCTTTCAATTTGGTATAGTAAGCACCAATATTCATATTGCCTTGAATGCAGCCATGTATCTCTTGTTCAATATGAAAGAGATGGACGTTGTTCACATGTGAAAAACGTTCCTTCAAGTCATCCCAGATATCATGGGCAACGTCATTGTAAATCACACTTGCCCTAATATCTTGGGAAACCGAGTTAAGGAGCCATGACTTGACAAGGTTATTGCAGCGTGTCCACCGTTGAAGTTCTGCGACAGAAGTTTCTCTTGGCCTTTTGATGGTCCCGTCAATGAAACCTTCCTTGTTTTTAGCACTGAGAGCCATGATCATGGCATGACTCCAGGTTGAATAGTTTTCTTCATTTAGTTGTTGAGTAACTAAGACAGCTCCAGGCTGATCAGAATGATGGAGATAAAACGGATCACTTGGATCATCATGCTTGTTCATCTCAGGCTTGGTTGAGGACGTGATTATGGGGGTATCTTCGAACGCCATGGATGTCGGCGAGAAGAAATATGCTTGCTAGGGTTTCTTGCTTTGTTGTAAACGGCAAGGAAATTGGTTATCAGAGGCCCAGAAGCTCTAGTACCATGTTAAGAATTCGATAATTGTATATGTGAATTCATATCTTTACAATGGATCAATACAAGAATATTTATACAATCCAATGATCAATTAAGATCCTATAATCATGCCTACAGAGGCTGTTCCTTATTCTACATATCCATATGGAGGGATATCAATCAATCTAGGTGATTGATATCACGTCTAATTAGCACTTCTAATTAGCCTTAACAGGTTTTGCTTTCCTCAACAGAATTAATGGTTCTTTCCAACAAAAGAACCAAGTTAATTGGTTAATTTGGTTAAATTCTCAAGTCAATTGATTTGGTCTTTCCATCCGTAAGATTAATTTGGTGAAATTACCAAGTTAATTGATTTGGTTCAAATTAATACCAAATCAAGTTCAAATTAAGCTTTAGTCAAGACAATTCATGGAGAAAAATTCCATAAATCAAGGGTCAGCAAATATATTGATTCAATGCAAAGAATCATGGAGAAGCCTATAAATACACGGCTCCAAAACAAAGAAGGGAGCTCTCGGACACACTACAAACTCAAAAGACTTAGAAAACTCTTTGCATTTTTTTCATCATCATCGTGAAGGACCACCAAGCACCACATATACGTGCCGGTAATTCCATCTCCCCAAACAGAAATCCTACGCGTCACAAGCCAAACTCTTGCGACATCCGTTGACCAAGATCAAGTCTCTACGACCCTTGGATCAACCACACACACACATTTTGTTCTTCTACACTACTACATCTTCGGAGATCGAATCAGAGGATCAAAACTTGTACTTAGAGATTGTAACCCTAATTTTCTCATTAATACAAATATTATTTTGTACATGTGTTCTTGTTTCATTCGTTGCAGGAAATTTCGTGTTTACAGTGCTATCCGCACACCTCTTTTTACTTTTCACACACACCTCTCAATTTTTGGCCATCAGTTCAATTTGAACACAACTACTTACAATTCAATTTATGACCTCACCCGTTAGTGTAAATATACATTTGTATACAAAATAAAAACAAAAACTACTTACAGTCCAATATATAAACAGTCGAGGGCTGTCATCGCCGTTGATTGATGTTGAAACCTATGAAAATATGACATTACAATGTGAGCTACTTGTTATTAGGGAGCTTTGGAAAAGAAAATGGTTGGAAAGAAATTGAGGACGGATGGAGGTTGAAGCATATTACCAAGGAGCCAGCAATAAGTCTAGTAACGTTGTAAGGGCGGCCACTATCGACCCAAACATTGACAGAACTAGATTGGTCTCGTGCCATGTTCGGTTTGAATATTGCACCACTCCCGAAAATTAACTCCAATGTATTTAATTACTAGTTGACTTCCGTTTATTCTAATGAATACTTGCTGCATCTCAAAGTATTGATTAAAGATGTTAAAAGAGTACTAATACAAGAGATGAGTAGTGTTCATGCAAAAATATACCTCAATAGTTTAAATTTACATTCTGGCAATATAAAACGTGATCAAAAGAAAACCTAACAAACCACTATGTTGGACAATAAGGCCTACTAGTGGCTAATAACCCCATTATAGCCATTCGTATACCTTTTACACCTTTTACACTTTTTACACCAGCACCCTCTAATAGGCTTTTTCATTGTTGCGCAGAAGGATTGAAACTTTGTTTGGATCCTACTGACTTGACCTAAGCTAACATGAACCAAATTTGAAGTAGGAAATAGAATAGAAGTCATATTGAACCAAATACTAAACTTTAGACTGCTGCCTCTTCCAGCAGATCCGGAGGGATGCCGAAAGAGGCAGCAGTCTCCCAAATCTAGACTAGATGGATCCCGGATTAATTTATTTATTGATTATATGTAACATAAATATGCCAATGTAAAAAGCATGTAAGAAATATATTGACCATAAGTCAATGAAAATATGCCCATAAAATTAGCGATTGTGACAAAAAAAAAAATTAACAGATGACACGGTCAAGTAACACGGTATTTTAACAGGTTGGGTGTGTGTTTGATTTTTCAATCCGTTAGACTAATGGGTTAACATGGCACGACATGTTAAGATAGCAGGTTGACACAAACATGACCTGTTTGCCATGTCTACTAGTTATTGTCCATTTTTTTTAAGTCAATTGTCAATGGCTATTGCCAGTTTTTCTAGTGCGTCTTTTCCGATACAAGATCCTAATGGTCACTCATATATATATATATGTGTGTGTGTGTGTGTATAAAAGATCAACATACTTACATGAACATTTGGGGCAATAGGATTAATTTGGCTGATATTGCTAAACATTTGATGTGAAAGAGTTTTGGCCCTTATTAAATCTTCCTTTGTGGTTCTGTGAATAGGAACTGTTCCGGCATTCTGCCTCCTTAGACCCCGCTTGTAAATATTGTTCATTCACAACATCTGATTTTTTTCGTCTCAGTAGCTGGAATTGAAGTTGGTCTTAGCTGCACAAGTGTATTAAATATAAATGTTTACAAAAACAAAGGTAATTGGTAATTAAACCATCCAATTAATATGTAATTATAAACTCAGTTTCCTTCTCAAAGTTAATTAGTTTTCAACGTGAAATTATGAGAACCAAAAATGAAAATAATTAGAGGGTACTAATTATTTAATTAGTGTACCTGAATTTTGTGATTCTTGAGTAAAGGGTGATCGAGAACAGGTTAACCTTAATTTCATAAATTATCGGTAAAAAATTGCTTTGAAAAATGTTTGTTTGGGTTAATTTTACCAATCAAATACATGGTTAAGTCATATAACAAATAATTAATTAAGAATAGTATCCGTACGTACCTCAATGGTTTTGACAGGTGGTTTGTTAGGACGCTGAAGTTGTCTTTCTAACTCCAAGTCCTTTTCGTCTCCTAGATTATTAGGCGTCGCCATGTCTTTGCTGCAACCGTAAATTCTTAGACAAAAACATAGCAAGATCAAGAGGGCTATCGTTCTTGAAATCATCATGTTAACCACACTAGTAGAAAAAGGTACTTGGGCGACAAAACAAATTTTGTCGCTCAAGGTCCCATTTCGTTGCCTAAACATTTGGGCAACCATTCATTCGTCGCCCAAAATTCGTTGCTCAAAGTCCGTCAACCAAGCATTTGGGCGATGAAGGAAATACATTTGTCGCCCAATGCACATTCGCGCGATAATTTTTGGCGACAAAAATATGCGTGGCAATAGAGTTCAGGCGACGAATATATTTTGTCAAGGAAACCTTTAGGCGACGAAATATTTTCGTCGCCCTAAGTTATGGTTATACTTAAAGCAACGAAATATATCGTCGCGCAAAGGTTTAGGCTACGGAGGTTGTTTCATCGCCCAAAATATTTAATATTTTAATTTTCTTGAAATTTTTTAATTTTTTAATTTTTTTTTAATTAATTAATATAATGAATTAATTAGTATTTAAAAGACAAAAAAATATAATAAACAATCACTACTAGGAAAACCACTTTCCATGACGCCTAAAAAACGTCATGAAAACCATTCCATGAAGTTTTTCAAACGTCACAAGACGCGCTGTTATTCGAGGAGCATGGAGCATGGAAAAATTTGGTAATAGTTATATCATTCAAGGTTCAATTTACATTGTTAAGTGAAAATGTACAATAAAGCAGTTTGCTTTAACTAATGAAAGCAGAACAAAATCCTATGCTAATTTGATATAGTATGATACTTGTATGGTGAGAATGCTCTCTGCAATAATCATTATCTGCATAAAAAATAAGACAACCCAAATAACGTCAACTCTTTTACCACAAAAATGTAACTTTTCATTTTCTAAAGTGAGAACTTCATATTAAATTTAATCTAAACTGGTGAGAGATGAAACTTATATATAACAGATATAAAAAAAACAAACAGAATATCAAAAAATTGAGGAAAGTCAGCAAAGATACCAATCTCTATTCAAAATCAGAACTTTTCTCATATTCATTGTATCAAAATACAGTGCAAAGCCCAAACACTTGCAGCATCCCACATATTTGATGATAAATAAGTTGGAATCCTCAAAAAACCGAACTGGATGCCAAATGAATTTGGTATCTTGAATACAAATTGTAAAGCAAAATCATACCTTGAGATCAACAGAAGTGCGATATGAATACGATGCAAAGGAAAGCTTTTTGATCTCAGACCACCTCCCAGTGCCACACTTCGAGACACCCTCAACTAATTTTATAACCTCAACAAGAGTCCAAGCTCGATGATCTCAGACCACCTCCCAAACCAGTTGATAAAGAAATATGACGCATACATTATGGATACCTTCCTGAAGTCTGGTTCTCTTAAACTGTCGGAAAGGATCGTTAAAAAACAAAGATTTCAATGAAGCAGCGGCAGATCGCTGAAATGGACACTAACACATAATACAGAAGATAAAGTTCAAGATCAAGAAATTCCTTTCCAGAAGATTAAAATGCATATCAACTAGGAAATATAACTGATGTACAAGGGGTATCTGTAAATATGTCCAAGCACTTGAATCACTTTATTAAAGAGACAGAAAGATAAAGCTGTCCAAAAGAAATATGCTATTCAGAACAGTCATAGCAGGCCATAAGTTTATGCAAGATAGTATTCATCCATCTGATTTTACAACAAAAGAGGAAGCAAGTCAATACCTCAAGCCTTGCATTTAATTTCGCATAAGCTTCTGTGTTCTCTGAATGTGACAGACCTGGAAATGTATTGCTCTGTCAGAGATAAAAACCATTACAGAACCAACACCATAAGATATAAAAACAGAATGTCTATAAATAATTTAACAAACCAAGTTCTACAACTAGTTTCTCACAAAGCCATGTATCATTGAAACAATACTTCACTAAGTCAGGGAAATAATGAGTATGCAAAACACAACTTGAATATAACTGAAAGTACCCCAAAATTTGTCCCTTTAGTGTTGAATATAAATTAACTCCAAACCAAACCAAAATTAGATATTTGAGATTTGAGATACTCATGTAATTTGGAAGATTCAATACAAAATCAGACTTAGAATGTCCCACTAGTCATTAGATACAGAAGTTATAGCTGAAGGTTCCAAATTGCATGCCCTTAAAGTTACTACGGAAAATGATCCATAATGATACAGATGGAAATGAAATAATTAGTCACAACAATAACTCAAATAGACCTTCTGAGCTTTCTTTCTGAGGTTTCCCAGAGGAAGGCTCTTCGTTGGAAATGCACCTAACATTTCCAGCGTCTGTAACAACAGGTAACTCAACCGTCTCATCAACAAGAAAATCCTCAACTTCCATTACTTCATCATCTGTTGCTGGCACTAATCTCCAATCACCTTCAACCTGGAATCAAATAAGACATTACAGATATAAAGAAAACAAAATAAATGGCAATGAAAATATCAACTATGAACTAACAAGTCCATAGTTGTAAGTGCAACGTGACTTTAAGTTCCCCCTCCTCTTAAAGCATGATGGAGAACCTGGCCCTCATCTCGCCAAACCCAAAACTGGCCTCTCATTTAATCCAAGTATAAACCACGAGTTTAGAATTGGTAACAAAAAAATCAAAACTTCAGAGAAAGAACGCATCAAATTGTAATGCTCAAGCTTCAATGCGTATCTACTATGATTTTCTGAATCTGATTCTCCCAGCGCCGTCGCTGCTTCTAATTGTACTCATTAATTGATGGCTTGATTGATGGCTTGACTGCTTCTAATTTTAATTTATGAGTACAATAACTGTTCAAAGCACTTGATCGATATACAGTCCTTAAAGCAGTAATTCGACTCATCCAACACTAATTCTCGAGAAAAATAACATACCTGAAAATTACTTCACTAAAAAACCCTAAATCCCTAATTCGACCATCAGAAAACCAATCACTGACAATTGAGCTGATTCCAAAATATAAGAGTCAATTAAAACAGCAAAGAGAATCACAGAGAGAGCGTACCTTCTCGACGGCGTGGAGAGTGGTGTCGTGGACACTAACCCCGACAACGGAGGAGGAGGATGCCGAGATTGTCGTAGAGAGGAAGACGCGGTGGAAGTCAGAGTGGCTAAGAGGAGAGAATCCCAAAACCTTGCGGCGGAGGCCACAAATCGGAGATTGATAGGCTTGGATGGTAGAAGACGGAGGCATTCATTTTGGGAATGGAGAGAGAGAGAGTCTGGTGTGGGATATCAGATAGAGAAAAAAGAACTTGAGCAGAGTTTTGGAATTTTGTTTTTTAAAGAAAGGGGGAAATTTAACTTTTTTGGCTAAAGAGAGCGGGAAATGAAAATAAAGAGGAGCCAGGGAAAGCATACCTGGAGGGGGCAAATTTTAAGGTTTAGGCGACGAAATGGATTCGTCGCGCAAATGTACGCAGGTTTTGGGCGACGAAATAATTCGTTGCGTAAAACGACATGAGGCGACGATTCAGTTTTTCGTCGCCTAAACCTAAGAAATTTATCACCCACCGTTGTTATTCTGATCTCCTAAATAATGACTTATTCATTTCGTATTGAAGTAATTTTTGTACAGAATGATCTTGAAGAAAAGGTCTACATATTCAACGGTTCAGATTAAAATAAATAAATATGTATATGTGTTTACAAATTAACAGTAGTCCGAAAAATTAACTTACAGTGGAAAATTCATAATAAGTAATTGAGAAGTGGAAAAAATCTGTAAAAAATACACAAACGCTCGTAACGACAAGGTGTACAACTTTCGTTAAGGTGTCATCTCCAAAAGATGAACACTAGAAACCATGAATACTATATTCTTTTTTAACCGTCAATCAACGTTTACATTTACACTCCGTTATTATATCCGTAGTTTTTTTTTTCCATCCCGATTCTTTTTTGAAAACATGATCTTTTACTAAATGCAATAAGATGAACAGTTCTGATCGTTCGTAGAATGTCCCCATATTGACAGTTTATTGAAAAGTGTGATGATGTTATATAGTTTCTATAACTTTATAACGTCCTATACAAATTTGACTAAACTTTAAAGATGGGGACATAATATAAACGATCCGAACCGTTCATCTTATTGAATTTAGTAAAAGATCATGTTTTCGAAAAATAACTGGCATGAAAAAAACAAATTACGGATATAATCACCTAGCGTAAACGTAAACATTAATCGATGGTTAAAAAATAGTATAGGCTTCATGGTTTCTAGTGTTCGATTTTGGAGATGACACCTAAACGAAAGTTGTAGGCCTTCTCGTTATAAGCGTCTGTGTACTTTTTACAAATTTTTCCTCCTTCTGAATTACTTATTATGAATTTTCCAATGTAAATTAATTTTTCGTACAACTCTTAATTTGTAAACACACATATAGATACTTATTTCTTTAAATCTAAACCGTTGAATATGTAGACCTCTTTTTCAAGATCATTTTGTACAAAAATTACTTCATTCAGACACGAAAAAGTCATTCTTTAGCAGATCAAAAGAAGAACGGTGTAGAGTAAATGTCTTAGGTTAAGGCGACGAACAACTTATTCGTCGCCTAAAGTGTCTTTGGGCGACGACATAAAAAATTCGTTGCCCAAAACCTCAAAAGGTTAAGGCGACGAACAACTTATTCATCGCCTAAAGTTTCTTTGGGCGACGACATGAAAAATTCGTCGCCCAAAACCTCAAAAGGTTAAGGCGACATGAAACATTTGTTGCCTAAAGTACTATTTTCGTTGCCTAAAGTCACCACTTTGAGCGATGAACCATTTGTCGTGCAAGAAATTTTAGGCGACGAATTTTTTGTCGCGCAAAAGTTTGGCGCCAAATTCTCCTTTTGCCGCCACTTTTTACATCTTTTGCGCGACGACTATATTTATTCGTCGCCCATTTCAATTTTAAGCGACGATTGCCTTCGTCGCCTTAATGTTTTGACACTTTAGGCGACGAAATAGGGATTTCGCCTCCCAAAGTCCTCTTGCCCGACGAAAATTTCTTCGTCGCCTAAAATTTTGTCTCCCAAACTGTTTTTCCTACTAGTGCCAGCAGTAGTCGATCTCCACAACTGATAACTGTATATATATGTAGCCCTTCTACCGTGAATTTTGTACAAAGCTTGGCTAACTGTGACTGTTACAAGAGACATACATCCACAGGATATATATGTTTTTTTTTTGTCAAACACAGGATATACATGCTCATCATCAGAAGAGCCAAGCTGTCTTTATTATATTATGCCAAAGGTAATGAATGTGGATAAGAAAAGGTGGTCACTTATTAATTTTCCTTCCTAGTTTTCAACTTGCAAATCCACTGTTAGTTATAACAACAAATTTTTTTTTGGACTATAAACTCAGCTCGAGAAAAAAAAAAAAGATATCATGAGAATGAGTGTTGCTTGTATGGAAAAGTTTTACTAAGAAAGATTAATGGTAAAACTATTATTTATTTTTCGAATGGAAAAAATTGTTGTCTGTGAAATTTGAACATTCGAACTTAGTGAAAAAAGTTGAGGTTGTATTTTCCCACCCTCAAAAAAGTCACGCTGTCTTAATTGTATTTCTCCAACGGTAATTTAATGTAAATGAAGTATTCCCTCCTTGTATTTAAAGTGGCAAATCCATTACTCTGAAATCATCAATTCTTGGGTTAAACTAAGGTCTTGTTTGATAATTGATATAGAGGATTGAATTAGAATAGATATGTACATGACACTATTTTAAGGTACGTTCAAAGAAGAAATGAAAAAATTGTAAGTTGTAACCAACCTAGAGGTAAGAGAATGATTACTCAAGAAGAAAACTTATCAATTTCAATCCTCCGGAAGATGGTAGGATTAGAAGGGAGAAGTTTCCTTCATGTCTTATCCTCTTTTAATCTCATCAAATGAAAAATTACTCCCCTCTACCTTTAATATATATCCCTTGAATTTGGAGAGTGTCAATTCCAATCAAATCTTTTATACCAGGCTTAAATGTTCATGAATCATAGATGCAGGAAAGGTGAAAGTAGTAGAGTTGGTGCAATGGTGTCATATATAAGATAGTAAGGTGTGAGAGAATAAAGAGAAACTTGGGCTGTAAGACAAGCTAAGTGGTAAAAAATTCTAGTTAAAACATTTCATCTTTGTACTATTACTAACTGAGCAGTGGACAACTTATTAAACATTTAAGACTGCAATGTCACACTTAAGAGGCTAACAGCTCCTCTCGGTGCAAGGGCGGATCCAGAAATATTCATAAGAATGATCTACAATTATCTTTTTGCCTATATGTATGTATGGGTGGATTTTAAGGAGGTCAGGGACTGACCCAACCCTAGAAAAATATGGTGAAATGTTCAAAATGTCCCTACCAAGGCACCTAAGTATATGGTGATCAGTACCATTTTAGATGATATTGCAAGCTTTTGTCCTCAATAAGCAGTAGAACAACCAAATATTAATAAACAATTCATTGCAAAGCTTAGAAGCAAGGTCCTTCTTATTTCCCTTATTAATGAATTTAAATTTTAAATAGAGAAATATAATTTTTACATCCTTTTTGAAAAATTGAAAATTCTTGTGCTTGTTCACATTTAAACTAATAGATTTAATTATTTACTACCTATATATACTTTATAGTCGAATCTATACTAAACTAACAATCCGAATTAACACTTTCACAACATAACATGTCAAACGGTAGAATTAAACCTTCATATGATAATCAACTCTAAATACAGAACACTAAATTATGTTTTAGACAAACAAATCAATATAAAATGGTAATTATACCCCAGAAAATGGGAAGTGTTTTTATTAACAAGAAATATGCACTTGAAGCCAACCATTTTTCTTGACGTTAAAGCTGAGAGAGCCTTGTTTGGATTCCCATAGCTCTCTTTGCTTATACCTGTACTTTTCCAAACAATAAAAATCCAAGATTAATTAAGTTCTTCAGCAACTCTGTTTCCCTCTTCAAAGTCCCTTTCAGTATTTTGCTTCAAAGCTTTCATATGAGACCTGTACAGTCTCTACGTAATGCTTAATCTATGTTAACCTTTGGCCAGCCTTATAAAACCATTACACTTGGACCTTCTATCATGTCTCATCCCCTACAAACTTGCCATTGTATACGAACAATCCGGTCTCGAAAATGGCAAAAACCAACAATTTCTGCTGGGGTTCTGCACTTCTCTTCTTATGCTTCATTGGGTTCTTTTTAACTCCGGGTGAAGCTGCTCTGAAGACGTACCAATTCGATGTGAGCAATTCACAATGGCAGCCTTAGAATGCATACTTTAGTTTACTTTATTTACTGATTAATTTACTAATTTGTACATTTATTTTCAGGTTCAAGTGAAGAATGTGAGCAGATTGTGCCATTCGAAGCCGATTGTTACAGTGAATGGATTGTTCCCTGGACCTACAGTTTATGCTAGAGAAGGAGATACACTTGTCGTCAATGTTACCAACCATGCACAGTATAACATGTCAATTCACTGGTAGGAACATTTTTATTTGAATTTGTTTGATCATTTCAGCATGAAATTAACACGAAAATTTGGGTTTTATTGATGTAAAATTTGGTGCAAAATTTGCAGGCATGGACTAAAACAATATCGCAATGGGTGGGCGGACGGGCCTGCCTACATCACACAATGTCCTATTAAAACAGGACATAGCTACACCTACAATATTACGATAACAGGACAAAGAGGAACACTTTGGTGGCATGCTCACATCTTTTGGCTACGAGCTACTGTCTATGGAGCGATTGTAATCATGCCAAAAAAAGGGGCAGGATTTCCATTTCCTCAGCCTTACAGAGAAGCTAACATTGTTTTGGGTGAGTTTGGATAACTATATGACACTTATATACCGAAAATTCAAAGTTTTTGCAGAAATTAATTGTAATTTTTCTTGACAATGGTATAGGAGAATGGTGGAATAACGACGTCGAAGAGGTAGTTAAACAAGGAAACCGACTGGGATTGCCACCAAATATGTCGGATGCACATACCATTAATGGGAAGCCGGGGCCTCTCTTTCCTTGTTCCGAAAAACGTAAGCCATCGCATTCTGTTGAAAAGTTCTTGCCTACAGTGGGGTGTATACAATGCACATTACTTGTTAGAAACCGACATGTATACACTCGCATGCAAGAATTCTTCGCACCTATGACGCTAGATATCTAAGATCCCTTTAGTTTTTATGGCACCCGCAAAATGGGACTTTGCACTCTTATCATTTCCTGTTTTGGCTATCTCAGATACATATGCATTGGAAGTTGAACAAGGAAAGACATACCTGCTACGAATCATTAACGCTGCACTCAATGATGAGCTATTCTTCGCAATCGCTGGCCACAAATTGACAGTGGTAGAAATTGATGCAGTGTATACCAAACCATTCACAACTCAAGCAATACTAATAGCACCAGGGCAGACTACGAATGTTCTTGTTCATGCAACCCAAACTCCGGGCAGATATTTCATGGCTGCCAGGCCATTTATGGATGCACCTGTTTCCGTTGACAACAAAACTGCCACTGCAATATTACAATATAAAGGAATACCAAATTTTGTACAGCCAGTCCTTCCTCAACTTCCAGCACTCAATAACACCGCCTTCACATTAAACTACGATGACAAGCTAAGAAGTCTAAACACAGCACAGTTCCCAGCCAATGTACCTCTCAATGTTGATCGACATCTCTTTTACACGATTGGTTTAGGAATCAACCCTTGCCCTACTTGTGTGAATGGAACACAGCTCACTGCTTCCTTAAACAATATCACTTTTGTGATGCCAAAAATTGGGCTGCTTCAAGCTCATTTTTTCAACACCAAGGGAGTATTTACCACAGATTTTCCAGATCGCCCTCCAACGCTTTTCAATTACACGGGTGCACCACTGACTGCCAACCTTGGCACGAAACTAGGCACTCGTCTCAGCAAGATTGCCTTCAATTCAACAGTAGAGTTGGTGCTACAAGACACAAATCTTCTCACAGTGGAGTCCCATCCCTTCCACCTTCATGGTTACAATTTCTTTGTTGTTGGCTCTGGAATCGGGAACTTTGACCCCAAAAAGGACCCGGCTAAGTTTAACTTGGTGGATCCTCCTGAAAGAAACACCGTCGCGGTTCCCACCGGTGGTTGGACTGCCATAAGGTTCAGGGCTGACAATCCAGGTAATCACATCAACTTAACGAAATAGTATGCTACATGAAACTTCAAATTTACTAATTAAGCAAGCTATTTGCTTGTTTTAAGATACTTTACTGATCATTCGATGGTAATTGATCAATTCAGGTGTGTGGTTCATGCACTGTCATTTGGAGCTGCATACTAGCTGGGGTTTGAAGACTGCTTTTGTGGTGGAAAATGGGAAAGACTCAGATCACTCAGTCTTGCCTCCACCTAAAGACCTTCCACCTTGTTAGTTCCACATACGTACCGGAGAACTCAGTGGAGTTTCTAGGAGAATACAAACTATTGTTTATTTTGAGCCTTTTGGCTGACAAATTCTTGCAAAAACTACTGCATAGTGCAGGAGTTCTACAAGCAAAACTCTTGTTCTAAGATCAATAAAAAAAAATGTAATGTGTATCGCATTCTTTTTAATGTGAATTTAGACCTTGTTTCTTGCAACAAATATCTCCAATGACCTCCTTAGCAATCAAAACATGTAGTTTAAAATATTTTCTCGCTATCCTAATGAACTCATCAAATACCCTCGATTCCAACCTTACATGTTAGATTATGAGCATAAAGCTCTCCCAAGTTCTAACATTCAAACATCAGCTTTAATCCAATAACAAAAGGGCATTTAGAACCGAAGTAAGATATACGCCATGCATATCCAAACAAAAGTACCTCTGTTCCGAAAATTACAAAATACAGGAAGAAAAAAGATGTGGTAAGATGAAGAAATTTCATCAAACATATTGCAGTGCCTGGGAAAGAAAACCGAAAACATATTGCATTCTAGATGACAAATGTAAAGCAATGATGCAAACCACCAGCCGAAACTCCATATACAGTAGAACAATCACACCACACTCTCTTTCTTTTGGTCTAATCACAGCATAGTTGAAGGTGAACTTTTACCTCCAAAATTTCAGAAAGCTAAAATGGAAACCAGGCATATCAGCAACAGAAACAACACGAAAGCCACCATCCAACAAATCCATTTCCGTCTTCTCTTTTTCATCTGCTTAGCATCAGAAAGCGCATTAGTTCCATCATTAATGTAAGCCCCAGCACCAGCCACGTTCTGTTCGATATCATCCATCTGATCGCCTTGCTTTTCGACCAACACAGCCATGTCAAGGAACACTTGATGGAGCTCCGTCAAGCTTCTCTGTATGTCCTTCAAGACCTCATGCCTTTCCTGATTCTCCTTCACCAATTCTGCCTTCCCTTCAAAAACTTTGACCTGCCCATTTGTTGTAATCATCTGATCAATCATTTCGTCACTTGCTTCCTCCCCCGTGGCACTGAAATACCTCCTCTTGAGACCGTCTTTGTGCTCCTTAACAATCTGTTCTCTCAAGACCTGAAAATCATTCATAATCTCTCTCAGCTTAATTCTCAAACCATTAGTCACTGAAATCCTCATTCGATCAACGGGGCTTCCTTCCTTGTAGGCCGCAGACACACTTCGATTAGCCATGTTAGAGCGATCAAGCGACTCCAATCTCACTTTGATGCTTTTCGCTTTCCTCAGAATAGTAACCATATCAGCATTGATTCGGTCTCTCAGCCCTCTAAGAACTTTAGCACTGTGAGTGGACTTGGTTTCTTCATTGAGGTCCTGAAGATCAACAAGGAGGTTTGTGATCTCTTCCATGTCAGCCTTGATTGCGTTCACTTCTTCGAAAAATCCCGCGAGGTTCTGTTCGTCAGCGGGGTCAAGTTTCCCCATTTCGAGGTCGGTTTGGGACTCAAGGTCTTTCATGGCCTGCTTCTTGAGATCCACGTAACTGAGGAATGACTTGGTCATTAGATCATTCATCTTCGGGGCGATTTTCGAATACCCACCTGGAAAACAAAATCTTATGATTTCAGTTCGTTAAAAACCATGTTATAATAAATAGATTACGTCTTCCAATTGTTTGATTTCTGAAAAACAGAAACACACAGGGATTTAATTTTTGGGTTCCCTGAGAATGCAATAATTCAACTCAACAAGCCCCAATTAGTAAACCAACCAAGATCATTAAATTAATCGAATCTAATTCAGGAATGTCTCTTTACATTCTAAATACAAACATCAAGCACAAAATATATATTGAAACAAAATTATTTAACAAAAAATTAGAAATAAAAAAGACAGAAAAAAAGGGGTAAGAAGGAAAACCTTGAAGAAATCGATTCTAGTGCGAATGAGGAAAGTCAAGTGTTGGAATCCTTCTATCTGGAGAAGGAATTTCGGGGATTGAAAGTTGAGGATCGATCGGAGAGTGTGGGTGCTTCAAGAGTGTCTGAAACAAGTAGAAAAGCGTCCACAGTTTGTAGGATTTTGGGTTTTCCGCTTCCTTTTTATCACTTTCAAATTTCAATTTTCAAATTCTAACTGCGTTCCACTTCTTCCACGTAGCCGTTATGTTAATGATGTCGTTTGGTTGGATTTCATGCGTTGCCTTCCCTTTATATTTCCGTTTCGTTTTTTTTTTTTAATAGTGTAGATGTGGGCAATTTTTTTTTTAAAGTAAATTGCATTTTGCCCCTCCGGTTTTCATTCAATTTCAAATGGAAAATTTATTTGAACCCGTTTTTTTTATGATTGCTGCTAGACTTACCCCATTGTCTTATTTTCTCACCCACCATAAAAAGTTCAAAAATTAAAATGATATTTCCCCACCCACTATTATTCTTAAAATAACCTCTAATATATAAATCTAAATTCCTTTTAAATTTTTCAAAACAATAAATATTAATATGTTTTTAAGTTTTATACGGTGAGCTTCCACCAATTCCCTTCTCGTGAGGGTGTGAGTTTTTCCCTCTCTCTTAGCTGTTGTCTAGGGTTTTCCAAGCCTTCTTGGTTTCCTCTTGATGCATGTTCAAAATACTATGGTGTGCAATTCTTGGCATTCTTCTTGACTGTTGAGGCTTCCTCTGTCGTCTCTTGATGTCAATGAAGGATATGGTCAATTCCTTTGCTTCTCGTTTAGCTCTCACTAAGGAGGAACAATGTGAGATTGTTATTCAAGTTGCCTCCTAAATTCGCATCTCCAGTTTCTTATTGGTAGGTAAATTGTTAGCCACAAGAATTACAGCAAAGAGGCCTAAAAGACAAAATCCACAACCCCACAACCACCACTCAGCCAACCATACGCACCACCACCACCACAAATCCACAATCCCACCATAACCACCATTCTCACTGTTGCCACGACCAGCAAAAATCTAACAAATCGGGTGACTGACAAGCATAACAAAAATATAAAAAAGAAAAAACAAATCATATGGGGGAAATAGAAAAGGAGGATAATATTGTGAGGGAGTAGAGAAAGAAAAGGAGCAGAAGAAAGCAAAGTAGTTCGTTGGAAGTTGGAACAGTAAACATCAAAGCGTTGCACTTTGGACAGCTTCTAGGTCATTTTGTCAAGGAGTAAACTTGTGAATAAAATTTTTATTAAAAAGTGGGTGGGAAAATAAGACACTAGGGTGGGGATATCAGCAGTCTATTTTGTTTCTACACCCAACTTAAAACCTTATTTATTGAAATTCCAACTTTGTTATGAAATAAATACAAAAATAAAAAAAAAATAAAAAACACTTGTAGATGGATTAACCACCATCAGAAAAAACACAAAGGAATTAATGGAGGTTTTCACGCTGCAAACCAAGACACCCTTCCTTTTTTTTTTTTTCTTTTTTTTTTTCTGCAAAACACAATTGAAGCTCCGACCAATCCAATCAAACTTGGATCCAATCAATCAGGAAAAAAAGAAGGCAATGAATGGAAGGAAGGAAATGAATGGTGCTTCATATTCAATGTCGACGTCAACACAGACAGAGTATGGTGCTTCATATTCTTCTGAAGGTTTGAAGAGAAAGAGGAAAAAAAGAAGGAAATGAATAGAATGAGTTAACAATTGTCGACGACTTAGGGAAAATTTTTGCTGATGTTTGGTTTGAGTTCGCTGGAAACAATGGAAAAGTGCAATGGTGCGGTGGGTTTAGGGTTATTGGGTGTAGAGAGAAAAACACTCATCTTTATTTTATTTTTTTCATATTTAGTAAGGAAAAATTTGAGAGTTTGGTAGAGAAATTTGCTTAGTTGGGTGTAGAGATAAATCAAATGTGTCCAAATAAAATTTTCCATTTCAAATTCATACAGCATTTTTCAAAATTTTCAATTTTATATGACTCATGCTTTCATACCAATGTTGTACAACCGTTAATCAATCCGTTAAACTGGTCGTTTGGTGATGATGTGGCAAGCCCGGGCCTACATTTTGCTAATTTGGAGTCCAAATTTGTTCCACGTGGTTATAAACAATTTAAGAAAAAAATTTAATAATGCAAAATGAAAAAAAAGATCTGAAACGCAGATCCGAGAGAGAGAGAGAGTGCTATGGAGGGAGCAGGAGGAGAGACCCAAATCGAAACCGAAGGAGGCGGAGCTCTGAGATCTGACGCCGCAATTCGCTGTGCCAAAGTCGCTCCTCTTCTCTCTTCGCTCAAATCATCTCCCAATCACAGTCGCGACATCGCCCAATCGCCGCCTCAACATCGCAATCGACGACGACGTCATCGCCCAGCAGGAGAAGGAGATGATGAAGAAAGAGATCGGGGATATGAAGGTGGAGGTTGCGAGGGAGCGACTCAGGAACAAGAGGATCAAGATCTGCGGGTTCCTGGAGATTCCTCTGCAGCTCGTATTGCTCTTTGCAGTTTCCGCTTTCCTTTTCATGCCCGCGTTGGGAAATGGAGTTTGCAGTAGAAAACAAGTAAATAATTAGATGTGGGTTCGGTGGAGGAAGGTGTTTACAAGCCGACGAACAACAAAACCAGGTCTGCGTACGAGGAAATTATTAAAGTGATTCGGCAACGGGTGGGTAGCCTCTGAGTGTAGTTGGTGTTGCGGATAGGGCTGTAAATTGGCTCCAAAACAGTTCGAGCCTGCACAGATTTGGCTCGTCGTCGAAGTTCAGCTTGTGAAAGAACCAAGCCAAATCTAGTTCGGCTCAATTAATAAACAAGTCAAGCTTGAGCATTTATATGTATGGCTCATAAACCTCATGAGCAGCTCATATATATATATATATATATATATATATATAAGTAAAACCAAAGTTTAATTATTGAATTGTTGTTAGTATCTACTTCAAAACTTTTTAGAAATAAGATATTGCTATACACTTGACGTAGTTATTTTATAATAGTGTACACTAAATATTATATCATTCGATTAATACAATTTACAAGACACTATATTGTGTTATACTTATTTTTTTGCTATTGAATACTATATCATGATTAATGATTACCAAGGAACCCTATATCATAATTAGTAATTACTACGGAGCACTATATCAAAAAGATTTGATATGGTAGTCAACTTTTAAGCCTAAATCCTATCATGATATTACAAAGTTGTTCACACAATAGAACCAACTTAAAATAAGAAAAAGCTCGAAATAGCTGGAGCTCAGTATCGGGCTCTAATTTTTTAAGCTCGCTTGAGCTCAGCTAGTGTAAGAACCAAGTCAAACTGAGCTTGAGTTCAAAAAAAATTAAACAAGCTAAACTTGAGTATAGTGATATTCGGTTCGACTCGCCTTGTTTACAGCCCTAGCTGCAAATGAAATTTTGGGTGTTCTTAAAAACAAGAGCTTTGAGGATTTTGAGAAGAAAAAGGAGATTCAAAATTTGTGGAACCCGATATAGGATGAAGTTTTTGATCAGTTGGTTTCAATTGGGGTTGATGCGTTGGATGATGGCGATGAAGTTTTGATCGGATTACGAAGTTGGGGTGATGCGGTGGATGATGGCAGTAAAGTTGTTGATGACGATGTGGGTGTTGCGGTTCAATTTGGTGTTCATCAACCTAAGAAAACCACGAAGAACTCAGAAAAATTATGTTAATTTAATTTTAAACTTTAATGTTAACTTTATTTTTAAATTGATAATAAGTTAAAGGTGTATTTCTTATTTTATTTTTATTTTTTTTTGTTTTGGTTGTGAGGTCACTTGTCAGTAAATGTGGGCTCCACTGACACATCCCGATCCCAGACACGTCAGGGTCGGGAAGTGTTGGCCGACACGTGTTAGGTGACGAAAGCCAATTATGTAAGAATTAAGTGAAAAGTAAGAATTTCAAGAGTAGAGTGCGGAAGTAGAAGTGTGGTGAGGGTTAAAAACCCATAATACAGGATGCATAACAGTCAGAGCAAAGTAAATAGTGCAGGAGTATAAATTATTCACATCCCCGTGAGGATGGATAAATAAAAGTTAACTACAAGTAGGAGTGAATCCTACATAGTCTGAAGAAATGTCAGAACCGTCGACCAACGCCGAAGAGAGTCCTCGAGTCACCGATAAGTGAACCGTCACTAGGTCATGGAGGGGCGCAACACATAAAATGGTGAGTGGGTCAAAAAGCAAAGTTTGATAAAACCTTTGTTTTCAAGAGTATACTAACCCCTCGCTGGAAAACAAGTATAGTTTGAAAACACGTCATACCCTCTGGCATGAACCTCAAAATACTATAAGAAAATATACGGGTACTCCCCGATAATGATTTACTGACATGCTCACCCATATGTAAACACACAAGTCCAAGTGGCTAAACCACAAGGAACAAGCTAGGTATATAAGTAATACGCTGAGTACTACAATGACGCGAGTCTAATGCTAAGCGCTGGTGCACAAAGTGCTGGTGCACAAAGTGCAGTCACACAAGTTCGAGTTGCCTAGTGCAACCTAGAACAGGCTAGTACCTATAATGGATCCAAAGCTGTGTAGCGGTACTGGTAGTGACTACTCCAAACGTCAAGGCTAGTCCTGGCCACAAGACTGAGTACTAATACCTGGGGTGTTATACATCTACTGATGAGCAACAGTATAAAACATGTATGGCAATATAATACGAATGTTCTACCTCCAACAGACGTATATGAGATGAATTATGCTAACAGCTTGAAGAAAGCATTGAAAAACCATACGTACATATACATTTATCAAAACAAAGACCCACTCACTCACCTATAGGTAGCCGGGTCGTAGCCCCCCTGTCCTGGGTAGCCCCGGTAATTCTTTGGATAGGTCTCACTTATATGAGATATCACTGTAATAATGATTAAACTCATAAAGGTTATTAAATAACTAATTAATTACACCTATCCCTTGTTTTCTCAACCAGGAGGTCCAAAACACCTCGAAAAATATCATACGTACTGCCCCTAGGTAGTACGCGTCGTCATGAGTCGCCTCGCGAAGACGGAATCGAAAAAGGAGTCCCCACGCGCCCCCATGTGCGGCTCAAACGCGGCAAGCTGCGGCTCCATGCGCGGCTCACGTGCGACTCCATGAGCTGCTCACGCGCGGCTCAGGCGCGGCTCCACACGTAGCTCACGCGCGGCTCAGCCAAGCCGGTCAGAACTGGTTTGATGACGTCAGCAAGGTCGGTCTGACCCGGTTTGCTGACGTCAGCGCCAGTCACCTCTGGTCTTTTTCCGGTCGCCAGAGCCGCCGCCAGCCGCCGCTGGCCGCCGTCGCCATCGCCGGAATTTTGGCCGGTTTTCTGGGTAATTTTTAAAGCTCCATATCTTCTTCATTTCAAGGCCAAATTTTACGTGCCATATATCAAAATGAAGCTGGAGAAGAGTAGAATCACGGTGTACCTTTGGATTGGTCGTACAAGCTCGGGAAAAGGCCTGTAGTTGCCCCGAAAGTTGCGGTTCACTGTAGCTTTGTCGATCTACGTCAAAACTCAACCAAATCAGGCAAACGACCTATGAAAATTCATCTACCCAACGAGAGGAACACAATGGTGGTAGTTAGAAACCTCACCTCGGTCTAGATTGGCCAGAAAATGGCCGAGAAGGTCCGGTTCTTCCGGTTGCGTTTCCCGTCAAACGGTTGAGAGTTTGGACGAACGGTTTGCACCGTTGAGTCCACGGTGTCGAGACGAAGAAGGTGGTGATTTTCTTTCGCTTCGATTCGACGGGTTTTCGTCGGTGTGCACTGTGCACACACGGTGAGAGAGAGAGAGAGAGAAAAAGTCAAAATTGAAAAAAAAATAGAAAGTGACGGGGAGAAGGAAGGGGAAGAAAAGAAAAGGAAAAGTGGGGTTTTGGGGGTATTTTGCACCCACCAAAACAGTAAACTTACACGCACACGTGTACGAAATAGACACGCATGTGTAGAGAATATTTCCCAGGAATTATTTTATAACAAACTTTTTACGGGATGTTACATCCACGCTTTCCACATCATCACTTAACGGCTAATTTGACGAATTGACTAACAGTTGTATGACATTGGCATGAAATCGTGGGACTATTGAAAAAATTGAAAGACGTTGTATGAATTGTTAAGTATTCAATTTGAAATGTATGAATTGTTACTGTTTATGGATAGTAACAAGAGTTTTCAGTGCATATATGGATAAATTTCTTGATATTTGTTTGATAAAATATTAATTTTTGTAGGAGCCTTTATAGGTAAAACGAGTTAGAGATTTTCCAGATCTATCAAATCATAGGACAAAGGAGTTTGTCTATGTACAGTTACTGAAGAACTTTAATACCTACATGACTACTATCGATCGTCTAGAGAAGGGGCGGAAGGAGAGGGAGGGGGGGGGTGGGGGAGCATACCTGAAGAAGGCAACAAATGAGAGAGAACTGAGCTGAGAGAAACAACTAAGACCAGCTATATGGATATAGGGCAAGCTATATGACGGCAGCAAACTTGCTTTAAAACATTGGTGCGTGTTTATATATAGGGCAAGTTTGCTGTCGTTGTACTACATGCTTTAAATGTGTGCTTATTTTTTTCCACTTTAAGGTACCTAATTAGAAGAAAGCTCAAACGTATTATTGATACAATGTTTTCCTTCTATAGCTAAGAATTCAAATTTACATTTTTCTTTGGCTTAATTGTAGCAATGATACTTGAATTTTATCTTGCGTTTAATTTTGGTATGGTCCTCACACTTAACCCCACATTCCATGTTGGTCATTTTCACTAACTCCGTCTATTTTATTTTTCCGTTAAATCTCTGCTTATTAGTGACATACACTATTTAGTATTTACACTTATGATAAACATAACATATTGCATTTGGCTAGGGCTAAGAATTCGCTCGAAACAACCCGAGGTAGCGTAGACTTTGGTTCTTGTTTAGATAAAGCCTCGCATTAATTAATTCCACAATTCCACGTAGCCGTTATGTTAATGATGTCGTTTGGTTGGGTTTTTGCTATTTACTAAAAGAATGGAAAAATGTAGGAACAAACATGAATTTTACTATATAACTAATGGAAATATAGTTCGATGAAAAAAAAACTAGTGTATAAATAGAGAAAAATGAGTAGAATAAAAATTGTTCTCATCAAACTTGTATCTTTTATCCTTGACTAGCATCTTGCCACACACTAACGCATGTGGCAATTTGCTCTTTTTAAATTTATTTTTTATTTTTGTTGGATATTTTAGTTTTAATATACAATTTATGATTTTAAAAAAGTTTAAAAAATGATTTAAATTGTTTTTTTTTAAGTTGTATAAAAGGAGGGGCATTTTTGATATTACGAATGTTTTACCAAATTTGCCTTCTCCCATTATATAAATAGAAGATATAGATAAGAAACTTATTTTTAGATTTACAATCATAAAAATTTACAAGCTGCTGATTAATTATTAATAAGGCATAAGTTACAAGTAAATAGAATGAATAAATAGTGGAGTTTATATAATGTTCATCCACAATCTCTATTTATAATAAATTTAAGAGCATCTACAATCATGCTCTCTATTTTGAAATCAAATTTTAACAAAATAGATTATAAAATTATCTTAAGAACTCCTTATAAAATTTATACTTCAACCATATTCTCTAATTTAGGGAGTTATACAAGTGGTGGATTGTTCTGATGGTTAGTGTGTTACATCCCGTCCCTAATTTTAATGTATTTTTTTCCCGACGGTGTGAAATGACCAAAATGCCCTTGGTGGCATACTGTATCTTTCGGGATTAAGTCCCTTCTATTAAAGTAATTTCAGATTCTTGTCGTACTTTCTGGTACGTACATTCTTTTTCGGACTCGTTGACGAGAACGGCACCTGATTCGGGCTCGTAACGGACAAGTTCCGATCAGGGGCAAAACGCTAATTTGTCTTGTGTAGTGTCTTAAACCGTGGACTGCCCATGGTTTTGCAAGGCCAGTGGCCTACATCTTTCAGACTGAAAACTCCTGCCTTCTTTGCATGCATGTCGCCATGCAATGGGCATCTACTGACTTCGTGAAAAACCAAGTTTGACTGTTTGGGTTTTAAATTCAAGCATCAGTGCATTATTTCACACAACTATCCATACCATTCTGCCATCTCCTCCCCGAGCTACACTTACATACTTGACTGCAACCTGCATGCAAACCACCCAAAATTCAGAAAAAAAAAAAAACCACTCAAGGCACCTTGCCTTCGATCTCCTCCCACCCTCGACCATCTTCTTCAAAACCAGCCTCGTGCTGGTGAACCTTACCATCTGCAATACAAACCAGCAAACCAGTCCAACCCAGTTTGCAGAACAAACCCAGAAAACTGTTTAAGCCACCCACGATCTCTGCCTTCGATCTATGGCTTTCCTTCGACTCGATTTGGTCCCCGACCATCAACATCCTCATCAATTCTGGGTTACTTTTGAACCCATAAACCTCGAACTGTCGAAGAACCCAGAACCTGCAACTTCTCCGGCGAACTTCGATCGGCCAGCCACGGCCGTCCCGGCCTCGAATCGACTCAGAAACCACCCCATTGGACTCCTAGGAGCCCTGGGATTCGAACCCAGGCCCTGCATGCCAGTTTCTGGCCGAGATCGGTGAACCCGACTTTTGGCCGAGACTTTCGAGGCCATTTTCGGCCACCTCCGGCCACTTTTGGGGTCAACTCTAGGTAAAATCGAACTCCTCTCAACTCAAGCTTCATTTTGATATAAGATTCGTGAAAAATGGTGAAGAATTAAGCTTTCTGCAATTTTTCCCAGCTTCCGGCGAGATTTCCAGAATTCGGCGCTGGCGAGCGGCGCACGGCGGTCGGAGTTGCAGCGGTGTGACGTCACTGAACCCGGTCCGAACCGGTCTGTGATGTCAGCAAGCCCGGTCCAAACCTGTCCGAACCGGTCTGTGATGTCAGCAACACCGTCAAGGAATATTCTCTAACAGTAACAGAATATTTCGTAACGCCGTTAGAGAATATTCCGTTAACAGAATCGAATATTTCGTTAAAGTTAACGGCACGCCGTTAACTTTAACGGCGCATGAACAGTGAGGCGCGTGACCGCGCGTACGAGCGCGTGGGAGCGCGTGTGGGCGCGTGACGGCGCGTGGGCGCGCGTGACGGCGCGTGCCACCTTGTGGCGGCGCGTGAACCCATTTTCCGACTGTTTCAAGCCCCAAATTGAGCAAACAAAGGCGATTTCAAGTCTTTTTCATTACTTTTAATTGGAATAGGCTTGTAAAATGATTAGTTTAGTAAACTCTCATATAGGTGAGACCTATCCGGAGGAGCATCGAGCTCAGGCACGCTACGGGGGCTACGATCCGACCACGTATCAGTGAGTGGGCCTACTTCTTAACCTTTATTATATTACTATTAATATGTTTTAATGTGTTTCTTATGAAATTAATGTGTGGCATGCCTATTTTATGAAATTAGAATATTTTGTGATAACAATTACTTATTGATTATTGGTTTATGATTGGTTTTATGGTGAAATTATTGGCATGCATACACATGATTTTAAATGTATTACTTATCACGCATAATGCACAGTGTTAGCACTGTCCGGGCCAGGACCAGCTTCACGTGTATGTTCACACGCACCGACACGCTCACCTTGGATCCATTGTAGGTGCCAACCTGTCTATGTCGCCTTGGCGACTAGACTCGTTGTGACGCACATTTGTGTCAGCTTCACGTGCATGTAGTGCTAGAGCGTATTATTTTAACACCCAGCCTGTCATGTAGCTACTTTCTGCATGACTCGTGTGCATATTCTATGCGATAAGTAATGATTGATTTTCACTGTGATAAACGTTTTATACCCGTATCCTTGTGGGCGTTGGCCCGTTTACTTGTGTTAGATATTTACTGTAGTAACAAATATTTTGTTAAATCTACGGGTTTTACAGTGAGGGGTTATACCCAAAGCTTTTGGAAACTTTTTTATTAAAATCAGTATTGGCCCACTCACCCTTGTTTTTCGCCCCTTCAGGACCTAGACTTTAGTTGGCGACGAATTGGTGGTGGTAGCTGCTGGTAGCCTTTTGTTCTTTTCTGTTGACGTATGTTTAACTTTTACTCCTGTTGTGTTATTATCCATTCTATGGATGGGCTTAATTTCTTTACTGCACCCAGCTCTGACACTATGTAATAATGGGTTCTACCCACATTACACTTCCGTATTTTCGTTAAACACTGATTTTCATTTATCTATCATTTCTAAATTCCTTACTTAATCTTCTTATGACTTCGTCACTCCTCAGGAGTGATGGTCAGCACGCCTCGATATCCGGTGTCCACGTGGACATCCGGGTCGGGGTGTGTCATAGTGCATTGATCTTCAACTTATGGCGACACGAAGAGTGGATCATCCTACTCTATGGGGAGAGGGACTAAGTTAAGCCACATAATGGACTAGTCAAAATTAGGTATTGAACTCAACACAAATGTTACACGTCTTTGCCATCCATATGAGTTAAACTTGGGATCTCTCGCTTACCATGAATACCACTAGATTGTAGTACTAGCTCAATAGATGTTTTATTTTATATATTATTAAAACATCAGTGATTAATTCTAGGAGCTTCTTTCTCACTTAGTGGATTTTTGGGCTCCTAAGATAAACTTTAGTTAGTAACTTATTTAAGGAGCCAATGGGAGATGCTCTAACAATTTTTTTTTTCACCTCGATTTTATTATTAGCATCTTAACAAAATGTACAAACTTTAAAAAGGGCATTTTGGATTAAATAAAAAATCCTCAATTATTTTGTCACTTAGTAAAATGAGGTTTTTTTTTTTTGTGAAAACCTATTGGATTTTCCCTCTTCTATTTGCCAACAGAGAAGTAATGATTAACTTAAGTCTAAAAATTATGTGGGCTCAGTTACAGATTATGCTAGATTTTGGTTTTGTGGTTTTTTAGTTGTGTATGCTGGTATTGTTCGATTAAGTTTAGTCCATTAAATTGTTGCTTTTATATTTATGTTGAGATTTGTGACTTGTGTTATATTCCATCCCGAAATTTATAATATTTTATCTTTCGAAGGTGTGAAATGACCAAAATGCCCCTAGTTGGGCAATGGTTGACTATGGTTGACTTTTGTTGACCTTTGTGTCGTGTCACGTACAACTTTTCTCTTAGCTTTTTCTTGTTGTGCTCGTCGTTACGAACGCGTGGATGTGAACAGAACGAAATTCAGAGTTGGAATGAAGGTTATGCGGAACGTTAATTTTAAGGGCATTCTTGTAGTTTTTACAAGAATGGTATTTTTTTCAGTTTGGGCTTTGGGTCCAATGGGACCCACCCACTATCACTCACACTCTCACCCATACTCTGCAATTCTCACTTTCCCCCACCTTCTCTCCCGTTCCCTTCCCTCGAGCTACACCATAAACCCCTTCGGCGATAAAGCCGCCATTCCCCGGCTAACCACACCACCCAACCACCATTAGAACCCTTTCCATACCACAAACCCATTTCTAGGTTTTATTTCGTGAAGCTCGAACCCCATACACCGATTCGAAGAGCTCCAACGAGAAGAAATATCTCGACGAGTTTTTCGTAGATTCGAGACTCGATCGGTCTCGAGGTGACCACCTTTTGACTCTCCGTGAGTTCTAGATCAGCACCCAAGCTCTGCATGCACGATTTCAGCTCGGAAATTGAAGTTTGGAAACAGCCACTTTTCAGGCTGAGGCTTTCGAGCCATTTTCCGGACACCTCAAGCCACCTTTTGAACTCCAATTAGGTAAAATCGAATTCCTCGTCTTTCTAGCTTCAATTTGACATATTATACGTGTAAAATGGTTGAGATTTGACTCTGTTATGATTTTTGAAATTTTTCGGCGAAAAACCCATATTTCAGCGAACCTCCGGCCAGCAAACAGCGGTGGCGAGGGGCGGTCGGAAGTTGCAGTGGCAACAGGGAAGCTGACGTCAGCAAACCTGACCCTGAAGTCAACCAACCCGACCCAAACGTTAGCAAACCCGGTCCAGATCAAGTTGGACCAGAATATTCCAAAGGTATATTCCTTTTCTTAACTGACGGCCTTAACGGAATATTCTCTAACGCTGTTAGAATATTCTGTTAAATCTTTTAATATTCTATTAAAGTTAACGACACACTGTTAACTTTAACGGCGCTTGTAACAGGCGCGTGAGGGCGTTTGCCGGCTCATGGCCGCCCCTGGTGGCCGTCCACCGGCGCGTGGCGGTGCGTGATGGCGCATGGGACCTCACGGCAGCGTGTGGCTGTGCGTCCGATGGCGCGTGGCTGCCCGCAGTGGCGTAATTGGGTTTTCGAACACCGAAACTCTTAATTTGAGTTTCGTTTTCCGTATTCTTCATAGTTTTCGATTAGTTTACTAAATGTGGTTGTTTTACTTTAGGAGTGACAACCCGAGGACTACAGAGAGCGTACAAGTAAAGAAATTACGACTACGATCACTGTGAGTGGGCTTTTCTTTCTAAAATTATATCTTATGTATGTTTGTGAAACGAGTTTTACATTATGCTTTGTTAACTCACTTGGTTTTAGAAAATTCAAATGTTTTAGCGAATTATTGATATTTCGACTTACAGTATTTGTGAATACCACTTTAGAATGTTTTACTACTGGACTTACTTTAGAAACGATATGCTTTATGTGTTACCCCATTTTGTGATACGATATTTGAATTATTACCCATGTCATGTTTTATTTTACATACCCGCTCATTTAGAATTGCTCACACAGTGTCTATAGTACTGTCCGAGGCCGGGACCAACTTCACATGTATGTTCACATTGCATCAACACGTTTACTTTGGATCCATCGTAAGTGCCAGCCTGTTCTAGTTGTTTTTTACTTCTAAAACTCGTTCTGATGCGCTTAGCGCTTGCTTCACTTGTATGTAGTACTTAAGCGTATATTATTACACCCAACCAGTTCATGGCAAAATATCTCTGCATGAGCTTGTGTGTTTGCATTACCTACTGAGCATACCCTATTGTTTATATGTGATCTTGTGATTTACCTACTTTCACTGATGCCATGGAACTTCGTGCTATTTTTGAATTTCACTTGTTGATTTCCACGTGTTGGTTTCTATTGAAAGATATTATATTGAAGTTTATTGTTATTGACCCATTTTAGAAAATAATTAATCTTCCACTTTTACGCTAATTTTCATACTTACTTTCGGAAAAGCAAAGTTACTACTTTCGGGTTTTTACAGCGAGGGGTTACTACTTTCGGAAAAGTAAAGTTTTAGAAAACTATTGTTTTTGCCCACTCACACTTTTTCTGTTTTGCACCCCTCTAGGTTTTAGTAGGCTTTGGAGCTCTTGACGTTGGGACGCGGTGGCATAGTTCCCTCTTCAGTGTAGGGAACCTTTCCTAGTAACTGTAGTTACCACCTTTCGGGTGATCTACTTTAGTACTTTCCACTCTGTAAAGTTAGTTATTATGTTATTATTTTATTGGTTCACACACATTTCTGTGCACTCAATCTTTATTTTATTCAAACTTCTTTTTCTTACTAAGTTACACTTATTCCTTCAAATGGCTCTTGTCACTCCTTCGGAGTGATTGGACAACACACCTCGAATTTTGGGTGTCCACCTAGACATCCGGGTCGGGGCGTGTCAATTTGTGTACGTGTTTTATATATCAATATATAAAAAGAGAGCACCCCAAAATGGTAAAACATTCAAAATATCATAAATTGCCCCTCATGAACTTAAAAAATTACAATTAAATTAAAATTTTCAAATTTCAAATAAAAATAAAAATAGGAATAACAAAAACAAAAACCCCCCACGTTAGTGGGTGGTTTATGGTTCACTTCCATTTTCTTTTAAGATAACTTTTTGATAAAAAAAATACTTGAATCCTAATTCAAATTTTTTTTTATAAAAAACAAAACCATAAAAAAGAAGAAAAAAAAACTTAATTTAACATATAAAGACCAATTATCACAATGTTGCAAGAGGCTACAATTGCTACTCCAAGCCACTAAACTATATTTTTTTCATTGCTGCGAGTTTCGCAACCAGGGGCGCCCTCTTTCTAAGCTTTCTCAACCGCACTTTGGTGGGTTACGGGCTATTAGTTTTACAAAATGACCTATTTGCACCTTGAATTTGTATTGAGCTGTCAATTTCTCTCTAAACATTAAATTTAGCCGATTAACCCCATGAATTTTTATAAATAGCCAATTTCCCCCCTGCCATTAAATTTTGAAAATTTGAATCCCAATTTTTCATCCATCTTGGTCACATGGACACACATGGCAACTGTATAAGGGCAAAAAGGAAATTTTGTTTTGGTAAATTGGGCACAAAGGCAATACTTTGCAGCTACTAATTAGACTCTCATGGAAAATTCAAACAGAAAGTGTACGGAGTCAACTAGCAAAGAAGAAGATGAAGAAAAAAAAAAGTAATTTGTTGTCTACATTAGGGACAAAATTACTTTATTGCTCTCAAACATATGTCATGCGCTGTCCATGTGACCAAAATGAATGAAAAATTTCAAAATCTAATGTCATGACAGATTTTGGCTAATTATAAAAGTCACAAGGGTAATCAGCTAAAATTAAAGTTCAAAGAAAAATTGACAGCTCTATATAAGTTCGGGGGGCAAATCGACAAATACCTCTTGCAAAATTTAAGATTTAAGAATTGTAGTATCCAATTGGTTGATTGAGGATGCATTTGACAAGTTCTCATTCTTCCATGTATGTTTCTTCATTTGTCTTTTGATACTTCCATATTGTTGCTTTTATGGTGGTAATGTTCTATGTGGCGACAACATCGACTATTTGGGTGTAGAGTTTAATGTTGTTCGAGCATCTCTAACATTCTCGCTAAAGGAGGCTGTTTCACTATTTTAACGTAAAATACATAAAAACTCAAGTCCAATAAACTAGCTATCTGCATCGCCAATAAAAATTGATGAACAGTTCATCACTAGATTTAGTAAGGAGCATAAGGGAAATTGGATGACTAGCAAAACATAAAATAATATAATTTTATTGTACGCTCATTCACTCCTTTTTTCTATGTTTTTTTTTGGATCTAAATGATATTTTGGATTGGCAGGGCGATGCAATTCTTCAACTTGGAGTGAGGAACCATTTAGATCGTGACTCGTTAGAGAAGGGAGATGAAGAGCAGATGCGAGGAGATCTAACTGCGGAATGAAAGAGTGACGAAGTAAGATGGGGAGCGGCAAAGTGGCAAAGTGACAAACAACATAGTAAAAATCGACGGAGCGATGGGAGTCTTTGATTTTTAGTTATGGGCTTTCTTTGAAGGGAGATTTTGCAAGTCAATATCTAGAGGTAATGACTGTGAGCTTTTTGGGTTGATTCAACAATAGATCATTAGAGAATGAAAGAAATACAGAATTTTGAAGAAAGATGAGGTTCCACCATAAAACTCATTGGCAATATAAGAAGCGACCGAACTCCTTATAACCACATTCAACGTCTCTTCTTTTCCCAATGTTGGATTCATACTCTAAACACGTCCCCCTCACATATGATGAATTTTCAAGCCTAACACGTAGTCCTCACGTGCCACTTTGTACTACGATCTAGTGGTATTCCTCTTCACATGTTAGATGTAACTATATCGTTTGTATATAATAAAAAACACGTGGCCCTCACGTATGACGAATTTTCAAGCCTCATACGTCACCCTCACTATTGAGCTTCACACACAGGTCAACATGCTCTGATACCATGAAGATGATAGAGTATTTTAAGCTTTAACAAATCCCTCCGTTTTTAAAATCCTTCCACCAAAATCCTGTTGTTTTTAAAATTGATTCCTAATTTTTTTTTGTCAAAAAATTAATTCCTAATTGAATACACATGATCTTTTATAAACCCCTATCCAGATGTATTTCAAATCCTCATTAAATTCCCCCAGAGTTGTACAAAATTAAAATCCTTCCAAATTCCATATGAATACACCCAACATCTTCAGTTGTATTTCCTCACATTACCAAGCTCTCTCAAACATTCTATCTGGTTTTGTGTCTAAACACTTCACGGATACCCAATACTCTTCATTTTCAAGTGAATTACCTGAAATTAGATCTGCAAGTGAGTCATGTTTTTACTCAGTTACGTAGGCCTCAAGAAACAGGGGCCATGAATTCCTTGAATCTGAACCCAAACTGGGAAAGGGAAATTCGAACCTCCCCATGATCGGAACCTCACAATTTTTCTAAGAAGCGACTGCATTCCATCCCAGTTTCCATACTAGCCTCTTGAAATTTTGGAGATCAAAGTTTTTCTTGAGTGTGGCTGTTATTGTTCTACTGTGTGGAGTTTTGGTCAGTGAATAATATGCAGGAGTTGACTATACTGGATGCAATTTTGGTGATTTTCTTTTTGTTTCTTTGTTTTCGACATGGAAACATGTTTGATGATATCTTTTCATCTTTCCAAATCATTTTATTCATGCAATTCGGATTTTTGGAAACAATGATTATCTTGTTTTAACGCTTTGAAGCTTGATCTTCATGGTTAAGGCCCTAAAATATTAATTCTGTAAAGATTTTCTGTGTTTGAGTTTCGAAAGAAATTCCTAAAATATATTTAATGCATGTGTTTTAAGCTGTCAAGATTATACTTAAAACCTTGGGATCAATGTCGTCCCAGAAATTTGTTGAATGAAACAGGATTTACATTTAAAAGAATCCGTACACATTGAACCATTTTTATTGTTCTTAAAACAAGAGTTTTGCTTGCAGAACTCCTGCAATTTGCTGGAATATTTGCAAGAAGTTGTCAGCCAAAAAGGCTAAAAACAAACAATAGTTTGCGCTCTCCAAGAAAATACACCGTGAGTTCTCCATTATGTGGAACTAACATGGTGGAAGGTCCGCAGGTGGAGGTAAGACAGAGTGATCAGAGTCTTTCCCATTTTCCACCACAAATGCAGTCTTCAAACCCCAGCTAGTATGCAGCTCCAAATGACAGTGCATGAACCACACACCTAAAGATGATCAAATTGCCGTACGAAAGATTAGTAAAATTTATTTTAAAAAAAATGCAGTCTTGCTTAATTAGTAAATGTACAGTTTAATGTGTATAATGCTGTTTTATTGTGTTGATGTGTTTACCTGGATTATCAGCCCTGAACCTTATGGCAGTCCAACCGCCGGTGGGAACTCCCACTGTGTTTCTCTCAGGAGGGTCGACCAAGTTAAATGTAGCCGGGTCCTTTTTCGGGTCAAAGTTCCCAATTCCAGAGCCAACAACAAAGAAATTGTAACCATGAAGGTGGAAGGGATGGGACTCCACTGTGAGAAGATTTGTGTCTTGTAGCACCAACTCTACTGTCGAATTGAAGGCAATCTTGCTAAGCCGGGTGCCTTGTTTCGTTCCAAGGTTGGCAGTGAGCGGTACACCAGTGTAATTGAAAGGCGTTGGAGGGCGATCTGGGAAATCTGTGGTAAATACTCCCTTGGTGTTGAAAAAGTGAGCTTGAAGCAGCCCAATTTTTGGCATCACAAAAGTGATATTGTTTAAAGAAGCAGTGAGCTGTGTTCCATTTAGACAAGTAGGGCAAGGGTTGATTCCTAAACCAATCGTGTAAAAGAGATGTCGATCAACTTTGAGAGGTACATTGGCTGGGAACTGTGCTGTGTTTAGACTTCTTAGCTTGTCATCATAGTTTAATGCGAAGGCAGTGTTATTGAGTGCTGGAAGTTGAGGAAGGACTGGCTGTAGAGAATTCGAAATGCCTTTATATTGTAGTATTGCAGTGGCAGTTTTGTTGTCAACTGAAACAGGTGCATCCATGAATGGCCTGGCAGCCATGAAATATCTGCCCGGCGCTTGGGTTGCTTGAACAAGAACATTCGTAGTCTGGCCTGGTGCTATTAGTATTGCTTGAGTTGTAAATGGTTTGGTGTAGACTGCGTCAATTTCTACCACCGTCAAGTTGTGGCCAGCAATGGCAAAAAATAGCTCATCATTGAGTGCAGCATTGATGATTCGTAGCAGGTATGTCTTTCCTTGTTCAACCTCCAATGCATAGGTATCTGAGATAACATATAAAACAAAAAATTATATATGAATCATCTCAAATATCTAGGGTCAAAGAATTCCTATATCGAAGGCGCTGGCTTACATTTTTCAGAACATGGAAACAGCGGCCCTGGTTTCCCATTGATGGTGTGTGCATCCGACATGTTTGGTGGCAATCCCAGTTTGTTTCCTTGTTTAACAACCTCTTCGACGTCGTTATTCCACCATTCTCCTGCACCATTTGCAAGAAACAATACCATTAATTTCTGCATAAACTCTGAATGTCTTTCAGCATGTATTTCAAATTCTTATAGTTGCACTAACTCACCTAAAACAATGTTAGCTTCCCTGTAGGGCTGAGGAAAAGGAAATCCAGCCCCTTGTTTCGGCATGATGACAATCGCTCCATAAACAGTAGCTCGTAGCCAAGAGATGTGAGCATGCCACCAAAGTGTTCCTCTTTGGCCTGTTATAGTAATATTGTAGGTGTAGCTGTGCCCTGTCTTGATAGGACATTGTGTAATGTAGGCAGGCCCGTCCGCCCACCCATTGCGATATTGCTTCAGTCCATGCCTGCAAAATTCCACCAAAAATTAATTTTACATTCAGAAAACCCAAAATTTCATGTTTATTTCATGCTGAAATAATATTTTAAATTCATATATAAATGTTCCTACCAATGAATTGACATGTTATATTTTGCATGGTTGGTAACATTAACAAGAAGTGTATCTCCTTCTCTAGCATAAACTGTAGGTCCTGGGAACATCCCATTTACTGTAACAATTGGCTTCGAATGGCACAACCTGCTCACGTTCTTCACTTGAACCTATAAATAAATGTACGTACAAATTAGTAAATAGATAAATAAACTAAACTATAGTATGCATTGTAAGGCTGCCATTATGAATTGCTCACATCGAATTGGTACGTCTTCATAGCAGCTTCGGCAGGAGTTAAAAAGAACCCAACAAAGCATAAGAAAAGAAGTGAAAACCCCCAGCACAAATTGTTGGTTTCTGCCATTTTTCGGGACCGAATTGTTCGCACATAATTAATTGAAAGTTTGTAAGGATGAGACATGATAGATGGTCGAGGCCTAATGGTTTTATAGGGCTGTGCCTAAAAATTTAAAAAAAAAGTACGATCAGTTTGGTAGATGGAGGTGGTGTTGTCAACAGTAGGTAGAATCTGTAGAGGTTGTATGTGAAAGATTTGAAGCAAAATACTGATATGGACATAAAAGCCAGCTTGAAGAACTTAAGTATAAGCAAGAGAGCTACGTGAAGACTTAATATATGGCTCTCTCTCAGCTTTACCGTCAAGTAAACATTGGTTGGCATCAAGCGTATGTTTTCTGTTAACATATCCACTTCCCTCTTTTTGTCCCTTTCAAGTATATATATATACACACACACATATAGGGTTAGGATGGGGACACCTATTTTTTGACACATATTTGGAGGGTCCACTCGATAACTCTTTTCAAGGATCCGATCCGTTTATATTTCAATTCATTATTTATAGATCATCTTATCAAAAACCATTAAGACATTTATTTGTAGTGAAGAAAATGAACGAATACAGTTTTGCAAAGAAACACTAAAATGAGTATCATTTAATTCAACGGTTATACAATGTCGGATTTTGGTGATTTTTGGTAGACATAATATTTGAGGAAAGACCTAAAAAAAACGTTGAAATACATCATGAAGTGGATCGTACAAAATGTTTGTCAAAATGTGCAATTTATACACACACACATTTGTATGGAACAATTGATAGAAATATAATCTAATGGAGCTTTAACAACTATTTGAATGATGCGTTTTCTTCTTCTAGAAATCAAAGCATGTTTGCTATGTTGCTAGGGTTTTAATTTGGACCATAGCATTTTAGTTAATTAGTAATAAGGACATATGTTGGGAGTTCAATTGTACTATTCTCCTTTCGTTGCCATTTAGTTTTATGGTCTAGTGATATTCCTTTTCATTTATAAGTTCGAGATCTTAGGTTTGACTTCTGTGGATGACAAATTTGAACCAAATAATATAGTTGATCCATGAAGAAAGTTGAGGTTTCACCATAAAACCAATTGGTAATGTGAGAAGTAGCCCAACTTCTTGTAAGCCCTTGAAAAATTTGGTTCATTACCGTTGTGTCATTCACATTCTCACACGCTCCCTCACGTGTGGCGAATTTTTTCAAGCCAAACACGTGGACAACACAAATTGGGTGACGTGTGTCCGTTGAGCTTCACACGTGATCAACCTACCGTTTAATAGCATGAAGAAAGTTAAGGTGTAGCAAGATTTTGTCCATTATAGAGAGTAGGCTGCCATATGAAGAATAACTCAACTAATTATAAACCAAAATCTCTTACTCAGTAAGATTTTGTTCATCACTGATATGGGACTTTGTCCTTCACTCTAGCCCAAATCTCTCACTTAGTAACATTGTAGCCGGACTCTATAAAATGAGCTATTCTTATCAACGTATTATTTTCTTATACATGATAGTAAGGAGAAATAGAGAACAAGACGTGGAATACAAGCCTAATAAGTGGTTGTATACAAAGACTATCCTCTCTCTCGCCCAAAACAATAAACCCTAACACTTTTTCATCTCAGTCGCCGACCGCTCCCTCTTGGAGTTGGTGGCAGCAAATACTTCATGTCTTGTCCTTTCCTTCCCCAACTCCTCCTCCCATTTGCTTATCTTTTTATGTTTTTAGTTTTCTGATGCCATTGTTCTAATCTTTTTGTGTCTCGGTGTTCTTTGAGCTTTGTCTCAGTTTGTCCTTGTCTCAGATCTGGTTTTTATGCCTTGTTCCTCCCCAAATATTCAACCATCTACCCAAGCTACTTAGTTCATCGGGTGTCTCCTCCAAGGATCTCCTCCAGCGGCGCACTTCGGTGGCTGATAGCATTTAAAGTGCAATTTACATTATTTGGTAGGATTGTGGAAGCACTCATGGCGGCTTTGCGGTGGTGGTGCACTAATTTGGTGGAGGTGGCTGCTTTATTTTTTCAAGTCTAGGTTTTTCTGTTTGTATGTTGCTATGGGCTGCTCATTTAGCGCCTATTTCATTGTAATTTTCTTTTGTGGAGTTGGGCTTTTGCTTGGCTTTCTTGCACTCTCTCTTTGAGTTGTCCTTACTGTGTACTAGCTTTCTTTCTTTCTCAATGAAATTTACTTTGATTGAAAAAAAAAAAAAAAGTTCGTATACTTAAGTTGTGAAATCCTGTATAAAAAGTGGCTCCCACGTATACTCGGTCCAAAAGCTTTTTCTAAAAGAACTAGTTTTGCAGCACAGATTTATAACTTTCATTTTACTTTTTAAATTTCTCTATATTAAAATTTAAAATTCCTTAATATATGGTAAAGCAAGCAAGAATCTTGCTTCTAAGCTTTGGAATCAATTTTTTATTCAATATCTGGTTTGTTCTACTTCTTATTGAGAACAAATGCTTGTAATGCCATCTAAACTGATCACCATATAGCGACCCTCTCCGTATAATTAGGTGCCCTAGGTGTGTTTGATGTGAACATTTTGAATACTTAAGTAACTGTATTTTTCTTGGGCTGGGTCAACCAGTCTATGAGGTTGTACCACTATTTCAGCCTATTGGTTGTGTTGAATTGAGTGAATCCACCGTTAGGAACGTCGAGTAAACCCAATTACCATTAATTGTGTGTTAATGTAAGTTGTTTATATAATTAAGACACGTTAATATACTAACATGGACAATGAACGATGAGAGAGTTATATTGACCAAAAAAAAAGATGCAATAGAATAGTTGAGAAATAAATGATGAAAAGTACGTGAATTAAAACCAAAAACCAATTTGAAGTTTTGATCGCATCTCATGGGACCACGAGCGGCCTCTGCATGTCAAATTTGAACAAAATTTAATGTTTTCTTTTAGGTCTGAATAATCTAATTTGTTTGGACGTGTGATTTCTACATATAATGTCCCAGTTTATAGTAGAAATTGAGTAAGTATCTTGTTTGTTTTTCTTTCAGGGGTCAAACTTGTATGGTACGTACCATTAAATGGTTCGACTGTTGAATGGTTCAAGATTTATTTGGAGCCCACTGCAAATTAATCTGAAATCATTCAATGGCCGGATCATTTAATGGTACGTACCACCCAAGATTTTTCCCTCTTTCAATAGTCTTTTTTGAAAGTGCTTGTATATGTTGGAATATGATTTATAATGACATGGTTTTCACAATGTGTGTAATCATGTGTGAAGGTACACTGTAACATTGATGTACCAACATACACATGATTGTAGTGTATTAACATATAATAATTAATAAAGTAAATAATATTATTATTTATTTATTAAATATATTGAAATGATATGTCTAATATAACTAACAGTTATGTCCAACGGGAGAAGATATAACTTCTCCTGAAGAGGCATGAGAAGTCTATATAAGACTCATGCCATTGCCAGAGGAATTCATTCTAATGTTTTAATCATTCTATCCTTCTCTGTGACATATCTACACACACCATTGTGATCGATAGTCCAACGACATCGGTTTTTGATCCTGTTAGTATCTCCTGTAATCTATCATTGGGAGGTATTAAATTATCTTCCATATAATGAGTTGGCTAAAGCCACAATTCTCAACTATATGGAAGATAATTTAATACCTCTCTATGAAGAATATGAATCGGGCAAAGAAATCATGGATGTACTTGAAAAGAAATATGGACCCAAATCTCAAACTTACATTCAATTGTTACTTGAGAAATATAATGGGACAAAAATGGAAGAAACTAATTCTATGGTCGATCATATCACCAAGATGGAGGTGATGGCAAAAGACTTAGCTAATGCAGGCCATCCAATTTTTGATAAAATGCAAGTTAGAGTTCTTCTTGGTAGTCTCCCAACTTCTTGGGAAAATGTAGTTACTTTCATGACTTATGGTCAAGTGAAATTAACGATGGATACATTGCCTGCGATGTTGGCTATTGAAGAAGTTCGTAAGAATCATAGGAAAAAGAAAATTGGACAAAGCAAAGGAAACCTTCTCATAGCGGAAGATTATCAGAAAAACAAGCAACACATGCGTAAGCCACACAGTAGTAATAAGCACCAAAATTTCAAAAAGTTAGGAAATCACAAAAAGAACAAGTTCAAAGGAAAGGAGAGTACATGTTTCTACTGTGGAGAGACTGGTCACTTTAGGTATAAGTGCCCCAAACGACGCAAGAACAACAAAAATCCTAAAGAGCTGATTTGGACTGTCTCCGAAGCACTGATTACTGAAGATCAAGAACAATGGTGGATAGACTCAGGAGCAACCCGTCACGTGTGTAAGGACAAAAATTGCTTTATCAACTTCAAGGAGAAGATACTAGGAGAACATCGTCTCTACATGGGTAACAATACTTATGTCGGTGTTTTAGGTGAAGGAGATTTCAAAATTAACAACAACAAGTCTACCATTGTGCTTAAAAATGTTCTGTTTGCACCAAGCATTAGACGGAATCTTGTCTTCGTTTCTGTTCTTGAAAAGAAAGGTTTTGAGACAAGGTTTATGAATGGTGCTATCACTATTAGGAAAAAGGGTTTTACTTATGTAAGAGGAATAAGAGTTGATGATATGTACTCAGTTTCTATTAATAAAAAATTTTCTACCGAGTATGTTTTTCTCTCTACTATTCAAAATTTGTCATACTTATGGCATCTACGTGTAGGCCATATAAATAAGAATAAAATGATACGCATGAGTAAAAATGGAATGTGGCCTCAAGTAAATGCACAAGATTTTGATACATGTGAATCATGTATTAAAGGAAAAATGTCTAGAAAATCATTTTCTAAACATTGGACTTCAAACCATTGTCTTGAGGTAGTGCATACAGATTTATGTGGACCTATGAGGACTAAAACACATAGAGGAATGAAATATTTTATGACTTTCATTTAGGGGTCATCATTTGGCCCAGAAGCCCATGGGCCGGTGGGGGCCCGCCTGGCCCAAAGAGAAAAAGCCCGGCCCGGCCCACCACCAGGCCCAGGCCGACCCAGCCCATCGATTAGTAGGCTAGGCTTGGGTTAGGAGTTTTGAAGCCCGGCCTGGCCCATAGGCCCGACCCACGTAGGCCCACATAGGCCCAGCCCGGCCTGCCCAGGAAAGCCCAGCCCACAGGCCCGCCTATCAATTTTTTTGCAGATACATCATACATGTTTATTATATGAGAGCTGTATTTTTTGTATTTTGGAGTTTCATAAGTTGAAGACAATATGTTTTGAGCTTTTTATAATTTGAAGATACTTCTATTTCATATTTTAATATGATTTTTTCTAGATTTTTTTTTATTATATTTTTTTGTCTTCAGCCCGTTTAGGCCCAGCCCAACTGGGCCAGTTCGGCCCGGCCCGCCAAGCCCACAAAAGCCCGGCCCATGAGCTGGGCTTGGGTTTTAATATTTTCATAAAAGCCCGGCCCAGCCCGGCCCATATTTTTTGTTATTATAATTGAAGCCCAGCCCGGCCCAGCCCAAGCCTAGTATTTTTGGGCCGGGTTGGCCCGGCCCGGCCCATTGCCGACCTCTACTTTCATTGACGATTATTCCCGATATGGATATGTCTACTTCTTGAAAAACAAGTCCGATGCCTTAGAAAAATTTAAAGAATTTAAGGCAGAAGTAGAGAAATAATTGGGAAGATTCATAAAAACTCTCAATAGTGATAGAGGTGGTGAATTTGAAACCTTTGATGATTTCTGTAAAGAGAATGGTATAAGACATAGTTATATTATGCCTTATACACCACAACAAAATGGAATTGCAGAAAGAAGGAATCGAACTCTCATGGATATGATGCAATCTATGATGTCTTATGCTAACTTACCTCTTAATTTTTGGGGTGAGGCTTTGTCTACTGCAGCGTATATATTGAATAGAGTTCATACAAAGGCAAAACCACTGACACCATATGAGTCATGGTAGGGCGAAAACCCAACTTATCAAACTTGAAAGTTTGGGGTTGTAGGGCTCATGTTCTTATTCCAAAGCAACTTAGAGATAAGTTGCAATAAAAAACTGTGGAATGTAAATTCATAGGATATCCTAATAATAGTATTGGATATCGATTTTATCCTACAAAAGGATTGATAGAAAGTAGAGATGCTACTTGAAACCACTGATTTGGTTTATTCGATACAAGAATTAGAATCTTTGGGAGAAGATGAACATTCTTCTACGGACAATCAAGACCTCAATCTTGATTTAGACTTGTCTCATGATCATGACATTGACAATGATCAAGTGGGAGATATGAACATGGGTGATCATGACAATGTTGATCATGACATTGACAATGTTGATGATGATCATGATATCATCATGGAAGATCAAAATAGTGAGAGAAATTATCAAATTAGTGGGAGAAAAAGAAAAGAGGAACCATCTAGAAGATTGGAAGATCACTATGTTTTCAATCTTGAGGAAGTAGATCATTTGATAGGAGATCCAGACCTAAGAAATTATAAAGAAGCGATGGACAGTTTTGAGTTTGAACAATGGCATCAAGCCATGATTGAAGAACTAGATTCCATCAATAAAAATGAAGTTTGGGAACTGGTTGATCTACCTAATGGAAGAAAGCCATCGGCTGTAAATGGGTATTTTGTAAGAAGTACAAATCAGATGATACCTTAGATAGGTTTAAGGCTCGACCTGTGGCTAAATGTTATACTCAGAAACCTGGTATAGATTTTGTGGACACTTACTCTCCAGTTGCGAAATTCACATCCATCCGAATTCTTATGGCAATTATTGCTAGAATGGATTTGGAACTTCATCAATTAGATGTCAAAACAACGTTCTTAAATGGAGATTTGAAGGAAGACATCTATATGATTCAACCCGAAGGATTTCATGCCAAAGGACATGAAAACAAAGTCTATAAATTAAGAAAGTCATTGTATGACCTTAAACAATCATCAAGACAATGGTATTTAAAGTTCCACCAAGTCATTGTGGAAATGGGCTATAAAATTAGTCCATTAGATCATTGTGTTTACACTTGGAAGTGCCAGGATAATTTTTGTATATTATCACTATATGTAGATGATATATTACTTGCAGGTAATTAAATAGATATGATTAAAAAAATAAAGTTATATCTGGGATCCAAATTTGAAATGAAAGATATGGGAGAGGCATCTTACGTTTTAGGTATTAAAATCACTAGAGATAGAGATGCTAAAAAGCTCTATTTGGATCAACAAAACTATCTGGAGAAGATATTTAAGAGATTTAATATGCAAGATTGTAAGCCAGTTAGTACACCTATTTGTAAGAGAATGATGCTTTCTAAACATGTGTCTAGTGCAGAAGCAAGTCATCATTGATATGCAAAATGTCCCGTATGCTCAAGCAGTCGGAAGTTTGATGTATGCCATGACCAGCACAAGACTTGAGATATGTCATGCAGTTAGATTGGTAAGAAGATATCAATCCAATCTTGGAAAGCAACATTGGATGGCAGTAAAATGAATTATCAGATATCTGAAAGGCACTCAAGGCATGAAACTTTGTTTCAGATTAAATGATCTAGATTTGGTTTGTTATTGCGATGCAGATTTCGCAGGTGACTTGGATGACAGAAAGTCAACGAGTGGTAATATTGTCTTGTTTGGTGGAACGGCTGTTTCTTGGTTAAGTAAGAAACAGGGTTGTGTTGCGAAGTCTACCATGGAAGCAGAATATATATCTTGCATCACAGAGGTAAGTACTGCAATATGGGCAAAACGCTTTATCAACAATTTGAATATAGGTATACCTAGAGAGCCCGTCAATGTGTTTTGTGATAATAAGTCCGCCATCTTTCTGATAAAGAGTGGAGCAAATAGTTTCAAAGGAAAACACATTGATATTAAATATCACTATATACAAGTTAAAGTGGAGAGATGAGAGGTAAAGGTCGACTACATATCCTCTGAAGAGATGGTGGCCTATCCGATGACCAAGGGATTGTCTCTGGAAAGATTCAGAGAGCATGTGACTACAATGGGGTTTATAAAACATCTAGATGTGTTGTAGTGTGAGACGTACGGCGGGCATCATTGTATGATTTCAGGGACGCCTAAAACATGGACAAATTGATGTGACTCTATCTGGTTTTCAAGTACTTGGTCAGTTAAAGATAGAGGGCACTAGCGCGGTAACCAGGTTATAATAAATTGTCTTGAAAGTAAAATTCGTTATAAGCTTCAAGAAATAATTTATATAACACTGTGGCATATAGTGTGGATTTAAGTTGTCATTTGTAACCGGGTACGGATTGTTTTCCTAGTTACTTGGACATGATGTCATTTTACTGAAAAGTAAAATGGTATCAGATAAAGTGGAATGGTGCGCACCAGGTAAAGAAGCCACATATATGATGTTACTCGAAATTTGTTTAAGAGTAATACTTGGGAGAAACAAATCAAAGTAGGAAACCATTTATGTCATTATAATCAAGTGGGAGATGTTGGAATATGATTTATAATGACGTGGTTTTCACAATGCGTGTAATCATGTGTAAAGGTACACCATAACATTGATGTACCAACATACACATGATTGTAGTGTATTAATATATAATAATTAATAAAGTAAATAATATTATTATTTATTTATTAAATATATTGAAAGGATATGTCTGATATAACTAACAGTTATATCCAACGGGAGAAGATATAACTTCTCCTGAAGAGGCATGAGAAGTCTATATAAGACTCATGTCATTGTCAGAGGAATTTATTCCAACATTTTAATCATTCCATTCTTCTCTGAGACATATCTACACACACCATTGTGATCGATAGTCCAATGACATCGGTTTCCGATCCTGTTAGTATCCTCTATAATCTATCAGCGTAGACGTACGTACGTGCATGAAACACATGCAATGGCTTTTCGGCCACAGAATCAATATAATGTCCTCTGCCGATGCGTATGCACGCCGTTCATTCACTTGTATGATTCTGGGGTTACAAATATAATGATTGAGATGACAAAATATTTATGGATTTATGATATTTTCTATCCAAAGTAAATAAATAAATTAAAAAAAGAAGAAAATTTCCCCTGAACTTAATTGTACACCATTGATCATTGTTATTGATTTACTCTTTCAAGTTTAAACTTACATTTTTGGCCAATTTCTCCACTGAATCATTGGAAATTGTCAATTTTTCTCCATACCGACATATTAGCCAAATTGTGTGAACCAAATGATGTGGCAATAAAGAAAGGCTTGAAGATTTATGTTGTATTGTAGTACATTATTCCTCATGCCAAGTGGCTTTATTTATAAAGAAAGAAGTACAATTACAATAGGAATGTAATATTTAGGATTTCAGAATATCCCAATCCATATCTACCTAGGATTTACACAATCACATTTAACACATGTTTATATTATCTACAACACTCCCCCTTGAGTGTGCAAATACTCAAGTAGATATCGCATCAGATCTTCAAGATGATGATAGTTGATGAAGTCGTCTCGTAGGCACGATAGAGAACACTCGAGTCTCATATAGGGAATTTGCATATAAAAAGAATAAAAACTCTCACAAAACCTGGCTATGGTAAAACCCAAGAAGGGACAAAACCCATAGTCTAAGGAGAAAAGTGAGTTAATACAATGTCGATACTTAACATCTTTAAGACGCAAGTAGTAATAAAACACACAAGGGTATGACCAGCCCAGGATGGGTGCTTCGTTAAAACCTAGTCAGGTAACAAAAACCCAATGGGAAAAATGATCCTGATTGTAGGGAAAAAGAGTACATTAAGGTCAAGTGAGTCTACTTCAGGATACTCTCCCTGAGTTCGACAAAACTCCCCCTGAGAACTACAAGTGTAGCAAATGAGAAACTTTTGCACATACCAAATCCTCGAACAAGCTTCTTCAGTAATGACTTCGTGAAGAGGTCAACAAGGTTGTCTTCGAATCGGATCTGCTTGACTTCAATCTTCTGATGCTCATGTCGATGTGATGTAGATGCAATATGCTTGGTGTTGACTTCTTGGATGTATCATGTTATGGTATGGTCGATACATGCGACATTGTCTTCATAGATCGTCGTTGGGACTCAACGAAGGATGAAGAATTACAAGTGCTTCGAATATGCTCCCATGTACACGGGTGGCTTCGTGTATGGCGATGAGCTCGAAGACGTCGCAACTAAGGTCTATTTGGTTGACCTCTAAGATATTGCGGTGTTCCTAACGGTAAAGACATAATCCGTTTGGAAACGTGCCTGGTGCAGAACAGATAGATAGTTTGTGTCAGCGTATCCTACAAGGCAGGCATCATTCCGATAACCAAGGGGTTGTGGTTAATTCTGAGATGCGTAGGGATAGAATAAGCCCAAATCCGTAGTAATGGAAAAACGTCTTTAACACCTATTTGGTGGTAGCGTGTAGGCGCAGTGTTGTATCTTACCAAAAGATCAACAACGAATGAGATGTCATGCATAATGCAATGAGCTAAGTACAATAAAGCGCTAATTGAACTTAGATATAGAACTTCAGGTTCCACAACCTTTCAAGGATCTCATTTGCATCTAACGTATGAACGGTCATGGGTGTACTCAAAGGCACGGGCGAAGCTGCTAAGGAGCGAGGGGGGGTGGTCGCCGGAAAACCTAGCCACTGAGAAGCCCCGAACCCCCTGGAGGCTGGAGACCGCCGGAAATGGAGGAGACCGCAGGAAATGGTGGAGCAGCGCGGTGCTGCAAATCTGGGCTTTTTTTTTTTTTTAAAATCAGGCCAAAACGATGTCGTTTTGGGCCTGGTAAATATATATATATTTTTTTTCAAAACGGCGTCGTTTTAGACTAAAAAAAAAAAAAAAAATCAGATCTAAACGGGGGACCACTGGTCCCCAATCCCCATTTCCAGTTTCCACCCCCCAAACCCCGATCCCCTTTCTCATTCCCAGGCCCCAGCAGCAACCCACCCACCCCCAGTGCACTGTTCATTCATCCCCAACCCCACTCCATTTTTCTTTTCTTGTTCGGTGAGTTGTTGGCCACTAAGGATATCTGCTCCAAATTCTAATCAAGGTAAAATTTTAATTTACTTCAAACCCTAATTGATTATTGAATACAAATTTTTGTTTAATTGATGTAGGATATAGGGTTATACATTATATGGTTGTTGATTATAGATTATTAATTTGAATACTATTATACTACAAATTCCAATTAAGGTAAAATTTTAATTTATTTCAAACCCTAATTGATTATTCAATACAATTTTTTGTTTTTCTACTATAGGACTAAGAGTCTAAGATATATTTGTTTTTCTTTCGTTATACAGTTGCGTAATGGAAAGGTATTATAAGAAACAGTGCTTAAATCCTTCTCCAAATATTCTGGATAGTCATCCTCTTCCTTCAAATATTCCGGGTAGTCCTCCTCCATCTTCAAATATTCCTCCTTCTAGTATTTCGGGTAATGCACAACAAGGTGAGATTAGTGAGTTAGATGAAATATTAGCTAATCTTCATGCAGACCCTGGACTGAGACGTCGAATGCTTGATTATCCACTCAATTATCGTGAAGCAATTCGTAGATACTACCTCCAAAAGGAACCTTGTCAACCTAAATCTCACATCATGCCAAGGAAAGCTAGCGACAATCGATGTTTTATCACAGGTTGGTTTGATCATTTTAAGTGGTTAGAGTATAGTATAGTAAAAGATGCTGCATTTTGCCGTTATTGCTATCTTTTTAAATGTGACTTTGATAGAGCGGGTGGTAGTGGAAGTGATGTCTTCACTGAAAAAGGGTTTACAAATTGGAGGAAAGGACCCGAAAATTTTCGAGTCCATGAGGGAGGTGTTGGAAGTCTTCATAATAAAGCTATGCAACAAGCTAAAGACTTGATGACACAAAAACAACACATTGAAACATTTGTGATCAAGCAAACTGATGAAGCTCGCGTTAATTATCACACTTTATTGAGTGGAGCACTTGATTGCACAAGATGGTTGTTGCGATAGGGTTTGGCTTTTCGTGGGCATGATGAATCTTTGAAATCGAGCAATAGGGGTAATTATATAGAGCTTATGCAATTTCTTGCCGATCATAATGAGAAAGTTAGGAAGGTTGTGTTTGAGAATGCTCCCAAGAATCTCAAGTATACTTCTTCCGATATTCAAAAGGATCTTGTTCGTGCTTGTGCTATTGAAACTATTAATGCAATCACTAAAGATATGGAAGGTACATTTTTTTCTCTCTTGGTTGATGGATCACGTGATGCTTCCACTAAAGAGCAAATGGCGGTGGTATTGCGTTATGTGAATAAAAAAGGAGAAGTAATTGAAAGTTTTTTGGGTGTTCAACATGTCTCCTCTACAACTAGTAGCTCGCTTGAAGAGGCCATTGAGAGATTGTTTGCTACAACGAATTTGAGTATGTCCAAGTTACGAGGACAAGGGTATGATGGAGCTAGTAATATGAAAGGTGAGTTAAATGGTCTTAAAACAAAGATTTTGAACAAATACCCTCAAGCATTTTATATTCATTGTTTTGCACACCAACTCCAACTAGCTCTTGTATTCGTGGCAAAGGAAAATGAGGATGTTGCCAATTTCTTCATCAATGCTAGTAGTTTGGTGAATCTTATTGGATCATCATGTAAGCGTCGTGATGCATTTAGAGAGAAACAACAAGAACAAATTCAGAAAGCTATTGATCTTGGTAATCTTGAAACGGGTAAAGGGTTAAATCAAGAAAGTAGTCTCATGCGTCCATGTGATACACGGTGGAACTCACATTATGGTACTATAGTTAGTATTATTGTTATGTTTGAAGCCGTGGTGGAGGTGGTTGAATGGATTAAAAGTGATCGCAACCAAGATAATCTCGGTGAAGCAACTAGGTTATTCAAAGACATACAAACTTTTGATTTTGCATTTCACCTTTTCTTGATGAGACTTATATTGGGAATTACAAATGAGTTATCACAAGCATTGCAAAAGAAAGATCAAGATATTGTGAATGTGATGGCGTTAGTGGAAGTATGCAAGCAAAGACTACAATCCTTGAGAGATGATGACTTTGGGGATTTGTTTCATGATGTAGAAAAGTTTTGTGAGGAGCATGATATTGTCGTTCCTAACATGGAGGATTTGCATTTCCTACCTGGAAAATCAAGGCGTAAAGCTCCAAAAATCACAAACTTCCATTACTATCGTGTGGACCTCTATTTTCAAGTCATTGATATGCAACTAAAGGAATTGAATGATCGCTTCAATGAGGTAAACACCGAGTTACTTCTTTGTATGGCATGTTTGAGTCCGGTGAATAATTTTGCATCTTTTGACAAAGCAAAAATTGTTCGTTTAGCCCAACTTTATCCTCAAGATTTTGATCATATGGACCTCATGAATCTTCCAATTCAACTTGACAATTACATTCATGATATGAAGATGCATAGTGAGTTTTCATCATTGAGAGGAATTAGTGATCTTGCAAAAGAGTTAGTGAAGAAAGGGAGGTCTGAAAGCTATATGTTAGTGTATAAGCTTCTTACATTGGCTTTGGTGTTACCAGTTGCAACCGCTTCGGTGGAGAGAGCTTTTTCTGCTATGAGGATTGTGAAAACACCATTGCGTAACAAAATGGGAGATCAATGGTTGAGTGATAGCATGCTTGTTTACATTGAGAAAGATGTATTTGCTTGTATTGATAATGAGCCTATTATGCGACGTTTTCATGACATGAAACCTCGCCGGCAACAATTGTAGTTTGTTTGCATTATTTAATTATGGAAAACATTACCATATAAAAAGATTTAGTTGTTGCCATTTTTCTTTAACCTTGCATTCCTTTAAGTTCGCCCCCCACCTCGAGAAATCCTGGCTTCGCCACTGCTCAAAGGCAACACCTTCTGGGTATAGTTCGACTGGTGGACTAGAATACCAACTGAACTATGCTCGAAACTTCGGGTCGAGATGGAAATGAGTTTTCCCAAGATCTTTCATCTCAAATTCCGACTTCAAGTGCGAGGCAGTTTTCTCAAGCTCTTCCAGAATCTAAGTGAGATTTATGTCATCAACATAGACTGCAACTCTAGCAAATTCGGTTTTGTACATACAGGGGCATAGTTTATTCACATATCCCTAACTGATCAAATATTCACTTAAACGGGTATACCACATCCGCTCGGATTGTTCTAATCTGTAAAGTGAAAGCCTCAATTCAATAGAGAGTGTGTTCTGTGGTCTAGAACTATTTGAATCAGTCTATATAAGTCCTTCGGGAACTTTCATGTATATTTCCTGTATCATGATCCTTATAGATACGTTACAACCACGTTCATAAGCTGCATAATCAGTTTTTCGGAAACTACCAAATTGATAAGGTAGCGGAACGTTATGACGTCCATTACAAGGAATAAGTCTCCTCGTAATCAATCCCAGGGCTTTGAGAGAAACCTTGCGCCACAAGGCGTGCTTTGTATCGCACTATTTCATTCTTCTCATTACGCTTCCTTACGAAAACCCACTTGTAGCCAACGGGCTTCACATGTGGAAGTGTAGGAACTACAGGCCCAAACACTTTACGTTTCGCAAGTGAATCAAGTTCGACCTGAATTGCTTGTTTCCAGTTTGACCAATCGGTTCTACATTAACATTCATCAACGGAACACAGTTCGATATTGTCGCTTTTCACTATTTTGGGTAGCTACCATATACGTGAATATTATCGATGATAATCTCATTCCAAATTCCATTAACTCATCCATGCATGCATAATGGACCAAGACTACAGGTCTCGGGATAATCCGGATTAATTTCATGAGGTGGAATGGTTGAGATAGCGAACGAAGAAGGGATTCGTTTTGTGCCATGTTTCTCCACTTCTAGGAAGGTGAATCCTTCGAACCGAGTGATCTGTCGCACTTCAGGATGAGAACAGATTGATTGGCTAGCCGTCAGTGTACCAGGCCGTCCAACAAGGACGGCCAACTGTCCTTCAAGGGCGGCACAACCGTTTTTCAGGGGAGGCACACCCTTCGGGGATGTTGACTCGACGTTTGTTAGATACGTCTATCTTTGCAGGCATGTTTGCAGCTGGTATATGTGATCTTGTCACTGTAGCTAGATCAGAGAAAGCGTTTGGAGCAACACTCTGGAATCTAGAATACAGGGATCAAGATGAGACATAGTGGGTACATCCACGATAATTCGCGTCGTTCTTCAGGAACGTTGACATTCTTATCTCCCCCTAATGGCGGGAAGACTGTCTCATCGAAGTGACAATCCGCAAATTGGCGGTAAGAGATCGCGTGCAAGGGCTCTAAAGAGCTAATTCGAATGAGAATCACAATCAACAAAGATTCACATCCTTCTTTGAGGACCCATATTGGTACATTGCAGCGGCGCAATATGGCATAAGGTACATACCCAAAATGCGTAAATACGAAACATCAGGTTCGTACCCAGGAACCAACTATAACGCTAAAAAGTATCTGGTAACAATGGGCCTCAGACGGACCAACATGGCTGCATACAAGATTGCATAGCCCTAGGCAGAAACCGAAAGCTTGGTGCGTTCACCAAGGTTCGGGTGATCAATTGATAATGCGCTTTATGATCGCTTCTGCGAGGCTGTTTGGGGGTTGAACATGGGGAATTCAATGTTCAATTTCAAACCCAAAAAACATGCAATACTTTATCAAAAACTCTTCGATATAAACTCTCCGACATTATCCAGTCTTCAAGACTTTATAGGATAATTAGGGTGGTGAGCCCTTAAGTAAGAATTGGCCAGAAGTTTAGCAGCAATCTGTATGTGGACAAACATGTGACCATTATGTCGATATATCAACCAAAAACCATATTTACATGGTCCGCATTTTTGGTTGTAATAGTCCACATTATTCCCTTGAATCCATTGTGAAATGAGGGTTATGTAGTAGCTTTGCTAGAGATGATATAAAAATCCAATTTCCCAAACGAGCAGGTTTGGCAAAGGGTGCTTGTAGGCACAAAATCCTTACTTCAGGTAAGGTGATGCGTTGTGTAACATGTTGCATCGTGTTTCGACCTGAATGTCCCAAGTGGTCGTGCCAAAGCAATTAAATTGCTCGAATCACCCGACTTCAGGCTGGCCTATATGTGGCATGTCCCAATTGGGAGGTAGTCCATTGGCCCCAAAACATAGCTTCAGGCTTCATATTTTGGAGGTGATGCAAAGATACTTCACTCTATTTTCTACTGTGGTTTTCATGATCATTGTTCTCTCGAATATCCTTATGACTCAATGACGTTCTTCTGGAACGGAGAATATAAGGCCTCTTAATAGTAATTCAGTACCATTAATACAACGAGGAGTAGTGCCAATGCCCTTAATCAGGTTAGGTAGACCTGAATTCGTTGCTAGAGGGGTGATTTAGGTATGAAGTTAGTGTGCATAGTAGCACGTTCATCCAGACAACTAACTTCCCAACATTTTATACCTTATCACATGTTAATTGAATTCGGTCACATGTATAAGAAACATGATTCAATTAACTCATATTCGAGGACAATATCCATAATAATATCCAAAAAATTTAAAACAAATACCAAAACAAATCATCCAAACAAAAAAAAGGAAAAATTGTTCAAAACTTTAAACCAAAAGATAGGGGGGTTCGGCCAACATGGCCTTCCATGTCAAAATTCTGCTTTTCCATATGTGTTAGGTGAAGCAAAATTAGTCTCACAGATGGACTACGAGAATGGTACTCCTCAACAACTTTAGTAAGGGCATAAATAAGTGCATAACCAATAACCAATAATCTATTCCATCAAAACAGAAGTAGATTTTGCACGGTTGAGGTGCGGGAATATTGTCCCTTATTCTTGAAGTTTTGGGTCTTCGTTGCCAAGGGATCACATGTTTGGTCGTGATGCCACCCCCTTGGTTGCCCCTGATTCTACCACTATTTAGTACTCTCCAGCCGAAGAAGGATGAGTAAATTCGGTAGGCATCTGCTGAAACAAAGCCTTAATTTTGGTACACCTTTGCTGAAGCAGAGCGTAGCCTTCGGTACATCCCTGCCGAAGAAGGGCATGCCGTTCGGTAGACTTTAGCCGAAACTGTCTATACCGTTCGGTAGACTTCAGCCGAAACTATCTATACCATTCGGTAGGCTCCAGCCGAAGTTGGGTCACACCATTCGGTACCTCCCAGCCGAATCACTGAGGTGCCGCTTTCACTGTTGTGCTTTTCAGTGAGCAATGTGGTAGTAATCAGATTCGAGAACTTAAAGAACCTCCACTTTCTACAATGCTTCTTCAGGAGCATTTTAGAGGCATGGAAGGACGAGAAAATCTTCTTAAGTCAAAACTCAATCGGATTCTAGAAACTTCAGAATTGTACCTATTCACGGATGGGGTTCAATCATGTCTTGGGTCAGGCAAGATATGTTAGCTCTATCCACGTCATTGTTGGCTTCAATGTTTCTCAGCTTCTCGGTAGTCAAGTGGAGCTTCACAACTTGTGCCCACATAAAGTAGTTTCTCCTAGAAACCTCCAAGTTAGTGAAGTCGAACTTCTTACGGTTCGAAAATCCACTGGATGGAGGGAACAAGATTGTGGTTGGTGCTTATGGGAAATAAATTCTCCATAATCATAAAAATTAGAACATTCGGGTTCTAAGACATGGTTTGGTTTAAATTTTCATGAAAACTACGGGTTTCATGGGTATTTATTTTTTAAGGAAACTTCGGGTCGACACTTATTCGAAGCTTCGGGTTTGAATTTATGAACTTCAAGTTCATATATACCTGCAAGCAAACACAATATATATAGAACAAAAAAATAAAATTTAACATATATTGTGAACGAGCTGTTACAACCTGTCCCAAAATTTTATGTTAAATTACCAAAATACCCCTAGTACTTTCGTTGACTTTTTTGAGACGACTTGTGGAAATTATTTTCTGTACATATTCAAGTAGTACTCATCGATACGAACACGTGGACGCAAGCGGAACTCAATTTGGAGTTAAAATGAACGCTTTACGAAACTTTAAAGTGTAGGGGCATTTTAGTAATTTTCACACCCGTATGGTAATTAGGGTTTTTGGGATTTGGGTTGGCTGCTGTGCAGCAATTCTTCTCCCTCACCCTTCACGATCTCTCTCTCTCTCTTTCTCTCTCTCTCTCTCTCTCTCTCTCTCTCGGCCAAAACCTCACAAAACCACACCGAAACCCTAGGTTTTTGTTGAATCACAAAACCATTGAACCGCCACACAAAACCATTACCATTACGATCGTCTCGTCATTTTTGACGAGACTGTGATTTCAAAATTCCCAAACTCGAACCCAATCAGCCAAACCGACATCAGAACGGAAATGGCAAACTACCATTCAAGCTTTCGTACAATCCCGGCTTAGGTAAGCCTCGAAACAATTTCCATTGGTTTTATTATGTTCAGTAGGTTCAAATCGATATAAGGAACGTGAATTTTGGTGCAGTTTTGAAGGAGAACGGAATTAGGGTTTGTCTGAAGCTTTCCGGCCAATTTCAGGCCATCTCCAGCCATTTCTCGGGCCCCAATTTGGTATGAAAATATCTACTCGTCAATACCTTCATTTTGATATATGGCACGTTAAATTTGGCCAAGGAATGAAGAAGTTATGAGTTTTCAAAGTTTTGGAATAAATCGGTGAATTTTTCCAGAAATCCGGCGAACTAGGCGGCGGAGGACGGCGGCGCCGGCGGCGGCTCTGGTGACCGGAAAAAGGTTGAAGGTGACAAAATATTCCGTCACGGTAACGAAATATTCCTGACAGCGTCAGAATATTCCGTCAGAAAAAGGTATATTCCTTTAAGTTTGACTGACGCCGTCGACTTTAACGGCGCTGACGTCAGCATGCGTGTGAGATGACGTCAGTAGGCGCGTGCCGGTGCGTGGTGGCGCTTGCGGCTGCGGCGGGAAGGTTTTCGGGCCTCGAAAATCGTGTTTCGAGCCCGTTTTTGCCAAAATAATATTATTTTGGGTTCTTTTTATTAAAGGGTTTTAATTATTTATTTAGGGGATGTTTTTAACATTGTTCCCTAATATTAAATAGGTAATCCTACGGCTAGGCGCTCCGAGGACAGCCACACCGAGGGGGATTATACTCCCAAATACTTGTGAGTGGACTTTTGTTTTATTAAATGATTTTTGTGCTATTAAATAATTATGGCTTGATATAATTATGATTTTTAAGTGATTTTTGAGGCATGAGTATTTATGGATATATATTATGAAATGGTTTATACTATGATTTCGCTTATGCATAAATACATTGGTATTTTATATATGGTTCCAAATGAATATAACTTTTTATGCAAGGTTGAAATATTTGGGAAATTATGAAGTATACGATATTCTTCACTTTTACACATGATGTATATATGTATGTTTTCAAACACACTTGGTATGCTTTCACTACGTTGTAGTACCGTCTCATGGCCGTAGGACAAGTCTCACATGTTTGGGTCACCCGCACTGTACTCTAGGGGTATTGTCCGGTAAATACCTTAGTGCAAGCTTGTCTTACGTTTATGTTTATTTTTGGGGAAAAGGCCCCACGACGTAAGGACTCGGGTGTGACGCGCTATTGCGCAAGTGCTTACATGTGTGTGGTACTAGGAGTACAAATTGATTGATAATGTAAAGTGCTTGTACAGGGATTGAGATGATGTTCCTCAACACGTACATGGGTGATTGCACATATACCCTGTGTTGGTTTTCTCTATTATATCTAATGACCTATATTGCAGCATAACTTTTGGAGACTTATAAATGGTTCTAGACGGATTACACTTTGAGATTTATTTTCAGTTATACATATAAAGTATGTTTTGACTTATACTACAGTAGTATAATTTTACACCTATACTGGATTTCAAACAGAGGGTTACTACGTTGAAAAGAGAAAAGTATTTAGAAAACTTTTATTTTTCGTCCACTCACACCTTTTGTTTTTGCGCCCCCTTCAGGACCTAGTGATAGAACATCTGGTGAAGTCGAGGCATATGAGTGGCAGCTCTAATTCTCTTCCCGACCATGCAGGGTTTGTTTTTATTTCATTTTCTTTAATAATATCCATCCCTGTTATGAATAAAAATTCTAGGAACTTGACTTTATGTTTTGTTTATGTTGCTTCAATTTAGTACGCTCTGAACCTTGTGCATATTGGTATTATTTCTGCAAATTATTTAATGGTTTAAGTTGAATAAACTAAGTGTTGTCATGCATTCAATGGCTTCGTCACTTACGAGTGTCGGCCAGCACGCTCGAACTTGGTATCCAAGTGGGTATCGAGGGTGGGGTGTGTCACGAGTAGTTAAACATAGGTCTACGGGACCTTCGGGATGTGAAAATATGACCCAAATAATTTTTGGTGGGTCGTGGTTGGAGCTGCAGGCCCAACTAACAGAGGCTGGGCTGCTGGCCAGCGAAAAAAAAAATTGGCTGAAAAGCCTAGCCTAGCAGGGGCTAGTTTCGTGGGCTAGAAGCCCTAAGCCCATCAGGGCTGAGGAGAGACGAAAACGGGCTGCAGGGGCCCCGGACCCAACAGCTGGCTGGGGAGGGAGGTGGGCTGGCCTAGCAGAAGGGCCAAGTGGTGTAACGGGCCGAGAGAAGAGAAGCCCAATAGCCTGGGCTGGGCTGGCCCTGGGCTGAGCTGGAGATGGGGTCGGTTCAGCTGCTGGCCGGCGGCTAGGCTCCAATTAGGTTTTTTTTTTTCTTTTTTCTTTATTAAACAAAAAAACAAAAAAAAAATTTCAGTAAAATATTTTTTCTTTTTTTGAGAAAAAGGAATTTTTGTGTTTTTTTGCAGAAAAGCGAAAAAAAAAAAAAGAAAAAAAACCCTTAATTTTTCCTTCGTTCACATGATCATCAATTCACTTAATATATGACAGATATATTAAATGTAGATGCGAACACAATATTTGCAGAAGATCAATAATTCTTTAAATTCAGAAAATTGGGTTATGCATCATGGTGAAGGTTCATGCAATCATGTCTGACAAAATATCGACAATCAAGACCGTGTTTTAGAGGAACCTGGATTGCTGATGATAATTGTTGAACAATTTGTTTGCAGAATTGCCTTCAATTCCGGATTTCCATCATCAATGCGTTGAATCTCATTCAAAATAACGGGGGGAAAATTGAATCAATAGCAAGTATATTAATTCAATAAAATAAAAAATAAATCAAAGTAAGAATTATTGAAATTAATACTCCCCATGATTGAAGATGGCCAAAACTCCGGTATAATTCTCTTGAACACAGCAGAAAGAGCGTGCTGATAACGTGTTGTGGACTATTTTATAAAGGGTGCGGCAAAGAGAAGAATACAGAGAAAATAGAGAAAGGCTTGAGGAATTATATTGTATTGTAATACATTATTCTTCATGCCAAGTGCCTTTATTTATAGTGAAAGAAGTACAATTACTAAGAATGTAATCTTTAGGATTTCAGAATATCTCAATCCATATCTACCTAGGATTTACACAATCACATTTAATACATGTTTATATTATCTACAACAAGTTGTTACTTTTCGTATCTTGAATTGTGACATTTTTAATGAAAGGTTGGATGAAACGTGGAAACCATGACCGATGCAAGTGGGAAATTTATCATCTATAACAATTTAAGGGAATTGGTTTAAATAAAAGTTTAAGGAGAAAGTCCACAAAAGAGTAGAAATAGGAAAATCAGTAGAAAAAATGATCCACAAACTTCTACATAAACATGAGTGTACATGGAACAAAAAAAAAGAGTGAAAATCATTTACAGTCGGCAAAATACTCTCTACCTTAACGGTCTCGTAGTAATAGTTGCACGATTTAACTGACATCACTTTTACCAAAAAAGTAAAGTTTGGCTTTATTTAAGTGGAGTTGTTGTTTCTTTAGAAGTATCAACCATCGGTTATGAGAGCAAGGGCATTGCCCAGTAGTTATACACTCTATGCTTGGTGGTCGTGACTACCCTTTTTCCAATCAGATTGGAGTGAACACAAACATGCGCTCAGCCAAGTGATGAGGTAATATTAATTGGAAGCTTGTTTTCTTAATTTATGATACAAGATATTAATTAGTTGCAGAATTAGTCTGAATTATCTTTCTTAGAAATGGAGTGCTTTTGCTATAACCTTGATATTCATGTTTACAGTTGCGCCCGACTCTTTTACTTCTGCAGAACCCTAATAAATCCTGGTATGCATTTAACAGCAGACTTCGTTCGTTTATTATTCGGTTTCTGGTCCTTGATGTTCACCATTGATTGGAGATTATTTTCATGACATTGTTCATTTATCACTAATGAAATGAAGCAGACAAATATCAATGGTTCCAAATTTAAACATTGTTTAGCAGTTGACTGCACTGATAAACATCTCATCTATGGTTCCAAATTTAAGCAAGCAAGAAAATTCTTGATAGGAGTATTAGATTATTAAGCAATTAGGTTTATTTTATTTAGCTATAGGGAATTTGTAAATTTAGGTCGTATGACTGCTCTATTTAAAGTATTGTATTATGTGTTCTATACATGTAGTCTTTTTATCGTGTAGCCGTCTTAGCAATAGGTGTCTTCTTCTTTCTTTTAATTAGTCTTTGATTTGTTACTAAGAGGAGGAAGAGGAATTATTCAAGTTAGTTTAGTAGTTAGACATTTGAAATGAATTCTTAAGATTAATTAAAAGTAAAGTAACTGATGTTAAGGGGATGAGATTTGTGCCAAAACTCTCTCTGCCTACCCTCTGCCTGCACTTTGGTGTTGACAAGTGTCCTTTTAGTTGATAGCAAGTTAACAAAGTTAGTTTTATTTAATTAAAAACCAAAAACTTCAAAGTGCAGATAGAGGGTGGGTACTGGGTAGAGTGAGTTTTGGCACAGTAGATCTCATCCCGATGTTAAGAGTGTTAAGCAAGAAGGAAATCAAGAAGCAGAATGAGCAATTACAAACAAATGATTTCATTAATAGAGAGAAATCGATATGTCAGTACTAATTTATTTCCTTACCCTTCAATAGTGTAACATATTGTTTATTAAAAAAAATTAAACAACCAATTATTGATTCCATAATCCACTATTGACCAGGAGGCCAACAAATTGTTATTTCAACCAAAAATATTTCACATTTGGTTTCTTCTCCCTACAAAATACTTAGTAGTAGGAGGTCCACTATGTGTTTGGTAGTTACTAAGTTCCCATCCAGCTTCCATATTATGCCAAACAAGCATTAATCCGGTGTCAATACCAAAATATATGAAGATAGTAATGGAGCCACCCAACCAATATCTTCCCTGTAATAAATTGTAGTATATATGTGCTTTTTTTCGCTTGCTAGCTGTGCTTCCTTTTGTAGCCTGTTTTGAGGGATTTTGGCCTTTTGGTTATGTCGGCAGTAGCTGTTTTGCTGCTTCGTAAGAGCCTTGGTGTCAAGGATTGAATAGGATTGGATAGGAGATCTCACTAGGACTTCCACTCCAATCCAATTGAATCCAATCGTAGACACTAAACGAGGCATAAACTAATTTTGGTCGAAGAGAACAAATGATTAAGCTTTGTTTGTTAACATTAATAACAAACGCCATGGTTATTTTATTGATCGCCTCTAATGTTTTTAGGGAATTTATGGACACAATCCTAGGCATATTAGGAGGAAAGGACTCAATACATCCTTCCGGAAACCGCAAGGTTGACGAAGATCAGATTCCGGACCTGTCTGTGAGTCTAAACTTAAGTAGTTGCTACCCATCCCGGACCTGTCTGAGACTCTAAACTTAAGTAGCTGCCACCCATCTTATGGTAGGACTGATCTTCTTGTCGATTGTTGCCCTCCGGTAAGTTTAGGAGAAGAGGCCATCAACGATTTTGAGTTTCCTGATCCTTCAACGCCCTTGCGAGTTCGAAGACCAGCTCATCACATCAATGATGAATATATTGCCAAGTACAAAAGGGCCTTAATTATCATGAAATCCTTCCCACGCAGTGATCCTCGGAGTTTTAGTAGTCAAGTAAATGTACATTGTATCTATTGCACTGGTGCTTATAACCAGCCGGGTAACAATCTTCCTGTCGATATCCATAGGAAATGGTTCTTTTTTCCTTGGCACCACATGATGCTCCATTTCCACAAGCAAATAGTCGGAAGTCTCATTGGGGACGACACCTTTGCTCTTCCGTTTTGGAATTGGGACTCCCCTGATACAATGACAACTCCTGGATGGTACATGAACGAGCCTTTTTTTGACGATCAACGCGATGTTTCTCACTTTCCACCAAAAGTTTGGTGATTTGAACTTCCTTGAGGACAATGACAATGAACCAGAACAGATTTATTTAAACTTGGCATTTATGTATAAGCAGGTCGTATCTGGTGCAAAGAAACCAGAGCTGTTCATGGGAGGCCCCTATATGGCAGGTATAGAAGGTGTTTCTGATGGTCCTGGCACTGTTGAGCTTGCACCTCACAACACAATGCATAAGTGGGTAGGTAGCAATTTCCAACCGGAAAGGGAAGATATGGAGGCATTCTATTCAGCAGCTCGGGACCCTACGTTCTACGCACATCATACAAATCTAGACCGTCTTGGGCGGTGTGGAGGGGAGTTCACAAATTCGACTTGGACAACATGGATCTCGATTGGCTCAACTTTTCATTCTACTTCCACAATGAGAATTCCCAGCTTGTGAGAATCTATGTTGTGACGTTCTCAACTGATGAATTTTAAATCTTAACTGTTTTGTATTTCATAGAGAACAATTTACACAAGTATGCTTACATATAGAAGAGAAAGAAGCAACAACCAGTTACCCGAGCAACCCCTAGTGACTGGTTAAACCTAAGCTTAATCTAATCCTTAAATCAAGGAAATTACACCAATATCGAGACACAGCATTAATCAGTCACTAATCAGTCATCTTCCTTTAATTAAGGAAAGATGACTTTTACAATCTGCTGGATAAACTAGTACAGCTCAACACTAAATCAGAAAGTCAGTGCAGCAATAACCCAATGGTTACAAGACGAGTGTGCAAGCAACCCGATGGATACTTGACTATCCCGATGGCAACCCGATGGATACTTGACTAACCCGATGGTAACCTGCTGGGTACTAGACTAACCCGATGAGTGTGTAGCTATTTATTTTATGTATTTCAACACTCCCCCTCAAGTTGGATCGAGGAGGTTAATAGATCCAAGCTTGCTCAAGAGACGATGAAGTTGAACTGATGACAATGGCTTGGTGAAAAGATCTGCGAGTTGTGCATGACTTCGCGTGAAAAAAGTCCTGATGACTTGAGATTGAACTTGATTTCGAATGAAATGGCAATCCACTTTAATATGCTTGGTTCTCTCGTGAAACACAGGATTAGCAGCAATGTGAATAGCTACATGATTGTCACACATAAGGGACATAAGTGCAAAGCTAGGAAACCCTAGGTCTGAAAGCAGACCTTTAAGCCATATCAGTTCGCATGCTATAACAGCCTTCGCTCGATATTCAGCCTCTGCACTAAAGCGAGCAACTACCTGTTGTTTTTTGCTCATTCAGGTGACAAGATTTCCACCAACAAATGTACAGTAGCCGGTTGTGGATTTTCTGTCAACTTCATTTCCTGCCCAGTCTGCATCAGTGTAACCAGTAATAGCAGTAGACTGATTATTCTGCATAATAATCCCTCGACCGATGTAACTGTTGAGATATCATAAGATCCTCTTAACAATATGGAGATGCTGCACAGTGGGGGAATGCATGAATTGACTGACCATGCTGACTGCATAGGTGATATCTGGTCGAGTGATTATGAGATAAATGAGTCTACCCACCAGTCTTTGATAGTGCTTCACATCATGCACAACCTCTCCATCAATGTTGAGCTTCAATTTACAATCAACAGGTGTAGTGGCAGGTTTGCAGTCGTGCATTTTTTCTTCCTTGAGAAGATCCATCACATACTTTCGTTGGTGAAGAAACAGCCCTTTTGAGGATGTTGCCATTTCTATTCCTAGAAAATATTTCAACTTTCCCAAATCCTTGATTGCAAATGTTTGATGTAGTGACTACTTCGGGTCTGCAATCTCAGTAGCACTATCCCCAGTGATAATCAGATCATTAACATAGATAAGAACCACTAGCTTCCCCTTGCTACCAGTGCGAACAAACAAAGAGGAATCAACATTATTGCGTGTAAAACCAATCTTTGTCAACACTAAGCTGAGTTTGGCATAACAAGCTCGTGGTGATTGCTTCAATCCATATATTGCCTTGTGCAGTTTGCAAACCATGTTATTCCATCGACTCTCAACAGCCTTTTTTCCTGGTGGAAGTTGAACAAGACTCCAAGTGCATTTATCTTCCAGAGCTCTGAGCTCTTCTGCCATTGCTTGTTTTCATTGTGGAAGAAGGGCTGCTTCCTGAAAGGTCCTTGGTTCACGGTGCTCATCAAGAGCACTCATGAAAGCAACATGTGATGATGACAATGCACTAAGACTATACGTGACTGGATATCGTGAGACATAAGTCATATAGTCTTGTAATCTTGCTGGAGGTTTTCTTGCTCGAGGTGGGTTTCTTCTAATTACTTGAGGCTCCTGATAATAGGTTGTCTCCTGATTTCTTGCACTGCTGTAAGGTTGATCTGAAGTGGTTGATTCATCTTGGGATTCTCTCAGCTCATGTAGATCAATAATTGAATCTTCTTGCACCACTGGTTTTCATCTATGGACTTTAATTGGGCTTGCAAAGCTTGAGTATTGTTGGAATTTCTGCACAAGTAGTAAAGTCCATTTATGAAGACCCCTTCACCAATCATCTTCTTGGTGAGAACATCCTGAAACATTACATTATTAGGTGAGAAAATTGCACGACAGTTTAGGGTGTTTGTGATTTTTCCAATGGACAACAGTTGGAAAGGAAAGGATTGTACATATAGGGCAGTGGAAGGTGTTTTGTTTGAAAACAAGTTGATTTTTCCTGTGCCTAAAACCAGAACAGTTTTTCCATTTGCAACTGACACATGTGACGGACTCGAGAAAAATGTAAAACTATGCAAATTTTTTATTTTGTTTGTCATATGATCAGTGGCTCCTGAATCGATTATCCAACAATCATTTTCAACACTAGTTAATAAGGCAGTGGAGAAGGCGTTGAGAATACATGGTGCCTCGTTACTTGGTACCCTCTGATTTCCAGAAAGGAATCCAGCAAATTTTTCCAACATAGCTGTGTGCGTGTCTCCTTCATCATTAAAACCAGGTGAAGCACCTCTACGTCCCTTACCTTGTAGGTAGATAGAAAACTCATTGATGAGAGTTAGTGGATTGGTCATGAAGTCAGCTGACCCATGGGGTGTGGAAGAAGAAGATTGAACCGCAGCAAGTTGAGCCTTGAAGTGAGTTTGCTGTGAAGATCTTGGTATGATTTTTCCTTCTTTGGTAAACTTGGGTTTAAGTTCAAGATGAAGTTCCCAACACTTTTCTTCGATATGCCCAACAACATTGCAATATTTGCATTTTAGATGTGGGTTTCTGCCCTTGTACACCTTAGCTTCAGTGTGCTCGGAATGTGAAACATATGCTCGAGATTCTGTCATTCTTGGGCCATGCTCAACGTTCATTACCTTTTTCCGTGCTTCTTCTCTCTAAATGATTGCACAGACATTGTTGAAAGTGGGCAATTCTTGACTCATCAAAATGTGACTTCTCAAATCTTCATAATCTGAGCTCAAGCTTCCCAACAATTGATAAATTTTGTCTTCCTCATCTCTTTCGAGTAGAATGGCAGGATCTGTAGTGTGTGGAAGATACAAATCTAGCTCATTCCACAGGGTTTTGAGCCTTCCAAGATGTTGGACAAAGGATTTCCCTTCTTGCTGAAGACTTGCAGTGTCTTTCTTCAGTTGAAAAACTAGAGCATAGTTGTTTTGATTTCCATACATGTCCTTCAAGCCTTTCCACAGGTCTTGAGAGGAATTTGAGTAACTGAAAATCTCAACTATATGCTTTTCCATGGTGTTAAGTAGAAGAGACATGACCAGTTGATCTTTGCACAGCCAAGCACTGTACGAAGGTGATGAGATGTCTGGAACTTCCAAGCTTCCATTTACAAACCCTAATTTTCCCTTTCCTCCAAAAGCTAGTGAAACAGCTCGGGACCAAGGCAAATAATTGAACTCATTCAATAAGATTGAACACAAATGTTGATTGGTGTTTACCTCAATATATGCGACATCTGAGTAGGTAACATTTGAGGGAGAGACATTAGAGTTTTCCCCCCTAAGATTCACAGACGCCTCTTCAGCCATGTTTTAGCTTTGAAGAGATGATTTGCATTAGAAAACAAGATAGAGTCAGGTTACAAATGAACCTGCTCTGATACCATGATGAATTTTAAATCTTAACTGTTTTGTATTTCATAGATAACAATATACACAAGTATGCTTACATATAGAAGAGAAAGAAGCAACAACCAGTTACCCGAGCAACCTCTAGTGATTGGTTAAACCTAAGCTTAATCTAATCCATAAATCAAGGAGATTACACCAACATCAAGACACGGCATTAATCAGTCACTAGTCAGTCATCTTCCTTTAATTAAGGAAAGATGACTGTTACAATCTGCTAGATAAACCAGTACAGCTCAACACTAAATCAGAAAGTCAGTGCAGCAATAACCCAATGGTTACAAGACAAGTGTGCAGGCAACCCGATGGATACTCGACTAACCCGATGGCAACCCGATGGATACTTGACTAACCCGATGGTAACCTGCTGGGTACTAGACTAACCCAATGAGTGTGTAGCTGTTTATTTTATGTATTTCAACATCAACACTACAAAGCTTCGGTCTGTTTATCAAAAGATTGATCTTCCATGGTTGAACTTGTGTCCGAAGCCTTCTGATCCGACCAAAATTGCCAATCCTGCACTAAACATAAGAGAAAACAAAACCATGTTGCAATCACCGTGTGAGCGTATATTATCTGCAGAGTTTGGACCGAGCGGACGAAATCTTGAGAGTTAGATAACGGTGAAGGTGCACAAGTCCAAAAACAATAGAAGAAGGCAAGAGAAAGACGAGGAGGAAGAGGTGCTGGTTGTTCATGGAATTGATGTCCAAAGTGATGAGTATGTCGAATTTGATGTGTACATAAATCTAATGGACCCCGTTTTCGAGGGAATTTGTAGAAACCTGTGTGCACATACCTCATGGCAGAAGAGATAGTAACAGAGATCGAACTTAAGTTGGGGATCTCAGATTTGGAGGCAGATGGAGATGAAAGCATTTGGGTGACATTGATACTAACGACTACATCATGCTCTTGCACAATAATTGATGGAATTCGGATTGAATACATGAGATAAATATGTTGAAGGTTTTATGGACTAGTTATATATAAAGATTGATGTGAATGTATGTAAGACCCATATTTATACAATTGTTTAAGCGATAGTCAGTGAGTAAGTCTATTTGTATTATGTAGTAAGTGGAAGAAAAATGAGACATGGCATGAATATAAGTGAGAAGTTCTAAATAATAAGGCTAGTGAGAATGTGGCTCACATTCCTCTCTCTAATTTAGAACTTGGTGGCTTTAGAGTTGCTCCAATGCATTGGAAATCAAAATATCAAATTTAGTGCATATTCGACATTGTTTTAGAACGGCTACAAGCGCTAGATAACCAATAATGATTTTACTGTTAGTGTAAATAATTTTTCTTTTTAGTTTTTAAAGGATGAGCCACTGCATAAGGCTCAAATGTGGTAAGGGCTCCTCTTTTATCCATTATTTCCAAAACCACCTTAATGGCTCCACTTGGGTTACAAGCTCACGTGATAGAGCTCGGTGTTAGTGTAAATATTATTGGCACTCCAAAAATATTATCGTCCACTCTTGTCTGTACAAAACTTTCTTTGTGTTTTTATAAATTTTAAGTGGATGACGACTTTTTTTTAGAGTAGCAATAATAGTTTGCATTTGAAAAAACTATCAAAAAGCTATACTTACTATTGCAATGAGTCAATCTTAATGTGCACTCCATTGGATCTTCTGTCCAAAAACAAACAAAAACTACAACACATTAGAAGTGATTCGTGCACACCTTATTTATTTTTGTACAACAACACCCCTCAACCCCTACCCACCCACACATTGTTTTTATTTTTTTCATTTATATAATATATATACACATATAAGCGATAATGAAAGAGGAAAAATTGAGTACAATGATAAATACTCTTAACAAACTAAAGTACAAAACACTTTGCGGTTTACACATTGTGTTAGGAAAGAAGGCTTGGCTCCTTAAGATTAAGGAGGATTTTCTCTTCAATTCACTTAATGGCCGATTAACAGGGTTTCATGCTTATTGACACACCCCACCCTCGATACCCACGTGGATACCGAGTTCGAGCGTGCTGGCCGACACTCGTAAGTGACGAAACCATTAAATGCATGACAACACTTAGTTTAAGTAAATTAAATTACCATAAAGTTGCGGAATTCAATGTCAATATGCACATGGTTCAGAGCTTACTAATTCGAAATAGCGGAAACCAAATAATGAATCAAGTTCCTAAAATCTCTATCCATAACAGGGATGGATATTATTAAAGAAACTGAATAACAGAAAAGATAAATCCCTACATGGTCGGGAAATGGGATCAGAGCTGCCACACGGATGCCTCGACTTCGCCGGATACTCTATCACTAGGTCCTGAAGGGGGCGCAAAAACAAAGGTCTGAGTGGACAAAAATAAAGTTTTCGAAATACCTTTCTCTTTTCAACATAATATCCCCCTATTTGAAATCCCGTATAATTGTAAAATCATACTATCATAATATGTATCAAAATGTACTTTATAAGTATAGCTGAAAACATATATCAATATAAAATCTGAAGGTAACAAGTCATATTTCCAATAGGTCATTTCAACATATGTACCAATAATATCAATTGTATAGATATAGGAAAACCAACACAGGGTATATAGGCAATCACCCATGTACGTGTTGAGGAACAGCCTCTCAATCCCCGTACAAGCACTTTACGTTATTCAAATAAATTGTACTCCTAGTACCACACACATGTAAGCACTTGCGCATTTGTGCGTCACACCCGAGTCCTTACGTAGTGGGGCCTTTTCCCCAAATACAAACATAAACGTAAGACAAGCTTGCACTAAGGTATTTACCGGACAATACCCCTGGAGTACAGTGCGTGTGACCCAAACATGTAAGACTTGTCCTACGGCCGTGAGACGGTACTACAACGTAGTGAAAGCATACCAAGTGTGTTTGAAAACATACATATATATCATGTGTGTAGATATAAGGAGCAATATCCCTCTCATAATCCCCAAATATTTAATATCGCATAAATAATATTTCCTCTCAAAATCATATATCAAATACCAATATATATTTACGCATAAGTGAGATCATAGTATAAACCATTTCATAAAATATATTCATACTTTTGTACAAAACCACAATCACCATTTAAACCCATTTCATAAAGCACATATATATACATATAGAGAAATATATATATATATATATATATATATATATATATATATATATAAAATATCACAACACCATTTCATAACATATAAATTCATGCTTCAAAATCATTTCATATAATAAAACTATCCAAATTATAAATATTTTAAAGCATGGAAACCATTTAATAAAACAAAAGTCCACTCACAGGTGATCGGGAGTGAAATCTCCCTCGGTGTTGCCCTCCTCGAAGTGTGGCGCCGAAGAATTACCTATTTAATATTAGGGGAAAAATTAGAACTTCCCCAATATAAATTAATATAGGCCCTATAGAAAAATATTCCAAAAATAATACTATTTTGGCGAAAACGGGCTCGAAAAACAATTTCCGGGGCCCGAAAACCCTACCGCCGCCGTCCACCGCCGCCGGCGCCGCCGTGCGCTGCCGCACGCGCCGGGAAACGGTCGAATGCACCGCCACTCGCCGGGAGGTGGCCTCACGCGCTGGCACATGTTGCCACGCGCTGGCACGTGTCTCCCACACGCGGTTGACGTCAGCGCCGTTAGTTTTAACGGAATATACCTTCTGGACGGAAAATTCTAACGCTGTCAGGAATATTCCGTTACCGTTGACGGAATATTCCTTCTTCTTCCTCCTCTCGCCGGTCGCCGGAGCCGCCGTCCTCCGCCGCCTGGTTCGCTGGAATTTCTAAAAAAATATCGATTTAATCCCAAAACTTCAAAAATTCATAACTTCTTCGTTCTTTGGCCAAATTCAACGTGCCATATATCAAATTGAAGGTATTGACGAGTAGAATATTTTATACCAATTTGGGGCCGGAAAAATGGCCAGAGATGGCCTGAAATTGGCCGGGAAGCTTCGGGAAACCCTAATTCCGTTCTCCTTCAAAACTGCACCAAATTCGACGTTCTTTATATTGATTTGAACCTACTCAATCCAATAAAACCAATGGTAATGGTTTCGAGACTTACCTATGTCGGGATTGTACAGAAACTTGAATGGCAGTTCGTCATTTTCGTTCCGGCGTCGGTTTGGACGATTGGGCTCGAGTTTGGAAATTCTAAAATCACAGCCTCGTCCAGAATGACGAGACGATCATGATGGTATGGATTTTGGGCAACGGTTCGACGGTTTTGTGATTTGTCCAAAGGTTAGGGTTTGTGTAGTTTTGGAAGTTTTTGGCCGAGAGAGAGAAGTGGGAGAGAAAGAGAGATAGAGGGGGAGAACGTGCAGGAATGAGGGGAAGGGTTGGCTGCACAGCAGCCAGCCAAAAACCGTAATTTACCTACGGGGTGGAAATTACTAAAATGCCCCTACACTTTAAAGCTTCATAAAATGTTCGTTTTAACTCTGAATTGAGTTCCGCTTGCGTCCACGCGTTCGTATCGACGAGTACATCATGAATATGTAACGAAATAAATTTTCACAAGTCGTCATGAAAAGTCAACGAAAGTCAACATTGACCACTAGGGGTATTTTGGTAATTTCACATAAAATTTTGGGACGGGTTGTAACACTTATGATTGAAATCGTTCATATTATAAAATCACTATGTAAATATCATCTCTAAAACTAAGGTTGTTTAGTAAATCAACTGTAGCAAATAGATAGACGGTTTATAATTCCTTTACTAAATCAGTCTATCTGTTTTTATACATTTGGATGACCAAAGTATCTCATATTCAATTGATTTTTACGAGAGATAATCTTTACAGAGCTTTTTACAATATGAACAGTTGCAATCATAAGCATAAAGTTTTATGAATCGGCTACATAGGGAATTGAGGTAGAATTCTATAGTGTTAGGACCTCAAAAAGAAACCTCCCCGTGAATAAGAAATGGGCCTGAACATCGGCCTTTTCAGCTAAGTAATGATCATTTGAAGCCCATCTCCAGCAATTCTTAGCCCACAATTGGAAGGCAATCAAGGCACTGTTCCGCCCTATATATACTAACAACACGAAGGAAAACCTAATTCTCCAATCTGCTTCTTCGTCTCCTCCCTCCAACCTATTCACCCACTTTTCTCAGCTAATCCCTGTTCGCGTCTGGGTAATATTTATAATTTTGCTTTATTAATATGGTTTGTAGGAGGCAGGTGCGATGATGATGAGAAATTTATAATCTCGTTAATCTGATCTTGTATGAGGAGAAACTATCTCATCCATTCATAATCTTTCTGAGCACCTTCTTCCTTCGTTTATATGGGTTTTATTTTTTATTCGAATTCAAACTCCTGCTTTCTGTACTTCTGTTTTCATTGTTTTTTTAGTTTTATTTTTGGGTTTTTCTTGTTGTGGGTTTATTTTACAAAATGTACACAATGCGTCGATTTTGCGTGGAAAAATGGTCGTGGATTTTAAATTATAGGAATTTGGTCATTGTTTTCTAATTCAATGAAACCCCCTTATGAATTTGAAATTGGGAATCTAAATCAAGAAGTTTAAACTTGACAGAAGAATTATTGCAATCGTTAATTGGTAAAGCTTCTTTTGAATGTTGATAGCATTTGGTCTGTGGATGAAGCGGCCAAGCAGATGTGATGATATTATAAACTGCGACCTAATTACATGACTATTATGCCCAATATACTACTTAATATTTATAATTTTTATTAATCATAAGTATTTTGAATTTGACTAGTTGCATATCAATGTATTATTGGATCAGATTTTTATTAATCATAAGTATTTTGAATTTGACTAGTTGCATATCAATATATTATTAGATCTATCGGTTTTGAACTTTGACCATAATAAGGCTGTGTTTGGAGTGCTTTGTAATGAGAAGCTTGAAATATATAGAAATCTCACATGCTTTTTAGAAAAGCATTTGATAGTGCTTTTTGAAGGAGCACCAATGTCGGATGAATCAAGGTGCTTGAGATTTTTGCACCAGCAAAGGGATGACACAAACGATTTCAGAGCGTGGTGCTAAATTTCCAAATTTGCTATCTGTGTTAAGGGTGCATTATTTATAGAGGTCGGTTCAATTTGGCTAAGAAAACCAAACCGCTTTAGATCAGATCGGTTTGGTTTAGTTACAAATTGTGTGTAACCAGGTTTGGTTTAGTTGGCTCGGTTTAGTTAACTCTGTTTTTGCCTTCTTTTTTTTTCACCCTTAGGCCATCTCTAATGGTGAGTTTCAATTCTAAAATTTAGAATTTAAATCCCCCCTCAAACTAACTCCAACAATTGGGCCCTAGCCCACCATGAGTGTAGACACGCTTGAAAAATTTGGGCTGCAAGGCGCTAATGCACCCCACGTTTCTTCACGCGACAGAGCTGCAGCGTGGGGGACCCACAGTTGACAGCTTGTCGGCCACCTAATCACACGAGCCCAACGGCTCTTTTCCATCCAACGGTACAGTGATACTATTTAGAGAAATGGTGACACTATTTTTAAAAATAGTGACACTATTTAGAGAAACGATGACACAATTTCTAAAAAAAGTGACTATTTCGAGAAATTGCACTAACACATCCCGATCCCGGACACGTCAGGTGTCGGAAAGTGCTGGCCAACACGTGTTAGGTAACGAAAGCTAATTATGCATCAACAGGTGAAAGAGTAAGAATAAAAAGAGTTGAGTGCGGAAGTAGAAGTGTGGTGAGGGTTAAAAACCCATAATATATGATGCATAACAGTCAGAGCAAAGTAAATAGTGCAGGAGTATAAAAACATTCACATCCTCGTGAGAATGGATAAATAAAAGTTAACTACAAATAGAAGTGAATCCTATATAAACTGAAGAAATCTCAGAACCGTCGACCACCGCCGAAGAAAGCACTCGAAGTCACCGATAAGTGAACCCGTCACTAGGTCCTGGAGGGCCGCAAAACATAAAACGGTGAGTGGGTCAAAAAGCAAAGTTTGATCAAACCTTTGTTTTCAAGAGTTTACTAACCCCTCGCTGAAAAACAAGTATAGTTCGAAAATACGTCATACCTTCTGGCATGAACCTCAAAATACTATAACAAAAGTATACGGGTACTCCCCGATAATGATTACTGACATGCTCACCCATATGTAAACACATAAGTCCAAGTAGCTAAACTACGAGGAACAGGCTAGGTATAAATGACACACCCCACCCTCGATACCCACGTGGATACCGAGTTCGGGCGTGCTAGCCGACACTCGTAAGTGACGAAGCCATTAAATGCATGACAACACTTAGTTGAAACAAATTAAATTACCATAAAGTTGCGGAATTCAATATCAATATGCACATGGTTCAGAGCGTACTAATTCGAAACAGCGGAAATAAAATAATGAGTCAAGTTCCTAGAATCTCTATCCATAACAGGGACGGATATTATTATAGAAACTGAATAACAGAAAGATAAATCCCTACATGGTTGGGATATATGATCAGAGCAGCCACACAGATGCCTCGACTTCGCCCGATGCTCTATCACTATGTCCTGAAGGGGGCGCAAAAACAAAGGTGTGAGTGGACGAAAAATAAGAGTTTTCGAAATACCTTTCTCTTTTCAACATAATATCCCCCTATTTGAAATCTAGTAATAATTATAAAATCATACTATCATAGTATGTATCAAAACGTACTTTATAAGTATAACTGAAAGCGTATCACAATATAAAATCTGTAGATCACAAGTCATATTTCCAATAGGTCATTTCAACATATATACCAATAATATAAATAGAAAAACCAACACAGGGTATATAAGCAATCACCCATGTACGTGTTGAGGAACAGCCTCTCAATCCCCGTACAAGCACTTTACGTTATTCAATTAAATTGTACTCCTAGTACCACACACATGTAAGCACTTGCGCATTTGCGCGTCACACCCGAGTCCTTACGTAGTGGGGCCTTTTCCCCAAATATAAACATAAACGTAAGACAAGCTTGCACTAAGGTATTTACCGGACAATACCCCTGGAGTACAGTGCGTGTGACCCAAACATGTGAGACTTGTCCTACGGCCGTGAGACGGTACTACAACGTAGTGAAAGCATACCAAGTGTGTTTGAAAACATACATATATATCATGTGTTTAGATATAAGGAGCAATATCCCTTTCATAATCCCCAAATATTTAATATTGCATAAATAATATTTGCTCTCGAAAACATATGTCAAATACCAATATATATTTACGCATAAGTGAGATCATAGTATAAACCATTTCATAAAATATATTCATACTTTTGTACATAACCACAATCACCATTTAAACCCATTTCATAAAGCATATATATATATATAGAGAAATATATATATATATATATATATAATATCACAAAACCATTTCATAACATATAAATTCATGCTTCAAAATCATTTCATATAATAATTATATCAAACCATAAATATTTTAAAGCATGGAAACCATTTAATAAAACAAAAGTCCACTCACAGGTGATCGGGAGTGAAATCTCCCTCGGTGTTGCCCTCCTCGAAGTGTGGCCCCGAAGAATTACCTATTTAATATTAGGGGAAAAATTAGAACCTCCCTAATATAAATTATTCCAAAAATAATACTATTTTGGCGAAAACGGGCTCGAAAAACGATTTCCGGGGCCTGAAAACCCTACCGCCGCCGGCGCCGCCGCACGCGCCGGGAAACGGTCGGACGCGGCGCCACGCGCTGGCACACGCCGGCACGCGCCGGCACGCGCAGGCACACGCCGGCATGCGCTGGCACGTGTCGCCACGCACTGGCACGTGTCTCCCACGCGCGGCACGCGCCTGCTGACGTCATCCCACGCGCGGCTGACGTTAGCGCCGTTAGTTTTAACGGAATATACCTTCTGGACAGAATATTCTGACGCCGTCAGGAATATTTCGTTACCGTTGATGGAATATTCCTTCTTCTTCCTCCTCTCGCCGGTCGCCGGAGCCACAGCCGGTGCCGCCTTCCTCCGCCGTCTGGTTCGCCAGAATTTCTGGAAAATTTCCGAATTAATTCCAAAACTTCAAAAATTCATAACTTCTTCGTTCTTTGGCCAAATTTAACGTGCCATATATCAAAATGAAGGTATTGACGAGTAGAATATTTTCATTCTAATTTGAGGCCAGAAAAATGGCCGGAGATGGCCTGAAATTGGCCGGGGAGCTTCGGGAAACCCTAATTTCGTTCTCCTTCAAAACTGCACCAAATTCGACGTTCTTTATATCGATTTGAATCTACTCAATCCAATAAAAACAATGGTAATGGTTTCGAGGCTTACCTTGGTCTGGTTTGCACAGGAAATTGACGGACAATTTGCCGATACCGTTCCGACGTTGGTTTGATCGATCGGGTTCGAGTTTGGAGATTCTAAAATCACAGCCTCATCCAGAATGACAAGATGATCGTGATGGTATGGATTTTGGGCAACGGTTCGACGGTTTTGTGATTCGTCCAAAGGTTAGGGTTTCGATGAGGTTTTTAGCTTAGAGAGAAAACTGGGAGAGAAAGAGAGGGATTCGTGCAGACTGAATGAGGGGGTTGGCTGCACAGCAGCCAGCCAAAAACCCTAATTTACTTACGGGGTGGAAATTACTAAAATGCCCCTACACTTTAAAGCTTCGTAAAATGTTTGTTTTAACTCCGAATTGAGTTTCGCTTGCGCCCACGCGTTCATATCGACGAGTACATCATGAATATGTAACGAAATAAATTTTCGCAAGTCGTCACGAAAAGTCAACAAAAGTCAACATTGACCACTAGGGGTATTTTGGTAATTTCATATAAAATTTTGGGACGGGTTGTAACAATAAAAGTAATACGCTGAGTACTACAATGACACGAGTCTAACACTAAGCGCTTTGCACAAAGTGCGTCACACAAGTTCGAGTTGCCTAGTGCAACCTAGAACAGGCTAGTACCTACAATAGATCCAAAGCTGCGTAGCGGTACTGGTAGTGACTACTCCAAACGTCAAGGCTAGTCCTGGGCACAAGACTGAGTACTAATACTGATGAGCAACAGTATAAAACATGTATGGCAATATAATACGAATGTTCTACCTCCAACAATCGTATATGATATGAGTTATGCTAACGGTTTAAAGAAAGCATTGAAAACCATACATAAATATACATTTATCAAAACAAAGACCCACTAACTCACTTGTAGGTAGCTGGGTCGTAGCCCCTCTGTCCTGGGTAGCCCCGGTAGTCCTCTGGATAAGTCTCACCTATATGAGATATCACTGTAATAATGATTAAACTCATAAAGGTTACTAATTAACTAATTAATTACACCTATCCCTTGTTTGCTCAACACGGAGGTCCAAAACACCTCGAAAAATACCATACGTACTGCCCCTAGGTAGTACGCGTCATCACGAGTTGCCTCGCAAAGACGGAATCGGAAAAAGATGCTCCACGCGCCCCCACGCGGACGTCAAAGCTGGTCAACGCTGACGTCAGCGCCAGTCTGGACCGATTGCTGACGTCATCACTAACGTCACCCAGGCCGGTCTGGACCGGTTTGCTGACGTCATCGCTGACGACATCACCGGTCACCTCTGGTCTTTTTCCGATCGCCATTGCCGTCGCCGGAATTTTGGCCGGTTTCTGGAAAAAATTTTAAAGCTCCATATCTTCTTCATTTCTTGGCCAAATTTTACGTTCCACATATCAAAATGAAGCCGGAGAAGAGTAGAATCAAGGTGTACCTTTAGATTGGTCTTACAAGCTCGGGAAATGGCCTGTAATTGCCTCGAAAGTTGCGGTTCACTGTAGCTTTGTCGATTTACGTCAACACTCAACCAAATCAGGCAAACAACCTATGAAAATTCATCTACTCAACGAGAGGAATACAATGGTGGTAGTTAGAAACCTCACCTCGGTCTAGATTGGCCAGAAAATGGTCAGAAAGGTCCGGTTCTTCCGGTTGCGTTTCCCATCAAACGGTTGGGAGTTTGGACGAACAGTTTGCACCTTTTAGTCCATGGCGTCGAGACAAAGAAGGTGGTGATTTTCGTTCGCCTCGATTCGATGGGTTTTTGTCGGTGTGCACTGTGCACATACGGTGAGAGAGAGAGAGAAAAAGTCAAAAACTGAGAAAATTTAGAAAAGTGACGGGGAGAAGGAAAGGGGAAGGAAAGAAAAGGAAAAATTGGGTTTTGGGGGCATTGTGCACCCACCAAAACAGTAAACTTACACGCTCACGCGTACAAAATAAACACGCACGTGTAGAAAATATTCCCTGGGAATTATTTTATAACAAACTTTTTACGGGATGTTACAGCACTATTTCTAGAAAAAATTACACTATTTTTTAAAATAGTGTCACCGTTTCTCTAAATAGGGTCACTGTTTTTAGAAATAGTGTTACTATTTTTAGAAATAGTGACACTATTTCTACAAATGGTGTTACTATATGGTGTTACAAATAGTGACACTATTTCTACAAATGGTGACCACTGTTTCTAGAAATAGTGTCACTATTGCAGAAATAGTGGTCACCATTTGGAGAAATAGTGGTCACTATTTGGAGAAATAGTGGTCACCATTTGGAGAAATAGTGGTCACTATTTCTAGAAACTGTGACACTATTTTTAAAAACGGCGAGACTATTTCTAAAAACGGTGACACAGTTTCTTGAAACCGTGGTCACCATTTGTAGAAATAGTGACATTATGTCTAGAAACTGTGACACTATTTCGAGAAACGGTGACACAATTTCTAAAAACAGACTATTTCTACAAACGGCGACACTATTTAGAGAAACAGTGACACTATTTTGAGAAATGGTGACACTATTTCTAGAAACAGTGACACTATTTCTAGAAAGAGTGACTATTTCGAGAAACTACACTATTTTTAGAAATTGTGACACTATTTCTAAAAACATTAATACTATTTCTAAAAAAAGTGACTATTTCTACAAATGGTGACCACTATGACACATCCTGACCCGGATGTACACGTGGACACCCAAAAGTCAAGTGTGCTGGCCGACACCACGTAGGGTGACGAAAGCCAATTTGAAAGAAATAAGAATTTATTTGAATAATTTAAGATCAATGTGTACACAAATGTACGAGCGGAAGATTTTATACAAACACAGTTGTACATGGTACAGAATACGAAGTATTACAATACCAAGAAATTTGAAACTTCGTCATACCACCGCCTCGAACGTAGACAGCTCCAGCCACTAAACTTGGAGGGGCGCAAAAACAGAAGGGTGAGTGGGCCAATAATAGTTGTTTTGTAAAAACCTTTGCTTTCTGAAAATAGTAACCCCTCGCCGTCAAAATCAAGTAATTGGTTGGAAAAACCGTTTCAGAAAACGTACTATAATAGTAGGTAGAAAAACGGGGTAAGTACGGAAATATACTTACCGTCCGAAACGGGCAGAAAGTCACCGTTCGGCATAAAAATACTTTACCAGAAGGTTCGTAAAATAAGATCTTACGGGAAATCCGTAAATCAAATAAATGCCCCGTGGCATCAGTGAAATTCAGTGATAACACCACAATATAAAACTATAATATAAACGCTCATATACACAATCACGTGAAGCTGGCGCATATGCGCATCACAACGAGTCCGAGTCGCCCATACGACCTAAAACAGGCTGGCACCTACTATGGATTCATAGTGAGCGTGTTGGTGCGTGTGAACAATCACGTGAAAGTGGTCTTGGTCCCACAATCCAAGACTACAAGATAGATGCTCGTTTAGGTATTGCAAACACACAAGTTCATACAGATATATTCTGTCATGAACAGGCTGGGTGTATAAATAATGGTACGCTCATGTACTACGATCACGTGAAGCTGGCGCTAATCGCTATCACCCGAGTTCGAGTCGCCCATGTGACCTAGAACAGGCTGGCACCTACTATGGGTCCATAGTGAGCGTATCGGTGCATGTGATCCATCACGTGAAGGCTGGTCCTGGCCCCGGACAGTACAACAACACCGTGTAAGCAACCTAGTTGAGCATATGAAAACATACTACGGAATACTCTACATAAAATAAGGTGGGGTAATTTCCCTATAAGGGATGCCCTCAAACTAATCAATGTATATATGGTATTCTCGGGGCCGTACCCGAAATACCAAGCGTAACTACACTACGTGAAATACCAAGGATACGCCACATGGGTACCAAGGTATAAAAATACCAACTTAATGGCAAACTAGGTGAACCCAAAATAAGATAGAAAATTACCTTATCCAAGGTTCACCCAAATACGGCTCAAGGCCGTCATATAGGTATAAAACCCATAATCACAAATAGGTACTAGTAGGGAATTAAAATACTTAATTCCCTAAATTCCCTAAAATAGTGCCGGTTCGATACTAGCAATACGCGTAGAGAATCAATACGGAATTTCACCAAAATATGGTGAAATTCCCAAATGGAATTAGAGGCCCAAAGCCCACTAATTTCCAAAGCCCAACAGATTACCGAGCTAAGCTAGTAAACCAAGTAAATACCACAAGTACTAGGTCTACCAAAACTACGATATAAATATCAATTTAAAACCACAATAAGTGTAGGCATAAACCAAAATATAATTTCCCAAAATAAAACACATTTAATAGTAGGGAAAGGGCCCACTCACAAATACCGAAGCCGGGAAGTCCAAACGTATGTCCTCCGAGCGCCAAGGGTCGCCAAACCTATTTTGGAACACCCAAGATTAATAAAGTAATTGGAAATACGAAGAAAACGGCGTTCGGAAATCCGAAAACGGAGTTTCGGGGTCGGAAACCCCAAAGCCGCCGCCGTGGGCCGCCGTGTGCCGTCGCACACGCCGCCACACGCTGCCATTTGGTCTCACCTATATGAGATATCACCGGTACGGTGATTAAATTCATAAAGGTAACGAATTAACTAATTAATTACACCTATCCCTTGCTTTTCTCAATTTGGAGGTCCAAAACACCTCAAAAATTAACATGCATACTACCCCGAGGTAGTATACGTCGTCACGAGTCGCCTCGCGAAGACGGCGTCGAAAAATAGTGGCTCACGCGCCCCCACGCGCGGATAGAAGAATCGGAGCCGGTCAACTCGGCTCGGCTAAACCGGTCAACTCGGCTCGGCTAGCCGGTCAACTCGGCTCGGCTAAGCCGGTCAACTCGGCTCGGCTAAGCCGGTCAACTCGGCTCGGCTAAGCCGATGACGTCAGCGCCGGTCGTCTTCTCCGATTTTCCGGTCGCCGGCGCCGCCGCGCCGTCGCCGGAATCTGAGTTTCTTGGCCGGAATTCTGGGGATTTTTCAAAGCTTCATAACTTCCTCGTTTTAAGTCCAAATTGGACGATTCAAGTACCAAAATGAAGCTAGAAGTGAGGAGATTCAGAATTTACCAATTTGGGGGCCGGTCACTGGCCGGAGGTGGCCGGAAATTGGCTCCAAAGTTTCGGCCAAATTTGAAAGTTGTCGAACTCGAGGTCTCCTTCACACGCAGGCCCTGGGTTGTGATCCCAGGGTTCCCAGAAGTCCAATGATGGTGATTTCAGGTTGGATCGAGGTCGAGGAGGCCGAGTTTGGCCGAGGAAGATCTCGCCGGAAAAATGGCCGATCCTGGATTCGAAGTTTGCTCGGGTTTTCTGGGCTCACCGTGACCCAGGTTTGATGAGGATGATGATAGTGGTCTCCCATGGCCAAAGGATGGCTCACAATGGAGGGGAAATAGGCACGGGGTGCCTTGAGTAGAATTTGGAGCTTTTGGCTCATTTGTTGTTTTGTTGCAGAGAAAGCACGGGAGAGAGAGTGAGGGACAAGAGTCAACAGCCAGGGACAAGGCCACATGGCCTGCAGACTATTGGGTCCCAGCCCAATAATCCAAAACAGCCCAAAATTAAATTACGGGAAACGTCGAAAACCAACGCCCGTAAAATATTCGTTCGAAGTCCGAACGACGTACGGCTCGCATCTACGCGTTCGTATCGACGAGCACGTCACGAAAATACAAGTGAATGCGTCGTACGAGTTACGACGCAAAAAGTCAACCGAAAGGTCAACCAAGGGCAAAATCGTCATTTTGCACCTCCGGGAATAAAATACTATTATTTCCGGAACGGGATGTAACAACTATTTCTAAAACAAATAATTTAAGAAATTGAATTATTTTTAAAAAAATTAACAAACAATTAATTGGATGGGATATTGCTACTATGTAATTTGAATGATTTTATGCAGTTTGTGTTTTTTTGTTGAATTGTTAGATTTTTCAAATTTTTCTATTCATGTTGCTTCATTATTAGGATGCATTATTTGATACATGAATAATAGGGAGTAGTGATAATTATAGCTTGTTTTTGTATTTTTTGAAGAGCCTAAAAAAAAAAGTTATAATTAGGAGCTGTAATATCCTGTAAAAAGTTTGTTATAAAATAATGCCTGAGGAGATATTTTGGACACGTCCGTGATTATTTTGTACACGGGACCCGTGTAATTTTATTATTTTGGTGGGTGCACAATACCCCAAAAATCCAAAATATCTCAATTTTCCTTCTTCTTCCCCGTCACTTTTTCCTTATTTCCTTATTTCTTTTTTTCTGTCTCTCTCTCTCTCTCTCTCTCTACCGGGTATACGGAACAAACACTAATTTAAAGTCATTAAAAGTGTAGACATAAATTAAGTTTGCCAACAAGGTATGATAATAGTCAATTTAAGGCATAGGCAAAACCAATTTAATAATTAAAACATATAAAAACATTTAATTTAAGTGAGGAAGGGGCCCACTCACAAATACCGAAGCCGAAGTAATCCGAAAATACGTTCTCCGGAGTCCACGAGTCGCCAAACCTATTTTTAAAACCCACAAATTAGTAAAGTACACAAAATTACGAAGAAAACGGCGTTCGGAAACCCGAAAACGGAGTTTCGGGGTCGGAAACCCCAAAACCGCAGCCGTGGGCCGCCGTGCGCCGTCGCACGCGCTGCCACACGCTGCCATTTGGCCTCACGCGCGGCCACGCGCCGGTCACGCGCCTCACGCGCCAGTGACTGACGCCGTTACTGTGCCGTCAGAGTTAACGGAATATTCTAACGGCGTTAGAATATTCCGTTAACGCCGTTAAGTTTAACGGACGGAATATACCTTTGGAATATTCCGGTCCAAACCGGGTTTGGACCGGGTTGATGACGTCATCACCGGTTTGCTGACGTCAGGGCCGGGTCGGCTGACGTCAGCTCACCGGTGACCTTTGCATTTTCTGCCCGCCGTGTAGCCGCCGCCGGCCGCCGTCTGCCGGCCGGAGTTTCACCGGAATCTGGGTTTTTGGCCGGGAAACTTTAAATGTCAATAACTCACTCAATTTACAACCAAATTTCACAAAATTGGTATCAAAATGAACCTGGGAGAGTGAGGATTCTGAAATTACCCATTTGGAGGCCTAAAATTGGCCGGAGGAGGCCGGAATTGGCCTCGGAAATCTCAGCCAGATTTGAACTTCGATGAACTCGAGGTTCCTGTCACATGCAGGACCTGGGTTGTAATCCCCAGGCTTCCAGGAGTCTAAAGATGTCACTTCCAAGTTGGATCGAGGCCTGGATCAAGGTGCTTGGCCGAGGTGACCACGCCGGAAAATTTGAAGGTTTCTGGGTTCGAAGTTTGCTCGGGTTTCTGGGTTCCTCGAGGTGCTGGGTCGGTGAGGATGATGTTGGTGAAGCCCAGGTTCAAGGCTTCACGAAGGTAAGCCGAGAATGGTGGTATGATTTGGACTCGGGTGTGCAGAGAAATTTGCAGTTTTTTGTTTACAGGGAGAGAGTGAGGTCGAGTGTGAGGGAGAGAGAGACAGAGTACAGAGAGTGAGGGAAATGAGAGTGACAGAGAGACAGTGGGCTGGGCCCACAGAAATTACTGAGCCCAAGGCCCAATTTCAAAACACAACCAATTAACGGAACGTTAAAAGATTAACGTCCGTAAAACGCTCGTTCGAACTCCGAATGACGTCCCGCTCGCGTCTACGCGTTCTTAGCGACGAGCACGTCACGAAAATACAAGTGAATGCGTCGTACGAGGTACGACGCAAAAGTCAACCGAAAGGTCAACCAAGGGCAAAATCGTCATTTTGCACCTCCGGGAATAAAATAATATTATTCTCCGGTACGGGCTGTGTCATAATTTCTTCCCATTTCCAAATTTTTCAAAATGGCAACTTCTCATGTTAGAGGACTTAATTGGTCAAATGATGAAGATGTTCCTTTGTGCTTGACATGGGTGTCAATTAGTGAAGATGGTATGTGTGTGGGTTTGAGTTTCAACCTCTTCTTTATATAGAGGAAGATGATGGTGGTTGATATAACTAATTTGGTAGATGTGACTAACAAATTAGGTGAAATTAATTTAGTAGTTGGACTACCTAAGTTGTTAGTTGCACTTAATTGTCATATAGAGGAAGAAGATGATGGTGGTGGTTGGACCTAATTGTCACAGTGTAGGTTTAGTGATTTTCATTATTTATCGGAATTCAAATATTTTTAGGTTAAAATGTTCATAAAAATAAATTAGGATAATTTACATAAATTTTATTTTTAAAACAGTTACCAAAAAAAAATTAAGCTAAAATTATTCTTTATTAATCTCAGGCTAAAATTTTAACCCAAAACCATTAGAGGAGAAAAATTGTTTCTGGGTTAAGTTCTAAATTTTCTGGACTAAAAATTTAGATTTTAACTTTCACTATTGGAGATGGTCTTACAAATAATTGAACTTGCTTTTATTTAGCTCAAATTTTCCGACTCTTGTTTAAATTTCGATCATTCACCAAACATGGGACATGATATTCATACATATTTTTTTTCTTTTACAAATTATAGGATTTATGCTAAATTCATTTAAACTACAAAGATAAAAGAGAGTTTGAACCTTATACACAGTGGATTGATGAAAATAATCGTATTCACCAATTAAATTAGATTTGTCATCCCACATTTCAAATGTGAAATAGATATACTGTAGGATCAAACTTGAATGATACGTACTATTCAATACCACTCAAGATTTTTTTTATATCCAGTAGACAATTGAAACACGCAAAGCAAAAAAACGGAATCCACGTACACAACACAACGCACCCAAAGTTTCCTGCCTGGCGGTTTTGAACTAAAACCGCAGCCCATGATTACCAGAACGAAACACCCCAACACAACACAATCGACAACAAAAATCTAAAATCCATAAGAAACCGACATCATTAAAATCATCCTTAATTCGGTTCTGCTAATCATACGATGATGGCGTTGGAGACGGTGAAGGAGGACGAGGAAGTTTACATGTGGAGAGAAGTGCAGCTGCTTCAAACTGCAGAGCTCGAGAGAGAGAAGCTGGAGAGAAAGCGAGGCCGTGACGTTGTGATAGCTGTGGATCATGGCCCCAACAGCAAGCACGCTTTCGATTGGGCCCTCGTTCACTTCTGCAGGCTCGCTGACACCATCCATCTTGTTCATGCCGTTTCCAGTTAATTCATTTCTTCATTTACAAATTTTCTTGATCTTGTTCTGTAATTTTACATTTTTTTTGTTTTATTTTTTTATGTCAGTATTCAATTTCTATTTCTGAATTGCATACCGTGAGTGTTAAATTTTTGTGGGTTTTGTATGTTTTTTGTGGCGAAGAAGTTGTTTCGCCAGACAGGTCCTATGAGACTTTGTATTAACAATGGGGTGGAGGCGCGTTTGTCGGTCCCACCGCGTTGTTAAGAGGAGAGTACCGAGAGAGCTCATAGGACCTGTCAAATTCAAGATTTGTATTTCAACTATAGATGCATATGAGACTCATGTTGTACGTTTGATCCTACCACGCAGCACCTAGACGATTATCTTGAGCTAACTTCTTCTTATTTTTTCGTGTTTAGATGTGAAAAACGAGATTGTTTACAATGCAAGTGAGGGGCTTATGCAGAAGCTTGCTATAGAGGCATTTGAAGTTGCCATGGTGAGTATAATAAGGGTTGTACTTGGCGTAAGCGTAACTTATGGCCCTTTCAATCATTTGTGGAACATTAGCCATGCCTAATTTTATATGTCAACTGTTGGTGATCTAATTTGGGGCATCCAAAATTGCACTTAAGCAACTTTTGGCCATTGCAATTTCTCAAGTAAAGTTGGAATTTTGAGTAGTCATTTGCAGCATCGAATGGATGAGTTCCGTTATTTGCCTACACTCGATCTGTATTGTTGTGATGAATAAGTGTAATCTAGTTGAATTAATTGGATAATGTCGATATAGCATGATAACAGTAATAATGGATACGAACTGTTTTTATCGGGAAATGTTGACTCGCCAGACTGTCTGAGAACATAACATGTGTGGTTCCTACATACTATTTATCTGAATTATTGATTAATGCCTCATTTCATATTCATATTCTGGTAATATAAACTTCTAACGATACAAATTTTTCAAGAGAACATATTCACTGTTTCTGTTATTCTATAGGTAAATAATGTGGACAATTATGATCACCAACTGTAGGTTACTTTCTTGCATTTGGAATTTTTTACATCCAAAAGTTTAAACAATATTTATGGAAATAGGTAAGGACTAGTGCCCGGATTGTGGAAGGGGATCCGGGTAAGGTAATTTGCAAGGAAGCAGAACGGGTAAAGCCAGCAGCTGTGATCCTAGGTACCAGAGGCAGAGGCTTCATTCAAAGGTACCCCTCCTCTCTCTCTCCCTCTATCTCTCTCACACACACACCCACACACACACCCACACACACACAATTCATTTACTCACTTTATTGCTGGGATTTCTTCAGTGTACTACAAGGAAGCGTGAGTGAGTATTGCATGCGCAACTGTAAATCAGCTCCGGTTGTAATCGTTCCAGGGATAGGTATTATTTTCCATCTTATATGTGAATGGAACCAGCTTAAAGTTGATTGCACATAAAATTTTTTGAAACATATATATTTGTATCTTGAATTGGCAGAAGCTGGAGATGAGTCGATGATCTAGCTAGCGGAACTCATGGTATGTATAGAGCAGTTTGGTCCTTGATTAATGCAGTGAAATTTCTTTTAGTACCTTGCTGGATTGTCTGTCTGTAGTAGTTGGAACTTGATAGGGTTGTAAGACTAAGAATCAATTGGCCAAGTGCTACCGTTAATGGTTATTCGGATGAAATGGTCAAAATGCATAGCAATGCCTAGGCTGCAGGTATTAATCAAGATGTTTGATTATTTAGATTTTCCCCGAGTGTTGCCTCATTGCTTGATGTCTTAATCTCATTTTACGGAACAATGTGAATCAGCATATATTGAGATGGGATTCTCACTCCTTTTATCACTCTCTGTTCTGCACTTTCACTTGGATCTTTTCTACCCTCAACAAGGAAAGATGCTCACCTACAACTTCGGATATATCCCCGTTAGTGTACGATTCATCGGACTCATGGGGATATATCCCAGTGATACATGAGATTCTCTCAAACGTAAGACTAACCCTGTATGATTAGCCTAATCATCATTCAATTAGATAGGCTCTTATATTATTGCAAGTGTTTAGTTTATAATATGTATTCATTATCTGCTAAGGAAAAGTGTGACTGAGTAGAAGGTAGTGTTTAGCTTTGCAGTCAATCCCACTGTGATTATCTCTCAATTGTGTTTAGCTTGATCAAAAAATTGATTTTTCTCTTTCGTTTAACGATTAATTACCGGGATCACAATTAAACTAGTTTTATTTTGGAAATTATACCTCCTGTTATCGTAGAAATATTTACACAAAAACTGATAAAGGCTTAGTGCTAATCCCATTGGCCAATGCACTCACTTATCACTAGGTAAACTCGCGTGATGAATGGTATAGGAACAATGCTGCATACACCCGAGGTATTTAGGTTTCACTACTAGTTCCTGTGTCCACTCCAGAGAGTGAGGTGTGCCTGCAATTACTTACAACCCAGATTTAGCCCAATCTTGGTCACTGCAATTACTTACGAGTAGGAAATTATTAAAACCCCTTGTCCGTACACCTTCTACAAATTTTTCTTCAATCTTCTGGTCTCTAATTTGAAATTTGGGCGCTCAGTTGTTGATGAACTTCCAAATATAATATATAGGTACGTAAAAAAGAGTTGCAGGGAATAACTTTTATAACTGGGGCAAACCGAAAAATTTGGGCAGAAACACCGGAAAACTCGCTGAGAATTGAGGATTTTTAAGGTGCAAGTAGAAAATAGGGTGTGTGATAATGGGTAATAAAAAAGATGTTACTAAGGGTGAATAGGAAAGCCATCTATTGGTCAAAGTTTGGATCTGTGCAAATAAGCCCAACAACAACGGGCTGGGCTTCACTATAGAAAAATGCTTAGTTGGGCTTTATCCTAATATGAGAAAATCTCTCCCACTATTGGTAGTGGAAAGTGACTTCCGCACTCACTCATCTGTTTAATTTTGTCCCGTAATTATCTATTTATTCAATTCAATAGCGCTAGGAAAAATATAGGAGTGCAAGTGGTCAAAAAAGAGTTCAGAAATCACTCTCCTTGATTTGTTATGAAACAGAAATAAAAAGAGGAGTCTCAGACAAATTTATTCTTCTGGTTAGAGATCAAGCAAAATGTCTTCCACCAGCTTGTAATTACAAATGATAAGATAATTACACAAAATTCATCTAGACGACAGGGAGAAGTGAAACGTCTTCCACCAGCTTGTTGAGTGTTCACATTTTGTTATCTTTATCCACCTGTCACAATGAACCATTTTCTGAAGTCCTATATATGGTAAGCGTTTTGGATTCCTCTTGTCAAAAAAAAAAAGACAGAAAACTTGGGAGCTCTGAGCAGCTCCAAACAAATTTTATTAGAGTTGCACTAAAATTTGCACTCTGCAGAAAGAATCTTTGTAGATTTTTAGCCTTCACTCCTTGAAACGGCACCATGTGAGCGAAAGGTGACCAAAGAGACCTCAAAGGATTGGTAGAGGAAAATTTTCCACACCAAGTTTGTAGTGGACCCAAGAATGGGAAAGGCAAGATCATCTCTCACCATCAAGAGGAACAAAGAGTATCAAAGGAGATCATTCCACGGATCACACCCCCTTCTCTCTATTATATATGGCTTGAAAGTGAACTGAGATGAGTATGCAATCTTTAGTGGTCCAAAAACCCAACTATAGGGCTTGCAAAAACCCAAACAAATGGGTGAAATCGATCAATCCTGACTGGTTCAGTGCGATTTAGTTCAGTTTTTACCAGTTGTATATCGGTGCAAAAATGAATTAGGTGGTCCAAAAAAGTTATTCGTGGTCATATATAGTAACCTGCATAACTTAACATGATTTATAGTTTAGAAACCCTAAGCTAAAAACGTTTGACATATTTAGCCTAACCCTAGATTCCTTTCCTTCTAATCTCTTGAACTCATCATCTTTCGATAACACTTTCATTTTTGGTCTTCGGTTTTCATTTTTCAGTTGGAAAGATTGTGAGGAAATACATAGGGAAAAAATAGGGTGAAGAAGGGTGGAGGAAGTGGAGAGATGGATTCAGGACAAAATGTGCATTGGAATAGTACCTAAATGAAAACTAAAAACAATTCCGAATGGTTTTCACTTTCGAGTTTTTGTTTCACACATTATTCTTCATTTCTCCATGCGTCCCTCCCTCATTCTATCCGAAAACAAGGTGTTTCCAAACATGCCCAAAGATTCTCTCTTTTTGTGTGTTCATTTTCTGTCTAGGGTTGCTAAGAATTCAGCTGAGAAGTAAATCCCCCTCTCTGTTGTAGGCACCTAAAAGGGCAGTTGATGTAGCTTCAGATACACACACACACACACACATGTGTATATATACACACACACACACACACACACACATATATACATACATATATATATATATATATACACACACATGTGCATGACATTCTTGTCTAGAATTATCCATGCCCATATTAGGTGCACTTTTAACTTTCCGACGGGTCGATTGTAGTCATGCATCTGTTTTGGCAAATGACCCTTTTCAATTTTGCTGAATTTTTACCATCATCACCTTCAGACTGAATACATATCGAATAAAATTCTGAGTAATTCATAGATGAAGGTCGCTTTCAATATCTAAATGTTCACCTTTCATTGATGCTCGACTAAAATTGGGTTTACACTAATTAGCTATTGGTTTAGTTTGTTGGTCTTTTCTACCTTAATAGAAAAATTAAAAAGTAAAAGATGGGGTATATGTAATTAGTACAAATAAGTGATTTAGGTTTAAATCATGAAACCAGATCCGAAATAAACTAAGAAATATAAACTAAATAAAATGTGAAATCAGATCACAGATTAAATAAGTGATTTACTTGAATAAATGATGATGAACTAATCAAGAGCATTTTTAAGAGACTCTTCATATGATCTTGCTTAGCTATTTTAACCCAAAAAACAACAAATTGTTGCTCCAAGAGATTCTTCAATGGTAAGTTGGTAACTCAACTAACTTGGTGAATAGTCACTAAGCTAAATAGTAAAACTCTTACTAATCTCTCTCTCTCTCTTTGAAAAGTAATAAAATGTTCATGATTTGTTAAAATAGCTAGTGTTGTTGGACATCCACAAAAAATCTTAGGTGCTCCGGAGTACGGGGTACTCCGAATTTTTTAACCGTTGAATATTGATTTTTATATTTTAAAACAAAAATCTAACGGTTAAAATACCCGGAGTAGTATGCAAAAAAGTCCCATGAGATCCAAAGATAAACTGGCGCCAAAACAGTTTTTACTGTTTATTTACTACATTTTCTTCCAATTTAACTACATTATCAAACAACATTTAACCCCAAATTTTGGCAACGATAATTCAAAAAATTGTTGTACTAAAGTTCAATGGAGGCACCTGACTATCACATGTAAGTAAACTAGGCCCATGAAGAAAAACAGGTCTAACCAATTGAATATATATGCAAGGGATGGATAAGCAAGTTTGTCATATTTCTTGGCAAATTGCTTTCTTTGGTCTGCTTTTAAATCATTCATCACTCTTTGTTTTTGCATAATTATCATCAGGGTCTCTATCACCAAATATTATTATTCCTCTCAAAAGGGAGCTGGGTCGGTCCACAGGTAGGCTCATGGCCACTCTCCCTCATCTAGTACTTGCCTGAACTTGTCTCTCAACTCCATCCATTAGAGGGACAACTTGCATTCCTTCACCAATCTACAAAATATGATTAGGCAATTTTTCCATTCCCATGACAGCTGGTGGCTATTGACATTTGATATTGCTCGTGTCAACACTTGTCTTTCACTTCAATTGGGGGGTAATTTAGTTTGTAAAAGCATATAAAACTTAACTGTCATGATGTTATATCGCTCATGTTCCCATCTATATCATTCCCCGACTAGGCATGTGAGATCATGTGAGGAGAGAGATAGGAAGCACTGTGGCAAGGAATTTCTCCTCTTCTTGGCTTAAATTTGTTTTCAATCATAATATTTGCTTTCATTTTCTTGAACAAGAAAAAGGGCCAAAAACAACGGAACAAGCGTGCCTGTTGTTAACATAGCTATTACCAAAAGTGTGACAAACTGTCCAAAGTATGACAACTTTTTGACTCTTTGTCACGTTTTTAGCAATAGCTATGCCAACAACAGGCACGCTTGCTCCATTGTTGTTGCCCATTTTTCTTGTAGTGAATCTGATTTATTTATTTTTATTACATGCGATTTACTTCTCTAAACTAACTTAAAAGGAGAGGGGTGAAATTTGAACTCGAGACACAGTGATTAAAGAGAAAAGCTCTACCTATCAGGACAATCCACTTGCTACCATCCACCTTATTAAGTACTTCAAATTTGGTGAAATGTTGAATAAGTTAACGCTATAGTAATGGGTATAACTTGTAGACAATGGAAGGTATTTGTTGTTAAGTAGGCATTTATTTTATTCATACTATGTTGCAGGTATACATGCAAACATATATATAAATATGTTATGTACTTAAGAGTAGAAAAAATAATCTGGATCAGATGCATCAAGTAAACTCTTCCAAGAATCAAATGAGTGGTGTTTCATTCACATCTCCATCTTTAAATTGCTACCTTCAATGGAACCTGCAAAAATAACATGACAGTAATTATTTAGCTAATTTAATTTCCCTCTCCAAATACAACAGAAAATATGATTGAGCAATCAAAAGGACCATCATTAATTATTTGATTGAGTGAATTGGAGCCTAAACTTTCTCTTGTGGGGACCATTTCATTTGAGTAAGACTTGATATATTAGTGGTGATAGCCATTATGTGGTTTACAGACTCAAATTGCACCAGACCTTTAACTGCTCCTCCTTTCTATCCATAACGTTTAGGCAAGATCGTAATCATTCAGAGAAAAAGAAGAAAATCCTTACTTTTGATCGATTTTGGAGGAAGAGGAGATAAACATTCATCTAGAAAACTTTTTCTTTCTGACAAAGCGATATTCTAATAAGCTACTCAATCTAGAGGATATGAGCACACTGTTATGGCCAACTGACCTAACATCTAAGAAGCTTTCTTTAGTGCAATTAATATGGACCTACTGAATTCCTAAGCAAAATCATTAGACATTTGTTGGGTCTATGTGGTCCATAATCTCTAGCACAGGTAGGTAAACCTAATGATTCTTATCTTACAAAAATGGAGTTATGAGAAATGGTGTGAGAATGCAGGAGAAAGATTAGTTCTATCTACCTGTAAATGGTTGCGATTGAAAGGATGATCTTCCTTGTTGAAATTCCATATTGAACATGTTTTGTAAATCGGCATCCCAAATTGCAGTAGGTTGGGCTTGCTGCAGGTGGCATACACGATTTTCGATTAATGTATTGCTAAAATTTGTGAGAGTCTATATACTGATACAAGAGTGTGAAGACATTACAGTGAAACAGGATGTGTCAAGAAATGGTTCGGGGATCGGACCAGGAGCGCTTATGGTTCTTCGAAGCGCCAAATCAGTGGAATTTAACCCCATATCCAACCCACAAGATGAAACCAATTGTTGCATTGGATTCAACTGAAGATACGCAGAATTGGTCATTTCTGATGACATCCCAATCGTCTGAAAATTGGTCGCGCACGAAGGAAACATCTGCTGATTTGAAGTGAAATGAGGGTATCAGTAACAGAACTTTGGACAAACAAGTTCTTTCATTAGTTCTCCAAAAGAGTGAGGAACATATTTAAGTTTTCTTAAAAGCACTTATTGCTCACAAGCCATTTCAAGCCATTTTGTTCTATAAATTTCGAGAAGTAAATAGATGGCAAACTGGATGTCTTTAAAAACTGATAGCACTTATAGTACTTCAAGGATTCCTGACCTCTTTTGCAAACAAGTCATCGATGTTGAAGTCAAGCCTCGGATTCACAGCAGCTAGTTTCATAGACAGGAACTGTTAATTATGAAGAGGATCCGTTTAAGAATACAGAACAATAAAAAGATTTCGAAGTACTTAAACCAATGACGGGAAAATATCAAATGTATGTCACCTCTACTTGTCGTTGAAGAGACTGAACATAATTGATGATTTCATCAAGCATGCCAGCCTTGCCAGTGATCTTGTTGCACCCTGGCACTAAATCTTGCAGATACTTCATTCGTTCACTGATTTTTTCCCTCCTTACCTGCAGGATCATGAGACCAACCCCACGGCATAAATAACACGAAACCGAAGAACAAGATTTACACGCAGTAAAAGTTATATGTAAATTTGAACACCAAATGTCCTACTCACCCTCTCAGCCAAGCTGTGGCTATCAGTAGCCTGACCTCGCCGTGCGCGGACATGGATGTAATCGGGCTTTTGAACCTCAGAGGCTTTTGAGTTGTCCTTTGAAGTATCAGCAGAAGATTCTCTGTCGTTGTTCTTGGTGCCGGTTTGCTCTGTGATCTTTGAGTCCCCTTCCTCTGCACAACTTTTCATTCTTTTATCTGTGCTATCACTTTCTGCAGCTGCAGCCTAGAAATCCCAAAAATAGATATATGCAATCAGCCAATTTCTCAAAACATTCAATACGTCTCTCACACCCTATTGAAATTTGTCACTTAAAACCCCAACAACTTATTCAACTTAAACACAAAAAATTACACACAGAACCAATCAATATATCGTCAATATTTGATCGATATGTCATCATTTCAACTGTTGGAATTTGTAAAATCCTCGTGTGAGCCAATTTCCCAAAAATATATGTAATATGTATTAGAAAGTTGAACATAGAGGGCACACCTTATTGCCCTGCACCTTGTCAGCCTTCCTCTTCTTAAAGCTTTCCTTCCCGGCCTGCAAGCTAAGCTTTTGAGACAAAACGGTGTCGCTTGACTTCTTCTCAGCGGCTACAGTGGGCGGGCAACTAAAGGTCCTGGAAATGTTGTTATTGAGAGCATTGCCCATCTCTTCAAACCCTGCAGTGCCATTATTATTCATGACCAACCCACAAGACCCGAAACCCGATTCAGCCCACCCGTTTTCCGAACTCGGGTCGGGTTTCACCGCCGGGTTACCACTCAGAAAACCCTGAAACCCCTGAGCATGAATTGGAAGGGAGAACACCCCACTAAGCTCGCTCCCGCCAAAATTATACTGAATCTGCTGCTGTTGTTGATCATGATGGTCGCTCTGCTGCCACTTCATCCGGGCCCTCTGCCTCTCCAGCACCGTCATGTCGGTACAGTTTCCGGCGATGAAGGTCCCCGGTGCGTTCATACAGTTCAACATCTCCGGTAAAGCTCGGTTCATCACACAGAAAAAACACACACAGATTTTGGGCACCTCCGAAATCAAGTGATGTGATCAGAAATTGAAAGGGAAACAATTGATGGGTAATAATATTTTTGGGGTTTGAATAATGGGTAGTGATTAGTTTTGGAAAATGTGGTGAGATTGGTTAGGATTAGTCCCTCATGCCCAATACATTGAGGAGTTTTATGGGCAAGGTTTTGATCATAAAGTAGTTATAGTGTGTAATGGGAGCTGGTGGATGATGGTATTGGAGCAGTTGGAGAGAGAGAGAGAGAGAGAGAGAGAGAGAGAGAAGAGAGAGAGAGAGAGGTGGAAATGTGAGAGAAAGCTAAAGAGGAGAGGGAGGGGGTTAGGTATATATATAAAGAGGAAGAAAGGGTTGGCCGGAATCTGACAAAGAAATAGCCGGAATTATTAGAGAGAGGAGAGAGAGAGAGATTTAAGATGCTGATGATGATGATAGAGGAGAGAGAGAGAGGAGGATGAAGCAACTGGGGCAGAGAGCCATCGAATGTATCCACATAACCAGAGACCGTGGGTTGTGGGCCATGGTTGACATGACCGCCACGTGGTCTTGTCCGGATTAAAACGGAGTGTTAAGGATGGTTGCTAGGTTTAGGGTTCCGACGGAACGGGGTTTATCTGTGGTGCTGCATGCTAAATACGGCTAATTGTCAGCTGAGCATGATTAGCAGCGTTTGACGACTGCATGATAGTCTAGGTCTACTTGTATTACGGTAACAACTACTTATCACGGTAAGGGATAACTCGAATATGACTAATTGACTATGACATGTTATACTAGTGATACTATTTAGTCCAAGTATTATAATAGCAGTAGTTCGCTTAATTATTCATTCTCAATTAACTTTCTCATTTAGTAATTAGCACAAACGTTCTTGCATGTTTTTAGATACAACAATATTTATCTAAAAAGAAAGGGAATATTTGACTATAAAAAGGGAGAGATTAAGGGAGAGATTGGGCCAGGTCACGCAATGGGTCATTACTAATTATGTATCAAACTCAACACAAATATAATACGTTATCATCGTTTACGTAAATTAAACTCGAAACCTCTCATTTATAACTGAGGAGGAATACCACTAAACCGTAATATTAATTATAAAATTCTTGTTAGGTATTGGGTATCATTGAGTTTTGGATAGTGTATTAAAGTACTTGACAAAGTTACTAAATCTATAGTAACTAGCTCATGATGAGCTCAATACTTAGTTTCAGTCAGCTGATTCTCATCCGTAATTTTGTTGTAAATGAATTATTTCATTGTAAAATTAGATTTATAAATATTAAATTGTTTGCCAAAATTAAAATTTACGATTGTATGATTATTTTTGGAATTTTGATTAATTTAGAATTAAAATAAAGGAAAATTAGAAAATTTTGAAGTTTCCATATCTCTTTTTATTCCAATCTTTTAAAAATTTAAAAATTCAGAAGTTTAAGCTTCACATTTGATAATTAGATGGTGCAAAAATCTTCTGGCCTTTTTCACATCAAAAGTTTCAAGTCAATATACACCCTTAATTTTTATATATATAATATCAATATCTACAGGCCAACATAATATGACTTTAAATTTTAAGATGTTAAAATATATTGGGAAAAGGACCAATCAAACACAAGACCTCAGATACATCGCAGAAACATAATCATAAATAAATTTTCTAGCAAATTAAAATATAGTCATAAATGATTTTTCTAGCAAAGTAAATCATGTACTGCCTAAATTCACTTGTTACATAAATTATTATGGCGAGCACTAAAGTTAAAATTTTTAACAAATTAAACTATCTTCCCTCTACCCATGTCATTGCTACTATCTTTACTTCATCAAATACAAATTTCCTAAACAAAAGTTTGGCAAAATCAGTTGTTCAACTGTGTTCAGGTGCAAAAATTAAATTTTGATGGTTTTGTCAAACCCATTCATTCGACATCTGTTGAAATTATTATAAGGAATATGTATGGTCACACATAGCCACAAGAGCAAACCCCTTAGGCTCAAGCAAAAGCCGCAAGCCTTACTGAAGGACATCAAGGCTGGGTCTCAATCGTGTTCAGGTACAAGGAGACTCCAAGATCATTTGCAGTAAGTCGCCACTTCATGGGGAATTAAGACTACTCTATAAGACATCATTCACCTTAGGTGATTTTTTTTTTTTGGCAAATATCATTCACATGTTTAATTTCCGAGAAGACACCATATGACATTTGTTGGAGTGGCTGAACTTGGACATTAATATCATCATAATTATATTTGGTTTTCACAATTTCATAGTACCATTACAAAACCATGTCTAGCTATTAAGATTCCTAAACAGGATTCTCGCTCTAATTTCAACATATTAAAAAAAAAATTTGGAAAACTCAATTCTTAAGAAATTAACTTACATACATAAAAAAAAATTAAGTACCTAAAACCCTCCAACCTTTTGGTGTGATTCCAAATTAGTCTCAACATTTTCAAACATTCCGAAAGAGTACCCAACGTATAGGAAATATCACTTATGTTAAGTCCCAAGTTAAAGAACCGTTAAGTGCCTACGTGGTATTCATTGTCAAATTTTTTTTAATGATGTGGCATTCATGGCCAAATTAGTCCCGGCCTTCTGAAATTTCTCTCTTTCTTGCACTCTTTCCTACTTCCCCTATTTCCCAAATCTCAAATCTGCAAGTATGGTGAATTGAAACTTTTCCTTCCCCTTCCTCCACCTCTGCAAAACAAATTGTTCCACCATCATCATTAGCAATCCAAGTACTTCTAAAACACGGTCTCAATGTCAATATTTTCTCAGCCTTGATTGCATGAACCTTCACCATGATGCATAAAACCCAATTTTCTGCATTTAACAAATTATTAATCTTCTGCAAATATTGTGTTCGCATTAAACTTAATATATCTGCCATATATTAAGTGAATTGATGATTGTGTGAACAAAGGAAAAATTAGGGTTTTTTTTATGGTATTTTTTTTCTCTTTTTTTGAAAAAAAAAAAATAATTTCTTCGTTCCTTTTTTTGAAAAACAAAAGAAAAAAACCCTATAGCCGAGCCAAGCCGCTTTGAAGTCGAGCCGAGCTACGTGGAGCCGAGCCGCCTGAAGCCTAGCCGAGCTGCAATGGAGCCGAGCCCATATCTGCCTGCAGCCGAGCCGACCCGAACCCGGCTCCAGCTGAGCCTACTTGAGGCCCATTTGGGCCTCTCTCCCCTCCCGGCCCTCTCAAAACATGGCCCACTGTTGGGCCAACCCGTTCCTTCCTCCTTTCCAGCTCTTGTTGGGCTTGGGCCTGCAACCCACACTCCTTAGCCAGCCTGCAGTCCAGCTATTTATTGGTTGGGCCTACAGCTTCAACCCCAGCCCACCCAAATTATTTGGGCTTGATTTTCACACCCCGTGGGCCTTGTAGACCTACGTTCATCTACCTGTTCATGATATATATGTTAATTTTTATTTTTTTTGTTCTGTATATTGCGTTTGCTTGCAGGTATCCATGAACTTGAAGTTCATAAATTCAAACCTGAAGTTTCGAATAAGTGCCATGAAACCCGAAGTTTCCTTAAAAATTAAATACCCATGAAACTCATAGTTTTCATGAAAATTTAAACCAAAACATGTCTAATAGATTTTGAATGTTCTACTCCAAGTCTATGAATCGTTTTTCATAGTACTGACCACAATCTTGTTCCCCTTCGTTACAGCGACATGTCGAATTTGAACAAACTCGACTTTATCGCTCTGGAAGTCTCTGGAAGGAACTACCTCAAATGGGTACAAGATGTGAAGCTCCACCTCACTGCAAAGAGCCTTAGGGCTACCATTGAAGCAGAGACAAATAACCTGGTTGGCGAAGCTGACAAAGCAACTGCCATGATCTTCATCCGAAGACATATGCACAACGCACTGCATACTGAGTAGCTCGCTGAAGAGGATCCAAAAGCTTTATGGCTAGCTCTGGAAGAGCACTTTGACCATCAAAGAGATATTTTCTTGCCTGAAGCAAGACACGATTGGCAGCATTTACGCTTCCAAGACTTTAAGTCTGTGAATGAGTACAACTTTGAAGTTTGTCGAATCCAATCACTTCTCAAGTTTTGCAAAGAAGACTTGACTGAACAGGATCTCCTAGAGAAGACCTATTCAGCTTTCCATGCCACCAATATTGTCCTGCAGCAACAATATAGAGCACATAAATTCACCAAATTCTCGAATTTGATCTCTGTCTTACTACTTTCTAAAAAGCAAAACCAGCTGTTGATGAAAAATCACCAAGCTAGACCTATTGGCTCGACCGCTGTGCCTGAAGCACACTCTAGCGCGAATTGAGGCCAAAACCGACGCCAGAAGTGTGGTGGGAAAGGCAAGGGTTCTAACCCTAAGCCACAAGCTCAAGGTCAACAGAGCATAGGCCCATCCAAGGGAGGAAATAATGCTCCGAAGCACACTAATTTAGCTCCCAAAGCCTCAAACTTCAAGACTAAGAGCAAAGCGGTGAGTCTGTGCTACCGCTGTGGTTCTCAGGACCATTGGTCCCGCACTTGCCGAGCTTCAGCTAACGCTGTTACTGAGTACCATTCAAGTCGTAAAGCCATAGAGACTAATCTTGCTCACGTGGAGAATCCCGAATATACTACACTGGAGATTTCTGATTTTTAAGAAGCATCTACTCCGATGGAAAATTAGATTTTTAGACATGGGCCTATATGTTGGCTGAAAATCACCACTAGTGGCCAAAAACCACTAAGTGGCCGAACCCGTTATCTTTTGGTTTAAGTTTTGAACAATTTTTCCTTTTTGTTTGGTATTTGTTTTAAGTTTTGGATATTATTTTATGGAAATCATTTCTTGAATGAATAATTGAATGAATGATCTTTTTATTCCCTTATGCAAGTGACCAATTCAATTCATTTATTTCTAGGTATGTCTTGTGGGGAAGTTAGTTATCTGGTAGATAGTGCAACTACGCACACCATTTTGCGTGAACGCACCTAGTTTACTAACTTCATACCTAAAATATCACCTCTGACATCTCTTTCAGGCTCATCCAAGCTGATTGAGGGGTATGGCAATGCCCACCTAATGTTGTCCAATGGTACTAAATTAACCATTAAAGAAGCACTTACTCACCTCGTTCCGGAAGAACGTTGTTGAACTTTAAAGATATTCGAGATAATAATTACCATGTTGAAACTTCTGAAGAAAATGGAGTTGAATTATTTGCATCACTTCCTATGAATATGGCTAGAAGTGTATTCATGAGAAGATGGAGCGCCTTCCAAATGGCTTGTATATTACAACCATTCGCTCTGCTCAGGTCCACCATGTGGCCAGCCCTAGTAGTGGGCCTGCAATGGAAAATTTTCTTTGGCATGACCGTTTGGGACACCCTGGACGAATTATGATGCGCCGTATCCTCAATACTTCACACGGGCATCCCCTTACCCGCAATAAGGACTTCGTTCTTCACACTTTTTCATGCCAAGCATGCTCCCTTGGTAAGCTAATCACTCACCCATCCACGCATAAGATCCAAATGGATCCTCCCAAATTTGTTCAAAGGATTCAGGGGGACATTTGTGGACCTATTCAACCATCTTGCGGACCATTCAAATACTTTATGGTATTGGTTGATGTTTCCACACGTTGGTCACACGTGTGCCTTTTGTCTACTCGTAATGCTGCATTCTCCAAACTCCTAGCTCAAATTATTAAGCTAAGGAAAACTTTCGATGACTATTGCATGTCTGTTGGGATTGATGTTGAACATCTTGTACCCTATGTTCACACCCAAAACGGCCTAGCAAAAGCGTTCATTAAGCGCCTTCAAATAATCTCTCGAACTTTGGTAATGTGAACCAAACTTTCGATATCTGCTTGGGGCCATGCAATACTTCACGCAACAATGTTGGTCTGTCTAAGACCCGTCCTGACCTAGCCTTATTTTGAGCTACAGTTGGTAACTGGATACGAGCCCGACATCTCGCATTTGCGCATTTTTGGTGTGCGGTCTATGTGCCAATTGCACCGCCCTTACGTACCAAAATGGGTCCTCAACGAAGATTGGGAATCTATGTCGGTTATGATTCTCCTTCGATCATTCGTTACTTAGAACCTTTGACAGGCGATCTCTTTACCACTCGCTTTGCGAATTGTCACTTTAATGAGACAATCTTCTTGACGTTAGGGGGAGATAAGAACATAGTTGTTCCTGAAGAACGCCGCGAATTGTCGTGGTCTAATCCCACTATGTCTCATTTAGATCCCCGCACTGCGTGCAACGTATTTTAGATCTATAGAGTGTTGCTCAAAGCATTCCGGATGCTTTTATTGATCTAGCGAATGTGACAAGATCACATATACCAGCTGCAAACGTGCCTGCAAAGATAGATGTACCAAACGTACGTCGAACCATCGCCTCTGAAGGATGAAACACCCCCGAAGGACGTGTGGTCGCACCTGTTGTGCGGCCTGGTACCCTGGCGGCTAGCCAATCGTTTGGTTCTACCCTGAAATGTGGCAGACCTATTGGTTCAAAGGATTCACAACCCTGGAAAAGGAAACCAACGACACCAACTAGTGAACATAGTTCGAATCCTACCATCGCCAACTCATCATTTCCAATACATGATGTTATTTTAGATTACGGTAATGTCCTTGAAGAGACCAATCCACCTCCCGAGAATCGTGAGATTTCGGCCCATTATGCTAGCCTGGATGTACTTTGGAATAGGAATGAAATGATAGTCGATGATGCATTTGCATATGCAGTATCTATTGATACCATGCTGAGCAATGGCATTGAACCATGTTCCGTTGATGAATGTCGACGTAGAACTGATTGGTCTAATTGGAAACAAGCAATCCAGGTCGAACTTGATTCACTTGTGAAACGTAAAGTGTTTGGGCCTGTAATTCCTACACCTCCACATGTAAAGCCCGTTGGCTACAAGTGGGTTTTCGTAAGGAAGCGTAATGAGAAGAATGAAATAGTGTGATACAAAGCACGCCTTGTGGTGCAAGGTTTCTCTCAACACCCTAGGAGACTTATTCCTCTGTAATGGACGTTATAACGTTCCGCTACCTTATCAGTTTGGTAGTTTCCGAAAAACTGAATATGCAGCTTATGGACGTGGTAACTGCGTGTCTCTATGGGGATCTTGATACGGAAATATACATGAAAGTTCCTGAAGGACTTACATTGACTGGATCAAATAGTTCTAGACCACGGAACACCCTCTCAATTAGATTGAGGCGTTCACTCTACGGATTAAAGCAATCCGGACGGATGTGGTATAACCGTCTGAGTGAGTATTTGATTAGTCAAGGATATGTGAATAATGAATTATGCCCATGCGTGTTTATTAAGAAGTCACATTCCGGATCTGTGATAGTTGCAGTTTATGTCGATGACATGAATCTCATTAGGACTCCCGAAGAGCTTGAGAAAACTGCGTCGCACCTGAAGTCGGAATTTGAGATGAAAGATGTTGGAAAAACTCGATATTGCCTCGGCCTGGAGCTTGAGCATTGTTCAGATGGTATTCTGGTCCACCAATCGAACTACAGCCATAAGGTGTTAAGTCGTTTTAATGAGGATAAAGCAAAACCTTCGAGTACTCCTATGGTCGTCCGAACGCTAGATGCAAAATGAGACCATTTTCGTCCTAAAGATGATGAGGAAGAGGTTTTGGAGCCTGAAGTTGCATATCTGAGTGCAATTGGCGCTTTATTGTTCTTAGCTCAATGCACTAGACCAGACATCTCCTTCTCTATTAATCTTCTTGCAAGATATAGCAATGCGCCCACACGCAGACACTAGAATGGTGTTAAAGACATCCTTCGTTACCTTAAGGGTACTTCAGATTTGAGTTTATTTTATCCCTATGCATCTCAGAATAGATCACACCCCCATGGTCTTTGGAATGATGCTTGCCTGTTAATTATGTTGACGGATGTTACTTATCTGACCTACACAAGGCACGTTCTCGGGTTATGTCTTTACTGTTGGAGACACCGCAATATCTTGGAGGTCAACCAAACAGACCTTTGTTGCCACCTCTTCGAACCATGCTAAGATTCTCGCCCTCCACGAAACTACCCGTGAGTGTTTTTGGCTGAGAGCCGTTGTTGAGCATATTCGAAGCAACTGCGGACTTTCTTCTGTCGTTGATGTCCCAACAACGATCTTTGAAGATAATGCCGCTTGTATTGACCAGATCAAGAAATGATATATCAAAGGAGACAACACCAAGCATATTGTGCCGAAATTCTTCTTTTCACATCAGCAGCAAGAACATCAAAAAGATTGAAGTCAAGCAAATTCGTTCCCAAGACAACCTTGCCGACCTCTTCATCAAGTCATTGCCAAAGTCTACCTTTCAGAAGCTTGTTCAAGGAATTGGTATGCGTAAATTGCCTGATTTGCAACATTGTTAGTTTCTCATTCGGAATTTTGTCAAACTCAGAGGGAGTATCCAGAAGTATACTCGCTTGACCTTAATGTACTCTTTTTCCCTACGATCATGATCATTTTTCCCATTGAGTTTTTGTTACCTGACTAGGTTTTAATGAGGCACCCATTCTGGGCTGGTCATACCCTTGTGTGCATCCTACTAACATCCGACAGATGTTTAGTATTGACATTGCATTAACTCACTTTTCTCCTTAGACTATGGGTTTTTGTCCCTTCTTGGGTTTTACCATAGCAAGGTTTTGTGAGAATTTTTACTTTTTTTCATATGCAAGTTCCGTACTTAAGACTAGCGTGTTCTCTATTGTGCCTACGAGACGACTTCATCAACTATCTCTACATCATATTGAAGATCTGATGCGCTATCTACTTGAGTATTTGCACACTCAAGGGGGAGTGTTGTGGATAATATTAACATGTGATAAATGTGATTGTGTAAATCCTGGGTATATATGGATTGGGATATTTTGATTATCCTAAAGTTACATTTCTATTATGATTGTACTTGTTTCATTATAAATAAAGGCACCAGTATGAGGGAAATCATACACCATAATTTCCCTCATCCCTATTTCTCTCTATTCTCTTTGTGTCGCCGGCCATCCCTCTCCTTGTTCTTAACCCTTCAATAAAATAGACCACAACATAAATAACTGAGATGAGGTCACAATCATATAAGCTGATCAGTCTATTTTAAGCAAGTTCATAAAATATCCTTCATGCTTATCTCTGCACATATTACAAAATCTGTTGGAGGAAATTTGGTAAAAAAACTAATGTAAAACAAATAAGTATTTTAATTACAAAATTTGTACACGAGGCACGTCATTTGCACTAGTAGAATATAGAGAAAAGACGCAGACTTACACATACAATGATACACAAGCACATATAAGCAACTTTAAAGTGCGAAAATCCAATCCTTCAACTTAGAGCTAAAGAAAAAATTGGATTCTTTTTGGAATTCCACGGTGTTATATACTTCTATATATACAAAGTAAATATTCTTAAGCTATGATTGTGTGGAAACTTATAAGTTTCAACATATTTAGTTTAACTGAAACATTAGATAAGAGAGACAACAAATTAATTACATGAGCATTACAAAGATATATAAGAGTGTAATTTGTAAATCACTAATACTTTTTAGAATGCTATGATGTTATATGTTTGAATGAGGGACTTTCAAGTCCTAACAGATTTAGGCGAAGTGAGGAAAAAATATATTTCACAACATTAGATAGGAGGATTAAAAATCTACTTCATGATTCATTACAAAGGTACGTACGTAAGTGCGATTTGTAATTGACTAATTTCAAATAGTCATTTGTAAATTCATCTCGAATGTCTTTGTAATACTCACGTGGTGCATTTCTAATCCTTCATCTCTAACATTTTGGGATTCATTCATTACTAATTTTGCATCAATATCCTTTGACCAGACATAGCCTTAGCCTTCTAAATAACTTTAAAATGCTCTTCTCAAAAAAAAAAAAACCTCTAAATTGCTATGAATTAAGAGCAAAAGGTTCCCTTCTAAACATTTTATTTAATAAATTATGATACGATTTACAAAATTATAAACAAAATCAAGAGCGAAAAAGTCTAATATACTCAAGAAAGTTCAATTTAAAGTTGTTTTATAAATTGTGTTTAGAATTCCTTAGGAAATGTCTAATACAAAAATGCCCATCCATCAATTTCAATTACCTTATAAAAAATCAATTTCATTTATGAAGTGATTTCACTAATCCCTTGTTGCTATTCGATTTCAATGTAATGGAAGTTTTGCATCACCGTTTGTCCACATAGACATCGAGTCTACCTCACCAAAGTTATACTTTAAACTTATTCAAGGTCTAAGTTTAAGATTTATACACTTAGAAAGTGATTGATGGATTAAGAAAAGCAATTATATATATTTCCAAGCAACCCACATACATAAAGTGAGATTTATTTGGTCATAAATTGATTTTAGTAGTAATTATTTGTCACCATATTACGTACGTACTCACCTGAAAAAAACTTAAACATTCTTAACATTAAGCGTATCTCAACATTAGCTTAATGATGCAACACTTTGGATTGAGACTTTTGGGTTCGAATCAATTACGCTCTGTAGAAATTTTCAGGTCGACGGGCTGAGGACCCACTCCAACAACACCGATACTGTCCCCACTTAATCACTTGCACAATCCTCAGGTGTGGGGTTTTATCACAAAAGGCCTTGGTATTAGTTAGAGTGGGGTAATTCTATTTAAAGTACTCTTTCTCCTTCCCTCTGTCCGATGTGGGACAATTGGTTTCAACAGTCCCCCGCACGTGAGACCCCATTTTTATGGGTCACATGTGGAGATCCACACATCGGCAGCCACGTGGAGCCATGTCGGGGCTCACCCATTGCGCGGGGCCAAATGGGGACCCACCCAATCATGTGACATCTTTGACCTACGTGGAGCCATGTCGGGACTCACCCATTGCGCGGGGCCAAACAGGGACCCACCCAATCACGTGGTAGTACGGGCCCGTCCCCTAGCTCTGATACCATGTAGAAATTTTCAGGTCAACGAGCCGAGGGCCCACTCCAACAACACCGATACTGTCCCCACTTAACACTTGCACAATCCTCAAGTGTGGGGTTTTATCACAAAAGGCCTCGGTATTAGTTAGAGTGAGGTAATTCTATTTAAAATACTCTTTCTCCTTCCCTCTGTCCGATGTGGGACAATTGGTTTCAACACGCTCTACTTGCAAATTTATGCAGCCGTTTGAAGCTTGAAGCAACATTTTTCATTTGTACTGGGAACTCGTCCAGAGAGGATGAAGGCTACTTCCATTATCAATTCGTGGACCCAAAGTTCATCTCTCCCCACCACAACCCCCCTCCCCCCCCAATCTCTCTCACTCAACCTTTTTACTCTCTCTCTCTCTCTCTCTCTCTATATATATATATATAGACACACACACACACATATACATTATACTATAATAAGAGCTTAGGATAAAGCTGAAGGGAAATGGGACCTGGCTTTCTCTATCTCATTTCCTCTATCACTTTCTCTGTGGTCTTGATGAACAGAAAACTACTCTTGGCCCCATTTTTTTTTGTGTCTTCCAATTTTGCTCACTCAAGTCTCAAGTGCTTTCCATCTTTACACTTGGTTTGACCAAACTCCCCCAAAAGTACAGTGTATTCATAATCTTTAAAAACCTTTCTTTGGGTAAGTACTTAGCACCCATCATATAATCAGATCTCCAGCACCTAGGAGGGTCCTATATAGTAAGGGAGGAAGACCCCCCCAATGGTAGATTTATTTTAGATATGGGGGGTTCAATTCAACAAAAAATTAAAGTTAAAATTGTGGGATCTAATATTTCTCTATCATATTAGTTCAATCAGGGGAAAGGGGCACGTGCCAAGGTGGCCCCTCGATATTCTATAAAAATTCACCCGCAAAGTACTTAAAACTCTATTTTGTAGCAAATTTTTGTTGATATTTTTAGTTATCTCTAAAACTTTTCATTTTGTTCTTCATGTAAGTCTATTGTACTCTTGAAAGGTATTGGTACCCTTTGAATTGAAAGAAGGATGTTTTTATAGCGTGATCACATCCACACATAATATTATGTTGAAAGCATCATGTTCATACATAACATCATGTTGAGAGTATGAATCTCACATCAAATAAATAATGAACTTTATATGTGCTTATAAAGAGTTAAACCATACTATGTCTAAAAGATTGCTGAATTTTTTGTTGATATTTTTAGTTTTATTATAATTCATGTTGCTTATGGGTTTTAGTAGTGGCGTCTTTTCTTCACAATTTTCATCAAACTGCGAAAGATTATAGTTTCTGTTCTTGACCCTGATCATATGTTTGATCATATGTTTAACGATGACCTCGTCTTATTACTAAAGATAATGACTTTTAACTGTCGCCTTTGCTGTCTTTATGGTGCTGGTTCAAGCACTACGGTATAAGGCAAATGGGACCTGGCCTTATCCATCTCCCATTTCTTCCTCAATTTTCTACATTTGTGGTCTTAATGAACAGAAAACTACTCTTGGCCCCTTGGTGTTTTTCTTTTTCTTTTTTAATTGGTGTCTACTATCCTTTTGCTTGCTCAAATGCTTCCAGCTTTACATTAGATTGGTTTGAAAAAAGCCCCAAAGTACTTAAGTATAGTGAATAATCTTCAAATCAAAATCCTTTTTCGAAGATTGCACAATATCAAATTCACATGGAATATTTAGATAGGACCAATTTAGAGGAGAAACCCTACGATGGCAACTTATGCAAGTGGGGTTTTCCTTATTTTATTTATTTTGTATTCTTTCTTTTAATTGAATTTCTTTTTTCAAGTAATGGTTCCAAGATAGCACATAGATGATATATTCTTGTTTTCGTGGTTTAAAGAAGGCATAAGATCTAGGAAGCGAGAGAGAGAGCGAGAATGACTCTCTCTAACGAATGTGACAAAGCACATAACACTAGCTACCTCTATGATACTTTGAATCAGAAGATCACAGATGTGGTGGTTGAAAATGCTAGAAATGGAAAACCCAACTTTCTTCCCTGGAGAATGAGACAAAGTTACAAGTAACCGTGTTGTTGCTCAGTATGTATGTGGTCCAATAAAACTTCCATGGTGGGCAACCATCTCCCTTTCTTGGCCGTTCAAATCAAAATGATCATCTTATAAGACAAATACATAAGAGTAGTCTATTTGTATCATCTCAAATTAATCTTGTGTTTCATCTCTGCAACAGAGATATTAGATTTGGATAGTTGAGAATTGAGATACAAAAAAGTTAGTGAAAAACTTAATGCACTATTTATCGATCGGATAACATATATACTTAGACATGGTGTATTAAACCACACATTGAAAATTTGACTTATCCCCCTTAAACTCATTTTCTGTTACATAAAACCTATTTTAACATTTTTTTTCTAATTAAAATCCGGTGACTAGGATCCCATTAAGCGAATCTCCTAATTAATTAAGCTTGGTGTGTTAGATTTTATCTTTCTCGGACTCCAAAAGTACCACTAATTAAATTTTTAACGTGATATGAGCTATTAGATTTGGATCAATTAATATCAATTTGATAAGGTTTTTTATTTTTGAATTGGCACAAATTTAGAGATTTGTTGGTTCTGTCACACCCCGACTAGGATATCCAGGTGGACGCAGAGCTCGAGGCATGCTGGCCGACTCCTGGAGGGTGACGAAAGCCATAACATGCAAGTAAAGTGTAATTTGTAAGAATAAATTGAAGACTGAAAATAAAACAAGAGTAGAGTGCACAGTAAGTGTGAAGGACCTCTAATAAATGCATGCAATGGAATTCAGAGCATCTAGTTACTAACAGCGGAAGTAAACTAATGTAACACATCCAAAGATGTGGGTTACAAATTGCTAAGAATAGTCCATACTCTAAAGAGGGAAGACTATGCCACCACGCCTCCATGTCAAAAGTTCCAAAGCTTATTAAATCTTGGATGAGCGCAAAATAGAAAAGTGTGAATGGTAAAAAATAAATGTTTCTAAAATCATTTGTCTCTTTTGAACATACTAACCCCTCGCTGTAAAAACTCATAATTCTCAAAGTCATACTACATAGAAAGTATGAAAACCAAGGCAATAGTGGAAAATCATTTCTTTCAAGGAAACGGGTAAATCACGTAAAACCTCAATATAAAAACAATAAGACGAAACCAATGGATAGAAATCACAATTCCAAAGTATTATACTATAAATCCAAAATAAGTATAAGGTACCATGACATTAGTGAAAAGCATGTATATCACATAAATCACCAAATAAATAGATATGGTATGCTCATTAGATAATGCAGACACACGAGCTCATGCAGAGATATTCTGACGTGAACATGCTGGGTGTATTAATCTACGCTCAAGTACTACATACACGTGAAGTTGATATTAAGCGCATCTCAACGAGTCCTAGATGTAAAAACAACTAGAACAAGCTGGCACCTATGATGGATCCAAAGTGAACGTGTTAGTGCTATGTGAACATACACGTGAAGCTGGTCTTGGCCCCAAGCAAAACTATAGACACCGTGCAAGCATCCTAAATAAGCGGGCTTATGAAATGAAAACATGCCATGGCTAGTCTTTTAACTTTCATATCACAAATCAGGGTATCGCATAAAGCGTATAGTTTCTAAAGTATGGCGAGTAGTAAAACGTTTCAAGGTGGGATTCACAAATATCATAAATCAAATCACCGACACCTCACTAAAACATTTGAATTTCTAAAACAAGGTAAGATATCAAAGCATAACGTAAAACCAGTTATGGAAACCATAAATAGTATATAGTTTGAAAGCAAAGTCCACTCACTGTAACCATATGGTCGTAGTCCTCTTGCTTATGCTCTCCGTAGTCCTCAGTGTACCACTCCTAAAGTAATACAACCTTTACTTAGTAAACTAAACAAACACTACAAAGAATAATGAAAAATGGAACTCAAACTACTAAATTGGTCTTTGAAAACCAACTTGCGCTGCCGTGCGCATCCAAACATCGACGGGAGGTCGCCACTTGCCTACATTCGTCAGAACTGGTATTGGTCACCGGTTCTGAAATATTTCGTTAAATTTGACGGAATACTCTGTCGATATCAAAGGAATATTCAACAGAATATACCTTGAAATATTTTGACTCGATTCGAATTCAAGTCGGGTTGGCGGGTTGGTACCAGGCATTCAGGTCGGATTGATCTGGTTTGGGTTTGCGGGTTTGCAGGTTCGCCGGATTTTGCAGAATTTGGCTGGGATCTTCCAGTTGTTGTCGCACAACCGTCCTTAGTCAGATGTTTGATTTGAGACCAGATCTGGACTTCTGGAGTTGAGACAAACCTAATGGTTGAGGTTTCGAGGGTTGATTCCTTGTCGTTTGGCCGAATTCCCGTCGTCGGCCTTTGGTTTTTCTGCCAGAACTGGAGAGCTTCAATCCTCTTTGATTTGCACCATTTCACAACCATTCGACACATGCAATACACGAATTCTGATCTACTCAACACAAGGAAGAGAATGGTGGTGGTTGGGAAGCTTATTTGCGACGGAAAACGGTAGAAACTAGCCGAGAAGGTCGCTTCGGGTCGAAACTCCTCTAGTCTATGGTTGCCGTTTGGTTTTCAGAAAACAAAGGTCAGGGGTAGGTTCACCAAAGAGAAGGGGTCACGGTGGTGGTGGTTTAGTGGTCTGGTTCGAAGGAAAGCGGCGACTCCGCTGCCATGGTTCTTTGTGGTGGTCGGGAAAGAGACAAAAGAGAGATGAGAGGGAGTGAAAGAAAGTTTGCAGAGTGAGGGATAGTGGAGAGGACGGGCACATGGAGAAGTGAGAGTGGGTCCCAGTGGACCCAAAACCCAATCAGATTACAATAATCAAAGAAGTGTTCTCAAACTTTAGCGTTTCTTAAAATGTTTGTTTCAACTCTGAATTCCGTTCCGCTTGCGCTCACGCGTTCGTAACGATGAATACTACAAGAATATACTAAGGGCATAATTTATACGTGTCATGACACGATGGTCAACAAAAGTCAACACTTACCCATCTAGGAGCATTTTGGTCATTTTATACTTTTGAGAATTAAAATACACTAAAATTTCGAGACAGGTCGTAACAGGTTCAATCTTTCTTGTTCTTACCAAATTTAAAAAGTGGAAAAGCCTATAGTTTGGCACATTCGAATGCCAATTTACCGATCAATTACAATGTGTCCATACTATTATATATAGGTAAGTTATTGTACTCTAAATAGATTAATGGACATAAAAATTGTACATAAATTAATCTTTAGGACAAAGAAAAAAAAGAACCAACTATACATATACATTTACATATAAAAATGTAGGTAAATTGGTAATTACATACATAATTTACCTACTTGCTATTAATGTACCTACTATTATATTATAGGTAAATTACCAACAAAATATGAGAATTTTATTTGCATATATAGGATTGTTCACAAAAAAAATATATCATAGGTAAATTGCCAAAATTATTTGTATATACTGTAGGTAAATTTTCTACAATATGACAGTATTGGAGAAAATTTATTATTTAAAATGATATAAAGTAATGCATTACATTGTTGTAGAAATTAAAAAAAAAAACTAAAAAAACGTTAGGATGATTAATCAGATTTTAATGCCCTTGATTGAAACAAAAATTCAAGTGTGAGAAACGGTAGAAAAGGGTTGTGGCAAAAATTATAAATAAATTGTAATAGTAGGTTACTTATATTCCTACGAAGCAATTTTTTTGAATTTTAGATTTTTGTTGGATGTTTAATTATATGTGGATTTATGTTTAGAAAACATGAGTTGTGAGGGCCAATATCTAAAGAACCTTAAAAAGTATACAATCATTCCTACAATATGTTGGACTTAGGTTTATATATTAATGGGTGTGAACTTATTACAATATATGGGTGGATACGAGACCCTTTGGCATACATGCCATCGTTTATCAAACACACACAATAGTTTCTTGATCGAAACATACACACAATAAGTTCACTATATATTACTAATAATCTATTAGGGTTGGCCTATGAACATGGCAAGAAGCAACAAATAAAGCCTCTTTTGGTTTGATCGATCATCGAGCCAAGATTTTTTTTTTTGTCCAAGTATTCATTTATCACCTTCTGTAGCGCTTTGCATTTGCTTCCAAAATTTATATATATATATACAAAGAGAACTCTAGCTAGTCATTGATATTGTAAAATGTTGAAGCTGCTAGTTCTTATCTTATCTTTAATATATCAAATAAATGCATATATAATAATAGAGGGGAGCCGGGAGAGAGATGGGTGAGGAGGCAATTGAAGATAGCATCAGATCCGATGTTTAGGGTATCCTAGTTCTTGCAGGCCCTCCCCTCCTTTATTATTTTTTGTGTGTGTGAGTGTGTGTGTGAGAGACAGAGATATGAAGTTAGGGTTTCACTGGAGACTGTTGTGCATGGCTCCATTCCCCTTGTAGCTATTATATCCAATCATACATACAGCCGACGGAGATACCATGGGCTTCCTTCTCTTGTTTAATGACTCACTCATTGAGCACAATCTCTACCCCAGGTCCACCTATTATATTGAGATTTTGGGTCAATGTGGTATGATATACATGATATACCATGCGTCATCACTTTATATGTATGGTGGTGACTCCTCGTAATTAGCATCAACGCATCGGAATTGCCGAAGAATCACGAGTTACATTTTTTTTAGTCCAAATTGCTTTTTTACCAAAAATTCTTGGGTGCTCTGGAGTACGGAGTACTCTGAATTTTTTAACCGTTAAATCTTGATTTTTATATTTTAAAATAAAAATTCAACGATTAAAAAACTCGAAGTACCCTGTAGCTCGGGATATGCAAGAAAGACTCCACTTTTACTGCTGGGTGGTGAGGGTTGCCATCCTTTTTAGAATGCGCCATGTATTCGTGACTTAACTATAGTTAATTAGTTTAATATTTATATAGAAGAATGCTAGCTGGCTCTGCATTTGCCTTTCTTTACTTGTTTTTTCCTATTCATTGTGTGCCATGTGACATCCACTGTCCCTTGAAATTAAGAATTCAATGTCTTTAAAAGTTGCCAATTAATTTTCCATACGTACCCCTCATAAATCAAATTTAACTTTTTATAGATTCACATGTAAGTCACATTCAAATGTGATGTGTGGGGGCAAATTTTCGCCTCGGTCTGAATTGACGAAAACCTACATACACAAAGAAAAGAGACAAACAGAGTTAGACTAACACCGATCTGGTGTTAGCCAAAGGGCCTCCAATACCTAAGTTAGAAAGACTGTAGGAAGTAATAAGAGTTTTGTGAGAGTTCTTGATTACCAAATTTAAGTGGTTGGTTCTGGCTATTTATAGAGAACTGAGGAGTTAACCTTAGTGTCCATGTACAATATATGAACATGTTAGCACAGTGTCACCTAGTTTTCACGCCGATGGAGGAATATTGTTCTTAGATTCTTAGAATATGCTTAGGTGTGTCTTGCTCTGCTTAGAGATTGATATGCAAGCCCATTGCATAACAAAGTCATATGCGTAAGCCGCTTGGCGATTGACTTGGACTGTTAATGACGAATTGGGCATGTAGGCCTTTCAATTGTGAGCTGCTAGGGCCTTCGTAGAGAATGTGGATCATTAGCCCTTTAGGGTTTGACTAACGGTCTGCATATTCTGTTAAGGGCAAAGTAGTCTTATTTGATAAATTGCACACGTGGCGAGTTTTCATTGATCGGGATATTTTATGTTCCCACAAATCTCCCCCATCTTTTTGGGGTCGACGTAGGAAACCCAAAGAGATGTAGTTTGTAGTTGCCCAAATAATATTGGTCTTCAAAATCAAAGAGGAAATTGATCTTCAAGATTGAGTAGTAAAACAATCTTCAAAGTTGAATGGGAATGTAATCTTCTTCCTTGATCTCCAAGTTGGCTTGAGAGATTTATTTCCAACGCTGATCGGCTCCAACCTGGTTGGCTTGACTCAGCTGGGCGCTGCTTTGTCGTTGGCGTTGGAGGCTCGGCTCGGCTCGACTTTGGCTGGCGACTTCGGCCGGTGCTTTTTCTTTTTCGTCGTTCTTCCTAATTCAATCCAACTCCAATTCATCTCCAGCATTGCTATTGACAAAGGCGATGTTGGATTAAACTAAGGTCTTGTGAGCGGTCTTATGAAATTTCTTCGTTTCTTTGGCTGGTAGCGCACGATGCCGTCTTGAAAGAAATTCATATATCGAGAGGGGTCTTCTGAAGTTCCTTTGTACAAGCAAGGTGACTCACTTACACCGGTGGGCTATTTTGTTCCTTCTTTGCTGAATTTGGATACTGTCAAGAGGTATCGCGATTGGAGACAGAAAAATCTTGATGCTTTTCCTCAAGGAGTCAACGATAGGCTAGCTGGGTGGCCTCGAATCATGTGTGAATGAGAATTATCTCAAGAAGAGGTCGATCAAGTTTTATCCATTCTATATATCTTTAGGGTTTAAGTTTCCCATGACTCCATTCTTCACCGAAGTGATCTGGGCTGTGGGTTATGTTCCTGCTCAGTTAGCGCTAATTGGATATAGGGCGATGATGTGCTTTGCCAACTTGAGTGAGTTATTCAGATTAGAGCTGACCTTCCAGGAGTTCTTTCACTTTTATGAGATTAGGCGCTTTGGCTCTTAAGCGCAGTCCAGGATGAAGATCAAGTTGTTTGGCGAGCCAAGTCAAGGTGATTATGACTGGAAGTGTGCAGCCTTGGAGATCAACAGCAGTTGGGAGGCCAAGGACCGGGAGGCTGTGGTGCGCTGCTCTGGTAAGTGTTCTTTCTTTGAGCTTTTTTGGGATAAAGGTAGTCTGCATGCCCCTTTACTAAATGTAATGTGCCGTTTCACAGGGGAGTTGACCGTGAAGAGAATTGTGGTCAAGCCAGACATGTCAATGGTTCGGAGTGCATCGGCCATCCCAGTTGAATATAGGGAATATAGTTGGTTGTTGAGTCATCTGAGTCAAAGAAGTGAAAGGAAAAGGAGCAATGTCTCATACGCTGGAGAATGAAGCCTCTCACAAATCGTTAGCGCCTTCTGAAAGGAGCAGGAAGTAGTCGACTCATCGTGTAATTCAGAGCGAAGTGGTGGTTCCTCCTGCTTGTGATGCTTCTCTTCCTGTCAAGAAGCCTAGGGCAGATGATGTTCCACCCATCAAGATTAGTGATGCCCCATTTTGTTTGCCGTGAAGGCAAAAGAGTCATCTGCTGGTAAAAGCTTTTCTGCTCATAGGCCATTGCCCTCGTTGAGTGGTCGACTTAGCGCCTTATCAAGCAAGTTTGGGGACTCGAAGCGGTTTGTTGATAAGTCTAGGGGAAGGCAATTTGTAGACAAGGCACTGAAGGTGAAATTGCCGTTTCTCCTGCCAACTCATAAGACGACGTCATCAACTACAGTTGGGGCAGGTGGCCCTTCGTTGACCAATGCTACTTTAGCTAATGCTCTGTTAAAAGATGACCTACTGGTGGATAGGTCGGCTTGTGTTGCGTTGGCGAAGAAACTGAGGAAGTCTGCCAATCTGACTGAGTTTCGAACTCGTGATCTTGAGGGGAAGAAGTATTGCTCTCGTTTCAACGGAGTATAGGAGTCAGCTTGGATCTGATCTTTTTATTTTTGTACTTCTCTTTATGTTTTTGCATGAGTACTTCTCTTCTTTTATGCTTTTGAACAATTGGCCGATTGATTGGTATATATTTTTTTCTTGCATTAAATAATTGGTCGTTGGTCAGCCTTCTTTCCCTTTTTTGAGTAAAAATATTTTTATTTTCCTTCTATTACCTGAGTGTTCAAATAATTTGGAAGTTGTGCCTTTTCTTATGTCGCTTGCCTTCTTCTTCAACATGCCTTGTTTAATCATCTTGTCATAATGCATGCGTTGGGCATGGAACAGTGCAGACGAAGGCTAGGCATTGCAATGTTGGCTTGTCTTGGTATTTAACTTTCGCAGATAAGGTCTGTTGATGGCTTATTCTGGCATTTGTCAGCAAAACACTTGTCTCGACAGCGCAACTCATTATGGTCGTGCCCTGCTAATGGATTCGGCCGGTCGGGAGTGGGCATGTTTGATGCGTGCTGCTGTTGGCATTAGTTGGCTTTCTTCTTGGTGTAGGCCGGGGATGCGGGCGTGTTGCTCTGGCCCTCGGGGAATTGGTCTATGCATGTCTTCGCCTTATTGCCTGCTTCCGATGTTGTAAACTCTTGAACCTTGTCGATGGAGGTAGTTGAGCATGTGTGAGGTATTTTTTTCACCTTTGAACTTCCAGGGCTTGTCATGAGAAGTTAAACTTGAACTCCTAGTGCAAGTCATGGAAAGTCAAGTTTTAAGGGGGAGCCTATCAACATTAACTTGCATTCCCAGGGCAAACTAAGTGGAAAAGCATTTCTAGTTGGTTGGCGATGCGTTAACTCATGTTCCTAGGGCAAACCATGCGAAAATGAGTTTTAGCATATGATCTACTCCTCAAGTGACCTGTGTGGGGGGAAGGGGAGAGGGTGAGTTTCTAGCTAGGCCAAATAGCGTTAACTCGCACTTCTCAGGTGACCCTTATGGATGGGAGTTTTAGCTTATGGTCTGCTCCTCAAGTGACCCTTGTGGAGGCTGACCGTATCTCGAACTTCTAGAGCGAGTTTTGATCCCAGACTCTTTGAGTAGAACATGCGAAAACAGGTTCTTCCTCAAGCTTTTAGAGTGAGTTTTGATCTCAAACTCTTAGGGCAGAACATGTCAAGTTGAGTTTTAGTACATGATCTACTCCTCAAGTGACCCGTGCGAAGGCAGATCTTTCCTCAAGCTTCTAGAACGAGTTTTGATCTCAGACTCTTAGGGCAGAACATGCCAAGTTAAGTTTTAGTATATGATATGCTCTTCAAGTGACCCGTGCAGAGGTAGATATTTCCTCAAGCTTCTAGAGCGAGTTATGATCTCAAACTCTTTGTGCAGAATATGCAGAGTCGAGTTAAAGTCGGTCGATTAGCGTTAACTCGTACTCCTTAGGTGACCCGTGCAAATGAGAGTTTTAGTTTACACTTCTAGAATGAGTTGTTGAAAGTGTTGACCATTAGTTTGTGGTGTACTACCTCGACTAGGCATCCCTAAAAGGTAGCAGGCACCGATGACATGTTCTCAAACGTCTTTGAGCAGTCGAAAAAATAAGTTGTCATATGTGCAGTCTTACTTTTCAACCTTTCCTTCCACGTCGAGTATTACTCAGTGGTCATTGATGGTTTCAAGTAGACTTTGGACAGGTGTTGGCAAATAATAGTATCAAGAAAGTTTGTAGAGTATAAACTTTTAAAAATAATTCAATTGAATACATCTTTGCTCCACTAATTCAGTTTTAAAAAAAAAATGCATACAAGTGTCTGTCATGTAAAGACAGACTTTTTACAGCAGTTGAAATGGTAAAGATAGATTTTTCTTTGACATCAGGCCTGATCTGCACATTCCGGGCCATGGCTTGATCTCCATAGATTTTACCTAATCCTCCTCTAGGTATTGGAATTTGAGGTAGTTGGAAACCTTAGTTAGACGTGGCGTCGATCTTATTTAGCCATGGTCTGTCCAGAATTTCGTTGTAGGGTGATGGCTCATCTAGGACCTTGAAAGTCAGTTGGTAGACTATTGGCGATGAGTAGACGTCCAGGTCTATAGCTCTGACGGTGGTGGTTATGTTTCCATTAAAGGCTACAAGTACTCTAGACTGCTTCTGGATGCTTTTCTCAATGCCCATCTTCTGGATTGCAGAATGTTGAAGAATTTTTGCAGCGCTTCCTTTGTCGATGTGCATACGTTCAACCTTGGAGTGGCAGATCAGGATGCTGCCGAATATGGCATCGTCTTGTGGCATGTTGATCCCTATATTATCCTTCTTGGAAAATACCACATGTTCATCGTTGTCCATATCCATAGCCTGCATCTGGAAGACTAGGGCGGCCTCCCAGATTCTTTTCCTTGGATGTGTATTCAAAGAGTTCAGATTTTGCCAGTATGGTGTTGATTTGCCTTCTCGGCATCTCTCTTTCGCGAGCTTATTCAGGTAGTCCCTCCACTAGTAACATTTCTCCAGCTCATGGCCATGAACTCCATGGTATGCGCAATAGTGAGATTGATCTCCTTTCCTGGGGTTCCTCAGTGGTGGTGGCCTCTCGAGCCATGACTCATTTTTGACCGCATATAAAATATGGTGGATGGGGACGGAGAACTTCGTGTATGGCCTCTCGAGCCATGACTCATTTTTGCCACCTTCTTTGTGGTTGGCTTCCCCTTTTTGGTTTATCCCTGTGAAAGGTTGGTTTAAATCCTTCGTCGGGTTGTCTGCAGCCTTAGTGGCGTTCTTCTTGACAATTTTGCCATATAGGGGATCGTTTGTGGACAAGCCCTTCTTGAATGATGTGGCGGAAATAGTCTCATTGCAGCCGACTGTCTTGGCTTTTTCTGCCTTAAAGCGCTTGAAGAAGTCATAGAGTGACTCATTTGGCTTCTTCTTAATGCTGAACATGTGATCGTGTTGGAAATGTGCCTTAAATCCAGTCATGGGATGATACTTTAAGGACGTTTCACATTTTAAATTAATGTAGTTTAATCTTAGGGCAATGATTATTGTTTAAGACCGTCTCATTATATGATATACGCCTTAACAATGAGTCCAAGGAATATATATGTAGTTAAGAGAATGTAATCTAAATAAGATAGATTCTTGAGACCTTTCTCTTTCATACACATATCCTAAATGTTCATGATCATAAGATTGCCAATTGGACATTGACAATCTGTAAAGATCAGTACATACTATGTCTTTTCTCCCGAGGGTGACTAGTCTCGAGTCATTGGTGTGTATGACATCAAGACGAGTATGTAGGTGCTTACTAGAAAGTGAGTGCACTGAACACGATCGTCGTGAGATCTCATACTTGTGTCTTATGAGAACTTACAATTTGGGATAATGCAAATTAGTCGTTTGACCTAAAGCATCACAGTTGTCTTGTGATTAGGTCCTTAATCGTTGATTATGTTAACGATACTCCGGGTTAAGAGGGTGTCCATGACATAGTTGGGGTTATGTTGCCTAATCACAGAGACAAGTGTATGTACAACAAAGGATCTCTAACCTTCGAATATGTTGAGTGTGAATACTTTATGATATGATTATAAATCTCTGGCTAGTGTATAAATGAGATTTAAGAATTACGTTCCAAATCACATTCACATAAATCATATAGTCAATGATCACATTGAATAGTAGACATGAACAAACTATCATCCAAACAATGTGATCAAGAGTATTGTTTAGAGAATGATCGTATTGCATTGTAATCTCAAACTGAATAGGATCTATTCTCCTCGAGCTTAGTTTGGATAGTCATGGCACACTAGGGCCTCGTTTGGCAGCTCGGACTGGATTGACTATTTCAGTCGGATAGGATAATCTGTCATTGGACAGTACTGACTAAATTAGTCGAGCGTTTGGTGCAATATCGGACTAATATCGACTATTTATACTGTGTTGGCCGGCCCTAGGTGTGTATGAAGAACACAATTTGTTCTTCATACAAACTCACTCAAATCCTCATCAAATGTAAGAACTACGAAAGGTTTGATCTTTGTAGGAGACGAAGTACGTAGGTAACCTTCAATTTGATTCAAGGTGCAACCACAACTCCTCCAAGCAAAGGTGTTCATCCAAGATGAGATTAAAGGCCCTCTTGAGTATTTAGCCTTTGCTCATGCAAAGAAGATTCTACAAATGTATAGGATGCTACAACTTACTAATGTGATTTTGAGTTGTGTCTTGGTTCACAACATTTAGGCTTCAAAAGTCATTAGCAAACTTTTGTTTTTAAGTACTAATATGCTAGTTAAGAGCCTTTAATATGTTAATAGCATGCTTAAGTGTTGCTCAAATGAACTTGTAATTCAAATATTTTCCTTCAAGCTAGACCAAGAGAGTGAGAGTGACGGACCCGACTAATTATACGGAGGTTTTTGGGCGTATAATTAGTCGGGTGTGAGGGGTACTAAATGGTGGGCCCGGTTTAAATAGTCGGACGACTATTTTAGTACGAAGCGCACCAAACACCCGAGACCAGATTATTAGTACTATCCGGTGTGCTATACAGCGTACCAAACGAGACCTAAGAGTGTTATTCATGACTAGTGGAAACCTGGATTACTGATCTTCACTAAAGGGAGAATTAAAATGTGGTTTCAATTCACAATCGATAAGAAAGAGTTCTAATCACTCACTACCTCGCTAACGAGAACCTACATGATCATACACCTTCAAAAAGGATGCTTAAAGACTTCTATGAAGCTGAGTGAAAATGTTTTGTTTTTAGATCTCGGGTTAGTTTTGGGCCAAAAAGGCCCAATGGGCTTATGAATAGTTTAAGCCCATTAACTCGAGTTGGATGACAACTTGTTGTACAAAACATAACAAAACCCAAAGCCCAAATCCTCTAGGGAGGGCCGGCCTAGAGAATAGAGAAGTGTGAGGATTGCTATAGTGAAATCCCACTCAAACTTTGCAAAGCAATTGGCTTTAAAAGTTTGGAATGGGATCACTATTCCTATAAGTTGAAAAAACAAGTTTTTGATCTCCCTTCTCTCCTCTTGGCCAAATTCTCTAGGCTGAAGAACATTATTCATGTTCTTCACCCTTTCACTCAAATTCTTCAATTCTGCAAGAACTACAAAATGTTTGATCTTCGTAGGAGACAAAGTATGTAGGCAACCTTGATTTGATTGAAGGTGGAACCCCAATTTCCCCAAGCAAGGTGTTCATCCATGGATGAGGATTGAAGGCTCTCTCTTGGGTGTTTAGCCTTTGCCTATGCAAAGAGGATTCTACAAGGGTAAGGGAGTTTAAACTTTCTTGGTGAAGTTTAAATTGTCTTGGTTCATTACTACTAAGTTTTAAAGGTCACGGGAAAATTTTTTGATTTGAGTACTAACATGATAGCTAAGAGCCTTTAATTTGTTAATAGCATGCATATGTGTTGTTCAAAGGAACTAACAGTTTCATTGTTTTTCCTTCAGATCGGACAACTTCTTCACCACTTAGTAGGATGAGTACTCTTTGGTGAAGACCATCGACAACTCATCAAAACTGCGTATAAAGCGTGGAGGTAGGGTGTGAAACCAATCTTGTGCGGCTCTCTACAATGTCATTGCAAACACCTTGCACAACAATGCGTCATTCCCTTTGTGGAGGATCAAGATGCTTTGGTAGTACTTGAGGTGGCGGTTCGGGTCCGATTCTCTTTTGAATAACGTAAATGTGGGCATGTTGAACCGCGGAGGTGGCGGTGTTTGCTCAATTTCGTCAGAGAACGGGGTGGCATTCACCTGTTAGACTTCTCTGTGTAGGTTGTCTTCAACATTGCCCTTCGATCGAATGTCATGAACTAGTTCGTCGACCAACCGAAAAATATCATTGGCACAGTCGTGGGTGCCTTTAAGGTGGATGGTGGATGACTTCATCAGGTAGTTGATGTACCTGTTCATGGTCATCCAGAAAGTTAGTCGAGTTTGCTTCTAAGTCGTTGTTTTGTGGTGGCTCTTAATGCTTGGATTGCTAGTGGTATGTAGGTGGTACTTTGAGGGGCTCGAACCTTGAGTGTACGCTGCCCCGAGGGCCCAATTTGAAATGGACACTCTTGGAGTGCACTAGGCGTGAAAAGACACTTCCTCTCGGCGTGGGTCGGGAGTTTCCGTTGGTCTGTAGTCCTATCATGGAATGAACATCAGTCTTAGGACCCAAGCGAGGGTGCACACTTGCGATAGGCTGATGGGGCTAATTACCCGTGGCAGGCTCTTTCCTAGGTTGCTGATGGGAAGCGAGCTGATCAGCCAGTTGGAGTTGGCTTCCTTGGCTGAATTTAGGTAATCCGCCGACTCGTCAAAGAAGTAGGTTGATCAAGGTAGTTTGCTTGTCGATCTTCTCTGAAAGTTGGGCCACTTGTGAGTGGATGTCCTCCTACTGATCAGTTGGGCCTAGAAGTCAGGAAGCTTGGCGTTCTCAAATCCTAGTTCTCGGTTGAGTAACGCGGCCTAAAGGTGGCCGATCGCCGAAAGGTTTATACTTGCATGATCGGTCGAGTAGAGCGCTTGGTGGTCAGCCTGAACAAGCAAGGTGTGGCTTGCATTAACTAGGGTTCCTTCATGGACTAGGCTTTGAACTTGTTGGCTAGAAGACCTTAAGGTTTCGGGCACTAGGGTTTGCGAAAACCCTAGCCCCACTTGGAGGAGCCGCACCTTGGGGAGCAAAGGATGTTGTGATGGCATCAAAGGGCGACGCAGTGGGTCCCACGGAGGACCGATCTGGTGTCGTGACTATGGTGGTGGCTCAGGCCGCTCCTCCTCTCGCGGCGATGATGGCGGCTGAAGCAACTCCTCCTCTCGGGGCATGGCGTGGGGTCATAGGTGTCGCAGGTGAGGCCGTTGGAATTGGTTCCAACTGTGTAATGTATTGAACGTTGTACCGCTGTTCCGATGTTCGTACTCGATGATCTTTGTGTCTCCACTATTGTTGAATCGAAGAGGAAACCGAGGAAGAAAATTTTGTGTTTAGAGTTTTGCTTTCACTCAATTGGATCGGCAATCGTGATTATTTTTCAAGAAATCTCAATGAAAGCACCAACTTGTGATGGCAAATTTTCGATCGGTCTGAATTGATGAAAACCTACACACAAAAGGAAAAGCGACAAACACAGTTAGACTAACATTGTTTTGGTGTTAGCCAACTGGCCTTCGATGTCTAAGTCAGAAAGACTGTAGGAAGTAATAAGAGTTTTCTGCGAATTCTTGATTATCGGATTTAAGTGGCTAGCTCTGGCTATTTATAGAGAACTGATGAGTTAACCCTAGTGTCCAGATTCATTAAACCTGTTAGCAGAGTGTCACGTAGTATGCACACCTATGGAGGAATATTCCTCTCAGATTCTTGGAATATGCTTGGGTGCGTCTTGCTCTGTTTAGAGCTTGATAGGCAAGCCCATTGCATAACAAGGTCATCTGTGTATGCCGCTTGGTGATCGACTTAGACCGTTGGCGACGAATTGGGCCTGTAGGCCTTTCGATTGGGAGCTACTAGGGCCTTTGTAGAGAATGTGGCTCGTTAGCCCTTTAGGGTTTGACTAACGGTCTGCGTATTCTGTTAAGGGCAGAGTAGTCTTATTTGATAAATTGCACACATGGTGTGTTCCCATTGATTGAGATATTTTATGTTCCCACATGATGTGACTTACATATCAACCTAATTATGGGTTCCACGCTCACTATGTCATCAATTTAATAAAGATTTAAACCATTCATTACAAAATGCATAAATTGATACAATTTTAAGACCTTAGGGTGTAATGTGAAAAAGTTAAAACCTCATGGCCCAATTTGAAAATCACTCCAAACCTAAAGGGTGTAAAATGTAATTAGCCCTAAAAAATTTAAAAAACGTAAATGCCAAAATAGAGTTTGTTGTGAGTGATGTGGTAAAACCCCAGACATGATAGAAAAAATCCACGGACACTCTGCCAGAAAACAGTCAACTAAAGTCAATCAACAAATACAAGACTCATACAAGACACAACTTACAAACTTAAGATCACCTTGTCCTCGTACTTGCTTTTCTTCGTCTCGTCGTGGTTGAAACGCGATCACCTCAGAGCACGAAGATTCGCCCGCAGGCTAAATCAAACTATGAATGAGTATGATATGGTGAAGACTAAAGTGTATCACTCAGATAACTCTCTAGTCTAACTCTTAATGAAACTCAATGACTTTGTTAGATACTTTTCACGCTCAAAAACTCTTATGATGCAAAACTGTAATGCTAGGTCTGTACAAAGACCACAATTTAAATAAAACCAAACCTACAACAAGTGTAGGTACTCACGGCATGTCTTAGGAAATAAACTAGACATAACTCAATTAACGGCAAATTATTCAATCAAGTATAATAACTTGATTCACTATGAAACCTACATCCCAAATTACTCAAAGCATATATATTAAATTGATTTCCTAGGATTATGAAATTATATTTGATCTCTCAATCTTAAAGATATGCAATGATGTGATTCTAGTTTCCTATATGAATGCATGATGTACTTACCATACGAGGTCCATGAAATCGACTCTTTAAAGAATTGACGTGCAGCCCAAGTCTTCTTCTCTTAGACCTAAAACTTAGGACTAAATTAAAATTAAAGACTAACTATTACAGACACGTATTAAATATAGTTTATAAAATTAGCCAACTAAAAAGTTTGCGCTTTCAGTGAGGCTGGACGAAAACAAAATTAAATGAATTAGAACATAACACTACACCATGACATTATCACCAAGTCTGAAACTTTGTACAAGTTGATCACTGAAACTACTATAGCTTGAGGCGGGTCAAAAAAATTAAATAAAATAGAACATAACACATACTCCATTACATTTTTTTTTAAGGTACTCAATGACATTTAGTTAATCAACAAAGTCTGCAACTTTGTTGTACCACCATGACATTCATATGCTTGGATCCCACCAGTGCTATAGTTTGTTTTTTCTTAATTTCTTTGGTTTATGTGTTATAAGCATTGATGATTTCTAACATTAAAAAAGTTAGTATTGATGATGGACAATGATCTCAAGATTTGATGTGAGCAAATTTGGAAGGAATTGTAATTTACTTATTAAGTTATTCTTTTATATACAAATTAAACTAGTTAACCATAGTTAAGCCATGAAGACGTGGTATATTCTAAAACGGGTGGTAACACTCACTTTTTAATAAGGGTGGTGAACAAATTCAAAATTTTTTTTTTAATTGAAAAGGAATTCATCATTTTTTTCCCCAATTTTGGTTTGCTTACTTTATTTTACCTCTGATAAGACTGATATGATGGAGAAATTATGATTACACATGAAGCAGGATGATACAATAAACAAAGAAATTGAGGGAAATACACTAAGTTAGAATTTACATGCAATCTTGGAGTCCACCAATAATTACAACACTAATGCTTTAAATGTGGCTTATATAGTTACTCTTAGCCCTAAACATTCGATTCTATATAGGAATACAAATAGGAATACAAATTAAAGAACTAGTCAAATACCGAAAACACCCTCAAATTTAAAAGTCTCTTTTTGGGCTAGTAAACGATGAAATTTGGCTAAAATGCTTGTAGGTAAGAGAGAAGCGATTTGTCTTGTTTGCGTCGTTGTTTTCTCAAAATGACGACTCATGAGTCCAAATCGAACAACGGAGCTCAAATCTACCACGCTTGGGCCTTGTTGTCAATTTTAACTTTTTAAATTGTTCTTTGATCCTTTCAGCTGTCTTCATTAATACAACAAGGGGTATTTTGGACAAAAGTTGTGCTTTGATTCTACACATGTTTCAGGCATATAAGAGCAAGTCCAGTGTTGCCCACCTCCCCCCAGGCAATCACTATTCAATCCACCCCAATGAACAGTAATTGCCCTAATGAACAGTGTATCCCCCTGTCAATTGCTTTTTACATCTCCACTCCTACAATTAAATTGCCCTGGCAATTGGCAATAAAATATTAGTATTTTTTATATTTATAAAATAATACATAATAATTTTATTTGTAATTTCGGATAAGATTTTTAATCGTTCTCGTTGCACCACGTGTCATTATCCGAAAAACCAATAACAATAAAATATTTGTATTTTTTTATTTATTTATAAAATAATTCAAAATAATTTTATTTGTTATATCGGATAAAATTTTTAATCGACACATCTACACCATACATCCTACCAACAACACTTTGGTGTGTTGATGTCATTTTTATTTGGTGTGTTTAAGTATTTTTGTTTGGTGTGTTGATGTAATTTTTATTTGGTGTTTTGAATAAAAATGTGTTCTCAATTATGGAATTGTGGTGTAAGGTAGATGATATTGCCAAGGTTTTTATACAAAAGTTTAAAAAAAAAATGTACAAATTTTTTAAAAAAAATTTCCCCATTTTTACAGATTTTTTACAATTTTTTTAAATTTTTTATTCACCTAATTAATCTCTGCCGTTGGATTTAAAAAATTTTGAATTTAAACGCTCCAGATTGTGCCACGTGTCACAACGTGGACTTTTCTGAATTTTAAAACAAAAAAATTTTTTTTTTAAAGGAATTAATCTCAACCGTTGATCTGAGATCCAACGGTTGAGATTAAATCCTTTTTTTTTTTTATTACCGTTGGAGATCCAACGGCTGAAATTAAATAGCCGTTGAGATCGCACGGTCCAGGGGAAGCCACGTGGCTTCCCCTAACGGTCGGAATCGAAGTGGCCGACAGCGGGCCCCAGCGTCTGCCGCGCTGTCGGAGACGCGCCTCCAGCGAGCGTGCTTTGCACGCGCCACGCGCAAAAAAAATTGAAACAGCGTGGCTGACGTCACGCTGATGTCAGCCACCTCGGTGGCTTGGGCTGTCAACTTTCCACGGGCCTGTTGCCCGAGTGCCCACCTTCCCCCCAGCAATTTCCTTCTCCAGCCCATGCAATCCAATCCCCCCATCAATTACTCCCACATTGCCCAAGCAATCCACCCCATTGGACTTGCTCTAATGAACAGTGTATTCCCCTGTCAATTGCTTTTTTCATCTCCACCCCTACAATTAAATTGCCCTGGCAATTGACAATAAAATATTAGTATTTTTTATATTTATAAAATAATACATAATAAAATATTCGAAGAACAACAAAGAAAATGAAGCACAGAGAGAGAGACTGACATGCTCTTCTTTCCATTTAGATGGGCTCAATGGGTCTTGCCAGACATTAACCCTTGGAGGTCCATGGTGATCTGCAAATTCACATTTTTTTTTTGGTTGAAAACCAAATCAGCTAAGAAATCAGATCGGAAATCAAGCAATGACAAAACACAAGATTGAAAATTTGGGATCTACCAGCAGCGCCGGCGAGGCCACGGCGGTGGATTAGATTCGAAGTGAGAGACGAGGTCCTCGCGGTGGAGATGCGACTTGAAGTTGCGAGTTGACGAGCTGCTGCCGCCGCCGCTAGAGTGGCCATGGCTTTCAGCTTTCAGATGAGAGAAGAAGGAGACGAAGAGGAGAGCGAGAAGAGAGAGAAATGCGAGGAAATGCTTTTTGCTTACGTCAGCCACCTCGGTGGCTTGGGCTGTCGATTTTTGACTGGCCTGGCCCCCGAGCTCCACACCCACCCAGATGGATTTCCTTCTCCAGCCCATACAAACCCCGCCCCCCCCCCCCCCCCCAGCAATTGCATCCACATCCCCCGAGCAAAATCCCCCACTGGACTTGCTCTAAGGGATTGCAACTTGGTTGCTCACGATTTAGTCTAAAATTAATGTATTTATCTCTTCAATTGAGAATGAGCCTCCATGGTTAACTCCCTTTTGTACTTGTCCTTTTCTTTTACATTCTAGAAATTTGCCTACATTATAAATTAAATGCAGAATTGACGATAAGAAAGACTCAATATACATGTTACATTTTATGTGAACTCTTAAGCTTTGCATATGTTATAATTTGGGCTCCATTATCACAAACACACACTTACACATGCCTTATCGATAACTTCAATAGAATTTCCAGTCCATCCCAAATCTGCATGCATCTATACAAAAATTATATCATATCCCTCCCTTTTAACAAAGCTCCTAATAAAAGATAGAGGACTCCCAATCACTAGCTTCTAAGAAAGAAGACTTATCAAATTATTGTGCATTCAACATCATACCTCTAGTTAGGGGCGGAGGCATATGACGTGATTGTTGAATTCGAGTTGTGATCTAATCAAGTTTTGGCCAACAAAGTGAATGTTAAATTAAAATTAACAAATTAATAGCGCAAGCGTTGCATGCACCCAAAACTCGATTAACAAGGGATCTTAAAACTCCTTTCTTTGATAGATTTGTACATGCAACAAAGTGGTAGAGATATTTATACCTCTTGAAGCGCTACTGTGGAACTATGAATTTTTAAGGGCCGGAGTAAGACAAATCGGAATAAGAATACCTCGGAAGTCTGGTCATGGACTCAACAACTCCATCTGGTGGGATAAGCCTGCTCAAACGGGCCAGCAATGCCACCACATTTGCTGTACTCCGGAAAGGTAGGCGAAGTCCACAGACTTCATAGAGATTGACCATTTTTGTTCCGCATGATACGGAAGCCAGATTCGACCAAAGATCTGATATGTTTCATATATTCTTAGAGATTCCTACAATCTAAGAATTGGCATGCACCGCAAGTAATCACACTTCTAAAAGGAAACAATATCTATTGCTAGATAATCTCTAGGGTTCTCTCAATTTAATACAGATCCAGTAGCCTAAAAGGTCTCTCTCTCGACTACTATATAAACCCTCATCTAGGGAAAATCTCTGGTAACGCAAACTACTTATACTTAGTTCTTTGCATATTCTCTAGCTCACTGCTTGAATCTTAATATTGCTTACTAACTTGACCGTCGAAGAGCCTTTGGTCAGTACCTCACCGGTACCTTAGACTGTTCACGGTTCTTATCTTTTCTTACAAATTGCCGGATTTGCAGACAACCCCAGACAGCGGAGGAGTGCAAAATTGGTTCCAACCATTGGTGCTTTCATTGAGAGAAGAATCATATTCTCCCGATCAAATCATTTTACCACAGCATGTCTGGGGATAGCTGCGTGAACGCTAACACTAATATTGATGGCGGGGCAATCAACTTCCTCATGCTTCTGTTGCCCCAACTGCCAACCCTTAGAAGCCCTAACAAGGGTCACCATTTCTGTGACCGAACTTCAGAAGACTGTGAAGGCATCCGAGGTAGAGAACCGATCGAACTTCTTCAAATCCTAGGGAAGTTTCAAAACTCTGGAGGATGCCCACAAACTACGCCACCAACCAAATCCCCATTTTCGGACTTGGCAACTTGAATACCATAACTCCAGACAGGATGCCAATCGAGACCACACGTATGTCAGCTCCGGCAGAGACATTTGATCCTAATCCACACATAATTATCGTGATGGTCATACCGTCAATCATGCCATCGCAGGCAGGAACAGAATTCTACGCAACTTCGTTCTCTTGGACACTGCAAATGTTCCTCGAGTAGACTCCCAGCATTCACTAGAGGAAGCAGAAGGGCGCAGACCTCTGAACTTGGACAATCCACGAGATACTCCGTCCAATGTGCAAAACCAGATTGCGAGTAGGATTGTCGCTAGAGTAAGGGGCCCTATATCCTCAAACATTGAATCTACACCTCCCTTACAAAGATTCTCACAACCAAGGTTCAAATATTTCCTCGGAGACTCAGACCCAGACAATCATATCATGAACTGCTGGAATGCTATGACTTTATACAGTAACAACAATGCATGGATGTGCAAGATGTTTCCATCTACCCTTGAGGGACCAGCTATGAGACGGTTTTCGGAGTTGCCTGCTCTTAAATCCTAAACTGGCATCAACAATGTCCTTCACAGCATTAAAGACAAGTCTTACCTCAAAAGGCCGAAGCCTCTTCCGAATTTTGTTACTAAGAGGAAGCCTAACGAAATTGCTCTTATCACCAGAGACCCAGACACACCACTCGGAACTGCCGTACACTCCGAGACCATACTGAGGAACTTCTTGACCAAGGGCATTGTTAGGAATTCATGAAGAGCAAAGCTAAGAAGGAGGAGTGCATTGAAAATAAGAAGAAGTCCAATGAGTATGCACTCACTGACGGTGAAGAAGATCAACGACCGACAAAAAAACCAACTCTTAATGTCAACTGTATCTACGGGGAACAAGAGTACCTGAGAACCACAAGGAAGGAGAAGAAGGTTGCATGCAAAAAGCCAAGGATGGTAGCTTCCATCAGCAAGCCCCTTCCTATCGACTCCAGAATCTTGATGTTCTCTGATCGAAATTTAGAGGACGTAAATTCCCCCCACGATGATGCTTTCGTGATCAAAATTCAGATCTCGAATGCCATGGTCAGCCGGGTGCTAATCAACAATGGATCAGGAGTTAATATTCTTTTCAAACACGCAGTGAAGAAGATGAGTATCTTGGATAACATTAACCAGAATAAAACAACCCTTCACACCTTCGAAGGTACCCTAGTTTAATCTCTCAGAACGGTGAAAGTAGCAGCTCAAGCAGAACCCTATAACTTGCTTAAAGTCTTTCATGTCATGAGATGTCCAACTCCACACAAGGCCATCCTAGGCCAGAATTGGCTGCATAGGATAACATCGGTACCCTTATCTTACCACTAGTTACTCCGTTATCCAACTTCGAATGTACATAAAGAAATCAAGAGCCATCAGGCTGCTGCCCGATGCTGTGATGTGGAAAGCATGAATGTAATCAGAAAGGGTGAATAGAACTCCGCAACTCCGAAAGAGAGATCAACATAGCAATTACAGTCCGGGGTCAAGAAACGGGCTACAAGAAATTCTATTTGGATCTCGACCCCCAAGACGACAATACTCCGGAATCCAAAACGGACGAAAATGTTGCCTACATCAGCCTCGACCCTGACAAACCGAAGCGCAAAGCTAAGATCGAATCAAAACTGTCAAATAGAGAAAATGAGTTGTTCACCGCCTTCTTGCATGCGAACAAAGATGTGTTCGCTGGTCAGCAGAAGACATGCTAGGAATAGATCATTCTATAATTTTCTACAGCCTCCATCTAAACCCAACAATGAGGCCAGTCATCCAGCGCAAACGTAATCATTGAACGAAGTGAAGTAAGATTTTAGAAGCAGAAATTGACAAACTCAAGGATACGAACTTTATCATCGAGGTCTACCACCCAGAATGGTTAGCCAACGTGGTTCTCAAGGAAAAGAAAAACCGCATATGGCAGGTATGAGTGGATTTCACGGACTTGAACAAGGCGTGCCCTAAAAACCCATATCCTTTACCTCGGATAGACTTATTTGTCGACTCCACAACGGGACACGAACTTCTGAGCTTTATAGATGTGCACTTCAGATATAATCAAATCAAGATATACGAGCCTGATATGGACAACACATCCTTCGTAATCGATCGAGGTACGTATTGTTATAAAGTTACAACATTCAAACTTAAAAATGCAGGGGCAACCTATCAGAGACTGGTAAATCAGATCTTTAAAGAAAAAATTGGGAAGACAATGGAGGTGTACGTTGACGACATGGTGGTCAAGACCAAGGAAAGGAAGGATCATCTCACCCACCTCCAAGAATCTTTCGACCTACTTCAAAAATACAACATGAAGCTTAATCCGGAGAAGTGCACTTTTGGAGAAGCGTCGGGAAAATTCCTAGGTTATTTGGTCACCAAACGCGGCATTGAGACTAATAGGGATCAAATCAAGGAAATCCAGACCTTAATCGGGCGAGTAGCTGCTCTTAGTCAATTTCTTTCACAGTCCACTGAAAAGTGAAAACCATTCTTCACTGCTATTAAGAAAAGTAAAGGTCTGCTGTGTACCGATGCATGTGAAGATTCTTTTACAAAATAGAAAAAGTACTTGTCCAATCTGCCATTGTTGTCCAAGCCCGCGGACGGAGAAGACCTATACCTGTATCTTAGCAATGTTAGAATGCGCAGTGAGTGGAGCTCTAATCTGAGAAGACTCGGGGAAGCAGAAAATCGTGTACTACGCCTCTAAAGCTTTTCTCGAACCAAAAACCAAATATTTGAAGGTGGAAAAGCTTATTTTTGCTTTGGTGATAGCGGCAAGAAAACTCTGGCCGTACTTCTAGTCCTTTTGAGTTGTATACATGATATAATACCCTCTTTAATCAATTCTACACAGTCCATACACATCATTGTCTATCGGCCTAAGACTTCAATCAAAGTCCAGGCCCTTATGGACTTCGTTGCAGAATTGTTCAAGATTTCCAGTTTTTCCCAAATCCGCAAAATACCCGAGAATCCTCTTCTTTGGAAACTCTACGTGGACGGATCATCAAGCACTCAGGAGCAGGAGTAGGAATTGTCTTGATAACACCTGATGAATCCATACTTGAACAAGCATTGAAGCTCAAATTTCGAGCAAGTAACAACGATGCAGAGTATGAAACATTGCTCACTAGACTTCAAGTAGCAGCATAACTCCAAATGAAAGAACTCTCAATCTTTTGCAATTCAACTCTGGTCATTAATCAAGTCAAAGAAGATGATGCTGCATACAATCCAACAATGGGGTTGTACTTGGCTAAAGCTAAACAATTACTCAAAGGATTTGAAAAGTATGAAATTGAACCACTTCCACGGTATGCACTAGCAAACATCACTTCCACGGTAGACTGATACCTTCTAACTCCGAGCATTAACAAGTCTGAACCGAAGTTGGTTGCTACTATTGATTTGAGAGAAAATTGGATGGATGAAATCATCAACTATATCCAAGACGGTAGACTTCCAGACGATAGTCACTCAGCCAGAAAACTAATCCAGAAGGCTTCAATGTATGTTATGGCACGCGAAAAACTCTTCCAGCGATCTTACTCCGGTCCGAACACTTTATGTATAACTCTGAAAGTAGATCTACAAATCCTGACAGACATCCATTCTTGAATATGCGGAAACTAATCCAGAAGGAAAACCCTGGCCCAAAAGGTGCTCACAACGGGGTACTACTGGCCTACCATGAAGCAGGATGCCCAGGATTGCACTCAGACGTGCGACAAGTGTCAGCGATAAGCGCTGATGAACCACCAACATGCAGAAGAACTTAACACCCTAACAGGGGCATAGCCCTTCATGTAGTGAGGTATCAATCTTGTAAGCCCACTCAAGAAAGCTAGAGGAAACAAGCAGTACTTGATAGTGGCAGCGAATTACTTTTCCAAATGGATCGAAATAGAATCCTTATCTCAGATTACCAGAGCAGCTGTCAAATCTTTCATTTGGTAAAACATCATATGCCAATTTGGTATCCCGCACACTATCCTCACTGATAATGGCTTACAGTTCGTCAGCTTCGAAGTCATTGATTGGTACAAGGAACTTGGAATACGACATCTTACTTTACTTCGCGATATCCTCAAAGGAACGGCCATGCTGAAGCATTGAACAAAACTATCCTCAAGTGTCTGAAGAAGAGACTTGACAAAAATGGCAATTAGCTAGAAGAATTACTTGGAGTTCTTTGGGCATATTTTACATTAAGTTCACTTGTCTTTTCTTAGTTAGTTTCTTATATTTTTGAGCTATTTACTTTGTTTTTATGTTTTGTGGGATTTGTCAAGCTAAGAAAAGAAAAATAGCACAAGTGGGATTTTAAGTAACAAATTCGTCAAAACTGCCTGTGCAGATCAGCTGACTTTGGAAGCAAGTTGCGAATAGCTCAGAATGAATTAGAGAATGAACCTTATATGTTTGGAAAGCTACGGATGTTTATTTTCTGGAACATTTCATGGATTGTTAATATCATTTTTCTAGAAGAAGTTATGGCCGTTTTAACATTGAAAGGTCACAAGAGACTGAGCAGTTTGTAGCTGCAATGAAAGCATTTAGCCCAGCCAAAACTGATGCAGCCAAAAACAAACCAGCTGACACCTCTTCAAATATCAGAGGAAATTAAGAGGGAGTAATTGGCATAAAGACTACCTAAAGAGTTACAATTGTTTTACCATTTCCTCTCACTTATTGTCATCACAAAATGGCTATTAGTGGGGGAGTTATGGAGCAGAAATGAAGGCAGCAAGAAGTTGGATTTGGACGAGGAAGAAGGAAGGAAAGGAAGGAGGAAATTTTGGATTCTCTTCTTTCGGTTTTACCTTCTCAAACTCATGTCTTTCTTTTGGTTTAATTTGAGAAATATGTGTAACTAATTTTTAGAAGTTGGGGGCTGTTTTGAAGCCCCGAATATGATTGCAAGTTTGTTATGACATTTCGTTGAATTACTTTTATGAATGGATGAAAATTGGTTCACGGCTTGTCTCATTGATGAATTCTTTATGTGTTTTCTACGGATGCATACTTAGTAAGCATATTTAGGACTCTAATGCTATGAATATGTGTGTGCCTGCCCTTGTTGAATGAGGACCTACATATGTTCTAGAGTAGTACTCGTTAATTGCGATTAACATGTGAACCAATTTCTAGGATAAGTAAGACAACACCAGTACTTACGATGCTTTGTGATGACTCAAACTCTTTTCGTTCTTAATGATTTCTTCTTGTTAAATCTATGAACACGCCATTCTAGATTGCATGCTAGGGACTAAGTTAAGTTGAAAACGCCATTCTCTTAACATACTACATAAGAAAGAGTAATAGGTTGAGTTCTAACATTGAGCCAACTTGAGCATCTTCATCCGGAAATTAAAGGAATTTGAATGAAACATAACGCGTTTGCATGATTATTTGGTGGTGGATAGCAATTCCCCTAACTCGTTTTCTTAATTTGTGAACTACAATATATTTTTATTAATTAAATCTGTTTCCGTTCTGCTTTTGTTCTATTTAATTTAAATATCAAATCAACTCCAAAAATCCCAAAAATTTGTGTGAGTGTAGCTCTGTGTGTCTAGTATCTGCATATAAAATTTCGTAGACTTTAGATAAGTTTAAGTCAGTCTAATAATTATTTTTCGGTGGCTGGTCAGTAGGGACAGCAACCCTGTTTTTGTGACCTTTTAAGTAATAAAACAATCTTCTGCGGGAAAGACCCTTATTTTCATATGCTACAATAGACAAATCTTAGTGTTAATAAGGAAAATTAATAGGACATTTGTGTGCTACTTTGTGGTGTGCTTTTAGTCATATCACCTGAGAAACCCCATTTTCCATGGCTTATGGAACTGAAGCCGTCATTCCAGTCCAAGTCACCATCATGCCCAATCTGTATGCTGCAGAGCAGACTGAATTGGAGAACGCTGGTATTCTCAAAACCAAACTTAACTTCGCGGAGGAACGCAGAGAATGAGCCCGACTTGCCTCTTACCAATAACAAATCAGATCGTACTACAACAAAGGGGTCAAACCTTGAAGTTTTCAAGTTGGAAATCTCATCTTGAGGGAAGTCTTCGAGAACACCAAAGTACTAAGGGAAGGCAAGCTTGGGGCAAGCTGGGAAGGTCTGTATCAAGTCATCGGAATAAGAGGCAAGGGAACATACAACCTTGCACATATGGATGGAATTTCGATTACCAAGAGATAGAATATCGCCAAGCTTCGACAGTATTACTAAAGATAGCACCATATGAACTACACATGGTTTGATTCTTCAATCACATGAGAAGATATGTAGACCATCCCGCGCGCATCCAACCATAAAATCCTAACACCTTTTTGTCTACGCTTAAACATGTCCATGGAGAACACATCTCCACAGCCCGCCTAAACTTAGGCGCTTCGTCAAAGATGAACTTCAATGTCCACCCACATTGCATCATCTTTCTCTAGAACTACACCTGTAATTTGATTATCCTCGTTTGAAGAAATGTAGGCAATCCCATTACCGATTCAATCACACCTCCTCCGCCCACCCTCGCCCCCCCCCCGCCCCCCTTCCCCCTCCTATCAAAGACCTCATTCTTTGAGCAGTAAAATTCCCTACCAGACACAAATAAGCTCATTAGACTTTGTAACTATGAAAAAATTGGAAGTTTAAAACACTCAAAGTCTAAGTGCATTAACAGTCTCCTATTGTCCATTCCGTGGTGTTCCGGTTAGCAGCATAGGAGACTCGAGTAGTATTAAGCACGGTTACGTTTGGCATACTACGGACATTGGGACATGGCCCATTTACTCTGGAAGATCCAGTGCACCATCCATTTTGCAGAAAGTTTATACAACCCAAAGGTTATGGGTTATAACATTCAAACCTGGGCTCTAGCCATTCGAAGGAATAATCTGAAGGGCGATATTGAACTCATCTGAGGTAGCGGATCTGAACTTCTCCCCTATAGTACGATTACTTCTATTCCGAACCAACATACTAAGTCAAGTATGTTATGTGACAACCTTTGTGTCTAAGACGTTAGCTGGTCTGAAGAAGGCATCCAGACTAGAAAATCCTCAAGATGAAATTTTATTCCGACGGAGCTTTGATTCCCAGAAGTGCCTTAGACAAATCAACGAAGTGTAGTTCGATCAGAAACGCTCAGGTCCGATGCAGTTAGGGGTCCGACAAAAGGATTCATAAAGTGTTTCTGATCTTGCGTGCAAACGACCATGTAACTACCGAACTATTCATTTAGAGTTCCCTAGTGATGAACATGCAATCCAGACTGAGAAAGAAGCCCCTTCTTGGTTGCTAATTGCGATTATTAAAATCCTCAGACCCAGAATGGGACAAGTTGAAGAGAACGAACGAAATCAAAAGTTATCTGATCACTAAGGTGCTCAAACTACTCTACTAGCCTGCACGACAATTTAACATGTCAATATAACATTAACCATTTGGAGGCCATTTCGGATATTGATTTACACTTTCTCATCCTTACGGGTCCTTGACCTGGTATCGGAGTATGGTAGTATTTTGATTATCGCAGTAAGAACTTTATAAATGCTACAGTATTTCAAAGTTAAAATATTATGTGATGATTAGCCTGGTACAGTCGTACCCCAAATACTATCAGTATTTTGACTCCGTCATTTACAACTCTGGAGTTGAATTAACTCCGATACACTTGACGGGTACTACACTATAGTCCTTGACTTGGAAGCAAAAGATTAAAAGTTTTAAGTCTTTTACTCTAACATGTTTAATGACTTGATTAAATAAATACTTAGATGATATATGCAAAAAAGGAAATTTGATTTCATTGAAAAACTACAAGTCCATGACAAGGTAAAAAAGGATACAAGGAATTAAGAGAGACAGACCTTCATCCCTTGGCCAAAAACACTTTTGAGAATAAACTTGAGCTAAACTCTGCTTGTAGAACTTGGGGCGCGTTTAGAAACGGTCAGGCCTCCAATCTGCTTGTTGATCTTGACGCTAAGGCCATCAGAAGAATGGTCGTGGTAGAACTTGTGGGTCATACCCTTGTGGATAACGTCGTTATGATCTTTGGTTCGATATGGGATAAGAGGATATTGGCCTGAAAAGGATTGGCAGTTGCAGATCCATGCTGGAATGAGTGGGTACCATCATTGGTTTCCATCTGAATTTCACTGTTGGTTGCTAGCTTTAGGTAAAACATGGAGAAAGAATCGCAATTCTTTGGATTTTGGATTCCGCTCATGAGATGAACGCCATGGATGAATTGAATGGATGAAATAATCATTTTTTCTAGACGTTGGAAAAAGGTTGAAGTTTGCATAATTTAGAAGATGAGTTTTTTGAAATATTAGTAAGGAGTTGAGGGTATTTATAGCCTAAAACTAAAGTTAATGTTGTTGTGAAACCTAGTGTAGCGTGCCTCGAGATCAGTGAGTTTGATGACAAAAGCCTCGGGGAGGAGAAAGGTTTTGTCTTGGCTGTTATGCCCGCATGAAAATATCTAATATTTCTCATCATTGATGTCGCAAAGGCACGGTACTCAAGGCCGCACGTCTGAACCTGGAACACCTCAATTTTTTTACAACGGTAACGAGCCCCGATCAATACTGTCAGAAAAAATCAAACGACCACGTGTCCTAGGCCGAAGTATAGTTCGAGGCATTTGTGGGACCATAAACTTTCCTGGGCCGAAATAAAATGGATCGGAATACGAACTTTTCTGGTGGAATAAGCTGCTCAAGCAGACCAACAATGCCACCACATCTGCTGTACTCTAGAAAGGTAGGCGAAGACCGTTCTTGTTTCGCAAGATATGAAAGCCAGATTCGACCAAGGATCTGATATGTTTCCTATATTGTTAGAGATTCCTACAATCTAGGGATTGGTGTGCGTCGCAAATAATCACATGGTGTGCGTCGCAAGTAATCACACTCCTAAAAGGAAACAATATCCATTGCTAGATATTCTCTAGGATTCTCCAGGTTTAATATGGATCCAATATCCTAAAATGTCTCTCTCTCGACTACTATATAATCCCTCATCTAACGCAATCTACGCATACTTAGTTCTTTGCATATTCTCTTGCCCACTTCTTAATTCTTAATATTGCTTGCTAACTTGACCGTCGGAGAGCCTTTGACCCGGTACCCCACCAGTACCTTAGACTGTTTACAGTTCTTCTCTTTTCTTACAAGTGGCCGGATTTATAGACGACCCCGACCACAAAGGTGGGCAAAATTAGTTTCAACAACTACCTTAAAAATTATCAAGGTTGATCACCCTAAGGGAGGGCCTTCTTCCTTCCTTTGCATGCTCCATCTCCAAGCTCCTCCATGTATAGGTATTAAAAAACTTTGGATCTCCCAAGCACCAAAAACTTAGTGCCTCTAAGTTTCAACACCTTCTAGTCTCTAGGAAGAAACATGGAACATGAGTAAGAATGAGAGACTAGTACACTCTTACTCATTCATGATGGTGGACGACTAGGGAGGTGGTGGTCGTGTTTTCTCACTTGAAAACCAAACTAGAATTGCTCTCAATCTCTCAAGAAAAGATGAATGGGTTTCTAGTTTCTCTCTTTTGTTTCTCTAGTTTAGAGAGCTTCCCATGCACTCTAACTTCTTTTGGAGGTTCACTCTCACACACAATGAATGACACCCATGAAAAAATGAGGCATGTAACATCCCGTAAAAACTTTGTTATGAAATGAACTACCCTACTCATGATCTGGAATTAGCAGCCATTGTCTTTGCACTGAAAATCTGGCGACATTATCTCTACGGAGAAACGTGCAAGATTTTCACTGATTACAAGAGTCTGAAGTAATTGCCTACGCAGAGGGATCTGAACCTGAGACAACAAAGGTGGATGGAGTTGATTAGTGATTATGATTGTTCTATTGAGTACCATCCTGGACGAGCTAACGTCGTCGCGTATGCACTCAGTAGGAAATCATCTCATGGTCGGCTCAACGCACTGTACGCCTGTCACATTCCTCTTTTGACTAATCTCAGGAGTACCGATGCAGTCTTAGGTTATGATCATACTGGAGCTTTATTGGCCAACTTCTCTGCTAGACCTATTCTGTTGGATCGTATTTGTGAGGCTCAGGCGAGCGATCCTACTTCTCAGAAATTCATTCAAGTAGTTCTTGACGGTACCAGAGATGATTTCAGAGTCCGACGTTTTGACGAATTACTCCTGATGAATGACCGGATGTATGTGCCTAATGATGCGGACTTGGAAAGGGCAATCTTGGATGAGGCGCATGTTTCCACCTATGCCATGCATCCAAGTAGTACTAAAATGTACCATACTATCCGACCTTTCTACTACTGGCGTAGAATGAAAAAGGATATTGCAGAGTACATGAGTCATTGCTTAATTTGCCAGCAGGTCAAGGCAGAAAGAAAGAAACCGTTTGGATTACTACAGTCACTTCCCATCCCTAAGTGGAAGTGGGAGAATATCACTATGGACTTCGTGTACAAGCTACCCCTAGCGCGTAGAGGCTATGATGGTAATTGGGTGATTGTTGATCGGCTGACCAAGTCAACTCACTTTCTGCCAGTTCGTGAGAATTATCCTCTTGACCGTTTAGCTAAGCTTTTCATTGACGGTGTTGTCAAATACCACGGTGTTCCTGTCAGTATTATCTCTGATCGTGACCCCAGATTCATTTCAAAGTTTTGGAAAGCTTTCCAGAAAGCTTTCCAGAAAGCTTTAGGTTCAAGACTACTGTTTAGCACTGCTTATCATCCTCAGGTAGACGAACAATCGGAGAGAACCATCTAGACCCTTGAGGACATGCTGAGGTCCTCAGTGCTACAATTCGAAGATAAGTGGCATGATAATCTTTCTTTGGTAGAGTTTGCCTACAACAACAGTTTTCATTCGAGTATCGGCATGTCTCCATTCGAGGTGTTGTATGGTAAGCCTTGTCGAACCCCTTTGTGTTGGTCAGAAGTCGGCGAGCGATCTCTTGTTGGTCCTAAGATCGTAGAGGAGAAGACTCATAATATCCAGGTAATTAAAGGAAACCTGAAAGCTGCCTAGGATCGACAGAGGAGTATTGCCAACTGTCACTTGACCGATCGAGTCTATTCAGTTGATGACATGGTGTTCTTGAAGTTATCGCCAAGGAAAGGCGTTGTGCGATTCGGGAAAAGAGGAAAGCTGAGTCCTCGTTACATCGGTCTGTATGTTGTCACCGAACAGATTGGTAAGGTTGCTTATCGACTTGAGTTACCTTTCGAGTTGTCAAGGGAGCACAATGTCTTCCATGTGTCCATGCTCCGACATTATATTTCCAACCCATCTTTTTACGAGTTATCTGTGACCATCCTAGATTGGAAAGACAAAATTCTACGGAACAAGTTGATCCATTTAGTGAAGGTTTTGTGGAGAAACCACTCTGTACAAGAGGCTACCTGGGAAACGGAATAGCGCATGAGAGCCAACTACCCTTACTTTTTTTTCGCTTCTATTTGATTGTAATTTTGAATTTTGAGGACGAAATTTTCTTAAGGAGGGTAGATTGTAACATCCCGTAAAAAGTTAATTATAAAATAATTCCCGGGGGATATTTTGGACACGTGCGTGATTATTTTGTACACGAAATCGTGTGATCTTATTGTTTTGGTGGGTGCACAATACCCCAAAACCCAAAATATCTCACTTCTCTCTCTTCTTCTTGTCACTTTCCCTCATAATTTTTCCTTATCCATTTTTCTGATTTTTCTCTCTCTCTCTCGTTCTCACCGTATGTGCACAGTGCACGTCGATGAAAACCCGTCAAACCGAGGCGAACTAAAATCACCACCTTCTTCGTCTCGACGCCCTGGACTCAACGGTGCAAACCGTTCATCCAAACTCCCAACCGTTTGACGGGAAAAGTTCATAGAAGAACCGGACCTTCCCGGCAATTTTCTCGCCATTCTAAACCGAGGTGAGGTTTCTAACTACCACCTTTGGGTTCCTCTCGTTGAGTAGATGAATTTCATATGTGGTTTGCTTGATTTGGTTGAGTTTTGAAGAAGATCGGTGAAGCTACAGTACTCGCGACCTTTCGAGGCAATTACAGGCCATTTTCCGATCTTGTACGACCAAACCAAAAGCACACCGTCTTTGTACTTGTCTTTAGCTTCATTTTGACATAAAGAACGTGAAATTTGGTCAAGAAATGAAGAAGTTATGGAGATTTGAAAATTTCTCTAGAAACCGGCCAAAATTTCGGCAACGGCGACTGGCGGTGGGAAAAAGTTGCAGCGGTGACTGGCGATGACGTCAGCAACCGGTTCAGACAGGCCAAGTGAAGTCAGCGATGATGGCAGCAACCAGTCCAGATCGGTTGATGACGTCAGCGATGATGTAAGCAGACCGGAGAATATTCCAGGGAATATTCTTTTTAACGGCGTTAGGAATATTCCATTAGATCTAACGAAGATGCTGGAATATTCTGTTAGTTTGACTGGCTCGTTGACCGGCGCGTTGACCAGCGCGTGGAGCCGTGTGTGAGCCGCAACTGGGCCGCGTTTGAGCCACGTGTGAGGGCACGTGGGGCACTATTTTTCAATTTCGTATTCGCCAGGCGACTCGTGACGATGCGTACTACCTAGGGGCAGTACGTATGGTATTTTACAGAGTGTTTCGGACTTCCGTATTGAGCAAACAAGGGATAGGTTTAATTAATTAGTTTAATTAGTAACCTTTATGAGTTTAATGATTATTATAGTGATATCTGATATAGGTGAGACTTATCCAGAGGACTACCGGGCTACCCAGGACAGAGGGGCTACTACCCGGCTACTTGCAGGTGAGTGAGTGGTTCTTTGTTTTGATAAATGTATTATACGTATGATTTTCAATGCTTTCTTTAATTTGTTAGCATGTTTCATATAATATGCGATTGTTGGAGGTAGAACATTCGTATTACATTGCCATACATGTTTTTATCCTGTTGCTCATTAGTAGATGTATAACACCCCGGGTATCAGTACTCAGTCTTGTGGCCAGGACTAGCCTTGACGTTTGGAGATGTCATTATACGCAACTTTGGATCCATTGTAGGTACTAGCCTGTTCTAGGTTGCACTAGGCAACTCGAACTTGTGTGACGCACTTTGTGCACAGCGCTTAGTGTTAGACTCGCGTCATTATAGTACTCAGCGTATTACTTATATACCTAGCCTGTTCCTTGTAGCTTATCTACTTGGGCTTGTGTGTTTACATATGGGTGAGCAGTCAGTCATTGATTTTCGGGGAGTACCCGTGTTTTGAGCATTACTATTATAGTATTTTGAGAATCATACTGGGGAGTATGACGCATTTTCAAAAACTATACATGTTTTCCAGCAAGGGGATAGTATGCTCTTGAAAACAAAGGTTTTATCAAACATTGCTTTTTGACCCACTCACCTTTTTATGTTTGGCGCCCCTCCAGAACTTAGTGGCGGAATTGATTTCCAGTGAGACGTGGGCTTGCTTCGGCTGTGGTTGGCTGTTCTGACAATTTCTCCGAATTATGTAGGATTCACTCCTACTTTTAGTTAACTTTTACTTATCCATCCTCGCGAGGATGTGAATGTTTTTATTCCTTGCACTGTTTAGTTTGCTTTGACTGTTCTGCACCTGTAATAATGGGTCTTTACCCATCACCACACTCTGACTTCTGCATCCAACTCTATTTCTACTCACTTTATCACTTATACATGCATAATTGGCTTTCGTCACTTAACACGTGTCGGCCAACACTTCCCGACACCTGGCGTGTCAGGATCGGGATGTGTCAAGGCAAGTGGGAATTTATAGAGTTTTGTAACGCAAAACCCTAACCTTACACTTCTCCTCCTAAAACTGGCCATGAGGTTAATTTTGGGCCTTTTGGGCTTTTTGCCAACTTAAGTCACTTATTGACTTGAGTTGGTCCAAGTGGGTTTGGGCCCATTGAGCCCGATTACTCCCAACATTAACTTGAAGCCCAATTGCAACCTTTAACCTTCCAAAATAATTAATTAATTCTTTCCTTTTAATATTCATCACTAGAACATCTTCCAATACTAGAATAAGCTGTGTGATCCATTCAAACTCTTTGATTGCTTTTACTGATTGAAAACAACCTTTTAATACACGTTGTTGTGAAGAGCTCATCATGGACTCTTCAAGGCTTCACTGACTATGAGTGACACCTAGCCATAAATCATAGTCCCCAAGTCGATGTAGAATTACGAGGGAGAACCTAATATGTTGCAATTACAATGTAGTCTGATCCTTCTCTAATACAATGCTTGGTCTCTTTGGTTAAGCGTAATTCATGTCACTTGCCTAGGCATGATTACACCACAAACTGCTCTGGCCAAAGACTTCGGAATCATATGAGTGAGCATTCGCCTTCCGTTTTAAAGGTTAGAGATCCCATGTTATGTATTGGCTTGCCTCTATGAATAGTTCGTTCAACACCAACGATGCCTTAACCACACCCTAACTAGGATATAGTATTGACATAATCTAAGATTGATGACCCATTCACAAGAAATACGAGATACCTCAGGTCTAAGGATTAATGCTACATTATTGCAAGTGATTGTGTTCAGTAGACTCAATCTCCATTGAGCACCTATATACTGCATTAGTGTCTTATACAATGATCATGAGACAAATCATCATAGTCTAGACACATACTACTCTTTGGGGATAATCAATGCCCAATTGAAAATCCTATGACTAGGAACATGGATATCATTGTTCGGATTGTTCTTATCAATCTACCTAATAAATCGCATTCTGATTAATGCATATCCTTTTGAACTTATTGTTTTATTAATACATATATGATGATGGTAATAAAACAATTTTTTCTCCCGATGCATTAAAACTTAAATTGTCTTAATACATGAGATAATTCCATAAATAATATAACTTAATTGGCTTGATGGGCATATCTCTAACAGTGATGCCTTCATGTCTTCACTTGATTTGAAAAGAAAAAAAAATGTAATAAAATTCCAGTATTATAGAAATGTCCTTAAAAATCACTATTTTTATCAGGTTTCCTAAAACTTCAGTTCTAACAACCTAGATTTTTTCAATCTTCAAGTCTCACACGTCTAACATTTCTACATCATTCTTGTTTCTCAATCTGTGTGAGTATTCATGGGTATACTATCCTAGATCTGACCTTATCTTTAGTGAGCTCTGAGTGGTAACTGTAGGAAACGCTTTTAGAAGAAATTGAATATTTGATCCAACAACATGCATATAAATTACAAAATTAATGTGGAAGCGGTACATGAAAATCAAAAATCCAACCAATGTATATTTAAAGACTAATGATTCATGAATAAATTTCTAACATCAAAGAGAGAACGAAAGAAATAAATCTCTACCTTTAGAATCATTACTTTGTTTTCACAAAGTTGATCACCCTAGTGACGGGCCTTCTTTCCTCTCATTAGATCTCCTCTAATATGACTTCTTCCTCTAATATGCCTTCTTGGTCGTTAGAATAAAATCTCAAAAAATCACAAAAGTAGATGTAGATGACCACTAACATTCGACTCAAAGATGAAGATATTAAGATGGAGATCAGTTTTACAAGAAGAATAGATGCTAGTGCACTCTCTTGTAAATCTTGACTCTTGTAGAGAAAGGGTGAGTTTTTACTTCTGTATACTCTAAACAAAATCTCTTAAGGAAATTTTGATGATTCAAGTCAGTGAGAATATGTGGAAATGTGTATATTTAGAATATTTAAGATTTTCACTCCATGTTAGGATATTTTAGTTTACAATTGGCATTTCCTTGACAACTGTAATTTATCCTTGTAAAACATGCTCGACATACGTTAGATTTCTGTACCATGTGCATTGTAAAGATCAAAATGAAGGCTTATTTTGGAAGAATACATCTTAGATATTTCTTATGCAAAGCTTGAGTTCAGTAAATGTGCAGTTGAATAAAAGAGAAGAGGAAGTGAAGGGAAATATTAGTATGTTTTTCTTGTTTGGTATCTGTAAGGAGGCTTATGTTAGCAAAGCAATAAAAATATGTTAATTTTTTGAATTTATAGTTTTTTATTATATTGAAAGTACTAGGGGCAGAAGTAAACGCCTTTAATGGGTGAGAATGCCAATGTCGCATGATAATTAATAAGGGCTGAATTAGAGAATTTTCACCTCTAATTAGCAAAAGTGACGCCATTTATAGAGGTAGAAACATCTTTCGCCTCTCATATTCATTAGGGGCAATTTTACAACATAAATGAAATAAAATAATGCTTTTTAGTGGAGAACATAAATGCCAGTAATGCTTCCAAATTTGGTAGTGGAATAAGATGGAAGAGCAAGACGGGTGCAAAAAGAGAATACCAGTTCACGCCCTTGAGAATGTTGTTGGGGATTGGAGAGGTTTTGAACTGGCGGTGGAAGTGGTAGGCTCTCTTGCAGGAACATAAAAAAAAATCGCCAACCAAGAGTAGTCTTGATGTTGCTGGGTTGGGTTTTCTGTATTTTGTTTTTAAGTTAATTGAATCTATCCATTTTCTTGGTGGTTATTGTGTTTGTAAGCATACATGAGTAATTGTGTTTAAATAGATAAATTCTAAAGAAATTGCATCCCATGTTTTAGAGAAAACTTCTCCTGCACAACCACATTTTTTCTTCTTACTTCTCACAGACATAATGTGTGGGCTCCACCTAGTAATAGTAAAGATAAGGAATTTTTATATTTTATGAGGAAACTAAAGATGGAACAACACACAATCCAATATTTTAAGAATGAATTTGGTTCTTATCAGAGCACTTCCACCCGTTAGAGGAGGGCAAGGGCAAAGGCAATTGATTGCCCTTCAAAAACAGTGCTTGCTTTAGTGCAACTTCACCCGTTGAGCAAGGGCAAGGGCAAGGAAAAATATTATTTAATTCAAATAATTTAAATAATTTAATTTGTTCGTTGAAAATAAAACGATTGTCGAATCAAATAATTTAATTTCAATTACAAAACAAACCATAGCATTACAACAACTATAATTAATTAAAAATAAACAACAACCATAATTATACATTGTAGTGTGAGGAATGAAGAAGATGATTGAGAGTATTTATAAAAACAAAAAAATTAAAAAAAACTTTTTAAAATTTTTTTTTTAAAATTTTTAACGGTAGGATTAATCCTGGCCGTTCATTTTTTTCAAATTTTAATCGAACGCACCAGATTGTGCCACGTGGCACAACAGTAAGATTTTTTTTTTCCTTTGGAAATCCAACGATCCAGATTAACTAGCCGTTGGAAATCCAACGACTACGAAGCAGTCACGTCAGAGTCGTTGGCTCTGTGTTACATCCCGTTCCGGAAAATAATACTATTTTATTCCCGAAAGTGTGAAATGACGATTTTACCCTTGGTTGACTTTTCGGTTGACTTTTGTGTCGTAACTCGTACGACGTTTCCATTTGTATTTTCTTGTCGTGCTCGTCGCTACTAACACGTAGACGCGAGCGGGACGTCGTTCGGACTCCGAACGAATATTTTACGGCGTTGATTTTACGTTAACGTTTCCCGTATTTTAATTTTGAGCAGTTTTGGATTGTTTGGGCCGGGGCCCATTTACCTGCAGGCCCATGTGGCCTATCCCAGATTTCCTGGGATTTTGTCTAGGCTTGTCCTTGTCATTGACCCGAGCAAACCTCTCTCTTCTTCTTCGTTGGTTCTCTGCAACACAAAACAAAAAAAAAAAGACAAAAGCTTGAAATTGCAAATGGCACCCGAGGCCATTCTCCCTTCTCTCTGAGCCATCCTTTGGCCATGGGAGACCACTGACTTTTTCTTCATCCTCGTCGACCCCAATTTCATGAACCTGGACCACTGCAAACCCAGAAACCAGAGAACCCAATTTCTGGAAATTTCTCCGACGAACCTCGAAATTTCTCTCGGCTATTTCTTGGTGAAATCAAACCCAAAACATCCCAAACTAATCACCATTGGACTCCTGGATGTCCCAAGTACCTTGTCCAAGCTTTGGATGATCACGTTTGGCCAAGAATCGAAGAAATCAAATCGGCCTCCTTGCACCCGTGGCTTCCCTTCAAATTTCAGGCCACTTCTGGCAAGTTTTTGGCCCCCAAAATGGTAAAATATTATTCTCCTCACTTCTAGCTTCATTTTGGTACTTGAATCGTCCAATTTGGCCTTGAAATGAAGGAGTTATGAAGCTCTGAAATTTTCCAGAAATTCCGGCCAATTTTTCCAGATTTCGGCGACGGCGACGGCGGCCAGCGACCGGAAAAAGGTCAGGGGTGACCGGCCCTGACGTCAGCAAATCGGGTCAGACCGGTCCTGCTGATGTCAGCAAACCGGTTCAACCCGGTCGGACCGGAATATTCCGAGGAATATTCCGTCCGTTAAATTTAACGGCGTTAACGGAATATTCTAACGCCGTTAGAATATTCTGTTAACTCTAACTGCACAGTCACGGCGCGTGACCGGAGCGTCTCACCGGCGACCAGCCGGCGCGTGACCGGCGCTTGTGGCGCGTGATCGCGCGTGGCGGCGCGTGGAGGCGCGTGGAGGCGCGTGTGACCTCACAACCGCGCGTGGCGGCACGTGAGGCCAAATGGCAGCGTGTGGCGGCGCGTGCGACGGCCCACGGCGGCAGTTTTGGGGTTTCCGACCCTGAAACTCCGTTTTCGGGTTTTCCGAACGCCATTTTCTTTGTATTTTCGAATACTTTATTAATCTTGGGTGTTCTAAAATAGGTTTTGGCGACCCATGGCGTTCGGAGGACGTACGTTTGGACTTCCCGGCTTTGGTATTTGTGAGTGGGCCCTTTCCCTATATTGTTTAAATGTGTTTTAAGTTTGGGAAATTATATTTGTTTATGCCTACACTATTAAATGGTTTTAAATGGTTTTAGATGGTTATTTATTTCTCGTATTTTTGGTAGACCTTGTGCTTAGTGGTATCTACTCGGTTTACTAGTTTCGACACGGTATTTCGTTAGGCCATGGAAATTAGTGGGCTTTGGCCTACATTTCCATTTGGGAATTACACCATTAAATTGGTGATTTCCGTATTATTTTTGTACGCGTATTGCTTGTATCGAATCAGCCCTATTTTAGGGGGTTTTAGGGAATTAATTACTTTATTGTGCCTACTTGTGATCATGGGTTTTTATACCTATTTGGCGGGCCTTGGGCCGTATTTGGGTGAACCTTGGAAATGGTAATTTTCTACCGTATTTTGGGTTCACCTAGTTTACCATTAAGTTGGTATTTCTATACCTTGGTACCCATGTGGTGTATTCTTGGTATTTCACGTATTATAGTTATACGCTTGGTATTTCGGGGTACGGCACCCGAGAATACCTTATATATTGACTATTTTGAGGTTTATCCCTTAAAGGGAAATTACCCCACCTTGTTTTATTCAAAATATTCCGTGGTATGTTTCCGCACGCTCAACTAGGAATGCTTACACGGTGTTAGTTGTACTGTCCGGGGCCAGGACCAGCTTCACGTGATTGTTCACACGCATCGATACGCTCGCTATGGATCCATAGCAGGTGCCAACCTGTTCTAGGTCGCCTTGGCGACTCGAACTCGTTGTGATGCGCATAGCGCCAGCTTCACGTGATTGTAGTACATGAGCGTACCGTTATTTATACACCCAGCCTGTTCATGACAGAGTACATCTGTATGAACTCGTGTGTTTGCCATACCTAAACGAGCGTTTATCTTATAGTTTTGTATTGTGACTTTATCACTGATTTTCACTGATACCACGGAGACTTTTAGCTGAATTACAGGTTTTCCGTATATTCTTAGTTTACGAACTTTCGGATAAAGGATTTTATGCCGAACGGTGGTTTTCTGCCCGTTTCGGACGGTAAGTATATTTCCGTACTTACCTTGGTTTTCTACCTACTATTATAGTACGTTTTCTGAAATGGCTTTCCAACCAATTACTTGATTTTGACAGCGAGGGGTTACTACTTTCAGAAAGGAAAGGTTTTCACAAAAATAACTAGTTATGGCCCACTCACCCTTTGTTTTTACGCCCCTCCAGGTTTAGTGGCTGGAGCTGTCGACGTTCGAGGCGGTGGTATGACAAGTGTTTATTTATTGGTAATTGTGAATACTCGGTATTCCGTACTTTGTACGACTGTTATTGTATAAATTCTTTCCGCTTGTACAACTTTTATATACTCTGACCTTAAATTCATTCATTTGTTCAAATTAATTCTTATTTCTTTCAAATTGGCTTTCGTCACCCTACGTGGTGTCGGCCAGCACCTCCGACTTTTGGGTGTCCACGTGTACATCCGGGTCGGGATGTGTCACTCTGGCTAACGTCACTCGACAAGCGTGGGTCCCACGCTGACAGATGAAGTCGGCCACTCTCCTCTCCTCGCGCGTGTTGTGCATGTGCCTGTTTAAAAAAATATATATTTGTGGTTGACGTCATCGCCTGCTGGCGCAAGCTCGGGCACAAATTGCTCGGGCTTGAGGTTGGGCTTCCTTGGACCCACCTCTTGCCCTTTGCAATTTGGACCGGTGGAGCATGATTTTTGGGTTGGGAGGGCAATTGGCAAGCCTTGCCCTTGCAATTGGGCAATGGCTGGAAATGCTCTCATGACACAATAAGTTAAAGGTAATTTAGTAAAATATCAAAGAAATCTTTATTAATTAGGCATATATCAATGGCTAATTTTTATTTTGGATTTAATCAATGAATTTTTTTTATTAATTAAGCATAAATCAATTAGTAAGGTCCAAACAATTGAGTGGAAAGTACCAATTTTGTCCATTAATATTATCCAACCACCTCATGAGCGACACTTGGTGTTCTACTTCAGTAAAATTTAGACATGTGGATGTTTGATTTTCTAAGCAAAATGCATTCTTAAATTTCTAAAACGGTCGGTCCAGTAAACCAAAAAGAGAATTCTGTCAAATATTGTCGTCTGGAAGAGAGAATGGGAGCCAAAAATTGCTCTAATCTTCAATGACATTCAAAGGAATGACATTCAAAGGATAGCCGTCCAGGTTTAGCTGAAGGATGTCTTCCTGCTCCATCTTCTCAATTCTCTATTATGTAACTTTAAAAAAAAATTATTATTATTAAGGGGAGGAGGAGGGTTCAAAACTATTACATCAATTTAAAGGAGGGACAGTTTCGAACCTAAGAAACATTCTGTTTTCTAACAAACTCATGATTCAAGCAACTAGACTGTTGAAGGTGGTTTTTTTTTTCCTTCAACTTATTAACGGAGTTATACAACTTATCCAATTCTCTCATGAAATTCAGAGGAAACCTGCCTTCTTCTCTAATCTCCGTTGCACTGATGTTGTTTCATCTTTGAAACAATGGTCAATTTTTGTGGCTTCAGAATCTACAATTTTGCTATGGATACTGATCAGTCGATATTATATTATATATTATGATATTCCAAGTTAGCTTTTATGTTTGTTTTTGAGAGAATTTTAATACTTCTTTCTTTGTTTTTATCATAGGATGGATTGAATCGGCTTTGCGCATTAAATGGACAAATTGTGGAGTTTTGGAGCTAAGAAGATTATGTCAAAGTTTTGAGCCTTAATTCTATGCCGTTTGATCGTGAAGAATAATTGAACGTGAAGAATAATTGAAGATGGATTGCGTAATTCGGGCAGATTCACGTTTTGGGCTTATTTGGCATATAAGTCATCCAAGATAACGTTTTTGGGCCGAGATTTCTTCTACAAAGTTGTAGAGGACGTTTTAAGCTTTCCAACGATATATTATGGGCCTAATTCGGAGCTGATTTGGTCAATTAAAAAGAAGATTTTCTGCAGCAGTCCAAGTCCTTGTTAGAAAAGATTCTGTAATTTATTTTATTTTTATTTTTGTTTCCTGATTTTTGGGGAAGCCCATTTTAAGTAGGATTTGATTTTTCTAGTAATATATATAGCCGAGTCTCTAGGGTTGCGGAAGGAGAACGAATTTTGGAGATTAAATTGTGGAGAACTCGGCTCAACTTTTCTACAACGGTGCTTTCTAAACTTTTATCAATTTATGTTATGATTTCAATTATGATTATGTGCAACTAATTCTCTTTCTAGGGTGAGGCCTTGAGCCTTTAACATGAATATGTAGTTTCTTTTCAATTGCTTATGATATTATGCATGTTACTTAGAATTGTCAATCACCGGTTTAAACTATCTATTTATCTTAATGCTTGATCACCATTAGGATGTGTAGACAAGTAATTGGATGCAATTTATGTTGGAATATCACCCTTAAATTGGTTAGGGCTTCTTGTGATTGATAATTGTAAGTTCACTTAAGGCGAATATCATGCTCTTAAGAGTTGCATGGTTTTTCAAAAGGTTTTCACAAAGCTTAATGAGTCTTGCATGTTCATATTTGATCTGAATATCACAGACGGGTTGCATGTTAGATATACGTTCTAGCTAGAATATCACTAGTAGAATATGGAATAGGAAAACCTAACCTTCAAAGTGCATGTGTAATTCATAAGTAATTGGTAGAACTATATAAGATTGTTATTGGTTATGGCTGAACTCTAGAGTTTTTTTTATCTTTGATTTTTGAGAATTGTTGACGAGCTTTATTTTTAATTATTTAAATTCCTGCGAATTTTCATTTATTTTTATTTTAAGTTCATGATCACAAATTTCTATCTTTTTGTATTAAATAATTAATTAAGAATAAGTTCTAAATACAAGTTATTTATATCAATCTCTGTGGAAACGACCTTGCTTGAGTTGCTATACTACGATAACCTTGTACTCTTGCAAGTATTTTTAAGTGATTTTTGCCTAAAATTTGAGTGTGGTAAAATTGCTATAAGATACTGACACTTCAATGCAATATTTGTTTTGTGGTTCTGTTTTCATGTGTATTTGGACAATGCATTGCAATGTATGTTTTGATTAGTCACACCTATTAGTGGATTTTTGGTTTAATATATTTGGTTTTATTAATAAAATGAAATTTGAATGTTTGATTCTTGTTGTGTTCTTTTGATTTTGTTGACTAATAAAACAAAAAACTGCATTGCAGAGTTAGAATTTACAAATTCTGCAAAATATAAATTGCAATGCAGTGTCTGAACCTGTATTGACCTAATCAAAATATAAGGGTGGTGCCATCTATCGTGGGTAGCAGCTGTAGTGACACTTTTTTATAATTTTTCTATGTTTTGAGTGCATTTGTGCACCACAATACTTGATTTATCTATTTATAACTAGCATAAATATTAGGGCTAAAAACAAATAACTACCTAATCTTTTAAAACATTCCAAATAACTATCTAACATTTTCAGAATTAGACATACGTTAGGTCATCGACATTAAGTGATAACTTTACCAACATTAAATGATGATGTTGCTAGCATTAAATGATAAGGTAGACAAATACTAAAGTTGGTCTCTACTAATGGTCGTCTTTGGAGCTCCAATTCCTTAAATTGGCTCGTTTTAGCCATGTCAAGCCATACATTTGTTTAGTTAAACTGCATCGATTTAGAGATTCAATGCTCCATAGATGACTTTGTAGGAATATGTTTTGCAAATTAAAAAAGAATTAATTATAATGGTTGATTTGCATTTAAGTTTTTAACCTACATTAAAAGGGGTATTCAGATTTATATAGAATTTAGCAAAGATTTTTTATGTGAGGGACTTTTATAGATTTCGTAGACTTTTATTAACTATTAGAAATTCCTTGAAATCTACAAACTTTTTAATGATAGACTTTTACAGATTTTTGAGAGTTTAATGATAGACTTTTGTAGAGTTCAAAAGGAACTATACAGACTTTGTAATAATTATACCTTTTGCTATTATTTTTTTTTACTGAGAAACCAATAGTTAGGAGTAGGTAAGGCTACACTTATGTAATTTTACTTTTTCTGCTATGACCAAAATTGTTAGACATGTGAAAGAATCATTAACTCATGAATATTATTTTTTTTTATTCCAAAATTCTTGTAATTCGTGTGTTTCTAATGTGGTGTTGGGGTGGTGGAGGAGTGGGTGTTTGGGTGGTGGTGATGGACAAGGTAAGATTGGAGTAAAGGTGGCTATCATGATGATGGCAGTGTTAGTAGTGGTCATGGGTGGGAGTGGCAGCAATGAGGTGACCGTAGGAGGTTATGGTGATGATGACCTTGACAAAGCGGTGGTAGTAGAGGTAGTGGTGGGAGTGGTGGTGGCGGGCAAGGTAACATGGTGGTACTATTAGATCGCGATCATGGTGGTCGTGTTGATGACAGCAGAAAAATGGTTGTATAAGGTTGTGGTACGGTGATGATGAGTATGGCAATGTGGTGGTACAAGAAGAGATGCGATGGGGGCACTGGCAGCAACAGTGGTGATGACGGTGGCAGCGATGGTAGCAATGTCGGCAATGGGAATGGTTATGGTTAGGTGGTGGTGGCGAAATAGTGTGGTGGAAGTGGAAATAGTGATCCTCATTACATCACAGTGGGTGGTGGGGTACCAAAGTCTATGAAAGTCCACCAAAATCTTAGGGGGAGAGGTTCGATTTGCTATGACAAAAAACATACCATAAAAAGCCTCAAAGTCTATGAAAGTCCATGACTTTTTAAAATCCTTTAAAATCAATGACCTTTTGAATACATCTAGACTTTTGTAGACTTGCAAAAAGTCATAATTGAATACCATGAGATTTTTATAAACTTTTGAGAAGTCATTAAAAGTTTTTATACAATATAGGGTGACTTTTATTAACTCCATAAAAATCTATATTGAATACACCTGAATTTGAGAGTCATGCACAGTTCATCAAACTTCATACACAATACACCCCTTAAGTAGTTGAATGGTTGATTTGCACTCTACCGTTTAACTATATCAAATAATGTGTTTTTAAACCTTTTAACTACTTATAAATCTATACATAAAGTTTATGTTTCTAGCTGTTAGACTTTATGTTCATACAATTGTTATATTTAATATTATGGTTTTATGAATTAGGAGATGAGTTACAAAGCCTAAAGATATATATAATAAGGGTGCGTGCATGTCTTTTAAAGAGGAGTTTTTCCAATTTCGTATTATTTTTCTCTTGTTATTTATTTTTTTTTTTGCTAGGTACTGCTCTTTTGGTTTCGCTTGTCCCTTTTCTAGTACGAGTGCAAGTCTAGCAAAGTCCTTTGGTTGTTGAATCCTGGAGGTCGACGCGCACAAACCTTTTGCACCAATGTACTTCCTAGAGGGCACAAAATCGGTTTTAAGGACAGTGTCGCCTCGAGCAAAACCATATTTCTACTATTTTGGTGACTTTGTTCTTTATTATTTATTTTCATATGTATTTATTCATTTACTTACAGAAATGTATATTGTAATTTTCATTCAAAAGTCCGCTTTAATAATTGTCCACATCATCCCTTAACGCTAGTGAATCTAACAAATGTTTACTTTTCAAAATATTAGATGGTTATTTGAAATGTTTTAAAAGATTAGGGCCATTTTAAAATCACCCCTAAAAGTTCAGTAGTTATCCGGACTTATAACTACAATTCATCTTAGTTTGTCAACTAATTGTGAGGATTGTGTAGTGAATCTTCTCTAATTATGCATGGTTTCAGGATGCAAGTTGAAATGTCAAGTCAGGGTTTTAAAAGAGGGCTTCTCGCTGGAAGATCAAGAGTTTGAGCAAAGGGAAATAAAGCTGATGTTCACTTAGACTTAACAACTAAATTAGACTTTCTTGTATGTTTGATGCGTATATAGCTAGTAATACTCCAAATAGTTTGAATATTGAAGTGTTGCTCAATTCGTTTACTCTTCAAACTTTGTATGCATTTGATTGAATAATGGAAGCGCATAAGCGTTGATTTAGGGAAATTTTATTTGAAACTAATTATTGTCTCTCTCTAGACCCAACTAATAAAATCTGACTACTAAACTTCTAAATTGGCCCTTAGATAAATTAAAAAAACAAAACTAAGAAACCCAAAACCCACTGACCATCAATAATACTCTCTACAGCCTATCTCCCATTTTCTCCAATAAACTCAACCCAAGCACCGGTGACACTTTCTGTCGACGTCATCAACGGCCACGATCCCCCTCTTCTCTTTACCCTTGTGAAAAAAAAACCCAGAATGCTCTGCGGTCGTAGCTGTCGACAATGGCACCGCTCCATACTCTTTCGTCAACTCCCTTTATCGGCATCTTTCTCTTCCGAATCGGTTTGAACTGTTGTTTCCATTTTCATGCATCATTGTTCGAAGTCTTATCCCAAGCTTCCAGATTTTGAGGTTAAAGCCCACTTGTTCGATAATAAAAGCAAAAATACCAATTCAAATCGAAGAGTAATACAAGAATAATTTCCATTCCAGATCTATTTAAAAATTGTACCATAATAACTGAGATATCTAGTCCACATAGAAGTAGAACAAATTAATAGGAACAGAAAAGTCAAACTCAAGAACAAGAAAGAGAGAAGGAGAGTATCAGTGGTCACGCGCGTTACGGTTTGGTTCACCAAAAAAAAAAATGTAGAGGGTGTAGAGAGATAAAAACGTGTTGTTGCTGGTCGATGGGTTTTGGGTTCTAGTATTAGTTTTTCTTTTCATTTATCTAAGGACAAATTTAGTAGTTTAGTACCGAGATTTTATTCGTTGGGTGTAAAGAGACAATAATTGGGTTCAAATAAAATTTTGGAGTCACACATAAATTCAAATTATAATACTATATTTTAAAAAGAGATCAAGTTTTTGATTTATTTAATAGAGAAACAAAACTTATCCATGTAATGGGTGATGTTATGTTTGTATTTTTAATTATTTTTGCATTTATAATTGTGCCCTTCTGTCTTTTTTTTTTTTTTCGTTCTCTCTGTTCTCTCTCCCCTTCTCTTCGTAGTACTGTTCTCTCTCTCTTCTCTCTCTCCTTCGTACTAATTCGCGCGACACCTTTTGCTCTCTCGACTCAACCTCTTCTTTCTTGCTCTCTCCATTAGCCAAAGATTCCATTATTTGTTTCTCGCTAGAACTTTTTTCATCCTTTCTTTTATTTAATTTTTCTACCGTTTGACATCTGCAATTTGGTTTCTACCAACGTATTCCTGCAATCTGATTTCTACAAAGAGGGATTAATATTGTTTGAAAACGAAAAAAAATTGCAAAAAAGGATTTGTTTTTCATCCAATAGGAACTTCGTAATTCCTGATTTGTATTATTTTTTCATATAATACATCGTTGAATCGATATGACTAAACAAGTCATTATTGTAAACTTAAAATTGGTTAAAGCCATAAGACCCAATTCATGAGTCAAGATCTTGAACTCCATGATTTTCACAAATGATTAATGCGGAAGATATAAAACACATACTTTGATAATTAGCCGTTAAATATCGTTTACAATCTCTAACTCGAGCGATCCGTATACAATCCAGTGTAGAAGGAATTGATGCTCTCTCTCTTACCTTGCTTGCATGTTAAAACCCTAATACGTGTTTTTCATTAGTGTACACATTAGATGAGTATGTGCACTATTATAGACAAAGAGAGGGCCTATTTCCTAATGAAGCCGATAATTAATTACCACCCATCATGGTAATAAAATAGAAAATCAATTCTCTTAATTTGACCAATAGGATTGCTTCCAAAACAATATTTATTAAACTAAATATATCACATATGGACCATGTCATGTGGGCCACACAAAAATATTGAAATATTTTTACATTATCCCACTTGGCTCATATGACACATATGCTTTATGGTTTAATAAATAAACATTAGGTGCACATTATATTTGAAAGCACCCTTACTATCAAATGGTCAACATAATTACCGATTTTAAGTAGTTCACTAATGCAAATCATGGCGGTTATAAGTCTATATGACATAATCCCTTCTCATACATCTATACATATATTGGAAAACATAAAATATTAGAAACATCACCAATTATTGAGCTCAGTGTGTCACCATAAAGAACTAAACATCGTACAACACACCTCAATCATTATTACAATCATGATTATGACCACCATTCTTTCAACATATGTTATTTATGTTTACGGTCATAATCTAATTCTTAATCATGTTACAAGCATAAGTTTTGTCATTAAACACACTCATTGTTTCTTAATCTCTTATAAAATGACAAGGTATTTTCTTTCAGTTATGTTTAGTTTTCTTACAATACATGTCATCATTGGAGAAAGTGACAATTGAGACATTACCATAAATTCTCAGCGGCTTGGTAATAAACATAAGTACCAAGTCCTAAGATAAAATTCACAACTAGACTTCATGAACTGTGGCCTCAAAGCAAGCCACAATTTCTACAATGCATAATGAATTCTTTTCAAAACTTGATGCTCTAACTCTTTATGGACATTACATAAGGCTAAACTTGTCCCTTTACTGAATTGGATAACATTATATCATATCATATCTCTCTAGAACTCTTTCAATATATGCTTACGTAGGCAAGTCTAACAATCCATGTGATCCTTTTGGAATATTTAATATTATTTTCACACAAAATGTCTCATTAATATATTTATTTCATAGTTCTTGGAGACTTATTAATTTCAAGCAATAAGTCAGGACCAAATTAAGCAAGCAAATTTTTCATAAAATATTCAAAAAACAAAAGTTCAATTATAGGATTACTCCCATTGACCTTGAGATATATATGCAAATAAGTTGTGTTTCCTTAAAACAAAAAGATTATAATACCATTAAACTTTACATACTATAATTCTATAAATTACAAACCATATGTTCCTTTTTCATTAATGAGAAGTTTTCAAGTTAATCTATGAGAACTTCTCTATTAACCATTCATTCAATATAACATTTTTCACATCCATTCTACGTAACTCTAAAACATAATGAGGTAATTATATCAGTGTGATTCTAACTAAGTCATTCTTATAAACATTAGAGAATGTCTCTTTACAATAAATCCATTCTTTATGAGTGAAATATTTGATCAGTAGTCTAACTATTATATTATTGCATATTGCTATTAGAGTTGTGTGTCATGACGGCACACTTTCATACAACTCAACATCGTTAGGCAAATCAACGAAATACCAGACTTCATTTCAATCCATTCATTTCAACCCATCATTCATGATATCAAGTCAATAAGTAGAATCAACACATTCAATGAAATGAAGAAATGAAATTGAATCCATACTTAATTCTTAAAATCAAATTCTTGTAGACAAAATCAAACATTCATTCAGAATAACATATAACAACATTACTAATGTCTTGACATTGTCTTAATGTTATTCATTATGATTCTCTACGATACTTCTATTAGTGACAATGTCATTATGGAGCGGATACTCATTTATGTTATTCGTTGTTGTTAAACTGTTCACAACTGTTGGAACAACTTATTTAGGAAATATGGGTGAAAGCACATACATCCCAACTTCTTGGATAACCACTTTTCTTGATTTTCCACTCCCACTAATTTCACCATTTCATAATAAATCTGGTTTAACAATCTCATACTATGGTTAGGACAATAACACGTATATCGTTAATTTAGACATTTTGTTTTTTTAGGTAACAAGTATTGACACACCCCGACCCGGATGTCCACGTGGACACCAGACTTCGAGGCATGCTGACCGACCACTACGTGGGAGTGACGAAGTCATAAGAAGATTAAATAAGGAATTAGAAATAATAAGCAAGATTTAATCAGAGTTTAACGGAAATACGGAAGTGTAGTGTGGGTAGAACCCATTATTACATAGTGTCAAAGCTAGGTGCAGTAAAGGAAATTATTCCCATCCAGTAGGATGGATAATTAACAGAACAGTAAAGAGTACTCAAACATACACTGAAGAAATAGAACAAGGTTACCAGCAGCTGCCACCACCGAATCGTTGCCAACTAAAGTCTAAGTCCTGGAGGGGCGAAAAACAAGGGTGAGTGGGCCAAAATCAATTTTGCGTAAAACGTTTCCAAAACCTTGGTATAACCCCTCACTGTAAAACCCGTAGATTTACCAAAATATTTAATACTAAAATAAGTACTGAGCATAAGTAAACGGGCCAACGCCCACAAGGATACTGGTATAAAAGCATTTATCACAGTGAAAATCAATCATTACTTATCGCATAGAATATGCACACGAGTCATGCAGAAAGTAGCTACATGACAGGCTGGGTGTTAAAATAATATGCTCTAGCACTACATGCACGTGAAGCTGGCACAGAATGTGCGTCACAACGAGTCTAGTCACTGAGGTGACATAGACAGGCTGGCACCTACAATAGATCCAAGGTGAGCGTGTCGGTGCATGTGAACATACACGTGAAGCTGGTCCTGGCCCGGACAGTGCTAACACTATGCATTATGCGTGATAAGTAATACAGTTAAAATCATGTGTATGCATGCCAAGTTTCATCATAAAACCCAAATCATAAATCACTAAACATTTAATAAGAGTTATCACAAAATATTCTAATTTCATAAAGTAGGCATGCCACACATATATTTCATAAAACACCAAAAACATATTATAATAATATAAAAAGGGTAAGTACTAGGCCCACTCACTGGTAGGTGGTCGGATCGTAGCCCCCGTAGCGTGCCTGAGCTCGCTGATCCTCCGAATAAGTCTCACCTATATGAGAGTTTACTAAACTAAACATTTAACAAGTCTAATCCAATTAAATGTAATGAAAAAGACTTGAAATCGCCTTTGTTTGCTCGAAACGGGACTTGAAATAGTCGGAAAATGGGTTCACGCGTCGCCACGCGCCGCCGCGGGACTCCACGCGCCGCCACAAGGCGACACGCGCCGTCACGTGCGCCCACGCGCTGTCACGCGCCTGCACGCGCCCACACGCGCTCGCACGCGCGCTCATGCGCCCATGCGCCCCCACGCGCCTCACGCGCGGCACTGTTCATTCTCTAACGGCGTTACGGAATATTCCGTTACCGTTAGAGAATATTCCCTGACGCTGTTTAAAGGTGACGGAATATACCTCGGGTATATTCCCCGGTTCGGACCGGGTTGGACCGGGGCTCGCTGACGTCACGAGCCGGTTCGCTGACGTCACGCCGCTGCTCCGGCCGCCGATCGCCGCCGCCGTCCGCCGGCGCTGGAAACTGGAGAATATGGCCGGAATTCTGGAAAAATCACAGAACCTTCAAATCTTCACCAAATTTCATGAATCTTATGTCAAAATGAAGGTGGTGTTATAAGGAATTCGAATTTACCAAGAGTTGGGCCAACTATGGCCGGAGACGGCCGGAAATGGCCTCGAAAGGCTCGGCCAACAATGGTGTTCGTCGATCTCAGGCCAGGAGTTCACATGCAGAGCCTGGGTTTGAATCCCAGGACTCCCAGAAGCTCAATGATGGTGATTTCAGGCTGGATCGAGGTCGAGGAGGCCGAGTTTGGCCAAGAGAGGTCTCGCCGGAAAAATGGCCGATCCAAAGCTCCACAGTTTTTGAAGTTTCTGGGTTCGAGGGTGACCCAGGTCTGAAGAAGATGATGATGGTGGTGTCTTGGAGTCGATTCGAGTCGAAGATAAGTCACGGGTTTGCACGACAGAAACTATGGGTGTGTAAAGTAATTTTGGGTTTGAGTTTCTGAAATTTCTGGTTAGCCTGGATCTCTGGTTCAACAAGGTTGAGTCTGTTTGGGTTTGAAAGTGGGGAAACTCACCAGCACGAGGCTGGTTGCAAGGGAATCAAAGGTGGCTGGGTTAAGCCTGGGTGTCCAGAGAGATTTTTCTGAGTTTGGTTTTGGCGGTGAGGTTGCAGCTTACATGTGAGGCAGCAACGTGTGAGTGTGTGTGTAACTCGAGGAAGGGTAGCAGGATGGTGAGGTGTGAAACAATGCACACGGGGTGCATGGATTTAAAAACCAAGTCAGTCAAACATTGGTTTTGCTAAAATGGAGTTGCCCACTGCATGTCAATACACATGCAAGAAAGGCTGAGTGATTCAGTCTGAAACAAATGCAGGCCTCGTGCCTTGCAGAAACCATGGGCTAAGTCCACAGTTTCAAAATACTACTCAAGTAAAATTACTGTTTTGCCCCTGATCGGTATTTGTTCGTAACAAGTCCGAATCAAGTCCCGTTCGCGTCTACGGGTTCGTATCGAAACGTACAATACGAAAAATACGTCGAAAGTACGAGAATAAGTGAATAGGAAATAATTGTCCACGTAGGACTGAATAAGCCACTAGGGGCATTTTCGTCATTTCACACGGTCGGGGAATAAAATACAATAAAATTAGGGACGGGATGTAACAAGTATAGTAACCACAAATCATACTAAATGTCCAAAACTTTAAGTTCTTACTCTCAATGGCAACCTAAAACATGTAGGTGCCTTAAATTGAATTTCCTTCCTTTTCATAGTTCATAATATAGATACATATAATACGAACTATCTTAATAGGATTCCAATTTATCATAATATTGGAAGTAAGTAAATGTATCCGTAATGGTATAGGTAACAATAAATTACTTAACATACTCCTAACCAAAATGAAGAAGCATAAGGTAAACACATGTTTGTACAAATAATTCCAATAAGCTAACAATTTCTTGTGGCATCATCTTGGTGTATTTGGTTTGTCTTCCTTAATACAATCCATATACACACATCGAGATCAATAAAAGTTAAGTTCAGAAGAATGCCATTCATTATTAATCTCTGTATTCATTATCTAGACACGTGACACTTAAACCACAAGAACATGATTATTTATTTACAAGTGACAGTTAGTTATAACATTACAATGCAGAGTCAAAACAGTTTATCAAAAATGTCATGCTTTAATTTGTACATATAAAGCATAATACCAAAGTCAACAATTAGGCATTCTTAAACAAATCACCAACCTTCAAAAACTAGTATGAGCCGAAATTATAAACTCAAGTTAGCTTAAGAAAAAAGATATATAAGTGTTTGTAATAAATTCAATTGATGACCGATACATTAAGTAAAATATTTAAGTTGGATTTTAAAGATCCTTTGCGTCAAACTAGAAACATTAATAGTAGTATACTATTCAACCCATCAAGCATTTCAACAAGCAACTAATATGATTCAAAAGATAAAAGCCAAAGACTTACCTTTTTTTTTTCAAATCATATATTGCAAGTGTTTCGCCTTCTGCAGTGACATTTATCTTCTTCTTGTACATCTCAAGGGCTTCAATTTTGCTGTTAAATTAGTCAATTCAAAACATCCTCATTCATTCTGCACCAAACATCAAATTTCATGACGGCAAGATCAACCATTAATGTCCACATAGTGGACTTATTAGCATTCTTCGAGAATTCTTTATAGCTTTCAACTTAAGGGAGCACATTTTTAATTTATATTAGTGTGCCTAGTCATTGACATAATCATGATGCTCAATATGTTCAAACTTTCCTAAGCTTTCTGGAAAGTCTAAAGCTCACTGCTTTTAACAATAACAACAGTAAATTTCTCAAATTGTACGGCCTAATTAATGAAGATCCATAACACTTTGGTGATAATGGACTTGTTCACATCAATATGAGAAATTAAGTCTTAAAAAGATCAGTCATGTGAATGAAGCGAACTAGAAATGACATTGCAATATAATTTGTAAGATGCTCACAACATTACCAACACGTAAAGACATAATTCAAACTTAGAACGTCCGAATATCAATAAATGTATCATCATAACTCTCATTTGGGTGATCTTATGATAATACCAATAATCAACACTTATGATACATTTGTTTTTACATTATTGGTAATTTGATATTCCTAATTATAAAAGCTTTGTTATCTTTGGATATCCAAAAATAAATCTAAGACATACACAAAATTACCCTGTTTATATCACCAATCATATGAATAACTGATCTACCTTTGGGAGACCCTAAAATATCTTATGAATGATGAAAATCAATATACTCATGATGATCCAACCTTTAAAACATAAGAAGGTCGAACTCCATATATATGCATCGTTAAAGCATGAGTAATTAAATTAATTATCATTTAACTCGATATCCATGCGACTTTGTAGTTCGGCTACTTTGGTGACTAACAAACAATTTTATAATATAGAATTCAAATTAAATAGATAACAACAATAATAACTATAATAGTTAATCGATCAGATTATGATTAACCTTATATATATGACTATAATGGTCAATAATCATAAAATTAACCGGATGCATATATGACTATAATGGTTAATTGATCACTTTAAATTAACCAGTATATATGACCTTCCATAGTTTAAAAATAGTAGCAGGCAATAAGCTATACATTGCCTCTTCATATAAGATAATGTTCAATGACAATGAAATAAATTTTTTTTTTTTATGCTTTAATTCATTGTACATTTCTACACCAAGATCTGTTTAACATACATTCATAGGCAATCATCAACGATAATAAGTCAATTTGTCTGTCAATTGAGTGACGAGTCTATTATTAGCAAATAGAACCATATGGCCAAACTATAAGCAATCTTTAACTTTACGATTGCTAATGCTCAATTGGTAAACATGTAGAAAGTACTCAATTCAATATTGCGGTTTTTGCTCTATTGACAGCGTCAACACAAATACACAATAGTTTGGCAGGTGTCCAGAATAATTAGAATATGCCATCATTGTCAAACGCAAATTATTATATTGTGCTATTAAAACTGCATTCATATATACATATATTCAAACAAGTCCAGATTATATGTATAATGATTTTAATAGCATAGATATATAATATAACATATATTTTATTCAAATATACCAATAGTGCATTTCTTCATATTCAAGAAGATTAGTTAAAAATCATGAGCACAAATAAATATCTATGTGTAAAATTAACTTACAAATTAACAGTTGTACGACAAATTAACTTACAGTGGAAAATTCATAATAAGTAATTGAGAAGTGGGAAAAATTTGTAACAAATATACAAACGCTAGTAACGACAAGGTCTACAACTTTCGTTAAGGGGTCATCTCCAAAATCGAACACTAGAAAACCATGAAGGCTATATTATTCTTTAACCGTTGATCAACGTTTACGTTTATACTCCGTTATTATATCTGTAGTTTGTTTTTTCATCTAGATTCTTTTTTGAAAACATGATCTTTTACTCAATGCAATAAGATGAACAGTTCGGATCATTCATAGAATGTCCAGTGACGACAAGTTTATTGGAAAGTGTGATGATGTTATATAGTTTCTATAAACTTTATAACATCCTATACAAATTTCAATAAACAGTAAATATGGGGACATTCTATGAACGATCCGAACCGTTCATCTTATTGAATTTAGTAAAAGATCATGTTTTCAAAAAAGAATCGGGATGAAAAAACAAACTACAAATATAATAACGGAGTGTAAACATAAACGTTGATCGACGGTTAAAAAATAATATAGCCTTCATGGTTTTCTAGTGTTCGATTTTGGAGATGACCCCTTAACAAAAGTTGTAGACCTTGTCGGTACTAGCATTTGTATATTTTTTACAAATTTTTCCCATTTCTCAATTACTTATTATGAATTTTCCACTGTAAGTTAATTTGTTGTACAACTGTTAATTTGTAAACGCACATAGATATTTATTTCTTTAAATCTGAACTGTTGAATATGTAGACCTCTTCTTGAAGATCATTGTGTACAAAAATTACTTCATTCAGAAATGAATAAGTCATTCTTTAGGAGATCAGAAGAACAACGGCAGGGAATAAATTTCTTAGGTTTAGGTGACAAAACAACTAATTCGTCGCCTCAAGTTGTTTTGCGTGACGAATATCTCGTCGCCTAAAACCTTGGATTATATTGCACGATGAATTGCGTTTCGTCGCCTAAAATCTTAAAATTTCCCCCCACCGCCAAAAGTTTTGGGCTCGGTTTAAAAATTTTAATAAAATGTTACGCGACGAAATGAGACTTTGAGCGACGAAAGTGGTTCGTCGCGCAAAGGCTTTTTGTTACTTTCAGCCCATGCCTTTTTTTTTTTCTTTCTTCTTGCTCCTTCCTCCCAGTTGCAGACAGTTTAGCTCCTCCCTCTCGAACCCAGAAAATTAAACAAACTCAGCTCGTTCATTGCCGAACCAACCCCCTCCGTTCTTCCCTCGCTCTCTCCGTACCTCCCTCTCTCCGACCCAACCCCCTCTGTTCCTCCCTCTCTCTTTCCGTTCCTCCCTCCGTCCGTGTGTGGGAGAAATTTGTTCCTCCCTCTCTCTCTCCATTCCAGCCAAATCTAGGCACGTTGTGGGTCGAGTTCACCACAAATCGATTTCTATTCAACTCAAGTACATACTACAACAATAATTATTTAGAAATTTTCAATTTTTATTACAGATTGTTGCACAGAATTTGATTGTTGTTTGAAGTAGAAATTGAAGTGATGTTTGTGGTTTTTTTTGCTGATTTAGGTTTGAAGTAGAAATTGAAGTGATGTCTGGGTTTTTCTATTTGGGTGATTTAAGTGTGTGTGTATGACGTGTGTATGTGTGTGTGTATGTTGTGTGTATATGTGTGTGTGTATGCTGAGTGTATGTGTATGTTGTGTGTGTATGTGTTGTGTGTGTGTGTGTATATGTGATGTGTGTGTGTATGTGTATGTTGTGTGTGTATGTGTGTGTGTATATGTGTGTGTATATGTGTGTGTGTGTGTATGTGATGTGTGTGTGTGTATATGTGTGTGTGTGTATGTGTATGTGTATGTGATGTGTGTGTGTGTATGTGTGTGTGTGTGTATGTGTACGTGATGTGTGTGTGTATGTATGCCGAGTGTGTGTGTGTGAAGAGTGTGTGTGTGTGTGTGCTTTGAGGAGCGTGGTGTGCGCGAAGGAGGTGTGTGTGCTGTGGTGTGTATGTGCTGTGTATATGTGTGTGTGTGTGTATGCCGTGTGTGTATGTGCTGTGTGTATATGTGTGTGTGTGTATGTCGTGTGTGTATGTGTGTGTATGTGTGTGTGTGTATATGTGTGTATATGTGCGTGTGTGTGTATGTGTTGTGTGTGGTGTGTATGTGTTGAGTGTGTGTGTGTTGAGTGTGTGTGTGTTGAGTGTGTATGTGCATGCGCACTGAGTGAGTGTGTGTGTATGCTGAGTGTGTGTGTGTGTTGTGTGTATGTGTTGTGTGTATATGTGTGTGTGTATGTGTATGTTGTGTGTGTATGTATGTGTGTATATGTGTGTGTGTGTGTGTGTGTTGTTTATGTGTTGTGTATGTACTGTGTGTGTGTTGTGTATGTGTTGTGTATGTGATGTGTGTGTGTGTGTTGTGTGTGTGTGTATATGTGCTATGTGTGTTTGTATGTGCATGTTGTGTGTGTATGTGTGTGTATATATGTGTGTATATGTGTGTGTGTATGTGTGTGCGCTGTGTGTGTGATGTGTATGTGCTGTGTGTGTGTATGTATGTTTATGTTGTGTGTGTATGTGTATGATGTGTGTATATGTGTGTGTGTATCACTCACATACATTTAACCTTGCAATTGTATGTGCATCACTCATTGAAATGTTTATGTCCTGCGATGTTAACCTTCTTCAATGCTTGCATTGCATTCAAACCTTTGATCCTCAATTAGTTAACTGATGTGATGCAATGTTACTTTAGATGAAATGAAGTTTTTTAATTTATTATTGGGTCTTCCAATCTTAAATATGCATTTTGTTTGTTTTTATTGTGTAAAAACATTTTGCTCAGAAATCAACTTTATTGGCTTTAGATTGATTGGATAACATTCTACCGTATTCAAATTTCTTGATTGCATGTTCCAACTATTGGTACGATTCTCAAATTTATTGGAAATGTTGTGTGGATGTGGATGTGGATATGTTGTATTATTGTTTGCAGGTTATGGGAAATGTTAGATTTTTAGGGGAGGTTCTGTCGAATTTTCTGTAGATTTTTTAGTAAAGGTTTTAACCATGAATTTGTTCTTTGTTTTGGCAGGGAAGAAAAAGACCTGGGACCCTTGCAGATAGCTGAAGTCTGCGCAGATCACACGTACGACTTCTGAAAAGATCGTCATCACCTATGCTCCTGAACACCGGACTTCTTCTACATTTGACCAGCACAACACTTTAGTCTGTGACATAAGGGCGATACTACGTGCCCATTGCCCTATGAGATAGGAAACATGGAGATCGGTCCCAAATCAAATGAAGGTTGCAATGTGGTATGAGCTGTCGGTGAGTGTATTCCATACTTTTTACTACTTTTTATAATTAAGTCTAATATTTTGTATATTTTAATAATATTGTTTCATATTTGCAGATCAACTTTAATACTACGGACCTTGATGCCGACCGGACAGCCTACATAGATGAGCTCTTCACAAGTCGGTACGAAGAGTGGAAGAGCGACCTCCACAACCATTTTAAGTCGTATCCGGACGCGGAGACTGCTTTAGCCCAAGGATGCCCTAAGGAGTTGCTGGAGCAGCCTCAGGATTGGGAGTGGTTATGTAACCACTTTCAATCTCCTAATTTTTTGGTAAGTTTACAAATTTATTTTATAATTTTACTCAACAATTAATATATGCATGCACTAACAAATTTTGGGTGTAACAGAAATGTTCTCGAGCCAATTCCAATAATAGGTCGAAAAAGAACTTCTGCACCACTCCGGTTTGAAGCCCTTCTCCTATAGAGTGGAGCAGCGATGAGAGGTAAAACTACTTTACATTTTTTAATTTTAATATTATTATGAATTTTAAATTTTAACCTTCTTTTATTATTTTTTTTAGGAAGGTGCAAAGTTTTCGGAGATTGACATGTTCGAGGAAGTTTATGTCCGCCCCGGCGATGAGACGGCTCAACAGCTCCATGTAAGTTTCTCTAATTACTTGTTACTTTTGTTCCTTTTATAATTATTATAAACAATAATATTTATTTTCTTATTACATGCCACTATTATGGAGAAGAGCAATGCTCTTCTCGAAGAAGTGGCATCGCAGCTTCCCCCTATCGAGGACGTGACTCCAACTGAGGATGCTGATCTTCATATACTAACCGAGACGCTAGACTAGATCCTTGGTCGTAAGCCTGGTAGGGTTTACCGGGGGATAGGGAAAGCGCGACTCCGTCAGATGGGTGCCTCATCTTCTAACAACAATTCAGAAAAGGTCACCTTGTTGAAGGAGGAAGTTGAAGGCTTGAAGCGGTAGCTCGAGACTCAGGAAAGCCAGATCATGAGCCAAATCTTACACACCCAACAGTTGTCCGGCATTACATTGAATATGCCATCGGATTCCCAACCATCGAGTTCCCAGCCCCCTCCCTGACCATATTTCCTACTGGCATCTCACTAGCCACTTCGTTTTAGGATTCTAATTTATTTTTATTATTGAATATTTTGTACGTACATTTCTTTATATAATCTAATTTGTTTTTCTACATTGTTTATTTAATTAAAAAAATTAAATTTAAAAAAATAAATAAATTAACAAAATTAAAATTAAAAAATTAACAAAATTAAAGAAAATTAAAACTAATTAAAATGAAATTATTAAATATTTTGTGCGACGAAACAAACACCGTCACCTAAACCTTTGAGCGACGATATATTTCGTGCCTCAAGTATAGGCAATTAATATATTTTGTCGCTGAAAACTTAGGGCGACAAACGATTTTCGTCGCCTAAAGGTTTGCCCGACAAAATTTGTTCGTCGCCTGAACTCTATTGCCACGCATATTTTCGTAGCCAAAAATCGTCGCGCAAATGTACATTGCGCGACGAATGTATTTTCTTTGTCACGCAAATGCTTGCTCCATGGGCTTTGCCCGACGAATTAATGGTCGCTCAAATGTTTAGGCGACGAAATGGGACCTTGAGCGACGAAATTTGTTTTGTCGCCCAAGTACCTTTTTCTACTAGTGGTAGAGTTTCTTCCAAAGTTTTCATTTGAACTTCTTAAGGCTTCAAACGGGTCCAACTTCCATACTACGTAGTATCAAATACTACGAGGATGGTTTGGATTCACGGGACCCATATCATCCAAAACAATCCACGCCATCCAATGTTCGTAATATTCTATACTACGTAGTATGGAAGAATTTTCGGTTTCAAACCATTGGAAAAAATTTGCAAGACCTTCTGAAAGTTGCACATCAGATCATGTCCATTTTAAAGGGAGAGGGCCGATCCAGTTGTAAAGCTCAACTTGTTTCCTTTTAATTTATAAAGAATAACAATGAATAGTGGCAGAGAGAACGAACGTAGAGTTGAAAAGAATCAGTATTATACAATGATGATGGTGTACGACTGTGCATGAAGATAAGAGGGAGAGATCAAGCAAATGGCTTTTGTTTTTACCAAAAGGGCGTATGTATTTGCATGGATGCATGCATTAAGTGTTGGGATGAGTCAAAGCATAAAATCATGGTCAAAGACAAAATATATGCCAGCTTCTGCGGCATCTATAAGACAGCAGTACAGACAAGTTCCATGTCGGGTTCTGCTTCGCCATCATATCCAACCCCACGAACCACTATAGTTAATGATCCACAAGTACGAAAATTTTTCTATACTACATAATATGAAATACTACGAACATTGGATGACGTTGATTGTTTTAGATGATATGGATCTCGTGGGTCCCGTAAATCCAAACTATTCAATACTCATAGTATTTCATAGTACGTAGTATGGAAGTTGGACCCCCACAAGTATACAGATTTCTAATTTAATTTTTTGGTTCATACTCTAAAAGAGAACAACTTATATAAAATAGGACTTTACCTGTGATGTCTCAATTTAATATTATATTATTATATAGAAAAAATATTATGCATGATAATACATTATTAAATAAAAAATATTACATGACGATAAATAAGTCTTTCTCTCTTCAATTAGTTGTTTCGATATTAATAGTATGCATGTCAGCTAATCAACAAGACCCTGATTTTGTGGAATTTCTCTCCATTGGAAAATATGACGAAAATAAAATTGTTCTTGTCAGGCTACCATAACTCACTAGAAACCATATTTTCAGAATTAACTAATACTATTTTTAGATACGTTTTCTTTTGCTTCTATGAGTCTGGGAGAGGCAAAAAAAAAAAAACTAAAAAAAACCCAAACTGGCCGAAGGGGTAATTCTCAATTAAACAAAAACAAGAAAGTGTTTGAACATACAAAATTAACATTTAGATATTAAAGTGCACATCAGTTTTCAGTAGCATCACCAGATCGAAAACATATGGTGTATGAAAGGTCACATGACTTTACGAATTCATTCATATTAGTATAACATGTGTTGAGTTTAGAATAGTACTTATGATTGTATATTTTGGTTCAAGTAAAAATAATTTCTCTTTAATTGTTTGTCGGAAATTAAAGAAAAATGTTTAATACTATTTGGACTTCATTTATCAACTGTCTTTTGACTTGCTCTCTAATAAGAGTACACTCGAAATTCACCTGTATTAAAGAAGGGGTAAGTGTCGTCCAAATAGCGGCACTGATAAAAAAAAAAGAAGCCTGTTTTCTGTTGATCTAATTTTGTATCAAGTTGAGGACAAAAGGGGGCCCTAGGCTTTGGTTTGTCAAGAGTGGTTTGCCAAGAGTACTAATCTTTAGCTTAGCATAAATCGTGAGTAGCCTTTTTTCAGATTCAGCTTGGAATAAGTTCTTACAGTTTAGGTCAAGAATTGTCACAACTTAGCCAGGCATGAATTGAAAGCCTACTTTAAGATCAAGTGTTGAGTTATTAAAACGAAAAAAGATCATCAAATTTCACATTCTCTAGTCCTTTCAATGCATTTACTTTGAAGCGAAGAGAATATGCATGTAAAATTTGCAAGAAAACATATCCAAGTCTGGCCATCCACTATTGTACTTGAAAGAATCAATTCATCGATGAACAATTATCGGAGGACACGGAAAGAGAACAACATTTTGAAACACGTCAAAGCAATAAGCATAGATCAATCCCTAGCTATGAGAATATGAATAAGTACGGCCTGATGGGTGTCGATATGTAAGACTGCCAGAGAAACTTATAATCAAGAATATATACATGATCATATCATCAGAATTCCAAACTTAAGATTCCATCTAGCTTAAGAATAGATCGAGTAACCATATCATCTCTCTCTCTCTCTAGGTCAAAGAGTAAAAGCAAATGATATCACAGACATATCTTAGCCACTAGCCTACACTGGGATACATAGATGTCCACAACTATATATATTTAATTAGAGCCAAGAAATTAAGGGTCTTATTATATATAACAAACAGCTTGAAATGAATGCGCGCTTCCGCCAACTTAGTTCATGCTTTATGATGTTTAAATCAAAGACACAAAGAGAAGGAAACCCATCGGTTTGGATTAGGGTTTGGGTGACATATGCATATATTAATATTAGTAAGAGTAACAGAGTCTCGACATACCACATGAATGGTTTTGGAAAGTTAATCAGAAGGAGGACAATGGACGCCTAAATGACATCATAGGGTTGAAGTTAGAGATTTTGTGGAAATTTTCTGGTCGACGGGCCGAGGGCCCACTCCAACAACACCGATATTGTCCCCACTTAACCACCTGCACAATCCTCAGGTGTGGGATTTTATCACAAAAGGCCTCGGTATTAGTTAAAGAGGGGTAATTCTATTTAAATTGTTTTGCTTTTCTTCCCCCAGCCGATGTGGGACAAAGGGGTTCCAACAGATTTTTTGTATTGGATTTGTAGCATCAAAGAGGAGTATTTTAAGGTTAGGAGGTTAGGTGATTGGGGGGATGTAGACAGTAGACCAAGTTGGCCATACACGTAGAAGAGAAGATCTTTGTCACTCTCTCACAAAAACATATGCGCGTGTTCCCAATGCTAATAGGCACAAAATCCTTCAACTTGTATTTTGGTCTCTACAATTTTCTTTATAGTAGTCATATATGGTGATCCATCATAGCTTGTGTCGCCCCGTCTTACCTACTGCTAACGGATATATATGCCGACTTGTGATTCGAAAAAAATATATATATATCAATAGTAAACATAGTCGTTAAAATACAGAATGAGTATAATACGTGAAAAAATATATATATATATATATATATGTGTGTATTGTACGCTAAAATTTTAACAAGCATGCAATGAAACGAATCATTAAAACATATATAAAAAATGAAAGTATTTTTTAAAAATACGTACAAATATATTATACACGAATTCAAAAACTAGGGTCCTAACAAAACTAGCTAGACTTTTCTCCAAGAAGTGATCTTGGTTTTAAGCCATCGTGTTAATGACATTTATGTTATTGTTTTAGTTAGTTTAATAACTTAAAATGTTTATAAAAGATAAAGAGACATTTTTATGGTACAAATGATTTTCTGCACTAATCTATATTAAGGAGAGGGGTGAAGTTTGATCCTGGGGTGCTCTAGATTGAAGAGAAAAACTCTAACTACCAAGTCAATCCACATGAAGTCAAATTTGACTCCAAATTGTTGGAGAATAGAGTCCAAAATCTGAGATATAACAAAATAACATACAATTTACATATGGAAGGTTCACCAATAAATATCATCGATGTCTTATATGATAAAACATGACACCTACTAATAAGATGCTAAGTTGGGACAATATCGATGATATTAGTGGTGTGGATCATGATAGACCTAAAAATTTTGGTTCAAATGTTATAACATTCTCAATGCACATGAAATAAGAGTCAAATGCAAAGTCATATATGACTCTTGGACTCAAATTAATACGAAATCTGATATGACTTTGCATATGACCCCAAAGTCATTTATGATTCTATTTTTTAGTGCAAGAGAAATTGAGTCAAATTTGAAGTTAAAATCTATATTTGACTCCAAGTTTTTCATGTGCATTGGAGATAGACCCTAAAATTATCTATGCAAAATATAGCTCAAAAGATTCATGGAACCTTATAAATGCTAGCTACTAGGGTTGGGCACTTTAGTGGGTTTACCGACCAACCCAATCGAATTTGATTGGGTTGGGTTGTAAAAATTAAAAACTTAGCTTCGAGTAAAAACCCGACCACCCTTTCAATAGTTGGGTTGGGTTAGGTTGAAATTTTATTAACCTGATTGAAACCGACTCACCCGAATATCAATCATTCGTAAACATACATGTATATTACATAATACATAGAGATATACATAAACTCTAATAGTTATTAAACACACTTGTTTATTTATACTTTATTTCAAAAGTCAAATTTAAATATTAAGTAACGAGTAGTAATTCTACAACACCAAATTCACTTGTTTATTTCCCACAAATACTCACTATAAGAATAAGAAGTAAATAATTCAAATGCGTGGAACCCGCCCAACCCAACCCGTCTTCAAATGGTTTGGGTGGGTTGGTTTGCCCATTTTTTTAGGTGAAAATGGGTTTTAATAATGCCAACCCGAGCCTATTGGGTTGGCCAATGGGTTGAAGTCCAACCCGACCAACCCACCCAATGCCCACCCCTACTATTTGGGCCATAAATAAAAATAAGGCTTGTTATGGGGCCTGCACATTTTTATTTACGATAAAGTTGCTCGATTTCAGCCCACCAACTTCGAAGACCAAAACCAGGGCTAGGATGACTATCTTATTTCTCCCTAACATGTTAGAGGGCTCCGACAGGTTCCCCTCGAGGCGAATCTACCATGCAAGTGACCAAAATTTTAGAATATCTCACTTCCTTAAATGCACACAAATGCGTCATCCAACAGGCTGACATCATTTCCAAGATCGTGTGAACCACCTCAAGATACATCTAATGCCCGCCAACCAGGGAATTACAATTACTATTTGGACCAAATGACTGATCTATCTCTGCTTTAGCTCAGCGATATGATCGAGGTTGCTCTTCTCTATTGCCTATAAATAAAGCCAGAGGCCCTCAAGCTCTAGACCTTCGTTATACAAAAACTAAGTGATTCTTCAATCAACCAAACTGCTTTTCAGCACAAAACCAATTGCTCTTCAACAACCAACTCTCAGCTCTTAGCCTACAAATTCAAAGGCCTTCCTTCGACGTCAAACACTGTGCATGATCTCTGAGATCTAAAATTGTTAATGCTCTGTTAGCCTGTGGTATGGTCCTTGGTTGACGTACAATTCCAGCCACTTCTGAGTACCTCTCAGATGAAAATGTTTTATATTCAGTCCAGTTCAAAGATAGTGATCTCAGTGGACTCTTCTAGCATTATCTTGCCCTTTATAGCTTGAATCTGGCTAGAATTTATTGCTTTCTTTACATTTTTAGTCATTTACATTTCAAGTTATGTAGCTCGGCCTTTCGACCTCGATTTTACTTTATGAACTTTTGTGATGTTGACTTAATCATGAAATGATTACATTCTTGTTCTTGTTTTAAGTTTCGATTTCGATTTCGCTTTCATTTAATTTTAGACAAGCATACACAAAGTCACACTAAATTTTAAGTCCTCGTTCGCTCAAGCACAAACACTGTCTATTGAGAGCCTCCAACAGTGGCATGCCTATTCTCTCTTTCTCTTGAGCCATTTTGTGGCACCTAGACCGAAAGCAACACTCGGGGCAAACACGTGTTAAATTTCTAGTGTCAAAGCTCAATCTGAGTTTTAGCATGCCCAGTGGGATAATATGAAATTCGTGTATACCTAAGAATGTGTTTGGAAATCTTAAGCGTTGGAAATGAAGTCCTAAAGGTAGACTGAGAATAACTTCTTCTTCTTCTATTCAACCAAGTTTTTCAGCTAGACCTGAGGCACAATGAGCTTTAGAAGACAAAATGAATACTAATGGCTTTGTACCTCAGTCTCCTCTTAAGAGCTCGCCCTGTCCTCAGAGGTACCATGACCCGAATGATTTACAAGTTGTTACTGATATGAAATGTGAGAATAGAAAGAGCATTAGTAAGATGTGTGCTACCAACCTAGAGCTCTAACAAAAAATGGACTACGACATTGTCACTATGTCAGGCCAAACCAGTCGAGACAATCTGAACCAGGCCAGATCCATCCTAATAAACACGAGGCCGCTCTGAGAGATGAAGCCTCTTCCTAGAGGGCATTCTTTGAGAGTGTCATTCCCATCCACTCCTATCAAGAGCTCGAAGTGAATCTCAACTTTCTGACCCCTTTAACAAGAGATCCTTTTCCTACGACCTCTTTGGAGTTTGACATGGGCGGAATCCATTCTGATAGTGTCCCAATACTTGATGTAGCTAGCCATAAAGCTTCTCCAGAGAAGTATGTGCCACCAAAGACTAATCTGGAAGCATTCCCTCTGAAGGATAAATAATAATTTAATATGAAGAGAGGCGGGTCAAAGCCTGGCTCGCGCCTAGATGAAGTTGTAAGAACGAAGGGAAAACACAACCACTAGAGGAATAGCAATGTTGATAACATCAATATTGAGAGCGATGAGGCTAACCCAGTTTCAAATATCCTTATGAGGTAACCACCTCCATACACCATGGCTCATGCACATGCTCATAACCAAGTACTGATAGACGAGATGACGGAATTACGAAGGATTGTTGAGTGCAAGGCCCAATCCATGCCACGCCGGACCAACTGGCTAGGTCATGAAAAACCTTACCCGGTCCTTATAGATGAGGAAAATCTGTTCCCCAGGAACTTCAAGATGCCTACCTTCACTCATTTCAGTGGGGAGGACAACACTTTGTCCTTTTCCGAGCATCTTTTGTGATTCTCCTCACAATGCGCTTGTCCCGAGAATAACCCCTTCCATTAAGGTTGTTCTGTAATTCACTGCCTGGGTAAGCATTCCACTGGTATTCAAATCTCCTACCTAACTCAATTCATACTTGGAGGCAGATGAAAATTGCTTTCTATGAGTAGTTTTATTGAATTGAGCCTAAAGTGACTATTAATGACTTGACCGAGCTGAAGCAGTACGACCATTAATTTGCTAAGGATTTTATTGCTTGGTTCAAGCGGTTGAGAATGAAGTGCAACTTCACTTTGTTCAATCAACATAGCATTTTTAATCCAGACAGCACTGAGGTATCTCTTTAGGAAGAAGTTTGACGATGCTTTCTTCTATGATTTACAAGATATTGTGGTGGCTGCTATAAAGTATGAGAAACTTCTTAAAGAAGAGAAATAGAGCAAACATTCTTCCAAGGTTACTTTCTAGAAGTCTAAGATCCCTGTTCATCAGATCGATTATGAGTTTTCCTCCGATAGCATTGGACTTCTAGAGGAAGATTATGACGTGGCTACTGCCGAGATTGAGTTTAAAAACCCTATAGTAATTAAGACCTCGGGCAAGCAAGATGCAAAGTAAAGGCCATCTAGTGTCAATTTTGTCTCCAAATATGCACCAAAGTTCCAGAGTTACTCCTTTGATGTAACTAAGACTGAAAAAATCTTCAACGAGCTAATGAAAGCCGGTGTAATGAAATTGGAAGCAAGGGTAAAATTGCCCACGCCCGAAGTGATCAAGGGCAAGCAATACTGTAAGTTGGACGAGAATTCTCACTCCACTCATATTTGCATCCAGCTTTGAGACAAAATCCAAGATGCTATTGATTCAGGCAAGAACACTCTAGAAAAAAACGCACCAAGTCATGAGGATACGCACTGATCCATTTCCCATTATGACCATTACCATCATGGATGTCAACTAGCCGGGAGCTCATGACCCTAGGAAACAATGACACTTCACGTTACTTTTAAGAGCAAAAAGTAACTACTTCAAAGTCTCCAAATTTGAACATAAATGACACATCCCAATCCTAACACGCCAAGTGTCGAGAAGTGCTGACCGATATCTGTTAAGTGACGAAAGTCAATTATGCATGTATATGAGAAAAAGTGAATAAATTTAGAGTTGGAAGCAGAAGTAGAGTGCGGTGATGGGTAAAACCCATTATTACAGGTGCATAACAGTCAGAGCATAGTAAATAGTGCATAGAATAAAAACATTCACATTCTCGTGAGGATGGATAATTAGAAATGAACTAAAAGTAGGAGCAAATCCTACATAATTCGAAGAAATTGTCAGAACCGCCAACCACAGCCGAAGTAAGCCCTCATGTCACTAGTAATCGAATCCACCACTAGGTCATGGAGGGGCACAAACCATAAAAAGGTGAGTGGGTCAAAAAGTAAAGTTTGATAAAACCTTTGTTTTCAAGAGCATATTATCCCCTCGCTGGAAAACATGTATAGTTTTTGAAAACAAGTCATACTCTCCGGTATGATCCTCAAAATACTATAATAGTAATACGGGTACTCCCCAAAAATCAGACTGAATGCTCAAATCACGGGTACTCCCCGAAAATCACACTGACTGCTCCTCAATATGTTAACACCAAGCCCAAGTAGATAAGCTACTAGGACAGACTAGGTATATAAGAAATAAGCTGAGAACTACAATGAGCGAGTCTAGCGCTAATCGTTGTGCGCAAAGCGCGTCACACACAAGTTCGAGTTGCCTAGTGCAACCTAGAACAGGCTAGTACCTACAATGGATCCAAAGTTGCGTAGCGGTACTGGGTGTGATACCTCCAAATGTCAAGGCTAGTCCTGGCCATAGGACTGAGTACTGATACCTGGGTGTTCTACATCTATTGATGAGCAACAGTATAGAAAAATGTATGGCAAATATAATACGAATGTTCTACCTCCAACAATCGCATATGATATGAGTCGTGCGAACAATTTAAAGAAAGCAGTGAAAACCATACATAATAATATATTTATCAAAAGAAAGACCCACTCACTCAATTGTAAATAGTCGGGTCGCAGCCCCCTGTCCTGGGTAGCCCCTGTAGTCCTCTAGATAAGTCTCACCTATCTGAGATATCACTATAATAATGATTAAACTGATAAAGGTTACTAATTAAACTAATTAATAAAACCTATCCCTTGTTTGCTCAATACGTACTGCCCCTAGGTAGTACGCATCGACACGAGTCACCTCGCGTCGACAGAAGTCGAAAATAATGTCCCACGCAACCCCACGCGCATCACAAGAGAGGCACAGGTGCGGCTCACAAGCAACTCACGCGCTAAGTCAATGCGCCAGTCAACTGACTATGTCAGTTGACCTCGTTAGATCTAACGGAATATTTCAGCATCTCCGTTAAATCTAACGGAATATTCCTAACGGCGTTAAAGGAATATTCCCAGTTTGAATCGGTTGCTGACATCATCGCTGACGTTACCGGCTAGTCTGGACTGGGTTCAGGCCAGTCGCCGCCGCAACTGGCTCTAGTCGATGGCGCCGCCGTTGCCAGAAATTTGGCCGGTTTTCTGGAGAATTTTCAAATCTCCATAACTTCTTCATTTCTTGGCCAAATTTCACGTTCTTTATATCAAAATGAAGCTAGAGATGAGTAGAATGACGGTGTACCTTTGGTTTGGCTGTACAAGCTCAGGAAGTGGCCTGTATTTGCCTTAAAAGGCCGCAGCTATTGTAGCTTTGTCGATCTATGTTAAAACTTAACCAAATCAAGCAAACGACATATGAAAATTCATCTACTCAACGAGAGGAATCCAATGGTGGTAGTTAGAAACCTCACATCGGTCTAGAATGGTGATTTTAGTTAGAAACCCAAAATCGCGTGGAAGGTCCAGTTCTTCTGTGTGCTTTTCCCGTCAAGACGAAGATGGTAGTGATTTTAGTTCACCTCGATTCGACGGGTTTTCGTCGAAATGCACTATGCACAGACGGTGAGAATGAGAGAGAGAGAGAGAAAAAAAGAGAAATGAAAAAACAATAAGGAAGTGACCGGGAATAAGAGAAGGGAAAGAGATATTTTGGGTTTTGGGGGTATTGTGCACCCACCAAATAGTAAAATTACAGTCCCGTGTACAAAATAACACGCATGTGTCCAAAATATCTCCCCGGGAATTATTTTATAACAAAATTTTTACAGGATGTTACATAAAAAATTTCATAACCATTTCTTAATTTATGCCTCAAAATGAACTACAAAGGCTCTAAAATCCAGAACAAATGTACAAAACTTCTAGTATAAAAAGTGTACACAAAACAGCTACAAAAATTAACCAAAATCTTCAATGGCTCTTCAAATGCTTCCAAAACATGTCAACTTCTCACCCCAAGCTTATCTGGAAGAGAAGGGAAATAGGGTGAGCTTCAAAGCTCAGTAAGCAACAATATCTGAAACAAAGTTATTTGAATGCACAATCAAAGGAGTTGAATTCAAAGGCTGCAATACAATGAACACATGAATTCACTAAATCAATAACAATACGATTCCTCATTAGTGAATCTAATGAGGCCTTATTCCCATGGTGGTCACATGGGCCTTATTACCACCTGATCAGAGATCCAAACTACTTCACAAAAAAGGTACAAACACTGTGATTCAGACAAACTGAATCAACCACAAGTTCAGATGCTATTCGATGTTCGAATACAAACATTGTGAGCAGTAAAACGAAGGCAGTGGTATCTGAATCAATAATCAAACCAGGTTCCAATAACAAAGAGGCAATTAAAAGATGATTCAAAGCTCAATATGAAGGAAGTTCTGAAGTTTGAAGGACTGGACCAAGACCAAAGCTAACTGCATAATACAAACTTACATGATTCAGAACACAAGGATAGTTACAAGAATACTTACATGATTCAAAACACAAGGATACTTAGAAGAATACTTACGCGATCCAAAACACAAGGATACTTATAGATTTATTAAGCTTGAAACCATGAAATCAAACAACTAACAATTAATCTGGGTATTTCTTAGCTTAGACAAGTTTCTCTCAAACTCCAATCTCTTAGTTTTGGTTCTGAAATATGTAAAAATGGGTTGAAAGAAGCAAAAGTTGTCAATAACAAGGAGACAACTTTCTTTAAGCAAGTGGTGAAGGTTATTTCAGTTGTGGGTTTGTTTGTTAAAAGGTGGGAGCTTACTTCACATGAGTGTTTGCTTTAAGCAAGTAGGCAGCTTAGCTTTACAGATAGTGTCTAGTTTGAAGTGCTAAAATCCGTCATTTTGCACCCAAACAGTTAGGCAAATTACTCTAGAGCCTTAAAAGAGTTGGGCTATTACAATCTTCCCTCCTTAAAAGAAATTTAGTCCCCTAAACTTCATGTATCTTCAACTAATTGGTTTACTTCAGCTTGGGCTCTAACCGAAAAAGCTAACTTCAAAACTAACAAATATGAACTTATGAGGCATACTAAACAAGCATTGTTGAACAAACAAATCTTTCCTTTTAAGGTTACAATATAGGGTAACCTATTGCCTTGATACAATATTGTCACGCCCCGAATTTGGCCCAAACTAAACTCGAACAGGTGACACTTCACGTTACTTTTAAGAGAAAAAAGTAACTATTTCAAAGTCTCCAAAACTAAACATAAACAATTTCATAACCATTTCTTAATTTATGCCTCAAAATGAACTACAAAGGCTCCAAAATCCAGAACAAATGTACAAAACATCTAATGTACAAAGTGTTGTCAAAACAGCTACAAAAACACCTATTGTCTTTCAAAATTGAACCAAAATCTTCAATAGCTCTTCAAATACTTCCAAAACATGTCAACTTCTCACCCCAAGCTTATCGGAAAGGGAAGGGAAAAAGGGTGAGCTACAAAGTTTAGCAAACAACAATATCTGAAACAAAGTGATTCGAATGCGCAATGAAAGGAGTTGAATTCAAAGGCTGCAATACAATGAACACATGAAATCATTGAATCAATAACAACACAAATAGTTTCTGGGATTCTTCATTAGTGAATCCAATGAGGTCTTATTCCCATGGTGGTCACATGGACCTTATTACCACCTGATCAGAAGTCCAAACTCCTTCACAAAGAAGGCATAAACACTATGATTTAGACAAATTGAATCAACCACAAGTTCAGATGCTATTCAAACAAGAATTCAACCAGAAGGAGATACCATAGGAAATATAAAGCTTACAGAGAATACGTTGAAGGCTCATCTGCCTTTTCTCCATCTTCTAGAGATGGCAAAAAGAAATACTCAGAATTAAGACTCATCAGTTCAGAGAATGGAAGTTCAGACCTGGCCATTAAAGATAAAGCAATTTTAAAGAGTGGAGGACAAATAAGGATCCTGAAGAGACTAGCGTGGAACGAGATTAAGGAATCAATAACTGGATATAATCTTTTAGTCAAAAGGCTTTCACATCTTCATCTCTAAGAGACAAGGAGGAGGATATCCAACTTGTTGATTACAGGTCCGAACTCGAGGCAGAAATCACCAGGAAAAATATGGAAACATATGAGGCTGTTGATTTCGACTTCGTGGAAGATGATGAAACATGCTTGGACGAGTATTTGGCTCAGCCTAAGAAGAGACAACAACCCGACTCAAGGAAGAAACCATTCATCAGCGCTCCGAGTGACTCGGACAAGGTCTGATCAAGATCAACATGATGATCATCCTACCATCCGCATTCAAAGCCAATGAGAACCAAGCTCACTTCCCTGAAACTTATTTCTTAGAAGACGAGCCATCAACCACCTTGATCGAGATCCCAGAGACGATAGCTAAAGAAGAGGGACAGCCTGAGAGCAGTGCTGAGATCCCGTTCGAGCCACCAAATCTCTTGAGGATTCTATTTGAAAAATTATCTTTGAGATACCAATTTTGATGTGGTAGACCACCTCAAGCCGTTATACATGAATGCCCATTTGGACGAGGTGCCATTTACCAAAGTTTTAGTAAACGGCGGCGTGGGCGTAAACGTGTTGCCAACAAAACACCTAAAAAGATATCCAAAACTTTGCAAGAATTGGTTCCTACATAGCTCACAGTTTCAAACTTTTCACAAGGAGATCACCAAAACCCATAGTATTCTGCCCTTGGAAGTCACAGTGGGGTCCAAGGTAATCATGATCACTTTCTTCGTAGTGGACGACACCTTTACATATGGTGCTTTACTCAGAAGAGACTGGATTCACCAGAGCCTTTGCATTCCTTCAACTCTGCATCAACAGATCGGGCTCTAGCACGATGATAAATCTCTTCCCAAGGAAGGGTTTTGAGAGATGATCTAGGTAGATGCCAGATCCTTTCTACCTTTAATGAATGTGGCTGAGGTGCACTTATACTGTCCCGACATCAGATTATTCAAGTGTGAAGGGAATGACGGCACTGGACGACCCATAAAAATAAAGATCCAAAGGCTGATTCAACAAAGTCTAACTATGACTCAGGAAGAATGGGACTGCCCTTACTTGGTCATATCTTCCAAAGGCAAATAAGCCTCGATTAGGATTTGGGTGAGATAAGGTTTGACAACTTTTTCTCATCAAGGGCTGACACTTGCCAAAAATCATCCTTTGGATGTCTAGCCTTTATAGGGACATTAGACTTGCCGAAGCTGCCTTTAGGCTAGAACAACTCAGAATGGAAGAACTTTCAGCCACTTGGTTAGCAGAAAGCAAAGTTATAGCCAGCCCGAAGACTACTTCAACTCAGAGACATTGGTGAATTTTCACTAAGTGTTTATAAGCCTTACTTAAGGGCATTAAAACATTAGCCCGAAAGGGATCGGTCTAGGTTTTGTTATTTCTTGCCTTGTAATGATTCAGCCACTTGGATGGCAGAATAGTTATAATGTAAAACAAAACTTATACTGATAAATGAAAATTTACACTTGCTTTAAAATTTTGAAATTCTAAATTACATTTGCAATTGAAATTCAACATGGTTACAAGAGCCCGAGCTCAAGTACAATGGTGAAAAGCACAGAACTATAAAGAAAAATACATTATCACTGATCATTTAAAGACTTAAGTCTTATTATGTTGCAAGCTAAATCTATCAACAAGACTCGAACAAACAAAATCTTCATCATCAGTGATGTGTGCATTTATATGAAGTCCTTTTCCAGCCTGAAAAATGAGCTTAGATTGCTCCCACGGCTTGGCCTCACCCGCTCGATTCTTCTTCCCCCAGGCTTTGTTTTCTTGACTCCAACAAAGCTATAAATCCTTCTCCACGCAACATGCTCCTTACGTGGGAGGAGAAGCTAACATTGAAGTTAGAGATTAAAGAGAAGAAAGCCCGAGGAGGAATGGCTCTCGACCCCTTCCAAAGCCTCGAGACAATGCAAACTGTCAATGTTCTGAAGATAAGGAGTGGGGCAGAGCCAGTGCTGGACATGCATACCTCTTCCTGAAGTGTTGGGTAGCCAACAACACTACAGGGACAAATAAAGATGTCGAGAGGGTCGGAGCTCGTGGAGGAGCTGAAGACCAGTCCTAAGCTAGGCGTTGTAAGGAACCTAAATCCAACTGAGTTGTCTAACCCTGACCAGGACATTAGGATAGTTATGGATTCCCACAACAACGACAGCAGAGTGTAGAACGCATGAAAGGAGTTGGACCGCCAAAAGTAAAATGCGGCAATGGTTCTTCTAAAAAAATGTTGCAGTTCCATTCATATAAATGAACCTGCATGGTTCTTCAACTCTCAACTTGCCATTGTAAATCTCAAAATTCAAAAAAGACTACTTTGTTGGTAACCAAGGTGGCTTCAAACAAGGAACTCTCATTTCAGAAGACTTCTGAGGATGGATGACTCTGAAGAATTTCAAAGATAGAAGGCCTTCTTTTATAGGGCACTTGGAGGGGGCACATGTGATAAATTCGAATTGAAAAGGAAATCAAAATGTGAGGATCGAAACGCTCGGAAGCAGAACCATCCAAGCATTAATAGAAAGCATTGAAATGGAGTTGCTTTCACGAGTTTCAAGGCAACTTTTCAGTAACCCTTTGATCCCTATGTCTAGTTGAAAGATGTTGAAGATATGATCAGAATTTAAAAGATTTTCTTCTATTCAGATGATCAACTTATTAGAGGAAATGAGCGAGCTTGGATACATATAAAATTGAAGACAAATGCCCAATGCGGCATTGGGAGGCCAAATCTAAATGGCAAAAATTAATATCTAATTACAAGCCCAATGATGCAAATAATCTGCATGTTCTGCATGTTCTCCAAGTTCTTTTTGACTAAGTCTGCTTGTTCTCGGACAAATCCTTTCAGCATAGCAATCTTGAAAACTTCTAATTCTCCTATTAGGGTGGTAATATCTGGTAAAGGGAAGCCTTTTAGGGGCAGAAGGCCCTTCTCTCTATCCTCCAACCTCTTTTTTTTTCCCTTCAAACGGGCATGGTTCCATATCTTGCCACTCAAGCTCCAATATCTGCTCTTATTCCTTCAAAGCAAAGGCATTGTACACATTAGTATATAGCTATTCCCTTCTACCGTCAAGTTTCTCACAAATAGGCTGTTGGGATTTTTAGCATATTATTGGGATAAATTTAATTCGAATATTAAATACGAAGCGAAAATATAAATACCATACAATATGTTATCCCATTATATATCCGGTTGGTTGTAATTCGATAATTTAACAAATAAATAAGTAGATGAAATTAACTTACTTGAATCTATACGTAACCACGCGTATGCCCCATGATTCGATCATCGCTATGCTTGCAATCTTCCTCTTCATAATTGATCACGTGAAGCTCCCCAATTGTTGGGTTTCTAAGAGTATCCACACTGATAAATCTAGCAACGGACGATGGAGTGATTGATTTAAATATGCATGCTAGCAATATCTCTCACTTAGATCAATATAGAATGGGCGATACTAAGGTGTTTTTGGCTAAGGGTCTTTTTCTCTTTTTCTCTAAGGGACAAAACTAAATGACTTGAGATATAAGAGAAAACACAAGGAGTATATATATACTCCTTGCTGCACCCCCTATGCCGCACCTCATTAGGGTTAGGCGGCATGGACTTGTTCTCTGTGCCTAGCCCATTTCACTTACCCACTTTGGGCTTGTGACTTGGACCCCTTTTAATTAAATAAAGCTCAAAACCTTTTTAATTAAAAACATGTCCAATAGGCCCAAATAATTATTCAAATATAATTAACATTTAATTATATCTTATCATGATCCATATAATGTACTAGAACTTATCATATGTGTGTGACCTCTTAGGTTTTAACTAAAGCTGACAGTGAAACTAATTAATAAATTAATTTAATTCTACAAGCCATTAGTGAATCCTAGAAGCATGATACTCCTTCGAACCTTGATTGTAGTTACAATGCAATTTAATTCTTCTATCACCCATATCCCGATCAAGATTTATATGATATGGAATTATGTCAAATCACACGTAGTCATCTTTGATCACCATGATGCATATCATGTTGAAGCAGTTCTTACAAACATAGCTATATCAACAATTACTCTGGCCAGAGATTTCTGAGATGGGTCTTCAAGTGGCTTCGAGGGTCTCTTTCTATTGAACAATTACCAGAAGGTGTTAGATTCCTTATTGTGCATTCATGTATCTTCATACTCATATATATGAACCCGAATATCACATTATCGGGCCCTACGATCTCATTAAGAACTTTAAGGTGAAATCAAATTTCATATCTACAAATATAAGATACCTACGATGCATCAGGTCTAAGAACTATTTGCATACTACAACTAGAAACTTTATAACATTTGACATGTGGTATGCATCCATCTGTTTAAGCTTCTTCAATAGTCAGTGTTCAATGAACTTTTTCAATAGACAAGCACCCATATATCCACAACGTGTCTATCACGCGTAGCACGAGACTATACTAGCCTTAATTCGATATACATCGGCTTTTCTGGATAGTCAATGTCTAGTTGATTTTTCAAATTGCTAGGAATTTTTTTTAAGGACTAAGTAACTATGGAATTCAAGTCTCTCTGCCCTAACCTCGTTTAGAACATTGCTTATATACCTTAAATCCTATGGACTCATTCATAGTACATTATCTCTATAACATAAAGCTAAACTGATGAATGAATAAATCTTGCCCTTTTAGTAATTAATTAATATAGAGTTATTACATAATATCCAATATTACAATAATTAGTTTTCAGGGCATAAATCCAACAGAGGCGTTATTAATGCCTATTGTCTATCGGCTCGAGCGTACTCAGCTTCTTTACACTGATACTCTCCTAAATGGGCCAAGTACATTGTAAGAGAATCAGCAAACCCATCAAAGAGACCCTGGGCAGACCTCCATAAGCATATAGGAAGGGCAACTCATTTTGAAAACCATCCAAAACTAGCATATAGTTTTTAGAGTTTAACAGTGCGAGTAAACTTGAGCATATAGGATGCATTGATCTCATCGACAAATCTCGAAGAATTAGAGCTTTCCCCAACTTCATATAGATAAGAGGACCATGAAGTTGAAACAATTCTCACATTGCTTGAATTTCTTCCAACTATGCTCAAAAACTCGCCTTGGGATTCGACAGAACCATTCGACGAATAGGTTGATTGGCCACTTTCCCCCACTACTTTGCTCTTATCTGGAGGTCCTACTAGCAAAGAGATTTCGACAAGACTAGGATGAGATGCCGGGTCGTCCTCCATAGCTGAGTTTCACATTTCTCTTATTCGCAGTGAGCTAGTTCAAGGCTTGTTCAGTGAAGGAGGAAGCATGGAATTTGCTTATCGAAGGGTTGAAGAATGAGTCCTGGGAGCAGGTCTCTTCTCTGGAGTATAAAACCAAGTAAGAATCAAAGACTTGGGCTTAAAAAAGAGGAAGGATATGGATATCTTACTTGTAACTGTCGTGCTAGAATAAGAGCATGCAATCGCAACAGTTGATGATAATGTTGAGTTTGAAGGTAGAGCAAGGCTTCTCTTCGAATGAGCTTGAAAAAAAGATCTTGAGTGTAGATGCATGGAAAAAAATATTTTGAGCAAAACACATGGGGATCCTATTCACCAGATGATCGTGCAAACATCGTTCTCAGAACCATAGTCATCTCCTTCGCATCACCAAATGCCATTGCGGGCTAGGATGATGCCGACACTGAGCAAAGAATTGAAAGCGCTCAACCAGCTGATGATCTGCAGGTAGTTGAGCCAGATGGAGCACATGAGTCTCATCATCTAAGAATTCAACTTAGAAATCCTCAACACCAAAAAGTACCATTGAGCTCACAAGGGAATTAGGCACAAAGGACCATTCAAAACTCTTTGGATTGAACCCACCCTGGTTATCCTCTGCAAACAGTACAAAAGGGCAAGCATAAATGGTCCCATTGCCAAATCTTTAAAAGAGTGAAGAGCCCCGACTAGAGGCAACAGATGAGACCACACCAACCCACAGCCATCTAGGAAGATGTATTGGTTCAACCATAAGAGAAGAAACAAGATATGTTCCTAACTGAGATCACCTATTTCTTTAGTGCAATCTAAAGATTTAAGGAAATAGTAATGGAGGAATGTGACATGAGTCATCACTCGTGGTATCCCAAACTTCAATCGAAGGAGAATCTGAATGGGGGGCATGATCCCTGCCCACTAGAGGTCATTGACTATTCAGAGAAGTATCCACAAATCGTCGTGACGGTCTCAAATCGATCAATTGGGCCATGTCAAGGACAGTAGGGGACATGGAACCAAAAGGAAAATAAAAAATGTTGTTCTCATTATTCGAAAAGGGGAGGATCATAGCAAAAAAATTTGCAGAAATGTTTACCCGATCCTTTGAAAACCTGATTAAATCAAGTATGCCATTGCGGGTCCATGAGGTAATGCAAAGTCGCATAAGTTAGTCAACTCACTCTCATTAGGAAGGAATACCCTGAGAAGTCAAAGTAGCCAATGGTGCAGGAAACCAGTGACGAATTTTGGGCCAGCACGCCTAATTGTTTGATAAGCGGCAGTACGAGAGAGGAATTACCAATTGATCATCCATGAGTTGAAGAATCAAAGCTTGCGGCATAATAGATCAATATGGGCTCATAAAGATGCCATTGAAAGTCGAATTTAATACATGCATCCGAAGATCATCTGGACCAACATTCCCCAACCACACGGGACGATGTTGGTCTATTTCTTCATTTGTCACCTAATTCGGGTTGCTAGGATGGTTGGCAGCACCACCTTGAGCTTTCCTGGGAGCCATCTTCAATCTTCAAGGAAAAGTCGGGAACTTTTCACAGAAATTGGGAATTAGGGATTCGCTTAGAGAAATTGCTGAAGAAAAATTTCAACTTTTTTCTAGTTTACCTTTTAGCTCTTTACGAGCTGAAGAAAGGAGTTAGTGTGGGCGAATGCAAACCGTTCCCAAGGAAGTTATGATTAAACATGTAGCGCAATTGGAGAACGAGCCGTCAAAATTCAAAATTGTCAGAAGTTGGTGGCAATCAAATCAGGTCACACGACTTTTGATAACTTCTTCTGCAAATTTAAGCAGGCCACTCACTCTCGGCCTGCTTAAACTTGGAGGGCATTATTTGGCCCATAAATAAAAATAAGGCCTGCTATGGGGCCTATACATTTTTATTTATGCAAAAGTTGCACAACTTTGGTTCACCAACTTCAAAGCCCAAAACCAGGACTTAAACGACTATCTTATTTCTCCCCAAAGGCTAGAATAGGTTCCCCTCTGAGGAGCATCTGCCACTCAAGTAAGGAATGCACACAAACGCGTCATTGGACAAGCTTACATCATTTCCAAGATCATGTGAACCGCCTCAAGATATAGCTGAGAGCCACCAACCAGGAATTACAGTCACTATTTGCACCAAAGGACTAATCTACCCCTGCCCTAGCTCAGCGATATGATCGATGTTACTCTTCTCTATTATTATAAATAGAACCAAAGGCCCTCAAGCTCTGGACCTTCGTCAAATTGAATCTCTATGATGATACAAAAACTAAGTGATTCTTCAATCAACCCAACTGCTTTTTAGCACAAAACCAATTGCTCTTCAACAACCAACTTTTAGCTATTAAGCTACAAATACAAAAGACTTCCTTCAAAGCAAACACTGTGCATGATCCCTGAGATTTAAAAATGTTAATGCTCTCCCAACCCGTGGTATGATCCTTGGTTGACGTACAATTCCAGCCACCATTGAGTACCTTTCAAAGGCAAATGTTTGGTATTATGTCCAATTCGAAGACAGTGATTTCAGTGAACTCTTCTAGCATTATCTTGCCTTCTATGGCCTGAAATGCAAAGTAACCGGTCTCAGAGCATAGCTAAAATGCAGTAATATAAGAATAATTCCCTCCTGGTAAGGATAGGCATAATGCAACAAGCAGGAAAATATAAATCCGAACAACAGATGCAGAGGATGTTAGAACCACCAGTGAAATTTTCACTTGCCACAGAAAGTGTGAGTGGGCAAAATAAATCTTGGAGTGCAAAACAGAAAGTGTGAGTGGGCAAAATAAAGATTTGATAAAACCTTTGATTTTCTAAAATAATAACCTTTTGCTGAAAATCCTGTATAGTTTCCAAATCATACTACGAATAAGTATGAAAACAAGCGTGATAAAAAAAATATAGCAGATATGCCAGGCATACGGGTAAATCACAATATCAACGATATGCTGATACACAAGCCCATGCAGTAGCTACATGGAAAAGGCTGAGTGTAATAATTGTACGCTCAAATACTACGATCACGTGAATCTGGCATTAATCACGTCACATACGAGCAGTGTCGGATCCATAAATTTTTCATAGGGTGGCGACGTGCAAAGCTTTCCATAACTATTATGATTCATAATTGCTACTTTGGCCAATCTCATTGCACTAAACTTACATAATTAGTGTGCTAAGAGATTATAACCTATTAACTACGAAAAATTTCTGGTTCCGCCCTTACTCCAATCTTCTCAATTTCATAGACAAAATGACCCAATTTGTTTCTCAATTCCCCCCCCCCTTTTCAAATCTGATTGTTTTTCCAGTAGCTTTTATTTGTTTCTGAAACAATTAAGAAAGGACTATAGAGTTGGAAAGGTTTAAAGTATTTCTTCATATGTCGACTTTTATGAAGTTTATTTCTTTTCTACAACTGACAAAAGTGATTTTTTCGAAAAGTAATCCACGATTATTCTTGCTCCTATATAATTCTAATGTATGTGATTGGGATGTGTGAAACTGTCATCCCATTATTTATTTCTTTTCTACATAGATTCAGATAAGAAACTGTCATCCCATTATTTGGTCCTGAGGTAAAGAATAACCAGTTACAATATTTCTTTAGTGGTCGTAGACCTACTTAAATAGTTATGGTAGTTATTGTTTTTTATAATTTTGAAAAAAGAAGTTAAGAGATGAGCAAACTTGATTAATAAGTTCCATATCCACATAATTGTAGAAAGATCACGAAGAGATACAGCAAGAGGAAGAATTAGACAATCAATATTTCAAGATTGGATAATTATGAAAATGTTATTATTGTGGAACTGAAGAGGAAGAGTGAAACAGCAGAAGAGGAAGGCATACGCTATACGGTAAAAGACCAACAAAAGGAAGAAAACACAAACACGTAGACAAGTAAAACTATTCGTTTAAATTAAAGGACTGGGACCAAAATGACGTCGTTTGGTCCTAGGGTTTTAAAAGTTTTGTTTTTTCTTCTTCCTCCTTTCCCCGCAGCTGCTATTTTGCTCGGTTGCTACTTCTTCTCAAGTAGGTTTCAGATTATCTTGGTAGGCAAACTCGGTTTCAGTCAAAAAGTTTTCTGGCGTCTGGGTGGGCAGCTGCCCACCTTTGCCACAACGTGCGTCCGCCATTGCATACGAGTCTTGGATGCCTAATGCATACTGTACAGGCTGGCACCTACAATGGAGCCAAGGTGAACGTATCGGTGCGGATGTGAACATACACGTGAAGGTTGGTCCTGACCCTGGACGAGTACTAACACTGGGTGTAAGCATGTATGATGAGCAGATAAAATACTATGAATAAGCCACTATCAATAACATATACTTAACTAAGCGTCACTAGCAATATTTCCAGGTACGCGTAGTATGATGTAACCCATTTAATAAAGCATTCATGGAAACTATATAAATATAGTAAGTTCAAAACAAAGCCCACTCACTGATACGTAGTTGAGTCGTAGCCACCTTGCCTTGCCTGACCCCTCTATTCCTCATCGTAAGTCTAACCTACATAAGATATCATTATAGTAATGATTAAACTCATAAAGGTTACTAATTAAACTAATAAACGACACTTATCCTTGGTTTGCTCAATTTAGAGGTCCGAAACACTACAAAAAATACCATACGTACTGCCCCTAGATAGTACGCGTTGTCAAGAGTCGGCTCGTGTCAACAAAAGTCAAAAAAATGTCCCACGCTCCCCCACGCACCGCACGAGCGCTCAACCCAAGCCTGTCAAACTAACGATGTTAGTTGACGCCGTTAGACTTAACGGAAGATTCCGGTATCTCCGTTAAATCTAACGGAACATTCCTAACGGCGTTAAAGGAATATACCTGAGAATATTTCTGTCTGAACCGGCTTCCTGACGTCACTACCCGGTTTGGACCAGGTTTAGGCAGGTCTGAACCGGTCGCTAGGCAGGTCTGAACCGGTCGCCAGCACCGCTGTTCACCGCCGTTCGCTGCCGTTTGAACTCGCCGGTTTCTGGAAAATTTTTAAACCTTCATAACTTGTTCATTTCTCAACCATTTTACATGATCTACATATCAAAATGAAGCTAGAGAGAAGGAGAACAATATTATACCTATCTGGGTTTTGAAAAGTGATCGAAAATGGCCTGAAATTAGCCGGAAAGTCTCGGTCTAAAACCGAGGTCAAATCTACTCCAAAACACGACTAAAACACACGAATTTAGTATGAAAATTCATCTACTCAACAAGAGAAAGCTAATGGTGGTGGTTAGAAGTCTCACTTTGGTCAGAATTTGCTAGAAACTCACTAGAAATCTCAGTTCTTCCGTGTGCGGTTTCCGTCGTTTGACGGAGAGTTTGGGCAATCGGTTTATATGATTGAGCTCAGGGTGTCGAGATGAACAACGTGATGGTGGTGGTTCGGCTCGATTGGAAGAAAGTGGTGTGGCCACTATTTGTCTGTGGGTGTGTTTCTATGGGAAGAAAGAAGAAGAAAATGAGGGAGAGAAAAAGAATGAGAGGTCTGAGGGAAAGAGAGAGAAAAGTGATTCGGCTTCCAAAATTAGCAGAGGAAAGGGGGTCCCTTGTGGCACATAACACAACACCCCCAAAACAGGAAAGAAATATTTAAACGTACGTAACATTTCCGTTACACGTCGGAATTACGTCTCGTTCGTGCTCATGCTTTTGTGGTGAAGAGTACCACAAGAATACGACAAGTAAGAAGTCAAAATTCAAAAAGAGTTCAAATGTCCACGTAGGACTTCCACTTAGCCCGTTCAGGGGCATTTTGATCAATTCACACGTTCGAAAAATAAAATAAAATAAAATTAGGGACAAGTTGTCACAATGTTAGCATTGTAGAGAACATGTAAAAAGAAGGATTGATCAACTGCAACAGAGAGCACATTTGAACACAAGAAGCAGAAACTGTAAAAACCTCACTTCACACACTACTCATTTACATCAATATTGTCATGTCTTTTACCACTCACTAATAGTTTTTCACTCATTTTACCTCACATGAAATCAAGTGATCAAAGGCCAGAATGAAATTCCTAGTTTGATGGATCAACACACAGTGCAAATAGTATGAATGATACACAATTTCAATCCTACTGTAAAATAGGAAGAACAAACAACAAAAGTAGCCGTATGAAAGTGAAACTATGAAACACAAAAATTTGCACGAGTGTGAGGGAAAAAATCTTCAACTAATGAAGAAAAAAACCTCTGGGCACAAAGCTCGGTAATAACAATCCACAGAGATAAAGAGGGACTTTCAAAACTTAACAAGACAGACACACATTGACTTATCTTGTACTTTTGTGATGTTGTTCGTCCCAGCTTTGCTTTCTTTTAGACGAACACCTTGAACTTCGGTAGACTTCCTCACAAGCAAAGATCGCACTCAGCTTTTTCACGAAGAGATGATGATGTATGAATGAATGCTAAGTTGAGAAAACTTTTACTGAGTTGCTCTCAAAACCTAACATATGTTAAACCTCTCCTTTTGCTTAAAGATGCAATATGCAAATTAGGTGATGCAAAATGTGAGGTTTTAACGTTGCATACCTTATTATTTGTAGGGATATCAAACGCCTAATTATTAGACCAAATCAACCAGATTTCTCTTTAAAAATTATGCTAAAATAACTAGGTCATACATTCCTACAATGACTAAATAAAACGATTTGCTTACTCCTAACATAACTCAATCCCTCAAGAGTGATTTCTTAAATGAATGCAAATGAATATTACCTTATGAAGTCCACGAGATCTCCTTCATCAATCAATTTCCGTGTCAATCAAGTCCAACATCTACACCTAAAACTAAAGACTAAATGGAAATTAAAAATGATTACAGACATGTTTTTTAATACAATCTAGGAAATGTGCCAACTTAAAAAGCTTGCGCTTTCACAAAAGATGAACAAGAACTGCCAAAAAAAAAATGAAAGAACCACAACTATCCTTAAAAGGTATGCACTTTCATCTTGTTTTTTTAACAATTAAATTTGAACTTCCAAAATTATTTCGTGTGTAATTTACGAAATACCTTTATGTATAAACTAAATCACCTTTTCCTTCCACTGCAAGTTTTGTAAACTGAAAAGCCATGTTATAATTTCTTATAACAAACAATTCCTTTATTTTGCAACAGTGAAATGAAAAGGAAGGAAACGAAAGATTGAAGAAGCCAAAACAAGAAAAACACCCAAAAAAGAAGGAACCTTTTTGCTATAAAATAGTTCATGTACATATTTCGAACAATCGAACTATTTTAGACAATCTGTATATATTTTGAACACCTACTATAACTTTTTGCTATAAAATAGTTGTATGTATTTTGAACACCGACTACAACGTTGGTTTATATGTGAAATAGCTCTGTATGTATATATGTTTGTCGGTCTGTATTTACATTTTAGACGGTTTGTACAACTAGAACTATTTTACACTTTTTATATATAGCTTTTAATCTGTAACTATAACTTTTCATTACAAAATAGTTCTCTATATAATATAATAAACCCACGTCACTTGAACAACAATATCTACAAACTCGCAGCAGCGCGGAGAATTTTTCTAGTAAGAACTACTATCAAGTTGAATCATAATTTTCATGGGACCTTAGGGGTGTACTCGGGATGAACAGTGCAGGGGGAAATGAGGGGTTTGTCAAATTGTTTTCTTAAAGATCCACGTGTCAAAAAAGTATTGATCCATGGCCAAAGGTTTAACATTCAGCTATTCACGTCAAAGGAGTGAACGAGCACATTCAGCTATTCACGTTGGATACAATGGCCAGAGGTGCTCACACCCTAATACACAATTAGTATATTATTTTGAATAAATTTGGTCAAAGTACCTGAATAGTAATCCACTTTAATTGTCTAAAATAATATAATGTGGTTACTGTTACAATCTGTTTCGGATTTTAAGAGACTTTATTCTTGAAGGTGTGAAATGACCAAAATTTCCCTAGAAGGGTAATTGTTGACTTTTGTTGACCATCGTGTCGTGACACATATGAATTATGCCCTTAGTATTTTCTTGTTGTATTCTTCAATATGAACACTTGGACGCAAACAAAACAGAGTTCAGACTTGTAACGAAGAAGTTACGTGTACTTGAAACTCAGGGACAAAACGAACACATGTTGGTTTGCATGCCACTGGGGCCCTTGCCCCATTTCTTCCAACTTTCTCCCTTTACTCTCACTCGTTTTCTTTTTCTTCTCGAGAATCACACACACTCAAAGAAAGGCACCACCACTGTCTTCAGTGTTTCAACCTCAAACCACCACCATCGTAACCACCTCTTCACCACGAGCTTAACCTTGTTTTCAAAACCTTCAATTTCTATCTTTAACTACTACTTCGAGGAACTCCGAAGTGAAATTGTTTTCCCGACGAGTTGCAGAGCACCAAGAGGCCATCCAGGCCTGAATCACGTCAAGTTGGACGAGATCTTCTTCACCAATTGACTTCCCGATGCCCTTAGGTCCAGTTTGAAGCAATTCTTGCTCAGATCTTCAAAGATCCAACATTGGACTTCAAGCCGCAACGTTTTTGACAAGTTTCAAGGTTTTCCAACCACTTTTGAACCAAACCGAGGTGAGATTCGAACTCTACACCCTCGAACTAGTTTAGGCGGTAATTTTTGTGAAATTTTGTTGAGTTTTGGAGCTTGAACTGTTTTCTGAATTTTTTCGTCCAAATACCCAAATTTGGACGAAACTTAGGTAGACAGATGGTGGCAGACGGCAACGTTGACAACCGGAGCAAGGAAGGAGATGATGGAATATTTTGTAACAGAAACAGAATATTCCCTGACGGCGTTAGCTATTCCGTTAGTTTCCAAGGTATATTCCTTCCTTTGACTATCGGCGTCAATGGAATATTTCCTAATGCCATTAGAATATTCCGTTAAATCCTTAGAATTTTTTGTTAAAGTTAACTCCACGCCGTTAACTTTAACATCACTTATAATCGACACTTGGTCGGCGCGTGGAACCTTGCGAAGGTGTGTGGCGACACGTTTGTAGATTGTTTAGTTTACTAAGTTTGGGTTTGTTTCGCTTTAGGAGTGACAACTGGAGGACTACGGAAAGCATACAAGGGGATTACGACTACGGTCACTGTGAGTGGGCTTTGCTTTGTAAATTATATCTCTACGTATATGTTTTGAAACTGGCTTTATGACTTGCCTTGTTGTCTTGCCTTGTTTTACAATTTCAAATGTTTTAGCAAGATATTGGTGTTTTGGTTTATGATACTGTGAACCTCACCATGGAACGTTTTACTGCTCACCATACTTTAGAAACGATATGTTTTATGCAGTACCCCATTTTGAGATACGAGATTTAAGAGATTAACCATGGCATGTTTTCATTTTATATACCCGCTCATTATCTAATGAGCATACCATACCTGTTCATCTGGTGATTTTGTGTTTTACCTGCTTTCACTGAAGCCATGGTACTTTGTGCTATCTTTGGATTTTACGTGAGATACTCTAGAACTATGACCTTCCACTTGTTGGTTTCTTCATAATGATTTTACTGAGGTTTTATTGTTATTTACCCGTCTTAGAAATAAATATTTTTCTGCTTTTGCGTTGGTTTTCATACTTATTACGTAGTATGATTTTGAAAGTGACGGGTTTTTACAGCGAGGGGTTATTACTTTCTGAAAAGCAAAGGTATTTTTGTTCACTCACATTTTATTGTTTTGCACCCTTCCAGGTTTTAGTAGTCTTTGGAGCTCTTGACGTCGAGGCGTGGTGACATAGTCCTACCTCTCCAGAGTAGGGATTTCTGTTAGTAATTTTCTAATTAACATATATCTTCGGATGTGTTAATTTTTTTAAACTTCCGCTGTTAGTAGTTAGATGCTCTGATTAGCTTTACATGCATTTATTCTTACAATTTACACTTTACTTGCATGTTATGGCTTTCATCACCTTTCGAGTGTAGCTAGCATGCCTCAATTTTGGTGTCCACCTGAATATTTGAGTCGGAGCGTGTCAGTTACCCTATGATGGTAATATCAATTATACTGATCACCCTATCTCCATGGTTATATATGTTTCCTCCTTTAGTCATTTTATAACATCACTCTTTTGTGACCTCATAAAAAGTTGCATGATTATCAATTTAAAGTTAAGGGAAGTATACTTGGAATTTGAATGGAAAACTTTACGTGGGTACCCAACTGCAAGATATTGGTGGGGATATAATATATTGGTCCTTCGAGATTATGATGGTGCCTGGTTGGGTGCAAGCAAAGTCAATTTGATTTTGACAGAACCAGCTGTAACATGCTAGTCATTATTCTATAATATGATGTATTTTCGTGTGATTGTGTGTTTGAGGATCGTGTTCCCAAATAAGTTTTACCCAGTACATAATGATTTTAAACGACGACTAAGAAAGAACGAGGATCAAAAGCAAGTACCCAAATCCACCAACTTTCCAAAAAGAAATTTTGGTGACTATCTTGTCATGGATAAAGTTACTTGGATATGCTGGAAAATATAAATTCACTGATACATATTGATTTTAGACAATTATTGAACCATTTGAAGAGCAGGAGGCAAACATTGTTTAACGAGTCACATAAAAAATCTGCTCCAATCGTACGAGTAATTGAGTAGTCCATTTTTGCTTACTCTCACAAAGTAGGTTCACATTTTAGAATTCGGTTAGAATGTTTTATAAACATTTTATATTTATACAAATTTAATCATTAATAGTTAGATTCATTTAATGGTTAATGATTATATTCGTGTAAACATGAAATGCTTGTAAGCATTGTAGCCTATGCCCTCATTTCAATGTACGTCATCAGTTTTGAAATCATATTTTTGATTAGGGTAATATTTTCCCCATATTCAGTAAGAAGAAAAGTCTTATTTCCCTCCTTAACTGACATCATTCCACCATACAAACATATCGTAATTTAAAGGTTATTTATAAAAATTTGATTTAGAAATCGCTTAGTCATCCATATATGACAACAAAATGACAATTATGATAACAAATAACATCCTCATAATAAATTAACAATTTTTTTTATTCAAATGGATAACTAAATGATCTCCAATCGAATGAATTTGTCAAGAGATAATCCGTACATAATGATAAAGAGAATGAACGGTTCTGATTATGACTGTTGTACGATGAAATGATGTCACATTAATGGGGAAGGAGGACTTACCTGCTTCATGGAATGAGATTAGACATACAATTACTAATGTACTTAAGGAGGATTTTCAAATAAGTATATTATGCTAGCCATATTTTTTTATCATGGGCAATTCTTTATTTTCGTGTAGCATTGTGCGTGGTTAGATCCCAATATTGCACCTTGAAAAAAATGAAATATCTTGAAATTATATACGAGCTTTTGAACATCATTGCTTTGCAAGCTGGTTTTATAAGGACAAGTTCTTTATGACCATCTCCCAGCAACTAAACCACAAAAACTTCAACCATAATTGCACGGATAGTCTTATTTTTTTTAACATGTGTTGACACAAGGGAGGCCCCCTTCCCTTCTGATTCAACACCATGCAAGGGCATCAAATTCCATTTCATGACCTCCTGATAGGGCCAGCCAAGGCCTACAAAAGTCTTATCATTCCCTTGTTTACTTCGGGGACCAAACCAAAGCACTATTTATGCTTCATGTATGATGCGAAACCCATTTATCTGCTGGGCAGCTTAACAAGTTGGACCTTCTTCAGTGTGCGTAGGACTGTAAACAAACATGGCCTCTTAAACGTAGTTCCACACCAACAAAATTTGGTAAGCACTCAGAAAAAAAGAAAAAAATAAAAAGTGGACTGATACCTAGGTGTATATTTTTTTTAAAAAAAGCTGGCCAAATCAATATTAAAGACTGATTTTCGACTGGATTAGAGATCTCGAAACAAGATGTTTAAAACGTTAAGACTTCCAAAGGCAATCTTTAATTTGTATTAGAGTATCCAACTTAAAATCAATTGAAAATAAATGCCAGCAAAGGCCATTAACGTAATTTTGTTTTGTTTCATGGCTTTTTTTCCATGTCCACCAATGATTTTGTAGATTGGTCACATAATTTTAGTTATAAAATTTCTTTTAATTATGATACTAATATATTATAATTTTTTTTACTGTTTTAACATGCTTTTGTGAGATTATGTGATCATGACTTATTTTAGGATACCAGAGTAAAATGTCTCGTTTATAACTTATGCAAAGAACTTCAAAATCACAAAGACAGCCCTGATAGTAAGATCCATGAAATCGCAACTCATTGCTTCGTAGCGTTGGTGCATCGAGATGCATGAGATTGAAGATACTCCTAAAATAACTTTTCAGTAGTTGTTTCGTAGCACTACCTCTTAACTTTTTGATAACTCCTATGCAGTAGTCTGTTTCAGCCATATAATCCACAAATTTAAAAAGCAGTTGGAAGTTTCTAAAACAAACTATTGAATAGGAGTTATCACCATATACTCAGATATTTGAAAAGGATAGTATAATCTTCACATCGTGGAGTGAATTATATAATCCCCTTTCTAAACAAACAATGAATTCGAAAAGGAAAAAGAAAAACTGAAACCCACACTTATATTTTGTTAGACCTCGAACCCTACACCTTTGGTGTATTATTTTCCTTGGGTTAATTCTAAGTTCTTCTTAGTGTCATACCACCTCGACGTCAGATATTACGCAGTTTTGGGTAGTTTTCCCAATTTTGACAGTTTGTCGTTACTTTTCTGGTACGCGTAGAATTGGTACTTAACTCGGTGCGACCCTGAGCTTGGTTGACGAGGAACTTGGATGTTACGTGTGACGGTTGACGTTTTATTTATTAACTACCAATGGAATCGCACTGAATCGGGAAACTGGTTCAGATGTCGTATTTCGTATTTTCTGGAGTGTGGTGTCAGTTTGGCACAACGGATGAAATTTTCATCAAGTGCTTCCTTTGGGAACAACGTTAGGCGTTGATGTTGGCGGAACCTGTTGACTAATTTTTGTGTTCGACAAGTTCTAGTGGACTAAATTCGTGAGACTTAGTTTCACAAACCCATTGTACTGATGGTGTTTTACACTTTAACCGACGACTTCAACCTACGAGTAACGCGTGAACAATTAGTGTTGCTTGACTAGACGTGTCTTTCCTACTTCTTGTGGTTGTTTTTGGCGATTGCTGAGTACATCAGCAGGTACTCAACTTGGCAGCAGTTGAGACTTGGAGACGGATTTTCCTCTCGATTATTCCGACCACTTTCCATTTTCATTCGGAAATGGAAAATTATCACCGTGAAATTCTTGTACGATACTTTCCGTACGTGACGACTGGAATGACTTTTCGATGATCGTGAACCGAACCTTTTGGTTGACTTTTCTCTGTTAATTCATGACTACTACTTTTCGACAATTGGAGCAAATTTCTATCTTCGAGATGTTGTTGAACGGCGTGAAGTCGGTACGACTGTTTTGTTTTGTCGTGACTCAATTTCTTCGAACGTTGAAGAACTCTTCCATACCTTCTGAAGTCAACGTTTTCTGTCTACTTATGACTTTTCTCATTCAAATCGATCCTCTTCCGACTTGTGTATGTGCGGCTATCTTGTATCCTTCGTTTTGGGCGATGGTATGGATTGCTTATCTACTAGTGACGGTGATTGACTATAACTTCGTTTTGACTTTGGCAAGGACGTATCAACTTTCAAAGTGCAGTTTAACCTTTTACCGAACTTTCTTTTTTTCGAACTCCGACGGGGGAACCAACACCCAGAGGTTGGGTGAGACAGTCATCTTTTGGTCCCCGAAGGAATCTGTTTTTCAGTTGTGGTTGTTCAGCTCTGAATCATCCAATAGTGAATCAACTCCAGCATAGCTGTGGTGGGTGATTCACTGTTGAATCCCGTTTTCGTTAGCTGGGTAATTTCACCCAGTCTATTGCCCAGTTTTGTCGTCAGTGTGACACTCGTCATCTTGGTGAGTGTAAGTTTGAAACTCAAGTGCGCCATGTGTGTGGACAGCTGGGACACAGATTTAACCAGTGTCCGCAGAACTGGCAAAATCAGCTTTAGGCCTGTTCCTATCCAACGGATGGAGGAATAGTTCCCTATCAGCTACCTACTTCGGAGGAGACGTACACTGCGAGGGCAATGTCACTCCATACCCTAGAACCTTTCTTCTGTATTTTGGTTATCCTACTCAGTATCCTGGTGGTGCCGTGCAGTTCCAAGGTGGTGCACAGCAGGCTCGTGGGCGAGTTAATGCAATCGACCAGCAGGATGCTCAGAACAATCCCGATCTTGGATTGGGTGCGTTATTTATTCTTAAACTTTTTACTAGAGTCCTAATTGATCCGGGTGCTACCTACTAGGTTATTTCACCTTTGTTCATTCAAATTACTCAGCCACATTGTACTCCTATCGGGTACGATATGGGAATCGTTATGCCGTGAGGCGAAGCCTGTCTTATCTTTTTGGGATTATCGATGATACCTTGTTATCATCACTAATCTAGTATTGCTTGCCAATCTCATTCCTCTGGATATCGTGGTTTTCGACGTGATCCTAGGAACGGGTTGGTTACACCAGTTTCATGCCATTGTGGGTTGTCGGCGGAGGTTGGTCACCTTTCTGCCACCTGGCATGTTAACTGTGATGTTTACCGGCGAACACCGGAAAATCGATCGTTGGCTGATTTTCAGCTACGAAAGCAACGAAACTGTTGAGTTCGCGTTGTGATGGTTGTATCACACGTGTGGTGTTGGAAGATGGAATTTCTCTTTGGGTTGACGATGTACCGGTTGTCAACAAATTTCTTGGGATCTTTCCTGACGATCTACCTGGACTACCGCCTGATCGAGAAGTGGAATTCACCATCGATATTTCCAGGTATTGATCGTATCTCTTTTCCTGACCCCTTATCTTTTGGCTCCACCAGAGTGGTGGGAGTCGAAGATTTTCAACTTCAGGAACTTTTCTGCCAAGGGATTCGTTTAGCCTTGCACTTCACCTTGTGGAGCTCTGGTCTTGTTGTTCATTTGAAGTGACGGTACTTTAAGACTCTGCATCGATTATAGGCAACTGAATCGGGTGACGATTAAAACCGTTATCCCCTGCCTTGAATCGATGATCTTTTTTACCAGCTCCGAAGTGCACATGTTTTCTTTAAGATCGATCTGAAGTCTGATTATTATCAGCTGAAGATCAAGAACGTTGTTGTGTTTTTTACCACTTTCTGGACTCGTTGCGAGCCCTACGAGTTTTCTTGTCATACCTTTGCGGATTGACAAACGCCCCAGCAGCTTTCATGAACTTGATGAATCGAGTACTTTGCCCGTATCTCGACAAGTTTGTGATAGTCTTTGCTGGTGACATTCTGTTTCCACATCTGAGGCTGATCAAGTTAAACACTTGCGCTTGGTCTTGATGAAGTTTTGGGGAATTTCAGCTTTATGCCAATTTCAACGAGTGCCAGTTCTGGCTTACTCTTGTGTCTTTCTTGGGGCATGTAATTTCTACGGATTGTATTCTTGTCGATTCCCAGAAGGTTGCAACGGTGATTTTCTGGGGGCGACCGCAGAATGTTTCGGAGATCCGAAGTTTTCTTGACCTGGCCGGTTATCACCGACGTTTCGTGAAGGACTTTTCTCTTATGTTGCTTTGCCTCTCACGAAACTTGCCAGGAAAGATGCGTATTTTTGTGTGGGACGTTGATCGTGATTAAAATTTCCAACTACTCAAGTTTTGTCTTATTCCTGCTCTAATATTAGCACATCCCAACGACCGCGGTAACTACGAGGTCCACAGTGATGCGTCACTGAACGGGTTGGATTGCGTGCTAATACAGCATGGATGGGTAATCACTTGTGCCTTTAGATAGTTGAACCCGCACGAGATGAATTATCCTACCCATGATTTGAAGCTTGTTGCCATCATCTTTACTCCGAAGATTTGGCGACATTATCCCTTTGGTGCGACGTGCAGAATTTTCACGGACCACCAAAGTTTGAGGTGTCTTTTTCTTTGTGGGACCTTAATCTCAGTCAATGGAGATGAATGGAGCTGATAAGTGACTACGACTGCACTATCGATTACCACCCCCGATCGTACAAACGTAGTAGCTGATGCCCTCAGTCGGAAGCCTTTCGGATGACTGAATACTCTTTCAGCTAGTCATATCCCTCTTTTGATTGAACTTGAGGCACTGGTGTCACCTTGAGTTGTGGTGTTGACGGAACACTTTTAGCCAGCTTTCTGTTCAAACAATTGTTATTTCTTCTCCTGCATCCCTTTCGGGGGAGCATCTTGGGAGGGATGTAGTGTAAACAGTTTAGTACTCTCATCTACCTCATTGCACTTCTTATGGAAATTTCGGGGACGAAATTTTTATAAAGGGGGTAGATTGTTACAGCCCGTCTCGAAATTAGAATTATTTTATTCCCAGAAGCGGGAAATGACGGAAATACCTCTGGGTTGACTTTTTGGTTGACTTTTGCATCGTAACTCGTACGACCCTTCCCGTTTTATTTTCTTGTCGTGCTCGTCGTTACGAACGCGTGGACTTGAGCGGGACGTCGTTCGGAGTCCGAACGAATATTTTACGGGCGTTGGTTTACCGACGTTTCCCGTAAAATATGATTTTGGGACAGTTTGGTTGTTGGGCTGGGGCCCAAATGTCCTGTTGGCCCATGTGGCCTTGTCCTTGAATCTCAGGATCTCTGTCCCTCACTCTCTCCCGTGCTTTTGCCTCTGCAAACAGACAAACCTCTCTCTCTCCCGTTCTTCTTCACCGTGGCTCTCACCGAGCCAAACCTTGGCAAACCTTTTTTTCAGGCCAACCAGCACCTGAGTCAGCTTCATTCCACCAATCTTGGGAACTACAAACCTAGAAAAGCCGAGCTCAAGCCTCGGGGTTGATTTCCCAGAAACTCCGGCTCAAGCCCTGTGCCTTGTCCGTCGAGTTTCTCGGTGAAATCAGCCTTGTTGGTCCTCGAAACCACCACCATTGAACTCCTGGAAGTCCCAGGAACCTTGCTCGAGCCTTGGATGGTAGTGGTTGGTCGAGAATCGAAGAACTCGAGATCGGCATTTTTCACCCGTGGACTTCTTCCCATTTTCAAACCACTTCTGGCCAGATTTTGGCCCCCAAAATGGTAAATTATTATTCTCCTCACTCCTAGCTTCATTTTGGTACTTGAATCGTGCAATTTGGCCTTGAAATGAAGAAGTTATGAAGCTTTGAAAACTTCCCGGAAATTCCGGCCAAAATTCCCAGATTCCGGCGACGGCTGGTAGCGGCGCCGGAGACCGGAGTTTTGGCAGGGATGGCCTTGCTGACGTCAGCAAACCGGTTCAGACCGGAGCTGACCGGCTCGGCCGAGCCGCGCGTGAAGGCGCGTGAGCCGCGCGTGAGACAGCGCATGGAGCCGCGCGTGGAGCCGCGGCTTGCCGCGTTTGAGCCGCGCGTGGGGACTCCTTTTTCGATTCCGTCTTCGCGAGGCGACTCGTGAAGACGCGTACTACCTCGGGGCAGTACGCACGATATTTTTCAAGGTGTTTTGGACCTCCGTGTTGAGGAAACAAGGGATAGGTTTAATTAATTAGTTAATTAGTAACCTTTATGAGTTTAATCATTATTACGGTGATATCTCATATAGGTGAGACTTATCCAAAGGATTACCGGGGCTACCCAGGACCGGGGGGCTACGACCCGGCTACCTACAGGTGAGTGAGTGGGTCTTTGTTTTGATAAATGTATATGTACGTATGGTTTTTCAATGCTTTCCTTAACTGTTAGCATAACTCATATCATATACGTTTGTTGGAGGTAGAACATTCGTATTATATTGCCATACATGTTTTCATACTATTGCTCATCAGTAGATGTATAACACCCCAGGTATTAGTACTCAGTCTTGTGGCCAGGACTAGCCTTGACGTTTGGAGTAGTCACTACCAGTACCGCTACGCAGCTTTGGATCCATTGTAGGTACTAGCCTGTTCTAGGTTGCACTAGGCAACTCGAACTTGTGTGACTGCATTTTGTGCACCAGCGCTTAGCGTTAGACTCGCGTCATTGTAGTACTCAGCGTATTACTTTTATACTTAGCCTGTTCCTTGTGGTTTAGCCATCTGGACTTGTGTGTTTACATATGGGTGAGCATGTCAGTAAATCATTATCGGGGAGTACCCGTATATTTTTATTATCGTATTTTGAGGTTCATGCCTGAGGGTATGACGTATTTTCTTAAACTATACTGGTTTTCCAGCGAGGGGTTAGTAGACTCTTGAAAACAACGGTTTTATCAAACTTTGCTTTTTGACCCACTCACCGTTTTATGTTTTGCGCCCCTCGAGACGCGGTGGTATGACAACGTAGGGGTTCTCTACTCTTGTAATTATTTTGTATCCTCTACTCTGTTCACAACTTATTATTTTATTACTATTCTTCCGCCCGCACACTCCGTGCACTCTGACTCTTATTTAATTCAATTTTCCTTAATTTATTCTTCAAATATTCTAAATGGCTTTTGTCACCTAACGCGTGTCGGCCAGCACTTCCCGACACCTGGCGTGTCTGGGATCGAGATGTGTCACACGCACGGCTCAAACCCGGGAAGCCGCGGCTCCACGCGCGGCTCACGCTCGAGTCAGCCGAGCCGGTCAACGCTGACGTCAGCCCGGTCTGAACCTGTTTGCTGACGTCAGCCAGGCTGGTCTGGACTGGTTTGCTGACGTCAGCGCTGGTCACCTCTGGTCTTTTTCCGGTCACTGGCGCCGCCGTCACCAGAATTTTGGCCGGTTTATGGAAAATTTTTAAAGCTCCATATCTTCTTCATTTCTTGGCCAAATTTTACGTGCCATATATCAAAATGAAGCTGGAGAAGAGTAGAATCACGATGTACCTTTGGATTGGTCGTATAAGCTCGAGAAATGGCCTGTAATTTCCTCGAAAGTTGCAGTTCACTGTAGCTTTGTCGATCTACGTCAAAACTCAACCAAGTCAGGCAAACGACCTATGAAAATTCATCTAGTCAACAAGAGTAATACAATGGTGGTAGTTAGAAACCTCACCTCGGTCTAGATTGGCCGAAAAATGGTCGGGAAGGTCCGGTTCTTCCGATTGCGTTTCCCGTCAAACGGTTGGGAGTTTCGACGAACGGTTTGCACCGTTGAGTCCACGTCGTCGAGACGAAGAAGGTGGTGATTTTCGTTCACCTCGATTCGACGGGTTTTCGTCGGTGTACACTGTGCACGCACGGAGAGAAAAAAGGAGAAAAGTCAAAATTTGAGAAAATAATTAGAAAGTGACGCTCGAGAATGAAGGGGAAGGAAAGAAAAGGAAAAGTGGGGTTTTGGGGGTATTTTGCACCCACCAAAATAGTAAACTTACACGCGTGTACGAAATAAACACGCACGTGTAGAAAATATCCCCCATGAATTATTTTATAACAAACTTTTTACGGGATGTTACAATCTATCCCCTTAAGAAAATTTCATCCTCGAAATTAAGATTACAATCAAGTAGAAGTGAAAAACAAATAGGGGTAGTCGATACTCACGTGCCCTTCCGTCTCCCAGGTTGCCTCCTCCACAGAGTGGTTTCTCCACAAAAATTTCACTAAACTGATCGACTTATTCCGTAGAATTTTGTCTTTCCAATCCAGGATGGTCACCGGTAACTCATCATAAGTCAAATCCTGGTTGATCTCCAACGGTTGAGGATGAATAACATGAGATGGGTCGGAGATATAGTGTCGGAGCATGGACACATGGAAGACATTGTGCACCCTTGACAACTCGGAAGGTAACTCCAATCTATAAGCAACCTCACCAATCCTGGACAGCTTTCAGGTTTTTCTTGATCACCTGGATATTCTGAGTAGTTTCCTCAACGATTTCAGGACCAACAAGAGCTCGCTCACCAACTTCTGACCAACACAAAGGGGTTCGGCAAGGCTTACCATACAACGCCTCGAATGGAGACATGCCGATACTCAAATGAAAACTGTTGTTGTAGGCAAACTCTACCAAAGAAAGATTATCATGCCACTTATCTCTGAACTGTAGCACTGAGGACCTCAGCATGTCCTTAAGGGTCTGGATAGTTCTCTACGACTGTCCGTCTGTCTGAGGATGATAAGCAGTGCTAAACAGTAGTCTCGAACCCAAAGCTTTCTGAAAGGCTTTCCAAAACTTCGAAGTGAATTTGGGGTCACGATCGGAGATAATACTGACAGGAACACCATGGTATTTGACAACTCCGTCAATGAAAAGTTTACCCAAACGGTCAAGAGGATAATTCTCAAGGACTGGCAGGAAGTGAGTTGACTTAGTCAGTCGATCAACAATCACCCAAATACCATCATAGCCTCCACGTGCTAGGGGTAGCTTGTACACGAAGTCCATGGTGATATTCTCCCACTTCCACTCAGGAATGGGAAGTGACTGTAATAATCCAAACGATTTCTTCCTTTCATCTTTGACCTGCTGGCAAATTAAGCAACGACTCACGTACTCTGCAATCTCCTTCTTCATTCTACGCCAATAGTAGAAATGTCAGATAGTATGGTACATTTTAGTACTACCTGGATGCATGCATAGGTGGAAACATGCGCCTCATCCAAGATTGCCCTTTTTAAGTCTGCATCGTTAGGCACATACATCCGGTCATTCATCAGAAGTAATCTGTCCGAACGTCGAACTCTGAAGTCATCCCTAGTTCCCTCAAGAATTGCTTGGATCAATTTCTAAGAAGTAGGATCGCTCGCCTGAGCCTCACGAATTCGATCAAACAGAATAGGTCTAGCAGAGAAGTTAGTCAACAAAGCTCCAATATGATCATAACCCAATACTGCACCTGTACTATTGAGATCGGTTAAAAGAGAAATATGACAGGCGTACAGTGCATTGAGCCGACCATGAGATGATTTCCTACTAAGTGCATCCGCAACGACGTTAGCTCGTCCAGGATGGTACTCGATAGAACAATCATAATCACTAATCAACTCCATCCACCTTCGTTGTCTCAGGTTTAGATCCCTCTGCGTGGGCAAGTACTTCAGACTCTTGTGATCAGTGAAGATCTTGCACGTTTCTCCGTAGAGATAATGTCGCCAGATTTTCAGTGCGAAGATAATAGCTGCAAACTCCAGGTCATGAGTAGGGTAGTTCATTTCATGTGGCTTCAACTGACGGGATGCATAAGCGATTACCCTACCATGCTGCATCAGAACACAGCCTATACCATTTAAAGAAGCATCACTGTAGACCTCGAAATTCCCACTGTCGTCGGGAAGTGCCAAGACAAGTGCATGAGTGAGACAATGCTTCAACTTTTGAAAACTCCACTCACAATCATCATCCCACTCGAAATTGACTTCTTTCCTAGTCAACTTCGTGAAAGGAAGGGCTATTGCCGAGAAATCCCTCACAAAGCGCTGATAGTAGCCGGCAAGACCAAGAAAACTTCGGATCTCAGTGACTGTCTGTGGTCACTCCCAATTTTCCACTACTGCTACTTTTCGAGGGTCGAAAAGAACTCCCTCAGAGGATATGACATGTCCCAAGAAGGATACTTCATTTAGCCAGAACTGACACTTACTGAACTTAGCATACAACTGATTCTCCCGCAATCTCTTCAGAACTAGACGAAGATGCTTAGCATGCTCAACTTCACTCTTAGAGAACACTAAGATATCGTCAATGAAGACAATCACGAACTTGTCCAGGTAGGGACGGAATACCCGGTTCATCAAGTCCATAAACGCTGCAGGAGCATTCATTAACCCAAATGGCATCACCAGAAACTCATAATGACCATATCGAGTCTGAAAAGCTGTCTTGGAAACATCATCTCGTCTGATCTTAAGCTGATAGTAACCTGACCTCAGATCAATTTTTGAGAAGACACAAGCACCACGGAGCTGGTCAAACAAGTCATCGATACGAGGTAGAGGATAACGGTTTTTAATCGTTACCCGGTTAAGCTGTCTGTAATCGATGCACAGTCTCAAACTTCCATCCTTCTTTTTCACAAATAAGACCGGTGCTCCCCAAGGAGAGGTGCTGGGTTGGATAAAACCTTTATCCACAATTTCTTGCAACTGCAACTTTAATTCTCTTAACTCCACAGGAGCCATGCGGAAAGGTGTAAGAGAAATAAGATTTGTACCTGGAAGAAGATTGATGGTGAACTCCCCTTCACGATCCGGAGGTAGTCCAGGTAAATTATCAGGAAATACATCAGGAAACTGGTTAACGACATACACGTCTTCAACTCGTGCCGAATTCTCGCCGTTCACCACAACATGAGCAATGTAACCCTGGCAACCTTTCCTCAACATACGTTTCGCCCTCATGGCAGAGATGAGTCCATGTCTTAGACCGCTGCGTTCGCCGATGAAGGTCACAATAGGCCTGCCAGGTCTCTGAAAAATGACAACCCTACGACGACAATCCACCATGGCGTGATTCTGATGTAACCAATCCATACCCAAGATAACATCAAAGTCTTTGATGTCCAAAGGAATTAGATTAGCTGGCATATCCTCACCGTTAACAAGGACAGGACATCCTTGATACTCACATTGAACATAACAGACTTTGCCCCTAGGCATGGCAATACCCAAATCATACTCAAGAGGAGTAGAGTATGGTTGGGTGGTTTGAGCAAACTGAAGGGATATAACTGAATGAGAAGCACTTGGATCAATTAGAACTCTAGCAAAGTGACCAAGAATGTTCAACGTACCCATGACCAGGTCAGGATTAGTCTGAACGTCCAGGACAGTGATGTTAGTGACTCGGCCCTGTGTCTGCTATCCTGTTCAACCTCTAGATCCCTGGTTACTTCTACCCTGTTCGCCACGTCCTTCGTTTCCTCGACCAGTAGGTCTGCTCAGTCCACCACCACTAGAAGTTGCCTCACTGGTCTGATACTGACCGCCGCCATACCACTGCGAACCGCCCTGCTGATACGGTGGGTAACCTCCTTGAAACTGCAGCAAGCTATGAGAGAACTGAGAATAGCCTCCCTGAAACTGAGGAATGTTCGGCGTGAACTGAGGAACGCCCATAGGGTACTGATAAGCGTCTCCAGAATACTGAGACACATCACCCTGATAATGTACAGCACCGCCAGAAGATGGCTGCTGGAACTGGCCTAATCCGTACGGTGGCATCTACTGCTGAGGAACCGTACCTGTCTGCTGACCCTGCTGTCTCTGAGGACAATTACTGGCTCTGTGGCCCACCTGACCACAAGTAAAACATGCTCGGCTCGCCTGCCTACACTATCCAGAATGATAGTTGTTGCACTGGCGGCAACGAGTATTACTAGAGCCCTTAAACTGCTCTGAGTCTGGAAATGGGAACCAACAGTGAATTTACCTCCTCGAGGTGTGCTGGGGTTAGAGCCTCCACTGGATGATCCGCCAGATTTGTAACCACTTTTCTTAAAAGACTGATTCTTCTTCGGCCCAAATCTCGAATAACCCCTGTTGTTGTTGTTGTTGTTGTTCTTTTTCTGACTACCATTACCCTCATCATCATCACCACCACTGTCGGGAGCATTCTCTGAATCCTCAACACGGAGTAAAGCCTCATAGAACTCCTGGTAAGTAGTGCATGGATATCAGGATACTGCAGTACGAAGCTTATTACGGGCACCTTTTCTAAACTGAAGTAACATCTCCTTCGGATTACTGGCAATGGCTGGGCAGTAGCGGGAAAGTTCAATGAACTTCCGGTGGTACTCGGCTACTGACATGCTTTTCTGCCTCAGATCAAAGAAGTCGTCTCTTTTCTTGGCCCAATACTCCAGAGGTAAGTACTTCCCCTCGAAGTGTTCTTTGAAAGTATCCCAGTCTTCCTTCAGATTTGGTGGAATTAGGGTCACTTCATAAGCCCACCAAGAACTAGCTTCACTCTGCAGAAACCACCTAGCAGTCGAGACCCACTATTCCGTCGGAAAGTTTCCCTGTTGTTCCATGGCTCAGAAGGTTTTCTCCACATGTTTGAGCCAAATCTCTGTGGCCTCGGAGGTTTCTCTGCCTAAGAACGGCTTAACTTGAAGATTGGAAGCAATCTCCAAGACATTTTTCTGCTGAGTAGGAGGACGCCAATTCGTCTGAAAGGCATTAGCAAAAGCTGCACCAAATTGTGCGAAATCAAAGGGTGGTGCAACAGGCTCATCCGCTGATGCCTGAGTACGCGGTGCTCGGCGAGGTGGCATAGTTCTGACATCACAAAATCAAGAAATATTAGCGCAAATATCACAAAGTAACAAATGCATGACTGCCTAAAACTTATGCTCTGATACCAATCTGACACATCCCGATCCCGGACACGCCAGGTGTCGGGAAGTGCTGGCCGACACGTGTTAGGTGAGGAAAGCCAATTATGCATGAATGAGTGAAAACGTAAGAATAACAGTCAGAGCAAGTAAATAGTGCAGGAGTATAAATTATTCACATTCCCGTGAGGATGGATAAATAAAAATTAACTACAAGTAGGAGTGAATCCTACATAAACTGAAGCAATGTCAGAACCGTCGACCACCGCCAAGGAAGTCCTCGTGTCACCGATAAGAGAACCCGCCTCTAGGTCCTTGAGGGGCGCAAAACATAAAACGGTGAGTAGGTCAAAAAGCAAAGTTTGATAAAACCTTTGTTTTCAAGAGTATACTAACCCCTCGCTGGAAAACTAGTTTGAAAACACGTCATACCCTCTGGCATGAACCTCAAAATACTATAATAAAAATGTACGGGTACTCCCCGATAATGATTACTGACATGCTCACCCATGTGTAAACACACAAGTCCAAGTAGCTAAACTACGAGGAACAGGCTAGGTATAAAAGTAATACGCTGAGTACTACAATGACGCGAGTCTAACGCTAAGCGCTGTGCACAAAGTGCGTCACACAAGTTCGAGTTGCCTAGTGCAACCTAGAACAGGCTAGTACCTACAATGGATCCAAAGCTGCGTAGCGGTACTGGTAGTGACTACTCCAAACGTCAAGGCTAGTCCTGGCCACAAGACTGAGTACTAATACCTGGGGTGTTATACATCTACTGATGAGCAACAGTATAAAACATGTATGCCAATATAATACGAATGTTCTACCTCCAACAAACGTATATGATATGAGTTATGCTAACAGTTTGAAGAAAGCATTGAAAAACCATACGTACATATACATTTATCAAAACAAAGACCCACTCACTCACTCACCTGTAGGTAGCCGGGTCGTAGCCCCCTGTTCTGGGTAGCCCCAGTAATCCTCTGGATAAGTCTCACCTATATGAGATATCACTGTAATAATGATTAAACTCATAAAGGTTATTAAATAACTAATTAATTACACTTATCCCTTGTTTGCTCAACCAAGAGGTCCAAAACACCTCGAAAAATATCATACGTACTGCCCCTAGGTAGTACGCGTCGTCACGAGTCACCTCGTGAAGACGGAATCGAAAAAAGTTGCTCCACGCGCCCCCACGCGCGGCTACGCGGGAAGCAGCGGCTCCAAGCGCGGCTCACCCGCGAGTCAGCCGAGCCGGTCAACGTTGACGTCAGCCCGGTCTGAATCGGTTGCCGACGTCATCGCTAATGTCAGCGCCAGTCTGAACCGGTTTACTGATGTCATCGCTGACGTAAGCCAGGGTGGTCTGGACTGGTTTGCTGACGTCAGCGCCGGTCACCCCTGGTTTTTTTTGGTCGCCGTCGCCGTCGTCGAAATTTTGGCCGGTTTTTGGAAAATTTTTAAAGCTCCATATCTTCTTCATTTCTTAGCCAAATTTTACGTGCCATATATCAAAATGAAGCTGAAGAAGAGTAGAATCACGGTGTACCTTTGGATCGGTCGTACAAGCTCGAGAAATGGCCTATAATTGGCTCGAAAGTTGTGGTTCACTGTAGCTTTGTCGATCTATGTCAAAACTCAACCAAATCAGGCAAACGACCTATGAAAATTCATCTACTCAACGAGAGGAATACAATGGTGGTAGTTAGAAACCTCACCTCGGTCTAGATTGGCCGAAAAATGATCGGGAAGGTCCGGTTCTTCCGGTTACGTTTCCCGTCAAACGGTTGGGAGTTTAGATGAACGGTTTGCACCGTTGAGTCCACGGCGTCAAGACGAAGAAGGTGGTGATTTTCGTTCTCCTCGATTTGATGGGTTTTCGTCGGTGTGCACTGTGCACTGTGCACACACGGAGAGAAAAAGGGAGAAAAGTCAAAAATTGAGAAAATAATTAGAAAGTGACGGGGAGAATGAAGGGGAAGGAAAGAAAAGGAAAAGTGGGTTTTTGGGGGTATTTTGCACCCACCAAAACAGTAAACTTACACGCTCATGTGTACGAAATAAACACGCACGTGTAGAAAATATCCCCTAGGAATTATTTTATAACAAACTTTTTACGGGATGTTACATACCATATATGTGAATATCATCGATGATAATCTCATTCAAATTCCATTAACTCATCCATGCATGCATAATGGACCAAGACTACAGGTCTCGGGATAATCTGGATTAATTTCATAAGGTGGAATGGTTGAGATAACGAACGAGGAAGGGATTCGTTTTGTGCCATGTTTCTCCACTTTGAGGGAGATGAATCCTTCAAACTAAGTGATTTGTCGCGCTTCAGGCCAAGAACAGATTGATTGGCTAGCTGCCGGCATACCGGACCGTCCAACAGGGGAGGCCAAACCGTCTTTCAGGGGCGGCCAAACCGTCCTTCAAGGCGGCATATCCTTCGGGGATGTTAACTCGACGTTTGTTACATACGTCTATCCTTGCAGGCATGTTTGCAGCTGGTATGTGTGATCTCGTCACTTTAGCTGGTATGTGTGGACTATTTTATAAAGGGTGCGGCAAAGAGAAGAATAGAGAAAGGCTTGAGGAATTGTGGTGTATTGTAGAAAATATTCTTCATGCCAAGTGCCTTTATTTATAGTGAAACAAGTACAGTTGTAATAGGAATGTAATCTTTAGGATATCCCAATCCATATCTACCTAGGATTTACGCAATCACATTTAACACATGTTTATATTATCTACAACAATATACTATTTCTCCACTCACTCTTAATCCTAAGATACCTTTCTCATATCTCTAAATACTTATTTTAATATTTTTCTTTAATATAAAACTTATATTCTTTAAATAAATAAAGTAAAACTAATTAAATCAATTACTTTATTTTGTTTTTGTCGGAGGACCATCACCTCGATCCAATGCTACCAGTCCGCAGCAACCCTCTCCCCCCAAAAACCCTAGTCGCAGAACCACCTCCTAAAATCCCAGTCGTTTCAACACCTATAGCCCATCCAAAAATCCTAGTCGCAGAATGATAGCCTCAAAACTACTAGATTTGGATCGAGACGGCTCACAACCAAGAGGAAAATAGAGACTAGGATAGAGAAAAAAATAATAATAAGAAAGAGGCGATGAAGAGAGGGAGAATATTAGTTGATGTCGTCGATTCGGCGCCACCATGAGTTCAGGATTTCTCGTGGCGTGGGTCTTCTGTTTTTTATTTTTGTTTTATTAAATATATATTAATGTTGATGTGGCAAAATATGAATGGTTAATATGTAGGTCCTTAATGGTCATTTTCTAGGAGAATGAGTTTGTGATTAAAATTTTTATTAAAAAGTGGGAGAGAAAAGAGGGTTGCGGGGTAGGCATAGCAGCACTCTTTATAATTTGACTTTTTCTTTATGGATGATCTTTGACACGTGTCTGAAAATAGACAATTTTGATCATGAAATTAGCTTATGGGTGTGTCGTATTGAGTTACACACGATATGTATATATTTAGTGTTATATATAATGTGAGAATGTGGAGGACAAAAGCTCACATCGGTGAAGGACCAAACTGTTGAGAGTATGAATCCCACATCAGAAAAAGAAGGGACCTTGCATGGGCTTATAAGTAGTTGGGCAACTCCACATATTGCCAATTGGTTTTATGGTGGAATCTCAACTTTCTTCATAGTATTAGAGCAGGTTATCCCATGTGTGAAACTCAATAGCCACACGTGCTCCATGTCACCCAATTTGTGTTGTTCACGTGTCATAGGTTTGAAAATCGCCACACGTGAAAGGGCGTGTTGAGAGTATGAATCCCACATCAGAGAAAGAAGGGATCTTGCATGTTCTTCTATGTAATTGGGTTACTTCTCATACTGTCAATTGGTTTTATGGTGGAACCTTAACTTTCTGCACAAACCATGCAAAGGCTTATAAGGAGTTGGGCTGCTCTCCATATTGCCAATTGGTTTAATGTTAGAACCTTAAGTTTCTTTATGGTATCAGAGTCAGGTTGACACACGTGTGAAGCACAACAACCACACGTTCATGTCACCTAATTTGTGTTGTCCACGTGTTTGGTTTGAAAATTTGCCGCACATGAGGGAGCGTGTGAGAATGTGAAAGATAAAAGTCCCATAACGATGATGGACTGTAAGGGCGCTTATAAGGAGTTGAGCTACTCCCTATTATTGCCACTACATTTCATGGTGAAACTTCAACTTTTTTCACACATGCACACAACGATGATGGGCCAAACCTTACGATTGATATGTACATGTCACGTTAATTAATAAATTTATTCTTTTCAGATTAAGTCTCTCATTAAGGGTCATTTTCTTTTAAAAATTAGCCATATCAGCTTCTATTAATTTGGTCATCTAAACTCTGGACAGATATAGTTCGTCATATAATGAAATCATTTGGATGAAAAATGGAATCAATATTCATTCTGACTGTTATCATTGAACAAGAACTTAAAATAGGCTGTTCACATCAAAAATACATGTGAATGCTCAAGCGCTAACATATTAATAAGTTATACAATGTTATTCTCAATGCAAAAATATAATGAGCGCGCTGACATGATACGCCTTGCCCGAAAGAACATTTTAATTAAATTTTAATGGTGTTAATATAATTCCGTTTCTCCCATCGGTTGACAGGGATTCTTCCTTTCTCATTTATGTTCAGCTTTCGCTAGAGATTGCATGGACTAGGCGTGAGTGGTGGATATACTTTTGAGTTATTGTAAAGCACTGGCAAAGGCACAAAGGGACCTGGGTAGTTCCAAGCCTATCCTGACTTTGAAAAAATAAGATTAGTATTACACTTATTTCTCCAGCAAGAGCGGTAATAGATGAAATAGCTAACAAGGCATTTTTTCCACTAGCTCATTCTCTCATGGATCTCAAATCGCTATATTTAGCCTTCACGCGCATTTCGCTAAATCTCCACCACTATAACAATCCAACGATTTAAGACATGACACATCACCTTTAATTAATTTTAGTCATAATACAATTAATTTTTAGTTTTTATAAAGAGAAAATAAGTTTCCTGCCGTCTGTTAATTCTCTTTGCCGTCCATCAATTAACGTGTCCTTTCTTTTTTTTGTTCACATCTTCTTTATGCTCTCTTTCATAGGTGGTTGCCTCCCTCTTGCTGACCAAAAAACCCGAATGCGGGTTTTGATTTAAGTCTGGAATCATCTTCTGCATCAATTCAAGTTTGTTATAAAATAATTCCAGGGGAGATATTTTGGACACATGCGTGATTATTTTTTACACGGGACCGTGTAATTTTACTATTTTGGTGGGTGCACAATACCTCCAAAACCCAAAATATCTCTTTTCCCTCTCTTCTTCCCCGTCACTTTTCCTTATTTTTTTCATTTCTCTTTTTCTCTTTTTTGCTCTCTCTCTTCTCACCATATGTGCACAGTGCACATCGAAGAAAACCCATCAAACCGAGGCAAACTAAATCACCACCATCTTCGTCTCAACACCCTGGACTCAACGGTGCAAACCGTTCGTCCAAACTCCGGGTCGTTTGACGGGAAAAGCACACGAAAGAACCGGACCTTCCCGGCGATTTTATCGCCATTCTAGACCGAGGTGAGGTTTCTAATTACCACCATTAGATTCCTCTCATTGAGTAGATGAATTTTCATATGTCGTTTGCTTGATTTGGTTGAGTTTTGACGTAGATCGACAAAGCTACAATAGCCGCAGCCTTTCGAGGCAATTATAGGCCATTTCCCGAGCTTGTATAGCCAAACCAAAGGTTCACCGTCATTCTACTCCTCTCTAGCTTCATTTTGGTATAAAGAACGTGAAATTTGGCCAAGAAATGAAGAAGTTATGGAGATTTGAAAATTCTCAAGAAAACCGACCAAAATTCCAGCAACGGCGACGGCGGCGAACAGAGACAGTTGCAGCGGCGACTGGCCGGATCGAGCGCTGACGTCAGTAGTGACGTCAGCGATGACGTCAGCAACCTGTCTAAACCAGGAATATTCCTTTTAACGCCGTTAGGAATATTTTGTTAGATTTAACAGAGATGCTGGAATATTCAGTTAGATCTAACGCAACGCGTGAGCCGCGCATGGAGCCGCGAGTGGGCCGCGCGTGGGACATTATTTTTGACTTCCGTCAACACGAGGCGACTCGTTACGACGCATACTACCTAGGGGCAGTACGTATGGTAGTAACCTTTATGAGTTTAATCATTATTATAGTGATATCTCATATAGGTGAGACTTATCCAGAAGACTATCGAGGCTACCCAGACAGGGGGGCTACGACCCGGCTACTTACAAGTGAGTGAGTGGGTCTTTGTTTTGATAAATATATTATTATGTATGGTTTTCACTGCTTTCTTTAAATTGTTAGCATGACTCATATCATATGCGATTGTTGGAGGTAGAACATTCGTATTATATTTGCCATACATGTTTCTATATTGTTGCTCATTCGTAGATGTAGAACACCCTAAGTATCAGTACTCAGTTCTGTGGCCAGGACTAGCCTTGATGTTTGGAGGTGTCACTCCTAGTACCGCTACTCAACTTTGGATCCATTGTAGGTACTAGCTTGTTCTAGGTTGCACTAGGCAACTCGAACTTGTGTGACGCGCTCTGCGCACAGTGATTAGTGTTAGACTCGCGTCATTGTAGTACTCAGCGTACTTCTCATATACCTAGCATGTTCCTTGTAGCTTATCTACTTGGGCTTGTGTGTTTACATATGGATGAGCAGTCAGTTATATTTTCGGGGAGTACCTGTGATTTGAGCAGTCAGTCTAATTTTTGGAGAGTACCCGTCTTACTATTATAGTATTTTGAGGATCATACTGGGGAGTATGACGTATTTTCAAAAACTGTACATATTTTCCAATGAGGGGATAGTATGCTCTTGAAAACAAAGGTTTTATCAAACTTTGCTTTTTGACCCAGTCACCTTTTTATGTTTTGTGCCCCTCCAGGACTTAGTGGCGGATTCGATTTCCAATGAGACGTGGGCTTGTTTCGGCTGTGGTTGGTGGTTCTGACACTCTCTCTAGACTATGTTTTGCTCCTACTTTTAGTTAACTTCTACTTATTCATCCTCACGAGCATGTGAATGTTTTTATTCTATGCACTATTTACTATGCTCTGACTGTTATGCACCTGTAATAATGAGTTTTACCCATCACCGCACTCTTACTTACGCTTCCAACTCTAAATTTACTTACTTTTCTTCATACACATGCATAATTGGCTTTCGTCACATAACACGTGTCGGCCAACACTTTCTGACACCTGGCGTGTCAGAATCGGGATGTGTCACTTTTGATATTTTTTGCTGAGATGGAATCATATAACAAGTTTCCGGAGTATGAAGAGGATGATTTCTCTATTAAATTGAAGGTCCAAGTCTCACAAGACAGTTTATTCTTCTCTTTGGTTGAGGATTTTGTGTCACATGATTTCGTTTGTCTTTTCCACGGCTACCCTCTTTTGAGCAAACATATCCGATTAAAGTAAACTCTTCGTCTACTTGACTCTTATTTGCATAAAACCAGTTCTTCCCCCATATTTTTTCCAAAAAGATATGCATCATCTCTTGTGTCAAACTCCATCCCTATACAAGGAATGAAATCGCAACTTCCCCAATAAGTGGCATTGCAGCTTCTTTCGGAGACTTCTATTAAGCAGGTGACTCCGACCTAGGATGCGAGTCTTCAGATATTGACTAAGATGCTAGACCAGACCCTTGATCGTAGACCTGGTAAGGTTTACATGGGGAATTCGCGACTCCTTGACATAGGTGCCTCATCTAGAAACAACTCTGGAGAGGTTAACTCGTTAAAGGTGGAAGTTCAAGACCTAAGGCGGCAGCTAGCATCTCAAGGCAGCCAGATGAGCCAAATCTTACAGGCCCCTCTAATTGTCCAGCATTACATTGCACATGCCATCATCCGATTCTCAGCCGCTGGGTTCTTAGCCGCCCCACTCAGCAAATTCACAGCCGCCACCTCCATAGTCATTTTGTATTAAGATAGTATAATATTTTTTATTGTTTGTACGCACATTTCTATATATAATATAAATAGCTTTTGTACATTATTCATTATATTTTTTGTGTTTTAAATACCGAATCATCAAATTAATTAAAATTAATTTTAAAAAATTAAAAATGTTTTGCGCGGTGAAATTATATCGTCACCTAAACATTAGAGCCACGACTTATTTACTAATAAAATAAACAAAAAAAAACTCGAAAATCAAATATGCGAGGTCAATTTTCGTCGCCTAAACTCTAGGGCAATGAATACCTATCGTTGCCTAAACCATAGGGCAATGAAGTCTTGTCGTTGCCTTAATTTTTTGCCACGGAAACTCTTTGTCGCCTATATTTAAACACGACAAAGTATTTTGTCACTATAAGTTTAGGGAGAAGGATTGTTTCATCACTTTTTAGACCCAAAATTCATCACGCAATATACTTTGCGTGACGATTACATTTTCTTTGTTGCCTAAATGCTTGCTTCTCGACCTTTGGGCGACTACAAACAGTTGACGAAAATTTCGTTGCCCAAATATTTTAGCGACGAATTTTATCTTTGCGTGATCAATGGGGTTTTGTCGCACAAGTACTTTTTTCTACTAGTGTGGTGATGGGATATGGATGGTGGCAATAGTTGGGGGGAGCAATTAATGGTGGTGAGAGTGATGGCGGGTGGGGGAGGGGAGGAGGGGGGTGGGGTGGTAGCGAGAGGTGGTGGTGGTAATAACAATGGTGGCTGGGAGCTATTGGGAGTGATGATGGTACAGGTGGTGGTCACCATGGTGGCGGGAGGTGGTGGCATGGTGCGAGGAAGTGGAGATATGGTGGCAGTGATAGATGGTAGCGGTAATGGTGGCTGAGGTGCGAGTTGTGATGATAATTAATTGACTTTTTTTTGTAAAACCCTAACTTTTTTTTATCCTTGTTTCGTGTTTTTTTTCTCTTTAGATTAATTTGATATTTTACATAACTTAGGCTAAATATTGTATTTTGTGTTTTTTCATTTTTTTGAGTTTATTCTTTAAAAGAAACAGGCCAAACACATTTTACACTCGTTTTTGTATCTATAAAATAAAAAACTATTTTTCAAATCGTTACCAAACATGCAAATAGCGCTTTACCGCAGTAGCGGAAAGCAATCATGCTTATTCACCCTAGTATTATTCGGAACATTATTAATATTTCACTTTGAGAAACTTCGAATTTTTCGTAACTCCAACATGCCAGGGATCTCGATTATGAATTCATTTCCGATAACTAGTATCCAACTTTCCTTTCATTTGATAAAAATATAAAGTAGTTAGATACAAAATAATTAAATAAGAAAATTGGTGTTTTGTTCTTCGATTTGATCAAAATAGTTCCTCGATTTGATTCTAGAGGCCTGATGTTTTATCCTAGAATTCACTAATTGGATTCCAACAATTTAAAAATTGTAGGGTAAGAAAGTAGGCCTTGAACCCTTCGCACATCTATACATTAATTCTATATATGAAAGAAATAATGAACAGATGTCTGGATATTGCACAAAAACTACACAGTCGATGGGAAACTTTTTTATCTTCTGGTGATTTTACAGAAGAGTCGGCAGAAGGATAAAAGATTAGAAAAGAGATGGATACTGATAATATGTGAAACGAGAATTTCATTATAAATGACGTGGACTGATCTAATTCCATTTGATAAATTTAGTGGTCAAAATTTATCTAAATACGTATAAATGCATAGATAGTAAATATGTAGACGCTCAAAATATTTTTTTGTGAGTATTGTCAGCATGCCTAAAGATTTCAATTTATTAATTCTGTTGCAAACCGAGATTTCACCTTATCCATTTTTTTCAAAACGTGAGGCTTGAGTAAAGCTGATAGCTACAAAGATTCCAAATCTTTAAAGCAATCTCTCTTTCTCCAGAAATGGAAGATAGATGCCGTCGATGCAATAGCTTTTTTTTTTTTTGGTTGAACAATGCAATAGCTTTAGAGCATACGTATATGCACCCTCTGAAAATTTCCGATTGGTCATAACACAAACTAAATCCTTTAGCTAAGGCAGATAAATTTTTTTTTTTTCATAAACATGCTGATCCATAGAAATACTTCGCCTGGGTTTCTAGTTTCTACCACTAAATAAAAGTAAAAATTAAGACAAAAAGTTGAAATACGTGAACAATGTTTCACTGCTTAGAATGGAACGTCACCCCCTGCCAATCAACTGACACACAACACCCTCATCCTATCCTATCCAACTAGAATACTGTCTCAGCACCTGTTGACTCGACTAATAATACAGGTTACATGCAGAAACAAACAAACGTATCTTAATACGATCGTGGTACTCGGCTCAGGTAGCCAGCTACAAGTTTTGGAATGTTGTTCAGAAGAAAGAAGAAAGATCCGAAAACCCAATTCCAAAGATCTGAAAAGTTTAATACAAACAAAATATATAACATCTCTGCATGAACCCATTTACCCACGTACATCCTCTTTGGTTGTTTGCTTTGTCCAAAAGATCCTGTCAGTAATCACCAATTCAGCCCCAACTTGCGATCAGACTTGACAACTTAAACTTTAGGGTTTGATATTCTTTTTTCTTTTTAAACAAATGAGGATTTATGTTCATCCATTTTTTGGATGGATTTGTTCAATTATGCTTGTTCTAATTTTTTTTATTGAACGACTGTGATTCACAATATATGAATTTATTAAACCAAATGGTCATTAGTGGATATTGTTTGTTTTATGATATACGTATATATAATATTCACCGCTAATAAATGCATTCCATCCTCTAATAAGATGTGCGAAAGTTTGAAGTTTTAGTACAATTCAAAATTCAATTAAATGTGTACATATATATACAAACACACTACAGTTCAAGTGGTTTTATAACTGTAAAAGTTAACATATTTTTTAACCTTACAATTTCTTATACTTGTTTTTTTTTTTTACCAGTTTGTGATCTGAGCGGGTTTAAACTTTGAAATTTTGAAAGTTCGCTCAAGAGTAAACTCACAGTGTGACTAATAAGGCTCCGTACGTTTTCATCTTTCAATATCACTTTTATGTCACGAGTACCTCTTTTACTTTAATGTGACGAGACATCAAGTAAATAATTCCATTACAATCTATAACAGCTACATCTCATATACAAAGTTGTGGTCCAAATTATTAAATGCCTTGCCATGTAGACTACAAAATGGCGTTAAAGGTTTGTTTAATATTACTCAATATGCCAACATGCTTTTAATCCCCAGATTCACGCATATTTAATTTCCTCCTATTTGATAACGCATGGCTATTTGGAATTTAATTTGAATATTTCAGGCTGCTGCAAATGTAAAAATCCATGGATAACTCCATATTGTTCGTCGATTTCAATCTTTTAATTTAGTAAGCCTATCCATCTAGTTTATAATTTTAGCAAAACCTGGGTTGAAGGATGGTAGACCTCCAATGGAGGTTTATAATAGGGTGGTGGACCTCCGGTGTAGGTTTATAATTTTAGTGAGACATTTTAGTCATAATAGTCCTGGAGATTGGCATAACTTGGTCCTTAACAATCAAAATCAATAGAATTGGTCCCTGAGTTTGTCTACCATACATTAATGTGGTCCTTCTGTTAGAAATTCGGTAAGTTTTCGATTAGTGTGTTGATGTCGCATCGTGTGGGTCCCACAAATCTATTCATAGCTCCACATGGATTAACCATAATTTTTTTTATAAGATTTAAAACCGAAAAAATGATAACTTATAAATTAAAAAAAAACAAAAACAAAAGATAGCGTGTGAGAGTGCTGGCGGCTGGGTTTGGGTAGAAAGTGAAGAAGATGAAACAACACCACATGTATACTACAAAGTAGTAGAAGGACTTCAAACCTTGCTTGTGTTCTTTGCAGCTCTAAATTCATTCACCTGGTGTAGCAGTAGTTGCACTACTTCCCCTGGTTGTGGTATTGGCTCATTAAATAAACCTCGTTTCGACACTTCCACAATCTCCATAAACCAACCACAGTCATCTGCAACAACATCGCACTATCTTCTTTCTTTACATAGCGACGGCACATATATGCTGCCAACATTCTCTAAAATCATCCTCTACAATACACCTTATGTCTAGTTACAACAGACTAGCAAACCAGGAGGCCCTAGCAAACTCACACGTAAAGAAGACATGAGCTTGGGACTCCACCTTCCCACCACAAAGTCTACAGCCCCCCTTCCACAGTCATCCTCCTCTGTTGCAGGTTCTCTGTCACAGCAAGGGAATTAGTGTAACACCTCCACATAAAGTGCTTCAATTTATTTGGCATGTCAAGCTTCCATATAGTAGCTCAAGTTTTATCTTGGACCCCAGCTCCAATAGAATCTTCTGCACCCCTATGTCCAAGTTGTCCATTTTGGTCCATCGACTGGGCGAGTTCATATGCACTCTTAACCATAAAACTACCATGGTGAGTATAATTCCAAATTAATCTGTCATCACACCTATATAGTAACTTATTGGCCGCCTAAAATCACCTTAGATTCTTGAGGGTCAAAGGTTCTCTTCACCAAATCTTCTCGCCAACAACCTGCATCATGATCAATAAGTCCAACCACATATGGTGGAATCTCAGAGTATCATGAAAACACTTTGAAAGAAGATGGCACATGAAGCCATGGATCCGCCAAAGTTCGTACTCTAGCTCCATTACCAATCCCCCACCTTAATCCCACTTTCAATACTTGCCTTCCTTGAATTATACATTTCCAACCCCATGACATTCTTCTGCCTTCACTCGCATTCAAAAAGAAATCATTCGGAAAGTATCTATCCCTCAAAATACAAGCTTGTAATGACGATAGATTATTCATTACCCTCCACCCAAATTTTTGCAAGCATAGCCAAGTTGAAATTCACCAAATCCTTAAAACCTAGCCCACCACACGTTTTAGTATATATGTGCCAATTTACTCCATGCCACCCAATACATCCCTTTCTTATGTGACTGCCAGCTATACCAAAACCAAGCTAGCCATCGTCTTTTCCACCTCCTTACAAAGATTGATAGGGTTTTAAAACACGACATCGCATAAATAGGCATAGCTAACGCAATAGATAGGATTAATACTTTCCTTCCTGTCAGCGAAAGAAATTGCTTAACCCACATATTTTTTACAGTTGACTGGGTCTAGACTAAAAACACTTTTTTTTTAAAAGATACGTTAATTGTTGAATAGGGGCTAGGGAGTTTTACTTTTTTGAGTTAGAGAATTATTTTTTTTAGGCATTTATTTGATATATTCTTTTGTAGATTATGTAAGTAAACGCTTATTTGTATATATTTTATAGTTCATATAAGCGACATTAGAGAGCATAGAGGAGTGTAGATCCAACCTATAAACTTCGGTGCAGAAGTAAACACTTGAAATAACACCTGGCTACTTTTTTATTGGAAGTTCATTCTTTTCCATAGTCTGCACAATCTAGGAAAATTTGACATTTTACCCCATGTTATAATTGACAAGTTAAGATAATTGTGGTAGGACAAGGAAAATAAATCGTATACATTCGGAAACCCTACTTTCCTAATTTAATTGCAGTTCCTCTCTCTCTCTCTCTCTCTCTCTCTCTCTCTCTCTCTCTCTCTCTCTCTCCCTCTCTCTGTCTCTGTGTCTGATCTCTCTCTGTTTGTCTTGAGATTTTTCATTTGTGGCTCCAAAACGAGACGAATCATGCCTCACTTCTCCTTTTGGCTTTATAGATTCGCCAACTGGCTTGACGGTTCACTCCACCACTCTCCACTACTATTTATAGGCAAAGCACCCCAGCCATTTCATGCACATATCATCCTTCTTGCTTATTCTCTAGCCAGTTAGCTAGCTACATATATAAGTACTTTTCCTTCTTCCGCTTTTAAAATCTGCATTCATTTACAGAGCCTTTGAAATATTCACTATAATCATTAATCAAAATCAGGCCTAATTAAGGTGACTGATTAATCAATGGCTTCAAGCTCCCTCAGAAAACACAACTCCTGCTCTTCATGGACACCAAAGCAGAACAAGCTGTTTGAGAAGGCACTGGCCTTGTACGACAAGGAGACCCCCGAGCGGTGGCAAAATGTGGCTAAAGCTGTAGGTGGCAATAAAACAGCCGATGAAGTGAAGAAACACTATGATATCCTTCTAGAAGATCTCAGGCAAATCGAGTCCGGCCGGATTCCTATTCCTAACTACAAGTCCTCCTTTGGAAGCAGCTCCAGCAGCATTAATGTTGATGAAGAAGAAAGGTATACATATTATGATCCTCTTATCATACATGCATTATGTAGAAACCAAAACAAATATTCATGTTTACAAGTGAAGTAGCACAGGACTGGCTAGAGTTAAACTATATAATTTGCTACTTTAGATCTTTGGAGATAACTAACTTTACAGTCGTTAATCACACTAGTTTAAAGTCTTTTTTTCCTCGTCGTGCAAAGTTTATAGATTGCATCTTTCAAACACCAGAATACTTGTTGCTGCTCAAAACATCACTGCTGCCCTAGCAAATTTAAACAACTTTTTTTGCTCGGAAAATTTCACAAAAATATTTATTTTTACATTGTAAATTCTTAACCTACTTTAATTCAGTAATGCTTAGTTGGACCATTGACCATATTTAGCTAACCAGTCGTACCTAATATTTATAAGGACTTCTAAATTTGTAAAGGGACTACAGCTTTGTAGCACATGAACACATCACTTGTGATCAGACTAAGTTGTACTACAAATGGTATAAAAATATCTGCCTCACTATCACAGTACCACTACTCATTATTTATAGTTGGTTGTTCGCGGTGCGGGGAAACGGCTCATGCATTTGGGCATTTTAAGAGTATTATTTTAGTAAAGTTCTTATTTCTTCAGAGATTTTAGTTCTGTTGACATCTACTGTACTTTTATAAACCCAAACATTGCTTGCTTGTTTTGCAGGCTTCTAAAGTATCTTAAGCTGCAGTAAACTTTTCATAAAAAAGTTTTACTGCATATATCCGGGAAAGAGGATGTGCTTCTTTAATTTTATGTTCAATTCATATCTCTCTCTCCAGTGTAATTGATGTCATTGTTGCGGCATGCATCCTCGTGATGAAGAAATCTTATTTTCTCGCACTAATATTAAACGCTAAGTAAATCCTTCACCTGCATCCTCATGGTTCATGCACTATAATTTTAGATTCGACTCTCATAAATAGCAAGTTCGATACCAAATTATTGTTGGTTTATTGTGACTTAGCCTAATTTCCAATATCATTGTACCAATTTCTGGGAAAAAGAAAGCAAAAATTTTAGAGAAAAAATTTCCAACATACAAGACAATTAAAAAAAAACATCCATTAAATGTACAATAACATATTTTTTTTAACAAGAAGTCCATACAATTACGGGGTTGATATTGGGACTCAAAAATAAAATAATCTTGTACTCCTCCATTATGAGAAGGATTAAAAAAAAGTGCATAATGAGTTTTTTTAGAGTGCTAATAACAATTCCATATTATTAAATTAAATGTTGCAAACCATCACTTTCTTTGCACATTAAAGGCGCGACTAATGTGTAAAGAAGCGAGAATTTCTTAAGCTACTTGTTGTAAACACGGGGTTGCATCAGCGTTTCCAGGTTACAATTCGACACCATAAAAAAAAACAAGAGGAAGGGGAGAAAGAAAAGAGACCAAAGAGGATTTAGAAAGGTTGTTGTCAACCCCAAGGCCAAAGGCTGGGGAGAGCAGCAAAGCAGAATTTTCTTTGTGTTTCTCTCTAAATGGCTAGGGTTTTCTACTATGTCACACATGCTGTAGTTAGAAATATAACACGTGTGATTGTGTAAATCCTAGAAGATTATGCACACTACAAAACAAACAGTCATTTCCGACCAAACTTTTTCGAGGGCTTTCAAAAACCGTCGGAAAAGGTACTACTTCCGACGAAAAATCAACGTCCGTCGGAACTGAGTCAACAAGCTGCTTACTATTTTCGACACACAAAATGCCCTCGGAAGAAAATTCATTTTTCGTCGGAAATATCATTTTTTTTGGCGGGAACTGTGGCGCCAAACTTATTTTCAACGAACCTCACGGTCGTCAATAGTAGTTACTCTTTTTCCGACAGTAAGTTCATTCTGTCGAAAGTGGTAGGCTATTTCCGAGGGCAAAAAGTGGTTGTCGGTAGTAGTTTTATATTTCCGAGGGCAATTATTCGCTGTCGGAAGTAATTGTGCATTTACGAGGGGAATTAGAGGCTGTTGAAAATGAGTATTTAATTCCAAGAGCAATCTATAGCTCTCGCAAAAGGGTATCTATTTGTGATGGCTTGTAGCCATCGTTGGAATTACTATGTTTAAGGGAGCAATGCAATCTTTTTTCTTTTTGAGGAGCAATGCAGTTTTTTTTTAAGGAGCAATGCAATATTTTTTTTATTCATTAACTCCAAAACATGTATCTCAAAGTAGCAATAAAATTTAAATAATCGCAATCACATGAGCGCAAATTTCACAATCAAATATAATAAAAAGAAGAAGAGAATAACACAATGACAATACATGTGAACTCAGTTAAATCGCATCCTTACTTCAATCAGTTTCATTATCTTCAACCTCATATTGGTTGGCATCCATGCGTCGGCTATGAGTCTCTTCTTCTTGGTACGGCTCACTCTCATCATTAGCCATCTCATATACGTTCCTGGGATTTGTTTCCACCACAAAACTCCAAGTCTTATTTTTAATCCCTTTGACATAAAAAGCTTGGGTTGCTTGGGTTGCTTGGGTTGCTAGACCACATCTTTCTTCTTACCCTGTTCTTAATGAAGGAAAAATGAATTCTTCCAAGCTTTCAGGGTAACCTGTTGTTATCAATGAAGCGAGCAGAAGCAGCTGTAGTTGCCTTCAGGGCAGCTCAAGAGTTGAGACCTGATATTCGTTCATATCAAGGTGGGACTTGTAAAGGAAAATACTCGTGTGCATGACATGCATCTTATGTCCGCATTGACTTATTCATGTTTGATTCAACCATTTTGCAAAAGAGAGAAATATGAAGTAATTGCAGAAGCTTAATGATTGGGAACTCGATTATGATTTCAGGTTTGGTTCATTCATATTTAGCTCTCTCTAAAATCAAAGAGGCTTTATATGCTTCCAGGGAGGCTATGAAGGCGATGCCTCAATCTGCGAAGGCTCTAAAATTAGTAGGGGATGTACATGCGAGTAACCCTGGTGGTAGGGAGAAGGTAAACCCGTAACAGATTATTTCAGCATGAGTTCAGAAGTCAAGTTGACATACTTATGAATTCAACCTAATCTTGAAACAGGCAAAAAAGTTCTATGAGTCAGCCCTTAGGCTGGAACCTGGTTACCTTGGAGCTGCATTAGCTCTAGCTGAGCTCCATGTTAATGAAGGCCGCAATGGGGATGCTGTGTCACTGCTAGAGCGATATCTGAAGGACTGGGCAGATGACTCTCTGCATGTGAAACTTGCTCAAGTATTTGCTGCAACAAATATGCTCCAAGAGGCATTGTCGCATTATCAAGCTACGTTGAGGTTAGGTGTTATTTTGGATATCCAGAATCACTTTCTCACTGTTAGGACTTAAAAACATGCATTCTCATTGATTATTTGTGTAGGGTGTGTTTGTGTACGGTGTGGAAATTTTCTCTTTTCTTGCCTGTTTAATATTTTTTTCGCTTTTGAATATTGTATTTGTTATTTTTATTCTCAAATTGATAAATTCTTATCTTTTCATTATGTTTTTGGACAGGACAATGTTAATAGCTGTTCAGATGCTCACCTCGAAGATGTGTAGTGCAACACCAATTTTATTTTGTTACCATATAACTATTTTTAAATTCAATGTTTGGATGTTTTGTTTATTTTATCTTTTCTATTTATGAATAACTTCATTTTAATGAATTGCAGTAAAATGGTATCATTATTCTTATGTGGCTACCAAATAATTGCGCATGATTAGAAACATATTTCTAATAAATATTACAATTGGAATATATTATTAATATTTTTTTTTATAAAATAATAACCTTTTTCGACTGCGTTTTCCTCTCGGTAATATATATTTTTAACCAATACTTTTTCATCGGAAATATTTTTATTCACTTATTTCCGAGAAAATATTATATATTGCCCACAAAAACGTGTTGTCGGTAATACTAATTACGACGATGCAGCGCCCTCGTAAATACTGTTTCGTTGTTGCAAAAACATTTTCCGACAACATTTTTTGGTCGAAAATATGTCATCGCAAAAGCAAAAAATTTTGATCGAACAATATTTCCTACAAACTCCTAAATATTTGCGACCATAGTTATGGGTCGGAACAAAATTGAGATGGTCGTTTTGAAAATCAAATTCCGACAAACAAATAAGCAATACTGACGGCCCTTACTCATCGGAAATAGTACTATTTCCGACAGTTGGTCGGAAAAAAAGTATTTACGACAACACAATTACCGACGACTAGCGACGACATGATGCTGTCGAAAAAGCTTATTTCCAACGGGAAATGGGTGTTTGCGACCAAATTCGGCCCTTGCTAATAGCATTCTGTTTTGTAGTGGCATAGGAATCCTATAAGACCTTGTAGATCTTTTCTTTTACAACTTGTATTACTTGGAGAGCAAGTTTCTCTCTATCTCTCTTATTAGTATAAATAAAGGCACAAGGCATGAGGAATATGACTACAGAATTCCTCAAGCCTCTCTTTCTCTCTGCCGATCGATTTCCCTCTCATCTATCTCTAAATTTATATTACAACACGTTACCAGCACGCTCTTGATGATGCGCTAAAGAGAGTTTGTCCATCTTATATGAGGGAAGTATTACCATTCAATCATTCTTATTATGATTAACTTTTTATTTTATTGAATTGATGACCTACTTGCTATTAATTCAATTCCTCGTTCTTTCATGTTGAACGTGATACAATGCATTGAAGATGGAAATCCGAAATTGAAGGCAATTCTCCTACAAAACCATTCACACTATTTATCATCGCAATCCAAGTAACATCTAAAACACATGTTTAAGTTTCGATATTTTTTCAGCTTGATTGCATGAAATATTCACTATTGAACATGAACCCTGATTTATATTTCAAATTATGGAATTCTACTTCAATTATTGTTTGCAATTATATTATATTGTTATATTAGTGATATTATAATTGTGGTGAACTAAATATATGTGAATAAAAGAAGAAAAAAGAAAAAAGAAACCCTAGTTGCTCGTGAGCCGCGGCCTAAAGTCGCTGAGCCACGCCACCTAAGTCGAGCCAAGCCGAGCCGTTGTCCAAAACTCGCCAAGACTAAAACGATGCCGTTTGCATCATCCTCTTCCTTCAGATCTGTCATCACAGCTCAGCTCGCCTGCAGTCGAGCTTCGTATCTTGTCACCAATTTCTGGTACGAATCACCATCATCGACTACCTGCAGTCGTCCCTTGACCAAACCATGTCGTCCCCGACGACTAGACCCGAGTTTCCAATTGAATCTTGAAGAAAATTTGTGAGATTCCATTTTGAATCTCACCTAATTTTGGATACCAATCGCGATATCCTGATACCCCGTGATGTTTGCTACTCGTCGCCATCCATCTTGACTGAATTTGAGACCTGGTAAGCGCTGGCCGTCGAGCACCACCACACCTGCACCTGAAGTTGTAATTTTCTAGGGTTCTAATCGAACCCTGGCTCGTCCCCCCCTGCCTGAGACTACCGCTGATGCATGTACGCGTCTGTGTTGACTTCGACCTCAGCATAAAGCAGCCTCGTTGGTCTCCCCAGTGACACCAGCTCACCCAGCAGATTTGGGTTTGTGCTCAGACACGAGCTACAACCCTTTGGGCCGTGTAGCAGATCAGGCTTCCATATTTTTTTTGGGCCTACTATCACTTGGCCCTCACCACGGATCCAATATCAGATGGCCCGTATGAAAAGTATACCCATATCATGGGCTCTACCTTTGCACTTTTTCTTGCTTAGCCCAAATTAATTGGGTCTGGGTTCTGTAACCCACCATTTTCCCTCGCTGGCCCACAACCTAGCAACAACCAGATTGGGTCTGCAGCCCACGTCAGCCCCATATTCACTATTTCTATTTTTTATTGTTATATATATTGTTTTATATATTGCGTTTGAATGCAGGTACCATGAACCTGAAGTTCATGTTTAATCTCAAACTTGAAGTTTCGACAACAAAGTGTCATAAAACCTGAAGTTTCATAAGAGCACTTCCACCGGTAGCCCAATTGCAAGGGCAATTCGTGGGCAATTGCCCTACCAACCCATTTTTCCTCTCCAACGGGCCATTTTGCAAAGGGCAAGAGGTGGGCCCAACCACGCCCAACCTCAAGCTCAAGCAATTTGTGCCCGAGCTGCTGCCTTCGGGCTTGCTGACGTCAGCGTGACGTCAGCAGCCTGTTTTATTTTTTTATAATCAGGCGCGTGCACAGCACGCGCGCGTGGGGGAGCGTGGCCGACAGAAAACTGTCGGTGGGACCCACGCATGTAGGTGATGCCAGCGAGAGGCAACGACTCTGTGATGTGGCGCAATGTTGGCCGTTGGATTTCCAACGGCTAGTTAATCTGGACCGTTGCATTTCCAACGGTAAAAAAAAAAAATCTTACCGTTGGCCACGTGGCACAATCTGGTGCGTTGGATCAAATTTTTTTTTTAATGGACGGCCAAGATTAATCCGACCGTTAAATTTATTTTTTATTTTTTATAAATACCTCCAATCATCTTCTTCATTCCTCACACTACAACTCAAAGTTCACATTTACGAAGTTCAAAGTTAAACATAAAAATACACTTAAACATACGTCAATAAAGTTCAACAAACTTGTCGGAGCAATTATTGAAGGCAATGGCATCCCGAGCCAACATGCAAGTGGGTTTACCGTCGGAGCAATTATTGAAGGCAATGGCATCCGATATGAGAACAAAATATGAAAAATAGTTTCACTCATACCATGAATTGAACCCTCTTATTGTGATTGGACTTGTTTTAGATCCGAGGTTCAAGTTGAGGCATGTCACACAACTCTTTAGAAAAAAACTTTCCGACATTGAGGCACAATTGAAAAAAATATATTGCTTGCCCTTTATGATGAATATGCTCCCAATGTTGAAGGTGGAAAATATATGAAGAAATCGGAAAATTTACAATCACAACCTTGACACATCCCGATCCCGGAAACGCCAGGTGTCGGGAAGTGCTGGCCAACACGTGTTAGGTGACGAAAGCCATTTAGAAAAATTGAAGAATAATTAAGGAAAATTGAATTAAGTAAGGGTCAGAGTGCACGAAGTGTGCGAGCGGAAGAATAGTAATAAAATAATGAGTTGTGAACAGAGTAGAGGATACAAAGTAAATACAAGACTAAAGAACCCCCTACATGGTCATACCACCGCGTCTCGATGTCGAAAGCTCCAAGCCAACTAATCCTGGAGGGGCGCAAAACATAAAACGGTGAGTGGGTCAAAAAGCAAAGTTTGATAAAACCGTTGTTTTCAAAAGTCTACTAACCCCTCACTGAAAACAAGTATAGTTTGAGAAAATACGTCATACCCTCAGGCATGAACCTCAAAATACTATAATAAAAATATACGGGTACTCCCCGATAATGATTTACTGACATGCTCACCCATATGTAAACACACAAGTCCAAGTGGCTAAACCACAAGGAACAGGCTAGGTATAAAAGTAATACGCTGAGTACTACAATGACGCGAGTCTAACGCTAAGCGCTGGTGCACAAAATGCAGTCACACAAGTTCGAGTTGCCTAGTGCAACCTAGAACAGGCTAGTACCTACAATGGATCCAAAGCTGCGTAACGGTACTAGTAGTGACTACTCCAAACGTCAAGGCTAGTCCTGGCTAGGGCTGGGTTCGGTTCCATTCGGTTCGGTTTTTGGCCAAAACCGAAACCAAACCGAAATTACTGTTCGGTTCGGTTCGGTTCGGTTTTTTTTCGGTTCGGTTTGAATTCGGTTCGATTTTTTCCGGTTCGGTTTGGTTTTTTTTTTTTTTTTTTTTTTACGAAAATTCTTTTGTTTTAAAAAAAAAAAATTTTGATCAACCAATGATTATACAAAGCCAACCAAACAAATAGACGAAAGACATACATATTAAATCATCAAGAGTTAATTCTAATAAGTAGGAAAATTAGGAAAAATTAGTTCCAATTATTGATTGGCAACCATGTATTATGGGTCGGAAGGAGAATCAAAATAACAAATTTAAAACATTGGTTTGGATAATCATACCCTAGAAACCCTACAATTGTAATCAATAGAAAAGGACCTAACCATTAAAATCCAACAAATCAATACAAAAAATCTCAATACTTCAGATACTAGAACAAGACCAATTCTCAGATCCCAAATAAAATACAAAAAACCCATCAACCCAAATAAAATTACACTATTCAATCACTACCCAAATAAAAGAGAGGGTAGTCTAGGGTTAATATAGGGAATAAGGCTTTTTAAATGTTTGGGCTAAGTGTGGGCCTATTAAGCTTGTGTTGAAATTGGACTAATATTTGGAATTGGGCTTGAAAAATTAATACCCAATAAAAAAAAATATATATATTAATTTATTTTTATTCGGTTCGGTTCGGTTTTTGAACCACTGAAACCGAAACCGAACCAACCACTTTCGGTTCGGTTCGGTTTTTTGTACTTCGGTTCGGTTTTTTTCGGCCTCGGTTCGGTATTCGGTTCCGTTTTTTTCGGTTTTCGGTTTTTCGAACCCACCCCTAGTCCTGGCCACAAGACTAAGTACTAATACCTGGGGTGTTATACATCTACTAATGAGCAACAATATGAAAACATGTATGACAATATAATACGAATGTTCTACCTCCAACAAACGTATATGATATGAGTTATGCTAACAGTTTGAAGAAAGCATTGAAAAACCATACGTACATATACATTTATCAAAACAAAGACCCACTCACTCACCTGTAGGTAGCCGGGTCGTAGCGCCCCGGTCCTGGGTAGCCCCGGTAATCCTCTGGATAAGTCTCACCTATATGAGATATCACTGTAATAATGATTAAACTCATAAAGGTTACTAATTAATTAAATAATTAAATCTATCCCTTGTTTGCTGAACCAGGAGGTCCAAAACACCTCGAAAAATATCATACGTACTGCCCATAGGTAGTACGCGTCGTCACGAGTCACCTCGCGAAGACGGAATCGAAAAAGGAGTCCCCACGCGGCTCCACGTGCCTTCACGCGCGGCTCAGCTGAGCCGGTCAGCGCCGGTCTGAACCGGTTTGCTGACGTCAGCAAGGCCGGTCTGACCCGATTTGCTGACGTTAGCGCCGGTCATCCCTGCCAAAACTCCGGCCGCCGTCGCCGTCGCCGGAATCTGGGAATTTTGGTCGGAATTTCTGGGAAATTTTCAAAGCTTCATAACTTCTTCATTTCAAGGCCAAATTGCACAATTCAAGTACCAAAATGAAGCTAGGAACAAGGAGAATAATAATTTACCATTTTGGGGGCCAAAAACTGGCCAGAGGTGGCCTGAAAATGAGGAAGAAGCCACGGGTGAAAAATGCTGATCTTGGTTTCGTCGATTCTCTGCCAAACGCTGCCATCCAAGGCTTGAGCAAGGTTCCTGGGGCTTCCAAGAACAAAATGGTGATTTGTTTGAAGTGATTTGGCTAAGGTTTCACCAAGAAATGGCCGAGGTTAGAAATCGAGCCTCGTCGGAAAATTTGGGAAATCTGGGTTTCGAAGTTCACAGGTTTTGCTGGGTCCAGGTCCATGTATTTGGGGTCGACGAGAATGATGATGAGGTCAGTGATCTCACTTGGCCAAAGAATGGCTCAGTGAGGGTGAAGGAAGAGAGCTCGGGGTGCCTTGAGCGAATCGTGAGGTTTGTGTTTGCGTGGTCTGCAGAGACCAAGAGAGGGAGAGCACGGGTCAAAGACAGACAAAATCCCAGATTTTCAGGGATAAGCCCACATGGGCCTATAGACATTTGGGCCCCAGCCCAACAACCCAAAACTGCTCAAAATTAAAATGCGGGAAACGTCGAAAACCAACGCCCGTAAAATATTCGTTCGGAGTCCGAACGACGTCCCGCTCGCGTCTACGTGTTCGTAACGACGAGCAAGAAAAGAAAATAAAAAGGGAAGGGTCGTACGAGTTACGATGTAAAAGTCATGGTCAACCAGGGGCATTTTCGTCATTTCACACTTCCGGGAATAAAATAATTCTAATTTTCGAAACGGGCTGTAACAACCTTCTTCTACCTCATCTAATGTGGCTATGATGGCAGATGATCTAATTTATGAATGGATGCATTTTGTTGAAGATAGTGATGAGAAAGTGGTGGGAGATGAGGTGGATTCTTATTTGTTTGATCCCTTGGTACAAATTACAAAATAGGAGTCCACAAAGAATTTTAACATTCTCCTATGGTGGAAGGTGAATGGTAACAAGTATCCTATCTTGGCCACAATTGCAAAAGATATTCTTGCAATTCAAGTTTCGACCGTGGCATCGGAGAGTGCTTTTAGCACCGGTGGTCGAGTGATATCGGATTTTAGGAGTTCTTTAACTCCTAAATCGGTGGAGGCCATGATATGCATGCAAAATTGGTTGAGGGGCAATAATATTATTACTTTGGAGGATGATGCACCTTCAATTGACCACATTGAGTTCTATGAAAGTATTGAATCGGGTAAGTATTATATTTGAAGTAAAAGAACTTTCTTCGTTTTCTTTTTTCAACTAAACATCAATTATATTTGTTATCTTTTGTATTGTGTAGAGTTGGCCAAACAGGCTTCAAGCATTGCCTCTCTTACTCTTGATCCACAACCACAAGAAGCTTCAAAGCAATCTCAAGGTTCTAATTCACAAGAACCTCCCCTTTTGCGTTTACAAGGTGCAAGGTCTTCACAAGCTCAAAGGCCTCCAAAACCTTCAAAGAATAAGTGTCCAAAAGGAAAAGGAAAGGCAAAGGTTTGAACTATTCTTAGTTTATTTCAGTATTAGAAATTATTAAGGGAATGATGTATCTGTACCTTCTCTTTGACAACCCCACATCTTGCTTTATTAGAATTGTGTTAAAACCTAGACGTTCTTTGGAATATGTGTTCATTGGTATCGTATGGTTCTTATATTGTTTTCTCAGTGTTCACCTAGATAATAAATATGTTGAATAACTGCATGAATTCATGTTTGTCTGAAACTCAAGTTTAATTATTGCATCATGTATCAATTAAAGGAACTTAATTTAGGTTGTGACATATTCAGGTGCTTGGGTGAACGTTGATGGCATCAAGTGGGCAGTGAGAGAAACCACTTTCATCCGCATAGCTTGGGAGTTGGGACTGAGAAAACAAATATGTCTTCAGGCCTTCACTTTATTTGACTGTTTTTTGAAGTTTTCTAACATTATCCGTGACGGTGGAATATGCCATCCTGTAGAATAACATGACTTTGAAAATACAGCAAGCCTTTTTCTTGCTTAGTTGTTCTATTGTGTGCTGATTGACTTTGTGACTTTTAGTTGTTCTATTGTGCCATCCTGTTTTATGCATATGCTTAAAAACAGAAAGCATAAGCATAAGCAATCCTTTTGTCAGTTTGTGTTACAACCCATCCCAAATTTTTGTGTAAAATTACCAAAATACCCCTAGTGGTCAATGTTGACTTTTGTTGACTTTTCGAGATGACTTGTGAAAATTTATTTCTTTCCATATTCATGATGTACTCGTCGATACGAACGCGTGGACGCAAGCGGAACTCAATTCGGAGTTAAAACAAACGTTTTATGAAGCTTTAAAGGGTAGGGGCATTTTAGTAATTTTCACACCTAGCTGCTCTGCAGCCATTCCACTAACCCTGCACGATCTCTCTCCCTCTCTCCCATTCTCTCGGCCAAAACCACCCAAAACTACACAAACCCTAACCTTTGGACGAATCACAAAATCGTCAAACCGTTGCCCAAAATCAATACCATCACGATCGCCTCGTCATTCTAGACGAGGCTGTGATTTTAGAATCTCCAAACTCGAACCCGATCGATCAAACTGACGTCGGAACGGTTTCGATAAACTGTCCGTCAATTTCCTGTGCAAACCAGACCAAGGTAAGCCTCGAGACCATTACCATTGGTTTTATTGGATTGAGTAGGTTCAAATCGATATAAAGAACGTCCAATTTGGTGCAGTTTTGAAAGAGAACGGAATTAGGGTTTCCCAAAACTTTCCGGTCAATTTCAGGCCATCTCTGGCCACTTTTCCGGCCTCAAATTGCTATGAAAATATTCTACTCATCAATACCTTCATTTTGATATATGGCACGTTCAATTTGCCCAAAGAACGAAGAAGTTATGAATTTTTGAAGTTTTGGAATTAATTAGGAAAATTTCCCATAATTCCGGCGAACCAGACGGCGGCGCCGGCGCCGGCTGTAACATCCCGTTCAAAATTTTAAATTATTTTATTCCCGGAAGTGGGAAATGACGTTTTTACCCATTGGTTGACTTTTTTGGTTGACTTTTGCGTCGTAACTCGTACGACGCATCCACTTGTATTTTCTTGACGTGCTCGTCGATACGAACGCGTAGACGCGAGCGGGACGTCGTTCGGATTCCGAACGAATATTTTACGGGCGTTGGTTTTCGACGTTTCCCGTATTTTTATTTTTGGACAGATTGGTGGATGGGCTGGGGCCCAAATGTCTGCAGGCCCATGTGGCCTTATCCCACAAAATCTGGGATTTTGTCCCTGTCTTTGACCCGTCTTCTTCCTCCCTTCTTCTCTGTGCAGACCAAACAAAACAAAGTTTCAAATTTGCTCAAGGCACCCCGTGCCTCTCCTCCCTTCCCTCGAGCCATTTTTCTTGGCCAAATGAATTTGTAGACTTTCTTTATCAGAAACCAAACCCTGCAATTCCAGGAAAAACCCAGAATCCAAAGTTTGTAAACCGTCGGCGAAACCCGACATTTTTCCCGTCGACTTTGCCGGTGATACCGAGCCCAAAACTTGTCAAACTCATCACTATTGAGTTCCTGGATGTCCATTGTACCTTGCTCGAGCCTTGGATGGCAGTGTTTGGCCAAGAATCGAAGAAACCAAGATCGGCCTTTTTGCACCGTGGCTTTCCCTCGAATTTCAGGCCACTTCTGGCCAGTTTTTGGTCCCCAAAATGGTGCAATCTTGTTCTCCTCATATCTAGCTTCATTTTGGTACTTGAATCGTCCAATTTGGACTTAAAACGAAGAAGTTATGAAGCTTTGAAAAATCCCCAGAAATCCGGCCATTTTTCCCAGATTCCGGCGACGGCAACGGCGGCGGCGGCGACCGGAATTCTGACAGGGATGACCGGTGCTGACGTCATCAGACCGGGTTGGACCGGCCTTGCTGACGTCAGCAGACCGGTTCAGACCGGACTTGCTGACGTCAGCATTGACCGAACCGGGTTGACCGGCTGACCGGCTCGCGTTGACCGGCTCGCGCGTGAGCCGCGCGTGGAGCTGAGCTCCCGACCTTCAAGCCGCACGTGAGGGCGCGTGGGAGGTCCAAATTGAATTCTGTTTTCACGGGTCGACTCGTGACGACATGTACTACCTCGGGGTAGTATGCATTTTAATTTTTGAGGTGTTTTAGACCTCCAATTTGCAAAAGCAAGGGATAGGTCTAATTAATTCGTTAATTAGTAACCTTTTTGAGTTAATCATTGTACCGGTGATTTCTCATATAGGTGGGGCCTATCCAGAGGACTACCGGGGCTACCCAGAACGGGGTACTTCGACCCGGCTACCTACAGGTGAGTGAGTGGGTCTTTGTTTGATAAATGTATCTATATACGTATGGTTTTTCAACGCTTTCTTTAACTGTTAGCGTAGTTCATATCATATACGTTTGTTGGAGGTAGAACATTCGTATTATATTGCCATGCATGTTTTCATACTGTTGCTCATCAGTAGATGTATACACCCCAGGTATTAGTACTCAGTCTTGTGGCCAGGACTAGCCTTGACGTTTGGAGTAGTCACTATCAGTACCGCTACGCAGCTTTGGATCCATTGTAGGTACTAGCCTGTTCTAGGTTGCATTAGGCAACTCGAGCTTGTGTGACTGCACTTTGTGCACCAGCGCTTAGCGCTAGACTCGCGTCATTGTAGTACTCAGCGTATTACTTGTATACCTAGCTTGTTCCTTGTGGGATTTAGCCCCTTGGGCATGTGTGTTTACATATGGGTGAGCAAATGTCAGTAAAGTATTAGCGGGGAGTACCCGCATGTTTTCACGACAGTATTTTGAGGTTTATGCCTACGGGTATGACGTATTTTCTCAAATTATACTTGTTTTCAAACGAGGGGTTACTAAACTTTTGAAAACAACGGTTTTATCAAACTTTGCTTTTTGACCCACTCACCGTTTTATGTTTTGCGCCCCTCCAGGTTAGTTGGCTGGGAGCTTGCGACGTCGATGACGCGGTGGTATGACAATGTAGGGATTTGCTACGTTTGTAGTAAATTTGTATCCTTCACTCTACTCGTTGTGTATTCTAACAATTCTTCCGCACTCTGTTCTTACTATTCAATATTCTACTATTCATTCTTAAATTCCTATTTGGCTTTCATCACGCTAACGCGTGTCGGCCAGCACTTCCCGACACCTGGCTTGTTCGAGATCGGGATGTGTCACCGGCTCCGGCGACCGGCGAGGGGAAGAAGACATAGGAATATTCCGTCAACGGTAACGAAATATTCCTGACGGCGTCAGAATATTCCGTCAGAAAGGTATATTCCGTTAAAACTAACGGCGCTAACGTCGGCAGGAGCGTGGCTGACGTCAGCCGCTCGTGGGATGACTTCAGCAAGCGCGTGCAGCGCGTGGCGACATGCGCCGGCGCGTGGCGACACGTGCCGGCGCTTGGCGGCGCGTCCGACCGTTTCCTAGCGCGTGGCGGCGCGTGCGACGGCGCACGGCGGCGCCGGTGGCGGTAGGGTTTTCGGGCCCTGGAAATCGTTTTTCGAGCCCGTTTTCGCCAAAATAGTATCATTTTTGGAATATTTTTCTATAGGGCCTATATTAATTTATATTAGGGAGGTTCTAATTTTTCCCCTAATATTAAATAGATAATTCTTCGGCGCAACACTTCGAGGAGGGCAACGCCGAGGGGGATTTCACTCCCGATCACCAGTGAGTGGACTTTTGTTTTCATACTTGGTTTATATGCTTGAAAGTATTTATGAAATGGTTTTCTTACATGAGTTTAAATGTTTTTGAGGCATGCTTATATATATATATATATATGGATATATATATTTTATGAAATGATTTTGAGAGATGAATATCATTGGATATATTGATATTTAATTGTATGGCTTCTAAGCATGATTATGTTCGATTATACAACGTTTAAATATTTGGGAAATTATGAAGTATATGATATTCTTCACTTCTACACATGATATATGTGTGTATGTTTTCAAACACACTTGGTATGCTTTCACTACGTTGGAGTACCGTCTCACGGCCGTAGGACAAGTCTCACATGTTTGGGTCACACGCATTGTACTCCAGGGGTATTGTCCGGTAAATACCTTAGTGCAAGCTTGTCTTACGTTTATGTTTATTTTTGGGGAAAAGGTCCCATTACGTAAGGACTCGGGTGTGACGCGCTTATGCGCAAGTGCTTACATGTGTGTGGTACTAGGAATACAAATTGATTGATAACGTAAAGTGCTTGTACGGGGATTAAGAAGCTATTCCTCAACACGTACATGGGTGATTGCTCATATACCCTGTGTTGGATTTCTTATCTATACTATTGATATATATATGGCGAAACGATTTATGGGAATATGAATTGTTATTTACGGAATTATGTTGATATATATATTTCCGGTTATACTTATAAAGTATGGGTTGACATCTATTATGGTATTATTTACGGATTTCGCGTTGAGATTTACTTTCAGCTATATACTTATATTATAGTATGATTTTGATACACACTACGGTAGTATGATTTTGCAAATATACTGGATTTCAAACAAGGGGTTACTATGTTGAAAAGAGAAAGGTATTTCGAAAACTTTTATTTTCGTCCACTCACACCTTTGTTTTTGCGCCCCCTTTAGGACCTAGTGATAGAGCATCTGGTGAAGTCGAGGCATCCGAGTGGCAGCTTTGATTCTATTTCCCGACCATGTAGGGATTTATCTTTTCTGTTATTCAGTTTCTTTAATAATATCCATCCCTGTTATGGATAGAAATTCTAGGAATTTGATTCATTATTTGTTTCCGCTGTTTCAAATTAGTACGCTCTAAACCTTGTGCATGTTGACATTAATTTCCGCAACTTTATGGTAATTTAATTTACTTAAACTAAGTGTTGTCATGCATTTAATGGCTTCGTCACTTACGAGTGTCAGCCAGCACCCTCGAACTTGGTATCCACGTGGGTATCGAGGGTGGGGTGTGTCAGTTTATGTGCTGACTGACTTTGAAAATACAGATTTCTATTGTGAGATAGTTGATTAGTTGTTGAAGTATGAATGAATTTGGATTGTTCTGTTTCCGATGCCATTTCTTTTACTTTTAGTCTTAGAGTGTGTTGGAACATCCAGATTCCAAACAAGTCTGTTTGTACATCTTCTACAGTTCTATTCCAAACAAGTCATGCAGTGTTTTCTTCAGTTTTCTCAAAACCGAAACCGAAACCGTTTGAAACCGCACCAAACCGAACCAAACGGTTTGGTTTCATTTCGGTTTTGGCTTCAAAACCGCACCGCAAAAAGTTTCGGTTTCCGTTGCGGTTTCACTCGAAACCGCACCGCGCCCATCTCTACATAACAGACTTACAACAATAATTAATTAAACACACCAAAAACATTAAAGAAAAAAAAAATGAAAACCACACTTACAAATCTGCTCTGATATTTTCAATAGATAATGACACGTGTCACTACATGATTGGTTGAAAATCTCATCAAAAATCTGTTCAATTATTTTTTAAAAGATAATGACACGTGTCGTGACGAGAGTGGTTGAAAATGTTATCGAAAATATCTGGGGATAATCACAAGCCCCGGATAAGGCAAAAAAAACAACTAATTAAAAAAAAATATTTTTCCTTGCCCTTGCCCTTGCTCAACAGGTGGAGTTGCACAAAGGCAAGTACTGTTTTCGAAGGGCAATCACTTGCCCTTGCCTTGCCGTTGCCCTTGCCCTCCATAAATGGGTGGAAGTGCTCTAAAACAATATGAAAACCTGAAGTTTTCATGCTTTAATTAAACCAAACATGTCTATAAAGCCTAAATGTTCTAACTTGTTGCTTATGGATGTTTTTCCCGTATCACTATCCACGATCTTGCTCCCTCCAATCAACGAATTGTCGAACCGTAACAAGTTTGATTTCACTGCTTTGGAAGTTTTAGGCAAAAACTACTTTGGGTACAAGACGTGAAGATCCACTTGATTGCAAAGAGCTTAAGAGCTACCATAAAAGCTGCAATTCCGGGTGGTGAACTGCACCCGGAATACCTCGCTAAGGAGGACCCCCACACTCTTTGGTTTGCTCTAGTCGACCGCTTTAATCACTCGAAGTATATTTTCTTGACTAAAACAAGATACGACTGGTAGCATTTTTGCTTCCAAGGCTTTAAGTCTATGAATGATATATTTCTGAAGTTTGTCGAACCCGATCACTCCTCAATTACTTTAAGTGGCAATTGACTGAACATGATCTCTAGAGAACCTACTCAACTTTTTATGCCTCAAATATTGTCCAGCATAACAATATAGGGCTAAGAACTTTACTCAGTTCTCATATTTGATTCTTGTCTTATTGATTGTACAAAGAACAATCAACTATTGATGATAAATCAGCTCACCCCACTTACTCAAACGCCATTCCATTGCTCAAAGCCAATGCGAATGCATTTCGAGGCCCTAATTGCCATGTTAGGAGTGAGAGACGCGGAAGGGGCTTCAACCCCATGCGCCCCATGGAAGACAAAACAGAGGCTCATCTTAGAGATCCTGTAGACCTTGAGATGTGCTTCCTCGATGGTACAACTAACCAATGGTCCCACTTTTATCTTGCACCACTTACAATTATTGCGAAATATCATTCATGTCGTAAAAGCATCAAAAGTCAAACTTTGCTCACAAAGGTGATCCTGAAGACACCAAATTGAACATTTCTAACTTCCAAGATGCCTCAGCACCTAAGAAAGTTTAGAATTATTAGACATGGGCCCATGTTAGCTGAAATTTCCCCTAATGGCCAAAATTTTTACCCCCTTCGGTTTAATTTTTGAACAATTATCTATGTTTTCGGATTAATTGTTGGTGTTTGTTTTAGTCTATTGGATATTTTAGACATATTTTCGAATATGAGTGAATTGAATCAAATAAATACATGTGACCCAAATTCAATTAATTCATAATTAGGTATGTTTTGTGGGGAAGTTAGCTGTCTGGTTCCATGTGTTAAGTTCATACCTAATTAACCCTTTGACAACCATTTCAAACCTATCTAACCTTATTGTGGGGCATGACACTGCCTATATAATATTGTCCATTCGTATTAAATTTACCATTAGGGAAGCCTTATACTCATCATGTTCTGGAAGAAAGTTGTTTGACTTATAAGCATATTCAAGAAAACCACTGTAGAAAAATAGAGTGTAATATCTTTGCATCACCTCCAAAATATAAAGCCCGAAGGGTATGTTTTGGGGCCAATGGACTACCTTCGAAATGGGACGTGCCACATGTGGTCGGCCAAGAGCTGGGTGTTTTTCAAGCACTTTATTTGCTTTGGCACTATCGTTTAGGACATTCTGGTCGAAACATGAAGCTTCGTACTACACGAGCATCCCATTTCCCGAAGTAAGGACCTTGTGCCTACAAGCACACTTTGCCAAGCTTGCTCGTTAGGGAAATTGACCATCCCCTGCAAAGATATATAAAAGACCCTCATTTTTTTCTACAACAAATTCAAAGGAATATTTGTAGACTAATCCATCAAAAATGCAGACCATTTAAATACTTTATGGTTTTGGTTGATGTATCTACACATTGATCACATGTTTGTCCACACACAACGCTGCTTTGCTAGACTCTTAGCATACATTTTTTAGGGCTCACCACCCGAACTATCCATAGAGTCCAGAAGACTGGATAATGCCATAGAGTTTACATCGAAGGTTTTCGATGATTATTGCATATCTCTTGGGTATTAGAGTGGAATATTTGATTTCCCATGTTCACACCTAAATGATCTCGCAGAATGCGTTCATTAAACGCCTTTAAACGAATGCATGGACCTTGGTGTTTCACACCAAGCTTCTAATTTTTTGCGTAGGGCTATGTAATCTTACATGCAGCTGCACTAGTCCGCTTGAGGCTCATTGCCACCCAACCCTTTTTTCGACGTTACAATTGGTTATTGAGTACAAACTTGATGTTTCGTACTTACCAGTTTTCGGTGTGTACTTTATGTGCCAAATTGTGTCGCCGCAATGTACCAATATGGGTCCTCACATATGGATATGAATCTCCTTCAAACTGTGTCTAAGTGATTATTTGATCAGTCAGGGATATATGAATAACTTTTGTCATTGCGTGTTAAAGTAATATTCTGAATTTGCTTGAATTGCAGTCTATGTCAATGGCATCAATCTCAATTGAATTCTTGAAGAGCTTGAGAAAGTGCCTCGCACCTGAAGACTGAATCTGAGATGAAACATCTTGGAAAAAATCGTTTTTATCTCGACTTGAAGTTCAAGCATAGTTCTGATGATATTCTGGTCCACCAGTCGAACTACACCAGAAGGTATTGCCTTCGAGTACACTTATGATCATCCGTACACTAGATGCAAATGAGACCCCTAAAAAGGTTATTGAGCCCGAAGTTCCATATCTGAGTGCAATTGGCATTTATTGTACTTAGTTCAATGCACTAGATCAGACATCTCCTTTGTTGTTATCATTTTGGAAAGATACAGCATTGCGCATACACACCACCATTGTATTGGTGATAAAGACGTTTTTCGTTAATACGGATTTGGGCGTATTTTATCTCTATGCATCTCAGAATAGATCACACCCCCTAGTCTTCGGAATGATACTTGCCTTGTTAGTTTGCTGACTTCGGTTACTTGTCTAATTCGCACAAGGCATGTTCTCAAATGATTTATGTCTTTACCATTAGAAACACCACAATATCTTGGAGGTCCACTAAACTAGACCTTAGTTGCGACATCTTCGAGTCATGCCGAACCCACTGCCTTGCACGAAACCACACCTGCACACGAAAGCTGTTATTGGGCACATTCGAAACACTTGCGAATTTTCATCCATCGTTGATTCCCAACTACGATCCATAAAGACAACGCCGCATGTATCGACCAAACCAAGTAAGGATACATCAACAAAGTAAACACCAAACTTATTGCGTCTACCTCACATCAGCAAAGCACCAGAAGATTGAAATCGAGCAGAAGATTGAAATCGAGCATATCCGATCCCAAGACAACCTTGTCGACCTCTTCACGAAGTCAATCTTTCAGAATCTTGTCCGACGAATTGATATACATAACTATCTCATTTGCAATATCCTGAAGCTTATCCGAGGAATCAAACTCAGAGGTAGTATCCAAAAGTATACTCACTTGATCTTAATGTACTATTTTTACCTGCGAACATGATCATTTTGTCCTATTGGGTTTTTGTTGCCTGACCAGGTTTTGATGAGGCACCCATTTCGGGTTGGTCATACCCTTGTGTGCGTTTTCTACTACTTACATCCTGAAGATGTTAAATTTTGACATGTTTCATTTACTCACTTTTCTCCTTAGATTATGGGTTTTGTCCCACTTTGGGTTTTACCATAACCAGGTTTTGTTAGACTTACTTTACTACATGCAATCCCTATATGAGACTCGTGCTTGCTACTTGTGCCAACTAGACGAGACGACTTCATCAACTGCTTCTACATTTGCCTGAAGATTTGATGTGCCGACTACTTGAGTATTTACACACTCAAGAGGGAATGTTGTAGTTAGAAATATAACATATATATGATTGTGTAAATCCTAGTAGACTATGTATATAGGAATCCTCTGAGATCTTGTAGAACTTTCCTTGTACAACTTGTATTACTTGAAGAGTAAGTTTCTCTCTCCCTTATTAATATAAATAAACGCACAAGACATGAGGAATATGGCTACAAAACTCCTCAAGTCTCTCTCTCTCTGCTGATTTCCCTCTCATCTCTCTCTAAATTTATACTACAACAACACCATTTTTGTACCAATTATTAGCCACCCCATTAATAGCTAAATTTATTAACTAAATACTATCCTATGATCATAGTTCAAGTTAATTAACAACTTTAAAAGATTTTTCCGGCTATTGTAAAACCAATGATTTGATCCATTTATTGTTTTGTATTAAATTTGACATAAACAAATTTGAAGAAATAATTGTAAAACTTTTATTGGGCTTACATCTATTTTCTGTTTGAAGAAATCAGTCAAGCTTTTATTTTCTGTTTTGCTTTCTCTCTGTGTAAATCCTTTTTCAACTTCTACTTTCTCTCACTAGAATATCGTAGATTCATCTCTGTCAATATGGTATCGAGAGCTAGTAATTCCTCTGTGAGTTACTGTTCTTGATCTTGATCTCTTTTTTTTCCAGCTTGTAATTTTGGCAGAGATCTGGGTATTTTCATCGTGCTTCTAGCGCTCTGTTTGGCGGTCTCTTCAATTTTTTCAACAATAACGGTAGTATGGATATATGCAAATTCGGTGGAGTCGATTGATGAATCAGGTTCTATATGTTTGAAGTTCCGCAATCTATCATCTTGACTTGAAGAAATTTCTCTATAAATTTAATTAATTCTTCATATTTTTGAGTTGTTGTTTTGACAAATTGGGTGAAATTAGTTAGATTTGATGTAATCTTGAAGGCCAATGCCATTAATTTAGCTTAGAAGAAATAATAGAAACCTTGTTTGTGGAGGCCAATTGCCAGAAGAAGAAAGGAATTTTAAGGCTGAAGCCTACTACATTGGAATTCTTGCATTTGTTTTCTTCGAATTTTTGGCATTTTTAGTAGAGTTGTGCAGTTTTCTTGAAAACTTTTCTGCAAATTTAATCTGGGTTTCGGCTAATTGTCTGTAAAGATTGAATCTTTGATGTCAATGATGGCTTCTTCTTCAATAAAAATTGAGGGGTTGCTTGGTATGATTACAACCAAACTGAAAGAGTATAACTATACAAAATGGGCATTTCAATTTAGATCTAATCTGAAGGGAACTCGTTGACCATTTTGATGGTACTGCTCCATGTCCTCCAAATTTTGTGATTGATACTGAAAAGTGAGTGACTAATGAAATAACTTCATCTTTTCAAGAATCGAAAACCATGTATATGGCATTGTTAAGTTTGTTCATTGTCACTTTATCTGATGATGCAATTGAGTATGTGCTTGGATGTAAGATAGCAAGTGAAGCTTGGTCTAAATTGGAAGACAGATATGCTTCTGTTTCTATGTCTCAAGTGAATCTTTTGAAGACAGAACTGCATACTATTAAGAAAGGGAGAGATTCAGTTGATAGATATTTGCTTAGGCTCAAGACTATAAAGGATCAATTGATAGTAGCAGCTGAATATGTTTCTGAAAATGATGTGTTTACTACTGCTTCGGCTAGGTTACCTATAATTAGGACTGTAATTTTAGCCAGGGAAACTGCTATTTCCATGAAAGAATTTTGGGCTCAGTTGTTTAGTGCTGAGAGTGAAGCAGATATGGTGATGAATTATTTGTCTCATGATATGTCAACAATGTTCAAGAACCTCCTGGTTTTATGTATGTGCATGGTTCATCATCTAATTCTTAGTTTGGTAATGATGGTTCTTCAATAACTGGAGGAACAATTAGTTTAGGATCTTATAATGCACATTCTACTTCACAATCCTTTTATCCTGCTTCTCAGGTGCAATCTTAGTCATTTTCAGCTTCCCAGTTTCAGGTTCCTCAGTCTTATTGCCCTGTACCATCTAGTTCTGGTAATGTCTTTGTGAGTACTGTCAACTCAAACCACAGTAATGGATCAAGACCAATGCTTTCCATGCCTCTTCAGTCCTTTACTCATGTGCCTTCTACGCTTCTTCAACCATTTAATCATGTACCTCATATTCCTCCTCAACCCTTTAATCAACCAAGGAAATGGGACCAAACTAAACTCAAAAATAGGGGAAATCCATTGAACTTTACCTTTGGCCTCCTTGGTCTTCTTCCTTGCACTCCAAAGCTTGTACTTGTTACAATCCTTCTTCATGTGTCTCAATTTCTTACAGGAGAAGCCACTTAATCCAATAGGTTTGTTAACATTAAATCCTTTTGGTTTGTTCTTTGCAGCCACCTACTTCTCCTTAGGGTTTGAACTACTAGCATTGGTTTGGACTAAATTCACTTGTTTGGTCATCTTCTCATCCCTAAGATTTTGTTCCTCATGAACAACTATGGCAATTAACTCATTGAGAGTCCAAGAATCCTTTGAAGCATTGTAAGAGCTCCTCGTATGTGAGCCTCGTATGTGAGTATTGTTGAGGAAACGAATTTTGTGTAGCATGCACTAAGAAAGAGTCACTAATAGGGACACTGAGATCATTGAGCTTAGCACCTACTTCAGCTAGACTAAGAATGTGTTCTCGAACACATTCTTGACCATTGTACTTCAAGGTCATCAAGGTATTCATCAGTTGGCGGGTTTCTATCTTCTCGAACTCAGTGAACTTTGCCTCAATTGAAGACGGGTATGTTTTGGCAGAGTTGAAATTTAGAATTCCTCCTTTAATCGAATCAGACATCGACTTCTTCATGGTGATCAAGGCCATCTTATTAGCCTTAATGCACTTGTTATGCTTGGTCTTCAAGTCAGCAAAAACATCTCCTTCAGGTTGAATTGGTTCATCTTCAGTCAATGCAATGTCGAAATCGCAATAGCCTAGAGCATACTCTAAATCTTATTTCCACTTTTTGAAATTGCTTCCAGCTAGGATTTAGATTGTGTTCATGGAAGTGTTGAGAACTTGAGTTGCTAGAATTTAAACAAAAAACAGTTTAATGTCCCAAGTTTTATATTAACTTCATAAACACATACATAGACTCATACCTTTAAAGCAAGAGAGTTTACAACATGTTTGTAGTACTAGAACATAATAAATATGAACTTATTGTATAAAAGTTAGTCCACACCTTTGTGGCAAGAAGAGACTTTTACAAATTCATATAATCTCATTTTATACTATGCCATTGTCTATTAATTGAACCATGTATGGAGATCAAAACTGAAGCTTTGTTTGCTAGATCTATCATGCATGTTATAACGTGACAATGCAACTGATCAATTAACTTTGAATTTCTATAAATCTTTTATACCAAGAAAAACATTGATCAGATCTTTAAGTTTGTTTCAATGATTTTAACTTGATATCGAAACACTTTTAATTTTACTTAATTGGTTTTTGAATTAGTTTGTAAAACTGCTCAGGTGTTTTAGGTTTTGTTATGCAAGATTAGGGTTTTAGAACTTGTAAGGTTTTGAGTAAAAACCGAGAATGCCCTATGGCCAGATCAAACTAACCTAAAATAATTTCAATATTCAATCACGTATACCAGATTAAAACTAATTTGCAGCAAGCATATATATAAAATTTATTAGTCGACAATACATATGCATGTAAGTAACTCTATTGCAAACCATAATTCATATAAAAATGATCGAGTAATATGAAAATCTAGAAAGCATATATGAATGTAAACTTAATTGAAATTGCAATCGCAAAGCAAAATGTAATCTGATCGAATTGTTATAGCAAGGTATATAATGTTATAGCAAACAAACTAATTCTATAACTAAAAATTGATGGCAATCAAAACATGATATAGCAAAAGGGTTCAAAAATCACGATCATGTGCATATATATGTAGTCAAATCTTAACCTCAAATTGCCGAAGAAAATTGACACATGCAGTTCAACTTGAAATCGTAGACATACATATATAATGTTTTCCAAAACACACTGAGCACACTGAGCACTCTTAAACTTAGCAAAAGAAATATTACAATGTTTTCGGATGCTTCAACAATAAGAAGAGGTCGAGGAGGGTTGGAGAGGTAGAAGATTCAACAAAAGCAGCCTACGCATGATGGGCGGCATCTTCACCTTTATGGACAGCTAGCAAACTTCAACGGACCACAAACGGTCAACACAAAAAACAAACAGAAAAAAGGCTACAGTAAAAGCAGCCGACGCAAAACAACAAAAGCAAAAGAAAATGGCTACAAGAAAAGTAGCCGAAAATACAACCTTTAATTACAAGGGCCTTATTAGACGTGATTTCTCACTTTTTAATTGGGGGAAAGATACCCAAACAGTCATCACCATTATTGAGGTAGTCATCATCCAAGGCTTGTGAGGAGGAGGACGCAATGATCATGTCAGTATCTTTATCTTTAGAGAAGAGCTCTAAAACTTTTCTTTTAGTTCTTCTTCAGACGACGAACCGGTTGATCTTACCAAGGTTTGAATGAGGGTTTCTTTGGAAGAGGGAACCGGAGCAGGAGCAGAAGCAGGAATAGGATGAGGATTGCATTCTAGAACAATTTCCCTGCAAAAGAACTTTTCTGGTTCCAAATGAGTATAAATAAATTTATCCCACCATCTTATATGAACATTTTTGACCAGATGGGGAATAAATGTTAAGCAAGCTTCCTCATTGTTGTCAAAATCGTATGACCATTTCAGGATCTAGGGGAGTTCGAATAGAATCACGAACCGCATAAAAATAAATCCTTTATCAGGATAATAGGCATTATGCTTATAAAATATTTCTTCAAAAGAATTCATCACCTTCTTGGGAAGGTATTCTTCAATTGGTCCTCAAAAGATGAACCAATTTTTGAACCAATTTGGAAGTTCTTTCATAACTGTTAGTTTAAACTGGATAAACCAGGTGTGAGAAAATTTTATATTCTGAAAACAAAGCACACCTTTCCATGCTTCCATATAATCCTAGAAGTTATATCGCCATTCATCAATAGAGATCACTTTCAAAATTATCAATTTTGAGAAAGCAATCATATGCTTATTATCGCTCCTGTATATGTGGACGATGTCTATCGAGTTAGTTTCAACTAGGAGACATTTATACCAAAAACGAGATTTTGAACTTGGCCTGAGATGATCTTTCAGATACCTATCATCGACACGTCTAGGCTCCATCAGACGGTCACTTGGCTCAATAACTTGGACAGGAATCTCCTGTGTCCATTGGAAGGGATTTTTAGCAATCGCCTTCTGCTTCCCTATATCATAGGGCTGTGCTTTAGAGAGGGGATTGGGAGATTTACGAGCAGAATTATTACCACCTGAGGAAGATAATGGTTCGTTGATTTTTATACCTCCAATGAATGGAACCATTGTCTGCTTATTTCTCCCCCTGCAAAAATTCGCCAGTTAGAAAATCTGGGAGTGAATTAGATTCTCCTTTAATAAACTCAATATTGAAATCGAAAGAGGATAAAATTCCTTGCCATCTAGCAAAAATCTGTTTAAAAGCAAGGTTTTTAACATCTTTTGGCAAAATATCTTTTGTAGATTTACAATCTACTCGAATAAAAAACTTTTGGTTAAGAAGGTCGCTCTCGAATTTCGTAACTGCATGAACGATCGAGAGTAACTCCTTTTTAACTGTTGAGTAGTTTTTCTAGGCTGGTTTCCAGACCCCTGAAGTAAATCTAACCAATATTTCCTTGTTATCAGGCATTCTTTGTTTCAGAATTCCCCCAAACTCTTCGTCAGAAGCATCAATCTCCACTATATTGAAGACTTTTGGGTTTGCAAGCGCCAGGCATGGAAGTTCTTTAACCTTTCGCTTGAGAATCTTTACAGCTTTTGTGTGGCTAGGCGTCCATGGGGACGGGTTCTTTTTAAGTTTTTGGTAGAGCAATCTACTATCTCGACCAAGGTCTTGATAGAAATCACCTACATAATTTAGACTTCCTAAAAACCTCTGTAATTGCTTTTTCTCCAGAATTTCATCTTGAAATTTCTTTGCAAAAATAATAGCACAGTCAATCAGCACAAGTAATCCTCTGTTAATGTTATGGCCTAAAAAACGCACATTGGTTTCAAAGAGTTTCATCTTCTTCGCAGAGACCACCAAACCTACTCTTTTAACTACTTTCAAGAATATATTTAGATTCTTAAAGTGTTGATCCAAAGAATAAGAAAACACCAAAACATCATCAATGTAAACAATTGTGAAAGTAGAGGAAGGATTGAAAATTTCATTCATAATGTTTTGAAATTCAGAGCGTGCATTTTTCAATCCAAACGGCATGACATTCCATTAGTACTGTCCGAATGGCACATTAAAAGAAGTTTTGTATCTATCAGATTGATGAATTTGTATATACCAATAACTGGATTTCATATCAAATTTTGAGAAAATCACATTATTACAAACCCTATCAAGCAAGTTCTTTTTGTTAGGAATAGGATACCTAACCCAACGAAGAGCTTTATTCAAAGGTTTATAGTTGATAACTAACCTGGGAACACCTCGTTCCAGCTCTGCTGCATTTCCAACTTAAAAAGCTGAGCAACTCCATGGAGACATGCTATTTTTGATCAGCTTCTTTTCCAGTAACTCGGCAATTTCCTTCTTACAGATTTTCATCAACCTGTTGTTCATCTAAATTGGACGCGCCTTGGTAGGAATCTTCCTTTCGTCAAAATCTGGCTCGTAGAGGAGCTTGATAATATGCTGATTCCTGTCCCAAAATGCGCTAGGTATTTCTGGGCAGACCTGTCTCTCAAAATCTTCTTTCACATGAGCAATCTTATTCATAACATCTTTATTGGTTAATTGCTCTTCCATTCTTTTGAAATCAAGTTCATCTTTCAGAGAACAGAAAAAATTTTCTTTATTAGAAAGTTTTCTTTGAACGATATTAATATATTGTTCACGGGGTTTATGGGAAAACTTGAACAATACATTAATGCCATCCACCTTAGTTTCTATTCCTTTATCAGAAACTGAGAACAGGTATAACATGTTAATGAAAGGAGTACCCAAGATAATAGCATGGCTTAAACCTTTCACCATCACAAAAGGAGTTTCAAAACATACCTCGTTCTGGATGACCGCCGTGTCAGACACTATATGATATACTTATTGGCTGATCAGCAGCACTCCTCAAATTCTGTTTTGTCTTAGAGAAGTATTTTGTGGGTATCACCCCTTCTCTAATACAATTCAAATCTGCCCTTGTATCTATCAATGTTTCCATTGAAAACTTGTACGTTTTGTTAATAACAAAAATAATAACAGCAAACCATTCCTGATTTACTACTTTATCCATGCTATTAACATACTTAAGGGCTGCAATTTTAGACTACTTTTCTAGCAAGGGTTCTTCTTTATTATTTTTACCATTAAATTCGGTAAACATAATATCAAAATGAGATTCAGAATCAACCTCACTTGGTTAAGAATCAACCTCACTTGGTTCAACACTAGAGTCCTACTGGTCTTCTAACTTTTGGACTCTCTCCTTTAAATTTTTCAGCTCGTCCTTAGTGACTTTAATCTCTGCATCCAGATCAGCAAAAGTCGGTTCCTTTTTGGCCTTATTATGTATCTTGTCGAAAACAGTTTTTAAACTATATGTGGGAATTGACTTCTTCGCCACAACATTGTTAACCTGTTTTTCTTTAGCCAAAGAAATATATTTTTCTAACTACTCCCTTTTTTTCTGCAGGGTCATCAATCCTATCTATTAGATCAAGAATCAAAGTTTCTTCATTAGTTAAAACACAAATATGCAAGTCATTGCACTTACACTCATCATTTGTGTCTTCACTACTACTATCAGTAGTAGACTCAAATAATTGCTCATCGTCAATGGCAGCAATCTCGTTATCAGAAATCTCAGAATATGAGGATTCGAGTAACAAGCTTCGCAATTGTTCCTTCAGGGTTTTGTCTACAGAAAGATTGTTAATTTTTTATTTCATCCTGCATTCGTTAGCTTTGTGGCCTATTTTGCCACACTTAAAGCAAACAAGTTTGGATTTATTTCCAGAGAAATCCTTATTCTTGGTTTTGAGCTGGATGGTTCATCCCTGTTTCTTTTCTAAAATTTGTGAAACTTTTTCTTTTTTTTGATTTTCTCCCCCGGAGGTCTTTGTACTGGTTGGTAGCCAAATTGTTCACAAAAGTCTCTAAGTTCTTTTCTTCCCTCAGCTCTTTGTTTCTTCAGCTGACTTCGAAGTTTTAGGTCGTTACACAGCGCTAAGCCTTCAGCGCATATTTCGGCTGTGAACTCTCCATAGGTATAGTTTTCATACCTGAGATGCCCTTCCCCCTTGTTTTTTATTCTGGTTCGAACCTTTTCTGCAAACAAAGAAGGTAAACCTGAGATATACTTTTCTTTCCAAAAACTTTTGTGACAATCAGAACGAGTAAAAACATGAGAATAAAAAACATCCTTATACCATTTAAAATGAGATAATGAAGGACATTTTAAATTAATTGACAACTCCCTTGTTTTATCATCGTGTATGGATGTCGTTCCAAGGAAATGTAGAATTATAGTATATATCAAAGTGTTGACCACATCTTCGGTCCCATCTTCTGTCACCGAATCCATTATCTGACTTCGAGCTTGTTGAAGCATAAAAAAAAAAAAAATTCAAGGTGTCAAAGCCCAACAATAGAAGGGGTTAAGACCCAACATGGTTCAATATACAAGAACGAAAGAACAAAAGCCCATATTTAAATTCATATTGGCCCCTTGACTCAGTCAAGAGAAAAGTATTTATCTCTTAATATTTCAATTAAAACAAAAGAAGAGATAAATATGGCATATCCAAACAGATAGCCAATTTGAAAGTGATGTGGAAGTGTGGAATATAAGTTTAATATCCAAAACAACCACTTGATCTAAAAAAAAAGTGTTAAACCCCAGTGGAAACTCTTGTGATAAATATGAAAAATAAAAGTGTAAAAGAAACAAGAAGATAAGCACGGGACTGTTTCAACAGACTTGAAGATTAACTCACTTTAAATTTCAAAATTTGAAGTCCTCCATCCAATCTGCAAGGGTTGGCCTCCTTGTCTATAAATAAAGGATCAAAGTGCGAAGCAGAGAAGACACAGAGCAAAAGGCAGAGAAGACACAGAGCAGCAGGCAAAGAAGACACAGAGCAGCAGGACGGAGAAGGTCGCAGAAAGGAGTAACGGAAGGAGAAGAACGCAGCCCCGCACGCAACAACGCTGAGAAGGACGACAAAAATCCACGCAAGAAGCCGTTCGAGCAACAAAGCCGCTGCTTCCGAATCCGAAGGTAATTGTGGCAGAAAAGTTATTTCTTTTACACTCGTTTCGGACTTGATTGTCTTAAGGCAATCACACCTCGAAACGATGCGATTCCTCCACCAGAAAGCTCATGCTCTCTCCATAAAATGGTGCCTTCTGTCCATGGTCCATGCAATGAAGAAAAGAAGCAGTCCATGTAGTCGTTCTTGCCGAGCCGTCGCTGTTAGGAACTTCTGCTCGCCACTGTGAAGCCATTGAAGACCCGGTCCCTGTAAAAAGGCTACCGGGAAGAAGACCCGGTCCCTGTAAAAAGGCTAATGGGAAGAAGGCCTGGTACCCGTAAAAAGGCTACCAGGAAAGAAATTAGTCGAGCCGTTCGAGAAGCAATGTCAAATTGGCAAACTAAGTCCCTTATAGCAAATTCAAAGTCTTTTTGCAGCAGATTCAAAGCCTCTGCAACAAATTCAAAGTCTCGGCAGCAAAATCCAATGTTCCTGTAGCCGATTTAAATTCCTTGTAGCAGATTCAAAGTCGCTCCCCCAAATTTTGTGCACTAAGCCTGAAGGCAAGAAGACGACGTAGACGACATCCCGTGCAAAACAACAATGAAATAGCCCAAAGACAAGCGAAAGGAGAACAACAGCCAGACGCTTTCCTTTAGTGTTCAAAATTTGCTCAGTTGTGATGGATGAAGAACTCAGCACACCGCCCGTGGTGGTCGTCGAAACACTCTTATTGCGATGGGAAAAAAAACTCAGTACGTTGTCATCGTCCAATGCCAGGAGAAAAGCCAACTGGAATTTCGTTTCTTTCTTAGAGGAGGAAGCTAACATCGGCAGTTTAAAGAAATTGATGAGCAATATAATTGAAGAATATGCAAGCTGCTGATCTTCTTTAAATACTGCAAATTCCTATGTGAATTAGGGAAAGATGATCTTCAGCAAGGACAAAAAACAAAAAAAAGGGAAAAGGTGGTCTCTTTCCTAGTTTGACCGAGTGAAAAAGAAGACTCCCAAATTATTTGGGAATGCTGCTGCTCATGTGGAGATCAAAGAAAGCTACAACTCCCACCTAAATCGTGTGAGCTTTATAAATTTGGGCCCCATGGACCAAATTTGGACCAAATAACGAGGGTCATGGAATCCAACAGCAAAGGCACACTGGATCCAAAATAAGAGAGTGTGGAGACAAGTTCGGCGAAGCACGATGGTCTCAAACGATCTCAAATTAGTGGACTCGCGTCACTACAGATTGATGTGCCAAATTCTCGTTAATTTCAAAATGGCATAAAGCCGTGCACCAAATCTCAAATGGCACAAAATTCATTTTTGAACTACATTGGTTTGATTCCTCTCAAAAGGATACGTAGGCAGTCTAATAGCAAATTTTAGACGCAACCACAATCCAACCTGAATCACTGGTTTTGTTCCGAATCAAATTCATCCAAACACTTTTATTATGAACTACATGTGGTTTGATCTCTCATAAAGAGAGTATGTAGGCAATCTAGTACGAAATTCTAGATGCAACCGCGGCCCCCAAATAAATTCATTTATGAACTACGTCCGGTTTGATCCCGCAATGGGTACGTAGGCAATCTAGCACGAAATTCTAGATGCAACCGTGAAGCTAAACACCAAAGCAAATCCGTGGGTTATTCCAAACCAAATTCACTCAAACACTCCGACTTAAATTTTTCAAGAACTATGGGTGGCTTGATTCCATTTGGATACGTAGGCAATTCGGGGTCTTTTTCTCGAATGCAGCTACAAAATCAAATTAACCCACCATCCCTTTTCAGTTAGAATCAAAAGGTTTCTCTTTGAAATAAAAGAGTGTAATTAAGAGACATATTTGTTTTGAATGGGTCGAACTCGAAATTAAATAAAACCCCATTGACAACGATGGTGGTGAAATTATGTTGAGTGACAATTTTTTGTCAACAGAGCTATAGGACTTCAATTAAAATCCCACCATCCACGAAGTTGTCCAATGAATCCAGACACAATAGCAATGGCTACAGCTCTATCAGAGGCTGTGGTTAATCTGGCAGCAGCAGCAAACATCATCATATGTCACATAGTATTGAGGACTTGATAGGAGCAAAACATAATCAAATGAACGAATTTTGGAGTAATTCCAGTTGGAGGACGTTCGTGAGTTGCCAAGCTTGATCGTATCAAAATATCAGATTTTTCCACCAAGTATTTTTTTTCGGGCAATAAAATAAAGGACCAGTGCGCGGTGTTGGAAAGTCACGTTTTTGGGTTTAAATTGCGTTTTTGGAGTCCAAGATGACCTTAGATGGATTCGTGGCCTTCTGGAGATGTGTTCAGAACGTTTTTATCTTTAAAACAAGCTATCTTGGGCCGGATTCGGAGGAGATTTGAGGCTAAAACGTGGCTGAACAGTTTCTATGCAGAGTCTTCTAATTTAATTAGGACTCTATTTTCTAAGTTATTTTATTATTATTAAGTTTCCTAGTTAGAACAAAAGACTATTTTTTAGGGTTTGTCCGATGGCATAGCGGCATATATTGCTTTTGCCGTTCACAATTGTTAAAGGGGCTTATTTTTATTCAACTTTGGAGACAGAGAGAACTTTGCTAGGGTTCTTGGAGACTTTCTACCTTGAGGTGTTTTCATTCCTTTTCTTTTTAATAATATTTTCTATGATTTTATTTATGAGTATGCGTAACTAATTTCCATTCACTAGGGCGAAACCTTAAGCCTTAGCATGAATATGTAGTTTTTATTTAATTGCTTATGATTGATTGCATGCACGCTTTGAATTATTAATCACTGTTTTAAACTATCTAATTGTCTTGATGACTGGCCACCATGAGGATGTTTAGAAAAGTAATTGGATGCAATTCGGTCGGAATATCACCGGAGGATTGAGTATTGCTTCTTGTGATTAATAATTGTAATTTCATCTAAGGCAAATATCACACTCTTAGGGGTTGCATGGTTTTTCAAAAGGTTTTCATAGAACTTAGTGAGTCTTGCATGTTTATATTTGATCTGAATATCAGAGACAGATTGCATGTTAGATATACGTTCTTGCTTGAATATCACGAGGAGAATATATATTAAGAAAACCTAACCTTCAAAGTGGCATGTGTAGATCATAAGTAATTGGTAGAAATTCATAAGATTGCTAGGTGATGGTGGAACCCTAGTGCTTTTATAAATTGGTATTTAAAACTCTTTTCTTTTATCATATTTGTTTTTAATTAAAATTCGTTTTTTTATATTACCTAAAATCAAAATCTCTTTTCTCAATTTTCAATTCTAAGTAGTTAATTAGGAATTGTTTCTACATAAATTGTCCGAATAGTCCTTGAGGAGAACGACCTTGCATGAGCAACTATACTACAATATCCTTGTATTCTTGCAAGTATTTCATGTGATTTTGAGCCTAATTGCATAGACATTAAAATTCATATCAAGGACCACTACAAGAAAGTGGCCATTTAGGCACAACGCAAAAAAATTTTGTAACTAAATGTTTATTAGTTACTAAATGTTATTTAGTTTCAATAATGTGTTTGAAATTTCTGAATTTTTAGTCTCTTTGGTAGCTGACTTTTCCGACATTGGCTGTATTGCTCAAAGTGTTAGTGTTCTAGAGGTATGACTGCATTTTCCTAATGTTTTCTGATGTGTAATATTTTACTGCTTGTATGATTTATTCCTTTGATGTCAAGAGAAGTTCCTATATGTAAGGTAGCACAATTAATTCTTCTCTAATGTTCGTTTGGTGTTCTGTTGTTTTTCGTTTAGAAGGACAACTACTGATCTGCTCACTCTTTTTATTGCATCAGGTTACAAAAGATGTCTCACTTTTATCTAGGTGGATGGCTATTGATCTCTACATTCGAGAACTTGATAACCTCAAATTTAAGCTATCCATGAACCGATGCTGTGATAGACTGTCAAGGCTGGCAATTGATATATAGACTGTCAAGGTTTGGCATGTTTCAGTTCTTTTGCAATTGATATCGACTGCTATTGCTTCAATGCTTCATTGTGTTTTGGGATAAATTAAGATTGCTTGGGTGGAGGGGGAGACAGTGTTGCGTGGGATTGAGTTAGTTTAAGGTTCTGAACGGAAATTGTTAATCTCTAGATAGGTCCTTACCTGTAATGCCTACTGGTGATTCCTCTTGGATTTCTTGAGGATTCGTTATCTTTTTTATATATGATCCCAGTACTTGTGATCCAATTTAAATTTTTAAGGTAATCCAAATTTCTCTCCATAAACTTCATCTGAGGATCGACATGAAAATTGGCACCAGTGCTTTGGTAGACATCAGTGGAAGCAACAAGGTGCGGCCCTTCCATCACAACTTCCAGCCAGAGCTGGTCAACCCTCTTGCACAGGTGACATTTGATTATCCTCTAAAAACTGCAATTGTTTAGTTCTGTATAGAATGCATCAGGATTCCAAGGGATTTTGTTATTTTATCCTATTTCACATCATTTACGGCCATTCCTTGTTGCATAATTGAAAACTTTCTCAAGTCTGTTACGAGGAGAACCCACATCAATTTTCAAAATAATACATCATCATTGCAATGCTTATCAAATGATCCCTCTGGAGTTTAATTGATTATCAAGTGTGGAGGGAATCAAAATTTGACGAAATATTATTTATTGTCTCTGTAATATAGCAAGCTAACTTTTTTCTCTCACCTATATTTCTTATTACATCTTCCAATGAGCTCCAAGTTTTTTCAGAAATATTGTAGGAGTTTTGAGTGGTAAAACCTGTTTAGTCCCACATCTCCCCTCATCCCACATTAGTCATAACATGAGTTGGAAACTTAATTAGAACAATTAAAGGGAGTTGAACCCGTTGGAATGGTAATACACTAATGAGTATTCTTACCATATTATTATACTGTTCGCGAGCCTTTCGCAGGGGTGCGGGCTAGGAGCACACGGGTCGGCCCGTCTATCGGTCCGGGCCTTTCTATTGGCGTTTCTGCCACAACAGGCTTCACTTCTATCCCTTCGGAGGGATGTTCGTGAGACCTTCAGTTGGATGGTTGTTGTCAGGAGTGCCACTATTGGCTTCTGCCAATAGAAAGATGTAATATATATTAAATACTTGCGCCACAAGTAATATAACTTCCATTCATCGGATTGGGCGACTTAATTAGATAAGTACGGTTAGGTTCTTTTTATTGCCTTGCTTATTAAGGACTTTTTCTCTCTCGATGTTTATACCAGAGATTGTTTGAGATAGGGTTTTGTTATAAACTGGTTATAACAAAAATGCCCCACGCTCGCACATACGTAAAGATAAAGACGGTAATTAAAGACTGAATGTAAAGGCTGTAATTGAAGTGCTTCAAAGTAAAGACTTGTAAGTAAAGAGCGATAAGTAAGAACTGATAATGAAAGACTTTAGGTAAAAAGATCAATATTATTACATTTTAAGTTCGTCACAGATTGAACAAATATCCATCGGGTTGATTTTTGTTCCATCGGGATAGTTTTCTAATCTATCGAGATGCTTTTAAGGGTATTTCCTTAAGGGAGGTGGTCAAAGACTCTCTGGCCTACGATCCTCAATCGATACTATCACCGGTTTGGTTGGATAGCAGAGCTAAATTCACTACTCCTCGGGGGAGTTAGGATGTATGATCCTAGGTTGCTGGTCTTTGGTTTCTTAAGATCGCTAGCTACACAAGTAGTGCGATTAAGAAAGCAGCAGATAGAGACGAAGTCTGTATCTGGAAAAGGCTTTGAGGGGTTTCCTCAGAGGTTTCTTTCTGAACTAAAGAGTTCTGTTTTTGGTTGGTTTGAGTGTCCTCTTTTCTGAATCCTCCCCTCGTTTATATAGGCCAGCAGGGAGCCCATGTCATCGCCGTCACTGCTCTCTGTCCTTAAAGACTTAGTGAAGAAGGGCTTCATCTGGAAAGCACAGGTAGCGCCTCTGATCAGTCTACCCCCACTGAGAAAGAGTTCTTTATTCGTAGTCTGTTTCCCTCCAATTTGCCCAGTGCTTTGCATTAAATGCTGTTCAGACTTCTTTTTGTTTTGTTTACTAGCCTGGGTTGGGCCTTTGGGTCAGGCCCAACCTAATGCTAAGTTTTGAGTCATGGCCCAAAGCTCACATGGACAGCTGGGTGCCCTACGTGGCTGCTGTCACTTCACTCGGCAACCGTCATCTAGAGACTTAGTCATCCTTTGAAGATTTGATTTGCTTTTCCAATATGGCCGAAATCTTTGTATGCTCTAGTAGGGTAGGTGCAGACACTTGAGTGTTTTAGCGGGGTAGACGCCTCCTTTTATTCTTCAGTCCTACTGGATTTGGGCTGGGCCTTGTCTTTTATGTTCAGCCCATTGTTGTAGTGGCCCTTTGGATATTTTTCGGTGTAAACAGTTGCCCCTTTAAACTTACTTAAGCCGTTTCGAGATCGGCTTCAGTCAAGTTTAAGACTTCTCGATTTGCTTAATATCAGCCTTTGAATCTGTGGAGACCATTTAATTCCTTGGTGTGAACACACATAAGCCGTTAATGATCGGCTTTGGTCAAACCTAATGACTCTTTGGTAAATCCCTCTTACCTTGGAATCTGTGGAAAATCCTCTTTATATTCGAGTGGCGAGTCAAGCTTTAGCAACGCCATCCTCAGCATCTCCCAGTATCCAGAAACTTTCTCTCTTCTTTCTATTTTAGCATCCTTGGTGATGATAGAGAAAAATCCAGTATGTCACTAGTAAACTTTTTGCATAATTCCTACAAAAATGGGAACAGGCCCTCAAGGCTTGTTCCAATCTTCATATTGTTTTCATATCTTAATGTACCCACGTTACTAGTGATCGGATTGCTAATGGGGATACTACCATGCCCCGTCCTTGCCATAAGTCTGGAGTTTGTGCGTAATCTCCTGGGATCCAGTGGAAACTCCTCTAGGATCCCATCAGCGATCTCTCCCCTGGCCTTACCTCCGGCCTCACCTCATTTTCCTTTATCTCAGGAATGAGGTGAGGTTTTTGGAACTTTTCCAGTCTTCCAGCTCCTCCTGTCAGGTGGGGAGTAAACAGGCTCCCAAATCTTTCGTTGCCTTTCTTGGACAAAGAGGAAGCTGATGAAGAAGTTTGCACTCGGAAGTTTGCACTCGGCAGATTATGATGTAAAAAGTTTCTCTGGAAACCTCTACTCTAGGTTGTAATTAGGGCTGAATGTTTATCAATGAATTTTCTTCTTTCTAGTTTATCTTCAGGTTGTATGAACAATTTCTATCCTATAATAAAACAAGTTTATTTTCTATCCTATTTGTTCAAACAAGTCTCCCAAAAATAATCTAACTGTCTTACTAATTCACTGACCTCGATTAACATCCCTAATACACCATCGGGTTAGAAAATATCCAATTCATCCTTTTAATCTAAATCAACCAACCGTTTCTAATCGGCCTTTCCAGCTTTAAGACGCCTCGAATTCTGTGATAGACGCCATTTTCTGGTGCACTAACACACGTTTCAAAGTAAAACGGTTCCACTAATCGTTACTTTTGAGAGCACGACCGGGGACCTGCTTTTGACGGTTTCTATATAATTTTGTCTTTATAACCGTGACTTCTGCACTAAATACCCTTCATCTCCATTCAGACTAACCTCTGCAACCTTACTTTCGAACCCAACTCTTAAGCTTTCTTGCCCTATTCCTTTGTTCAAAAATGGCCCCCAAAAGAGAACCTCAGTATATTTCTGGCGAGAAGCTGGCTGAGCATAAGCAAAAATGGGCACAAGCCCTTGAGGCCTGTCCCCCTAACACTTACACTGCCTCAACCCTATTTCCTCTCCACGAGGCTTACACTATTGGCCCTTGCTGGCTCTCGCCTCGCCCTCTGGTCGCCGATCGGATTAATATGAAGTCCTGGGTCTGCCCCTCACCATACATGCGCCACCTGGAGAAGGCTTCTTGGAATTTGGTGGAGAGGGGGTACCCTTCACCCTTTGTCTACGAGGCTAAATCTGACAGAAAAAACATGGTTCTTACTTGGTCGGACTGGGTCGATCGTCTTCAGCCACGATACGGTGAGCAGTGGAAATCCAACGGGATCTTTCATTTGATCGAGATGTCCAAAATTCCTCAAGAACCCGACCTTGCCCTAGTCTTCACTGCAACGATGTTCTGGAACACTGCCACCAACACCTTTGACTTCAGGTGTGGCCCTATGTCCCCGACTTTTCTGGACATGGCTCAATTATTTGGGCTCAGGCCATCGGGAAGGGTAGTGGATGTCACCGGTGATTGGAGCAACTCCTTCGCCCAATCCGCTCAGGCAAAAGAAGCAACCCGATCGCAGCTGTTGAGGGTGGACCCTAATGCCGATTTTTCTGAGCACCTTGCATTTGGCCACTATCCTGGCCACTATAGTCATCTGCTCGCCCAAGATCCTGCTCGGGAACATGTATACTTCCTGGTGTACTTCCTGAGCAGGTTTCTATTCCCAAACGCATCCAAGTGCGTCAAGGCGGAATGGTTCCCGCTGGCCTCGGCCCTTCATTCTTTCAACGACCTGGCTATGGGGCCGTTCGTCTTGGCTCATATTTATCATATGATGCACAAGATGACCTGTCCCAAGCCATTATTTCTGAACTTCAATGGGCCTACTTGGATGCTACAGATATGGCTGCAATGGTACTTTCCCCGGCTTAGGGCTCCTGACATCAGCTTCAGCAGTGACACTGTCCCTGCCATTCAATTGAAGTCCTTAGCCGCCATGAATTTTCCATCCGCCGCTTATCTGTACTACTTCTGGGAATGCAAGACCCGGACTAGCGAGGAATGGGGTATTTCTGCTACTAGGACATATCCCTGGTTTGCAGAAAGATCTTTTTCTGAAGGATTGGGAAGTGACTCGACCTTTGCCAAGCACTTCTTCAGCTGCATCCTTCCTCGGGACCTCTGTTGGGGCGTGGGTCGTGCATCCCGACACACCCACGGGGTCGAAGTATACCACCCCAACTTCCTTTGCCGTCAGTTTGGTCTCCTTCAGGCTCTCCCCGAGCCCTTCTATCGTAGTCTGAATGGGGCTACATCATTCCGGGTTAAAAAGCCCTCGGATGCGCTGATGGTTGAGGCAAGGAAGAGTCTGTTCGTGGTGCAGCAGGCCTGGACAAAACCTAACACATTTAATGTCCAGTGCACCCAAGAATTCGATGCTTGGTGGGAAGTACAGTTTTCAGAAAGATTTCCAGAAGATCCCATCCAAGCAAATGCCAAACTCTTCAAGCAGTTTGACATTGGGAGCAACATGAGCTCCTAACTCCATCAGACCTTCGCACGAGAACTGGCCATCAAGAACAAGAAGGTTCTGATTGGTAAGCTTCTGTCCTTCGTTATCGGGTTACCTTTTCATCATCCCGTTATCGGGATGATCCTTTATCATCTTCTGACCCTTATTGTGCATGTGTTTTAGTTGGCGTGGAACCTTATGACAGCAATGACACAGGAAATCTCCTCGGGGATGACGATGATGAGGAGGTTCAGCAACCTGTCATGCTTTCGGTTGGTCCATCCCGACCATCCAGGAAGGGTAAAGAGAAGGTTGGTGAGGCTCGGACCAAAAGTCGGGAAAATCGGCCCTCGGCTCCAATCTTTCATTCTCCACCAAGGGAGACCGAGGAACCGTTTTCGGCTCCTGCCCCAGTGCCTCCATCTGTCGAGATTCCTGCAGCTGCAGCCACTTCTCCCTCCAGTAAGTCTTCTCTCTTTTGAAAAACCATTTTTGGCTTTCCTTGGTAGGTTGACCATCATTGATGATGATTGGTTCCTTTGTCCCTTCAGGTAGACCTCTGAAAAGAAGAAGAAGGTCCATCGGAGAAGAAGATGAGGCAGGAGAAGAAGGTCCTGAACTTAGGAGTCCATCTCCTCAGGTAACATATATAAAATTCTTGAAGGACTCATCGAACCCGATCAACCCTTCCCTTAACTAAATGTTTCTTTCTGATGTAGGTTGATACTACCTCTATTCCTTCTGCGGCTCCAAAGGCAACCCGACCTGTTAGGCCTCCTCCCCCAGCTATGTTTAGGGATATCGACACTGATGTTCCTACTCCGTTGGCTGTGTTGAGGCCTTCATCTGACGCTGAGCCAACTGTGCAGGAACTGCTCTGAGATTCAGACCGGCGGAGCGAGGTCTTTGGCTTGTTCCTTAGGGGCCAAGTCAGAGAGGAGGACGCAGCAGGGTCGCTTCCTACTGGCTCCCGATCTCAGAGGAAGAGGCAAAAGAGGAAGGAACAGAAGGAAACCGGGACTAGCGAGGTAACATCTTTTTCGATGATAAATTTATAGAGTCAAATCCATAATTCTGGTTATGACTTACCTCTCTGTCTGTTTCTCAGGTTGCCCCAGAATCCACTGCTGGGGAAGAAAATCCGGTCCCGGAGACCACTGAACATGCCGACCCGATCGTGCCCTCTGCTCCTTCCTCACCAGAAAGACAATCCGTTCCTATGGAGGAGGAGCATGACCCTTCTCCAGGTTCGGGGATCCCTCCTGGTGGTGAACAAGTTGCTCCACCCCTCAGGGCAGTGGAGCAACCCGACACTCAGGTCCTAGCTTTGGGATGGGTAGAGGAAACCTCGGTCATTCCTACCAGTAGTGGTAGGGATGATCAAGACTCTCGAGAGCCCGACCCGATCGAAGAGGTACAAAAAACGTTTTTCGTTAAATAACACCTCTCCGTTCTTTATCAAGTCTGTCATGACTTTAACTTGTGCTTTATTTATGTTGCCAGGTTGAGCCTTCTTCTCCAACTACAACGGTGGCGGCCTCTGTGCTGACCTCCTTTGCCGGAATTCAACCCATTGAGGTTGCAGGGCCATCAGTGGTCGTCTCTCAAGAAGGCTCCTCTTCTGGGTCTAGACCTTCAGTTCTCCTTCAGCTAGCCAGGCTAAAAAGGCTGAGCAGTGGGCCTCCGCCCAAGACTCCCCAAAGAGACATCGAAGATGCCAAGAACACAGTGAAGTCTTGGGTTGGCCAAAACTTTGATATGGACGCAGTGGCTAAGCCAGCCCATCAAATTCAAGATGCCATTAATCTGCTGGCACAAGTCGGTTTGCTCCCCAAATCCGATCATAGTTCCTTCCTTTCTTGTTTGACCATCATTGGTCAAGCACATCGAGATTTTGAGGAGGCAACCACCAAGGCAAGGGCATCTCAGTCCTTCATTAGTTCTCACTCTGAGAGGTCTTCCCAGCTTCATTCCTCGGTGGAAGAATGCTCTGCGATCGGTGATGAGCTGGCCACCGTATCGAATAGGCTTGAGGCTCTGCTGGCCGAAGTCAATCTCTTGAGGGTCCAACAATCGGAATTGGAGGAACGCTTGAGGATCAAACTTGAAGCGGTATCTCCTCTTCAAGTCCAAATTCAAGAGATGACTGCTCAGTTGAAGGAGAAGGGAAGTGAAACCTATAGGCCAAGGCTATTGGAGGCTAGGGTTAGGGCAGAGTTCGAGCAATGTAAACTTTTAGGTCGCTCTCTAGATTTTGGTTTTCCTTCTTTATAGCTTTGCTTGTAAATAGTATGAACAACTCTCATTTTATAATAAAAGTTTATTTCTCATCTGACATTGTTCAAACTTACAAACCTACTAATCCGATGACTCCAAATAGATATCTCTTACATCCCAGAGAGTTGGGAAATATTTTTTTAAGAATTTCCCATTTATGGAATGTTGTTGCTGAACTCCTTCTATTGACTTCAACTTATATGTCCCTTTCCCGATCACCTGATCTATTAAAAAAGGTCATTCCCAGGTTGGACTCCACTTTCCAAATCCTCTGACTTGGGTTCCAAATGGAAGGATAGCCTTCCATACTAGCTCATCGGGTTGGAAGGTTTTCCCTTTGACCTTTTTGTTGTACGCTCTAGCCACCGATTGCTTGCCTGCCAGAATTTTATTCAAGGCTTCGAGCCGGACTTCATCCACGTTTTCTACCTCTTGGCACATGGCTTGTAAATACTCATCTGAGTGTAAACCATATTGGTTCTGGATTCTCAGAGACATTACATTAATTTCCATGGGTAGCACTGCATCTTGGCCGTAAGTTAGGGCAAATGGTGTGGTCCCTGTACCAGACCTTTTAGAGGTCCGATAGGCCCATAGAGTATCCCCTAACTTCTCATGCCATTTCCTCGGATTATCATCAGTCATTTTCTTGATGATGTTTACCAGTACTTTATTGCTTGCTTCAGCTTGTCCATTGGACTGTGGATAGTAAGGACTTGACTGCATTAGCTTGATCTTGAACTCCTCTGCAAACTCCATCGTTTCTCCAGATATGAAAGATGGCCCCCTATCAGTCACGATAGTTTCTGGTATCCCATATTTGTGCAAAATCTTGCTTCTTATGAACTTGATGACCTCTGCAGAAGTGATTTTCTTGACAGCCAAGGCTTCTACCCATTTGGTGAAGTAATAAGTAGCCACTATGATGAACGTATGTCCCTTGGAGGAGGGAGGATAAATTTGTCCAATGAAATCCATCGCCCATCCCCTAAAAGGCCATGGTCTGACCACAGGGTTCATCGGGATAGCCGGAACATGCTGAAGAGGGCCATGCTTCTGGCACTCCTCACATCCCTTGGCATTTTCTTGGCAATCTTTTTCATTTTTGGCCAAAAATAGCCATATCTTCGTATTAGCCATCGCATTTTAATCCGGGCTTGATGAGCGCCACAGACTCCTTCATGAACTTCAGCCATTATCCTCATGGATTCGATAGTTCCCAAGCATCTTAGCAAAAAACCATCTGGTGTTTTTCTGACTAGATTTTTATCCCATATTGAATAATTCGACGCTTGAGTCCTTAGCTTCCTTTCCGCCTGTATTGATGGATTGTTGAGATAGGTTATTATCGGAACCCTCCAGTCTTCAACTTCTGGTTGTACTTGCATGACATCCATCTCAAATTCTCTATCAGATACCGAGGGAAGTGATCTGGTTTGGACCTCAACCCATTCATTGGTTTGACCAAACTGAACCTGTACTCCAGATGCGATTTGGGCCATATCATTGGCAGCCAAATTCTCCTCTCGGGGAATGTGTTCTGCGGTAATGCAGTCTCCCCACGTCTCCAATAAGTATCTGACAGCACACATATAACTAGCCATCCCCAGGTTTTTGCACTTGTATTTCCCTGTGAGTTGGTTGATGACTAGTTCAGAATCCCCAAAGATGTCCACACTTGGTGCCCCTAGCTCCATTAACATTTCCAACCCGATAATGAGTGCCTCATATTCGGCTCGGTTGTTAGTCAGGCCATCAAAGTCCAAATGGAATGAGAAATGATGATGATCGCCCTTGGGACTAACCAATATTATCCCTGCACCCGAGGCTCGGTTTTTGCAGGAACCATCAAAGAACAGTTGCCAAGGAGTGAGCCATAAACTGGCAATGTCCTTAGCAATTTCGAAAGAAACATCCCTTTCTATTCTGATTAGCAGATTGGATACCGATGACTCTGATATCTTAGGATGTTGTTCTTCCGATCCCGTCAGATTGCTTGGATGTGACGCCAAAAAATATGCAATGGCTTGCCCTTTAATAGCCTTCTGAGGCACATATTGGAAGCAGAATTCTGACAGGGCCAACATCCATTTCCCAATCCGACCAGCCATCATTGGCTTGGATAACATGTATTTGATCACCTCTGTATTAGCAATTATGTGAACTGTATATGGCAACATGTAATGCCTGAGTTTAACTGCTGTAAAATATAAAGCTAAGCATAGCTTCTCTATCGGGGTATACCTTGTTTCTACATCAGTCAAACTCCTGCTTAGGTAATAGACCGTCTGCTCCTTTCCTTCATCATTGTCTTGGGCTAAGAGACTGCCTATTGATTCCTCCGAAGCTGATATATACAGCTTAAGGGGTTTTCCTTTCTTTGGTGGCATCAACACAGGCGGTTTAGCCATATACTGCTTTATCTCTTCAAAAGCTTTCTGGTGACCGACTCCCCATTCAAACTTTTCTATTTCTTTGAGCTTTAGCAGTGGGGACAGAGGTTTAAGTTTTCCGGCTAGATTGGCTATGAACCTCCTCAAGAAATTGATCTTTCCTAATAACATTTGGAGTTCTTTCTTATTTCTTGGTAAGGGTGCATCTATGATTGCTTTGGCCTTATTTTTATCTACCTCTATTCCTCTTTGATGAACTAAGAATCCTAAGAAATTTCCTACCCTTACCCCAAAAGCACATTTCTTCGGGTTTATTTTCAGTTTATGTAACCTCATCTTTCCTGGCACTTGTCTTAAATCTACCAGGTGGTCAATATCGGTTTTGGATTTGACCACCACATCGTCGATATAGACTTCTAGGTTGTGATTTATGAGGTCGTGGAAGATGGCATTCATGGCCCTTTGATATGTAGCCCCTGCGTTTTTTAAACCGAAGGGCATAACTACATATTCAAAGGCCCCAACATGACCAGGACATCTGAATGCCGTTTTATGAATATCTGCTTCAGCCATTCTGATTTGATTATAACCAGCATTTCCATCCATGAAGGATAGAATTCTATGGCTGGCTGCAGCATCAATAGACATATCTGACATAGGCATTGGATATAAATCTTTGGGAGTAGCATCATTAATATTTCTGTAATCAATACAAACTCTTATTGCCTTAGTCAAAACTTTTATTACAAGTACAATATTAGCCAGCCATTCTACATATTTGGCTGGTCTAATGAACCCTGCCTTCAGAAGTTTCTTTATTTCTTCCTGGACTTTTTCTTCAATCTCCTTGGACATCCTCCTGGCTGCTTGCTGAACTGGCTTGTATCCTTCCTTGATTGGCATTCTATGTTCCACCAAGGTTGAATCCAACCCTGGCATCTCATCATAATGCCATGCAAAGCAGTCCTTGAATTCTGTCAGCAGCTTGATCAATTCAACCCGATAATCACATGACAACAGGCCACTAATCCTTATTGGCCTTGGATCATCTGTTACAACCCGTCCCAAAATTTATGTGAAATGACCAAAATACCCCTCTAGTAATGCTGACTTTTTGCTGACTTTTTCACTAATTATGGAAAATTCATTTTCTTTGCTATTGGCTCTGATGTACTGCCGACACGAACGCGTGGACGCAGTTTTAACTCAACTGGAGTTAAAACGAACGCTTTTACTAAGCTTTGAAATGTAGGGGCATTTTGTAATTTTGCACTGCGGTGTGGGAATTAGGGTTTTGGGCCGATCGCACACAGTAACCTCCCCCATTTGTCGACGCTTTTCCTTCTCCCTCTCTTTCTCTTCCTTCCATTTTTTCTCTAAGCCAAAACTACACCGACAAACCTCTATTGTTGGCTGAATCACAAAACCACCAAACCGTCAGCCTAAAATCCATACGATCACGATCGCCTCGTCATTTTGACGAGGCTTGATTTCGTATTCTTCAAAACTCTCGAACCCGTTCCTGCTCAAACCGACGCTCGAACGGAATATGAATCGCTCATCGACTTTCAGACAATCCTAATTAAGCGTAAGCCTTCGGCACCATTACCATTGGTTTTGTTGGATTGAGTAGTTCAATTTGATATAAATACGCCAAATTTGGTGCAAGATCGGCGAGAACTAATTAGGTTTCCCTGCTTTCCTACACTTAGGCCATCTCGCCACTTTTCCTACTAAATAGGTATAAAAATATTCTACTCTTCAATACCTTCAATTTGATATATGGCACGCCACTTGGACACAAAGAATGAAGAAGATACGAATTTTTGAAGTTTTGGATTAATTTCTTAAAATTTAAATTCCAAGAATCCTGCATTTCATGGTTGGGACGGCATGGGTTTGCCAAGTGAGTTTCCCATGACCTGGGCGAGAGGGGAAGGAGAGGGGAATATTCCTGCTAATCTGTGAATCTTAATATTCCTTTGAATCTGCTAGGGAATATTCCTAATCTGCCAAGGTATATTCCGTTAATTTAACGCTGCCGACGCCGCCAGCCGCGCGGCGCGTAGACGACGCCGCCAGCCGCTGCGGTGACGCCAAAGAAGGCGCTGGGGCGCCGTGGACGCTGTAGACACGCTGCTGGGCTGCTGGCGTAACACGCCACAATACATGGGGCGAGACACGCGTGCTGGGTCATTGGCAAATCACGTGCTGTCACAAGGAAAGTTATACTCGCCGGCTGCGTGGCTCTGCCACAAGTGGGATTTGGTTTTCCTAAGGTGGGCGCTGTCTGCTTCCCTTGGCTGCCGGCGCGTGGCAAAGTGGGTGAGGGGTTTCCCGGCGTGGCTGCTTTTCCGACCGCTTTCCCCGGCGCGTGGCGCAGGCGGCGGCGCACCTGCGCCGCGGCGGCGTGGACGGCGGCGTAGGGTTTTCGGCCTCGAAATCGCCGAGCCCGCTTTTCACTACAATATTATTTTGGGGGATTCTTTAAGGCCTATTTTTTAAATATTTTTAGGAACCAATTTATCTTTAACTTTAAATAGGTAATTCTTACTGCCCGCACACCCAGAGGACAACGATTAGGAGATTTCACTCCCGACACTGGAGTGGACATTTGTTTTATGCAATGGTTTTTATGATTGAAAATGTTTATGAAAGCATTTACTTATGATTTTAAATGGTTTTCACGCATGAATATTTATATATATTTATTTACAAATATATATACTTGTTGACAATTACTTATGCAACCATATTTGTTCTTTTATGGTATTTATATTGGGAAATGGATTTAATTAGTGATTGAGATCATTTATCAAGTATGAATATATGCTATGAAATGGTTTATGCTATGATTTCACTTTCTTTTGCATAAATATTAAAACTGCATTTTGATATATGTGGTTTTGTAAGGATTTATTTATGCAATGATCAATATTTGGGAATTATGAAATGGGTATTGTTTATCATATGTATACATTACGAGTATGTATGTATGTTTTCAAACACACTAGGTATGTTAATACGTTGTAGTACCCTGCTTCATGGCCATAGGACAAGCCTCTACATGCTGGGCCACACGCACCGTACTCAGTGGGTATTGTCCTAGAATACCTTAAGGCAAGCCTGTTTTACGCTTATTGTCATGATGTGGAAAAGGCCCCACCTACAGAAGGACTCTGGGGTGTACAGTCGCGGCGCAAGTGCTTACATGTGTGGTACTAGGAGTACAAAATAGTGGATAACGTAAAGTGCTTGTACGGGGTGATTGAGAGGTCGCTCTCAACCCGTACATGGGTGATCACGATATACCCCTTGGTGGTTGGTTTTCCCATATTATATATATATATGTATATATGTTGACGGAACTATGAACTGTGATTTATGATATTATACCTCTGATGTGCTTCGTGATAATATTAAAGTATCTTTTGAACTATACTACGATGGTATATTTATACTGGGGTTTTCAAATGTAAGTTAGTATGTTGAAAAGAGAAAGGTTTGATAAAAACTTTGATTTTTGTCCACTCACACTTTTGTTTTTGCGCCCTTCAGACATAGTGAGATAGCATCCGGCGAGGTCGAGACTTACGTGCGCCTTCCGATCGTATATCCCAACTATGTAGGATTTATCTTTCTATTATTCAGCTTTCTATAATATCCATCCTAAGATGGATAGAGACTTAGGAACTTGACTCACTTTTATATTTCCAAATAAGCTTCAAATTATTAGTACGTCCAACCATATGCATATCGACATTGAATTCCGCAACGTTTATTACAATTTAATTTCATTTTCACAAGTGTTGTCATGCATTTAATGGCTTTGCCACTTCCGAAAGTGTCGCCAAAGACGCCGCATTCCTGTGATTCAATGCGGGTATCGAGAGGGTGGGGTGGCTTGCTTGGTATCGCTTAGGTTTCGTAGTTTTGCTCCTTTCATGCCTTGATACATGTCGCTTTGGTATCGTGAGCATAGGTTCAGAGAATTCTATGACAACACTTTGTGTGCGTTTATTCTTGTACCGAAGATCTCGTTGTTTTTTCCGCAGCTATGCCACCGACGATACCAGATTTGACCGACTTAGCCCAAATACCGGGCAAGTCATTGCTAACGCAGCTCGTATGGCAGAGGTCGATTTTCCCCTCGAAATTGCACGTGGTTTAGGTGTATGGGAACTTGAGGGTGTTGCTACGGTGAGACAATGTAGCCATGGCTTGAGAAGGTAGAGAAGACCTTCCGCATGAATTGTCCCGAGGATCGCAGTTACTGCTGTAAATGGGCCTTCTTCCTCTCACCGGGAGTGCCAGTAGGCTGGTGGGACACCGAGGAGAGTACTTTTCCTCGTGGCACTCATGTCACTTGGGAGCAAGCCAAAACACGAGGTTCCGTATGATTTTTCACTCCGAGCATCGAGTCGTGAAGAGGAGAGAGTTCTGGACCAAAACAGGCACTATGACCGTATCCTAGTATGGACACAGTTTCAGTGAGCTGGCGAGGTATTGTCTGAACATGGAGAACAATGCGTGAGTTGCGCACTCCGGGGCCACGAGGGCCGAGGCGTGACATCGATCATCACCGCTTGGACACCGATGCATACCTATCATGGAGTTGAGTTAGCACTGACATTGAATGGCCTATGGTTAGCGACTACGCTGGGGCACCGGTATCGGTAGTGACAGGGACGTCGCGCAGGAAATTTTCTGGCGGTCCGAGGAAGTGCGAAGCAGGCTTCAAGAAGAGCGGCCGAGCTTCAGTTTTTCCGGGTGGGAGGCCTCAGTCGCTCGATCCGTGGAGGACGATGGGTAACTCACAGATCACGGGTTCACTGGCCTGGATCGACCTTTGCCGGGACGCTGCACTCCACATATTTTTGGTCCTTGTCGGATTCAGACGCGTGGTTGCCATAATTGCGGAGCGATGGATCATTGGCTGCCGTGAATGCCCACTACTCGCCAGCTCAGTGGTAAGGCGCAGGGCTTCGTGGACTCTGGCCGTAGGACTCCATCGAGTGGGTGGTAGTCAACGAGTGGGTCGAATCAGGTTAGAATGCGGTGTCAGGACTAGCGGCAAGATCGACTAGTCATGTGAACCGCGTGTCCGTTTCGTAGGGGACGCGGTGGTGGTCGACCGAGGCCGTAATGGAGGCCGTGCACAGCGGCAAGAGTCTACAATCTTTCTCACAGGATGCTCTTAGCGAGTCCAGGAGTTATCATGGGTACGTTAAAAGTTTTCATTATCATGCTAGAATTTTAATTGATCCTGTGCTACACATTCTCATATATCTCCTATGTTCTAAGAAAGTAAATCCCCAACCCTCACCTCTGAGCGGAAGGTTATTGCTCAACCCACAAGCGCACTAGCTGCCGCTCAAAGGGGAATTTGTGGATTGTCCGGGCCTTTCGTTGGTGACGAACTCATCGAGGCGAATCTTATTTCCTAAACATCGTTGGGACTTCGATATTATTCTCGTATGGATTGGTTATCCAAGCATTCATCGCGGATTGTCGTACCAAAGTGGTCACATTCCAAATACCGGTAAACCTGGGTCATTTCCACAAGTAGAGAAAGGTGTTACGTAATGGGGCTTTTGATTTCATCACTCAGGGCGAAGAAATTGTTATAAGGGTTGTCAAGGGTACTTGCCCATGTGGTGATGAAGGAAGATTCTCCACCCGTGTCGAGGATGTTCGCGTGGTCAATGAATATCCCGACGTCTTTCCTCTTCGAGGACTTACTCCGGTTTAGCTCCCGACAGAGATCGCGTTTACGATTGATCCGACACTGTGCACGATCTCATTTCCGAGCTCGCATCGTGGTGGCTCCAAATTTTAATTGAGGGAGTTAAAACCCAACTTCAAGAGTTAGTCGATAAGGGTTTATTCAACCCAAGATTTCACCTCAGTGCTCCTGTTGTTTGTTAAGAAGAAGGATGGGAGTATGCGTCTATGCATAGACTATGTGCAACTCAATCGTGGGTGACTATGAAGAACCGCATTCATTGCTCTCGATTGATGACCCGCTTGATCGGGCCTGAAGGGTGCAATGAAGTTTTCTCCTAAGATTGATTCAAGGACCGTATCACCGGGCCATGCATCCGCAAGGATGATGTGCCCAAGACAGCTCTCCGAACGAATATGGACATTATGAGTTTCGTGATGCCGTTTGTGATTGACTAATGTCTACCAAAGATTTATGGATTTGATGAATGAGTATTCACCGCATTTGGACCGACAGGATCGTGGTTCATCGACGACATTCTGGATGCACCCTGCAGTGAGACCGAGCATGGGGAATATCTCGAGGATTGTTTTGGAGAGTTTGAGGACGCCGCTGTACGCTACAAGTTCAAAGTGTGAGTTTTGGCTAGATAGTACCGCTTTCTGGGGCATGTGATCTCTCATTGTAGGCATTTTTGTGGATCCATTTAAGGTGGAGGCTATAGAATCGGGAGCAAATGACCAACGAATCGAGGTGAGAAGTTTCTGGGTTTAGCAGCCACCACTGGCCGTTTTGTGCACTTCTCATCTATAGCCGGACCTCTTACCAAACTCACCAGGAAGGATGTTAAAGTTCATTTGGGATGACAGCTTGTGAGCGGAGTTTCCATGAATTTAAACATCACTCAGCTCATGCACCTGTTAGTGCTTCCCCGGATGAGAGCTATGGGAATTTGATATCTACACAGATGCTTCGCTGCATGGTTTGGGATGTGTGTTGATGCAACATGGTAAGGTCATCGCTATGCATCCGTGACAACTCAAACGCACGAAACAGAATTATCCTACTCATGACCTGGAGTTAGCTGGGTAAGGGTCTTTGCTTTGAAGATTTGGAGACATTATCCGTATGGGGAGACTTGCCAGATCTTCACCGACCACAAGAGTCTCAAGTTATCTTTACGCAGTGAGTTGAATTTGAGACAAGAGGAGATGGATGGAGTTGATCGCTGACTATAATTGCACCATTGATTACCATCCGGTAAGGCTAATGTAGTGGCCGACGCCTGAGCTTCCAAACCACAAGGGGGCTACACGACAGAGCGACCTACATTCCGATGTTGGGTGAGCTGAGGAGCACTGTGTGCTATCCTTAATGTGGATAATCATGGAGCGTTGTTAGCTCATTTCCTGTGTTAGGTCCTGCTTTGGTGGATAAAGTTCGAGAGGCTCAGGGATTGATTCCTGAGTGTATGCCTTAAGGAGGAAGTTCTTATGTGTGAGACAGATTATGTGATCGTGAGGATGGAGTGCACTCCGATGTTGGGTAGTCGATTATTCCCGCACTCAGCGATAGTGGATTGAAGAGGTCCGATGAGGCAATATCTCAGCCTTATGCTTTTGCATCCGGCAAGACGAAGATGTACTGCACTATCCGACTCAGCTTACTATTGGTCGTGATGAAGAAGATATCGCCCAAGCATGGAGTCGTTGTTTCACTGTCGCCAGGTGAAGTGAGAGTGCGTAAACCTTCGGGGCTGTTTCCAGGCTTCTATCCCAGTTTGGAAATGGGAGAATGTTGGGCCATGGACTTCGCGTGTTTGGGTTACCGCCTACCCGAGCAAAGTGTGATGGTATTTGGGTGATCGCCGACCACGACTAAGACAAATATTTCTTTACACCGATTACCACCAATAAATTGGCGATGTTCATTGATCGATTGTTAAACTCCATGGGGTATCAGCTTCATCATATCGATAGAGATCCAGGTTCACTTCCAAATTCGAAGGCATTTCCAGAGGCTATGGGAACAAACTTCCTCAGACAAGATGTGCCTTCCACCCACGTACAGATGGTGGTCACTTCCCGGGTGACGATCTGCACTGAGGACATGTTGAGAGTTTCCCCCGTCCTTCAATTGGGAAGTTGGGATGATCACCTGGCGTTGATTGAGTTTGCATACAACAACAGTTTTCACCTAGCATCTGTGATGGCACCGCTTCGAGGCGTTTCAGGCTTGTAAGGCTGGTGTAACCCCACGTGTTGGATCAAGTAGGGGAGCTTAGCACTTGAGGGCCTAGAACGGTAGATGACACCATGTAGAAGGTTCGTGTGATTAGGCGTAACCTGGAAGCGCTTCCAAGACAGATTAAGAGTATTGGCAGAGCAACACTCTAAGGACCGCGAGTGCGCTGGTGACTTTGTGTTCTTTGAGATTGTCGCTCGAAGGGTGTTGTGAGATCTTAAACGGGTAAGCTGAGTCCCCCGGCACATTGGTCCTTAAGTGAGATTGTGGGGCGTGTTGGAGCAAAGCTTGCGACGCTAGTTTTTGCTGGCCGAACTATCTCGTACATGATGTCTTCCATGTTTCTCTATGTCGAGAAGCATGTACCACACTAGTCTCATGTACTTCACCGCAACCCTTGGGTGCAGCTGGATGAGAGGTTGAGTTACGAGGAGAACCGTGGAGATTTTGGACAGAAAAGATAAGTTCTGAGGAACAAGGTGATACCTGTGAAGGTTGTGTGGAGTAACTACGCAGGCAGTGAGGCTACTGGGAGACCGAGGAGCATAATGAGGGCGCAGATCCGCATTTGTTTTAGTATTCTTTGTTTGTAATTTCGGATCTAAATTTTATTTAAGGGGGTAGATTGTTACAACCCGTCCCAAAATTTATGTGAAATGACCAAAAATACCTTCTAGGTCAAAGCGACTTTTGTTGACTTTTTCGGACGACTGCGGAAAATTATTTTCTTTACATACTCTTGATGTACCTGGCTGATACTCGAACGCTGGACGCAAGCGAACTCGCTAATTCTGTTAAAACGAACGTGCTTTACGAAGCTTTGAAATGGGCATTTTGGTAATTTTGCACTCCGTGTGGGAATTAGGGTTTTGGGCCGACGCACAGCAAGGCAGCCAACCCTCCCCCATTTGCTGCACGTTCTTTTCCTTCTCCCTCTCTTTCTCTTCCATTTTCCTGCCAAAACTACACCGACAACTTAATATTGGTTGAATCACAAAAAACCAGCCAAAACCGCCGCTTCAAAATCCATACGACACGACCGCCTCACATTTTGACGAGGTCGCGGATTTCAGATTCTTCAACTCCAACCCGCTCGCTCAAACCGACGCTCTAACGGAATATGCGAATCGTCATCGACTTTCAGACAATCCGACCAAGGTAAGCTCGAGACCATTACCATTGGTTTTGTTGGATTGAGTAGGTTCAATTTGATATAAAATACGCTAAATTTGGTGCGTGATTTAAGGAGAACGAATTAGGTTTTAAGCTTTCCTGGCCAATTTCAGCCATCTCCGCCACTTTTCCGCCTCAAATAGGTATAAAAATATTCTACTCTTCAATACCTTCAATTTGATATATGGCACGTCAATTTTGACAAAGAATGAAGAAGATACGAATTTTTTGAAGTTTTGGATTAATTTCGAAAATTTTAAATTCCTAAGGAACCGTGACGGCGGCAGACGGGGCGCCGGGCGGCGGGAGCTCCTATGACCGGCGAGAGGGGAAGGAGGAGGGGAATATTCCGTTAACGGTAACGGAATACGCCTTGCCCAGGGGAATATGCCTTAACTGCCGAAGGTATATTCCGTTAACTTTAACGCGTCGACGCGCTAGCCGCTGGTTAGGCGCGGTGGTCGACGCCGCTAGCCAAGGTGGGGTGACGCCGCGCGAGTGGCGGTGGGGCGCGTGACGCCGCGTGGGACACGCGCCAGCCGTGGGACCACGTGCTGGCTACACAGGATGCCGGGTCACAAGGGGACCACGTGCCGCCTGCGTGAAGCTACCTGCCGGTATCTACAAGGCGGAATGGTTTTCTCGGCGCCAAAAGGGCGCTGGCCTGGGTTTCCGGCGCGCCGGCGCTGCAGGCGTGAGGGGTTTCCCCGCGCCGTGTCGTGGTTTTCCGACCGCTTTCTGGCTACAAGGGCGGCACAAGGTGGCGGCAGCAAGACGCAAGGGCGGCCGGGCGGCGGATCATACAGAGGTTTTCTGCTCCGAAATCGCTGCTGAGTCTGCTCACTACAATAATATTATTTTTGGGGGATTCTTTAAGGCCTATTTTTAAATATTTTTAGGGGAAGTCCTAATTTATTCCTTAACTTTAAATAGGTAATTCTTCGCCCGCACACCTGTGAGGACAACGACGGGAGATTTCACTCCCGTATCACCCTGAGTGGGACATTTGTTTGCAACAGGTTTTTATGATTGAAATGTTTATGAAAGTGATTTACTTGCTGATTTTAAATGGTTTTCACGCATGAATATTTATATATATTTATTTACAACATATATACTTGTTGACAATTACTTATGCAACCATATTTGTTCTTTTTATGGTATTTATATTGGGAAATGGATTTAATTAGTGATTGAGACTATTTATCAAGTATGAATATATGCTATGAAATGGTTTATGCTATGATTTCTACTTTTGCATAAATATTAAACGGTATTTTGATATATGGTTTTGGGAAAGGATTTATTTATGCAATGATCAATATTTGGGAATTATGAAATGGGTATTGTTTATCATATGTATACACATGAGTATGTATGTATGTTTTCAAACACACTAGACGCTTCACTACGCTGTAGCATCGCTTCATGGCCATGTGGACAAGTCTCACATGTTTGGGTCACACGCACCGTATTCGTGGGTATTGTCCTAAATACCTTAGTGCAAGCTTGTCTTACGTTTATTGTTGTTTATGGGGAAAGGCCCCACCGCGTAAGGACTCCTGTGTGTGACGCACAAGGGGCGCAGTGCTACATGTGTGGTACTAGGAGTACAAATAATAGTGGATAACGAAAGTGCTTGTACGGTGATTGAGAGGTCAAGCTCCTCAACCCGTACATGGGTGATCGCGCATACCCGTGTTGGTTTCCCATATTATATAAGTATATGTATATATGTTGACGGAACTATGAACTGCGGATTTATGATATTATAATTTTGATGTAAGCTGTATAATATTAAAGTATCTTTTTGAACTATACTACGATGGTATATTTATAATCGGTTTTCAAACAAGTGGTTAGTATGTTGAAAAGAGAAAGGTTTGATAAAACTTGATTTTTGTCCACTCACACTTTTGTTTTGCGCCTTCAGACATAGTGAGATAGCATCCAAGCGAGGTCGAGACTTCTACGTATGTGCTGACGATATCCCAACCATGTAGGGATTTACTTCTATTATCTGGCTTATAATAATATCCATCCCCGTTATGGATAGAGATTTTAGGAACTTGACTCACTTTTATATTTCCGCTGCTTCAAATTAGTACGCCTCAACTATATGCATATTGACATTGAATTCGAACGCTTATTACAATTTAATTTCATTTTCACAAGTGTTGGGTTTATGCATTTAATGGTTTTCATTACTCCGAAAGTGTCGCCAAGACACGCTCGCACTCGGTATCCACGTGGGTATCGAGGGTGGGGTGTGTCATCATCTTCGGTGCCTAGCTCAATGGTTTCCAAGGGATCCTGGACCTCTGGCATTGGTTTATCCGGCTCACTTGAAACAAACTCTGGCACCTCGAAGCTTGGCTCGAATTCATCGGGCCAATCCAGATCATATGTATATTCTGTTGTCTATGCCATTGTGTCAACCGTTGATATGTCCAAGGCTTGAATGGCATCTTCTTTGGTTCCCGAGGGACTAGCATGACTTTCACCCATTTCCCTGGCTGAAATCTCTTTTAATGCCCTCCTTTCTCTTCCGTATTCCCCTAGCCTTTGGATCAGTGATTGGATTGCCATCACCCGATCTTTTCTCTTGTCTGTTGTACCTATCATAAGGCTTGTAGGCTTGGGATTAGGAATGGTCAGTCCTATTCTTCCTGAGTCATCGATGTACCTTCAGTTAGGAGCTTTCGGGCCGTCACCTGTGTAGAGCGGCCGTATTCATCAGCTCCTGTACATCGGAATGTTCCCACATATGGGGTGTAGAAGTTCGCTTCTGATATATTGGCTGCCGGAAAGACAGGCCGTGGATCGGCCTGTACCAGCTCCCAGAACCCTTCTGATCCTTCTGAAGCCTCTTCATGATATATGGCGATTTGTTGGTGGAGAGTAGATGGTATACACAGAGACTGGTGTATCCAATCCCTTCCGAGTAAGGCACTGTATACTGAGGTGCTTTCCACCACGAAGAATACCACCATGATTTTCTTCGATCCCAAGTCTACTTCCAAAGGTACAACACCATAGGTTCTGGTGATGTCCCCAGAGAAGTTGGATACGGAGCTTTCTGTCGGCATTAAATATGCTTGGGATAGATTTAATTTCTTCAGTATTTTGATCGGCAAGACATTCACTGACGCTCCCCCGTCTATCATGATTCTTGAGAAGAGGATTCCTTCTAGATGAGCAGTCATGTAGATAGGCCTCATGTGCGCAGCCATTTTTTGGTTTGGCCTTGCAAATATCATCCTATCATCATGTATTCTCCAGGACTTGTTTATTGCTCCCTCAGAAGATTGAGATTCAACTCTCACATCTTCTTGCTGGCCTTCGGAGACAGTGATCAAGGATATAGAAGGATTATCTGCGAAATAATCTCCTTCTAGAACCATTTCCTGGTCGGGTTCAACATGGAAAAAGGATGACAACACGTAGACCATGTTGATGTCAAAATTAGACTCTCCAACATTAGCCTCAAGCTCGAGTTCCTCCTTCCGGTTTGCCCGACTAGTCTAAGTATCAGCAATCAACCTTTTCAGCCAGGACTCTGACTCTTCATCCTCGAGTGCCTCTACTGAAGCTTCCTTACTGGCTTGGGTAGGTGCCACTACCCCTGGTTCTGACAACACCATGTCTGGTTCAGATCCATAGTCCACCAGTTGTTCACTTTCAGTGGCAATATCGTCTGTCAGGTCCACCGTCCCGAACTGGATATCTACTTCCATTGCCCCTGGTCTAGGAGCCTCCACAGCTTCGATTGCCACTGCCCCCTTCTCTATCGGGTTGATAGGCAGACCATCACCTGGTTCCCTATGTCTGATCGGGTTGCCCTTCTGCCCCTTGACAGGGACATAAGCCTGGGTGATTCGGTCTTTCCGGCCAGCGCTCGGGTTCTCAGCAGCCTTGCTGGTAGATGGTTCATTCACATCGGTCTGTGTCCGCATGAACGCTTCATACTTCCTCTGTATCTTTCTCTTGGCCGTTCTGGACAGCTCTTCTTTAGCTCGTCCATTCTTTACGGCCCGATACCATTTCCCGTCTACCTCTAGCAGTTTTTCTATTTTGTTTGGGGTAGGGGTCTTTACGGCTTCCTTGGGAATCCTGACCTTCAATGCTCCCTCTATGACGGTCAGTCTTTCCTTCATCGGCTTGGGAGCCCATTGCCTGGTTTCCGAAGTCGGCAGCGGTCTTCTCGATGGTTGGGGAGCTTGATTATGAGCTCTCCTCTTGATGCCCCCAATCCGATCGAATATGTTGCTTCGTGGCGGTGGATCTCTAGGGCTATGAGGTCCATAATTTCTGGCTGGACTTCGCATAGCCTTGAGACGTAGCTCGTCCTTCTTCCTAACCAAGTCCTGGTCAATGACATCCCCGGCAGTTGAGATTTGGAGCTCACATTCGCACTTGCACTTGCTGCACAATACGATTCCACCCTTGACGTACGCCTTTGGTCGGTCGGGTTGAGATTCAATTCTCACACCCCGACTAGCGTTGGCAGGACCCTTTCCCCTGTTGAGGTCCAAGGTTTCCTTCCTCTGGCCATATCTTGGCCAGTTTAGGTTCACCATGTTCACTGGGACCTCTAGGAAAGGCTCTGTGTCCACCATCATGTTGGTTTGGGGCTTCTCCAAGACCAACTTCCCCTTGTTTATCATCTCCTGGATCCAATCTCTGAACCCCACACAGTTGACGGTATTATGGTTCCAGGAGCAGTGGGGCTTGCAATATTTCTTCCCCTTAAGCTCCTCAGGCTTGGGCGTCTTTTTTGAGGGGTCTAACCTGATACACCGATTCTTCACTAACTCATCGAAGAGCTCCGATGTTTTAGTGATATCAAATGTGTAACTCTAGAACTTGGGGGGCTTGTTGGGGACATATCCCCCTGCTTCCATGGCAGCTCTCTGGTCCTTCACTGGCTTCACCAACCCTTTAATCACCATCGGGGAGGTTGGTGGCAGCATCTCGACTACAGAAATTTCTAGATCTTCGAACACGTCACCGTTGTCATCGGGTTGCTCGACGAACTCGAAGTCTAGATGGTTGACAGCCTGCTTGGATTTGAAGTTGGGCACCTTTGAAGAGTGCTGATGTTGAGACTCTTCTGCCAGTAGCCTCTCGTATTTGGTGGCGGCCATCACGAATTCCTGGAGGTCTCTGAATTTAGCATCCCCGAACTTTTTTCGTAAAGAAATTTTCAGAGCCCTTTGAGCTATGACCATTGCCTGGTCATTACTCATAGGGAATTTGCACTTTATCTTTGTCCTCTTGAACCTCATTATGAAGTCCTCAGTTGTTTCGTGCTCAAATTGTTTCACCTCCACCAAGTCATTGATGGTTATCTCAGGCTCTAACCTGTAGAACTGGTCATGGAAGGCCGCCTCCATCTGCTCCCAGGATCTTATGGAGTTTGGGGCCAGATGAGAGTACCAGTGAGAAGCCATCCCCATCAGAGAGTTGCCAAACAGTCTGAGCTTGTAGTTGGGGTTATCTTCAAAGGCCACACACTGGTTGGAGTACTTCTTAATGTGCTCCAAGGAAGACACCAATGAATCTTCCCCATTGAAAGTGGGAAAATTAGGAACTTTAAAATTCATCGGGAAGGGGTTTATTTCATCAATATAGGCCGGATAAGGCTTTTGATATACCGGCCTTTGATTGACCGCTGCTTTTGGTCTCGCCCCTTGTAGAACTAGCCGTCTCAGTTCGGCTATTTCATTCCTTAATCCGATGTTGTCACCATCTTCTGGTAATAACATCAGATCGGGATCTTCTGGAGGACAATGGAGGGCCCCTTGACTTCCGTCTGAGCTTGGTTCTGCGTCAGGGCTTCTCCATGCATTGGGATTGAAACCTCCCCTTCCAGCCATATATGGCTTTTGGGGCTGTGCTCTCCCCCATCCTGCCCTTGGATTGAAGGCAGATCTTCCTCTCTGAGCAAATCCTCCAGGAAATTTCTCAGGCTCTGTCTTCTTGGGGACATACTTCCCCGGCTTTCCTTTTGGAACACTGGTGGTTGCCCCGTCTGTAGGGTAAAGGAACAAGCTCTCTCCCGCCACCAAGGAAGTGTTTGGCATTTCCAGCCTTTCTTCCGACGAAAGATCATGCACCATCGAGTTAGGGGTGACAAACCCCTTGCTGCCTTCTTCCATCCTGCCTTTGAGAGGAGGATTGTCTATTAGAAGGACAAATGGCTTAAACTGCTCCATTCCGCCCAGATTCAGTATAAGTTTCTCAGATGATCCTTTAACACCGGATAACTGGTTGGAAAGGAAGGAGAACCTTTGATCTATTTTGTGCTGGACGTTATTGGAAGCAGTGCACAAGTTCCTGATATCTGTCCTGTTATCCAAGGCTATCCTCTCCATAGACTTCATCATTTGGATGATGGTGGACTGCAGTTCTTCACTCTTGTCCCTTGGCGTTTGGCTGGAAGCCTGGGTCTCAGGTGAAGTTTGACCCATATCAGTAGGGGGAGATGCGGAATCTTTCCCTGCCATTGTAAGAAGCTGTGCTTGGCAGAGTTTGCTTCTTCTTCTCTCTCTTTTATGCTTGGGCATAAACAGTATAAAAGAGGGATCTCACCGGGCGTGCCAAAAATATGTTCGCGAGCCTTTCGCAGGGGTGCGGGCTAGGAGCACACGGGTCGGCCCGTCTATCGGTCCGGGCCTTTCTATTGGCGTTTCTGCCACAACAGGCTTCACTTCTATCCCTTCGGAGGGATGTTCGTGAGACCTTCAGTTGGATGGTTGTTGTCAGGCGTGCCACTATTGGCTTCTGCCAATAGAAAGATGTAATATATATTAAATACTTGCGCCACAAGTAATATAACTTCCGTTCATCGGATTGGGTGACTTAATTAGATAAGTACGGTTAGGTTCTTTTTATTGCCTTGCTTATTAAGGACTTTTTCTCTCTCGATGTTTATACCAGAGATTGTTTGAGATAGGGTTTTGTTATAAACTGGTTATAACAAAAATGCCCCACGCTCGCACATACGTAAAGATAAAGACGGTAATTAAAGACTGTAATTGAAGTGCTTGAAAGTAAAGACTTGTAAGTAAAGAGCGATAAGTAAGAACTGATAATGAAAGACTTTAGGTAAAAAGATCAATATTATTACATTTTAAGTTCGTCACAGATTGAACAAATGCCCATCGGGTTGATTTTTGTTCCATCGGGATAGTTTTCTAATCTATCGGGATGCTTTTAAGGGTATTTCCTTAAGGGAGGTGATCAAAGACTCTCTGGCCTACGATCCTCAATCGATACTATCACCGGTTTGGTTGGATAGCAGAGCTAAATTCACTACTCCTTGGGGGAGTTAGGATGTATGATCCTAGGTTGCTGGTCTTTGGTTTCTTAAGATCGCTAGCTACACAAGTAGTGCGATTAAGAAAGCAGCAGATAGAGACGAAGTCTGTATCTGGAAAAAGGCTTTGAGGGGTTTCCTCAGAGGTTTCTTTCTGAACTAAAGAGTTCTGTTTTTGGTTGGTTTGAGTGTCCTCTTTTCTGAATCCTCCCCTCGTTTATATAGGCCAGCAGGGAGCCCATGTCATCGCCGTCACTGCTCTCTGTCTTTAAAGACTTAGTGAAGAAGGGCTTCATCTGGAAAGCACAGGTAGCACCTCTGATCAGTCTACCCCCACTGAGAAAGAGTTCTTTATTCATAGTCTGTTTCCCTCCAATTTGCCCAGTGCTTTGCATTAAATGCTGTTCAGACTTCTTTTTGTTTTGTTTACTAGCCTGGGTTGGGCCTTTAGGTCAGGCCCAACCTAATGCTAAGTTTTGAGTCATGGCCCAAAGCTCACATGGACAGCTGGGTGCCCTACGTGGCTGCTGTCACTTCACTCGGCAACCGTCATCTAGAGACTTAGTCATCCTTTGAAGATTTGATTTGCTTTTCCAATATGGCCGAAATCTTTGTATTGAATGCTCTAGTAGGGTAGGTGCAGACACTTGAGTGTTCTAGCGGGGTAGATGCCTCCTTTTATTCTTCAGTCCTACTGGATTTGGGTTGGGCCTTGTCTTTTATGTTCAGCCCATTGTTGTAGTGGCCTTTTGGTTTTTCGGTGTAAACATAAACCACATTTAGCTTACCACATGACATGGCAGCTTGGGTGTACAACTTAAGGGTAACTTTTTTTTTCTTTGTTTAAACTCCAGAAATTTTAATCCTTTCACCTTCCCTGATGCCTACCACCATCCCTCCACCTGGCTTTTAGAGGCCAAACAAATGACAAATCCTGAGAAAGTCCAAAGCTTAGACAGTACCAGGATATATCATGGAATGAAATTTTCATTCATTGATAATTAGAAAAAGATTCCTTCAAAGTGATTGATATATTTATATCCAATCTTCTTCCGTTTGGAAAATTTATTTCATATTAATTTTCATTCAAATATTAGATCCAATCTTTTTCATATTTATTTTCAACTCTGTTGAAATACTAAGTTTGGCTGGAAGGCATAAACACATTGAAATTGCACGATTGGTTGCCGGAGGATGGGTGGGAGCCCCATCAGTCACCAGAGAATAGTATTATTGATTGGGGACTTTGGAAGGAGAGGTTGAGCACCATCAGACCATCAGTCACCAGAGAATCAATGTGGCAGTGGAGAGAGGAGAGGGAGGATGAGAGGAGGCAATGGGTAGGCTAAGAAACGTAATTAGGGTTTGATTAATTTTTTAAAAGTTTTATTAATAAACTCACCCTTTTTTAATTGATTAGATTATCCACCTCAACTGCCACACAAACGTTTTTTTAATTGATGTGGTTGTTCACCTCAATCGCCACATATAATGGTATAAAATTGGGCCTTGGGCTCTTGGATACGGACTTAACTTAATTATCATTTATTTATACTAGTTTAAATTATATCAGATAAGTATGAATTGTAATTTGGACACAACTGTTCCTGATAACAGTTGGTAACCAACGTACTAGTTTGAAAGGGTGTCTGTCTATCTCTTTATATAAAGACCAAGAACGGGTTCTGCAGGATATAGAATTTGAAACATTTCTCACAGCTTTCCTATTATCCATCGAGAGTAAATACTACAATGTAATTCACCAGAGACAAGAATTCTGGTGCCAGAACTCTTGTTTAGACAGTTGTATCCTGGGAGGTAGTCATCTGGAGAACCACAGGCACAAGAGTGGGGGTGAAATAGACATAGCATATCTGCTAGCCTCTGTCTCAATTTCACGTCAGTTTTCTTCATCTTATCTCTTAAATTTGATGTTACTACTGAACTCTGTTATATTTAGTTGAATCGTTATATTTAGTTGAATAGTTATATCAGTATGATAATAGTTATAACGTTTTTTGTTCTGTTATATCTTTTTGTCAAGTCATATAACATTCTGAGTTTGTTATAACATAGAGTTCGTGATCTGTTACTTTTATTTCTTCAATTCTTATTCAGAAATTTTATATATAAACTGATTGTTCTCCCAACAAATACTGGGTGCTAAAAAACACAAGCATTTGTAGCGTTATGGTGCTACTCGAAAGGCAGCTCAAAGATATGAAATGGAGAGAATGAGAGTTCAAATGAGAGAGGAGATGAATATACAAATAGAAGAGAAATTGACTGAGGTGATTGCACCATATGAGGCCAAATATAATGTGATGCAAGCAAAAAATGATGCAATACAAGCACAAAATAATGAGATTCGGGCAAAGTATGATGCAATGCAAGAGATGTAGTTGAATCGAGTTATGAGTCATATAGGTTGGGCTTCAACATTACAGTCAGACTCATATAGTAAGTGTTTTTGCTTAATCATATCATACTTACCTCTGTGAATTAAAGTATGCAAAACTAAAAAGAGCAGAAAATTATTTTATGTGTGCTAAACATTAGTATTTATCAGCAATTTCTTTGTGATTAGAAGTTGAAACTATTAATTCTGTTATTTTTGTTGAATAATCGATCAATATTTGCTGATAAACAATGTTTGACTGTTAACAAAATTGATTATGACTACATTTGTTAGATAGAATCAGACTTATCAAAGTTAAGAATGATAATTCCTTGTTACAAATATATTTGAAGAGATTCCTTGATGGATATATATGTGGTATTTTAATTCAAATATTTAATTCTTCTTAATTAGTTTGCATGCCTGGGTAGGGTAGTTTACTACCTCAACTAAAAGTCTGAATCCCTGTGAAGACTGACTGCAGGTAAATTTTTTTCAGTATTTAGTTAATGCATCTCCAAACTTAAGAATACAGCAGCAGTACAATAGCAGCAACAGATCCTAAGCTTTCTTTTTGACTCAAATGTTGGAGCTTTAGATATTACACTTTTGAAAACTGAATTGGAAGCTTTTTTCCATTCTTATCATTTGAGAACTAGATTGGAAGTTCCTATATGTACGAATTAGCTTAGCATGATGGATTTTTATTGATTTCAACTTAGCTTGATGGATTTCCAGATGGCTTTCTCTTGTAAAAACAACTTTCAATTGATTTGATTAGCTTGATGCTATTTTTGTCTTTTATTGATGATATTTCTAAATAACTTAGTCATGAAAAATAGGTATGAGTGATAAAATGAAAGATATTAGTCATGGTATGAAGTTGTTACAAGTAGACTTTCAGTCATAGTCATTAGTTGTTACTACTTGTTTTTTAATCATTAGAGGGGCGGTTGTTGCTAAGATTTTTCGTCATGAAGATTGGTTGTGACTAAATACTTATTAGTCATTATAAGGGCCTTGTTACTAAATTTTTTAGTCATGAAGAGTGGTTGTAACTAAAATAATGTTGTGACTAAAAGTTAGAATTTGGTTTAATTTTCTAGTAACAAGATATGTTGTGACTAACACATTTTTAGTCAGTCAATAATATGTATTTTTGGTGACTAAATAAAGTAGTCACGGGGTTTTCAGTCACAACCCAATTGCAAAACTTTTCAATGACTACATATTTTAGTCACAACATTATGTACTTTTAGTTACAACCTTTGTTGTGACTTAAACTCTATTTTTTGTAGTGAACGAGGAAGAAGAGTGCTTCAATTCTAGTCAGTGACGGATGCACGTTGTGGCAAAAGTGGGTAGCTGCCCACCCAAACCACAAAATTTTAGGCTACTGGATCCATTCTTGCCCACCCAGATTGCCGGAAATAGGCGCCTTCAAGGGGCTGCCCATGGCAGCGCTGCGTGAGGAAGAAGAAAGAAATTGTTTTTTAAAAAAATGACAACAGGCTCTAAAAATGTTTTTAAAAAATGACATGTTGCAGCCACTGTGGCTTATTTCCTACATTTCAAAGCCTTGAAAAACAGTGAAAAGACCAAAAGCCCAGATCCCTCAAAGCAAACCCTCCTACCTCAACAAAACGAAAAGGAAGAAGAGTAGCTGGGAGTCACAGACTCACAGAGCAATTGATCGATCTTGTCAAGTCCTTCACTTTCGACACTTTTAGGAATTTTCCACTTCCAAGTAGGTAAAAGACAACAGCAATCTGAATTAATTTTTTTTTTTTTTGGGTTTAGAACAGAGTTTATTGATTGATAATGAGGCTTTTTTTTGGGTTTATTTGATTTTTGCTAAATAATGCAAAATTTATCAGCTGGGTTTTGTTGGTGGGAATGAATGGGTTCTTCCTTTCTTTGTTAATGGAGTAAAATTTTCATTGATTCGATGGCGGTGCACACGATGGGGGAGCTGAAGATGATAAAGATCGGTCTGAATAGTGTTAGAAAATAAATATTAAAATTATTTATTATCTAAATATGAATGGAAATTAATTTTGGATCTGACTAGAAAAAGGAAATCATGATTAAATATAGATATATATTGAAAGTCGCTAAAGGAAGTGACGTTCTGTTGGGTTGCAATTGGAAAGTTGCAAACCTATTGGTGAACATATATGCTATCTGAAAAGGTGGGATGCTTATGAAACAATGTACCGCTTACATGAATATACCGTAAGTGAGTGTGTTGGACCGGTTACAACAAGAGACATGTTGTTTGGTTCATACCCTTTAAAGCAATCCTGACTTTTCAGAGAGAAATTTTTAGTCACGTCTTTTCCTCAACAGATACGTGAATCTTTATAAATAGAGAAGCAATCTAAGCGTTTCATTAATTCAATTTTCATCCGAGAATATTAGTATACTAAGAGCATATCATTCTATAATTATAGGAAGTTATTGAGAGAGTTTAAACACAATTTGAGTTCGTTATTCTTGAGAATTGAAGTGCTACCTCCACAAGAAAAAGATCCTTGTATCCTGGGAGACGTTTGCTGAGCAAATCCTTGAAGCACCAGTGAGGAGGCAATTTCGTCTTAAGGAGAAAGAACGAAGTTCTTGACTCAATCACCTGTAAAGTGTCTCTTACTATAATCTTTGTTGTAATTTTCTTTGTGTATTTATTTTGAATAAAGTGTATCTTTATTTTCGATATTATAGTGAATATAGCAATTATTATTATTTTTACCAACAATCTTAAGACGAAATTTTTGCTTGGTAATTGCTATATTTGTTCAATTTTAAGAATTAGCATTTCTTAAAAGTTGTTAGTTTACTTTCATTTAAATTGTTTATTTTTGCTATCTGTTGAAGGAAAAATGACTAGTGTTGTTAACAATAGCACTAGTGATGGTAAGGGAAGTGGTGTGGCTCATGCTATACCTGTGATGATCCCTGCTTTCTCCACTCATCAAGAGAAACCTAAGAAGTTCAATTGAACTGATTTGAAGAGGTGGCAACAAAAGATGTTGTTTTATTTGACCACTCTGAATTTGGCCAAGTTCTTGAAGGAAGAGGCTCCTGCAACTGGTACTACTCCAGAAGCAGAGGTTGCTGCAAATGCATGGCATCACCCTAATTTTCTTTGCAAGAACTATATCCTCAATGGATTGGACAATGTGTTATCTAGAGGTTCCGTACTTCTTTCGACATAATGGAAAGGTGTTATAGTTTGTTTGGCTTCCGCAGAAGTTTCGCATTTATGACTTCCATCAATGTTAAACTTCGGCAATAAATCCATGTTAACTAATCTACGTATTGTATTATAATTAACATGACCTAATCTACCATGCCAAACATTTGGAGACTCAACAATATAAGCAGAACTGACTTTATTCTTATTAATAATAGAAGGTACAACAGTCATTACATTCATCTTGAACATACCATTATTCAGATACCCTTTCCCCACATACATCCCATTCTTAGTGAGTACAAATTTGTCAGCCTCAAAAACCAATTTGAAACCATTCTTGCTTAATAGCGCCCCGGAGACCAAATTCTTTCGGATATTAGGCACATGAAGCACTTCATTGAGGGTGAGTTCCTTGTCGGAAGTCATCTTGAGAACCACCTTTCCTTGACCTTCAATTTTGGAAGCCAAAGAGTTTCCCATGAACAGTTGCACCCCATGGTCCAATTCTTGATAGGTTGAGAACATCTTCCTATCATAGCAGATGTGGCGTGTAGCTCCAGTGTCCACCCATCATTCCTTGATGTTGGTTACCATATTTACTTCAGAGATTATGGCCGAGAGGTTGATATTAGCTATGTCGTTGGACAACTTATCCTCCTCGGTCATGTGAATTTCTGTGTCTTTTCCCTTATTCTTCTTGGAGTTGACTTGATCTTTACGATTTTGACAATTTGCCACAGTGTGACCAAACTTGTTGCACTTAAAGCATTTGCCCTTGAAAAATTTATGCTTCTTTGAGTTTCCTTGGCTAGAGCCTTCTCCAAAATGCTTCCTCTTTTTCTTATTCTTTGACCCATCCTCTACAATATGTGCCTTAGCCACCATGGAGTTACCACTAGTTTTCTTTTCAGAACCACTGTTGTCTTCCTCAATCCTTAGCCTTACGGTCAGATCATCAAGTCCCATTTCTTTGCACTTATGCTTGAGAGAATTTTTAAAATCTTTTTAAGGAGGCAATTTTTCAATCATTGCAGCCACTTGAAAAGTCTCACTTAACATACCCTCTGCATTTATTCATGCAAAATAAGTTGTAGCTCTTGGACTTGGTTGATGACCGTTTTGGAATCCACCATTTTGTAATCAAGAAATCGACCAACAACGAATTTCTTCATGCCAGCATCTTCGGTCTTGTATTTCTTGTCAAGTGACTCTCACAAGGCCTTTAGCAGTTTTGATTGGACTATATACTAATTCATAGTGACATATGTTGACTTAAAATTTGTGCAAACTAGAGGCGGTAAAAAGTATTTTCTTACTTTTATAGATGATTGCACAAGATACTGCTATGTTTATTTGCTTAGAAGCAAAGATGAAGCTTTGGAAGCGTTCAAAAATTATAAGAACAAAGTTGAGAATCAACTTAACGAAACGATAAAGGTTTTAAGAAGCGATAGGAGAGGTGAATATGTAGCACCCCTTTCTGAGTTTTGTGCTCAACATGGTATTATTCACCAAACCACCGCTCCTTATTCATCTCAACAAAACAGTGTTTCTTAGGGCAAAAATCGTACATTAAAAGAGATGATGAATGCTCTGTTGATAAGTTCTGTTGCAACCCAAAATTTGTGGGGAGAAGCTTTGCTTTCCTCAAATTATATTCTCAACAAATTGCTTCATAAGAAATTAGACAAAACACTGTATGAGTTATGGAAAGGTCAAAGACCTTCTTATAAATATCTCAAAGTGTGGGGATGTTTAGCTAAGGTAACGGTCCCTGATCCTAAAAAGGTTAAAATAGGACATAAAATCATTGATTGTGTATTCATTGGTTATGCTGCAAATAGTAGTGCGTACCGATTGCTTGTACATAAATCAGCTAATGATGATATACATGTAAAATACAGTTATTGAGTCAAGGAACGCAACATTCTTCGAGAATATTTTTCCCTGTAAAAATACATATGACCAAAGTTCTTTGAATGATCGAGATTAATCTGACCATGAGGCTGAACCTAGAAAATGTAAGAGAGCAAAGATATATAAGTCTTTTGGTCCTGATTTTCTTACTTATATGTTAGAAACAGAACCACAAACTTATAAGGAAGCAATATCATCTCCTTAAGCTCCTTTTTGGAAAGAGGCTATTAATGTCGAAGTGGAATCTATCCTACAAAACCATACATGGGAATTGGTGGCAGATCTTCCTCCTGGAAATAAACCTTTGGGTTACAAGTGGATTTTCAAAAGGAAGATGATAGCGGATGGATCCATAGATAAGTACAAGGCGAGGCTTGTAGTCCAAGGTTATAAGCAAAAGGAAGGACTAGACTATTTTGATACATACTCACTTATTACAAGAATAACTTCCATTAGAATGTTAATTGCAATTGTTGCTTTGCATAATCTTGAAATACATCAAATGGATGTTAAAATGGCTTTTCTAAATGGTGATTTAGAAGAAGAAATTTATATGGAACAGCCGGAAGGGTTTATTGTTCCTAGGCAAGAAAAGAAAGTATGTAAACTTGTTAAGTCTTTGTATGTCTTAAAGCAAGCACCGAAACAATAGCATATGAAATTTGATAATGTTATGATGTCAAATGGTATGAAAATTAATGAGTGTGATAAATGTGTTTATACAAAGGTCACTCAAAATGGTTATGTCATTATATGTCTATATGTAGACGACATGCTTATTATTGGTAGTAACGATGATATGATTAAATCTACCAAGTGAATTTTGACTAGCAAATTCGATATGAAAGATATGAGAGTTGCAGATGTTATCCTAGGAATTAAGATTTCTAAAACACCTAATGGGTTAGTTTTGTCTCAATCACATTATATTGAGAAAATACTTTCCAAATTTGGTAAGTATGATAATAATCCGGCAAAGACTCCATATGATGCAAATCTTTATTTGAAGAAAAATGTTGGTCCAAGTATATATCAAATTGAATATGCACGTATAATCGGTAGTTTGATGTATGTCACAAACTGTACTCGCCTTGAATTGGCATATTCAGTCAACAAGTTAAGTAGATATATAAGTAATCCTGGACGGGATCATAAGAAAGCAATTGTTAGAGTTCTTAGGTTTGAGTTATACCAAAAATTATGGATTGCATTATACGAGATATATGTTTGTACTAGAAGGCTATAGTGATGCGAATTGGATATCTGCTACAAAGGATCAAACTCCACAAGTGGATATGTATTTACGTTGGGAGGTGCAGCTGTATCTTGGAAATCCATGAAGCAAACGTGTATTGCAAGATCAACTAGGAATCTGAATTTATCGCTTTAGATAAAGCTAGTGAATATTCCAAATTGGCCAAAACTTGTGCCTGCAATATGTGTACATTGTGATAGCCAATCAGTGATTGGGAGGGCACGTAGTAATATGTATAATGGTAAGTCTCAACACATTCGTCGAAGACATAATACCATAAGGCAACTTCTCTCAAGTGGTATAATTACCATTGATTATATAAGGTCAAAATATAATTTAGCGGATCCGTTTGCGAAATGTTTGACTAGAGAGCAAGTTAGTAATTCATTGAGGGGAATGGGGCTAAAGCCTATATTTAACTATTATCGTGATGAACACCCAACCTAGTTGACTGGAGATCCCAAGATCTAGGTTCAAAAGGACAACTAAGTTATGTGTAACGAAAGTGTGAGTGGGGATATTCTCCCTTGCCCATTCCTATGGTGAGACAATGCTGCCTACGACTTGTGTAAGGTTAAGCTATGTTTTGAATGACTCATGTGACTTGTAAATCGAAGTGGGGTATAGAAGGATACTCTTAATAGGAAGTCACCTATGTCATTGTGAAATTAGGCCGTTTCTATGAGAATTGTAAGGCTAAATTCTCTAAAGCAATTGATGAATTCAGGGAGTTGTCCATGGCCAGAAGGACACAACCGTAGAACGAATCACCAGTGAGGAGGCAATTTCGTCTTAAAGAGAAAGAACAAAGTTCTTGACTCAATCACCTGTAAGTGTCTCTTACTATAATCTTTGTTGTAATTTCCTTTGAATATTTATTTTGAATCAAGTGTATCTTTATTTTCGATATTATAGTGAATATAGCAATTATCATTATTTTTACCAACAGATGGCATGAAAGGCATGCCGCCATTGTGTTTTCAAGGGTGAAGGTTTGAATTCTAGCTCACTGTTTATGTTTGTAATTGATGTCAAATTCACAATTCTAAAGTTGGTTTAGTTTAGTGTGTAAATTTGTATATCAACAATTGTACAATGTTGCTCCTTGGTTATCCAGTAGTTTGCTATTGCTTTTTAATTGGTTGGTGTCTTGTTTAAATCGAAAAAGATGTTTTTGCTTGTATTGATAACGAAATCATCATGCGACATTTTTCATGATATGAAAACTCGTTGTAGACGTTTGGTTTGAATTATAATTGTATTGTTTAACTTTTAGAAAGTTTTTGTTATCTATTTGGAAGCTTTTATATTTCGCTCATCCAAAAAAAAATTCTAAATCCGTCAATGATTCTAGTTGCAGGTGATTGTTGTTCTGGGAGGAACGAGGGTTCCAGGTGCTACGTACGTACTGACATGGTAGGTAATGAAAATACTAGAAATTAGACACATGGCTTGTAGAGTGTTTAGAAAATCGCCACTTCACCTGATTTAGGTGGCATGCATTCAGTAATTGTGGTCAACTGGGCCATGGATTTTGGTGGTGAATTGAAGATAATGGGAGGAAGCACCTGTATGTTCAATTGGTGATGGGTATTACTGATTTATCTAGTTATAGAATCCTCCATTTCCATTATTTCATGTAAATTCAAACCATACATTGTCTCAACTGTTCATGCGAGCAAGTTTCTTTGCTTCAAAAAGCATTGTCTTAAAGCATATAGAAATTAATTAATTAGTGGCTGTTAAATTTTTAGTTATGAATGAGCTCATTTTTTCTTGCGAATCTCTACAAAAAATTAAATTAATTAGAAATCATTAAGTCATTTAAATGTATAGAACAAATCGACGGTGTATGTATTATATAATATATTTATGATGAACCGTCTATTTATTTGATAGGTTTGGATGATTAAACGATCTCCAATTCGAACGATATTTTGTATGATTGATTTTCAAATGAAAATTAATAAATTGAACGGTTTTGATCGTTGATTTTAGTCGATCAAGATACGTTATTCGCACACGGAGAATATGCATGTGCAACCTTCACATGGGGGTGCAAGTATTATCCTTTTTATTTTTATTTTACTACAAACTATATTTTACACCAATTTATACTAAAGAGGGAGAGTTTGAACCTGAAACGTAGTTTGTTGAAAAAAAATACCTAATTATGGCAATTCACCACTTACTAGTGGCTTGTTAATTATATTTAATATTTTTGTCTCCTTGGATATGACAGTAAGATGTGATCCATATTTTGACCAAAAAAAAATGTGATACATATAAAGATTAATCAATTCAGATCTATATAATTTTATTTAGACTAGGTATGTTATGTGATGAGTAGATTTTATATTATATATTTATCCCTATTCTTAGTATATTTTGGTTAATATTTTGGAAGAATTTTGATACTTTGAATTGTATTTTCAATATAGGACTTTCAACTTCATCTGGAGCAAAACATACTCAAATGGACGAATTTTGGAGTAATTCCAGTTGGAGGACGTTTGTGAGTCGCTGAGCGTAATCGTGTCAAAATATCAGATTTTTCCGCCAAGTAGTTATTTTCTGGCAATAAAATAAAGGAGCAGTGCGCGGTACTGGAAAATCACGTTTTTGGGTTTAAATTGCGTTTTTGGGGCCCAAGATGACCTCGGATGGATTCATGGCCTTCTGGAGATGTGTTCAGAACGTTCGTATCTTTAAAACAAGCTATCTTGGGCCGGATTTGGAGGATATTTGAAGCTAAAACGTGGCTGGACAGTTTATGTGTAGATTCTCCTAGATTAATTAGGACTCTATTTTCTATTTTATTTTGTTATTATTTAGTTTCCTAGTTGGAACAAAAGACCATTATTTTAGGGATTGTGAGAGGGCATAGGATATATTGCTATTGCCGTTCACAATTGGAGGAGGCTTATTCTTATTCAACTTTAGGGTTCTTGGAGACTCTCTATCTTAAGGTGTTTTCATTCCTTTTCTTAATAATATTTTCTATGATTTCAATTATGAATATGCGTAATTAATTTCCATTAGCTAGGGCGAAACCTTAAGCCTTAGCATGAATATGTAATTTTTATTTAATTGCTTATGATTGATTGCATGCACGCTTTGGATTATTGATCACTGTTTTAAACTATCTAATTGTCTTGATGACTGGCCACCATTAGGATGTTTAGAAAAGTAATTGGATGCAATTCGGTCGGAATATCACCGGAGGATTGAGTTTTGCTTCTTGTGATTAATAGTTGTAATTTCACATAAGGCGAATATCACGCTCTTAGGGGTTGCATGGTTTTTCAAAAGGTTTTCATAGAACTTAATGAGTTTTGCATGTTCATATTTGATCTGAATATCACAGACGGATTGCATGTTAGATATACATTCTTGCTTGAATATCACGAGGAGAATATATATTAGGAAAACCTAACCTTCAAAGTGGCATGTGTAGATCATAAGTAATTGGTAGAAATTCTTAAGATTGCTAGGTGATGGTGGAACCCTAGTGCTTTTATAAACTGGTTTTTAAAACTCTTTTCTTTTATCATATTTGTTTTTAATTAAAATTCATTTTTTTATATTACCTAAAATCAAAATCTCTTTTCTCAATTTTCAATTCTAAGTAGTTAATTAGGAATTGTTTTTACATAAATTATCCAAATAGTCCTTGAGGAGAACGACCTTGCATGAGCATCTATACTACAATATCCTTGTATTCTTGCAAGTATTTCATGTGATTTTGAGCCTAATTGCATAGACATTAAAAATCATATCATTATGTTCGTGTCATTTTTGTGGCATATCTGTTATCTTAACGGATTGTATTGTGTCAAACTTGTTATTTTAATAGGTTTAAAAACTCAAATCCAAACCTGACCCGTTTAAATTCACGAGTTACCCGACCCAACTCGTTTCACCCATTAAGAACAATATATTTTTTCAATAAATAATCAAATGAAAAAAGTTCATACTAAATTAATAAAAATGACACATCTCGATCCTGGACACGCCAGGTGTCGGGAAGTGCTGGCCGACACGTGTTAGGTGACGAAAGCCAATTATGCATGAATAAGTGAAAGAGTAAGAATATAAAGAGTTGAGTACGGAAGTAGAAGTGTGGTGAGGGTTAAGAACCCATAATACAGGATGCATAACAGTCAGAGCAAAGTAAATAGTGCAGGAGAATAAATTATTCACATCCCCGTAAGGATGGATAAATAAAAGTTAACTACAAGTAGGAGTGAATCCTACATAAACTTAAGCAATGTCAGAACCGTCGACCACCACCAAGGAAGTCCTCGTGTCACCGATAAGAGAACCCGCCTCTAGGTCCTGGAGGGGCGCAAAACATAAAACGGTGAGTGGGTCAAAAAGCAAAGTTTGATAAAACCTTTGTTTTCAAGAGTACACTAACCCCTCGCTGGAAAACAAGTATAGTTTGAAAACACGTCATACCCTCTGGCATGAACCTCAAAATACTATAATAAAAATATATGGGTACTCCCCGATAATGATTACTGACATGCTCATCCATATGTAAACACACAAGTCTAAGTAGCTAAACTACGAGGAACAGGCTAGGTATATAAGTAATACGCTGAGTACTACAATGACGCGAGTCTAACGCTAAGCGCTGTGCACAAAGTGCATCACACAAGTTCGAGTTGCCTAGTGCAACCTAGAACAGGCTAGTACCTACAATGGATCCAAAGCTGCGTAGCGGTGCTGGTAGTGACTACTCCAAACGTCAAGGCTAGTCCTGGCCACAAGACTGAGTACTAATACCTTGGGTGTTATACATCTACTGATGAGCAACAGTATAAAACATGTATGGCAATATAATACGAATGTTCTACCTCCAACAAACGTATATGATATGAGATATAGAGTTATGCTAAACAGCCTTGAAGAAAGCATTGAAAACCATACGTACATATACATTTATCAAAACAAAGACCCACTAACCACTTAGGTAGCCTGGGCCGTAGCCCCTCCTGGGTCTGGGCAGCCCCGTAACCCTCGGATCGGGCCTCACCTATATGAAATATCACCGTAATAATGATTTACTCATGTGCTGCTATTAAATAACTAATTAATTACACCTATCCCTTGTTTGCTCAACCAAAAGGTCCAAAACACCTCGAAAAATATCATACGTACTACCCTAGGTACGCGCGTCACGAGTCGCCTCGCGAAGACGGGACCGAATAAAGATGCTCTACGCGCGGCTCAAACGCAAGAAGCCGCGGCTCCACGTAGGGCTCACACGCGAGTCGGCTCGAGCCAGTCAACACTGGTCAACGCCGACGCCGCCCGCCTGAACCGATTGCTGACGTCATCGCGGACGTCGTGGCCGGCCGCGGTCGCCGCCGCCACCGTGGCCGGCCGTCGGAATTTTGGCCGATTGGTGCCTTAAAGCTCCATAACTTCTTCATTTCTTGGCCAAAATTTACATGCCATATATCAAAATGAAGCTGAGAAGAGTAGAATCACACAAAATCTTTGATTGGTCGTGTACAGCCCAGGAAATGGCCTGTAATTGCCTCAAAAAGTTGTGGTTCATCAGAAGCTTTGTCGATCTACGCGGTAACTCAACCAAATCAGGCAAACGACCCGTGAAAAATTCATCTACTCAACGAGAGGGAATACAATGGTGGTACTAGAAACCTCACCTTGGTCTAGATTGGCCGGAAAATGGTCGGAAAGGTCCGGTTCTTCCGGTTGCGCTCCACAACCGTTGGGAGTTTGGACGAACGGATTGCACCGTTGATTCCACGGCGTCGAGACGAAGAAGGTGGTGATTTTCGTCGCCTCGATTCCGACTGAGCTTTTCATCGGTGTGCACTGTGCACACACGGTGAGAGAAAGGGAGAAAAAGTCAAAAACTCGGGAAAAAGAAAAGTGGACGTGGAAGAAGGAAAAGGGGAAAGAAAAGGAAAATTGGGTTTCCTGGGGTATTGTGCACCCACCAAAACAGAACTACACGCCACATGTACGAAATAAACACGCACGTGTAGAAAATATTCCCCATAAATTATTTTATAACAAACTTTACAGATGTTACAATCTACCCCCTTAAGAAAATTTCATTCGAAATTAAGATTACAATCAAGTAGAAGTGAAAACAAGTAGGGGTAGCCTGGCTCATGCGCCCTGCGCCTCCTAGCTCCTCCCCGAATGGTTTCTCCACAAACCTTCACTAAACCGATCGACTTATTCCGTAGAATTTTGTCTTTCCAATCCGTAATGGTCACCTAACTCATCATAAGTCAAATCATGGTTGATCTCCAACGTTGAGGATGAATAAATAACCCGAGATGGGTCGGAGATATAGTGTCGGAGCATGGACACATGGAAGACATTGTGCACCCTTGGACAACTCGGAAGGTAACTCCAATCTATAAGCAACCTCACCAATCCGTTCAGCTGATCTATTATTACGGACCGATGTAACGAGGACTCAACTTCCTCAAGTTCCCGAATCTCACAACGCCTCTCCACGGTGATAACTTCAAGAATACCATGTCACCAACCGAATAAACTCAATCGGTCAAGTGACGGTTGGCAATAATTCTCCGTCGATCATGGGCAGCTGTGTTTCCCTTGATCACCTGGATATTCGGTAGTTTCTCAACGATTTCAGACCAACAAGAGCTCGCCACCGATCCCGACCAACACAAGGGAAAGCCTGCAGCAGCTACCATACAACGCCCTCGAATGAAAACTGTTGTATGAAAACCGAAGTAAGTTGTAGGCAAATCCCCACTAAAGAAAGATTAGCATGCCACTTATCTCCGAACTGTAGCACCGAGGACCTCAAAGATGTCCTCAAGGGTCTAGATAGTTCTCTCCGACCGTCCGTCTGTCCGAGGATGATAAGCAAGCAAGCAAACAAGAGTTCCGAACCCAAAGCTTCTTCCTCAAAAGCTTTCCAAACCTTTGAAGTGAATCTCGGGGTCACGATCGGAGATAATAATTTGACAGGAACACCATGGTATTTGACAACTCCACAATGAAAAGTTTAGCCAACGGTCAAGAGGATAATTTCCCTACGAACCGGCAGAAGTGAGAGTTGACTTGGCTCGGCCGATCAACAATCACCCAAATACCATCATAGCCTCCACGTGCTGTGAGGTAGCTTGTGGAAATCTAAGTCCATGGTGATATTCCTCCCCACTCCACTCGTGAATGGGAAGTGGACTCGTAATAATCCAAATGGTTTCTTCCCTTTCAGCCTTGACTCGTCGGGCAAATTAAGCAATGACTCACGACTTTGCAATCTCCTTCTTCATTCTACGCCGCAGTAGAAAGGTTTGATAGTATGGTACATCTTAGTACTACCTCGGGATGCATGGCATAGGTGGAAACATGCGCCATCCAAGATTACCCTTTTTAAGTCTCGCACGTTAGGGCACATACATCCTGGCCATTCATCGAAGTAATCCGCGGGAATGTCGAACTCAAGTCATCCCTAGTTCCCTGGGCAACCGCTTGAATCAATTTCAGAAGTAGGACGCGCCCGAGCCTCACGAATTCGATCCAACAAAATAGGTCTGGGTGAAGTAGCTAACAAAGCTTCTAGTATGACTACAACCAGACCGCACTCGCATTCCCGAGACGGGCCAAAGAGGAATATGACCGACACGCCAAGTGTCGAGTGGCCGGCCGACACGTCTTAGGTGATGAAAGCCACTATGCATGAATAAGTGAAAGAGTAAGAATATAAAGAGTTGAGTGCGGAAGTAGAAGTGTGGTGAGGGTTAAGAACCCACACAAAGAGTTACAAAATGAGCAAAGTAATAGTGTGAGTATAAATTATTCACATCCCGTGAGGATGGATAAATAAAAGTTAACTACAAGTAAGAGTGAATCCTACATAAACTTAAGCAATGCCGAACCGCTCGACCACCGCTGGGCAAAAGAAGTCCTCGTGTCACCGATATAAGAGAACCCGCCTAGGTCCCGGGAGGGGCGCAAACATAAAACGGTGAGTAGGTCAAAAACAAAGTTTGATAAAACCTTTTGTTTTCAAGAGTACGCTAACCTCATTGAAAACAAGTATAGTTAAACTACGAGGAACAAAGCAGGTATATAAGTAATACGCCGGAAGTACTACAATGACGTCGAGTCTAACGCTTAGCGCCGCACAAAGTGCATCACACAAGTTTGAGTTGCCTAAAGGCAACCTAGAAATGCCAGTACCTACAATGGATCCAAAGCCGCGTAGCGTGCCGGTAGTGACTACCCAAACGTCAAGGCTACAATCCCGCCACAAGACTCGAGTACTAATACCTTGGGTGTTATACATCTACCGGGAGGAGCAATAAGGTAACGTGCATGGCAATATAATACGAACTAACTTACCTCCAACAAACGTATATGATATGAGTTATGCTAATGCTTGAAGAAAGCATTGAAAAAACCATACACGTACATATATACATTTATTAAAAAACAAAGACCCACTCACTCACCTGTAGGTAGCCGGGTCGTAGCCCCCCTGTCTTGGGTAGCCCCGGTAATCCTTTGGATAAGTCTCACCTATATGAGATATCACTGTAATAATGATTAAACTCATAAAGGTTATTAAATAACTAATTAATTACACCTATCCCTTGTTTGCTCAACCAGGAGGTCCAAAACACCTCGAAAAATATCATACGTACTGCCCCTAGGTAGTACGCTTTGTCACGAGTCGCCTCGCGAAGACGGAATCGAAAAAGATGCTCCACGAGCCTCGCGAAGACAGAAGCCGCGACTCCACACGCAGCTCCACGTGCGAGTTAGCCGAGCTGGTCAACGCTGGTCAAAGTTGACGTCATCGCTGACGTCAGCCCGGTCTGAACCAGTTGCTGACGTTAGCGCCGGTCTGAATGGGTTTGCTGACGTCATCGCTGACATCAGTGCCGGTCACCTCTAGTCTTTTTCCGGTCGCCGCCGCCGTCGCCGTCGCCGGATTTTTGGCTGGTTTCTGCAAAATTTTTAAAGCTCCATAAGTTCTTCATTTCTTGCCCAAATTTTACGTGCCATATATTAAAATGAAGCTGGAGAAGATTAGAATCGCGGTGTACCTTTGGATTGGTCGTACAAGCTCGGGAAATGGCCTGTAATTTCCTCGAAAGTTGCGGTTCACTGTAGCTTTGTCGATCTACATCAAAACTCAACCAAATCAGGCAAACGACTTATGAAAATTCATCTACTCAACGAGAGGAATACAATGGTGGTAGTTAGAAACCTCACCTCGGTCTAGATTGGCCAGAAAATGGTCGGAAAGGTCCGGTTCTTCCGGTTGCGTTTCTCGTCAAACGGTTGGGAGTTTGGACGAACGGTTTGCACCGTTGAGTCCACAGCGTCGAGACGAAGAAGGTGGTGATTTTCGTTCGCCTCGATTTGATGGGTTTTCGTTGGTGTGCACTGTGCACACACGGTGAGAGAAAGGGAGAAAAAGTAAAAAAAACTGGGAAAAAAGAAAAGTGACAAGGAAGAAGGAAAAGGGGAAAAAGAAAAGGAAAAATTGGGTTTCGGGGGTATTGTGCACCCACCAAAACAGTAAACTTACACGCTCACGTGTACGAAATAAACACGCACGTGTAGAAAATATTCCCCATAAATTATTTTATAACAAACTTTTTACGGGATGTTACAAAAAACATTAGCATTTCATTAAGTACTATATCTACATGCAATATATTACATAAAAATACATTTGTCTTTCAAATACTACATATCCAAAAAACACTTAATGAAAACACATTAATATGTTACTACAAAATAAACTTTGTGGAGTCTTTCTCAAAAATAATAAGTTTGCGATCATATTAAAAACTTGCATGCTGTTTGTTTGACAGCAAAACCTTTCCATTTTTATTAGTCATCAAGGAAAATTGAATTGGAACATTAGAGAGCTACTTAGGATTTTCTTTTACTATTTTAAATTACCAATATAACCTTTATCTTAACTGGTTACCTGCGGATAGACCTGGACCAACCCGTTATCTTAATCGGGTGCTTAACAGGTTTACTTAATAATAATCTGATTCGTTAAGCCCCGACCCGAAATTTTATTTTACCGTGTCATTTAGTGTCGGATTAACAGGTCGTGCATGAACTTGTCAGGTCTAATTTTATCTATGATTTATGCAAGAATCATGCTGGCACGAGACACGCCCAGATTATTCTACATTTTAATAATGTTTGTTTTAAATATGATCGGTATGTATGGTTGCAAAATGGCAACCTGCATTATTGTAAAATGGAATAATACTTGAACGTAATGGAATTAATCTGTTAATATACTAATGTATGTGGTATGTTATTATATACAGGGGGGGCCTAAGAGAATGTAGATGGTGCCTTTAAAAATGTGTTGCGTTAATTATTTATTATTGTTATTCATTTGGTAGCGACTTTGCGTTTACCACATTGTAGATGATAAAAAAGACCTCTTGCACAGTTGATATTTGAATTATTTTTATAATGGTAATTATCAAGACACTCCACAACTTTTGTGTAACATTGAAAATTTCTCAATCCACTAACATACAAAGTGTTCAACTTGCAAAAATGTAAAGTGCTTCCAATTAATATTACACAATACGCTAATCAAAATACCATATAACAAATCACAAACTGCATTTTCTTTTCTTTGTTGGGGTCCTCCAAGTTCAAAAGATTCTCTCTTTTTTCTTGGTTTTTAGCTTTTATGAAGCATAGGTGCTAGAAGAAACATGAATCAACTTCTTTTTAAATCCTTCCCAACATCTTTTTACGTAGCATCGTCTTCCATGTAGCAATGGTGAATGCAGCAGAGACAAAAATGAAGCCAATTGTAATCAAATAACAAACCAATACACAAAATGAATATATAATTAACTGTTAATAACTAAAGTAGAAGAAAATAACTTGGTCGTACCAATTCATAGTTAAGGAATGAAAGAAGAAAATAGCATGGGTTTTATGATCCTACCACCGTTTTCCACTTCCATATCCATGTATTGTTGTTATGACCTACACTATCAATTGACCACCGACTCACTGAGAAACTGATAGGTGCATTATTTTTCATATTTTCATGTCAATTATTCCTAGGTGTTGTTAAGGAATTGATTTTAAAAGAGCCTTATTATTTTCATTTTCTCAATTTCAGCCAATTTGCGTACGTAGGACTTTTTTATGATAAATCAGTTTTCTGGAGGAGTTTTGATGCAAGGCCAATTGGAGGAGATAGCTAAGAGGCTGAAGATCATTGTGTCCAAATTTCATAATTTTTCATGATGCCAAACGCTCCAGTTTTGCAAATCAATCTCGTGAAAGTTGAATTCCAGTCAGAACTGCGCAGCTGTGGGAGAATGAAGATTTAGAGTCTTTCCCGATTTTTTCTATTGACGTGCGATATATGCCTGCACAGCTAAGACATAGAGCTATATATTTCTTATTTTTCTAGAATTTTCCAGAAGATTAATTGACCCCAAATCTGGCGTGCAAAGCAGATGACGTGTTTTCCAAACCAAGAAGGATTCTTTCCTAGTTTGCGTCATTAATTGTTTAGGAATTCGTTTCGTTTTAGGAGAGTTTCACCATACCTTTTAGGGTTTATCTAGTATAAATAGGGCATCCTAAGCTCTCTCTACATATTTATCTTACCACACCATACCATCACCATCGACACAATTCGAGAAGAAGAGCTTAGGGATGTGCCTAGCTATGGATTTCGGGATCTATCTTTCTTTTATTTTTATTTCTATGTGTAACTATGTTATTTTCTAAGGTTTATGACGAAACCATAATATGAATATTTGCAAAGTAATTTGTTCATTACCATCCAATTATATGCCATGTTATATTCTTAATCTTTGTCCATATTCTATTCTAGATTCAAATTTCTAATGATTGATCACCTTTAGGAATTTCGCATCTAGATACTTAAATAAATTGTCACGCCACGGACTTAGTGTGACGACCCGTCCCGAATTTTATTGTATTTTATTTCCTGAACGTGTAAAGTTACCAAAATTCCCTTAAGCGAGTTAAGTGGAAGTCCTACGTGGACGTTTAAATATTATTTTCCGTTGTGGAAATAGGTTGGTACGTGTACTGTGTAGTACCGAATTACCCAGTCTAGTTTGGGGAAAAACTTTTCCTTCTTTTTCCCCTGACTCTCTTTTTCCCCTCACTCTTCTTTTCTCCTGCTTTCTTCTTCTCCCGTAGAGATTCACTCTGCACACAGTGGCCACACGAAATCCGTCGAACCGAGCCAAACCATTGTCACCACCTTGTTCGTTGTAACTCACTAAGTTCAACAGTGCAAGCCGATCGCCCAAATTCTTTACCGTTTGGCGGGAATCGCACACGGAAGAACCGGACTTTTCCGGTGAGTTTCGCGAAATTACCGACCTAGGTGAGGTTCCTAACCACTACCATTAGTTTCCTCGTGTTGAGTAGATAGATTTTCAAACTAAGATCGTGTTATTTGGTTGTGTTTTGAGGTAGATCGGAGTTCATTATATACCGTGGCTTTCCGGCCAATTTCTAGCCATTTCCGACCAATATTTGGACTCCAAATAGGTATAATCGTGTTCTCCTTCTCTCTAGCTTCATTTTGACATGTGGAACGTGTAAAATGGTTGACAAATGAAGAAGTTCGGAATTCTAGAAAAATTACCCAGTTTCCGGCGAGTTGGCCGGCGCCTGGAAAAAGTTGCAGCGACGACCGGTTGGACCGGCTGGTGACGTCATCGCTGACGTCAGCAACCGGTATGGACTGGAGAATATTTCTTTTAACAGCGTTAGGAATATTCCGTTAGATCGAACGAAGATGTTGGAATATTCCGTTAGATCTAACTGCGTCAGTTTGACGAGCTCAGGTTGACCGTGCGTGAGCCGGGCGTGTCGACGTGCTTGAGCCGAGGCAGGCCTGCACGTGAGACAAGATTTTCAAATTTCGTCAATTCGAGGCGACTCATGACGACGCGTACTACCTCTGGGCAGTACGTATGGTATTTTTCGGGGTGTTTTGGACCTCCGTTTTGAGCAAACTAAGGGTTAATGTAGTGTATTAAATTAATTAGTAACATTTATGAGTTTAATCATTACTATAGTGATATCTCATATAAGTGAGACTTATCCGGAGGATTACAGGGGTCGGGCAAGGGAAGGCGGCTACGACTCGACTACGTATTAGTGAGTGGGCTTTGTTTTGAGAGACTAATATTATTTATATGATTTCTTACTGTGATTTTAATTGATTTTCTCCACCATGCCATGATTTTACTTATGATTTAAGTTTAAAGAAATTATATTATGTTGAGATTTGTGAAATTATGATGGCATGAGTATGTATATTTTTATCTGCTCATCATACATGCATTCACCAGTGTCTAGTACTCGTCCGAGCCAGGACCAGCCTTCACATGCATGTTCACACTGCACCGTATGCTCACATTGGATCCATTGTAGGTGTCAGCCTGTACTAGTCTGCAATAGGCAGGTAGGACTCGTATGTGATGCGCTTAGCGCCAGCTTTACGTGATTGTAGTACAGAGCATATATTATTTTACACCCAGCCTGTTCCATGTAGCTACTTTCTACATGGGCTTGTGTGTCTGCATACGTTGATGAGCCTATTATATATGTTGTTGAACATGTTTTATGTTGTGGAGATTTTGGTATTTATTTATACCTTTGGCCTTGTTGCCTTATTACTGTTTTGTTGATGACTTTATTTATGTTGAGGTAAAAGTGTTTAACCAGATTTTGATAGTTTTCATACTATACGTAGTATGATTTTGGGAAAGTATACTTGATTTTAAAAGAGGGGTTATTATGTTCCGAAAAACAAAGGTTTTAGAAATATTTATTTTTGCCCACTCACACCTTTTGTTCTACGCCCCTTCAGGATGTAGTAGCTGGATTAGTGGCGAGAGCAACCAGTCTGGTGTTTACGACTTCCACACCAGATAAATGTAGGACTTCTTCCTCCTACTAGTATGTTTATCCATCCTGTTCAGGATGTGAGCCAGATTGCCAAAATTTGATGTGAAAATTAACTTGACACACAAATTAAACCCTATTGTTGACAATTGTAGTAAAGGTGCAAGTAGGGATCGTTCTGGACCGGGGATGAACTAAGGATGCTAATCAACACAATTTAAACTTAAAAATACTAAACTAGACTCAAAAACAGATAACTAGACTCTAAACTAACACCTAAGATTGATTTGGACGAATTTAAGACTCAAATTGACTCAAAAGACTAGAAAACACAAGTTTTGACGAATTAAGACTAAACTAACTTAAATTAAAAGCAAGGGATTGGTTTTGAACGAAATTAAACTTAACAAAACAGAATTGTGAACTAGACTCAATTATGCACGAAATTGGTAAATTGAATGGGTGAATGGATAGCTAGAAGGTCCTTCTCCACACATGACACATATGCAACATAAATCAATCTCTAGTTATTCTTTCAATAAACCATGAATCTCAACACCCCAAGTTAATTAGGTACACTTAAACTAACCTTCAAATTTTCCTAAATTCATTGAATTGGACGTAGCGCCACAACCAAATTATTCTTATCAAGTTCCCTATATGACAGCATACTAGAGATACATCTCAAAGATCATTAAGTTCTATGAAAACCATAAGCGTTGACAAGGTATTTGTGACTATGATAGCATGACACTCCTACCAGGAATTCACTTAACACGATCGTGACCAGCAACCTCCACTACTTGTGAATATAAGTTTCTAACTATTAGGTGAAAGTCCCTTATATTCTAGCATCAAATTCATGCAAGCAAATTAAATGTGCACCCTCAACCCACATACAAGAATAAGTTTCGATAACTCAGTTAAGCAAATTGCATTCACGATTTATGAAATAATAACTGGATGTAATCAATTCATATCACATATATGTTCATGGCTTTGAATTCGCCTCTAGCTAAAAAGAAATTAGTTAATCATAATTACAATGAAAAACATTGAAAATAAAAGAATAGAATACACCTAGAACCCTGAGGCACAATCTGGAATTTCTGACTTTTGGCTCTTGTGTGCTCCCCCGTTGTCTTCTGTGCTATTCTAATTAATTGCATCCTCAAATAACTCTCAAGCACAGTTTTCTAGAGAGTTCTGACCTCATTAGAACTCCTACATCCATCTGAATTAAGTCCAAAGACACGCACAAACAGCTGCCACATTATCTTCCTTTAAACCAAATCCGAATAGGACTCTTTTTTCCTGTTTCGACCTTCCGTCACTAAAACAGTGATAACATCTGCAATAAGTATCAGAATGACACTCTATAAAATCCTATGGAAACTAGAGATCCAGATATTTCTAACCATATATGGCACGACACATAATTCTTTCTGAGGAAATCTGGGTACTCTGTCGAAGTTGGCAGTTATGCGCAGCACTGTCCAATTTTCACTAGGATTCTGCTTTTGCAATGTACTTGTCTTCCAAACTTCTATCTCCACTCTTTTAGGATAAATTGAAGTCCTCAAACAGTCAGATTATCAAATGTCTTCATATGAAATTGAATCTCCCTTGCAGCTGGAATTAGGTAGAAACTGATGGTGATAAAGTTAGGATAAGATAAGATAAGATAAGGATAATGTTCCATGTTTTCTGCTCTTCCCTTATCTTCTTTGTCTTAAACTTATTTCTTCATCTTTAAAACAGATTCCTAGCCTCATTTAAGCTCCCAATTCGTCCATTCCCTGGGCTCCATATACATGCACTCCATTTAAGCTCCATTTTGCTCTAAAATGCACCAAAATGCACTTTCTTGCTTCACTTGCCATTTAAACCTATAAACACACGAAAATAGCTTAAATCACTATAATAAACAATAACTAACTACGTAAATACAAGAAAACAAGCTAACTAAGTCGCATAAATATGCTCCTATCACCTTATTACTGTTTTGTTGATGACTTTATTTATGTTGAGGTAAAAGTGTTTAACCAGATTTTGACAGATTTCATACTATACGTAGTATGATTTTGGGAAAGTATACCTGATTTCAAAAAGGGGTTATTATGTTCCGAAAAACAAAGGTTTTAGAAATATTTATTTTTGCCCACTCACACCTTTTGTTTTGCGCCCCTTCAGGATGTAGTAGCTGGATTAGTGGCGAGAGCAACCATTCTGGTGTTTACGACTTCCGCACCAGATAAATGTAGGATTTCTTCCTCCTACTAGTATGTTTATCCATCATGTTCAGGATGTGAATAATTCGTACTTTCCTACTGCATTTTTATCTATGCTATGAACATCTCATGCTTTGTATCAAGGGTTATACCCGTACTTCTGCGTACTCTGTTGCATGTTTTAATAATTCCATACTTTGGTTTTATTTTATTTCGAAATTCTACTTCATCTGCATGACATGGCTTTCGTCACCCTCCGGGGTGTCGGCCAGCATGCCTCGATTTCGGTACCCTTCGGGATATCTGGGTCGGGGTGTGTCACTCAGGGTCGGTAGAAAAAATTAACCCCACGCCCGGTGTGTGAAATAAAAAGAAAATAAATAAATAAAGAGAAACCGAAACGGGGTGGAAAATAAATTCCTCTTATAATCCCTCTTATAAATAAAACTCAAGAATTCTTTACAAGGATAAAATAAATAAATAACAACTTCTAGCCTCACATCTAATCCGATCGTTTCCCGCCTACCCTCTTGATTGTCTAATTCATAAACCTACATAAACAATATAGGGATGACCTTTAACAGCTCAGTAGGGACATAACCTTACAACAGCAAATTGACAATATTAAATTAAGTTTCATGGCATCCTATATTCAAATATCAAATCATTATTAATAACAATGCAGATTCTTCGTCTATACCCATTAATCCGTATAACTTAACACCCAGATCTCGTATGTCCCATTCCGTACTTATACCACTTGGTCCCGAGCACTTAATTATATGAATTAACCCCCGTAATTCAATCATCCCAATTTCCTCTTTTTTTAGTCGTCTTACCAAAACTCTTTGTCACCAATCCCGAATTACCCTAAAAGAAACTGTGCACTGTGGGCTCTCTTGAGACTTGGTACCTACTAAGAGTTTGGCTCAATTACACAAAAGATCATTTCAACTACCCTCATTTCCACAATTCTTTTCTCAACATTGAAGCTCGGACCACATGACACATCATGAATGATTCACAAATAGTTTCATTTCATCATTCACATATATCATAGTATGTTCTCAACCAAGAGTAATTCCATAATCAATAACAAGTGAACATTTCAATGAAGCAATCCAAGTAACACCCAACAAGATTATAATCAACCAATGAGATCAAATAATAGAGCACTTCAAGAAATTTAATAAAATCAATCTCCGTAAAGGTCTGCCGTATTTCCCCTACCTGGATTCCAAAGCAAAAGCAATATTCCTCACCGATACCTTGATTAAACACAAGCGTCACGGATAACTGGAGTTCCTTGTCCAACAATTAAAATATATTACTATATGTCCATATATAGTAGCCAAACTTTATCCCCTTTAACAATAATTCACTTCAATAGGGACCTTCACTTAATCAAAATAATAATCCTGTCTTTAAACTTTTTAATATTTCAAATAAGTCCCTGAACGTTTGACAATTGCACTTTGGCCCTGAACTTTTTGAAAATTATTCAATTACCCCAAAACCTAAACTGTTTTTGCAATTTAGTCCCTGGTATCAAAACCAGCGGGTTCAGGTCATGTTTTTTCCAGAAATTCCACTTACACATTCAAGCCAACATACAATCCATAACACAATTCACCAATGGTACAACTCAGTTCTTCCATGCAAACTTCCATTGAAGTCCAAATTAGATGAAATTCGAATCAAACATCAAAATCCTCATAATCTCATTATAATCAAATCTGCACTTCTGCAGAAGAATCCAGCAATCTAATCATCCTAATCATATGTAATCTTTAACTTAATGCCTCTAAATTTGTTCTCCAGTCAACAAATAAGTTTCAACACGTCTCAATCGTCCAAGAACAACCTTGAAATCGAAGATTTAAGCTTAATTACTCAAAAACCTCAATCCGAACGAATTATTCAAACCTCAATAATAATCCTCAAGGTTTACCTCCGAATGTTAGGTTCGATTCACTGAGCATGGGGGCGAAATCCGTTCGTCAATCAGATTCCCGAATTGAAAGTTATGAATTTCGAAAGATTAATGGAACTTTTTTCTTTTTTTGTTTTCCTGTTTTCCTGTTTGCAGCAACTGAACGAGGAAGAAGAGAGCTGGGATTAATCCCATGCCGCTCACCGCTTCAAACTCAGAGGTCCAATAGGTGCATGACATGTGGCACTGTCTAAAATCACTTAAAATAGCTCCAAACTCCAAAATTTAATCCGAAAAATGTTACGAACTCGTAATTTTGTCTACTTTCATCTTATCACCTTAAAAATAATCTTTGACCTTAAGAAAAATTATTTAATTTTTCACTTATTCAAAATCATCGTCAAATCATCAAATCCGAAGAAATTCCAAAATTCTCCAAAAGTTGTAATAACACTTTCTAAGCACTATAAAATTATCTCAGCGTCTCACATAAATTTATGAGGATGACCAATATCAAGCTAGTCCTACTTGGTTAACATGATTCTTCTACGCTTAATGGGTTTCTATGTGTTAATTGTATGCCGGACCAAGGATATAATTTCATTGTAGAGAAACACGAGTTGATGCCTAACCACGGATTAATTCAAACCTTAGAAAGAACAACCTTTAACATTGGCATGGCAATTGGATAGTAGTTGGCTCTAGAAAAAGTAAATAGGATTGTTATTGGTAGATTCATAACCTAGGTTTCCATTGTTTCTCAATTCTTCTCATCACGTGTTTATTTTAGTTAATTATCTATTATTTTTCTTGTTAATTTTAGTCTACATCAATCCTTCAACTCAATTTATAGTTTGTTTGTTATATTAAGTTTAGCTTGATTAATCGGTTAATTGGTGTTAAAGCACTCTCTGTGGGATCGACCTCTTTTTTGCATATCTTTGCTATAATTGATTCGTGCACTTGTGAGTTTAATTTGGTTTAAATTAATCTATTATTTAGGTTAGTTTAAATACACATCAGAAACAAATGAAGAGAATTACGATAGCTAACTAAGAAAAATTCTAAAAAAAATTTTGGATACATAATGCAATACATTTCTAAATTAATAGCTAACTACGAAAAAATTCTTAGTTAGATACACACGCAGTACACATAGAATGAACTAATAAAGTCCAGAAGTTAACCTTTGGCAAAGGATTGCATCTGTAGGTGATTCTCGCATCTTCCATTGATCAAGCACTAAATTCTGGCATATCATAACTATATTAAACTCGGACTGTTCCTTCAAACACGCATATATAGAAGTGTCTTTAGCCTTTCAAATTAAATTATTTTCTCCGCTAAACTTTCAAATTTGCCCATGACCCACACCACTGCACCTTCCATTATTTCCCACGGCGAAACCAACCCAAGCGCCAATAAAATATTTCCTTTAGACTGTCAACGACCGTTATCTCTTTCCATTCTTTTAAATTTTCAGAATATATTAACACAACCGAAAAATATAAATAAACCCTATTAAATTTTCAATTTCGCTTCGTACTCTATTAAATAAACCCTAAAAAATTATGACTAGGGATAAAGTGGATTGTTTGTAAAGTTGGAGAATGAGTGAATTTAATTTTTATATTTATAATTTATACATGAATTTTCAGAAATTGTTTTATGCTTTTCTAGTTAGTGCTAAGATTTTGCTAAAACTTTACTATATGATACTTTTTTTTTCATCCAACGATATTGCTCAAGCATATAACAATGGTTAATAATACAACGGTACGAAGAATTTGGATAATAATACAAAAATCTAACGGTAGGAGAGAGTTTGACTAATAATATAAGTACATGAGGGTAATTAGCTAAAATAAAAGTTTAAGGGGCAATATGGCTAATAATACAAGTTCATGGGGGTAATTGGCTAAAATACAAGTTTAGGGGGGAATTGGCAGCGCCTTACAAGTTCAGGGTGCAAATCAACAAATACATATTTCTTTTTTTCAATGTTTTGTTAATAAGTTTTTAATATTTATTTAATTTGTGCAAATTTGGTGGGTCCACTGTAATGTCTCAAAAAAATCAAACTTTGAGTGAAAGTGAGACGAAAAAAGTAAGTGTACTAAAGTGCAATTTTTGAGAAACTTGAGAGTAGTAAAATGAGAATTACCCTTATTTTTTTGTTTGTGCTTGAATAAATGTATACAAGTTTATACTTACTTGTTTTGGAAATATTTTTGCTTGTAAATTTAAATAATACTAGCCTCTTGCCACAATTGACATTTTTAAATTTATTTTGTAATTTATTTAAAATACTGATTTTATAGTTATTTAAAAAATTCAAAGAAACAAACAATAAAAACTGCCCACTACGTGGGTTTTTTTTATTTTTCAGAATTTTTAATTAATTTATTTTAATTCAGAATCTGTTATTGTAACATTTTAATTAGGTAGGAGTATTTTTTGATACATCCCGTCTCTGATTATATTGTATTCTATTCCCCGATGTTGTAAATTTACGAAAATACCCCTGGTGGGTTAAGTGAGTCCTACGTGGACATTCGATTTTCTTGTCATAATTTCATACTTTTCTTGTGATTTCTGTTTAGTACTCTTCACTACGAACCCGTGAGCGCAAGCGGGACGTCATTCGGACTTGTAACGGACAAGTTGCGAGTGAGGGCATTTTGGTAATTTGCACTTTTCTGTGTTGTGGTTTCTGTGGATTACTTGACACATCCCGATCCCGGACACGCCAGGTGTCGGGAAGTGCTGGCCGACACGTGTAATGTGACGAAAGCCAATTATGCAAGAATTAAGTGAAAGGTAGGAATATTAAGAGTTGAGTGCGGAAGTAGAAGTGTGGTGAGGGTTAAAAAAAAACCCATAATACAGGATGCATAACAGTCAGAGCTAAGTAAATAGTGCAGGAATATAAAAACATTCACATCCCCGTGAGGATGGATAATTAAAAGTTAACTACAAGTATGAGTGAATCCTACATAGTTCGAAGATATGTCAGAACCGTCGACCACCGCCGAAGAGAGCCCTCGAATCACCGGTAAGTGAACCGTCACTAGGTCCTGGAGGGGCGCAAAACATAAAACGGTGAGTGGGTCAAAAGCAAAGTTTGATAAAACCGTTGTTTTCAAGAGTTTACTAACCCCTCACTGGAAAACAAGTATAATTGAGAAAAATACGTCATACCCGTAGGCATGAACCTCAAAATACTATCATGAAAACATTCGGGTACTCCCCGATAATAATGTACTGACATGCTCACCCATATGTAAACACACAAGTCCACGTGGCTAAACCACAATGAACAGGCTAGGTATAAAAGTAATACGCTGAGTACTACAATGACGCGAGTCTAGCGCTAAGCGCTGGTGCACAAAGTGCAGTCACACAAGTCCGAGTTGCCTAGTGCAACCTAAGACAGGCTAGTACCTACAATGGATCCAAAGCTGCGTAGCGGTACTGATAGTGACTACTCCTAACGTCAAGGCTAGTCCTGGCCACAAGACTGAGTACTAATACCTGGGGTGTATACATCTAATGATGAGCAACAGTATAAAACATGTATGGCAAAATAATACGAATGTTCTACCTCCAACAATCGTATATGAGATGAAAAATATGCTAACAGTTTGAAGAAAGCATTGAAAACCATACGTATATACATTTATCAAAACAAAGACCCACTCACTCACCTGTAGGTAGCCGGGTCGTAGCTCCCCGGTCCTGGGTAGCCCCGGTAGTCCTCTGGATAGGTCTCACCTATATGAGATATCACTGTAATAATGATTAAACTCATAAAGGTTACTAAATAACTAATTAATTACACCTATCCCTTGTTTGCTCAACCAGGAGGTTCAAAACACCTCGAAAAATATCATACGTACTGCCCCTAGGTAGTACGCGTCGTCACGAGTCGCCTCGCGAAGACGGAATCGAAAAAGGACCTTCCACGCGCCCCCACGCGCGGCTTGAAGATCGGAGCCTATGGCTCCACGCGCAGCTCCACGCGCGGCTCCACGCGCGGCTCACGCGCGAGCTGGTCAACTGAGCCGGTGAGCCGGTCAACTCGGCTCGGCTCAAGCCGGTCAACACGGCTCGGCTCAAGCCGTCAACGCGGCTCGGCTCAAGCCGTCAACGCGGCTCGGCTCAAGCCGGTTTAAGCTGCTGACGTCATCAAGCCCGGTCTGAACCGGTTTGCTGACGTCATCGCTGACGTCAGCGCCGGTCCTCTGGTCTTTTTCCGGTCGCCGGCGCCGCCGCCGGCCGCCGTCGCCGGAATTTTGGCCGGTTTCTGGATAATTTTTAAAACTCCGTATCTTCTTCATTTCAAGTCCAAAAATTACGTGCCATATATCAAAATGAAGCTGGAGAAGAGTAGAATCACGGTGTACCTTTGGATTGGTCGTACAAGCTCGGGAAAATGCCTGTATTTGCCCCGAAGGTTGCAGTTCACTGTAGCAAAGTCGATCTACATTAAAACTCAACCAAAACAGGCAAACGACCTATGAAAATTCATCTACTCAACGAGAGGAACACAATGGTGGTAATTAGAAACCTCACCTCGGTCTAGATTGGCCGGAAAATGGCCGAGAAGGTCCGGTTCTTCCGGTTGCGTTTCCCGTCAAACGGGTGAGAGTTTGGACGAACGGTTTGCACCGTTGAGTCCACGGCGTCAAGATGAAGGAGGTGGTGATTTTCGTTCGCTTCGATTCGACGGGTTTCCGTCGGTGTGCACTGTGCACCCACGGAGAGAAAAGGGAGAAAAAGTCAAAAAACATTCTGGGGAAAGGAAAGTGACGGGGAAGAAGGAAGGGAAAGAAAGAGAAAGGAAAAAAAAATTGCGTTTTGGGGGTATTGTGCACCCACCAAAACAGTAAACTTACACGCTCACGTGTACGAAATAAACACGCACGTGTAGAGAATATTCCACAGAAAATATTTTATAACAAACTTTTTACGGGATGTTACATTACTCCCGTGGTTTTCTCACAAACCAGGGTGCTCTGCACCCTCTGAAAATTTCAGCCAGCAAAGTTTGCATGCTTTTGAGCTGCATGTAATTGTTTAACATTTTTTCTTGGTCTTTAAATTGTTGCATCCATTGTGGGATTACACCACACAACTTAAACCATCATCACCATAGTTCCTTAGTTCATCATCCTTACACCTAAACCAAATCCAGAAACTCAAACTCGAACCCAAAACCTCAAACTCAAGAACTTCGGCGACGATTTTTCCCGACAACGTTTCGTCGAATCTAGACCTTGATCGCCCTAGATTTCTTAACCAAACCACTCCTCGTGAGCCCTGGACCACATCTCAGGCCTTGCATGCAAGGATAGCCTCGGTATCGACGACGTTCAAATTTTGGCCGAGGCTTTCGAGGCAAATTCCGGCCATCTCCAGCCACCTTTTGAGGTTTCTCTAGGTAAATTCGAGCCCTTCATGTTCCAAGCTTCATTTTGATATAGGGCATGTGAAAAATGGCTTAGATTTGAAGAACTTGTGTATTTTTGAAAATTCTGGCGATTTTTCCAGATTCCGGCAAGACTCCAGCCGGCGGCGGCGAGCGAATTGTAAAGGTGACCGGCGAGCTGACGTCAGCAAACCTGGTTCTAACGTCAGCCAATCCGGTCTTGACGTTATCAGATCCGGTCGAACCGGAGAATATTCCAAGGGTATATTCTGTTTCTAACTGACGCCGTGATGGAATATTCCCTAACGGCGAAGGAATATTCCATAACGCCGTTAGAATATTTCGTCAGATTCCACAGAATATTCCGTTAAAGTTAACAGCGCGCCGTTAACTTTAACGGCGCATGTTGCCGACTTCTAGCCGACGCGTGGCCGTGCGTGGTGGCCTTCCACCGGCGCGTGACGGCTCGTGAGGCCCCGTGCGACCCCGTGGCAACGCGTGGCCGCGCGTGGACCACTTTTCCAACCATTTTAAGCTCCGAAATGAGCAAACAAAGGGGATTTTAAGTCTTTTCCTTAGTATAATTTGGATTTGACTTGTTTAATGATTAGTATAGTAATTTCTCATATAGGTCAGACCTATCCCGAGGAGTACCGAGGCCAGGCTAGGTACGGCGGCTACGATCCGGCAACTTACCAGTGAGTGGGCCCTTTTCTTTGAAAGTATATTATATTATATCTTTCAAATTGTGTTATAACCTATAGTATAGCATGCCATGATTTGTGAAATGTTAAATGTTTGATTAAATACCTTTATTTGAGTTTTAGAAACTTATTTTTGGCATGACTATACATTTGTGATTATTTACTTATCATGCATACTTGCACGGTGTTAATATTGTCTGGGCCAGGACTAACTTCACGTGTATGTTCACATTGCACCAACACGCTCACTTTGGATCCATCGTAGGTGCCAGCCTGTTCTAGTTGCCTTGGCAGCTAGAACTCGTTGTGACGCGCTTAGCGCCAGCTTCACGTGTATGTAGTACTAGAGCGTAATTATAACACCCAGCTTGTTCATGTGGCTACTTTCTGCATGAACTCGTGCGCTTGTATTTATCTAATAAGTAAACTGATTTATACTCTGCTGTTGATTATTGATTACCCGTATCTTTTTTGGGGCGTTGTTCCCAACACTTAGTTTATTATTTTATTATTGTTATTAAAGAAGTATTTTGGCAATTACTACGAGTTTTACAACGAGGGGTTACTATTTTCCGAAACTCAAGAAAAGTTTTGTCAAACTTTACTTTTGGCCCACTCACCCTTCTTGTTTCACCCCTCTAGGACTTAGGGACTGAGTTTGGCAGACGAGAACTTGTGGCACATGCTAACTTACATTTTAGTTAATGTATGGAAGAGTATTTCTATGTTCCTTCATATCCATCCTTCGGGATGGGAATATTATTTCCTTTACTGCACTTTCTTGCTCTGACACTTAGTTGTAATAAGGGTTCAATCCCACATTGCGCACTCTTTAAACTCTTTGCTTACTTTTGAATTTTCAACTTTTATTCAAATTCTTATTTCTTTTCCACGTCATGACTTCGTCACTCCTCCGGAGAGATGGTCAGCACGCCTCGATATCCGGTGTCCACCTTGATATTCGGGTCGGGGTGTGTCATTTTTGGTATATTAAAAGTTTCACCATTTTAGGGTGCTGACTTTATATATATAGATGAAACAGAAAAATAATAATTTGTAGCTTTTAATTCATGATGAAAAATTTTCTTGTCAAGAATCTCAATTAAAATTTCGCACCGAAATCTCAGAGCCTACCCTGATTGTATATTTTTGGCAACTACGCTAATACCTTGTAAGAATGTTTATGAATCTCTTTCATCTGTAATATAAGCACAAGGGATTGGCATGGTCGGTCAAAACTTTTAAGTAGCCACCTCTCCATGTTTAACATTTCAACTCTTCTTCCAAATTTGAGCTTAGTTAAGTTAGCTAATAATAATAGGAAAAAATTTTAATACTCCGTAATATTCAATACTACTAAAATTGACGACCAAGATTAAAATATAGTGATTTAGAGTTGAAAAAAAAAACTCGTAGCATTCAAAGCTAGGAAGTACTAAAACAACACCCACAATATTATACTTTTTCTTTTGCATCTAAGTTTTGAATTTTCCTCCACATAATTTATTTTAAATTAAATTACATTTCACTTGTATTAAAAAAATCTCAATTCCTCGTGTAAGGGAAAACTATTTGGTATGACATATGCATCAACTAATTGAGGCCATGTAATAAACTAATAAACTATTTTTATTACATAAAAAATCAAACGCATCCTCTCTAAAGAAAAAGTTGGGAGAAGAAAAAAAATCCATTGCCTGATATCAGCACACAACATCTGTATTTTCTTTCTTCAAAGGGCCTTTTGCTGTTCGTGCACAATATCTTCTAACAGAGAAGAGAGCAATTTTTTGAGTTCCCTGTTGTAAACAAACAGTCCTTCCACTTGAACAAGGTGGCCGGTCTTCTCTATTGACTGTAGAGTTGCGTTGTCTCCTAGTTGGCTGTAATATAATCAGAAGACCCCAAAATAAATGGATAATCATCATAGTATCTGAAAGATTTTGATGACTATAACAAATTAAGTGATTTGATCCATTTAATTTTTATATTAAAGTCAAAGTTCTTGAATGAGTAAAACAATGTTTATGTCTAAGACAAGTTAGGCATACTTTTTGAGATTGTTCGCAGTTTCCATGTTGAAAATCTTGTCATTCTCTCCCCACAAAAGATGCACCCGCTGCAAGAAAACGAGTATCAAAGGAAAGTTTTGGAGAATAAATTAAATTGAAAACAAGTTTTCAGTTTTCACAAAAATAGCTTTAAGTACTAAACAAATTTTCAGCTTTAAAAAACAAAAACTAAACTAAAAACAAATGATTATCAAACGACCCTAACATTACTAGATTGTCTGAAATGTATATAAAGAAAACCTGTGGGTAATGAGCAGCTGTAAAGTCCTTGTCATCCACAACCAATGCGTCCAAAAGTTCCTCCCTCTCTTTTCTATGTTCAAACATAACCTGCAGCCACAACGCTCATATATTTATGCATTGACTCAAATGTTTAAGACCTCAAAAGAAGTATGAACCTAGTACTAATCCAGATCAACATGCATGGGTTAGCTAGCATAATTAACTATCTAATTAATCCAAATGACATACCTCCAAATAGTGTTTGTAAATCCAATCAGGGAGATGTGGAAATTTATAGGCAGCAATTTCAAAAATGTTTCTCACGCCTTTGACTGAGTCGGGAAGCAAGTAATCTGACCAGCATTTGAACCCAAGTCTCTCAAGAGATGCATTAGTAATTGACCTGGTTAAAGCCATAACTGAACAAGTCACCACCATAGACTCAATCAAATTAGGGTACAACTCAGCCATCTTAAACCCAACCATGCCTCCGTAGCTCAAACCCACCAAGGTACACCTCTGCACCCCAAGCTTCCTCAAACCCTTTGCCACGCACTCCGCTTGAAACTCAGGTGACCTATCCAGTTTATCCGTGGTGGAGCCGCCGAAGAAGAGAAGGTCCGGAACATAAACCGCGTAGTCTTTGGCAAGATATACAACTTGAAATTGCCATGTTGTGATGCCATCCATTGCAAACCCATGGATGAATACCACGGCTGGCTTGGATTTTTGGTTTTCTGTAATTTTGTTGGGGACCCAGAAGTTCATGATAGTTCCTGGCTCGATTTCCACAGTTTGGGGTCTCATCCCTATGAGCTTCATGATCCCATGTAGAATAAACTTGCAGACTACAAAAATGTTCCCCATCTCTCTCTCCCTCTCCCTCTCAGAAACACAAAGGCACAAAATAATGACCCGGCATTTAATATATAACATAAGTTGGCACATGGCATAGCTAGAACATGTACAATTATTTCCGACGACTATTTTCGCACGTTAGGCAAGGAACATTGCTGGCACAGGGGCTAGTTAGTCTCATTTGATAAAATAATAAATTAAAAAAAAAGGAAAAGGAAATACACCATTTGAGTTCAAATAATATTGGACTGAAATAGACATTATTCCGGAACTCTAAACCCCTATAGCTTCCAGAGAGCCAAGAGCGAGGGAAGAAAAAGGAAAAGAACATTTACTTTTCCTCCTCCCCTCCCCTCTCACTTTTTTTTTTCTATTCTTCTAGTATATTAGTGAATAATAATCTTTTTTTTAATAGTCTTGTGCAATTTCCATAAAAGTCAACATTAAAAAGCACGCACATGGGGGCATGAATATGCATTAGTAAGACTTAGGTCGATGGCCGCCTGCCATTGTTGTTTCTTCATTCTCATCCTGAAGTCATTGTACAAAAGTTCGGTGATCAAATTAATTTAAAATTGGATAATTTCACAAAAGAAAGTTATGTGATCAATATAAGTTATATTTGTTGAGTGTATCAATCTCACATCGAAGAAAGAAGAGACATTGCATGTGATTATAAATAATAAAATGCTCATTATATTGTCAATTGAGTTTATGGTGAAACCTCAACTTTTTTCATGGTATTAGAGCAGGTTATCCCTCGTGTGAAGCTCAACAGCCACACGTGCTCCACGTGATTAGTGTTGTGCTAGGCTTGAAAATTTATCACACGTAGTGTGAAGCTCAACGGTCACACGTGCACCACGTCACCCGATTTGTATTGTGTTAGGCTTGAAAATTTGTCACGTGTGAGGGGGTGTTGAGAGTATGAATCCCACATCAAAAAAAAAAGAGACCTTACCAATTTGTTTTATGGTGGAACCTAACTTTCTTCGATATTTAACTTCTTTCCCATTTTCTGATGTAAGAGTTTTGTATTCTTTCAACATGTTTAAACTTGATTAGTTTATATTTGGTTGAGATTTCTAGTCCCCGGGCTGTTTAGACTGGATGGCAGTGTTTCTTCTGTTAACTTGAGCTCATTGTTGTTTACACTGAAAAATATCCATTTGGTCATAACTTAAAGTTTGGTAATGGGTTGGACCTAAGAAACAAAGGGCCCAACCCAGGCCAGTGGACAAAAAGGAAAAGAAGTCTGAACAGCATTTAATGCAAAGCATTAGACAATTTGGAGGGAACCAGACTATGAATAAACAACCTTTTCTCAGTGGGAGTAGGCTGATCAGAGATATTACCTGTGCCTTACGGATTAAGCCTTTCCTCACTGAGTCTTCAAAGGCAGAGAGAAGTGACGGCTATGACGTGGGCTCCCTGCTGGTCTATATAAACAAGGAGAGGATTCAAAGATGAGACACTCAAATCAACCAAAAATAGAACTCACACGTTCAGAAAGAAACCTCTGAGGAAATCCCTCGAAGCCCTTTCACAGATAAAGATTTTCATCTCTATCTTTTGCTCTCATTTGCACTACTTGTGTAGCCAGCGACTTCGAGAAGCCAAAGACCAGCAACCCAGGATCGTATATCCTAACTCCCCTAAGGAGTAGTGAATTTAGCTCTGCTATCCAGCCAAACCGGCGATAGTATCGATTGAGAATCTTAGGCCAGAGAGTCTTTGATTATTTCCCTTAAGAACTAGCTTTAAAACCATCCCGATAGAACAGAAAACCATCACGATAGAACAAAACCCAATCCAATAGACGTTTGTTCAGTCTGTGACGAACTTAAAATGTAATAACATTGATCTTTTTGCTTAAAGTATTTCGTTATCAGCTCTTACTTACTGTTCTTTACTTACAAGTCTTCACTTTCAAGCACTTCAATTACAGTCTTTACATTCCGTTTTTAATTATCGTCTTTACTTTTATGTATGCGCGAGCATGGAGCATTTTGGCTATAACCAGTTTATAACAAAATCCCATCTCAAGCAATCTCTGGTATAAGCATCAAGAGAGAATAAACTCCTTAACAAGCAAGGCAATAAAAAAGAACCTAACTGCACTTATTTAACTAAGTCGCCCAATTCGATGAACGGAAGTTATATTACTTGTGGCGCAAGTACCTTATATATATTACATCTTTCTATTGGCAGAAGCCAATAGTGGCACGCCTGACAACAACTATACAACAGAAGGCCTCACGAGCATCCCTCCGAAAGGATAGGAGTGAAGCCTGTTGGAGCAAACGCCAATAGAAAGGCTCGGACCAGCAGTCGGGCCGACTCGTGTGCTCCTGGCCTGCTCCCTGCAAAAGGTCTGCGAACAATTGTAACTTGGGCCTAAATTTGGATTTAGGTATCATTATGAAGCTCCTCCAATGTCCATTTATGTAATATTTGTTTTGTTTTAGACCTTTTGTCCATTGCACTAAAAAATTGAAAAGAAAAAAAAAGGAGGAAGAAGTAGTAGGTTTGGGGGTTGGCCTTTAGCTCCGGTCACGATTTCTTAATTCTTCTGCAAATTATAAGAAAACCAAGTGCAAGTAATTGAGTTAAACACCAGCAACAAGTTAATATTTGTTAAATGTTTAGCTGGGCAAAAACACAAATGCAAAACGAAGCAGCCCATATAAAAAATTCATTTACCCTAAAAAACTTTTCATCTCAACACAAAACAAGAGATCTGTACGTTATCTGTGGCTTGGCAGTTTATGGCCACCCCAAATCAATTGAACGAACATGAACAACCATGCTATAAAAATTAAACAGCTGGTGTGGCAAACCAACTTACGTAAGAAAAGAAAAGAAAAAATATATATCGCGTTTCGTGTCAAATAAAATCTTAGTTAAATTCTGTCACAACATAGAATCAGAAATAGAATGAAAGAATCTCAAGCATGGTTGTCATCATATGTTTGCAATGCGGTCCTATATATATATGTACAATGAGTTTCAGTTGAGAAATTTTCTCATGCAACTAAGATTTAGTCATAATAGCGTCATCGTTCAATAAATATTTGCCATGTGTTGAAAAAGTGCATTATTCGTTTAAAACGATTGACATGTGGTAAATTGGTGATATGAGAGAATCTCTTCTTAACTACACTCATTTGAGACGCTTATTTGAGGGACATTCTTGTGAAGCTCACTCCACATTGTATTTCAACAATCCAAACCATCCAGTTTTTAGATCTTTCATCAAAAAAACATTTCTACATAAATCACCTATATGAAAAACAATATGATTAATGGTCATTTTAGTAGTTCTTTGAAATACCGCATTCGTTTATTTTCTTCCTTATATATTATCCATCATTTATTGGAACTGCCTGCTACCATCGGCCATGCGTGGCATTGTAATAGCATGGGTGCCCCCGACCTATGAACATTCACGCATGCAGATGCATTGATTCTCTCTAGCTAACCACCAAACTTTTTCTCTACTGCCAACAACCCAGCTTTCTGTTTTCGTTTTTCCATTTTGCTTCTTAAATGTTTGTGTCGTTTTTCCATTACTCTTTGTGGAAATTTTCAGGTCGACGGGTCGAGGGCCCACTCTAACAACACCGATATTGTCCCCACTTAATCACCTGCACAATTCTCAGGTGTGGGGTTTTATCACAAAAGGCCTCGGTATTAGTTAGAGAGGAGTAATTCTATTTAAATTGCTTTGTGTTTCTTCCCCCAGCCAATGTGGGACAAACAAGAGGTTCCAACACTCTTCCTGGTGACAAATGAGAGAAGAAAACTCGAAGCTCTCTCGTCCATTTTCGCTCTTGCAAACCCAGTTTTAAACATAATGTCAAATGATCAAATTGTTTTATTACTCTGAACAAATAAAGGCTTAAAGCCAAACCAAAGAGAGAGAGAGAGATACAACACATCTTAACAGATGCAAAGCTTAGTTGGTGATGAACCCTAATAACAGCAAGAAGAAGTTTGGTAACGAGCAGAAAAACGTCACTTTCAAGTTTCGAGCAATCCAAACACAAAACGGAAATGTATCTCACCTTCTCAAGGGCAAGGAATATTTGACGATAAATTCACAAGGGAGTGCTGAAGGAAATCTTTGTAATTCGAAAGTTTCCTTGAACCCAATTCCAGGCCATACGGAAGTTTCTCGAGAGCGTTTGGAAGCCACTTGGAAATAAAAAACAACAGTATCCACAATTATATCTTCTGATTGTCATAAGCTTATACAGAATAAGATCATGAGACTTAAAATATCTCAATGCTATTATTTCTCACAACGGAACTTATACATTGAAATTCTTTCAAAGAACAGATATCCGTATACATTTTAGCTTTTCAATTGCCCTCCAATGCTCTGCAGGAAACCGTACTAATCACACTACTGGGAAAAATTAATAATAAAGCATCAAAGCGCAACAGCCGAGCGCGCCAAGGTTCAAGAAATGAGGCTACTCAACTGACATGAGCAAAGGGAATGAGGAACATCTGACTTCAATGACCAAATACCACATAACATGCCCAATAAATCAAAAATTAGAAAAAAGGAAAATTAATGATAAAGAGGGCGAAAAAAAAACAAGATATTGACCAGCAAATCTATCAATGTTTCCTTCCTATAAACTGAGTCCCTGACCAGATTGTGGTTGAGCTCTGCTAGGCAACGGTCTCCACCGGATATCTGTGAATGCAATCTTCCCACACGGACTATGAGGAGAAGGTTTTACACTCTGAAGAGCCTGTTGGAGTATAAATGTATTTGCTGTGATGTTTTCTTTATAAGCAGGTTGTAGGATTGAATGTAAGCCTTTAGATCATATTCTAAATGGGAGTATAAATGTATTTGCTGTGATGTTTTCTTTATAAGCAGGTTGTAGGATTGAATGTAAGCCTTTAGATCATATTCTAAATGGCATCTAGATGAGTTTGCAATGAGTCATAGCTCATGACAAGTGTAAACATCTCATAGGGTGACTAAAAAAATTGAATGGCTATGATTGTTTAACAGGCTGTGAGTGAGTGAAGTTGCCTTCACTCCTCCAACGGTCATTTGTATGTTTTCCAAATTTCTTGCTGTACACAGCAGAGGAATATCATAAATACAACAGATCTTTTTTATGCTATCATTCTTCTACATCATCTTTCCCCTTCTTTGAGCAACCTTATCCATAAACAAAACTAACCCAAAAATCAAACATTAACATGGTATCAGAGCCAGGTTCGATTTTGAGCTGGGCGTGAAACTGTGACGTTTAGGATCCAGAGAATCGGCGAATCGAGCTTTGCTGTGACTGAAGAAAGTTCTGAAAACTTCTGGGGTACTCGATAACAAGTCTAATATGGCTGGATCGAGTGGTGCTGATCTTCGAGCACCAATTTTCAACGGCAAAAATTACGATTTCTGGTAGATAAAGATGAAGACGATATTCCGATCTCACGATCTGTGGGATATGGTTGAACAGGGGTATAAACCTCCAGCGAAGAAAGAAGATGAGCTCACACCAGCTGAGTTTAAGCATCGAAAGGAGATTATGGTCAAGGATGCTAAGGCTCTAGGAATTATTCAGGGAGCTGTAACGGATGAAATTTTCCCAAGGATTGCCATCCTGGAGACAGCAAAAGAGGCTTGGGATATACTGAAGCAAGAGTTTATTGGAGATAAACAGGTGAGATCTGAGAAACTTCAAAGTTTAAGGCGTGATTTTGAATATACTCGAATGAGTGAACATGAAACATTCTCTATGTATCTTGTGCGGTTGTTTGATCTGATTTCACAAATGAAAAGTTATGGTGAGAATATTGGAAATCAAAGACTTGTGCAGAAGTTATTGATTAGTCTTCCTAAATCCTATGATAGTATTGTAGCTGTGATTGAAAATACTAGAGATCTGGAGACAGTTGATGTGCAGGATGTAGTTGCTACTTTAAAGGGGTATGAACAAAGAATTGAAAGACATTCTGAAAACAGCACTGAAAAAGCTTTTGCCAGTTTAAGTCTAGCTCCCAGGAAGAACAATTATAATGGCAACCAGAATTTTAAACCCACGAAGAATTGGAAGACTAAGGGTAAAAAGTGGGATAACAACCATGTACTCCATCAAGGAAAAGTTAATGGATCCTCAGATGGAGCCAAGAATTCTTGCAAATATTGTGATAAACTTCATTTTGGAGAGTGCTGGTTCAAAGGGAAACCAAGATGCCATAACTGTGATAAGCCAGGGCATTTTGCCAAGGAATGTAGGTCGAAGAAGGTTATTCAACAGGAAAATTATGTTGGTCAAGTGGAGAGCAGTCCAACCATGTTCTATGTGTGTATGTCTGCTGCTGTAAGAGAGGATGAAGACATTTGTTATGTGGACAGTGGCTGCAGTAACCACATGATTGGGAGAGAAGACCTACCGGTGAATGTAGACAAGACTCTCACAAACAAAGTTGAGATGGGCACAGGGCAATTGGTTGATGTGGTTGGAAAGGGTGATTTACTGGTTGAAACTAAACAAGGAAAAAGATATATAAAGGAGGTAATGTTGGTACCGGGGTTGAAAGAGAATTTGTTGAGTGTAGGGCAGATGATGGAGCATGGATACTATCTTGTATTTGGAGGAAATGAAGTCAGAATTTATGATGATATCACATATTCTAATCTTATTGTGAAGATCCCTATGAAGGGAAATAGAAGTTTTCCTTTGAAGTTGCATCTAGAAATTCAGATTGCTATGAGGGCTAGTGTTGGGCAAGTTGCTGAGGTTTGGCATAGAAGACTCGGGCATTTAAACATGAGTGCTCTAAGTCAACTACAAGAGCATGAGATGGTCACTGGTCTACCTGAGCTGAAAAGGAATGTCACTATATGTGAAGGATGTGTTTTTGGCAAGCATTCCAGAGATACCTTTCCTAAAGAAACTAAGTGGAGAGCTGCCTTACCATTGGAGTTGGTACACACTGGTATATATGGCCCAATGCAAACACCTACCAAAGCTGGAAACAAGTACTTCATCACCTTCATTGATGACTGTACTAGAATGGGATGGGTCTATTTTCTAAGGAGTAAATCTGAAGCATTTGGTGTGTTTAAAAAGTTCAAAGCAACTGTTGAACTACAAAGTGGATTCAAACTGAAAAAATTAAGAAGTGACAGGGGAGGAGAGTACACTTCTCTGGAATTTTCTCAGTTTTGTGAAAATCTCGGTCTAGAGAGGCAACTCACAGTGGCTTATTCTCCTCAACAGAATGGTGCAGCAGAGAGGAGGAATAGGACCATTGTAGAGATGGCTAAATGCATGATGTTGGAAAAAGGCATTCCGTTTGAATTTTGGGCAGAAGCAGTTAATACTGTTGTCTATATTCTCAATAGATGTCCTACCAAAGCATTGAATAAGAAGACTCCATTTGAAGCCTACAGTGGAAGGAAACCTGGAGTGAAACACTTAAGAGTGTTTGGATCATTATGCTATGCTCAAGTTCCATCACAGATGAGGCAGAAACTTGATGCAACAAGTGTTCAGTGTATATTTCTCGGATATGGAACCTGTGAGAAGGGTTACAAGTTGTTCAATTCTAAATCCAACAAGCTTGTTATCTCAAGAGAATATTTGATGAAAATTCTTGCTGGGACTGGAAATCTTGTACTAAGAAGAGTCTGCCCATTTCAGTCTCAAATGAAGCATATGAAGCTGCAGAGAATGATGAAGAATTAGAATGTTTAGAATCATTGCAAGAGCAACATGATCAAACTACTGCCTCTTCTACAAGTCAAGAGGAGCATGTGGATCACACTGATTCACAGGATTATGATCACACTCCTCTTAAGTTTAGAAGTCTGAATGAGGTTTATGAAAGATGCAATTTCTGTGTAATGGAACCTGAATGTTTTAAAGAAGCATCAGGAGATGAGGCTTGGAGAAAAGCTATGTCCACAGAGATTGAAATGATAGAAAAGAACAACACATGGGAGTTGGTTAATTGACCATTCGACAAACCAATAATTGGTGTTAAATGGGTCTATAAAACAAAGCTTAATTTGGATGGCTCAGTGCAGAAAAACAAGGCTCGGCTTGTGGCAAAGGGCTATTCTCAAAAGCCTGGAGTTGACTTCAATGAAACATTTGCACCTGTTGCTAGGCTTGACACCATTAGAACATTGATTGCACTGGCTGCTCAAAAGGAATGGAAGCTTTTCCAGCTAGATGTCAAATCTGCATTTCTCAATGGCACATTGCATGAGGAAGTTTATGTGGATCAACCACAAGGGTTTGAAGTTAAAGGGCAAGAAGACAAAGTTTACAAGTTGAAGAAAGCTTTATATGGTTTGAAACAAGCTCCCAGAGCTTGGTCTGATGAGATAGACACATATTTCAACAAATCTAGGTTTAAGAAAAGCCAAAGTGAAGCTACTCTGTACACTAAATTTAGTGATGCTGATGTACTCATTGTATCTCTGTACGTAGATGACATTATCTACACAGGGAGTTCAGATGAAATGATCCAAGAGTTCAAGAAGGACATGTTGAATCAGTATGAAATGTCAGATCTGGGCTTGCTACATCATTTTCTTGGTTTAGGCATAGTTCAAACTGATAAGAGCATTTTTATTCATCAGAAGAAATATGCTAAGTCTTTACTGGAGAAATTTGGCTTAAAGGATTGTAAAGCTGTGAAAACCCCACCGACCTAATGTATGCATCATGCTTGCTTGCGAGGTTTATGCATAAACCCACCAGAAAACACATGGGGACAGCTAAAAGGATTCTGAGATATGTACAGGGGACACTGGACTTTGGGATTGAGTATGTGAAGGGAAAAGCTGATGTGTTGATAGGCTACTGTGATAGTGACTGGGCATGAAGCTTGGATGACATGAAGAGTACCTCGAGCTATGCATTTAGTTTTGGTTCAGGGATATTCTCATGGGCATCTGTTAAACAATGTAGTGTGGCACTATCTACAGCAGAAGCGGAGTATGTAAGTGCTGCAGAAGCTACAACACAAGCAATGTGGCTGAGATTTGTATTATCTGATTTTGGAGAGGAACAAGTGGAAGCTACACCGTTGCTGTATGTAAGTGCTTTTTGATGCTATCATTCTTCTGCATCATCTTTCCCCTTCTTTGAGCAACCTTATCCGTAAGCAAAACTAACCCAGAAATCAAACATTAACAGAGCCTCCCACACTGCACTGTTACACTTGAAACCGCTACCAAAAGCAATCTGCCAGACACGGTTCCCCTTTTGCATCCTTCCCTTTGCCTCTATATAAGCCAACTCATACCAAATCGAACTAGACGAGGTGTTACCAAACCTGTGCAGTGTCATCCGAGATGCCTCAACATGTACCGGTAGAAGCTGCAAGTTCTTCTCAAGCTCATCAATCACAGCCCTTCCTCCAGCGTGTATGCAAAAATGATCAAAAGCAAGCTTGAAATCCGGTATGTAAGGTTTGACTTTCGCGTTGAACAACTTCTTCGCAACCAAAGTAGCGAAGAAGAGAAGCTGCTCACTTAAAGGCAGGACAAGGGGACCCAGTGTTGTGATGTTAGTCTTAAGAGCCCCACCCGCAATTGCCATGAGATCCTTTGACAAAGAAACCCAAGTTTTCCCGGCATCATCCTGCTCTTGATAAACACACCTAAATGCCTTATCATCAGCACCGCAATGAGTCCTCACAACATGGACTAGCTTATACTTAGCCCGACACCTATCCATGGACTTATTCGAAAGAAAAACCGCTAATCCACCAACACGGAACAAACAGTTGGGTATCAACATAGATTTCTTGTTCCCAAAGTTCCAATTCTGAGTAATATTCTCAGTACTAACAACAACCGCGTACGTATTCCTATGAACTTGCAACATATCCTTAGCAAGATCAACAGCTATAACTCCAGCACTACATCCCATACCCCCCAAATTAAAACTCCTAATATTCCCCCTCAATTTGTACTTATTAACAATCATAGCAGACAGTGAAGGAGTTGGATTAAACAAACTACAATTCACAACTAGAATACCAATGTCCTTAGGCTTAACATTTGTATTAGCAAACAGATTATCCAATGCACCAAATATCATCTGCTTTGCCTCCTCGCGAGCCGCCGCCATTGAAGTCTTTGGCGAAATGCAATGCATTGCTTCAGGGACATAAGTCTCCTCTCCGAGGCCAGAGCGCTCGAGAATCTTCAGCTGGAACTCCAGCGAGGACTCGTCGAAGTCCCCTGTCAGCTTCGAATGCTCCATAAACTGCTGGTATCTCACTTGCAAATGTGACGGCGGCTTGTAACACGAATAGTCCACAAGGTAAACGGATCTCGAGCGGGTCATAATGTAAACGGTGGATCCGAAAACGACCATAGCAGAGAAAATGATGACTCCGACGAGATTGTACTGGAGTTGGAGCCAGAGCTGGTGAATATCATCTGGGCTCATCTGGGAGGCTTCGATGACAATGACCGCCATTAGAGGAACTAAACAAAGAGTCAAGAGATGGGTTATCAAGTAATGGTAACCCAATTTCACATACTTCAAGTTCACAGTCTGCAGGAAATCTGGCAGCCGACGGCTCTGGTGGATCCGAACTCCTCCATTGGTGACCGGAGAAATGCGCATGATGGGTTTACGAAATGGGCACTTGGGTTTGAAGTTATGGGGTTTTGCGAGGTGGGTTTTGAGCGGAGAGGATTCAGAGGTTTATATCTGGCGAAAAGAATGAAGTGTGTAGGTGAAGAGGATGGATCTGAATGGAGAAGATAAGGAGTCGAAAGTTGATACAACTAAAACAGCGATCCAGTAAGATTTATAGACCACAAGAAGGTGATTAATATCATCACAGATGAAGATTATGATATGATGATGATTGGAGGAGTGAGAGAGAGAAGTTTTTGAGGGGTTTGGTGTGCTATTTGTGTTTGTTCTGCTACCACCCTACTATTTGTCTCTGTTTGGTCTAAGATTTAGGAGGACGATAAGAGGAGGAGTGATGCAAGAAATGGACTGATAAAATTTTAGGAGATAAATTTAGGGGGATGAGGGTTTTTTAAATATTGGGGGGAGGGACGTGTCAGGAGAGAGAGAGGGACAGAGAGAGAAGAGGGAGGAGGGAAGCTTCAAAGCAATTTCTCTAGTGCACGTCTTGACTTTGGATTTGAGAGAAAAACTGTTGATGGGGACTTGGGGCCCTCGCTTGTGTCCCTTCCCAAATAGGCAAATGGTGGGGATATGCTTGCTTGTATATTGTTCCAAACTTTCAATTTTTTTTTTTTTCTGTAAAAAGGGAAATGTTCCTATTGTTTTGGAGGTCATATTGGTTACAAACTTGAGAGAACCGTGGACATAATTGCAGTAACTATTTTAGGGAAATTAACTCCCACAACATTCTTTAGAGTTACCAGCTTTACTGTAGCATTACCATTTGACACGGGAACCAAATATTTGTCACCACGTCATGTGATATTGAGACTGCTTGAGAAGGAAATTAGTCTCGTATCAATGTATGGTTGGATACGTATATTCCTTAATAAAATTAAGGGAGATTTACTGAAAAGGGCTTCTCCAAACTTTTTCTTAACTAAAAGCACCCTAATAATTTTATTTAATGAAAATGACACAAATTACTTACATCAAGACCTAAATATTAAAACCCACAAGCTAGAAGCAAAGCCCAGCAAGCAACCCTCCTATTTTTTCTTCCAGGCCTTGACCCTAACGGGTGTTAGCCCAGATTTTTCAAAACACTGCCAGTATTTCTAGAACTGAACACTGCCACTATTTCTAGAAGTAAATACTGCCACCAATTCTATAACTGAACACTGCCACTATTTCTAGAATTAGAATTGAACACTGCTACTAATTCTAGAACCATTTTGAGGAAGCACTTACAAGAAAAGAAAGCCCACGAAGAGAGGATTAAACTTCTCTTGGGTCGGGGACCAATTCGGTCAGTTTTGGTCAAACATTGGCAAACATCGCCGGAAAAACGACACCTTTGGAGAGCTCAATCTCCCTAGACATTGAGTTTCAACATGTAAGTCTTGTATTAGAAGAATCTAAAATTGAAAAAAAGGAAATCAGGCTTATGTATAATTTCGAGTATGCAGTAAGTTTTCAATCTTTGGAAGAAATAAAGCATTTTTTGGTACTCAATTTGAAATGAATTTATAATTTTTAGAAATGACAAATGTAACTACATTATTTGTTTAAAAAAAATTAAATTCAAGATACCAAAGTGGCCTAAGTTTTTTTTTTTCGAATAAGAGGTTTATATCAACTTCTAATGTCAGTATGTGTGACTTTGTATGATTTCTTTTGGGGATTTTCTTTAGATATAGGCCCTTGTAACTCTTATTTTCTAAACTTAAACCCATTTATCTTTAAACATTCAAATAAAACCCAAAATTCAAACTTGTTGACATGTGGGAAAATAAGTAACCTATTATTACAAATTATTTACAACTTATGCCACAATACCCTAATTGACACACTCCGACCCGGATGTACAGGTGGACACCCAAAAGTCGAGTGTGCTGGCCGACACCACGTGGGGTGACAAAAGCCATTTAGAAGAATTTATGAAATAATTTAAGCAAATTGAATTAAATGAAGGTCAGAGTGCACGAAAGTGTGCGGGCGGAAAGAAATAATAAAATAATAATTGTGGAGTAGAGTAGGAGAATACAGTATGATTACAAATACAAGAATTCTCTACTTTGTCATACCACCGCGTCTCGACATCGACAGCTCCAAGCCACTTATCCTGGAGGGGCGCAAAAACAGAAGAGTGAGTGGGCCATAAGTAATTATTTTGTAAAACCTTTCCTTTCTGAAAATAATAACCCCTCGCCGTCAAATCAAGTAATAGTTCTGGTAAAAACCTTTCAAGAAAACATACTACAGTAGTAGATAGAAAATCAGTGTAAGTACGGAAATGTACTTACCGTCCAAAACGGGCAGAAAGCCATAACTTAGTATAAAAATACTTTACCAGAAGTCCGTATAATAAAATAGTACGGGAAACCTGTAAATCAAATAGAAGCCTCCGTGGCATCAGTGAAATCCAGTTTAAAACACAATATAAATCAGTAGGGTATACACTTGATAGGTATGACAGACACACAAGTTCATACAGAGATATTCTGTCATGAACAGGTTGGGTGTATGAATAATGTTACACTCATGTACTACATACACGTGAAGGTGGCGTGAAGCTAGCGCTAAGCGCATCACAACAAGTTCGAGTTGCCAAGGCGACCTTGAACAGGCTAGCACCTACGATGGATCCAAAGTGAGCGTGTCGGTGCGTGTGAACATCCACGTGAAGCTGGTCCTGGCTCCGGATAGTACTACTGACACCGTGTAAGCATTCCTAATTGAGCGTGTAAAAACATACCACGGAATATTTCTAAATAAAATAAGGTGGGGTAATTTCCTCTCTAAAATAACTTCAATAGGCTCTAATTAGATATTCACGGATGCCGTATCCGGAATACCAAGAATATACCAAAGTAATACCAAAGTTACTTAAAGTACTAAAACCGAGTCATATACTAGTGAACCAAGTACGATATAAATATAAAACTCAAGGTTCACCAAATATAAATATAAATCAAGTTCACTGAGTATAAGTATAAATCACATTTAAAAGCATAGGCATAATAATACTAATTTTCAAAACCCATAAAATATAACCGAGTCACATACTAGTAAACCAAGTATAAAGTATAATACTAAAGTTCACTAAGTATAACAAGATAAATACCATTTAAAAATGTAGGCATAGCCTAATAATAATTTCCCAAGCACATAAAATATTTAATTTAATAAGGAAGGGGCTCATTCACCTAAACCTTTGCCGGAATAGCCCAATTGCACACTCTCCATACTCCATGGGTCGCCAAACCTATTTTAAAACACCCACAATTAATAAAGTATTCGAAAATACGAAGAAAAAGGCGTTCGAAAACCCGAAAACGGAGTTACGGGGTCGGAAAACTCAATACCGCCGCCAAACGCTACCAATACCGCCAAACGCTGTGAGGTCCAACGCGCCGCCATGCGCCGTTGGAAGTCTACCACGCGACGCACACGCCGGTCACGCGCCAATCAACGGTCAATGCTGACGTCAGCGCGGTCTGAACCGGTTTGCTGACGTCACCAGGGCCGGTCTGAACCAGTTTGCTGACGTCAGCGCCGGTCATCCCTGCCAATTTTCCGGTCGCCGACGCCGCCGCTGGCCACCGTCACCGGAAACTGGGTTTTATGCCGGAAAACTTCAAATCAACATATCTCACTCATTTCAAGGCCAAATTGCACGATTCAAATACCAAAATGAAGCTGGGAGTGAGGAGAATGAGATTTTAACATTTTGGAGGCCAAAAACTGGCCAGAGGTGGCCTGAAAATTGAGAAGAAGCCACGGGTGCAAAGAGGCCAATTCCAGAACAGTGATCCCAAGCGATTTTAAGCCTTGCCAAGCTTGATTCCAGTCCTAAGGACCTCAAGGAGATGAATGGTGGCTAGATCGAGGGCCACCAAGGTCGATTTCACTTAGGAACTCGACGGAAAAGGACGGGGGCTTCGCCGGAGTTCTAAGGAATTCAAGCCCGAGGCTAGTCTCGGTTTTCTGGGTTCTGTCTAGGAGGTTTGAGGTTGGTGAAGATGATGGTTTGATTTGTAAAGGTTAGTTGGCCATGGAAATGGCTCGGGGAGGAGGAAGAAAACCATGGGTGGATTGAGAGAAAGTGAGGTCTTGCAGAGAGTGAGAGACCACGGGAGAGAGATGAGAGACAAAGAGTCAATAGACAGGGGGACAAGGAGGGATGGGCCAACAGGAAACTGGACCCACACTCAACTACCAAACAGTACAAAGTAAAAATACGGGAAACGTCGGTAATCCAACGTCCGTATAATATTCGTTCGCACTCCGAACGACGTCCAGTTCGCGTCCACGCGTTCGTAACGACGAGCACGACAAGAAAATACCAAGGGAAGGGTCGTACGAGTTACGACGCAAAAGTCAACCGAAAGGTCAACCAAGGCCATTTTCGTCATTTGCAACTTTCGGGAATAAAATACTAATATTTTCCGGAACGGGATGTAACACTAATTATGTTAATGAAGCAATTTAACATTTTAAAATTCAAATAGTAGGTGCACTACTTGTGGGGGTGAAAAATTGTATTTTTTCCAGAGTTGACTTCACAATTATAAATTTATGGTATGCAAATAATTTACTAACACATCCCGACCCGGATGTACACGTGGACACCCAAAATTCGAGTGTGCTGGGCGACACCACGTAGGGTGACGAAGGCCAAATTGAAAGAAATAAGAATTAATTTGAACAATTGAATGAATTTAAGGTCAGAGTACACCAAAGTTGTACAGGAGGAAGAATAAGTAAAGTAAACTGTTGTACAAAGCACCAAATACAAAGTACAGAATACAAGTATCAAGAATGATACACTTGTCATACCACCGTGCCTTGACGTCAACAGCTCCAGCCACTAAACCTGGAGGGGCGCAAAACAGAAGGGTGAGTAGGCCATAAATAGTCATTTTTGTGAAAACCTTTCCTTTCTGAAAATAGTAACCCCTCGCCGTCAAAATCAAGTAATTGATCGGAAAACCATTTCGGAAAACATACTACAATAGTAGGTAGAAAATTAAGGTAAGTACGGAAATATACTTACCGTTCGGTAGAAAATACTTTACCCGAAAGTTCGTAAAATAAGGATATATGGGAAAACCCGCAAATCAAATAAAAGCCTCCATGGCATCAGTGAAAACCAGTGGTAAAGTCACAATACAAAACTATAAGATAAACGCTCGTTTAGGTATGGCAAACACACGAGTTCATACAGATGTACTCTGTCATGAACAGGCTGGGTGTATAAATAACGGTACGCTCATGTGCTACAATCACGTGAAGCTGGCGCTTATGCGCATCACAACGAGTTCGAGTCGCCAAGGCGACCTAGAACAGGCTGGCACCTGCTATGGATCCATAGCGAGCGTATCGGTGCGTGTGAACAATCACGTGAAGCTGGTCCTGGCCCCGGACAGTACAACTAACACCGTGTAAGCATTCCTAGTTGAGCGTACGAAAACATACCACGTAATATTTTTGAATAAAACAAGGTGGGGTAATTTCCCTTTAAGGGATAAACCTCAAAATAGTCAATATAAAAGGCATTCTCGGGTGTCGTACCCCGAAATACCAAGCGTAACTAAAATACATGAAATACCAAGAATACGCCACATGGGTACCAAGGTATAGAAATACCAACTTAATGGTAAACTAGGTGAACCCAAAATACGGTAGAAAATTACCATTTCCAAGGTTCACCCAAATACGGCCCAAGGCCCGTCAAACGGGTATAAAAACCCAAGCGCACAAGTAGGGAATCAAATAATTAATTCCCTAAAACTCCCTAAAATAGGGCCGGTTCGATACTAGCGATACACGTATAAAACAATATAGAAATCACCAATTTAATGGTGAAATTCCCAAATGGAAATATAGGCCAAAGCCCACTAATTTTCAAGGCCTAACAATTTACCGAGTCGAAACTAGTAAACCGAGTAAATACCACGAAGTACGAGGTCTACCAAAAATACGAGATAAATAACCAATTTAAAATCATTTAATAGTGTAGGCATAAACAAATATAATTTCCCAAACTTAAAACACATTTAAATAATATAGGGAAAGGGCCCACTCACAAGAATTTTGCCGGAAAGCCCAAACGTACGTCCTCCGAACGCCATAGGTCGCCAAAACCTATTTTAGAACACCCAAGATTAATAAAGTATTCAAAAATACGAAGAAAACGGCGTTCGGAAACCCGAAAATGGAGTTTCAGAGTCGGAAACCCCAAAACCGCCGCCATGCGCCGCCGCCACGCGCGGCTATGAGGCTACACGTGCCTCCACGCGCGGCTGGAAGCCATCCACGCGCCACACGCGCCGGCTAGTCGCCGGTGACACGCTCCAGCTGGTCGCCAGTGACGCGCCGGTCACGCGCCGGTACTGTGCCATTAACGCCGTTAAAGTTAACGGACGGAATATTCCTTGAAATATTCCGGTCCGACCGGGTTTGAACCAGTTTGCTGACATCAGCAGAACCGGTCTGACCCGGTTTGCTGACTTCAGCGCTGGTCACCCCTGACCTTTTTTGGGTCGCCGGCCGCCGTCGCCGTCGCCGGAATCTGGAAAATTTTGGCCGGAAAATTGGGAAATTTTCAAAGCTTCATAACTCCTTTATTTCAAGGCCAAATTGGACGATTCAAGTACCAAAATGAAGCTAGAAGTGAGGAGAATAATATTTTACCATTTTGGGGGCCAAAAACTGGCCAGAAGTGGCCTGAAATTTGAGGGGAAGCCACGGGTGCAAGGAGGCCGATTTGATTTTCTTCGATTCTTGGCCAAACGTGATCATCCAAGGCTTGAACAAGGTACTTGGGACATCCAAGAGTCCAATGGTGATTAGTTTGAGCTGTTTCGAACTCAGTTTCACCGAGAAAAGGCCGAGGGCAGAAATTCGAGATCGTTGGAATTTTCTGGGTTTTCTGGGTTTGAGTTGCAGGGTTCAAAGTTACACTTGCTGGGTTCAAATCGAGTTGGTTGTGATAGCTTGGCCATGAAATTTGGCCTGGTGAGAGCTCGGGGAGAGGGAGAAGAGGCACAGGGTGCCTTGAGCAAATTTTGGAGCTTTTGTTCTTTGTTGCTTTGTGTTGCAGAGAAGAGGAAGAGGAAGGGGACACAGGTCAAAGGCCCAGACAAAATCCCAGGAAATCTGGGATAGGCCACATGGCTTGCAGGTAAATGGGCCCCAGCCCAAACAATCCAAAACTGCCCCAAATTTGAAAATACGGGAAACGTCGAAAATCAACGCCCGTAAAATATTCGTTCGGAGTCCGAACGACGTCCCGCTCGCGTCTACGCATTCGTAGCGACTAGCACAACAAGAAAATACAAGTGGAAGCGTCGTACGAGTTACGACGCAAAAATCAACCCAAAAGTCAACCAAGGGCAAAATCGTCATTTCACACTTCCGGGAATAAAATAGTATTATTTTCCGGAACGGGATGTAACATTTACCTATACTTTTTATGTAAAATATAGTTAAATTAATTTTTAATCAAATAACATATATATATTTTTGTAGGTAAATTATTTTGCGTTTATTATTATTTTATATGCAAATAATTGACCTATATTTTTATGTAAAATGACACATCCCGATCCCGGACACACCAGGTGTCGGGAAGTGCTGGCCGACACGTGTAAAGTGACGAAAGCCATTTAGAAAATTGAAGAACAAATAAAGGAAATTTAATTAAGACAAGGTCAGAGTGCACGAAGTGTGCGGGCAGAAGAAATAACAGAATAATAAGTGTGAACAGAGTAAGGGATACAAATTTAATTCAACTGTAGAAAAATCCCTACATTGTCATACCATCGCGTCTCGACGTCACAAGCTCCAAGCCAACTAATCCTGGAGGGCCGCAAAACATAAAACGGTGAGTGGGTCAAAAAGCAAAGTTTGATAAAACCGTTGTTTTCAAAAGTCTACTAACCCCTCGTTTGAAAACAAGTATAGTTTGAGAAAATACGTCATACCCTCAGGCATGAACCTCAAAATACTATCATGAAAATACACGGGTGCTCCCCGCTAATGGTTTACTGACCTGCTCACCCATATGTAAACACACAAGTCCAAGTGGCTAAACCACAAGGAACAGGCTAGGTATAAAGGTAATACGCTGAGTACTACAATGACGCGAGTTTAACGCTAAGCGCTGGTGCACAAAGTGCAGTCACACAAGTTCGAGTTGCCTAGTGCAACCTAGAACAGGCTAGTACCTACAATGGATCCAAAGTTGCGTAGCGGTACTGGTAGTGACTACTCCAAACGTCAAGGCTAGTCCGGGCCACAAGACTGAGTACTAATACCTGGGGTGTATACATCTACTGATGAGCAACAGTATAAAACATGTATGGCAATATAATACGAATGTTCTACCTCCAACAATCGTATATGATATGAATTATGCTAGCAGTTTGAAGAAAGCATTGAAAACCATACGTATATATACATTTATCAAAACAAAGACCCACTCACTCACCTAAAGGTAGCCGGGTCGTAGCTCCCCGGTCCTGGGTTGCCCCGGTAAACCTCTGGATAAGTCTCTCCTATATGAGATATCACCGTAATAATGATTAAACTCATAAAGGTTACTAATTAATTAATTAATTAAACCTATCCCTTGTTTCTTCAACACGGAGGTCCAAAACACCTCGAAAAAATATCGTGCGTACTGCCCCGAGGTAGTACGCGTCGTCACGAGTCGCCTCGCGAAGACGGAATCGAAAAAAGAGTCCCCACGCGCCCCCACGCGAGGCTCAAACGTGGCAAGCCGCGGCTCCAGGCCCTGTCTCACGCGCGGCTCACACGCCTCCACGCGCGGCTCACGCTCGGCTCAGCAGAGCCGGTCAGCGTCGGTCTGAACCGGTTCGCTGACGTCAGCAAAGCCGGTCTGACCCGGTTTGCTGACGTCATCGCTAACGTCAGCGCCGGTCATCCCTACCAGAACTCCGGTCGCCGTCGCCGGAATCTGGGAATTTTGGCCGGAATTTCTGGGAAATTTTCAAAGCTTCATAACTTCTTCATTTCAAGGCCAAATTGCACAATTCAAGTACCAAAATGAAGCTAGGAGTGAGGAGAATAATAATTTACCATTTTGGGGGCCAAAAACTGGCCAAAAGTGGCCTGAAAATGAGGAAGAACCCACGGGTGCAAGGAGGCCGATCGGGTTTCGTTGTTTCTCGGCCAAACGTCGTCATCCAAGGCTCGAGCAAGGTACAATGGACATCCAGGAACACAATGGTGATGATTTTGACAAGTTTTGGGCTCGGTATCACCGGCAAACTCGACGGGAAAATTCTCGGGTTTCGCCGACGGTTTCGAAACTTTGGATTCTGGGTTTTTCCTGGAATTGCAGGGTTCAAGTGAGGGTAATTTGAGGTTGAAGAAGATGGTAATGTGGTCTACAAGTTGGTTTGGCCAAGGTTTGGCCCAGTGAAGGTGGAGGAGAGCACGGATGCCATTAACAAAAATGGTGAAGCTTTTGCCTTTGCAGAGAAGAAAGGAGAGGGAGAAGTCTCGGTCACACCGAGACAAAAACCCAGACAAGGTTCCTGATTTTGTGGGATAGGCCACATGGGCCTGCTAACATTTGGGCCCCAGCCCAACCACCCATCTGTCCCAAAATTGAAATACGGGAAAAGTCGAAAAATTAACGCCCGTAAAATATTCGTTCGGACTCCGAACGACGTCCCGCTCGCGTCTACACGTTCGTAACGACGAGCACGACAAGAAAATAAAAAGAGAAGTGTCGTACGAGTTACGACACAAAAGTCAACCGAAAGGTCAACCAAGGGCATTTTCATCATTTCCCACTTTCGGGAATAAAATACTTCTAATTTTTGAAACGGGCTGTAACAATCTACCCCCCTTATAAAAATTTCGTCCCCGAAATTTGCATAAGAAGTACAATGACGTAGATGAGAGTACTAACTGTTTACACTACGTCCCTCCCAAGATGCTCCCTCGAAAGGGATGCAGGAGAAGAAATAACAATTGTCTGAACAGAAAGCTGGCTAAAAGTGTTCCATCAACACAACCACTCAAGGTGACACCAATGCCTTAAAGTTCAATCAAAAGAGGGATATGACTAGCTGAAAGAGTATTCAGTCATCCGTAAGACTTCCGACTGAGGGCATCAACTATTACGTTTGCACGATCGGGAGTTGTATTCGATAGTGCAATCGCAGTCACTCATCAGCCCCATCCATCTCCTTTGACTGAGATTGAGGTCTCCCAGAGAAAAGATACCTCAAACTTTGACTGAGACTGAGTGAAAAATTCTGCACGTCGCACCAAAGGGATAGTGTTGCCAAATCTTCGGAGTAAAGATAATGGCAACAAGCTCCAAATCATGGGTAGGATAATTCATCTCATGCGGGTTCAACTGTCTGAAGGCATGAGCGATTATCCATCCATGCTGTATTAGCACGCAATCCAACCTGTTCAGTGACGCATCACTGTAGACCTCGTAGTTACCGCCGTCGTTGGGATGTGCTAATACAAGAGCAGAGTAAGATCAAACTTGATCAGTTGGAAATTTTGATCGCGGTCAACGTCCCACACAAAAATTCACATCTTTCCTGAGTTTCATGAGAGGCAGGGCAAAAGAAGAAAAGTCATTCACGAAACGTCGGTGATAACCGGCCAGGTCAAGAAAACTTCGGATCTTCGAAACATTGTGCTGTCGCCCCAGAAAATCACCGTTGCAACCTTCTAGGAATCGACAAGAATACCAACTGCAGAAATTATGTGCCCCCAGAAAGACACAAGAGTAAGCCAGAACTGGCACTCGCTGAAATTGGCATAAAGCTGAAACTCCCTTAACTTCCATAAGACCAATCGCAAGTGTTTAACTTGAACAGCCTCGGATGTGGAAACAGGATGTCACCAACAAAGACTATCAAAAACTTATCGAGATACGGGCGAAGTACTCGATTCATCAAGTTCATGAAAGCTGCTGGGGCGTTTGTCAATCCGAAAAGGTATGACAAGGAAACTCGTAGGGCTCAGAACGAGTCCAGAAAGTGGTCAAAAACACAACAACGTTCTTGATCTTCAGTTGATAATAATCAGACCTCAAATCGATCTTAAAGAAAACATGTGCACTTCGGAGCTGGTCAAAAAGATCATCGATTCAGGGCAGAGGATAACGGTTTTAATCGTCACCCGATTCTGTTGCCTATAATTGATGCAGAGTCTTAAAGTACCGTCACTTCAATTGAACAACAAGACCAGAGCTCCACAAGGTGAAGTGCAAGGCTAAACGAATCCCTTGGCAAAAAGTTCCTGAAGTTGAATCTTCGACTCCCACCACTCTGGTGGAGCCAAAAGATAAGGGGTAAGAGAAAATAGAATCAGTACCTAGAAAGATCGATGGTGAATTCCACTTCTCGATCGGGTAGTAGTCCAGGTAGATCGTCAGGAAAGATCCCAAGAAATTTGTTGACAACCAGTACATCGTCAACCCAAAGAGAAATTCCATCTTCCAACACTACACGTGTGATACAACCATCACAAGCCCTAACTTAACAGTTTCGTTGCACTCGTAGCTGAAAGTCAGCCTACAAGTCGATTTTTTCCGGTACTCGCCGGTAAACGTCACAGTTAACATGCCAAATGGCAGAAAGGTGACAGCCTCCACCAACAACCCACACTGGTATGAAACTGGTGTAACCAACCTGTTCCTAGGATTACGTCGAGAACCTCGATATCCAGAGGAATGAGATTGGCAAGCAACACAAGAATTAGTGATGATAACAAGGTATCATCGATAATACCAAAAAGATAAGACAGGCTTCGCCTGACGGCATCGCGATTCCCATATCGTACCCGATAAGAGTACAATGTGGTTGAGTAATTTGAATGAACAAAGGTGAAATAACCGAGTAGGTAGCACCCAGATCAATTAGGACTCTAGTAAAAAGTTTAAGAATAAATAACGCACCCAATCCAAGATCGGGATCGTTCTGAGCATCCTGCTGGTCGATTACGTTAACTCGCCCACGAGCCTGCTGTGCACCACCTTGGAACTGCACGGCACCACCAGGATACTGAGTAGGATAACTAAAATACAGGAGAAAGGTTCCAGGGTATGGAGTGACATTGCCCTCGCAGTGTACGTCTCCTCCGAAGTAGGTAGAAGATAGGGAACTGTTCCTCCACCCGTTGGATAGGAACAGGCCTAAAGCTGATTTTTGCCAGTTCTGCAGACACTGGTCAGTTCTATGTCCCAGCTGTCTACAGACATGGCGCACTTCAGTTTCAAACTTACACTCACCAAGACGACGAGTGTCACATCGATGACAAAACTGGGCGATAGACTGGGTGAAATTACCCAACTAACGAAAACGAGATTCAACAGTGAATCATCCACCACGGGTCCTTGGTAGCCCCAGTAATCTTCTGGATAAGTCTCACCTATATGAGATATCACCGTAATAATGATTAAACTCATAAAGGTTACTAATTAATTAATTAATTAAACCTATCCCTTGTTTCTTCAACACGGAGGTCCAAAACACCTCGAAAAAATATCGTGCGTACTGCCCCGAGGTAGTACGCGTCGTCACGAGTCGCCTCGCGAAGACGAAATCGAAAAAAGAGTCCCCACGAGCCCCCACGAGCGGCTCAAACGTGGCAAGCCGCGGCTCCAGGCGCTGTCTCACGCGCGGCTCACGCGCCTCCACGCGCGGCTCAGCCGAGCCGGTCAGCGCCGGTCTGAATGGTTCGCTGACGTCAGCAAGACCAGTCTGACCCGGTTTGCTGACGTCATCGCTAACGTCAGCGCCGGTCATCCCTACCAGAACTCCGGTCGCCGGCGCCACCGCCGGCCGCCGTCGCCGTCGCCGGAATCTGGGAATTTTGGCCGGAATTTCTGGGAAATTTTCAAAGCTTCATAACTTCTTCATTTCAAGGCCAAATTGCACGATTCAAGTACCAAAATGAAGCTAGGAGTGAGGAGAATAATAATTTACCATTTTGGGGGCCAAAAACTGGCCAGAAGTGGCCTGAAAATGAGAAAGAACCCACGGGTGCAAGGAGTTCGAGTTGCCTAGTGCAACCTAGAACAGGCTAGTACCTACAATGGATCCAAAGCTGCGTAGCGGTACTGGTAGTGACTACTCCAAACGTCAAGGCTAGTCCTGGCCACAAGACTGAGTACTAATACATGGGGTGTTATACATCTACTGATGAGCAACAGTATAAAACATGTATGGCAATATAATACGAATGTTCTACCTCCAACAAACGTATATGATATGAATTATGCTAACAGTTTGAAGAAAGCATTGAAAAACCATACGTACATATACATTTATCAAAACAAAGACCCACTCACTCACCTGTCGGTAGCCGGGTCGTGGCACCCCAATCCTGGGTAGCCCCGGTAGTCCTCTGGATAAGTCTCACCTATATGAGATATCACCGTAATAATGATTAAACTCATAAAGGTTACTAATTAACTAATTAATTACACCTATCCCTTGTTTCTTCAACACGGAGGTCCAAAACACCTCGAAAAATATCGTGCGTACTGCCCCTAGGTAGTACGCGTCGTCACGAGTCGCCTCGCGAAGACGGAATCGAAAAAGGAGGCTCCACGCACCCCCACGCGCTGCTCAAACGCGGGAAGCCGCAGCTCCACGCGCGGCTCCATGCACTGTCTCACGCGCGGCTCAGCCGAGCCGGTCAGCGCCGGTCTGAACCGGTTTGCTGAAGTCATCGCTGACGTCAGCGCCGGTCATCCCTACCAAAACTCCGACCGCCGTCACCATCGCCGGAATCTGGGAATTTTGGCCAGAATTTCTGGGTAATTTTCAAAGCTTCATAACTTCTTCATTTCAAGTCCAAAATGCACGATTCAAGTACCAAAATGAAGCTAGGAGTGAGGAGAGTAATATTTTACCATTTTGGGGGCCAAAATCTGGCCAGAAGTGGTCTGAAAATGAGGAAGAAGCCACGGTGCAAAAAGGCCGATTTCCTGATCGTCGTTTCACGTCCAAAACAGGCCATCCAAGGCTCGAGCAAGGTACAAGGGACTTCAAGGAGTCCAATGGTGGTACTTTCGAGGAGGTTTGAGCTCGAAATCACTGGTAAAGTCAACGGGAAAAACTCGGGGTTTCGCCGACGGTTTCGAAACTCAGGATTTCTGGGTTTCCAGGTCTCAACTGGTTTCCTTGCAGTGAATTGAAGGTGACTGTGATGTTGGTTAAGTTTGCAAGAGTTGGTTGGCCAAGGGTTGGCTCGTGGAGAAGGGATAAGGGCCATGGGTGTGTAGAGAAGAAGAAGAAAGTGAGTATGCAGAGGGAAGAGAGAGCACGGGAGAGAGTGAGAGGTTTGTGTTTGTGTGGTCTGCAGAGACCAAGAGAGAGAGATAGACCGAGACAGAGACAAGGATCCACAATTTGTGGGATAGGCCGATGGGCCAACAGGGGTGTTGGGCCCCAACCCAACCACCAATCTGTCCCAAAATTAAAAATACGGGTAACGTCGGTAATCCAACGCCCGTAAAATATCCGTTCGGACTCTGAACGACGTCCCGCTCGCGTCCACGCGTTCGTAACGACGAGCACGACAAGAAAATAAAAAGAGAACTGTCGTACGAGTTAAGACGCAAAAGTCAACCGAAATGTCAACCAAGGGCATTTTCGTCATTTCCCACTTCTGGGAATAAAATAATTCTAATTTTTAAAACGGGCTGTAACAAAATAACATTTCTTTATTTTGTAGGTAAATTATATTGCATGAATTTTTACATATATTAGGCATGTTTTTTTTTATTATACATGTGTGTGTGTAAAATAATTTACCTTCATTTATATGTAAAATATAATTTTCGTGACATTAATTAAGCATGTATTATTACATATATTAGGCATGTTTTATTGTTATTATATATAAGGCAATGAATTTGTCACATTAACATTTTTTTTCCTTTTGTTGTTTTGGAAAGTCATTAATTCTCCCTTACTACCTGTATGGAATTAATTGTGTACATCAAACATTCAAATATGGGTATTTTAGACATCCAAAAAATTTAAAATGTGTAAAGTCAAACATAATTAATGAATTTGCTTATGTGGAGTCTAGTCAATGGGTTATATTCGAGTAAAAAACTTATGTCGGATTTTATATAGAGAAAATTAAATTTCAAGAGCTAAAGTCATATTTTCAGTTTAATAAATGATTACTCTGAATTATTTTTTATTTGTTAGGGAATTTTCGTTACAGAAAATCATTCATGTTTAAAGTTTTAACTTTGTTGTTTAATTATTTTTTTTGTTTTCATCATCAATTGGGGTCCAACTTCAGTGGTACATACCATTAAATGGTACGTACTGTTAAATGGTTAAGATTCATTTGGGGTCCACTGCAAATTAATCTGAACCATTTAATAGTCGTGCCATTCAATAGTACGTACCACTCAAGATTTTTCCCATCAATTGTTATTTAAAAAATTAATTTAAAAAAATATATATTAAATTTATTATCTCAATTATATAACGTAATGAGTTTTTTATCCAGTATAACATCAAACAACTTTTCAACGGAGATATTAGTCTAAATGATGCTAAGTAATAAGTGCATTGACCACTTTTGGTACATTCAAAAATAAACGCAGCAATCACATGGCTCATCACGATTTCAATCGTGTTTTCAATCATATTATTGACCAGAAAGATTCAATCATATTATTGACCAGAAAGATTCAATCGTTTTAGATTTGGTCAGTGATAAATTTTTATTTATTTATTTTCTCTACAAAATGGGCATATTGCTTGAGATTTGACAGGCCTGGATTCATTCCTTTTGGTGACTAGGTTTTTATAGGCTTTCAAACCAGACTCAACCAGAACCCTAGACCACCCTCTCAGCTCAATAGTCTAGCTAGGCCACAATTATATTTTGATCCTAATTGGAGAAGAAGAGTGTTGCTCCTCACACCGAAAAATTTGATCATTATACTCAGCAATTTTGCTCATATTATTTTTTTTTTCTTTAAAATAAATAGCCTCCTTTTGTAGGGGAAAATTTTTTGAACTGTCAGTGGTAATATTAACTCAAGTTTTATAATTAATATAGGTGGACGATTCATAATATAGAGTAATTAATGTTTGATGACATGTCCAATTAAACTATGAGGAGGTCTTTTTTTTTTTTTTTGCTTGGACATGATTACGTATTCCGTAATTTTAAATAAACTAAAGAGTTGGAATTTCAATTTCATATTATTCATGTGTTTACTAATTATATGAAAATGAAAAACAAGCGGAGCCACAAAATATCTGGAATCTAGATCCTGATTTTGGAGGAATTGGAGTATTGGGTGAAGGGTGATATATTAATTGCTGGAAAAATAATCCATTAGGAGTCCATTTCGATACCCATTATACCCTCACATTTTTCTACAATTCAAGTTGCCCTTTAACCCAACAAAATAATTTATTTATTAGCAAAAACAAAGGAAAGTAATTTATTTAGAGCAAGACACTCTACTAACCAACGAGTTTCAATTACGGAACTTATATAAAATCGGTCTCATTTAAAGAGACACCCCAGTATCGAAGTCAAAGTCACCAGTGCCAACTGGAGTCCAAGTCATAGTCTAGTTAGCTTGCACAACTGTGATCTAGTTCTAACAGTTGTGTAACTAATTGTATTTTTAGTTTTGATTAGTTAGCTTGTTTAGTTGCTAATCCTTATTAGGAAAGTGTATATAAACTTCTCTGTAATCATTATTCAATGAAGCAAACATCCTTCGTAGCCTTGGTACAATAGGAAAGTAGCGTAAAACTTTTGCATGCACTCCCTTCTTAACCTTCTTAGACAGTCGATCTACCTTCCATCGTGATAAACCACATGTAGGACATGTCTCCATGTGCTCTCGTTCTTTCCAAAATATGCATCAATTATTTTTACACGCATCAATCTTCTTATACCCCAAATCAAACTCTTTCATAAAAGTTTATGCCGTGTTGAAGGAATTAGGAAGGTTGTTTTCATCAGGTAACATATTCTTAACTCCTTCAAGAATATCATCAAGTGCTGCATTAGTTAAGCCATGACGAGCTTTAACCTTGTAGAAAAATGCAATGGCTGATATTTTTGAGTACTTTGTATACCCTGGATACAGAGGAAATTCAGCATCGTCCAACTTCTTTCTATAGTCATCCTTTACACTATTACATTTCGAACTTCCACCCTTAAAAGCAAAATTTGCATCATTGTACATCCTACGTACATCGATTCAGCCTCGTCCAACTTCTTTCTATAGTCATCCTTTACACTATTACATTTCGAACTTCTAGCCTTAAAAGCAAAATTTGCATCATTGTACATCCTACGTACATCTTGCATTTCATAATCTCGAATTGGTGAAGACATTTCACAATCTTCATCTAGTTCAAAAGTATTTGGTTGTTCCTCATAGAAGACCCAAACTTTATATAGAGGATCAAAACCATATCGGAGCATGTGCTCATACAAAATTTCATCACTTTGCAAGCGTAGATTCTTACAAACCTTACAAGGGCATATTACCATATCAGGATTCCTAGCATGCTCTTTAGCTGTTTTAATAAATTCTATCAACCCATTTTGTTATTCATCGCTATTTCTACAAACATACGAATATATGTTAGATTAGTGAGATTGATAAATCTAATAAAATTAGATAGAGTTAAAGATTTCAAGAACCTTAGAAATTCTGCCCAAGGTTTATCCATTCTTAATTTGTAAAGAACTCTTTTATCTTCTACCTAACATAAGTATGAAATATAATGTAATTATCAACGACTAACCTGAGAAATAAACATAGAAAACCCAAAAGTATGCAAAGAAGGTGTAAAATGACACACCCTGACCCGGATGTACAGGTGGACACAAAAAGTCGAGTGTGCTGGCCGACACCACGTGGGGTGACGAAAGCCATTTAGAAGAATTTATGAAATAACTTAAGCAAATTGAATTAAAGGAAGGTCAGAGTGCACGAAAGTGTGCAGGCGGAAAGAATTAATAAAATAATAACTGGTTGTACAAGGTACGGGATACTGAATAATTACAAGTACCAAGAAATTCCTACATTTGTCATACCACTGCGTCTCGACGTCGACAGCTCCAAGTCACTTATCCTGGAGGGGCGCAAAAACAGAAGAGTGAGTGGGCCATAAGTAATTATTTTGTAAAACTTTTCCTTTTTGAAAGTAATAACCCCTCGCCGTCAAAACAAGTAATGGTTTCAAAAAACCTTTCTAGAAAACATACTACAGTAGTAGGTGGAAAATCAGTGTAAGTACGGAAATGTACTTACCGTCCAAAACGGGCAAAAAGCCACAACTTAGTATAAAAATACTTTACCAGAAAAATCCGTAATAATAAGATAGTACGGGAAACCCGTAAAACAGTAGTAGCCTCTGTGGCATCAGTGAAATCCGATCATAAAATCACAATATAAAACAATAGGGTATACGCTCGATAGGTATGACAGACACACAAGTTCATACAGAGATATTCTGTCATGAACAGGCTGGGTGTATGAATAATGATACGCTCATGTACTACATACACGTGAAGTTGGCGCTAAGCGCATCACAACGAGTTCGAGTCGCCAAGGCGACCTAGAACAGGCTGGCACCTACGATGGATCCAAAGTGAGCGTGTCGGTGCATGTGAACATCCACGTGAAGCTGGTCCTGGGCCCGGACAGTACTACTGACACCGTGTAAGCATTCCTAATTGAGCGTGTGAAAACATACCACGGAATATTTCTAAATAAAATAAGGTGGGGTAATTTCCTTTTTGAAATAAACCTCGAAGTAAACGTATAATTAGGTATTCACGGATGCCATACCCGGAATACCAAGTATACCAAAATACTTAAAAATACTAAGCCAAGTATATATACCACAAAGGTACCAAGGTACAAATACCAATTTAATAATATACAAGTGAACCAAAATACGATATAAAGATATTAAACCCAAGGTTCACCAAAATTCAACCCAAGGCTCGCCAAGTATAAACCAAGGTTCGCCAAGTATAAAAATAAATCCCATTTGGAAGCATAGACAATATAATAATAATTTCCCAAAACCCCTAAAATATAGCCGGGTCAATACTAGTAAACCGAGTATAAATATAATACTAAAGTTCACTAAGTATAATATGATAAATACCAAATAAAAGTGTAGGCATAGCCTAAATATAATTTCAAAAGCACAATAATAAACAATTTAATAAGGAAAGGGCCCACTCACATATACCGATGCCGAAGTAGCCCAATTGTACGCTATCCGTACTCCACGGGTCACCAAAACCTATTTTAGAACACCCACAATTAATAAAGTATTCGAAAACACGAAGAAAACGGAGTTACGGGGTCTGAAAACCCAAAACCGCCGTTGTGCGCCACCGCATGCGCCGCCACACGCTGCCAAATGGCCTCACACGCCGGTGGAAGTCCACCACGTGCGACCACGCGCGGTCACGCGCCGGTCAACGGTCAATGCTGACGTCAGCCTGGTCTGGACCGGTTGCTGACATCATCGCTGACGTCATCACCGGTTTGCTGACGTCAGCGCCGGTCATCCCTGTCCTTTTTTCGGTCGCCGTCGCCGGAATCTGGAAAAATTGGCCGGAAACTGGGAAAAATTTCAAAGCTTCATATCTTCTTCATTTCAAGGCTAAATTGCACGATTCAAGTACCAAAATGAAGCTAAAAGTGAGGAGAATAATATTTTACCAATTTTGGGGCCAAAAACTGGCCAGAAGTGGCCTGAAATGGGGAAGAGTCCACAGTGCAAAACCGGCCAAACTTGGTTTCTTCGATTCTCGGCCAAACACGATCATCCAAAGCTCGAGCAAGGTCCTAGGGACTTCAAGGAGTTCAATGGTGGCAAGAACGAGGAAAGCCGAGGTGGAAATCGAAGAGAAACTCGTCGGGAAAAGATCGAGGTCTCGTCGGTAAAATCTGGAATTTGGGTCTGAGGCTCGAGCTCAGGTTTGCAGGGTCCATCTAGATAATTTGAAGCTGGTGAAGTTAATGGTTTGTCTGTAAAGTTGATTGGCCAAGAAATTAGCTCGGTGAGGAGGAAGAAGGCCATGGGTGTGTTGAGAGAAAAGTGAGGTATGTGTGTTTGCAGACAGAGAGCACGGGAGAGAGTGAGGGAGACAGTGAGTCAACAGACAAGGGACAAGGCCACATGGGCCAACAGAAAGATTTGACCCCAGCTCAACAACCCAAACAGTCCAAAAATTGAATTACGGAAAATGTCGGTAATCCAACGCCAGTAAAATATTCGTTCGGACTCCAAACGACGTCCCGCTCGCGTCCACGCGTTTGTAACGACGAGCACAACAAGAAAATACACAGGGGAGGGTCGTACGAGTTACGACGCAAAAGTCAACCGAAAGGTCAACTAAGGGCATTTTCGTCATTTCCCACTTCCGGGAATAAAATACTTTTATTTTTCGGAACGGGATGTAACATAAAATATAACTTTGAAGAAAATAGAAAACCCAAAAGCATGCAAAGTACATGTAAAATATAACTTACCAAAAACTGCTCATAAACATTAATGAAATGTTGTAGGATATATGAATTGGTGTCACTGTACTGTCGAATAAATCTTCTCCTGTTAAAGAAATGCAGCTTATCATTAATCGTTACATATGCATAAAAATTATAGTACTAGTGTCAAAGGAGAGTATTGTCACAGCCCGTTCAAAATTTATTTTATTTTATTCCCGGAAGTGGGAAATGACGTTTTTGCCCCTGGGTTGACTTTTCGATTGACTTTTGCGTCGTAACTCGTACGACGCATTCACTTGTATTTTCTTGACGTGCTCGTCGATACGAACGCGTAGATGCGAGCCGTACGTCGTTCGGACTCCGAACGAATATTTTACGGGCGTTGAATTTCGACGTTTTCCGTAATTCAAATTTGGGCAATTCTGTCTTGTTTGGGCTGGGGCCCAAATGTCTGCAGGCCACGTGGGCCAATCCCAGATTTTCTGGGATTCTTGTCTGGCTTTGTCCTTGTGGCCGAGCCTCTCCTCCCTTTCTTCTTGTTCTGCAAACTTCATCACCAAGCCGTGGCCTTCTTGGCCACCTTGTTGACAGAAACCTTCACCAAATTGCACCAAATCAAACCCAAAACCTGTTGATCCTCACCTGGAACTCTGCTGCCTCGTGGGTGTCCAGAAACCTGGACAAACCCAAAGCCCAGGTGATTTGATCAAGCCACCCCGTGGCATTCTTCCTCTTTCTTCTCGGCTTTTTGGAGCTCAAGGGAGCCCAAACTCATCACCAAATGATCTCTGGAGACCTTGGGAACCCAACCCAAGGTCTGGAACTCGAAGTAGCACTGAGAACGGAGAAACCAGTTTTGGCCGAATCTTCTTCCTCAATTTCAGGCCACTTCTGGCCAGTTTTTGGTCCCCAAATTGGTGGGGCCTATCCAGAGGACTACCGGGGCTACCCAGGACGGGGTACTTCGACCCGGCTACCTACAGGTTAGTTGGCTGGGAGCTTGCGACGTCGATGGCGCGGTGGTATGACAATGTAGGGATTTTTATACGTTTGTATATCTTTGTGTCCCTTACTCTACTCGCAGTGTATTCTTTTATTTCTTCCGCCCGCACACTCCGTGCACTCTGACTATTGTTTTAATTCAATATTCTATCCTTTATTCTTAAATTTTCTTTTTGGCTTTCGTCACGCTAACGCGTGTCGGCCAGCACTTCCGACACCTGGCTCGTCCGGGATCGGGACGTGTCAAGTATTCATTCGGTTCTTCTTAATTTTTTTTTTTTGGTCAAGATCAAAATTCATTCCAGAAAGCCAAACAGGCAGCTACAAAAGACAATAACAGGGCCACACATCCAAAAGACAACAATAAGTAGAACAAAAAAAACACAACAAAAGAAAACCCAACTGAAAAAACAAGAGACACCTCCTAAGAAACAAACTAGCTAAGAAGACAAGCTACATTGAAAAGATAAGTATTCATTCATATCTTCTTAACTTTGTAGGCAATCCTACTTGTAAGATAGAAAAACTATAATAGAATAAAAGCATTGACATGAAGAGAATCAATTGACACCCAACATCACACCTAGAATTCAATGTCTAATAATATGCATAAAAGAAAAATAAGGTATTGATTAATTCACGACATTGGCACTCAAACAAATATTTTGCCTCAATCTACAATTTATGTTATGGGTTTCCATTCTTAAAGAGAGAATTAATAACCTAAGAAACTCACCTCAAAAAAGTTAAGAGTAGTGGGTCTATCTCCATTCCAACCCTAGCTGAAGAAGTTGATACCTTCTTGCTCAACGGAAGAAATCAGAAGCCTGCCTAGTAAGTGAATTTTGGAAAAAATTAGAAATTAAAAAAAAAAAATCAAACCCAAAAGCCTGGAAGAAATTAAAACCCCACTTAAAAAAATTAAAAAGAAAATTTGGGAATATCTGATTGAGAACAATTGGGATTTTAATTTTCTTTTTAAAAAAAATTAAAAAGAAAAATTGGGAATATCTGAAATTTCTTGTACTTTTGCTTTGTTTCTCATAAACTCATCATCCAAACATGAAATACACATAAAAAATTTTGAAAATTCCGAGAAAATCAAAGAATCACAAACCCTATCCTATATAACAGCGAGAAGCTTACCTTGAGATAGCAGGTGTGAGAGAGAAATAACGAGACAAGTTTTTGGCATTCAAATGCACATGAACTTTGAAGAAGCAATTGCTAGCTTTATGTTTCAGAACCAATTGAGAGAGAGAGAGAGAGAGAGAGAGAAAATACTAGCAAAAAAAAGAGTGCCAACCAGAAAATTATTTAGTGGTGAAAAATCACATTCACGGCGTACGAAAAATGCCCTAGAAAAATAATTCAATGACGTTTAGAAAGCGCCATCTTTTACATGGTGTTTATTAATTGTCGTGCAGTTCTTTAAATTTAACGGCAACTCCTAAATAGCATTAAAATGAGAATAAAAGTGTTGGGTGCATACAGAACAATTTTTAATGATGTGTATTTCAAAAAACACCATGGTTAACATCCTTTAATGACGTTTTTTCCCCAAACACCATGAATTTATGTCATTAAAAGCCAATTTTCTTGTAGTGACGCTTCCTATTTAATTTCTTGATATTGATTTTGATTGATTTCTTTTTTTGTGATCATCTTTCTTCTCTCAGATTTGGTTATGTGAATCCATGGTGCCTACCACTTCTTCGTCGCTTGTAACTCCTGAGGTCATTGTTCCCAATTCTGCTTCGATGAACCCTAATTTTTCAATTTCTTCAATTACGATTCAGAATATTAGTTGTATGGTTCCTTCAAAGCTCAAGCGTGACAATTATCTGGTTTGGAAGGCTTTATTTGCTCCAATCCTCCGTCGTTAGAAGCTCACCGAAATCGTTGATGGCTTTGAGATCTGTCCGCTGCCGTTTCTTCTCGATCAATTTGGTAATAGCATTGAAATTCCTAATCCGGCATTTGAAATCTAGTATGAAAAGGATCAAAATATCCTCATCTAGTTCAATTCCACGCTATTAGAAGATGTTATTCCGTTCACCGTTGGTGTGACGTCATCTTGTGAGTTATGGCTGAACCTCGAGCATCGTTTTGGAGGCATCTCTGAAGCTTATATTCATCAGCTCCGATCCCGTCTTCATTCAATTCATAAAGGCGATCTTAGCATCTCTAAGTATCTACAATGTATCAAAGGAATTTCATATGCGTGGATAACTGCCGCAGTTCCAGTCTTTGATCGAGATCTCAAAGCTATTACTCTCAATGGCTTTCCAGATGACTATGAATCTTTCATTGATTCTATCATGCTTCGCAGATCTTTTACATCGCTCGATGAACTCCATGGCTTACTGTTGAACAAAAAAGTCTTTATGAATTGAAAAAAGACAGGAACCAATTCTTCATAACTGTTTCATGCTTTTGCAGCTCAATACCAAAATCTTCAAGCTCATCTGCCTCCTACACCTAAATTCAATCAATTTCCACAGGCCTTTGCTCCACACTCATTGAATTATCAAGCTACTCCAAAGAAATACAACAACAATCGTGGCAAAGCTCAGTTCCATCTCAACAACAATCGTGGTCTTAATCGAAATGTCAAAAATAATCGTGGCAATTTCAATGGCTTTGGTAATTTTCAAGGCAATTCCAACAATTTTAATCGTAATTCTAGTGGATACAATCGTAACAACTCCGGTTGTCGAGTACCTTGTCAAATCTACTATTCTCCTGAGCATGAAGCTATTGATTGCTTTAATCGCATGAATCATGCGTATGCTGGCAAGATTCCACCTGCAAAATTGGCTGCAATGTGTGCTCACACCAATTCTCAGCCGTCTCCTCATCTCTAGCTCATGGATTCTGGTGCTACTTCTCGCATCACAAACGACATCTTTGCTCTGCAGTCTCCTATTCTTTACAATGGAGAAGATAAAGTCTACATTGGTGATGGACATGGTGTGTCTATACATCACACTGGTACCTCTATCATGAATACTCATAATGCATCTTTTAAATTGAATAATGTGTTGAACGATCCTATGATGAAATTCAATCTTCTTTCTGCCTATCAATTTTTTGAAAGATAATTACTGCTCATTGACCCTTGATTCTGATGGATCAGAAATCAAGGATCGCTCTATGGGGAGGATGTTTTTTCAGGGTCCAATTAGGATCCATTTCAAGGCCTACTCTCAGTATCCAAGTCTCCCTCTACTTTTGTCAGTAATAAAGCATCTTTGCAGCTGTGGCACAAGAGGCTTGGACATCCCTCTTCTGTCCTTTTCAGAAAAATATTAAATAGTACTCAGCTTGTTTACAGTGGTAAGAAGTCTGTAAACTTCTTTTGTTTAGATTGTGCTATTGGCGAAAATCACAAATTACCTTTCACTTCCAGTACTAGTTATGTCTCTACTAGTTTAGAACTTTTTCATTCTGATGTATAGAGCCCAGCTCCACTCCCTTTTGTTAGTGGTTCCAAGTTCTATGTACTTTTTGTTGATGAATTCACCAAATATAGCTGGCTATTTCCTTTAAAAGCCAAATATTAAGTGTATTCAACTTTTGTGAACTTCAATTGCTATGTAGAAAATTTGGTTGGTAATAAAATAAAGATTTTGAGGTCTGATTCAGTGGGTGAGTTTACAAGTTCTTTGTTCGAATCTTTTCTGCGAAATCACAGTATTATACACCATAATAGTTGTCATCACACTGCAGAACAAAATGGTTGTGTTGAAAGAAAACATAGGCATTTGACTGAAACAGTTAGGACATTGTTAGCTACTTCTAAGGTACCTCCTAGATTTTGGGTTGAGGCTTTCTCCACTGCCTTATATCTAATCAATAGGCTTTCCATTTATGGCTTAGACAAATCTCCTTGGGAATTATTGTTCAAAAAGCCTCCTGATTACTCTAAGTTGAAAGTATTTGGTTGTAGCTGCTTTCCATGGCTCAAATTTTGTGTGTATTCCAAACTGGAAGGAAAGAGTAAACAGTGTGTTCTCTTAGGTTATAGTTTGCAACATAAGGGTTATAGGTGTTTGGATCCACAATCTAACAAAATCTACATCTCCAGACATGTTCTATTCAATGAAGATCATTTTCCCTTTCACAATCCTGAGTGTTTTTCCACACCATCATTCATTTCATCTTCAATTTTAGAGACACCTCTGCCTTTTCCTCTTTCTTTTCCCATCACTTCTGTACCATCTCCTTCAATACCTCATATTGTACCACAACAATCATCTCCTTCCACACAACAACCTTCATCTTCTTCTCCTACTTCTCTACAACCACCATCACCACCACCTTCACCGCCATCTCAAAGACAACAGCAAACACAACCTTCTCCATTGCAACCACCACCTCCAATTAATATTTCCAACAATGTTCATCCCATGCTTACCAGATCTAAAACTTTGTTAGCCACTAAACATCCCATTGATATTATAAATTTTGTTCCTACTACATATTTGCAAGCATCCAAACATGCTCATTGGAGACAAGCCATGTTTGAAGAATTTCAGGCACTTCAGTCCACTGGAACTTGGACACTTGTTCCTTCTTCTCCTCAACAAAATCTGGTTGGTTGTAAATGAGTTTTTCGTATAAGGAGTAAACCATATGGCTCTATTGACAGATACAAGGCCAGATTAGTAGCCAAGGGGTTTCATCATCAAGAAGGTATTGATTTTAAGGAGACTTTCAGTCCTGTTGCTAAACCAGTAACCGTACGAATTTTGTTGACTCTTGTTGTTCAATATGATTGGTTTTTGAATTGACTTGATATTAGCAATGTTTTTCTTCATGGAACACTCAAAGAAGAATTTTTTTATGCAGCAACCTCCTGGCTTCTCTTATCCTTCTAAGCTAAATTTTGTTTGCAAATTAAACAAGTCCTTGTATGGTTTGAAACATGCCCCGAGGGCCTGGTATGACAAGTTATTTCAGACTTTGATCTCCTTTGGTTTCTCCAATTCTCAGTCTGATGGCTCTTTGTTTGTGAAGTATGATCCTTCTCTTGTAATAGTTCTGGTATATGTTGATGATATTTTGGTCATTGGTCCTAATCCTACAGTGTGCAAAGCTTTTATTCAATAGCTCAATCAGTTCTGCCCAGTTAAAGATTTGGGTGCCTTACACTATTTCTTTGGTTTAGAGGTTCACAGATCTTATGATGGCATATTTCTATCTCAGGGTCAATATGCTTTAGATCTTCTTACCAAAACTCACATGGACGGTTGTAAACCTTGTTCTACTCCTCTTGGTACTCAAAAGTTGGATCATGTTGGTACTTTGTTATCTAATCCTACAGAATATCGCTATATAGTGGGAGCTCTTCAATATTTGACTTGGACTAGACTTGATCTCTCCTTTGCAGTTAACCAAGTTTGTCAATTTCTTCATTGTCCTCATGATACTCGCTTTCAGGTTGTTAAAAGGATTTTGAGATTTTTAAAGGGTTATGTTGATCAAGGAATCTAGTTCAAGAAATGTCCTATTCATCTTACTGCATTTTCAGATGCAGATTGGGCAGGGTGTGTGTTTGACTGAAGATCCACTAGTGGCTACTTTGTATTCTTGGGCAATAATCTCATTAGTTGGAGTGCAAAGAAACAACACACAGTTGCCCGTTCTTCTACCGAGGCCGAATATAGATCTTTTACTCATACTGCTGTCGAAATTACATGGATTTGCAAAAAAATTCAGGATATTTGTTTTCCTTTGTCTCAAGTTCCTATTCTTTGGTGTGACAATATTTCTGCTATTTTCCTTGCCTCCAATCCGGTATTTCATGCTTGCACAAAACACGTGGAGATAGATTATCAGTACATTAGAGAGTTGGTTCTTGCACATCTTCTCAAAGTGCACTATGTTAGCAGTCACTATCAAATTGCAGATATTCATACTAAATCTTTGTCTAAGGCCAGATTCAAATTTCATTAGTCCAAGCTTTCTCTTGGATCCCCTCCGTTCAGCTAGAGAGGGTGTAAAGATACACCTCAATATCCAAGTTAAAGTCATCAGTGCCAACTGGAGTCCAAATCATAGTCTAGTTAGCTTGTACATCTGTGATCTAGTTGTAACAGTTGTCTAACTAATTGTATTTTTGGTTTTGATTAGTTAGCTTGTTTTGTTGCTAATCCTTATTAGGAAAGTGTATATAAACTTCTCTGTAATCATTATTCATTGATTGAGAAATATAAACCATTATCTTTTACATAATTCGCAGTCTAATCCTAAATAGTTTAGAAAACAACTTCAACGAGAATATATATCCTCCTCAGTCTAACCATTCCTCAATTTAATTCCCCCTCCCCTGTGATAGATTAGTAAGCACCTCATTAAAGAAATAGATAAACAAAAAAACTAATGATAGGGGTAAACTTGAATTATAATTTGTTTGATACTATTTTTTTTTGCCAAATTGTTTGATACTAATTAAAGATCAAACTTTTAAGTGTGCATAGCAAGAAACTTCATTTATCCATTAAAAGGCCCTTCTAATTCAAATATTTTTTGGATTAGACAAATCCAGATGCCCAAAGAGAAAACTTGCGCAACGGGCAGCCTCTAACCCCGTCCCGTTTGCTTCATACTTTTCCAGCGAATAGTTCAACGCCACGTATCAAAGTCCACAACGGACACTGTCTGGCCTCCGTTTGCTTGGAAATCACTCTAGCTCGAGGCGGTTCCTCCTTTACCAACCAAATATAAATACAACATCCCATATTTTTCTGTTTCCTTCAATAAAAAATAAAATAAAAATTTTCAATTTCAATTTCTTTGCGAATTACCTTTCGACTTGCTTTCTTTGCCATCAGAGGTATGTGTTGGTTCTGAATCTTTCGCTTTTTATACCATCTTTTATCAGTTAATATTAATTTTAATTGTTTTGTTTGTACTCTTTTTTATCTTTTTTTCGAATCAGATATATTTTTGCAGTGATTATTAGAGCATATCTAATGGAAGCCTTATTGCCTAGGCAAATTGATAATCTTGCCTTAAAATTGAAAAAACAATTTCTAACCCAATAATATTTGTCTAGTCAAAATTGAAGCTTAGGCACCCTACGAGGCCAAATTAGTCTCAACTCAAGCCTTGGGCAGTGTGGAACTCCCTTAATATTTAGAATTCTGGCCTTTAACCCTTCACCACTAGGACCAAAAAATTATTAGTAGGCTATATCATGGTTTTGAAGGGCTAAAGTTTGCCTTTAGCCTCTAGTCCTTGCCCAACACATTAGGTATGCTCTTAGCATCTTTGTTGAATTAAATTTTTGTTTAGCTTAATTTTGAATCGGAAATATTTCTGCCCTGATTGTTTTACCAGTTGGTGTACGGTAGACTGGTATGTTTTCCTGTGGTAGTTTCACTGTGGCATTTCGTCAAACATTTGGTGTGCGGTTTCTGTATCCATTAATGTGTAGCTGAAACTAACTTTTCTCACATTGTATGAGTAAAATTTTGTGCAATTATTATGTTATGTTAGTCAGACAATCAATCTGGACCGTAAATTCAACAAAAATCCACCTGATTACTGTCTGATATTATGATATCATGGGTATTGGTTTTTAAGTTCTCTTATTTTTGTGATTGATGACGGAAAATTAATTGTGCTTGATTTCAAGTGGAATTTTATTTTGGGATTGCCCACTTTTAATAGGATGTGAATAAGTTGAAGATTTCTTTCTGTTCTTTTCATGGAAGAGAAGTGCTCCTTTCTCGAAAATTTGAGAAAGGCTCTTCCCTGTTGCACAGACGTGGTTGTAGAGGTTGTGGGACATCTGGGTCTAAGACAATAATCGACCCTTGAATCTCATATTAGTGCTAGCATAAGAAGATAAACGGAACTAGCGCATGAAAAAACGTTAATTTTTGGAAGCTTTAATTTCTTTTCCCCTCACATTTATGTGCTTTATACTATACTCCGCTTGTATTTCGTTCTGTTTTGTAAGTTTCTGTCACGTACTTTTAAACCAGTTATTGCATTTATGGTGTGTTTTTAAGAATTGAGAAGCGAGGGCTGTGCTGGTTGGTTCTGCTTCAGTTTTCTACCCTGCATATTGATGATATAACTGAATTTGTTGCAGTGACTTGCTATGGCTAGTCCTTGGATGTAGTTTGAATTGAAATGATCGGTTTGGATTATTTTAAATTTGAAGGCCATTGGTCTGGTATCCCGTCTAGATCTTTTATAACGAATTACTTCTGTATCAGGTGCTACTGATGATGGAATCGCAGAAAACTCAACGTGAGCCATCCCCCGCTGCTGCAACCCCAGCCACCACTTCATGCCGAAAGAAGAAGAACGAGCAAGCCACTTTCTTGGAGGATTTGAAGGATCACATTGATGATTTTGTCAGTGCATCTATGGATGAACACAAAACTTGCTTTAAGAAGACCATGCACAAGGTTTGTTCCCCCTTCACATTTAATGCTAATACAGCCTGTCCACAAATGTTTTCGTTGTTCAATCAGTTTGCTTCTGATTCTGATTGGATAATTTTGCATTCGTTTTCAGATGTTTGGAATGTCAAAGATTGTTGCTGAGAGGAGCGCTGGCGCCAAGGAAGTTGAGAGTACTCTGCCCCTTCAAACCACAGTGGCAAAATAGAACATCAAACTTCGCCTTCTGGCTTTTAACCAATTAGATTCTGGTGATGTATAATTTGTTAAAATTGTGGCACTGCACCTTCAATTTGACCAGTACGAAAACTTAAGTTTGTAGGTTAAGTGGCGACTGTTTGAACTCGATTACAGGGTCGATGACGATATGACTTCTCCTTGTAATTTACTCTGCTTTGCTATTCTGGTTGTTTTTAGTATGTAGTATGAGATTGCACGGGCGTGCATTCGTATAGCTAAAACTATGGCTATTTATGAAAAAGCACTTGCTCTTTCACAAGGGGACATTTTATCTGTGAAACTTGTACAGGGGCAGGGCCGGCAGCCTACTACTAGATGCAACGATTGTGTAGGCTAAACTATGATTTTGGTCCTTGTAGTTCGGACGAAGTTCCATTTTTTTTCTCGTAGTTTCAGTTACCGCAATTTAAACTCCATGGTTTACTTAGGGTGCGTTTACATACGTGGAAACGGAATGATTAGAAAGAGAGTCATTCCCATTCCGCTTTACCCGTGTTTACTAAAACTGGAGGAATTAAAAGTCATGTGGTACCAGCATGAAATCAGGAATACGATTCCTGAAATTGGAGGAATCGGACTCCGGAGAAGGGGGATCGGGTTGAAAAATGGTGAATCGGAATCAACATCTTCATGGCAAATCTACCCTCCCACATTTGCTAATAATACATGAAAACCCTATACAAATCAAAACAATTGTCATCCCTTTCACCTGTTTTTCTCCCTCTGATACCCATGCTGTCACTGCACCTACCACCGTCGACATTAGATCTAAGCTCTAATTTGCACAAAAATTCCAGTGGGTCGTCATCTTCTACCACTTTTTTTATTTGAGAAGCAAAAACGATACATCGGACTTCACCATTTTTGTTTTTTTGATGAAATCTGGGTTCATCGGGATTTCTTTTTATCTTCTTGTGGACGTCTGGGTTCACCGATGAGGAGTTTAAACCTACTCTTTTATTTGGGTCCAACTTCAGTGGTACGTACCATTGAATGGTACGTACTGTTAAATGGTTAAGATTCATTTGGGCCCCACTGCAAATTAATCTGAACCATTTAATAGTCGTACCATTGAATGGTACGTACCACTCAAGATTTTTCCCTTTTATTTGCTCCTTTTTTTTAAATGCTGCTCAGTAATTTTTTTTAATAATATTTAATATCTTAATAGCATTTAATTAGCTCATTCATGTCCTAAAATCCTTTTATTTTCTTCAAAGAATAAGCCAACGTGAATATTTAAAATTTTATTTGTCTTAAAATTTCAATATAAAAGATATAAGGAAATAGTTGAACAAAAAATAAAATTTGTCCAAGGGCTTTTTGGTAATCAAACTAGTTTTGATTCTGATTTTTGATAATAATAAACAATTGTAATGAGAATCAGCTCTATTTTCATTTCGATTCCTGATAATTAGTAAACAGTTCAATGAGAATGCCTGATTCAAATTTCTGCTTACCCTGATTCCTACTTACTCCAATTACTGTTTACCCCAATTCCTATTTACTCTAATTCTTAATTAGTAAACACACCTTTATGTTTTCAGACCATTTATAAATTTAAAAACTATTAAAAAAAAATCAGCGTTTAAAGTTTAAACTCATTCACACTCCACTAAGCTACCATCTGCCACACTCTGCAATCAATCACCACCCACCTCCACACTAGCCACCTCAAAAGCCCAACATTCTCTCTTTCTTTTTTGTTCCTTTTTCTTCTATTCTAGTCCTACCTCTATGTAGGGGTCATCATTTAGCCCAAAAGCCCATGGGCTGATGGGGGCCCACCTGGCCCAAAGAGAAAAAGCCCAGCCCGGCCCAGCCCATCAATTAGTAGGCTAGGCTTGGGTTAGGACTTTTGAAGCCCGGCCTGGTCCATAGGCCCAGCCCACGTAGGCCCACATAGGCCCAGCCCGGCCTGCCCATGAAAGCCCAGCCCACAGGCCCGCTTATCTACCATTAGCTCTTTATTTCAATTTTTTTGCAGATACATGTTTATTTACATCTTGGATTCTTGCTTACCGAGTTGAATGACTAACAGGCTGTCAATGACAGCCCATACCTACTAGTACTACCACCCATTTAATAATTAAAAAAAATTTGACCGTTTAATTATTACCGTTGAATGGCCCGTGCCATCTATAATATATGGCAGTCTTGCTGTCTTGGCAGACACAAATCCAAACCCGAACCCTTTTCTCTCTCGTTCTCACTCACCCACTCTCTCTGTCTCTGCCGCCGCACCTCCCCTCCCCTCCCAATCTGGTCTTCTCTTCCTCGATACCCAAAGAAAAAAAACCAAAAAATCTCACTTCAAACCTCTTGGCTCCTGATCTCTCCTTTTCCTCACAGACCCACCTGGATATCTTTTATATTTTCATTCTCCTCACAGACCCACGGTCACCATCCAATCTTTTATATTTTCCTTCTCCTCACATACCCACCATCCAACCGAGGTGCTTTCTATTAAATCTTTTCCTTCTCCAGAAATCAATGCAAAGGCTAAAGCCAAGGGCTCACTCACCTTTCCGTGTAAAGGGCTCACTCACTCACATTTCCGTCGTCACAGGTTGCAACTCCGTCGACGAACATACTTGAGGTCATCTCTCTCTCTCTTCCTCACTCTCTCCTCTATATAATCTCTGTCTGTTAATCTGCTACCTTTTCTTTTTCTGCGCTCTCTTTTTTTACTTTTTGTAGTTCATGAATTGCCGGGTAAATGTTGAATCTAACAGTGAAAAATATGATTTTAGGGTGAAATGAAGATAAAATGTTTTGTTCTTGAGAAAGATTGAGCCTATTTACCAACGGGCTTAGTTTAATTCCAGCTTTAGAGATTATACAACATCTTAATTTTGTTGCATTTGTTCAATTTTAGGGGTAAGTGAATGGAGATTTGAGATAAACTTACTAATTTTTGGGGAATTACATTAGCGTTCTGAAACTGGGTACTAATCCAAGTTCATGAAAATTCAGCTTGGTGGACAAATTTATTGTTTTTCTTGTTATTGATCGGTACATGATGCGGCCGAGGCGGTTACAAGTGGGTCAAATGTAGAAAAAAATGATTTTAATGGTATGATTCGTCGTGCATTTTGTCCTCAATACAAAGGAATTTCTGCTTCTACTTGTAAAAGAGATGTGATGAAAAAATTTCGAAAAGATAAAGTTGATTTGCATGCTGTTTTTGGAAAATTGGATTAAAAAATCTGTTTAACTTCTGATGTTTGGTCTTCACATAAAAAAATGGGCTATATGTCTCTTACTTCACATTTTATTGATAAAGATTGGTGTTTGAATAAGAGGATAATTTGTTTTAAAATGATTGAATATCCACATTCCGCAATGTCACTAGCAGCTTATATATTTGATGAATTGTTATCTTGGGGCATTCATAATAAAGTATTTACTATAACATTAGATAATGCATCAAATAATGAAGTTGCTGCTAAAATACTTCCAGTTACTCTCATGCTTGATGAGGTGACAACTCCGTTATTTCATGTTAGATGTTGTTGTCATATATTGAATTTAATTGTACAAGATGGACTTTCAGTTTTAGATCCTTCTATAAAAAAAATAGTAGATGTTGTTCGTAGTTTCAATTCCTCTAATAAAAGACATGAACTTTGGGTCAAATGTTGTGAAGATTTTGATATGCCTAAGAAAAATATTGATATTGATGTACCACATAGGTGGAATTCTACTTATGAGCTTTTAAATGTAGCTATCAAGTATAAAGCCCCATTGCATATGTATGTTCATAAATTGAATTCGGGCTTGCTTGTTCCTACTGAACATGATTGGATGGTAGCTCAACTTGTTTGTGGGTTTTTATCAATTTTTGATTCTTCAACAAAAAATTTTTCGGGTGTGTATTATCCTACATCAAGTCGTGTTATTCCTTGTTTGGTAGATATTCATGGGTCATTTGATGCATATTCTGAATTTTCTGTTTTTGAAAATGCTTTGATTGTAATGAGGGAAAAATTTGATAAGTATTGGGCTGAATTTCCTCGTATTTTTTGCTTTGCTACAATTATGGACCCTAGGTTTAAATTGTATGCAATTGGAGAATGGTTAAAAATGTTGGGTCTTGATGCTTTAACTATTGATAGTAAACTTGAGGATTTGAGGAAGGAATTATTTAAATTGTATAATATCTACAATAATAGGGATGTGTCTAATTCAAATCCAACTGTCCAAAGTGTAAACACAAGCACTTTGAGTCAAGCTCCTGGTTCTATAACTTTACCTGTTATGCGTAATTTCTCTATGCAAGGGTTGAAAAAGGCAAAGCTTACATCCACATCTTCTCCCTCAACCACATCTGATTTGCAATTATATCTTGAATTAAATACAATAGAGGTTGATGATGATAATCAATTTAGTGTTTGGGGCTGGTGGAAAGCAAATCAGTCTTTATATCCAATTGTTTCTATTATGGCTCGTGACTTGCTAACTATACCAGCTTCAACTGTAGCATCTGAATCATGCTTTAGTGAAGGTGGTAGAGTTGTATCTGAAAAGAGGGCTTGTTTGAGTCCATCTACTATAGAAGCTCTTATTTGCTTAAAAGATTGGAGCTTGGCAAATGCAAGGATGCAAGATGCTGCAGTAAAGGAGGAAATTGCAGAAGAATTAATGAATGTTAGAGCTGCAAGACCAGATTGGATGAGAGCTTGTGATGGAGAGGCTAAGGTTGAATCCGATAATGAGACAATTGAAGTTGAAGCCAATACTATATGAGAGCTGCATTTTTTGTATTTGGGAGTTTCATAAGTTGAAGACAATATGTTTTGAGCTTTTTATAATTTGAAGATATTTCTATTTCATATTTTAATATGATTTTTTCTAGATTTTTTTTTATTATATTTTTTTGTCTTCAGCCCGTTTAGGCCCAGCCCAACTGGGCCAGTTCGGCCCGGCCCGCCAAGCCCACAAAAGCCCGGCCCATGAGCTGGGCTTGGGTTTTAATATTTTCATAAAAGCCCGGGCCAGCCCGGCCCATATTTTTTGTTATTATAATTGAAGCCCAGCCCGGCCCAGCCCAAGCCTAGTATTTTTGGGTCGGGTTGGCCCGGCCCGGCCCATTGCCGACCTCTGCCTCTCTGCAACATCATTCATCAAAAACCCATCATCTTACACCAGATTGGGTGATTCAGAAGGGGTGGCGGCAACTATGGTTGAGTCGTTTACAACATGGAATTTCGAAGAGGAAGATAAGAGAGAGAGAGAGAGAGAGATGAGATGAGATGACTTCCAGATTTTTCTTTTTTCCCAAACAAAAACGATTTTTCTTTAATTATTTTGGCTTTTATTTTTAGAGTTTTTTTTATTTAAACCCCACTACCTATCTAAGTTCACCCCATTTTCTATCTATACCCCACTAAACAAAATTAGAATTTAAATCTTGTTGGAAGCGAAAGTAGAAGTGTGGTGAAGGGTAAAACCCATTTTTTTACAGGTGCATAACAGTCAGAGCATAGTATATAGTGCATAGAATTAAAAACATTCACATCCTCATGAGGATGGATAAGTAAAAGTTTACTAAAAGTAGGAGCAAATCCTACAAAATCTGAAGGGAGTGTCAGAACTGCTAACCACAGTCGAAGTAAGCCCTCGTGTCACTGGTAAACGAATCTGCCTCTAAGTCCTGGAGGGGTGAAAAATATAAAAAGGTGAGTGGGTCAAAAGCAAAATTTGATAAAACCTTTGTTTTCAATAGCATACTATCCCCTCACTGGAAAACATGTATAGTTTTTTAAAATACGTCATACTCCCCGGTATGATCCTTAAAATACTATAACAATAATACGGGTACTCCCCGAAAATAAATGACTGACTGCTTACCCATATGTAAACACACAAGCCCAAGTGGATAAGTTACGAAGAACACGCTAGGTATCTAAGAAATACGATGAGTACTCCAATGACAAGAGTCTAACGCTAATCGCTGTGCACAAAGTGCGTCACACAAGTTCAAGTTGCCTAGTGCAACCTAGAACAAGCTAGTACATACAATGGATCCAAATTGCGTAGCGGTGCTGAGAGTGACAACTCCAAACGTCAAGGCTAGTCCTGGCCATAGGACTGAGTACTGATACCCGAGGTGTTATACATCTATTGATGAGCAACAGTATAAAAACATGTATGGCAATAAAATACGAATGTTCTACCTCCAACATTCACATATGATAAGAAACATGCTAACATATTAAAGAAAGCATTGAAAACCATACATAAAAATATATTTTATCAAAACAAAGACCCACTCACTCACCTGTAAGTAGCTGGGTTGTAGCCCCCTTGTCTTACGTAGCCCTGGTAGTCCTCTAGATAAGTCTCACCTATATGAGATATCACTGTACTAATGATTAAACTCATAAAGGTTACTAATTAACTAATTAATTAAACCTATCCCTTGTTTTCTCAATACGGAGGTCCAAAACACTCTGTAAAATACCATATGTACTGCCCAGAGGTAGTACGCGTCATCACGAGTCGCCTCGCGTCGACGAAATTGAAAAATAATGTCCCACGCGCCCTCACGTGGGCCCACGCGCCGGTCAACGCTGACGTCACGCCGGTCTGGGGGCGGTTGCTGACGTCACATCGGTCTGGACCGTTGATGACGTCACTCAGCCGGTTTGGACCGGTTGCTGATGTCAGCGTCGGTCGCCGCTGCAACTTCTCCTGTCGCTGAAATTTTGGCGGGTTTCTAGAGAAATTTTCAAATCTCCATAACTTCTTCATTTCTTGGCCAAATTTGACGTTCTTTATACCAAAATGAAGCTAGAGAGGAGTAGAATCATGGTGTACCTTTGGTTTGGTCGTACAAGCTCGGAAAGTGGCCGGAAACTGCCTCAAAAGGCAGCGGCTACGGTGGGTTTTTTCAATTTACGTCAAAACTCAACCAAATCAAGCAAACGACATATGAAAATTCATCTACTCAACGAGAGGAATCCATTGGTGATAATTAGAAACCTCACCTCGGTTTAAAATGGCAAGAAAATCGCCGGGAAGGTTCGGTTCTTCCAGTTGCTTTTCCCGTCAAACGGTCGGGAGTTTGGGCGAACGGTTTGTATCGTTGAGTCCAGGGCGTCGAGACGAAGATTGTGGTGATTTTAGTTCATCTCAGTTTGATTGTTTTTTTCGACGTCCGTAAACGGTGCGAGAAGAGAAAAGAAAATGAAAAAGAATAAGGGAGAAGGTTCAGGAAGAAGATAAGGAAACAGAAAAATATTTGGGATGTTGGGGGTATTGTGTACCCACCAAAATAGTAAAATTACACGATTCCGTGTACAAAATAATAACACACGTGTCCAAAATATCCTCCAGGAATATTTTATAACAAACTTTTTTATGGGATGTTACAAATCCAGCTACTATGTCTTGGAGGGGAGCAAAACAGAAGGTGTGAGTGGGCAAAAATAAACATTTCTAAAACCTTTGTTTTTCATAAGATAATAACCCCTCTTTTAAAATTCCTGTATAGCTTCCCAAAATCATACTACGTATAGTATGAAAATTTCCAAAGATATGGATAAATACCTTTATCTCAACATAATAAATAATATTCAACGTCAAACAGTATAAAGGCAACAAGGCCAAAGGTATAAGCAAATACCAAAACTTCTCAACATATAACATACTCAACAAGATAGAAATATATAATATGATATGCTCAACGACATATTCGTATAAAGGCATCCATGGCAAAGATATGAGTAAATATCAATATCTCAACAACACAAAGTATGCTCAACAACATATATAATATGGTCATCAAAGTATGCAGACACATAAGCCCATGTAGAAAGTAGCTACATAGAACAGGCTGGGTGTGATAAATATATGCTCGGTACTACCATCACGTGAAGCTGGCGCTAAGCGCATCACATACGAGTCCTAGCTGCCTAATGCAAACTAGTACAGACTGACATCTACAATGGATCCAAAGTGAGCATAACGGTGCGAATGTGAACATACAAGTGAAGGTTGGTCCTGGCCCGGACGAGTACTAGACACTGGTGAATGCATGTATGATGAGCAGATAATAACACACGATCATGCCATTGTAGTTTCACAAGTCTCAACATAATATAATTTCTTTATACTTAAAACATAAGTAAAAGCATGGCATGATAAATAAAATCAACTATAAAAATCACACTGAGAAATAATATCAAAAATATAATTTCTCAAAATAAAGCCCACTCACTGATATGTAGTTAGGTCGTAGCCGCCTTGCCTTGCCTGACCCCTGTACTCCTCGTGGTAAGTCTCATCTATATGAGATATCACTATAGTAATGATTAAACTCATAAATGTTACTAATGAAATTAATAAACGACATTAATTCTTGGTTTACTTAACACGAAGGTCCAAAACACTTCGAAAAATACCATACGTTCTGCCTCGAGGTAGTACGTGTCACCACGAGTCGCCTTGCGTCGACGAAAGTCGAAAAAGTGCTCCCACGCGCCCACACGCGCAAGCTGCCTTGGCTCACGCGGGGTCAAACTGGGCCGGTCAAACTAACGACGTCAACTGACGCCGTTAGATCTAACTGAATATTTCAGCATCTCCGTTAGATCTAACGGAATATTCCTAACGATGTTAAAAGGAATATTCCAAGAATATTCTCCAGTCTGGACCGGTTGCGGACGTCAATGATGACGCCACTGTTGACGTTATTGATGACGTCACCCGCCGATCCGACCGGTCACTGCTGCAACTTTTTTCGACCGTCGGTGCCGCCGGCCAACTCGCTGGAAAATTGGGAAATTTTCTAAAATTCCTAACTTCTTCATTTCTCAACCATTTTACACGTTCCACATGTCAAAATGAAGCTAGAGAGAAGGAGAACACAATTTTACCTATTTGGAGTCCAAAAATTGGTCGGAAATGGCTGGAAAACCTCGGTTTACGAACAAAGTTCGATCTACCTCAAAATACAACCAAAAAACACGATCTTAGTATGAAAATCTATCTACTCAACACGAGGAAACTAAAGGTGGTGTTTAGGAACCTCACCTAGGTCGGTATTTTCGAGAAACTCGCCGGAAAAGTTTGATTCTTCCATGTGCAATTAAGGCTGAATGGTAAAGAATTTGGGCAAATGATTTGTACCGTTGAACTCAGTGATTTACAACGAACAAGATGGTGGTGGTGGTTTGGCTTGGTTCGAAGGAATCGGCGTGGCCACTGTGCCCTGTGCACTTTTCACTGGTAGAGAAGGAAGAATGGCAAAAAAGAAGAGGAGTGACGGAAAAAGAAATTAGGGGGAAAAAGAAATCAGGGATTTTTCCCAAACTAGCTGGGCAACTGGGTACCCGCACCACCATATTTCCATAATAGGAAATAATATTTAAATGTACGTAACTTTTCCGTTGCACGTCGTATTTTCGTCCCGTTTGCGCTCACGCGCTCGTAGAAAAGAGTACTACAATAAAACAACAAGTAAGAGTTCAAAATACATAAAGGGCTCAAATGTCCACGTATGACTTCCGCTTAACCCGTTCAAGAGTATTTTGGTAACTTTACACGTTCAGGAAATAAAATACAATAAAATTAGGGACGGGTCGTTACACTGATAATTCATGTAAAAACAGTTGTTGATAATTTTCGTAAAACCATGTGTCGATAATATGTGAAAAAATAGTTGTTGATAATTCATGTAAAAATAATTATTGATAATTTATGTAAAAACAGTTACCGATAATATATACAAAAGCATTCATCGATTGTCGTTCTAATAATGGATGCAACAATACTTATTAATAATTTGTATAACGGCGTGCACAAAGTTTTTTATATTCCGTGCAAAAATAATTTTGTATAATTATTTTTGTAATGCGTGCAACAACAATTTTTTTATAATGTGTACAATGACGTGTAAAAATAATTGTCGATAATTTATGTGAAACCACTTACGAAAGGTCAATCAGGGGCAAAATCGTCATTTTGCACCTCCGGGAATAAAATAATATTATTCTCCGGTACGGGCTGTGTCAAAACCACTTACGACAGTGTGAGAAATAACAATTTCTTGTCATAACCCCTAAAGAACAAAAGAAAACATTTTATCCCACACAATGATTATTAGTCCTAAGGAAAAAAAGTTATTGAAAAAAAACTGATTTTACTGTTTTAATATATTAAATAATATTGTGCATTGTGTGTGCAGAGAGAGAGAGAGAGTGTCGCTTGTTCATTTTTTCTTTTTTTTAGAATAGTATGTTGTTTGTTCTTTGAACTTTGAAGGGAAAATATGAGAAGGGAGAGGTGGTGTGATTTGTCGGCTTCTTCAATCAACAAAAAGAAAAAAGCTTGTTCAAGTTACTTCAGATGAGTCAAACAATTAGGAGCGTGACCAAGTAATGTACTGGAGTTGAGTTATTGTTCTTGTAAGATGGAATAAGTTTTTGAGTTCTTTTGGGTAAAAAATAGAGTTGTCATGTACTACCAAGTAATTGACTATATATAATAATAAAATAAAAGTACTAGATTATGATAGCATCTTAATCGATGTCTACATAAAATTTATACAATCAAATTCCAATATAAATTGTAATACTAATAATAATAATTCCACCCATGCGAGGAAACTGATGTGAGAAAAATATTGTACACAACCCTTTTAAGAATTTATCGATATCGATATGGGGCACAGCATAAAAAACAAAAAAGTTGGTCAGAGTCTCGGAGCTCGGAGATACCAACCGCTGTGGCTAAGCACGGAATTTCACGTGAAAGAGAGGGGCAACGCCGTACTTCCGCCCCACAAGATATTTTTCGCGTCACTAAAATATCTCACCCACTATCACGTGAAGAGCGGACCCCACACCTAACCTGTCCCACTCGTTTTCAACCAGGGTTCCGCAACGCACCGAAAGCCACGACTCTATCCTTACCTATTTGGCAACGGCGATAACACTCCCCACCAAACAAAAGATAAAAAATATCCTCAATGCAAAACAAACCAAAACGACGGCGTATCAAACAAATTCAGGATAGTGAAATTGTAAAACGCGCAACCAAACACGGTGGGCTTGGACCTCGAACCCGAGTAACCAAACAGCGGAGAAATGGCTAACCCTAGTCGAGGGGGCTCGAGGCCCTATATAATGAGGGTTCGGGGATAGCCGACCTTCGTGCTCTCTTGTTCTCTTGATCTTTCTTCCTAAAATTCGAGTTCTTTTTCTAGGGTTACTGTTTAGCCATGGCCTCTGCCGAGATCGAGTTCCGTTGCTTCGTCGGAGGGCTCGCATGGGCCACCGACAATGAGGCGCTGGAGAGGGCCTTTTCTCAGTATGGTGAGATCATCGAATCGAAGGTCCGTTTGACGGAGAGATCGGATCTGACCCGATTCGGCCTCGGCCATCTGTCGTTCTGTTCTTCTCTCTGATCTGATTCTGTTTCTCTCTATGTGTTACTTGATCTATGATTCTCTGTTACTATCTATGATTCTTATTATTACTCTCACAACATCGGGTACGTTCATCTCAATCTTTCTCTCCCAAAGATTGAAGATCGATCGGTTCCTTTTTTTATCTGAATTTTTCGTTGTCTTTGTGATTTTTTTATGTGATTTTGGTGTATGTTGTGTGGATCTGATGCGATCTGTGTTTTCTGTGGTTTCAGATCATCAACGACCGTGAGACTGGGAGGTCCAGGGGCTTCGGCTTCGTCACCTTCGGCAACGAGCAGGCTATGAGGGACGCGATCGAAGGCATGAACGGCCAGAACCTAGACGGCCGCAACATCACCGTGAACGAGGCTCAGTCTCGCGGATCCGGTGGTGGCGGTGGCGGAGGTGGCTACAGCCGCGGAGGCGGTGGTGGAGGATACGGAGGAGGTGGCGGTTATGGAGGTGGTGGTCGCCGTGAAGGCGGAGGCGGTGGCTACAGCCGTGGAGGCGGTGGTGGTGGATATGGGAGCGGCGGTGGCGGTTATGGGGGCGGTGGTGGTCGCCGTGAAGGTGGTTATGGAGGTGGTGAGGGTGGCGGTGCCCGCTACTCCCGGGGAAGCGGTGGAGCAGAAGGCGGCAGCTGGAGGAGTTAGAATAGTGTTGTAGGTTGTTTGGGACTTTGGGATGTTAGTGTTGTCGTTCTCTGGTTATGTGTTAGGGTTAGGGTTTGATCTGGTTCTGAATCTCGGGTAGTCTGTTATGGTGGTGGTGTCGGTGTCTCGTGTGCTCGATAATTTTGATCGATGAAAGCTGGTTCTATGTTACTTTTCCATGTATTTTGGTTCCCAAAGAAAAAAATGGTGTTTGAGAAATGAAGTATACTTCGTTCGCGTATCTGTTTTTAATTTTTTTTGTTCTCATCAGCAATTAATTTGAGTTATGGTAGTGAAAATATCGGTTTATACGGATTAAATAATTAAATGAGAAAATCAAAGTTCCCTTCCGGTCAGTAAAATGGCATTATATTTCAATATCCACAAATTTTCTGAACCAAGTTTGACGATTTCCAATTCTCTCTGCAACATTAATTGTTAGTTTTTTCGCTTAAAAGTTAAAGAGGTTGTAGAGTTCTCACTTTTTATAATTAAATTATCCGTAAGTGGCGAGTTTATTTGACCCTTTTTAGTTTAAATTATCCATAGCCAGTGAGTTTATTTCTTGATTGTGTTCACACCATAATTATCCGTAAGACTAGCTGAATGAATGTGTTATGACTCAAGAAATTTAGTCCCCGCGGCAATGGCCGCTTTTGGTAGATGTTTAGTTAATGTAATTATAGGAACCCCTAATTCAGTTTGCATTGGGACGGTTTTTGGGGATAAGACTCTCCGAGGAGAGTCTCATGACCTCTCAAAGGGTTTCATGAGTCTCCTCGGAGATATTCTCTCATAAAACCAATAAATGATTGTAATGAGTAAAATAATACACGATTCGTCGGCTAGATACTTGACACAGTTGTTACGCAATGAATTGGTTCATAAGAGAATTTCTGATTTGTGAGATACGAGCCGCATGGAAATATCTTAATTGCTTTCTAATTTCCTGTATTGTTTACTCAATGGTTAATGATGGGCTGAAGAATTCGGTACGGATTATAGAGGATCGAGTTGGAATCCCATTTTTTGTATAAATCTTGGATGGTGGTTGACCTGGAAAACACCTTTATTTATTGGACAGACTTGTTCCAGTTTAATACTAGATTTGAATTCCAATTTGATTCGATTTCAAATTCCACTTTAATCTAAAGATTTCTTGTATGGTTCATACCTCGTGCCTGAGCGAAAAAGGCCTTTAAGTGGCGCAGGAAAGACGTAATAGTTAAACTCTTTTAACTTTTATACGGACCACATATTATGACAAACACATTCGTGTACAAAGCTCATATGGAACTAAGACATAAATTAGCGAGTTTTGTTATAAGGGTTGAGTTGTGAAAGGTTAGGAATGTCTATAAGGCCATAAAAAACTCTTTAATCGAGACTTTAGGCCACTAGAAATAAGCACATTTTGGTGGGCTTTTTTTACCGGTTGAAAATAACTTGTTTTCAACGCTCCATTTTACGGTTACCTACACACAAGTCATTTTCGGTTTTCGCTACTCAATTTAACCATTAGTCATAAAGCCAAATGTGACCTCTTTTTACCTAGTGATAATTTGATAATAACGGAGAGCCTTTACCACCTACAAAATATCAACCATGAGAAAACCCTCTCCTAGCTGTAGAGCCAAATCCACAAAGACATTTTATTTGGAAAATCAATGCTCCTCCAAAGCTGAAAGTGTTTCTTTGGTTAATTAGTAAAGGGCGATTGCTTTCTAATGAGCAGCGGGTTGGAAGACATTTAGCTTCTGATCCTTCTTGTAGTACTTGTTATGGGCCGATTGAATCCATTAATCATATTTTTAGAGATTGTTCCAGGGCAAAGTGTATTTGGGAGGCTATGGGAATTGCAATGCAACTAAGGAATGCCCATAATCTTGATTTTAAAGTTTGGTTGCTGGCTAATCCCAAAGTGAATGCAAAGGGGATCAATGACAGTGCTTGGTGTACTATTTTCCTGTTTACTTATAGGTATATTTGGAAATTGAGAAATAAACAGATTTTTATGTTAATTTTGTCTTGCCTATGAATCAGAAAGCAATCACTGTGACAGAAGTTTCCAAATGGATGAAGGCTTCTTTGAATTCTTCCGTTAAAAATGTCACGAGACAAATTTTGCTTGCTTGAGATCCTCCTGATATTGGTTGGTATAAACTTAATGTGGATGGATCTAGGTGGACGATTTCTAGTCAAACTGGGGCTGGTGGTGTTTTTCGAGAGCATAACGACGATTGGCTGGGAGGCTTTGCTGTTAATTTGGAGCAAGGACATGTTAGTGTGTTGAGGTATGGAGCTTATAATTTGGGTTACTGATCTAATTATTGAGATGGATTCCAAGGTTGTTGTCATGTTGTTGAAGGAAATCCAACTTGATAACTTTCATCCTTTGGACACAATTATATAGAGTTGCAGCTTAATAATGAGACATTTGAGAAGGTGTGAATTGATTCACATTTACAGGGAGAAGAATTATGGGGCCGATCAATTGGCAAACTAGAGTTTGAGTATGGATATTGGGGTTTATGTGTTTGATGAGGCTCCTGCTTGGATTGGGTTTGCGCTTATGGACAATATTTATGGAGCTCTTTGATCTCATTTTATTTTCGTTTTGAGTTAGTTTTCGAGTTGTATTCTCTGTTTTTTACCAAAAAAAAAAAAAAAAAAAAAAAATTCCATAAAGAGAGCTTCATGCTTTCCACACTCTTACCCATTGAAACTCCTAAACCACCACCGCTAATCTCAAGTTTAACACCGTTTTAGAGAGTCCTCCATCCAAATCAATCAATTCATCCATAAAAAGCCATAAAGCCATGGCCATTGCCCTAGGCTTTCACCGATACTCAAGACCGATATTAGCTCCGACTTAATCACTTGCACATACTAGCTCTCTCAACGGTTTTGAGTTGGTAATGAAAATGCCATAAGATAACATCATGTTCCTATATTCTATTGAACATTAACAAGTTAAAGTTTGAAAATTATGGCTCATATGGTTGCAGTGTTCGACTTGAGCAAACGAGGTATGTATTCTTGGTTAGAAGAGGATCCGAAATGACTAATTGTATTCGATGTGACATTGTTTTAATCAAGGGAGCGTTAATGAAAATGACATTTTTTAACTTTTTCTTAACCAAAAGCACCCTAATAACTTTTTTTAATGAAAAGGGCAAAAACATTAATCAAAAGGATAAACTTTACCACTACAGGACACAAAAATAAAAGGCCCATGTGCTGAAATCAAACCCCAACTGACACATCCCGATCCCGGACGAGCCAGGTGTCGGAAGTGCTGGCCGACACGCGTTAGCGTGACGAAAGCCAAAAAGAAAATTTAGAATAAAGGATAGAATATTGAATTAAAACAATAAGGTCAGAGTGCACGGAGTGTGCGGGCGGAAGAAATAATAGAATACACAGTAAGAGTAGGGTAAGGGATACAAAGATATACAAACGTATAAAAATCCCTACATCGTCATACCACCGCGCCATCGACGTCGCAAGCTCCCAGCCAACTAACCTGGAGAGGCGCAAAACATAAAACGGTGAGTGGGTCAAAAAGCAAAGTTTGATAAAACCGTTGTTTTCAAAAGTTTAGTAACCCCTCGTTTGAAAACAAGTATAATTGAGAAAATACGTCATACCCGTAGGCATGAACCTCAAAATACTGTCGTGAAAACATGCGGGTACTCCCCGCTAATACTTTACTGACATTTGCTCACCCATATGTAAACACACATGCCCAAGGGGCTAAATCCCACAAGGAACAAGCTAGGTATAAAAGTAATACGCTGAGTACTACAATGACGCGAGTCTAGCGCTAAGCGCTGGTGCACAAAGTGTAGTCACACAAGCTCGAGTTGCCTAATGCAACCTAGAACAGGCTAGTACCTACAATGGATCCAAAGCTGCATAACGGTACTGATAGTGACTACTCCAAACGTCAAGGCTAGTCCTGGCCACAAGACTGAGTACTAATACCTGGGGTGTATACATCCACTGATGAGCAACAGTAAAAAAACATGCATGGCAATATAATACGAATGTTCTACCTCCAACATTCGTAATGATATGCAACTACGCTAACAGTTTAAAGAAAGCGTTGAAAACCATACGTATATAGATACATTTATCAAACAAAGACCCACTCACTCACCTGTAGGTAGCCGGGTCGAAGTACCCCGTCCTGGGTAGCCCCGGTAGTCCTCTGGATAGGCCCCACCTATATGAGATATCACCGGTACAATGATTAAACTCATAAAGGTCACTAATTAACGAATTAATTACACCTATCCCTTGCTTTTGTAATTTGGAGGTCCAAAACACCTAAAAAATGAACATGCGTACTACCCCGAGGTAGTACACGTCGTCACGAGTCTCCCCGTGAAAACAGATTCGAAAAAAGGACCTTCCACGCGCCCTCACGCGCGGCTTGAAGATCGGAGCATATGGCTCCACGCGCAGCTCCACGCGCGAGCTGGTCAACTGAGCCGGTCAGCCGGTCAACTCGGCTCGGCTCAAGCCGTCAACGCGGCTCGACTCAAGCCGGTTTAAGCTGCTGACGTCAGCAAATCCGGTCTGAACCGGTCTGCTGACGTCAGCAAATCCTGCCAGAATTTCGGTCGCCGGCGCCGGCGCCGGCCGCCGCCGGAATCTGGAAAAATGGCTGGATTTCTGGGGAATTTTCAAAGCTTCATAACTTCTTCGTTTTAAGTCCAAATTGGACGATTCAAGTACCAAAATGAAGCTAGAGATGATGAGAACAAGATTGTACCATTTTGGGGACCAAAAAATGGCCAGAAGTGGCCTGAATTTGAAGAAGCAACTCGGCTGGAAAATGGCCGATTCCCAGAACTCAGATTCTCGGCCAGGCAAGGTTCGTCTGAGGTTGCAGGGACCTCGAGGAGTGGTTTGGTGGTCACAGGGAAGACCATCGAGGTCGAAAACACCGAGAATGGCCAAGAAGAAAGCCACGGGTGGCTTGAGAGATTTTCCTGGTTTGGGGTTCCTGGGTTTGTCCAGGTTTCTGGACACCCACACCTGGGTTGCTGGGTTCGTTTTGGGTGAAGATTGGTGAAGGTGGCTGTCAACAAGATGGCCAAGAAGGCCACGGTTTGGTGATGAAGCTTGCTGAACAAAGAGGAAGAAGAAGGGAGGAGGGGCTCGGCCACAAAGAGCCAAAGCCAGACAAAATCCCAGGTTTCCAGGGATTGGTCACATGGCCTGCAGCCAATTGGGCCCCAGCCCAAACAAAACAAAACAGGCCCAAAATGAAATACGGAAAATGCCGAAAATCGACGTCCGTAAAAATATTCGTTCGGAGTCCGAACGACGTACGGCTCACGTCTACGAATTCGTATCGACGAGCACGTCAAGAAAATAGAAGTGGATGCATCGTACGAGTTACGACGCAAAAGTCAACCGAAAAGTCAACCCAGGGGCAAAAACGTCATTTCCCACTTCCGGGAATAAAATAAGTTAAAATTTGAACGGGATGTTACACCAACACACAAGCTACAATTTTTTTTCCCAACTGCTCCTGACAGAACCCAAACTTTGTTAGCCCAAATCAACCACATTTTAATTACGAAAATGCCATTGACATTTTAATTACGAAAATGCCACATTTTAATTGAAACTTTCATTATTTACAAATATGTCATTAACTTATTAAAGTCCAAAGACCACAACCAAAAAAATTATAATTATTATTTTTTATAATCAACCTAATGCCTCTGATTAGAGCAAGTCCAATGGGGTGGATTGCTTGGGGGATGTGGATGCAATTGCTGGGGGGGGGGGGTTTGTGTGGGCTGGAGAAGGAAATCCACCTAGGTGGGTGTGGAGCTCGGGGGCCAGCCCAGTCAAAAATCGACAGCCCAAGCCACCGAGGTGGCTGACGTCAGCGTGACGTCAGCCACGCTGTTTAATTTTTTTTGCGCGTGGCGCGTGCAATGCACGCTCGGCTTTTGGCGCGTCTCCGACAGCGCGGCAGACGCTGGGGCCCGCTGTCGGCCACTTTGATTTCGACCGTTGGGGGAAGCCACGTGGCTTCCCCTGGACCGTGCGATCTCAACGGCTATTTAATTTCAGCCGTTGGATCTCCAACGGTAATAAAAAAAAAAAATAGGATTTAATCTCAACCGTTGGATCTCAGATCAACGGTTGAGATTAATTCCTTTAAAAATTAAAAAAAAAATGTTTTAAAATTCAGAAAAGTTACCGTTGTGACACGTGGCACAATCTAGAGCGTTGAAATTCAAATTTTGTTAAATCCAACGGCAGAGATTAATTAAGGGAATAAAAATTTTTTAAAAATTGTAAAAAATATGGAAAAATCGGGAAAAATTTTTTAAAAAATTTGTAAACTTTTTTTTTTACTTTTCTATAAATAGCTTGGCAATTTCATCTACCTCACACCACAATTCCATATTTTCTCAACATCTTTCAAGCTTTCTCCTATCTCTCTCAAAGTTTCAATCCAATTTTTTTTTCCAGAAATTGGTAGGATGTATGGTGTAGATGTGTTAAGAGTGTTGTAGGTAGGATGTATGGTGTAGATGTGTTCAGAGTGTTGTTGGTAGGATGATGTATGGTGTAGTAGATGTGTTCAGAGTGTTGTTGGTAGGATGTATGGTGTAGATGTGTCGATTAAAAATTTTATCCGATATAACAAATAAAATTATTTTGAATTATTTTATAAATAAATAAAAAAATACAAATATTTTATTGTTATTGGTTTTTCGGATAATGACACGTGGTGCAACGAGAACGATTAAAAATCTTATCCGAAATTACAAATAAAATTATTATGTATTATTTTATAAATATAAAAAATACTAATATTTTATTGCCAATTGCCAGGGCAATTTAATTGTAGGGTTGGAGATGAAAAAAGCAATTGACAGGGGAATACACTGTTCATTAGGGCAATTACTGTTCATTGGGGTGGATTGAATAGTGATTGCCTGGGGGGAGGTGGGCAACACTGGACTTGCTCTTATAACATTTTTTGTTATTGAGTTGTAACAAACTATAATTATCACTATTATTCATGTATCAAAAAGTACATCATAATAATAAGGCGACATGAATAAAATGCAAAATTTGAAAAATCTGACAATTCGACAACAAAACAAAAATTGCGTATCAGCATTGGTGACACATCCCGATCCCGGACGAGCCAAGTGTCGGAAGTGCTGGCCGACACGCGTTAGCGTGACGAAAGCCCAAAAGAATATTAGAGAATAAAGAAATGAATATTGAACTAAAACAATAAAGTCAGAGTGCACGGAACGTGCAGGCGGAAGAATTAAAAGAATACACAGTAAGAGTAGGGTAAGGGATACAAATTTATACAAACGTATAAGAATCCCTACATCGTCATACCACCGCGCCATCGACGTCGCAAGGTTCCCAGCCAACTAACCTGGAGGGGCGCAAAACATAAAACGGTGAGTGGGTCAAAAAGCAAAGTTTGATACGATAAAACCGTTGTTTTCAAAAAAGTTTAGTAACCGTGCTTGAAAACAAGTATAATTTGAGAAAATACGTCATACCTCGTAGGGCATGAACTTACAAAATACTGTCAGAAAAACATGCGTACTCCCGCCAATACTTTATCGACATTTGCTCACCCATATGTAAACACACATGCCCAAGCGTACAACCCACAAGGAACAAGCTGTATACAAGTAATACGCCGAGTACTACAACGACATGAGTCTGGGCCGCTGGGCCGTGCACAAAACACAAGCTCGAGTTGCCTAATGCAACCAGAACAAGTGCTAGTACCTACAATGGATCCAAAGTCACAGAATTCAGACCGGGTAGTGACTACTCCAAACGCTGCTGCCAGTCCCCGCCACAAGATCGAGTGTACTAATACCTCTGTGGTGTATTATCTAATGGGATGAGCAACAAGATGAAACATGTATGAGAAGATAGTACGAAGTGTTCTACCTCCAACACTGTAATGATATGCAAGTACGCTAACAATTAAAGAAAGCGAAAACCATATGTATATATGTACATTTATCAAACAAAGACCCACTCACCACCGTAGGTAGCCGAGTCGTAGCCCCCATTCCTCTCGGGTAGCCTGGTAGTCCTCCTGATAGGTCCCACCTATACGAGAAATCACCTATGATAATGATTAACTCAAAAAAGGTAAACGAATTAACGAATTAATTACACCTATCCCTTGCTTGCAATTTGGAGGTCCAAAACACCTCAAAATTAACATGCATACTACCCCGTAGGTAGTACACGCCGGCCAACAGTCGACACGTGAAAACAGACTAAAAAGATTCCACGCGCCCACGCTACGGCTGGTAGAAGTTCGGAGTCGCCTCCACGCTGGCACTCCACGCGCTGGCCACGCCACAGCCGGTCAAATCGAGCCGTTGAGCCGGGCTAACTCAGCTGGCCGAGCTTCGGCCAACACGCCGGCCACGGCCTAAGCCGATGACGCCAAGAACCGGTCAACTCTGCTCATTATCAGCGCGATGGTCGGTCCAACGCGGCCTGGAGGACGCCAGTACTCACCGCCATCCCCTCGCCAGATCTGCCGCCGGGCGTGCCGCCGGCCGGCCATTGCGCCGGGCCGGGCCGCCGCCGCCTAACTGGGAAATTTTCGTCGCTGGTAAAACTTCGAGTTTACAATCTCTTCAAGCTTTTGGCGCAAATTGACGATTCAAGTACCAAAATGAAGCTAGAGATGAGGAGAACAGTAAGATTGTACCATTTGGGGACCAAAAACTCCGGCCGTGTATGGGCTCTCGAAATCGAGGAGGAATTTCCGCCAAAATTGAGCCTCCTCCGTTCACTGGTACAATCACCTCCGCACTGGGGTCAGTTCCCAAGTGGCCCGGGAGGTCACTTGGTGACGAAGCTTGGGCTCCCTCTGAGCCCAAAACAGAAGAAAAGGGAAGAATGCCATGGGTGGCTTGAGGAAATTGGTTTTGGGTTCCCGGTTTGTCCAGGTTTCGGACACCCACGAGCTTGAAGAAATCCGGTGAGGATCAACATGTTTTTCGTTTGATTCAGCGAGGAGGTTGGGTTGTCAAAGTGGCCAAGAAAGCCACGGTTTGGCTTGAAGTTTTGCAGAAAAAGGAAGAAGAAGAAGAAGGGGGAGAATGGGACAAAACCTCAACCAGACAAATCCCAGGAAATCTGGGATTGGCCTCTGGCCTGCTGCCAATTGGGCCCCAGCCCAAATAATTCAAAACAGTCCAAAAGTGAATTACGGGAAACGTCGAAAACCAACGCCCGTAAAATATTCGTTCGGAGTCCGAACGACGTACAGCTCGCGTCTACGCGTTCGTATCGACGAGCACGTCAAGAAAATACAAGTGAATGCGTCGTACGAGTTACGACGCAAAAGTCAACCGAAAAGTCAACCCAAGGCAAAAACGTCATTTCCCACTTCCGGGAATAAAATAAATTAAATTTTGAATGGGCTGTGACAATCTACCCCCCTTATAAAAATTTCGTCCCCGAAATTTCCATAAGAAGTACAATGAGGTAGATTGGAGTACAAAACTGTTCACAAAACATCTTCTCCGAGCCGTTCTCCCGAAAGGGATGCAGGAGAAGAAGACAAATGTCAGAACCGAAAGCTGACAAATAGTGCTCCGACGTCCACACAACCCAAGGTGACACCGGTGCCTCGAAGTTCAATCAAAAGAGGGATAAACGACTAGCTGAACGAGTAATCAGTCGTCCGAAGGACTTCTGACAGAGGGTACCAGTTACTACGTTTGCACGACCAAGAGGGTGGAAATCGATAGTGCAATCGTAGTCACTCATCAGCTACATCCAACTCCTTTGACAGAGATTGAGGTCTCCCTGGAAAAAAATGAGACGCCTCAGCTTTGGTGGTCAAAGAACGGTCAACACGTCACACCAAAGAGAAAAAGATTTCTGAACTTGGAGCAAAGATAAAAGGCATCAAGCCCCAAAGAGAAAAAGGTTTCAGAACTCTGGAGTAAAGATACTGGCAACGAGCTTCGAATCATGGGTATGATAATTCATCTCATGCGGTTTCAGTCGCCTGAAGGCATGAGGGATTATCCATCCATGCTGTATTAGCACACAGACCAACCCGCTCAGTGACGCATCATTGTAGAACACAAGGTACCGCCGTCGTTGGAAAGTGCTAATACAAAAGCAAGAGTAAGACCAAACTTGAGCAGTCGGAAGATTTGCTCGTGGTCGTCGTTCCACACGAAAGTTAACGTTCTTCCTGGCAAGTTTCGTGAAAGGCAGAGCAACAGAAGAGAAATCCTCCACGAAACGTCGGTAAAGACCGAGCAAGCCAAGATAGTTCGAATCTTGTAACACTTCTGCGGTCGCTCCCAAATCTCCACCACAATAGCCATCTGGGGATCGACAAGAGAACAATCCGCAGGAATCACATGTCCCAAGAAAGACACATGATTAGATCAGAACTGGCAAAAGTTGAAAAGTTCTTAAACTTCAACGAATCATGTGCAAAACATTTTGCATGATCGGCCCCAGAATTGGAATAAGCCAAAAGTCAACCAAGAAGACTGTCACGAACTTGTCGAGATACGGGCGAAGTACTCGAGTCATCAAGTTCATGAAAGTTACTGGGGCGATTGTCATCCCGAAAGGTATGACAAGAAAACTCGTAAGGTTCGTAACGAGTCCAGAAAGTGGTCAAGTAACGACGAAGTTCTTGATCTATAGCTGACAGTAATCAGTCCACAGATCGATCTTAAAAGAAAACAAGCGCACTTCGGAGCTGGTCAAGGAGATCACCGATTCTAGGCAGGGGATAACGGTTTTAATCGTTGCCCGATTCAATTGCCTACAATCGATGCAGAGCCTTAAAGTACCGTAACTTCAAACGGACAAGCAAGACTAGAGCTCCACAAGGTGAAGTGTAAGGCAGAAAGAAATCCTTGGCAAAAGTGCCTGAAATTGAAAATCTTCAACTCCCACCACTCACGTGGAGTCGAAAGATAGAAGGTAAAAGAGAGAGAGAGATACGATCAATACCTGGAAAGATCGATGGTGAAAACCACTTCTCGATCAGGCGGTAATCCAGGTAGATCGTTAGGAAAGATCCCAAGAAATTTTGTTGACAAACGGTACTTCGTCAACACAAAGAGAAATTTCAAATTTCAACACCACACGTGTGGTACAACCACTACCACCAGAACTCAAAAGGTTTGTTCACTCGTAGCTGAAAGTCAGCCTACGAGTCGATTTTTCCCGGTGCTCACCGGTAAACGTCACAGTCGTTATGCCAGGTGGCAAGAAGGTGGTCAACCTCCGCCGACAATCCACACTGGCACAAAATTGAGGTAACAATCCATTCCTAGGATCACATCGAAAACTACGACATCCAGATGAATGAGATTGGCAAGTAAACTTGATTAGCGATGATAACGGAGTATCACCGACAATCCCAAAGAAATTGACAAACTTTGCCTCACGGCATAGCGATTCCAAATCGTACCCGGTAGGAGTACAATGTGGTCGAATAGTTTGAAATAAACAAAATGAAATAGATGAGTAGGTAATACTTGGATCCGTTTGGATCACAAGTAATAAGCCCAAAGAAAGTTTAACGTTTCCGAAACAAGATCGGAATCGTTCAGTGTATCCCACTGGTCGAAAGTACAACTCGCCAATGAGCCACGGCGCTCCACACTGGAACAGCCAGGCACCATCAGGATACAGAGTAGCGTAACCAAGGTATGGGAGAAAGGTTCCAGAGTATGGAATGACGTTGCCTTGGCAATGTGCATCTCCACCGAAAGTAGGTTGTTGATAGAAAACTGTTCGTCCCACTTACTGGATCGAAACAGACCAAAGGTAGGTTTTCTTGCCGGTACTGCGGACACTGGTTAGCTCTGTGTCCCAATCGTCCACAGCCATGGCACACTGGAGTTTCTTGCGTACACTCACCAAAATGACAAGTGTCGCAACGATAACAGAACTGGGCGATAGATTGGGTGGAGTTACCCAGTAAACGAAAACGGAATCCACTAGTGAATCACTCACCACGATTTAAGATGAAGTTGATCCACAACTGGATGATTCAGAGCTGAACTTCCACGTTGAAAGACAGATTCTTTCGGAGACCGAAAGAATAACTGCCCGATACCCAACTACTGGGTGCAAAACTGCCGATTCGGGTTTTGGTGTTTCTCGGCCAAATGCCACCGAGAAATAGCCAAAGCAAGGTTCCTGGGGCTTCCAGGAGTTAACTGGTGATTAGTTTAAGGTACTTTAGAGTTGGTTTCACCAAGAAATGGTCGAAGTTCGAAATCGAACCTCGCTGGGAAAATTCCCGAAACTAGGTTTCAAAGGTTACCTGGGAACGAGTAGTCCAGGGTCAACAAATTGAGATCGGTAAGGATGGTGGTGAGACCAGTGATCTCCCATAGCCAAAGGAATGGCTCAGAGAGAGCAGAAAGAGAGCTCGGGTGCCTAGAGTAGATTTTGGTTTGCAGAAACCAGAGAGAGACAAAGATGGCAACTTGATTAGCCAAGTGAACCAGTCACGGTGAAAAGTCCTCGTCGGCGTTCGAATACGAAGATTCGATAAATAAAAAAATCAGATTGTACTTAGACAGTGGATACGCCGCAACAAGAATCAAAACCGAAGTTATTGTCAATCACCGTCACTCATGGATATGCAATCCATACCATTGCCGAAGCGAATAGTCAAGATAGCCGCACCTGCACAAGTGGGAAAATGATCGATTTGAATGACAAAAGTCATGAGTGGAAAGAAAGTGTCGACTCCTGAAGTACGAAAAAGTTCTTCAACGTTCGAAGAAAATGAGTCACGACAAACAAAACAGTCGTAGAGACTCCACACAGTTAAACAACACCACGAAGATGGGCATTGTCCAAAACTACCGAAAAGTAGTAGTTACGAATTGTTCGAGAAAAGTCGACCGACAGGTTCGGTTTACGATCATCGAAAAGGTTATTGCAGTCGCCACGTGCGGAAAGTAAGAAACAAGAATTTTCACGGTGAAAATTTTCCATTTCCGAATGAAAATGGAAAGTGGTTGAAACAATTGAGAGGAAAATCCGTCTCCAAGCCTTCACTGCTAACAGTTTGAACATACACAACAGCGGATGTTCAAAACAACTACAAGAAGTAGCAAACGCGTCCAGTCAAGCAACACCAAAGAGCACGCGTTACCCGAAGGTTAAGGTCGTCGGTTTAAGTGTAAAACACTAGCAGTGCAAAGGGTTTGTGAAACTAGGTCTCACGAATTTAATCCACTGGAACTTGTTGAACACGAAAATTAGTCAACAGGTTCCGCCAACGTCAACGCCTAGCGTTGTCCCAAGGGGAAAGTACTTGATGAAAAATCATCTGTTGTGTCAAACTGACACCACACTCCAAAGATACGACAACTGAACCAGTTTCCCGATTCAGTGCGATCCCATCGGAAGTTGGTAAAGAAGATGTCGAACGTCACACGAAACACCCAAGTTCCTCGTCAACCAAGCCCAAGGTCGCACGAGAAAAGTACGAAAGTTCTACGCGTACCGAAAAGTAGCGACAAAACTGTCAAAATCGGGAAAACTGCCCGAAACTACGTAACACATGACGTCGAGGTGGTATGACACTAAGAAGAACTTAGAATTAACCCAAGGAAAACAATACACCAATGGTGTAAAGTTCGGAAAATTCTCGATTCCAAGGGTAAAAATCAAGAACAAGAATTCACGAAATTCGAAGTCTGAACAAACAGACAAGTACGAAGTACGAAAGGAAGAGCCTAGGTTACGAAAAACCATGCTCTGATACCAATCTGACACATCCCGATCCCGGACGAGCCAGGTGTCGGAAGTGCTGGCCGACACGCGTTAGTGTGACGAAAGCCAAAAAGAATATTAGAGAATAAAGAAATGAATATTGAACTAAAACAATAAAGTCAGAGTGCACGGAACGTGTAGGCGGAAGAATTAAAAGAATACACAGTAAGAGTAGGGTAAATCCGGTCACCGCGGCTCGGCTCAAGCTGGTCTAAGCTGATGACGTCAGCAAATCCGGTCTGAACCGGTCTGCTGACGTCAGCATGGCCGGTCCAACCCGGTCCGATGACGTCAGCACCGGTCATCCCTGCCAGGATTCCGGTCGCCGGCGTCGCCGCCGGCCGCCGTGCCGGCCGCCGTCGCCGTCGCCGGAATCTGGGAAATTTTGCCGGTTTCTGGGTAAAACTTCAGAGCTTCATAACTTCTTCGTTTTAAGTGCAAATTGGACGATTCAAGTACCAAAATGAAGCTAGAGATGAGGAGAACAAGATTGTACCATTTTGGGGACCAAAAACTGGCCAGAAGTGGCCTGAAATCGAGGAGGAATTTCCGGCCAAAATTGAGCTCCTCCGTTCACGGTGCCAACTCGACCTCCAGACCTTGGGTTGGGTTCCCAAGGGCTCCAGAGGTCACTTGGTGATGAGTTTGGGCTCCCTCGAGCTCCAAAAAGCCGAGAAGAAAAGGAAGAATGCCACGGGGTGGCTTGAGGAAATTCTGGGGTTTTGGGTTCCTGGGTTTGTCCAGGTTTCTGGACACCCACGAGCTTGAAGAAATCCAGGTGAGGATCAACATGTTTTTGGGTTTGATTTGGTGGAGGTTGGGTTGTCAAAGTGGCCAAGAAAGCCACGGTTTGGCTTGAGGTTTTGCAGAAAAAGGAAGAAGAAGAAGAAGGGGGAGAATGGGACAAAACCTCAACCAGACAAATCCCAGGAAATCTGGGATTGGCCTCTGGCCTGCTGCCAATTGGGCCCCAGCCCAAATAATTCAAAACAGTCCAAAAGTGAATTACGGGAAACGTCGAAAACCAACGCCCGTAAAATATTCGTTCGGAGTCCGAACGACGTACAGCTCGCGTCTACGCGTTCGTATCGACGAGCACGTCAAGAAAATACAAGTGAATGCGTCGTACGAGTTACGACGCAAAAGTCAACCGAAAAGTCAACCCAAGGCAAAAACGTCATTTCCCACTTCCGGGAATAAAATAAATTAAATTTTGAACGGGCTGTGACAATTGGGATGGATTTTTGTTTTGTTTTGGGTCTAATTCCATGCCAAATTCTAAAATTAAAAAAAATTCAACAAATACATAGTGTTAGTGTTTTAGCCTACTCCTTGGCAACTTCTTTGCGTTTTCGAAGTAGAGGTTCATATGTGTGGATTGCATTTGAAAACCCCATCATGTTGCACTTGAATGACTCATAGCCTCCAACATTTGTCTTTTTTTCAACAGTTTTATTGTCTTTTTTTGTTGTTTCCCTTAGTTTCCTTTTCACACACATTTTGTATCTCACTTTCTTTTATGTGATTTCTAGATTCTGTTGATGTTGATATTGTCCTTACATATCCACTAATAAACATAGTTTAAAAATTAGTGGCAATTTAAAGTTATAGAAATAGTGGCAGTACGAAAGTTCTATAAATTGTGGCAGTGGTGTAGTTGTAAAATAGTGACAGTGATTGTGTGAAATTCTAAAAATAGTGGCAGTATAAGTGTAAGTTCTATAAATAGTTGATGTACAAAGTTCTAGAAATAGTGTGAAATTCTATAAATTGTGGCAATGTGCAGTTTTATAAATAGTGACAGTGGTTCTGTGAAGTTCTAGAAATAGTGGCAGTATAAGCGTAAGTTCTAGAAATAGTTGATGTATGAAGTTCTAGAAGTTGTGGCAATGTGCAGTTTTATAAATAGTGACAGTGGTTGTGTGAAGTTCTAGAAATAGTGGCATTATAAGTGTAAGTTCTAGAAATAATTGGTGTATGAAGTTCTAGAAATAGTTGATGTGTGAAGTTCTAGAAATAGTGTGAAGTTCTAAAAATTGTGGCAATGTGCAGTTTTATAAATAATGATAATGGACGTGTGAAGTTCTAGAAATACTGGCTGTATAATTGTAAGTTCTAAAAATAGTTAATGTATGAAGTTCTAGAAATAGTGTGAAGTTCTAGAAGTTGTGGCAATGTGCAGTTTTATAAATAGTGACAGTGAATGTGTGAAGTTCTACAAATAGTGGCAGTATAAGTGTAAGTTCTAGAAATAGTTGGTGTATGAAGTTCTAGAAATAGTTGGTGTATGAAGTTCTAGAAATAGTTGGTGTATGAAGTTCTAGAAATAGTTGATGTGTGAAGTTCTAGAAATAATGTGAAGTTCTAAAAATTGTGGCAATGTGCAGTTTTATAAATAGTGACAGTGGACATGTGAAGTTCTAGAAATAGTGGTTGTACAATTGTAAGTTCTAAAAATAGTTGATGTATGAAGTTCTAGAAATAATGTGAAGTTCTAGAAGTTGTGGCAATGTGCAGTTTTATAAATAGTGACAGTAGTTGTGTGAAGTTCTACAAATAGTGGCAGTATAAGTGTAAGTTATAGAAATAGTTGGTGTATGAAGTTTTAGAAATAGTTGATGTGTGAAGTTCTAGAAATAGTGTGAAGTTCTAAAAATTGTGGCAATGTGCAGTTTTATAAATAGTGACAGTGGACGTGTGAAGTTCTAGAAATAGTGGCTGTATAATTGTAAGTTCTAGAAATAGTTGATGTATGAAGTTCTAGAAATAGTGTGAAGTTCTAGAAGTTGTGGCAATGTGCTGTTTTATAAATAGTGACAGTGGTTGTGTGAAGTTGTAGAAATAGTAGCTGTATAATTGTAAGTTCTAGAAATAGTTGACTGTTTACAAAAGTATATGCTGACTGTTTTTAAAATCTTCATATCCAAATTACAAATGCAAATGATTGTGTATTAGCATTGGGGTGAATTTTAATTTTGTTTTGAGTCTAATTCCATACCAAATTTAAAAAATTAAAAGAAATTCAAAAACTACACATAACTATTTATATATTATGCCAAGTATTTCTAAAAGTATATATCGACTGTTTCTAAAACCTTTATATCCAAACTACAAATGCAAATTATTGTGTATTAGCATTAGGGTGGATTTTTGTTTTATTTTGGGTCTAAATCTATATCAAATTACAGTGACACTCTTAATTTTTTTTATTATAAGTTATTGTTTGGACATTATTTCTAGAAATAGTGTCACTTTTTTTAGAAATAGTGTCACTATTTCTAGAAATAATGCAGTTTCTCAAAATAGTGTCACTGTTTCTAGAAATAGTGTCATCGTTTCTCTAAATAGTGTCATAGTTTCTAGAAATAGTCACAGTTTCTAGAAATAGTGACACTATTTCTAGAAATGGTGACCATTGTTTCTAGAAATAGTGTTACCGGTTTTAGAAATAGTGTTATCGTTTTTAGAAATAGTGTCACTATTTCTACAAATGATATCACTATTCAGAGATGAAATTTAGTTAATGAGGGCGAGAAAAATCACACACATAAGACGCGCGATACAAATTTAGTTACTTGAGTAAATATATTGATTATATGGGACGAGCAAAACCATCTTACAGATACATCAAAAGAGTTGCAACCCGTTGTCCACCAACAACATATGTATACCTACTATCTTTGCTTTTCCTTTGGGATGAGAGCAGATGTCAGGTTGGTCCAAAAATGGAATGTTAACAACTCGTCTAGAATCTTTCTGAACAGAGCATCTTGTTGAACCTTTTCAGTCTCTATTGACGATGCAGTGAAATATTTGTTTCCACATCAATTGAGTTAGTTCATGAAGGAAAGCGCATGGGAGATTTGTAAACCAAAAGTTAAAAGTTAAAAACTGCTATACAAAAGCACAAGAGGTTCAAGAATATTTGAATAAATGCACCACCATGCATCAAAATACAAAACACATAAGTGTAAGAAATTAGAAGATGGGGTTTTCTTCAATACCGGATGAATGTTCCAAGACTGCTGTAGGATATGAGTAGCGATCAAATGTGACTTTTCACAGATTGATTGGCACTCACAGCCCACAACTCTCCTCGCATTGGAAAAGAATTCATATAAGATTACCTTGAGATATTCTGAGGTGTAATTGGGAAAAATATGAAATAAGGTTGCACTTTCAGCTCCAGTTGTGTAACTGATTTATTGCGACCACTCAAAAACCTTCGTGCAACTCTTGTCAAAAGATCAGCCCCATTCCATCTTAAACGAGTATCATCATATGTCATATAAAACTCTTTCAAGCACTCCATGATGAAGGCACTGCATGGAAAAGTGAAGCAAATATCAAAACCAAAATTTTCATACAAGTCATGTATACTAGTTTACAATTTTCCTCATCAGTGCCACTCAAATTTGTATATAGGACAACTAATAAACTCATATGTTTTTATTTATTAAAATCAAATGTTTTATGATTAAAAAGAAAAGAGATTGATTTGTAACAAATAACTAGATGAAATCCCTACATATCAAACACACATGGTCACTCATTAGTAACTGAGTTGAATTTTTTCATTTTTCTGTCTTTTAGTTTTATGTAAGATCATTAGTACACAGTCTTACAAGCAGTTGGCATTCTCAAGCAAAAATGAAAAAGGAAATACATAGTGCCACATTCAGTTCACGTCTACGACAATTTTTACAAGTTTAATTATCAACTTCTTCGTTCTGGAAAATGATTAGTTCGAGCAAATAAATGAACTCAAAAGTCATAGTTGGAATTCATGTCAAAATCTAGCCAAGCAGCATATTAAGAACAATATTAATTAAGAGAAATGTTGATTTGCTTGTGTAAAATGCAATCGGATTATACAGAAACTCAGCCAAACAAAGTGCAAAAGAAAACTAGAAGAAAAACAGAGAGAGACAGAGAGAAGCTTAGATTCAATTGAGATTCATCTCTATGTGAAGAGAAAAATTGAAGGAAAAACTAAATCACAGTAAGAAGCGAGCAGATTCAAGTAAAATTATGAGAAAAATAGAACAAAAATAACAAATCAAAATAAAAAATTACAGAAAACTTAACCAAACAACTTGTAAAAATTCAAAAATTGAGGAAAGAGAGAAGCTCGATGGAGTGGATCACCTTGAACTTCATCTGACGGCGAAGAGCAACAAGCTCCATGATCCTGATCTTACAAGCTCAAATCTCATCCGTTGAGATATCGCTGGTAGTGATCAACAAGGAGCAGGACTTGCTGGAATCGCCAGAAACCAAGCTTCCTCTACAATTTTCGATCTTGCTTCGCTCGAGATCGTCCAAACAAAACTTGCAAATGCACAGATTCAAATGAAGCAAATTGAAAGCGTTGATGAAACGGAAAGGGAGAGAGAGAGAGAGAGAGAGATTAGGTGCAGAGATCGAGAAAGGGAGAAAGAGAGATTAAACGGGCCAATGCTTGCCGTTAGGGGTAAAATTGGAAACTCGATTTATTATTTTGGTTGGGCCAGTGTAATTGGGCTAGTGTGATGTTGAACTTACCTTAACCATTAAATAAAATTTATTAAGGTGCTTTTGGTTAAAATTTAAAGTTTTTACGTTCTTTTTATTAGTTTTCCTTTTAATTAATCAACCCTTATGATTAATGAATTTGACAAAAAAAGAGAGTTTAAAAAACAAAATTTGAGAAACAAAAGTTTCGACCAATTCCTCATCTCTACAAAACCTTGAAGATAAAATTAAGACACATTATGGTCCAAGTAGCTTTCGGCACAAGTAACCAACTCTTGCGTTTGGGCTGAAGTGAACTAGGCTGTAGTCCAAGACAAGACTTTGGCCCAAAGTAACCTAATAACATTCATTTTCAAGTACAACTAAGCCCATTACATCTTTTCTGATCATCTTTCAATTTTGTGTTGTTCCGTCCATTATTAAATTGGTGGCCGTTGATCTGCATTATTTTTCCTTTCTTTTTGTTATTGGATATTAGCCCATTCTTTTGAGAAATCCTAATTTTGCTCACACGTATATTATGTATGGACAATATTATATCAATGGCATACAATCGTTCACACGCATGTATGTGTGTCATCCAATTTCACATAAAAGATGTTTTCCATTCGTAAACATAGTACAAATAGTTTGCATAATAATTAGCAACACGTGTGAACGAACAATATAATAGCTTACAATCGTGTACGCATGCATGTGTGTCATTCAAGCTCACATACGCCTATGAAAACTAAATTGAATAATAGTCGGACAACACTTTAAGTTTGGGAATAATTTAGTAGGTAGGCTACGGTGCTCGCAAACATTGGATGCTCACACCGATCTCACCGTTAAAAGGAGGGAGAAAGGAGGAGGGAGGAGAGAAGGGGGGGGGGGGGGGGGGGAGAAGGATGGTGAGATCGGTGTGAGTATCCAATGCTTGCGAGCACTGTAGCCAGTCCCCTAAATCACGTCCATTTTAAGTTCATCAAAAGATGGAGACACGTGTAATACTCATGAAAGGATCGAATTGAAAGGAAAGGAGGTCAACAGAAATTGATTGTCTTTGACACCACTCTTTATATATATATATAAAGTTATCCTAACAATTGCATCCAACAATTATTAAAATAATATACCAAAACTCATAACCTCTTCACCTCTCCATATATAAACATTCCCAAAACCTTCATTCAGCACTCTCCATTCCATTGCAGCAGCTTCAGTTTCATCCAAACCCTAAATATCTCTCACTTTCTTCCCCTTCCCCCCCCCCCCCCCCCCCCTCAAAAATAAAAAAACAAAGAGAGAGAACGTAAAATGGGTGTTCCTCTTCTTTCATCACCCACATTTCTTAGATTCTTTCTCTTGTCTCTCATTACCTCGTATTTCATTCCTCAGCATGCTGTTGCAGGCATAACGAGGCACTACAAGTTTGATGCATATACATACAGAAAATGTTCTTTTGTCAGACAGTTGATACTATAGTCTTATTTGAATGTGTGGTAGAGATGAGAAGCTAAGACAATCTTGTCACATATATAAAGTTTATGTTTACACACGCACCTTGTTTTTATTTTCTTCGGGATTCTTATTTTCTGTCTTTTGTATGATTTTGCAGATTAAACATTAGAATGTGACAAAACTTTGCCACACAAAGAGCATTGTAACGGTAAACGGGCAGTTTTCAGGGCCTCGAATTGTTGATCGGGAGGGTGATCGCGTCTTCCATCCACTAGTAATTAACAGTTATAAGACATTCGACAGCTTCGATCGGGATGGGCTGATGGGCCTGCGTATGCGATCCAATGTCCCATACAAACAGGCAACAACTATGTCTACAACTTCACCATTACAGGCCAAATAGGCACTCTTTTCTGGCATGCTCATATTTCATGGCTTAGGCCAACTGTTTATGGTCCCTTGATCATACTTCCCAAGCACAGTGTACCTTACCCAGTCGCTAAGCCCTACAAGGAGGTTCCGATCATGTTCGGTAATGCTTGTCTGCATAACAGTACTAACTAATAAGCATATATCGAAATTTCTGTCTTATCAATTATGTGCTAACAATAGCTGTACAATGTGAATACAGGAGAGTGGTGGAATGCAGACCCTGAGGCAGTTATTAGCCAGACCTTGCAAACAGGTGGAGGGCCAAAGGTCTCCGATGCTTATACCATCAATGGACTCCCAGGGCCCTTGTACAAATGTTATGCCAAAGGTATTAAACTAGTGCGAAATAAATTAATAGGCAATTTCATGGATTATAACTTGAATGACACGAAAGTTTAAATGATATTGAGTAAGTAACATTGTGTATGTGCCTTTTTTGGCAGACACATTCAAGCTGAAGGTTCAATCTGGGAGACTTACCTTCTCCGCCTAATCAATGCAGCACTCAATGACGAGCTCTTCTTCAGCATTGCAAACCACACCCTCAAAGTGGTAAAAGCTGAGACTGACACAGTTCTCATTGCCCCGGGGCAGACTACAAATTTTATGCTCAAGACCAAACCCCATTTCCTAGTGCCACATTTTTCATGACCGCAAGGCCATACGTGATTGGACAAGGCACCTTTCACAACTTCATTGTTGCTGGACTTTTAGAGTATGAATCACCCTCCAAAACTCTCCATTCAACCCTCCCAATGAAGAAGCTTCCGCTCTTCAAACCAGTTCTGCCTGTTCTAAACGACACATCGTTTGCAACAAAGTTCAGCAACAAACTTCGTAGCTTAGCCAATGCACACTGCCCTGCTAATGTCCCCCAAAAGGTTGACAAACACTTTTTCTTCACAATAGGCCTTGGAACCAACCCCTGCAGCAACAATAACCAAACCTTCCAGAGACCTAATGCAACAATGTTTGCGGCTTTAGTTAACGTTTCTTTTGCAATGCCAACCACTGCTCTACTTGAAGCCCACTTCTCCGGACAATCGAATGGGATTTACAGCCCTGACTTTCCAAGCAGTCCTATAATTCCATTTAATTATACAGGCACCCCACCTAATGATACTATAGTGGGCAATGGTACAAAGCTAATGGTACTTCCATATAACACTAGTGTGGAGTTGGTCATGCAGGACACAAGCATTCTGGGTGCCGAAAGCCACCTCTTTCATTTGCATGGATTTAATTTCTTTGTTGTTGGCCAAGGGTTCGGGAACTTTGACCGGAATAAGGACCCTGCAAACTTCAATTTGATCGACCCTGTAGAAAGAAATACCGTGGCTGTGCCCTCTAGTGGATGGGTTGCCATACGATTCCTAGCAGTTAACCCCGGTGAGTTGATTAATAAGGAGAACTACTATTATTCAATATTTCACATTATGAGTATATATTATTCATATTCATTTATGTTCTGTTACATATACCATTGCTATTTTAAGCACAAATGCAATAAAATCAAGAAGGACGAGTGCTAAAACAAATTTTAACAAAGACAGATGTGTCTTGAAAATATTTTTATAGGCGTATGGTTCATGCATTACCATTTGGAAATCCATACTAGCACTAGTAGAAAAAAGTACTTGCGCGATAAATATTTAGGCGACGAAGCCAATTTCGTCCTCCAAGAAGCATTTAGGCAACAAAAATTCTATTTCGTTGCCTAACATGTGTAGGACTAAAAAAAAAAGCCAGAACCTTTAAGCGACGAATCATTTCTTTGCTTAAATAGTGTATAGGCAACGAATAATTAGATTCGTCGCGCTAGACATGGAAAAACTAGTGGTAAAAAGAGAATTTGGCGCCAAATTTTGCTCGACAAACTAATTTTGTGGGTGACGATATGTTTGGCTGACACATCTTGATCTTGAAAAGACAAGTGTCGAGAGGTACTGGCCGACACGTGTTATGTGACGAAAGCCAATTATGCAAGTGATTGAGAAAAGTGAGTAAATTTAGAGTTGGAAGAGGAAATAGCGTGAAGTGATGGGTAAACCCATTATTACAGATGCATAACTGTCAGAGCATAGTAAATAGTGCAGGAAATATAAATATTCGCACCCTCGTAAGGATGGATATTACAGAATAGAAAACTAAAGGTAGGAACGAATCCACCAACTAGCCGAAGGGTGCCCTCGTCTCACTGGTACACAAGACCGCTACTAAGTCCTGAAGGGGCCCAAAACATAAAAGGTGAGTGGGTCAAAAAGCAAAGTTTGGGGAAACCTTTATTTTTAAGAGCATAATATCCTCTTGCTGAAAAATATGTATAGTTTCTAAAAATATGTTATACTCCCTGGTATGATCCTCAAAATACTATAATAATAGTATGGGTACTCCCCGAAAACCAATGGTAAAACCATACTGGACTGCTCGAAAAACAAGATTGAATGCTCATCCATATGTAAACACACAAGCCCAAGTAGATAAGCTACGAGGACAGGTTAGGTATAAAATAATACGCTAAGTACTACAGTGACGCGAGTCATAACGCTAATCGTTGTGTGCAAAGCGCCTCACACACAAGTCCTAATTGCCTAGTGCAACCTAGAACATGCTAGTACCTACAATGGATCCAAAGTTGCGTAGCAGTACTGGATGATGCTAAGGCTGGGAGTAGTTGGAAAGTTGTTCTGAAGATTCATCACAGGAACATATATAATATTCCTGACCTAGATAATGATGAGGACGATAACGTCGCTGACCAACAGGTTTTATCTTCGTCAATAGAATTTGGTATGGAAACACCTCGAGATACCAATGAAATCCAAGAATCACTTGAGGTAGGTGCACTACACCACAAATCGTCATCTATAGCATGCCAAAAACGCTATAATAAGATACCATAGCGTTTTAGAAAGCGCTATGTGAACCGAAGCTATAATAGCTCATGCCTTTTCCATAGCATTTTTGGAACGCTATAAAAAAATGTTGGTACAATAGCATTTCAAAAACACTACTATAGATAGAAAGCATAGCGTTTTTGAAATGCTATTAATTTTCTTTTATAGTGTTTATAAAATGCTATGAGTGAATAGATCATATCATAACATTTGGAAATGCTATAAAAAAATGTGCAATTTTATTTGTTTTGTTCCATAATTGTCTTTATTCCATGCTACTTCACAATTGGTACAATAATTATTATAGGCAAAATGTTTCTAAATGGTAGTCAATTTACAATTCTCAAGAGTAACATACATTGATCTCATTGAATGAAACAAGCAAAGTATCAACTGAGTTACACCAAAATAAAGTATCACGTACTGCATTACACCAAATTTACAAAGATATAACTATTAAGTCTATAATATCTCATTTGCCTATATATAACATCTTTGAAAGTGCCCTATACTAATTAATCCATTGTTTCAGTCTCTTGGCCCTCCTAAAAAAGAATACATGAATCCAGGGTCAACAATTGAATCTCTAATCTGCCCCAAAAAAGGAGAATTCATAAGAATAAATAGTTCATTGTACAAACTTATATGAAATCATACATAAATTAAAACAGGATTTCAAAGTATTCAATTTCGATTTGATATGACTTACCCGGATTGAAGCTCTAATCTTGTTGAAGTATATGAGAAGACAATTACTTGCTATTTTCTGCAATATGCATAAAATGAAAAGCTACAACCACTATTAAGGGAATGTACAAAACTTTACTTGATCTAAAGCAACAAAGATGAAAGTTGTTTATAAAAAAGTCTTCCCTTTCAAATACCTTCCAGCAAGTATGGCCAGTGCTTTGGCTGAACTACTTTTATCCCTACATAATAACAACAAAAAACTTACAAGATTATGGTTAATACAAGAAAGGCCAACAGAGTAGCATGTATATATATAATCAACCCTAACTTGAATTTAAATCTGACATACAATAAACTAACCTTTTGCTAGTATCAAATTGCTAATAAAAGCATATAAGAAGCCACCTATCAAAGAACAAATAGAAGATAAGAGTTTGCTTGGACATTGTCCTTTTATGTAGTATAACTATTCTAATAAATGTAAGGTCCATTTAAACCAATATGCAATCTTGGCAATGTTCGTTAGCAAAAATACAATAGCACTTTGGAATGGCATTAGAGTACTAAATTGAAGCCACATGTCAAAGTGAAATACAATTTAAGAGAGTTCATTACTTTCACATTCCATGCCAACTGAACACAACTCCTACAACAAGTTATCATTGATAACAATCTATTAACATTAGAGCAATAAACACATGAAAAGTGGAAATCCACAAAAGTCAAGTATAAGTATATACAATTGTAAATTGGTACCAGGCGGAATATCCTGCAACTAAAAATTAATCTTGCACAGTAGACTAGTAGTCAAAAGAACTAGTCAACTAGTTACAAGTTCGTTACTGACAGAAAACACACCAGTATGAAATAAGCTTAACTGACTAGAGAACACAACTAGTCAGACTCAACCCAGTTTAACTACAACAAGTATTCACACCCCAAAGTAAATTCACTTTTCAGATAACATGATACCAGCATGCAACATTAACAATAAAACAAGCAGACAACATTAATCAAAGTACTCACAACCATTTGGTGCCCGGAAAACCCCTAACTGGGTTAAAAAACCTGGAGACTCCAGGGAGTCCGATCCACTAGTGAAAATATGGTTCATACAAGGATAACACAACAATCTCAATTCCTAGACCTAATCTATAAAGCAGTTTGTACCTTTGTGCAATCCTATGTTGCACTAGATGGAGAAGTCTTTAGTCTTCACAATGAGGCAACTTCTCTTCTTTAGCTCATCTCCTTGTGGCACCGAAACGAACCATGTATCATGCAAATAATATGCAACTATGGATTAAAAAATGACAAGTCAGTTTCTCCAGTCAAACAGTTGAAAAGAAGAAACTGACTGGAAATCCAAACCTAGGTCTATATGAAGATTTCAAAGAAGCTTTAGACCAAAAACAATGCAAACCTTTTACTCAAATGATGTGGGTGAGTTAGCATAAGATTTAATGCATGAAAAATGTATTTGCAGCTAGGGTTTGTGAAGAACACAGAGAGGAGGCTCAGGGAGCTTAAGGCACTCTCTTGAAAAATCTAATTTTTCTCACCAAGAAGGAAATGAGATTCTCCAACCCTATAAAAGCCAAAGATCTTTTTGTGTGCAACTACCAAGTATCCCAAGACACATGTGTCAAAGGCAAAAGCAATGTGAAAATATCAATGGTGAAAAATTCATTCTCGAATAAACAGTGTTATACAAGCCCATGTGATTTTTCTTAAAACGCGTGCTAGCTCTCGCGTAAAATAGATGCACAAATTGACTAGGCAGTTTCACTAGTCAGAAAGCATAAGAAATCTAAACGTGAAATACATATGCATGTACAAACCTGACTTGAGTTTAATCGCACTCGATTGCATTTTGTTCTTCAACGATTCAGACTTCAATACCAAGTATCCTAAAGTCTAATTGAATAAGAATTGATCTAAACAGCTTGTGTGATAAAATGTTACAATTTTGACAAGGAAAGCCAATAACTACTAAGTCTAGACTTCACAACAATTAGGGAAAAAACCAGAGAGATTGAAGTGTGATTGTGGGGAAGAATCTAGTCAATGTGCAAAACCCAGATGAGTGTCATGTTCAACATCGTGAAGAATCTATAGTCTAAGGAATCGGAACGGGCATGCAATTTCACAAAATTGTCCCAACCCCAAAACCACCAACCCTAACTAAAACAAATTGAAATCAAGAATCCTTTAACACTATCCCTAAAATTGAATTCCTCAATTTACCTGTCTGTATAATCTACCTGCTAATCTGAAAGAGCAGAAAGAGAGACTAACCAAGAGTGAGCCGGAGCCTAGAGCATGGAGCGAACCAAAGAGCAAGCGGCGGACTATGTGTGAGAGAAAGAGAGTCTGCAATGGGTTTTCTTCAGAGAATCTAAGCATCTTTTTTCAACCATATGAAAAGAAATTGAAACAACGAAGAAAAACCCCTAGAATTAGAGTAAATTCCTACTTCAAAGAAAACCTAGAATATGGGGAAATAGAAATCAAATTAGAGAAATAGAGACTATTAGGCCTCGTTTGGCAGCTTGGACTGGACTGACTATTTCAGTCAGATAGGATAATCTATCATCGGACAGTACTGACTAAATTAGTCGCGCGTGTGGTGCAGTATCGGACTAATATTGATTATTTATATTGTGTTGGCCGACCCTAGATGTGTGTGAATAACACAATTTGTTCTTCATACAAACTCACTCAAATCCTCATCAAATGCAAGAACTACGAAAGGTTTGATCTTCCTAGGAGACGAAGTATGTAGGTAACCTTCAATTTGATACAAGGTGCAACCACAACTCCTCCAAGCAAAGGTGTTCATCCAATATGAGATTGAAGGCCCTCTTGGGTATTTAGCCTTTGCTCATGCAAAGAAGATTCTACAAAGGTATAGGATGCTACAACTTACTAATGTGATTTTGAGTTGTGTCTTGGTTCACAACATTTAGGCTTCAAAAGTCATGAGCAAAGTTTTGTTTTTGAGTACTAATATGCTAGCTAAGAGCCTTTAATTTGTTAATAGCATGCTTAAGTGTTGCTCAAATGAACTTGTAATTCAAATATTTTCCTTCAAGCTAGACCAAGAGAGTGAGAGGAACGAACCCGACTAATTATACAGAGGTTTTTGGGCGTATAATTAGTCGGGTGCGAGGGGTACTAAATGGTGGGCCCGGTTTAAATAGTCGGGCGACTATTTTAGTATGAAGCGCACCAAACACCCGAGACCGAATTATTAGTACTATCCGGTGCGCTATACGGCGTACCAAACGAGGCCTTAGGGATTACAATTCAATAGCCAGACAATTGAACCCTAAATTAAATTAGGGAACATAAATCTTTACATACACTTTCACAATTGAACCCTAAATACATTTGTTTACCTTTTTAAGCGTAGCGAAAGCAGATGAAGTCACTAGCGAAGATGGCAAATGGAATTCGCGAGCGGAGATGGCAGACGGAGTTCGCGAGCAGAGAGTTCGTAAAAGGAGAAGGCAGAGTGAGTTCACTAGATATGAGATCGAGAGTGATTTTTATTTGTTTATTATTTTCTGACAGGCGAAAAGTTTAAAAAGTAGGCAAAGGACCGCATTTTCATTTTGATAGCTTTTTTCACCTTTTTTATTGTTTGAAATCAATTAATCTAATGCATTTAATAGCACTTGTGTAAAAGTGCTATAAATAAGACATTGTGTTGTAGTAGTGGAATGTCTGAAATCGAAATATCAATAAATTTCATTACAATTGACCTCGGTTTCTAAAGATCGACATGTTCGTGGAAGTTTATGTTCGCTCATGCGATGAGATGGCTTAGCAGCTCCATGTATGACACACTCCGACCCGGATATCCACCTGTCAATATCAAGTCGACATATGTTGGCCGACATCCCAGAAGGGATGACGAAAGCCATAGTGTAAGTGTTGTGTAAAAGTGAAAATAAATTAAAACTAAAGTCTACTTTGAAACTAATTTCAAAATAGTGTGCGAAGTGCAGGGCCCATAATACAGAGTAATCAATCTCAGAGCATAGCTAAAGCGCAGTAACGTAAGAATAATTCCATCCTAGTAAGAATAGACATAATACAACTAGTAGGAACATATTTTCGTACCATAGCTGTAGAAGGTGTCAGAACCATCAGTGATAACTTCACTTGCCACCAGATCAGCCCCCCAAAACCTGGAGGGGTGTAAAACAGAAAATGTGAGTGGGCAAAAATAAACATTTATAAAACCTTTGTTTATCAGAACATAATAACCCCTCTTTGAAAATTTCTGTATAGTTTCCCCAAAATCATACTACGTATAGTATGAAAATTTCCAAAGATATGGATAAATACCTTTATATCAACATAATATATAATATTCAACGTCAAAATGTTATAAAGGCACTGTTGTAAAAAATATGAGTAATACCAACACCTCAACAACTATATCGTATACTCATCGACAAAACCTTATAAAGGCATTCATGCCAAATGTATGAGTAAATACCAATATCTCAACAACATAAAGTATGCTCAACAACAAATATAATATGCTCATCAACATATGCAGACACACAATCCTATGTAGAAAGTAGCTACACGGAACAGGCTGGGTGTAATAAATATATGCTCGGTACTACGATCACATGAAGCTAGCGCTAAGCGCATCACATACGAGTCCTAGTTGCCTAATGCAGACTAGTACAGGCTGACACCTACAATGGAACCAAAGTGAGCATAACGGTGCGAATGTGATCATACACATGAAGGCTGGTCTTGGCTCGGACGAGTACTAGACACCGATGAATGCATGTATGATGAGCAGTAAAATACACATGATCATGCCATCACCATTTTCTAAATCCCAACATAATATATATTTTATACTTAAATCGTAAGTAAAGCATGGCATAATAGAAAATAGTTCGCAAATCAACGTGGAAACTAACATAAATAATATAGGTTTCATAAAACAAAGCCCACTCACAGATACGTAGTTAGGTCGTAGCCGCCTCGCCTTGCTTGACCCCTGTACTCCTCGTGGTAAGTCTCACCTATATGAGATATCATTATTGTAATGATTAAACTCATAAAGGTTACTAATTAAATTAATAATTAACACCTATTCTTGGTTTGCTCAAATCGGAGGTCTAAAACACTCCAAAAAATACCATACGTATTGCCCCAAGGTAATACGCGTCGTCACGAGTCGCCTCGCATTGACGGAAGTCGAAAAACTGGTCCCACTAGCCCTCACACGTGGCTCACGGGCAGTCAAACTGAGCCGGTCAAACTAATAGCGTTAGTTGACGCCGTTAGATTTAACGGAAGATTCTGGTATCTTTGTTAAATCTAACAGAATATTCCTAACGGCGTTAAAGGAATATACTTGGGGAATATTCTTGATCTGGATTGGGTTTGAACCGGTTTGCTGATGTCACGGTCTGGTCTGGATCGGGTTCAGGCTGGTTTGGACCGGTTGCCGCTACAACTCCGGGCGGTTGCCGGAGCCGCCAACCGCCGCTGCGCCGCAGCAGTCCAAGCTCGCCGGAAATTGGGAAATTTTCAAAAATGTTTGACTTCTTCGATTCTCAACCATTTACGTGTCACCTGGGACCCCCTTTTCCCTTGCTAGAGATGAGTAGAATGAGATTGTACTTATTTGGGGTTTGAAAAGTGGTGGGAAATGGTTGGAAATTGGCCGGAAAGTCTCGGTCTACTACCCGAGGTTCGATCTACTCCAAAACACAACCAAATCGCACGAATTTAGTATGGAAATTCATCTACTCAACGAAAGGAAGCTAATGGTGGTGGTTAGGAACCTCACCTAGGTCGGGATTTTCGAGAAACTCACGGAAAAGGTTCGGTTCTTCTGTGTGCAATTTTCGTCAAATGGTAGGGAGTTTAGGAAATCGGTTTGCACCGTTGAACTCAGTGAGTTACAACGAACAAGGTGGTGGTAGTGGTTTGGCTCGGTTCGAAGGATATGGTGTGGTCACTATTTGACTATAGGTGTGCCTACGGGAAAGAAGAAGAAAAATGAGGAAGAGAGGGAGGGAAAAAGAGAGAGAAAAGAGCTTGGGTTTCCAAAATTAGCAAGGGAAAAGGGGGTCCCAGGTGACACGTAACAGAATACCCCCAAAACAGGAAATAAATATTTAAATGAACGTAACTTTTCCGTTACACCTCCGAATTACGTCCCGCTCGCTCTCCCGCTTTCGTAGTGACAAACACTACAAGAATACGGTAAGTGAGAAGTCAAAATTTAAAAAAGAACTTAAACGTCCACGTAAGACCTCCACGTAGCCCATTCAGGGGTATTTTTGTAAATTTACCACTTTGGGAAAATAAAGTATAATAAAATTAGGGATGGGTCGTCACAATGTAAGTTTATCTAACTAGCTACTGCTTTTGTTTCATTTATAATTATTAAAAATGTTAATATCTATTTTCTTATTACAAACCATTATGGTGGAGAAGAGCAATGCCACTTGTTAAAGAAGTGGCATCGCAAATTCCCCCTGAGACCCCTATCGAGCAAGTGACTTTGACTTAGGATGTTGGTCTTCAGATATTGATGGAGACGCTAGACCAAACCCTTAGTCGTAGGCCTGGTAGGGTTTACTAGGGGGTAGGGAATGCGCGACTCCATGACACGAATGCCTCATCTTCTAGAAACAATTCAGGAGAGGTCACCTTGTTGAAGGAGGAAGTTCAGGACCTAAGGCGACAGCTTGCGGTTCAGGACAACCAGATGAGTCAGATCTTACACGCCTTCCAGTTGTCCGGCATTACATTGAATATGCCATCATCCGATTCCCAGCCGCCTCACTCAACAAATTTCCAGCCACCACCTCAATAGTCATTTTGTATTAGGATTGTATACTATTTTTTATTGTTATTTTGTACGTACATTTCTATATATAATATAAATAGCTTTTGTACATTGATTATTATATATATACTTTTTTGTGTTTTAAATACCAATTCATCAAATTAATTTAATAAAAAATAATTAAATAATTAAATTAAATTTTAAAAAAATTAATAAATATTTTGCACGACCAAAATATTTTGTCGCCTAACAGTTTTAGCTAGTACAATTTCCGTCACCTAAAAGGTAGGGCCACAATTTTTATTTATAAATAAAATAAACAAAAAAAATTGAAAATCAAATATGCGAGGTTAATTTTCGTCGCTTAAACTCTAGGGCAATGAATACCTGTTGTTGCCTAAACCTTAGGGTAATGAAGGCCTTTCGTCACCTTAATGTTTGTGTGACGGACATTCTTCGTCGCCTGTAGTTTATTGCGACGAAGTATTTTGTCCCTATACGTTGAGAGAGACGGATTGTTTTGTCGCTCTTCATACCCAAAATTCATCGCCCAAATGCTTGCTTCTCGACCTTTGGGTGACTACATAGGGGCAACGAATGTTTCGTCGCGCAAGTGTTTAAGCGACGAAATTTATCTTTGCGTGACAAATTGTATTTTGTTGCGCAAGTATTTTTTTCTACTAGTGTAGTTGGGCCTTGAAGATGGCTTGGCTAGTCCTAGATGGAAAGCTTCCTAACCAGAAGTTGCTTCCTCCCCCGGCGGATCTTCCCACATGTTAATGTTATACTCAATCCGACCTACATTGTTTGGACGAGAAACTGCTGCCATTATTTTGTAACACTTCTTTTATAAACTGACCAATTAAAATTTTCTTATGTATTGACACATCCCGACCCGGATGTACACGTGGACACCCAAAGATCGGGTGTGCTGGCCGACACCACGTAGGGTGACGAAAGCCAATTTGAAAGAATTAAGGAATAATTGAATAAATTAAGATTCAAAGGTACACAAATGTACGGGCGGAAGAATTTAGTACAATACACGTCGTACAAAGTCGACGTACAGAGTATGTACAATACCAAAGAATTTAAACCTTCGTCATACCACCGCCTCGAACGTAGACAGCTCCAGCCACTAAACCTGGAGGGGCGCAAAACAAAAGGGTGAGTGGGCCAATAATAATCATTTTTGTAAAAACCTTTGTTTTCTGAAAGTAGTAACCCCTCGCCGTCAAAATCAAGTAATTGGTTGGAAAACCGTTTCAGAAAACGTACTATAATAGTAGGTAGAAAAACGGGGTAAGTACGGAAATATACTTACCGTCCGAAACGGGCAGAAAGTCACCGTTCGGCAGAAAATACTTTACCCGAAGGTTCGTAAAATAAGGATCTACGGAAAACCCGTAAACCAAATAAATGCCCCCGTGGCATCAGTGAAAATCGGTGAAAACACCACAATATAAAACTATAAGATAAACGCTCATATACACAATCACGTGAAGCTGGCGCATCTGCGCATCACAACAAGTTCGAGTCGCCCATACGACCTAGAACAGGCTGGCACCTACTATGGATTCATAGTGAGCGTATCGGTGCGTGTGAACAATCACGTGAAAGTGGTCCTGGCCCCACAATCCAAGACTACAAGATAGATGCTCGTTTAGGTATTGCAAACACACAAGTTCATACAGATATATTCTGTCATGAACAGGCTGGGTGTATAAGTAACAGTACGCTCGTGTACACAATCACGTGAAGCTGGCGCGTATGCGCATCACAACGAGTTCGAGTCGCCCAGGCGACCTAGAACAGGCTGGCACCTGCTATGGGTCCATAGCGAGCGTATAGGTGCGTGTGAACAATCACGTGAAGCTGGTCCTGGCCCCGGACGGTACACTAAACACCGTGTAAGCAACCTAGTTGAGCGTATGTAAACATACTACTGAATACTCTACATAAAACCAGGTGGGGTAATTTCCCTATACGGGATGCCCTCAAGCTAATCAATATATATTTGGTATTCTCGGGGCCGTACCCGAAATACCAAACATATAGCTAAATACGTGAAATACCAAGGATACGCCACATGGGTACCAAGGTATAGAAATACCAACTTAATGGCAAACTAGGTGAACCCAAAATACGATAGGAATTTACCATATCCAAGGTTCACCCAAATACGGCTCAAGGCCGTCAGATAGGTATAAAACCCATAATCACAAATAGGTACTAGTAGGGAATTAAAATACTAAATTCCCTAAATTCCCTAAAATTGGGCCGGTTCGATACCAGCAATACGCGTACAAAACCAATACGGAATTACCAATTTAATGGTATAATTCCCAAATGGAAATGTAGGCCCAAAGCCCACTAATTTCCATGGCCTACTGAAATACCGAGCAGGAACTAGTAAACCGAGTAATAACATAATATACAAGGTCTACCAATAGTACGATATAAATACTCATTTAAAACCACAATATAGTGTAGGCACAAACCAAATATAATTTCCCAAATATAAAACATATTTAAATAATAGGGAAAGGGCCCACTCACAAATACCGAAGCCGGGAAGTCCAAACGTACGTCCTCCGAGCGCCAAGGGTCGCCAAACCTAATTTGGAACACCCAAGATTAATAACGTAATTGAAAATACGAAGAAAACGGCGTTCGGAAACCCGAAAACGGAGTTTCGGGGTCGGAAACCCCAAAACCGCCGCCATGGGCCACCGTGTGCTGTCGCACACGCTGCCATTTGGCCTCACCTATATGAGATATCACCGGTACAATGATTAAACTCATAAAGGTAACGAATTAACGAATTAATTAACCTTATTCCTTGCTTTCTCAATTTGGAGGTCCAAAACACCTCAAAAATTAAAATGCATACTACCCCGAGGTAGTACACGTCGTCACGAGTCGACCCGTGAAAACAGAACACGATTTGGACCTTCCACGCGCCCTCATGCGCGGCTTGAAGGTTGGAGCCGACGGCTCCACGCGCGGCTCACGCGCGAGCTGGTCAGCTGAGCCGGTCAGCCGGTCAACTCGGCTCGGCTCGAGCCGGTCAACACGGCTCGGCTCAAGCCGTCAACGCGGCTCGGCTCAAGCCGGTTCGGTCAATGCTGACGTCAGCAAGTTCGGTCTGAACCGGTCTGCTGACGTCAGCAAGGCCGGTCCAACCCGGTCCGATGACGTCAGGCCGTCGCCGTCGCCGGAAACTGGAAAATTGGCCGGGAAACTTCAAACGCTTGTAACTCACTCATTTCTCAACCAAATTCAATGATTCAAAAGCCAAAATGAAGCTGGAGTCAAGGGGAAGAATGTTATACCACTTTGGGGCCCAAACTCGGTCGGAGTTGGCCGGAATTTGGAGAAAAGGCCTCGGGTTTCAAAGGCCAGTTTCCAGATTTTCGATCCTCGATCGATGTCAAGCTTGCAGGCCCAGATTAATGTCTTTGGGACCTCGAGGAAGAGGTTGGTGACCACCACGAGGCTGCACAAGGCCTGGATCGAGGCGGTTGGCCGAGGCAAACCTCGCCGGAGTATTTTCGAGTTTTGGGTTCTTCGAGGTTTGCTCGGTTTTCTGGGCTCACCTTGACCCAGGTTTGGTGAGGATGAAGATGGTGATGAAGTCCACCAGTGAGGTCGAGTTGAGGTGGGATCGAGGGTGGTGGTAGCTCGGGGTGCCCAAAGTAATTGGGTGTGGTTTTTTTTTTGGTTCTGATTTGGTGTGGTCTGCAGAGACCATGAGAGGGAGAGCACGGGAGAGACAAAGGCAAAATGCCCAGACCAAATCCCAGGAAATCTGGGATAAGGCCACATGGCCTGCAGGTAAGTGGGTCCCAGCCCAATTTGTTAAAATACGGAAACGTCGAAAATCAACGCCCGTAAAATATTCGTTCGGAGTCCGAACGACGTACGGCTCGCGTCTACGCGTTCGTATCGACGAGCACGTCAAGAAAATACAAGTGAATGCGTCGTACGAGTTCCGACGCAAAAAGTCAACCGAAAGGTCAACCAAGGGCAAAATCGTCATTTTGCACCTCCGGGAATAAAATAATATTATTCCCGGGACGGGATGTAACATGTATTGTCCAATTAATTATGTTTCAATAATTCTTGTACTGATTCCTATGGAGTTTTTGTTCATTCAAATTTTTCCATATGGAGTTGAGGGAAGAAAAAGGTTGAGGTGACACTCTGTAAGGTTCAAATATTCAAATGTAAGAGAGGCTGAATATGAAAGTAGGGATACTGTATCATTTTTCTCCACGGCGTATCTGATAGCTAATTGTGTTTAATTTTTCGGTCATTCTATTTCAACCTGAGTAGACAAATCACATAAACTAAGGATATGAAGTTGCAATAATGCTACAAAAATCTGCAACTAACAGTTTATACTTTTGTAATAACAACGCTGAATTTTCAGAAAAACATAATTAACTCATCTTTGTGCTGTATCTCTAGATGCACTACAATGTAGGTGTCTATCTACAACATTGCCCCTAAACCAAAGAAAGAAATGAAGAGGAGCACCAATCCACCAGAAACAATTGCGCTACCAAACTAAATCGTTCCTAATATATTTACACCAGACGCATCTACATTGAAGCTCAATTGTTAGTAGAAGCATTGAAATATACTTACAGACCCAAAATGTAGGGGTAAATGAAGTTTAATCCATGTATAAGATTGAAATATAATTAAAATTTGGTGTTAGATTAGATATTGATTGTGGTCCTTTGACTAGAACGTCAACATTTATGTTAAAATTCTATTTTTTTTGTTTAATGTTTAATGCACTTTTTTATTCCCAAATCTATGTATTTGACTTTTCCGATAATAAATGTACCTAAATGGAAAAACATATAAAAAAGATTAATAACATGTTAAGAAAAATATGTAGAGAAAAATAATAATGAGTATATATACCAAAATAAGTATAAATAACTAAATCACACATTGAACCTACTTGATCGAACCTAATTGATTGGACCTAATTGATCGAACCTGTAAGTATAGGTACCTAAGCATTGGTATGGAAGTATTGGTACGTAAGAATGGGTATGGAAGCATATTGGTACGAAAGTATTCTGAGGAATGAAAAACTACACAACATGTTCATGAATAACTTTGAGAGAATAATATCATATTGAAGTACTTCACATGAATTGGATGATTGAAATTTTGTTAAGGCTATTACTAATGACTCAATTTTGAACAGTTTTAGATTAAAAAAAAAGGCGTTTCCTTATAGGAAAAAAAAAAGCTACACAAAAATAAAAGGAAAAATAATTTGAGTTAATGCATATAATGACATGGCATATGGTTAAAGGACTAAAGTCAAATTTTAATATCACATAAGGTATTAATTGAAAAGTAATATTTTTTATGGATTAAAATATAATTTTCTACTAAATGTATATATAGATAGTGCATAAGATTACAGAAACAAAATCATTGAGAATTCTTGTAAACGGAAGAAATCGGTCAAGCATACCTAGGCATCAAGGGCACTCAGATTCTCAATATTCCACAACTCCCTCCTATTTTGTAGCAGCTGCTGTTTCTGGAGCAGAACTGCACCTGCTTAACCTAATTGTAGAAACAAATGACAGATTCACTAGACATTAATCTATTTAATTAACTAATTAATCAAAAATGCAAATTAGATTTAAATACTGAAAAAAAGTCTTTAAATGTAAAATTCTACATTTGTCTTTTAGTTCTTCACTTATTCCTAAAAGTCTTCAAGTAAATAAAGATCAAACTTTACTTCAATTGAATAGGTACAACTCCACAGTAGCCAAACGTAGTATAATCCCATAAATTAGTAAGCCTGAGGACGATATATCAACACGAGCAGTATATATAATGAAATCTTAGCATCCACATTCTAATTCGATCACGATATGCAGTGCTTGCCTAGCTAGCTTTGCTTAAGATAAAATCACGTCAAATGAGGTTTCCCTATTGATACTATCCATCCCATGAGATAATGATTAATTTAAAGAGAATATTATTATTAACCAATTTTTCATTACGATTAAACAATGTAAGTCAGAAAGTTGCATACATGCATGAGGTCTAATACTTGCATTTGAATCTTACATGTATTTAATACAATCATCATCTCAACGGTTAATTGATGATTGTATTAAATAAATATGTTCACATGAGTTATATCTGACCGTCAGATAGTAATTGTATTTAATACATGTAAGTATTGTAACCAATCCCCTAAAATATGGGTATGAAAAAAAATGTAAAACTTAATTCATAGTCATGCCCAAAGCACATGCTTTGTTCGTCTTACTTATGGGTCCGCTTTGGCATAAACTCACGAGAAGATCTTACATGAAACAGGTTTACGGCCACGCGACATCCATTGTCCAATAATGCATTGTCATGTGCAAGTTTTTCTCCACATGATAATGTGTTATTGAATCGGAATATCACGTAACGGTGAACCCGTTCTATGTAAGTTGCTATCATAAACTCACAGCTCTAAAAATTTAATTCTATTGCAGGGAAAACCAACGTGGAGCCAAGACTTGCAATATGCACTTTGGGAAGAATGACAAGTTGACAAGAGGAAAATGAGTGCGAGGACACAATAGAATCCATGCGCCCACAATATCTTGGTCTGTTCCTTTTGATTTTCTTCTGACACTTAGAATCACCGTACAAGAACGACGAATTAATTATTTAATGCTTCAAACCCAGCCACGTCGTTCTACTCTACGTAACCCTAGCTATCTAGCTATTACGTGATCTTGAATAGCCTTGATCTTTCAACGTACGACTTGATAACAATTCCTTGGTGCACCCAAATGGTCGGCATGCTGACTGGTGGTGCTCAGATATGCTCGCAGTTATTATCTGCGAGTCTGCGACTCCTTATTTCAATATATGCATGGCTCATCTTACCGACGCACATCTCCTATGAGCTGCTTCATATCTTGTTCAACACATATAAGCCACATAAGTATTATCGATTCATGAGGCCTTTCAATATCCATGGCTCTTTATCCCTTTTTTTTTTCTTAAAGTAACAGAAAAAAAAGATTGTTTGGTATCGAATACCAACTTACAGTTTCTTAAATATGGTCAAAATTTAGTCGATATATATACTATATTGATATTCGGTCCAATTCACTAGTATTAACCGAGAATATCGACATTGCATCAAACATATTGAAAACTAAAAATCGATATGCCTGTCAATCACTACGTCCTTTATTAGATTGATGATATACTAAAGTTTATATTTTCAAGGTCTAATTATAATCTAAGATGGTATTAATTAGAAATACTAGAATTCTTGTGGTCGAAACCTCTAATGTTTATTTCGTAGTTCTTTCTTGATGTGCAATATGCACAATAAGTTGCATTGTGTCTCCGCCTTCTCTAATTGCAAGATGGAGTTAATTATAAGTGAAACGAGTAAGTTTACGCATGTTTGATATACATTGTTAATTCATTCCTAATTGATTAAGTTTGTGGGTCGGTGATTGCCCGAAATATTTGCTACTCTAAGTAAATAAATCCACACACACGTGTATAAGAGACCACACTACTACACAAATGGCCTTCACATACAAATAAAATTTGTGTGTGGTAGTGTAATTCACACAGATTTAAGTGCGTAAATATCAATAGCTACACTTTAATTGCGGAATCCAAAGTGAAAAGTTTGTTGAGACCATGTATCATTCACTCAAGCAGAATTTCTCATGCATATCGTTCACGTAGTTCATTCCATAAAAATATCCTTCCCAAATATCACCAATTTAAAACTATATTTCCATTTTGTCACAAGTTAACTTGATCTGTTCCGCTCAAAATGGGAATGGGCTAGGGTTATGAAATTATAATCTATAATCTGATAATCGAGTCGATTCCATGAGTATGAGTTCATTCTATACCAGACTAGACCGGAATAGGGTTATATATACATTATAATTATGAGAAGGGGCTATTTGAGCGTATCTAAATAGGTACTATATGTTTACATATGGATCCCTACGTCGTTACATTCCAATTAGGATTAGAAATAGGCATAATCGGACCTGATTTTTACATATCTCTCGTTCTTTCTATGCTTTTGTAGCCAACTTAGGAGTTAGGACCAACAAGAGACAGGTGCGGGTGTTACCCGTCACCATGAAGCTGTAGATTCTCAACCATATATACTTAACTAAAATGCAAATTAAAGGGCTTAGCCTGAAGGATATTTACCAACTCACTCTTGTTTCAGACTTTCAGTGGTAGTTATAGTTCTCTTTGCAAAGTAAGAACAGGTCTCAAGTTTGAAGACCGCCCTACGGCTGACCGTCGCATCAATTACTAGCGATTTCAGCTACATGCAGGAGAGTCGCAGCCTACAATCGAAACTGGGAACGGGTTTTTGGAGTTAGCTCGCCCGCTCGCATGTTCATCAAAAGAAAGTCCGAGATATTTCAGGTAAGTACTATCTGCATCATTAACCAAACCAAATATGGACACAAAATTAGAGCCATGGAGGGGCCAACAGAGTCCAAGGTTAACCACTTTCTCCAAGTTGTAAGGAAGGAAGGACCACAACAGCCAGACGAATTAGTCCTGAAAGAGAGGAGGAATCTAAGAGATTTTGCTTTCTATTGGAGATAGACTGGGATGATAAGGATTCCAAATATCGTTAAGAGGGTGTATCTATCTCAAGGCATCACTTTATTAAAATTTCGTATAAATTCCTAGAAAGTTGCTCAAAGTAGTTTTCAACTAATGATAAGTGATAGCCCCATTAGTATGTGGCCAGTATACCATGACCCTGACTGATGCAAGTTGACAATGGAGGCCACAGTTTCTTTCGATGTTTCGATTGATATACCTTCTGCAGTTTAATCAGCCAAAAAACCCGTCATTGTTTGATATGAAGAGATTTATTTGTTAAAAGACTTTTCATTAGGATGGCACGAGGACTCACAAATGTGCGGAGAGCAATAGGGTTTTCGAGATTATGTTTGATGACAATCTGATTTCAAATGTAGGTAATTTGTTAGACAAGCCATATGTTTGGAGAAGACATTAAGACTTGAATATAATATTTGTTACACATTGTTGTCCAAAAGTAAGAGAAATTTGTGGGTAAATATAAACTTTGTCGTTCACTCATATTATAACACATGAATTAATAACATACGTGATAGTAAGACAATCACTCCCATTTTTTTTTCTTTCCAAAAGTAGAGTTCATTTAGCCCTGCAAACGTGTCTTGAGATTTAGAGCAGCAACTAAGTTCAGTCACTGAGAAGTATTAAAAATAAATTAATTAAAAGTTCAGTCACTGAGAACTTATGTTTCCAAATACAGAAATCTCCTTTTGCTGCCATTCCAAATCTTAAACTGGTTCTGGATCATAGAAGTTTGTGAATTGACTAAACTAAGGTCTAGTTGCAGGATTTTTTTCAAAATGTAGACCCATAGGTTGGGGCTACCTTAACCAAGTTGCAGATTAAAGCCATGGTATCACATCGCCGCCCCTCTAAAATCGGATTCCTCATACTTAACTTTTTGTCCTAAACAGTTATTCTCTTGACCTACAAAATGCTGTCACTCTCTTCAATTAGATACTCCTTAACCCTGTGGTGGTATGCAAGTTAAATCTTGTTCACCGACTACTCGAAAGCTAATGTGCCGAACAAAATATGCAACTAGCTAGCACACAATTATGGTGTTCTAATAAATTGTTTTCTTCAGAATCATTAGCGGGTTGATGATGCTAAATTCACAGTATTCAACCGGAAACATGTATTAGGTGTAACCGGTGTATACAATATGTTTCTGTCTCTCATCACATGAGATGAGAGATAGGAATATGGTAGTATTGTTGGAGAATAAGATCTCACATCAGTTATATGACAAAATAATATACAATTAATATATGAGAGTTTTCACCCCTAATATAATCGAGGCCTTTTATGATAAAACCTCACATTTAGCAATAGGTGATTAAGTGGGAACAATTAATATCGGTGATATTGGTGGTGGACCTGCATAGGCCTTCAAAGTTTATCATCGTATCAGAGCGGGTATGATTGTGGGTCATGTGGATCCGTGCCATGCTCTAGTTACCTGATTTAATGTAACATTGTTTGTGATGTACCCGAGTTACCAAATTTAATGTAACATCATGCTTCCGTGATTAATGTTTGATGTGGGATTCATTGCACGTGTGAGCCATTATGTGGTGGTCCCACGTGAGGAGGTGTGTTGAATATGAGTCCCACATCGAAGAATTAAGAAAATAAAAAATACAATATATAAGTGTATGGTTCCATTCCTAATAATACCGAGACATATTGTGATAAAAACCTAACACCTAGTAATAGGTGGTAAGTTGGGATAGTATCGGTGTAGTTAGGAGTTTGGCCAGTGGCCCGTCTCTCTGAGTATTAGGAAAGAAACGGTGGGCACTGATAAAACACACAGATCACCAAGAACGAACTGCTCTCGTGTCGAGTTGCCCCCTAAACGGTAGGCACGGATTGGCACTTCATCAAGGAAAAATTGGATGGTGGAATCATTGCTTTTCCATTTGCAAGAACTGAGGATCAACTTGTAGACACCATGCGTGATATCATTGCTCAAATTTGAGGGGGAGTGTTGCAAGTTGTAGTGTAAATATTAGTTAAAGTTGTAAATAAGTTTTGTCCCACATCGGTGAAATACATGTAACACAATACTTGTAACTCCTATATATACTCCAATTGGAGAATAATGAAAGATATATAAGAAATTCCCCAAATTCAACTTGGTATTAGAGCAGACTATTCTTTCAATACGTCTTGGGCCCGATTTATTAGGCCTGAATTTGCCTCCTTAAGTTGGGCTTTCGAAAAGTTGCGCTAGCTTCCAGCTTAAGGATATTGAATGACTAGATCCTCAAAAAGTTGTGTTAGCTTCGATATAATGATTTGACCAGTTCCCGATGTAAGAATTGGTTTCCCTTGTGACCCCATTTAGGGCCACTCGTGAAGAAGCGTGTTGGAGAATAGGATCCCACATCGGTCATATGACAAAATAATATACAATTAATATGTGAGAGTTTTCACCCTTAATATAACCAAGACTTTTTATGATAAAACCTCACACCTAGGGAGACATAGTTAAGTGAGAACAATATCGGTGATATTGGTGGTGGACCTGCATGGGCGTATAAAGTTTATCAAGTATTACATGTAAAAGTGAGAAGTTTCACTAGTATGACCTTAGTAATACGTAGTATTAGATATTACTGTCTTTTTAACCATTAAAATTAGAAGTAAAAGAAAAAGTATTAATCCAAGCCATTAAATTGTCGTAGTATCTAAAACTATGTATTACTAATATTTTTCTTAAATTTGAGAGAACCACAACTAGGGCACTTTACCTCTGGCCAGTAAAAGGTCCTAACACATTATTGCAAGTCGGTCGCCCATGAGTTCATGACTAGGATGATATCAGTTGGGATATGGCTGCAACTGTTCATCATAAATAATAGAAGCAAAAAGACAGACTAACAGCCAGCCAGATTCACACTGTTTGTTCATCCAAGAGAGGTTGAATTGAACCAACCTTATATTTTATTTGAGGAATAACCAAATATAGAAATTAAGAACAATGATTTGTTGATCAAAATAAGCTAAAATTTGAAGGGCAAGTGGCAGGATGTATGAACTAGTGTTTGTGACTCCAATGTACCATTCTGAAGTAACAGCTAACGACAAAGCATAGGAGATCGTTATGTGGATATGCTTGTTATATATAGCAGTACTTGAAATTTGTATTTCTCGATTTAACTTTAGACCTGTTTGGCACATGAAAGGGTCAAAATCATGAACATTATAAAATAATTGACGTCAATTATTATTTACTACCCGCAATTTACCATTCAGGCTCCACTTTGTTGGTGGAGGTGACTAGTTCAAATTTGACAAATGTTGGATCACATAAAATTACTATTTACTACCCTAGAAACCAGATATCTACAAACATGGTTTTCTACATTACTATATATTGCAATTGTCAATTAATCATGAAAAACTTGGTTTTGTTCCTTGATGTTGTGATTCAAATGACAATTAGCAATAGAAAGTCAATACTTTTTGTGTCAAATCAATTAGTTGTTGAGAATGAATCTCATATTACAGGAAAATGGATCTTGCATGAGCTTATAAATAAGTTGGGCTACTCTTCATATTACCAATTGGTTTTATGGTATAACCTCAACTTTCTTCATGATATTAGAGCACATTGTTCCACGTAGGAAGCCCAATAGCCACACATGCTACACGTCATCCATTTGTGTAGTCCATGTATTTGGCTTGAATTCGTCACACGTAATGGGGCGTATTTAGAATGAATTCCACATTGATGGGAGAAGGGACCTTGCATGGGCTTATAAGTAAGTTGAGCTACTTCCTATATTGCCAATTGATTTTGGATGGTGCTATCCACACCTCTTTTTACCTCCCATACACTCCTTGTTAATTTCTATCCCTTGATCTTCTTCAATTTATTCGATCCGATGGCCGAAAATTGAGAGGTGTGTGTGAAAGGTAAAAAAAGGTATGTGGATAGTACCACCCTTGATTTTATAGTGGAACCTTAATTTTCTTCAATAACATAATTAGCAAGAGTTTAAGTTCAATTCAACCAATCATCTGAACATTAGTTTTAGGAAAATATGCACAAATATAACACATTATAAACTTTTAGTCAAGACTCAAAAATATAAATTGAGGGACACAAAACAAATAGTAGAGGAGAGGGGGTACTAAACCTTAATTTATATACGACTTATTATTCTTCCAATTTTATGTTTGATTAAAAGTTTGTAATCGGTGTTATGGTACATTTTTCCTTATTTTAAAACTAGATAGTGAATAATATGAGTAGGTTTTCTGTGCCAAATAACCAAACTATATCAGAAGGGGCGAAAAGGGTCCCAAACTGCTCAATAGTTGGTAACATTATGTTGACCTCTCCTCAGAGAAAAAACACAATTGCATCATTGTACGGACAAGGCAGGCCAGCTAGAGTTCTTGGAACGTTGTGCAGGACACGGTACACTAGTTAGCAAGATCATTTGTACTCAGGAGAAACACAGGCCTCCCAATTAACTTAAATCTTCAAAAACACGAAAAAAAAGGGAAACAAATAAAGAAAAGGAAAAATGGCTTGTCATGCACGCGTGAAGGTTTAGTACGGTCAATCTGATTGACTGTGGTTTGAGAATTAGGGCCCCACATTAAAATCCTGCAAAGTTAGAGAATAAAACAGAGAGGGAAGTGATGTAATCTGAAGGAGATCTCAACAGATGAAGGCTCTCACCATGAGAATTTCTACTTCGTTTTTTCCCCTATTGGTATGCTTCTTCTATAAGGCTCTATTATGCCAAAACAACCATGAGACCAAACATCTTCAATTTACTAATTCCTAGGTTAAGTTAATTTGCAACAAGAGAAGAGCTTCTAGATTTTTGTGCTCGACTCTTCTTAGAACTTCTAATGCATATTAACACAGAATACGAGAGTTGTTATTCACACTTTAGAAAGTGTTGTTTACCAACCTTAGTAGTAGTGAGCATCACCACTACGTTCATCGTCGTTAGATGAGTGTGATTTACTCTATCTACCACACAAATATCGAAACTTAATCTTATCTAATTAATGAGCCTCAATTCCAATCTGCTATAACAAAATGAATTGAAATGAATAACCCTCTAAATTCAAGGTACATTGAAGGCAGAAGATAACAATTTTTTATTTTGAGAGAATTACATATGAATAAAACTTCTCCCTTCTAAACCTACCATTTGATGGAGGATTGTAAGGGATAAGTTTTCTCCTTGCGTAATTCATCTTCTACCTCTAAGTTCGTCACAATTTTTTTTTATTTCTTCTTTCAACATATACCATGAAATAGTGTCTTATCCTGAATCTTATCCAATCATTTATACAGAATAAGGCCTTAATATGTTAGTGATGCTCACCAACGCTTAAGGTGATAAGCAAAAATCTCCCCTCCAGAACAACCATCTTGGATTCTTTTTTTCTTTGGTTGAAATCTTGCACTTTTTTTAAAAAGTTTTTATATCAACTAAACTAGTTTAGGAGTGCAATGTTACCTTTTCGGATTGTGAATAATAACTTATGATAGATAAAAAGAAAGAAAAGGACTTCAATCAACTTTATTGATTTCTTCTATCTATCAAAAATACTTGACAAAAAAAATCAAATTTTTTTGGAGATACTGATTCTCTTCCTGCAATGTTGTTCTCCATCTTTGTCCTAGTACTACTTCTTCATTGAAATAATTTTGTGGTAGCTAAGGTGACAAATCATTCAAATTCCACATCATTTTTCCAAGATCTCTTTGCCAACTGGCACTACCCCACCTCACCCCCACTCCCCCTCCTTATAAAGAGCAGGCATTGCCAGCACTCAGCTCATATCACACACTTCCCTTCACTTAGGTCTTCTCTCCTCTCCCTCTCTCCCCTTAATTTTCCTTCCAAGCTTTTAACTATAGTGTTCATAGAAAACCATCTTACTCTAAGAAATTATACAATGGCATCAAGCTCAATGTCCTCAAGAGGCTCTGGCTCCTCCTGGACTGCCAAGCAAAACAAAGCCTTTGAAAAGGCTCTGGCGGTCTATGACAAGGACACCTCCGACCGCTGGTACAATGTCGCCAAGGCGGTTGGAGGCAAAACACCGGAGGAAGTCAAGAGGCACTATGAGCTTCTTGTGGAGGATGTCAAGCATATTGAGTCAGGCCAAGTTCCCTTCCCAGATTACAGAACTACTGGTGGGAGCAGCCATGGCCACCACATGAGTGATGAGGAAAAGAGGTAGTCTTACAATATACACATACACTATTGTTAAAGTCCTCCACCAAAACAAAAATTTCTAATATAAATATTACTACTTTCTGACTCTTTGCACATTGTGAAACTTCTGCTTAAATTACACAACTATTTTTTTAACACCACCAAGTTTTCTTTTCCATCTTATTCCATGCTATAATTAATAAGACTATGTTGCCCATTGACTTCCAAGACCACCATCCTACCAATTTGATCAAAGCTTTATTTTTAACAATCCCAAGTATGTCATTAGCGTTGATTTTTAGCTAAAGCTAACCCCATTGAATTTTGTTATGCTTAATTTGCAGGATGAGAAACCTCAAGCTTCACTGAAGCAGTACAACTCACAAGTTATCAACTAGTTAATAAATAAAGATTCGTCAATCGCTTCATCTTCAGCGCTATATCGTTAGCTACGCACCATTTTAATGTTCAATGACTCTGTGGTCATGGTATAGTTTCGTGTTCAGTAGTTTCAGAAATCACAATCAGTGATTCTTCTATGTATGTACTTTGTACTCGTTTCGGTTTCTTTAATTTGTTTCTTGCTACTCTAAGCTTATGTATGTATGTATGTATGTATGTACCTACCAAAGGCATGCATGTACGTTGTAATTCTATGTGGAAGATTCACTATATAGTTTGGTTTGTTTGTACTTATTTCTATCTCTTCTATATATATATATATATATATATAATATATCGTTGAAAATGCTGAAGCTATATGCTCGAATAAAAAAAATGCTGAAGTTATTGAAGCTATAAACATTCAAAAACATTAGCTTATTATAACAACTTACAATAAATAAAAAACAAAAAGCAAAACAATTAATATAATTTCTCTAAGCTTAAAATTTTCTTCTCGAATCGCCTTGAAGCTTATGAGACTTTGAGAGAGAGAGAGAAACCTCATGTAAACAGATAATAGGAAGAAGAAATACGCGGCAAATTTTTGGTTTCAAAAGAAACTTGTTAATGTTTCCCGCGATGAGGTTTTTGTCACTTGGCCAAGACCCAGAAAAGCAACTTGTTACTTGTTAATAAGGTTTAAAGTGTGTCCTAATTAGCATCACTCGTTGTCGATACCATAATACTAACAACATTACTGTTGGGCTCAACCAAAACCTTGTCAAAACTTTAAGTACCAAATGATGTAGTATATGAGATGGCAATATCTTGGTTTGAATATCACTTATATTCAAGAAATAATTTCATGTGATTTATACATTTCTTGATAGCTACAAAATTCGGAAAAAGTTTTTGGTGACACAACTAGATAACCAAACATTTTCTCATATCTCAACAAAATTGTAGCATATGGTATGTCAACATCTTATATTTACACGAACATTTTATTTGTGTAAATAAATGAGCTTTATAGTGTCCAAATATGACCAAAGGAATTACTACCACATCACTTGAGAATCAAAACCCTGAGTTTTTTTTTTTTTAATTTGTAAAAAACTAATACAACTTCTATCCCAACAAAATTAATTATAAACATTTAATAACAATTTATTAATAATAAGGACAACAATCCAAATAATATATTAATCATAAACACTCAATAACAATTTATTAATAATAAAAACAACAAATAAAAAAAAGAAGAAGAAAAAAAAAAAAAAGAGGCAGTAGCATTTTCGTAAATAAGGTAAACTTTGATGGCACTAACTGTTTATACACATGTACGATTGTTTATACACAATTCGGTCAACTGTTTAACTACGTGCATAAATAGTCGGTTCTATCAAAGTTCAACTTATTTACAAAAAGGCCACCAGCTTTTTTTTATTTTAATCAACTTAATTACGATACTACCACTAAACTTCAACTTATTTACGAAAATACCACTGCTTAGAAACTTAAGTTATTGACGCATTGAAATGTCATCCTTCCTTTGTATTTTTATAAAAAAGTACATAATAACTTTTTTACAGTGGTAATAAATTTTTTTATTATTTTAATACCTCATTTGTTTTAACTATTCAAAGCCTAATCTTACTGTTCATTCACAGCCCAAACCTCAAATGCATGCACACCAATAAACAATATCTTATACATATTATGTTACACACCAATAAACAATATCTTATACATATTATGTTACAGCCCGTTTCGAAAATTAGAATTATTTTATTCCCGGAAGTGGGAAATGACGAAAATGCCTTTGGTTGACCATTCGGTTGACTTTTGCGTCGTAACTCGTACGACCCTTTCCTTTTTATTTTCTTGTTGTGTTTGTCGTTACTAACGCGTAGGCGCGAACTGGACATCGTTCGGAGTCCGAACGAATATTTTTACTGGCGTTGGATTACCGACGTTACCCATATTTTTAATTTTGGGACTGTCTGGTTGTTGGGCTGGGGCCCAACTTTACTGTTGGCCCATGTGGCCTTGTCCCCTGTCAGTTGATCCCTTGTGTTTGGATCTCTGTCTCGGTCTCCCTTCTCTCTCTGCAACAAACAAACAAAATCTCTTCGTCTCTCTCCCTCACCGACCTCTCCATGGCCAAAGTAATGGCCAAACTGCCACAGCCTTTCTGTGTGCCAAACTGAACACAAACTAGAACCGGTTGAGCTCATCCACACAACCCAGCAACCCTGCAAACCCAAACCAGGAACCCAGAAAAACAGTGAAAACCCGAGAAACTTGCCTCGGCGATTTCTCGGTGAAACCGAGCTCAAATCATCTCGAAACATCCACCATTCAACTCCTTGAAGTCCCTAGGACCTTGCTCGAGCCTTGGATGGCCTGTTTTGGACGTGAAACGACGATCGAGAAATCGGCCGGTTTTGCACCGTGGACTCTTCCCCATTTTCAGGCCACTTCTGGCCAGTTTTTGGCCCCCAAAATGGTAAAATATTATTCTCCTCACTTCTAGCTTCATTTTGGTACTTGAATCGTGCATTTTGGCCTTGAAATGAAGAAGTTATGAAGCTTTAAAAATTTCCCAGTTTTCCGGCCAAAATTCCCAGTTTCCAATGACGGCGCCGACGACCGGAAAATCGGCAGGGGTGACCGGCGCTGACATCAGCAAACTGGTCCAGATTGGCCCGGGTGACGTCAACGATGACGTCAGCAAACCGGTTCAGACCGACGCTGACGTCAGCGATGACGTCAGCAACAGGCTCAGACCGCGCTGACCGGCTCGTTGACCGGCTCGGCTGACTCGCACGTGAGCCGCGCGTGGAGCCCCGGCTTCCCGCGTTTGAACCGTGCGTGGGGGCGCGTGGAGCTTCCTTTTTCGATTCCGTCTTCGCGAGGCGACTCATGACGACGCGTACTACCTAGGGGCAGTACGCACGATATTTTTCGAGGTGTTTTGGACCTCCGTGTTGAGAAAACAAGGGATAGGTTTAATTGATTAGTTAATTAGTAACCTTTATGAGTTTAATCATTATTACGGTGATATCTCATATAGGTGAGACCTATCCAGAGGACTACCGGGGCTACCCAGGACAGGGGTGCTACGACCCAGCTACCTACAGGTGAGTGAGTGGGTCTTTGTTTTGATAAATGTATATATACGTATGGTTTTTCAATGCTTTCTCCAAACCATTAGCATAATTCATATTATATACGTTTGTTGGAGGTAGAACATTCGTATTATACTACCATACATGTTTTCATACTGTTGCTCATCAGTAGATGTATAACACCCCAGGTATTAGTACTCAGTCTTGTGGCCAGGACTAGCCTTGACGTTTGGAGTAGTCACTACCAATACCGCTACGCAGCTTTGGATCCATTGTAGGTACTAGCCTGTTCTAGGTTGCACTAGGCAACTCGAACTTGTGACGCACTTTGTGCACAGCACTTAGCGTTAGACTCGCGTCATTGTAGTACTCAGCGTATTACTTTTATACCTAGCCTGGTCCTCATAGTTTAGCTACTTGGACTTGTGTGTTTACATATGGGTGAGCATGTCAGTAATCATTATCGGGGAGTACCCGTGTATTTTCTTATAGTATTTTGAGGTTCATGCCTGAGGGTATGACGTATTTTCTCAAACTATACTTGTTTTCAGCGAGGGGTTAGTATACTCTTGAAAACAAAGGTTTTATCAAACTTTGCTTTTTGACCCACTCACCGTTTTATGTTTTGCGCCCCTCCAGGATTAGTTGGCTTGGAACTTGTGACGTCGAGACTCGGTGGTATGACAATGTAGGGGTTCTCTACTCTTGTAATTATTTTGTATCCACTGCTTAGTTCGCAACTTATTATTTTATTACTATTCTTCCGCCCGCACACTTCGTGCACTCTGACCCTTATTTAATTCAATTTTCCTTAATTATTCTTCAATTTTTCTAAATGGCTTTCGTCACCTAACACGTGTCGGCCAGTACTTCCCGACACCTGGCGTGCCCAGAATCGGGATGTGTCATATTATACCCCAAAAGACTCATGTTGGTGAGAGCTGGGTCTAGACTAGAATACTGGACCAATACAAATTAAGATCCATAAATTATGGCATAAATACATCCAACAGTAATAGTGCAAATATAGTTTGCATTTTACACATTCACCTAAACCAATCTTCTTTGAGACTAAAATTAAGTTAGGGAGGGTTTGTTCACCAACCTAAACCATTCCTAAAAGGCTGTTTTCCTTGTAGTGCGCAGTATACGAGAGGTGCATGTGCATCTGTCTCAATAGCAAAAATTAGCCGATTTAGTTTGTGTTTAGACTTTGTAGTAGACTTTAGGTCAACCAATAAATTACCATATCCAGAAATATTAATATTTGTTACTCCTCTCTTAGAAAATAAAACAAAAACATCCCATGGACCACGTTTTATTGTCCCTGTGGAGTTGATTGTTGTGATACTTTTCCTGCTGCTGAGATCTACTATTTGGTATTGTTGAGAGTATTAATTCCACATTGAAAAAAGAAGAGACATTGTATGTGCTTATAAGTAGTAGTGCCACTTTCCATATTACCAATTAGTTTATGGTGGAACCCCAACTTTTTTCATGATATCAGACCAAGTTGTCTTGCGAGTAAAGCCCAATGACCACACGTTCTCCACATAACCTGATTTGTATTGTCCATGTGCTAAGCCTGAAAATTTGCCACACGTGAGGGGCATGTTAGAGTATCAATCCCACATCAGAAAAATGTGGGACATATTGCATGTGCTTAATTATAAGTAGTTAAGCTACTCCTCATATTACCAATTGGTTTTACGGTGGAACCCCAACTTTCTGCATCTTATAGCAAGAAAAGAAAAACTAAGGGTCCGTCCGGTAACGATTTACAAAATGATTTTTGAGGAACTGTTTTATAAAACAAAAACGACAAATAGAATTTTACATTTTTATGATATGTGAATGGGTCTGGTAGTTTAATTTGAGAATGATTTTTGAGAATGAAAATATTGAAAACGTGTTTGGTATCAATATCTAAAATGTCAAAACAATATAAATTCGTGTTTGTTAGTGATGGTGGTTGAGACGAGAGTGATGTTGGTAGCAATGATGGTTGGAGTGGTGGTAGTAGTGGTGACAGTAGAGGTGTTAGTAGTGGTGCGATATAGGTGGTGGCAATAGTGGGGGTAAGGAGCAATGGTGGATGAAGTGGTGTTGGTGGTGGTGGTGGCGGCGGTGGCTACAATGGTGATAAATAATAGTTGTGTTAACAATGGTTGTGAGGGATGATTGTGAAAATAGTGGTTGACAGGTGGTGGGGATGATGGTGGCGGAGATGGTGGAATTGGTGGAGGCCATGGTGAGGGTAAATAAGGTGGAGAGTGAGGTGATGGTGGCTGTGGCGATGGTGGTGGGAGGTGGTGGTGGTGGTGGCCGCAGCGGTGAGACGGTGGAGGTGGTGATGGCGGTGGATAATATGGCGGCGGCGATGGTGGTGGGAGGTGTTGGTGTCAAAGATGGTGCGATGATAGTGATGATGGTGAGACAATGGAGAATATTATGGTGGTGGTGGCAATGGTGATGATAGTGATGACATACATGATTTTATTTATTTTTATCAAAACTCTAACTTTTTTTTATAATGTATCTTTTATTTTCTATTACTTTGAAAATTGTTCTTGAAACAGAGGAAACATCAATTTGATGTTTTACATAACTTAGGCTAATATTGTTATCTGAGTTTATTTTCACAAAACAATCTGCCAAATGCATTTTTCACTCTTTTTTATATTTGCAAAATGAAAAATTATTTTTCAAAGTGACACACTCTGACCCGAATATCCAAAGGACACCGAAATCGAGGCATGCTGGCTGACACCTGGAAGGGTGACGAAAGCCATAACATGCAAGTGATGTGTAAAAAGTGCAAATAAATTAAAATCGAAGTCTAAAACTAAATTAAACTACAAGTAAGAGTGTGCAGAAGTGTGGGAAGAACTACAAATGCATGCAGTACTAGAGCATAGTTAAAAGTGCAGTAAAAGTAAAAATATTCTCATTCTGAGTAGGATGAATATTACACAAACTACTAGGAAATAAATTTCCTACATTAGCTGAAGCAGATGTCAGAACCACCAGTGATCCCTCGCTCGCCACTAAGTCCAACTACTAAGTCTTGGAGAGGTGCTAGACAGAAAGTGTGAGTGGGCAAAAATAAGGATTTCTAAAACCTTTGTTTTTCATAACATAATAATCCCTTGTTGTAAAGCTCGTATAGTTTCCAAAATCATACTATGTTATAGTTTGAAAACCACAATACCAGCATAACAGAAATTATGCCAAGGATACGGATAAATCACAAGTATCTCAGATATAATACAATATGCTCATCAAAATATGCAGACACGTAAGCCCATGAAGAAAGTAGCTACATGGAATATGTTAGGTGTAATAAATCTATGCTCGAGTACCACACTCAAGGTGAGCGTAATGATGCAGTGTGAACGTACACGTGAAGCAGGTCTAGCTGGCCCAGGAAGGGTACTAGACACCAGGTGTAAGAATGTATGATGAGAAATTAAATAAGTATGATCATGCCATCATAATTTCATAAATCTCAATAGCAAATAATACTTATACTTATACTCATAAGTAAAAGCATGTCATGATGTAAAAACACTTCATCAAAATAGTTATGGAAACTATATAAATATAGTATAGGTTGAAAACAAGGCCCACTCATAGATATGTCTTTAGGTCGTAGCCTCCTTGCTTTACCTAGCCTCTGTACTGCTTGAGATAAGTCTCTCCTATATGTGAAAGCACTATACTAATCATTACACGATGAAGACTAGTGGAAAACGGTGCTCAAACTACCAATTTTGGTTTTCGAAAACCCACACGCACCGCCATACATAGCCATGCGCCACCATACGCATTGGTGGCTGAAGTTGTCACTGAAAGTGGAGTATTCCATCACTGTGCAGAATATTCTGCCACCGTATGAAATATTCTGAGAGCATCAAAGGAAATATTCTAACAGAATATACTTGAGAATATTTCGGTTCAATTGCTTGAACTAGATATGAACCTGGTTTGGACCAGTCTTCCGCTATGTAACTCACCGAAATTTGCAGTTCTTGGCCAGGATTCTTCTAATTGTCACCGTGCCGTCGTCATTGGTTCGACGTTCGATCGGAGACCAGATATGGACTCCTGAAGTTGAGAGGAACGCGAAGGTACAAGTCTCGAGATTTAGTTCTTCACTGTTTGACGAGAGAACCCTCGCCGACCCTCGATTTTCTTGTCAGAAACTAGGGGAGCTTACTTCGCTTCGATCTGCAACGTTTTTCAATCATTTCACACAAGCAATATATGAAACTTGATCTACTCAACGAGATAAGTCGAATGATGGTGGTTAGAAACCTCACCTTCACCGAGGATGGAGAGAAACTTGCAGGGAAAAGTTACTTGCATCAAAGCTCTTAGAAATAGCCTATAGGGTACATTTTTCAAGAAACAAAGGTCGGAAGTGAGTTCCTGGTGAGGAGAGTGTCACAGTGGTAGTAGTTTGGTCATTTGGGTTCGATAGAGAAACGACGATGATGTTGCCTTCCTCTGTGAGAAAAGAGAAAGTGAGTCGGGGAGAGGGAGAGAGAGTAAGTTGAGTGAGTTGAGTGAGAAGAGAGTGTGAAATGAGTAGAGTGAGGGAAAGTGTGCAAGAAAAGAGAGAGAGAGAGAGATAGCAGGCCCCAGTGGCACACAAACCAACACACTAAAACAAAGAATTAAAACAATTTCTCCTGTGTAGTCAGGAATGGTCCAAAGTATATTCGTGGGTGCAAAATTATCATTTTGCCCTTAACTTTAAACACACAATTTCTTCGTTACAAGTCCGATTTACGTCTCGTTTGCGCTCATGCTTTCGCAGTGACAAATATTACAAGGATATGGCCAGAAAGGAGACAAAATACGAAATGAGCTCAATTGTCCATGTAGGATTTCTACTTAGCCCTTTCAAAGGCATTTTGTCAATTTATAACTTCAGAAAAAAAAAAATACAGATCATCACACAAAGCGTTAACGACTAGGCCCTGAAGCTTTATATATATATATATATATATATATATATATATATATATTTTTTTTTTTTTTTTTTGGTTTATTTGAAACAAAAGCTTCATATATTAACCAAAGAAGAAAAGAAAAGCAAAATTAAAGCTTCATGTTGGTAGTACATTTCCATATGTGCTTCCAACGGAGCCCAAAAGTACTTACATATATATGTACTTCCATTAAAATACACTTTCATATTTTCACCGACATTGATATATGGGGATGCTAATAATCTTCTCATTTCAACTTTTTCATTCTACTTTGTCAGTTTTTCTTTCTTATTTTGCAATGTTGCTTAATGATGGGAACTGTCTACTTTCTAGATCACTTTTAGATATCATCTATGCAAAAATCAACCATTAAATGACTAAACGATTTCGGATTTAGTTAAATTTTTGCATAGATAGTCTTTAAAGAGTAATATAGAAAGTATATGGTTACGATCATCAAGCAACATTACAAGATGAGAAGAAGAACCGAGAAGATTCAAGTGAGAAGGTTGCTAGCATTCTTCTTGACGTATAATACTTTCTTCTTGGTTTCAAAAGGTTAAATTAAAATAAACTGAAATGATTGGATTTAAGGAGACATTTTAGAAATAATACAGGGAACTTAAAACCTGATCCCAATTACAACCAATGAGATAATTCTTTGTACAAACGAACTAGTGACCTATGCCTCGTATATTTATTATCACAATGTTTCACGAGCCCTTGAAAACTACTAAATGCATTTTCATATCATAAAAATGAAAATTTCTATTTGTTAATTCGTTTTACAAAATAATTCTTCAAAATTATACATTTGGGATAAAACGTTACTAGACATGCACTAAGCAATCATGTATATATATTATGTCGCATATCACAATCAAAACTTTAGCATGAACGGAGATATGCTTTTGCACAGTTCATACATAATTTCAAAACAAATTGCACGAAACTCTTTTCATAGCAAAAGAACAACAAAAACACAAGGTAGTATTGAAATTCCAAATCACCACACAAGTTAAGTTTAGGGCGTGTTTACGTACCCGTAATTGGAATTAAAAGACGGAGTTGGATTTTGATTATGAGTTACTCATGTGTTTACTAAATATTAGAGAACGAAAAAAAAGTGGAGTCCACACGAATTTAGGAATTCAATTTCTCCAAAATGGTGGAATTGGATTCCTTAGATGAGGTTGTATTTCAATTCCGGGTGAAAGGAGAAATGCAGAATCTATTTTTCTTACCCATTATGCCCTTAGATAATTACTAAAATTCCAATTTTGCCACCCACCCCAACCCACTACCCAGCACCATTCCCTCTCCATCTCCCTTCTCCCTCACCACTCTCCCTCACCACTGCACCACTCATACCATGCCCAAATCACAAAACTTTGAAACCCAGATCCATCGAAACTTTGCCCAAACCCCACCAATTGATTCCAAAACACCAAAACCTAAAAAAGAAATAGGCATGAGCAATTGGTTCACAAAAAAATTACTCATGGCCAACAGAGGGAGGGGTGGCGGCGACTGGTGAGGGAAGATAAATGGGGAGGCTGAGACTACATACTCGATGGAGGAGAGGACCTCTTTTGCTGGGTTCTTTTTTTTGCGATTTTTTTTCTCTTTAACCAAGCCATAAACAAAAGAATAGAGAATTAAAAATTTTTATTTATGGTTTATCAAGAGGTAGAAAGTTTATATAATTTATAAGTATATGTTGTTATAGAAATTAAATTTATTAACTAACACAAAAATTAATTTATTTAGAGCATGGGCAGTTTAGTAATTATATTAGTTTTAATTTCGATTCAGGAATATTTGGTAAACAACTTTAATAGAATCACCGTCATTCCTACTCCGATTTCAAACAATTTAGTACACAACTTTTATAAGAATTCGATTCAGATTCCTCCTCAATCCAACTCCTCATCAATTCAATTCCTCCTCAATTCAATTCTCCTCAATTCAATTACAGATTAGTAAACGTGCCCTTAAACTATAATACTACCTAAAAGAACATACTAGTTTTCATAGTATACGGCATCCAACTTTATTTCTAATCATTTTCAATCTGTGTTTCTCTCTGTTGTAACAACCATTGTCGCAGGCGCCTTTTGCTATGGCACAAATTGCAAGGGCATTTAGAATAGTATTTCAATTCGTAACTTTTATCCCAACTGTCACGTGCCGCTGCTTCCACTTCAAATGATGAATAAACTCCTTCACCATTCCTATCTTTCTTAACTTGTGTCAAACCTTTGAGTTCTCCTCTTTTCCTCCCTCCTGGATGAATACCCTTTAGTAACTATTTTATGTAATTTAACCTTTAAAAGAAGATAGAAATGTAAAATAGAAAATTGTTAACGGATTACCTGCTAACCCCTATTCACAACAACAAAACTTTACCTTCCTTTCATTTTTTTTTAATTGATTTTACTTTTCTCAACACTTGCACGAATCAAATACGGCAATGAATCAAAATATTCTTATTCTTTTATTTCTCATATGAATGAAAATATTATTTTTCTTAACGGTCTGAACAAGTGACTAACAAGTTAGAACATAGACACATAAACAACCCATAATGGGTCCTTGTCGTGTCCACACAATACCAAGACAACACGAAAAGAACAAAAAATTTACGTTGTTTTCATGTCATGTAAATGAGTTGTGTAAACTTTGCTAGATCTACGTCAAAGCACTCAAATGTAAATTTAGTAAACCAAGAAAATAATTACCCGTAGATATTAGACCTAGCGTTCTTGTCGTGTTTGTTGTGTTCGTGACATACCCGATATCTTAACGGATCGTGTTGTGTCAAACCCGTTAAAATGAACGGGTAATATGACCCAACCCGTTACCTGTTAAAGAAAATATATTTTACTTCAATAAAATAATCAAATGAAAATTGTCATACTAAATTAGTATCTACATAAATATGACTTCAAGACATAAAAACACATTTATCTTTCAAGTATTACATACCACAAAATAAGAGCCTAATGAAAAAACATTAGCACATTACTACAAAATATCAAATGTACAAAGATATGCAAATGAAGGGAGTTTTTTTTCAAGGTTGTGGAACCTTTCACAAAAGTCAAAACCTTGCCAATGAGACTCAAAGCTTGCACATTGTTTTTTGACAACAAAACTCCTCGATTTTCATCAATCACCAAGAAAAATAGTATTGGAATTTTGGCCTGACCTATTGTAGTAAGGTTTTTTAGTAGTTATAAAATTACCAAATTAACCTTTTTCTTAACGAGTTGAAATGGGTTACTCACGAGTAGACCTGCTAAGAACCTGTTATTAATGGGTTCTTAACAGGTGACCCGATAACGACCCGATTAGTTAACGTGTTGACCCAAAACTCGTTATTTTCTTGTCTTTTCTTATCGGGTTAACTGTAACGACCTGTCCCTAATTTTTATTGTATTTTAATTCCTGGACGTGTAAATCTACCAAAATGCCCTTGAACGGGTTAAGTTGAAGTCCTACGTGGACGTTTGATTTCTTTATGAATTTCAAACTCTTACTTGTTGTATTCTTGTAGTACTCTTTTCTACGAGCGCGTGAGCGCGAACTGGACCGAAATCCGACGTGTAACGGAAACGTTACGTACGTTTAAATATTATTTCCTGTTATGGAAATATGGTGGTGTGGGTATTCAGTTGCCTGACCTAGTTTGGGAAAAATCTCTTCTTTCTTCTTCTTTTTCCCCTCACTCTTCTTTTCTGTCATCTTTCTTCTCCCCGTAAGAAAAGTGCACAGTGCACAGTGGCCACACAAAATCTGTCAAACTAAGCCAAACCATTACCCCCATCTTGTTTGTTGTAACTCACTGAGTTCAACGCTGCAAGCTGTTTGCCCAAATTCTTTACCATTTGGCGGGAATCGTACAGGGAAGAACCAGACTTTTTTGGCGGGTTTCGCGAAAATACCGACCTAGGTAAGGTTCCTAACCACCACCTTTAGTTTCCTCGTGTTGAGTAGATAGATTTTCATACTAAGATCGTGTTATTTGGTTGTGTTTTGAGGTAGATCGGACTTCGTTCGTAAACCGAGGTTTTCCAGCCAATTTCCGGCCATTTTCGACCAATTTTTGGACTCCAAATAGGTAAAATCGCGTTCTCCTTCTCTCTAGCTTCATTTTGACATGTGGATCGTGTAAAATGGTTGAAAAATGAAGAAGTTATGGATTTTAGAAAATTTCCCAGTTTTTTGGCGAGTTGGCCGGCGGCGCCAGCAGCCAGAGTTAGTTGCAGCGGTGACCAATCGAACCGGACGGTGACGTCATCAGTGACGGCATTGCTGACGTCAACAACCGGTCCAGACCGGAGAATATTCCTTTTAACGCCGTTAGGAATATTTCGTTAGATATAATAGAGATGCTGGAATATTTCGTTAGATCTAACGGCGTCAGTTGAAGCCATTAGTTTGACCTGCTCTGTTTGACTGCGCGTGAGCCGCAAGTGCGGCGCGCGTGAGCCGCGCGTGTGGGCGCGTGGGAGCACTTTTTCGACTTTCGTCGACGCGAGACGACTCGTGGTGACGCGTACTATCTCGGGGTAGTACGTATGGTATTTTTCGGAGTGTTTTAGACCTCCGTGTTGAGCAAACCAAGGATTAATGTCGTTTATTAATTTAATTAGTAACCTTTATGAGTTTAATCATTACTATAGTGATATCTCATATAGGTGAGACTTACCACGAGGAGTACAGGAATCAGGCAAGGCGGCTACGACCCAACGACATATCAGCGAGTGGGCTTTGTTTTGAGAAATTAATATTATTTATATTGTTTCTCACTGTGATTTCATGACTTATTTTCTATCATGCCATGTTTTTACTTATGAGTTAAGTATAACGAAATTATATTATGTTGAGACTTGTGAAACTGCAATGACATGATTATGTGTATTTTATCTGCTCATCATACATGCATTCACCGGTGTCTAGTACTCGTTCGGGCCAGGACCAGCCTTCACGTGTATGTTCACATCCGCACCGTTATCCTCACTTTGGATCTATTGTAGGTGCCAGCCTGTACTAGTCTGCATTACGCAGCTATGACTCATATGTGATGCGCTTAGCGCCAGCTTCATGTGATCGTAGTACCAAACATATATTTATTACACCCAGCCTGTTCCATGTAGCTACTTTCTACATGGGCTTGTGTGTTTGCATATGTCAATGAGCATATCATATTATATATTTCTATGTTGTTGAGCATGTTATATGTTGATAAGTTTTGGTATTTACTTATACCTTCGGCCTTGTTGCCTTTATACTATTTTGACGTTGAATATTATATATTATGTTGAGATAAAGGTATTTATCTATATCTTTGGAAATTTTCATACTATACATAGTATGATTTTGGAAAGCTATACAGAAATTTTAAAAGAGGGGTTATTATGTTATGAAAAACAAAGGTTTTAGAAATGTTTATTTTTGCCCACTCACATCTGCAGTTTTGCGCCCCTCCAGGACGTAGTAGCTAGATTAGTGGTGAGCGCGACCATTCTGGTGTTTACGACTTCCGCACCAGATAAATGTAGGATTTCTTCCTCCTACTAGTATGCTTTATCCATCCTATTCAGGATGGGAATAATTCGTACTTTCCTTATTGTATTTTATCTATGCTCTGAACATCTCATGCTATGTATTAAGAGTTTTACCTGTACTTCTGCGTACTCTGCTGCATGATTTTAATAATTTCAGACTTTGGTTTTATTTTATTTAGAAATTCCACTTAGTCTGCATGACATGGCTTTCGTCACCCTTCGAGGTGTCGGCCAGCATGCCTAGATTTCGGTACCCTTCAGGATATCAGGATCGAGGTGTGTCATTAACGAATCGTGTAAAAAGTTGTCAGGTCTAGTAGATATTGTTAAGAGTCTTTTCCCATAGTATCGTAGAGCCACCGGCTACGTCATCTACCTTTTTCCCATTTTGAAAGAAACGGAATGTTGGCTGCAAAGGAAATGCACACATCAACAAAGTAAATTACTTTAAAGACCCTACAAATATATAAACAGTTTGACTAAAGGATGCGCTTAAATGTAAAATTTCCGTGAGTTTGAGTATGAGTTTGTAGGATCTTCAATTATCATATGCCAGCTTGAAATCGACCTTATAATTTGTGAGGTTTTATGTAAATGACCCATTAACTTTCTTCTTAAGACAAAAGGGATGCTAAAATATATTTACTCAGATTGAGAAAATTGCTTAGTCCAATTCCCAAACTATGTAATGTATAACATGGTCATTTTTACACAATTATTAGTTAGGATATGGAACAAATTACAACCCAAATTAATGAATTTTAATTTTAAAACAAAGGTTATATATATGGTACAAATTACACTAAGTAGGAGTGTGATTACTTGCGGCGCACGTCAATCCCTAGATTGTAGGATCTCTAAGATAATTGGAAACAAATCAAATCCCAATTAAATCTGGTTTCCGTGTCTTGTGGAACAAGCATGGTAAATCTTAGCGAAGTCAACGAGGGTTTGAATTTTGATATAAGATTTGTCCAAATCGGTGTTCGAATGAAGGAGATATGAAGATTGGAGTTTATGAGAGAAAAATGGGAAGGAGAAGAAGAACATCAACTGGGCTTCTGATTTGCACACAAGGAACAAGAAAAGAAGCTTATTGGCTTCTAGAAAATTCTCCTCGAACTTACCAAATTGCCCTTTGTTCTAGAATATTCATAACTTCCTTGTTCGAACTCCAAATTCCACTCCGCTTGTGCTCATGCGTTCGTAACAACAAATACTAATCGAATAAAACAAAATATTGGCCACTACTTGTCTCGTACTCAAAGGTTCAGTAAAAGACGAAATTTACCTTTTGAGGGGCATTTTGGTCATTTACATTACGAGGAAAATTTGGGACAGGTTCTAACAATCTACCTCCTTAAGAAAATTTCGTCCCTGAAATTTCTCACAGACTACTGGAACAAATGTGGATACTAGCCTTGCATGTTCACCTCGGTCTCCTAAGTAGCCTCATCAATCTCGTGGTTGCTCCATTAAACTTTTACTAATGGTATCACCTTGTTTCTCAAAACCTTGTCTTTCATCTCAAGGATCATCACTGGTTCCTCCTCGTAACTTAAATCTTGCTTCAACTATAAAGGCTGAGGCTGCAATACATGTGACTCATGCAGTAAATACTTCCTCAGCATGGACACATGGAAGACATCATGCACCCGGGACAACTCTGGTGGGAAGGCTAACCTATAGGCAACTGCGCCTATGCACTCAACAATCTCGTAAGGACCAATGTATCAGGGACTTAGCTTACCTTGCTTGCCAAATCTCACAACACTCTTCCAGGGCGATAATTTCAAGAATACCAAATCACCAACATCATACTCACGGTCCCTGAAATGCTTGTCTTCTATACTCTTTTGTCTATTCTGGGCTACTTTCAGGTTTCACTTAATCACCTGAATTTTCTCCATAGTCTCATCAACCAACTCTGGGCCCTCAAGTGCTCACTCAACCACCTCAATCCAGCATAGTAGGGTTCTGCACGCTTTCCCATACAATGCCTCATATGGTGCCATAATAATGTTGGAGTGATAACTATTGTTGTAGGCAAATTCTATCAATGACCAGTGCTTATCCCAATTACCTCTTAATTGAAGAACATATGCTCTCAACATATCCTCTAAATTTTGGATCGTCCTCTCTGATTGGTCGTCTGTCTGTGGGTGAAAGGCAATACTATACAGTAACTTTGTACCCATAGCATCCTGAAATGCTTTCCAAAACCTGGAAGTGAATCTCTGGTCTCTGTCACAAATAATAGAGACGGGTACACCATGAAGTTTAATAATCTGGTCTATGAATATCACTACTATCTTGCTTAGCTTGTAATTCTATTGGACTAGCAGAAAATGTGTAGACTTAGTAAGTTGGTCAACAATTACCCAAATACCATCATCTTTTGAGTGAGTAGAAGGTAACCCATACATGAAGTCCATAGTGATATTCTCCCATTTCTAGGTTGGAATAGGAAGTGTCTGTGATAATCTTGATGGTTTCTGCCTTTCTGCTTTCACCTGTTGCAAAATTAATCATTGACTCACATATTCAGCAATGTCCCTCTTAATCCTTGACCAATAGTAGTAGGGCTTGAGAGTGTGATACATTTTAGTACTGCTTGGGTGCATAGCATATGCTGAAATTTGTGCCTCATCAAGGATCTCCCTTTTTAGTTCACCATTCTCTTTTAGCACAAAGAGCCTACTATCCATCATCAAGGCTCCGTCTCTTCTGATTGTAAGAGTTGTTCTCGTTTCGCCAAGGACTTCCCCCTTTAGTAGCACACATGGGGGATCCTCATCTTGAGCTTTTCGAACTCTATCAACAAGAACAAGTCTAACCTGAAAATGAGTTAGTAAAGCTCCTTGATAATCTACATCGAAGATTGCACCTATGCTTCTCAACTCAGTCAACAATGGAATGTAAATTGCTCGAATGGATGCCAATTGCCCATATGATTTCCGACTAAGAGCGTCGGCCACCACATTAGCTCTGCCAGGATGATACTCAATGGTGCAATTCCATCCATCTCCTCTGTCTCATATTCAATTCCTTCTGAGCGAAGATATGCTTGAGGCTTTTGTGGTCTGTGAAGATATGACACGTTTTTCCGTAGAGATAATATCGCCAGATTTTCAAAGCAAAAACACTGCAGCTAACTCCAGGTCATGAGTGTGATAATTCTTTTCATGGGGTTTAAGCTGTCTAGAAGCATAGGCAATGACTCTTCTATGTTGCATCAGTACACAACCTAAACCCTATAAATAAGCGTGACAATAGATTTCAAACTCACCACTCTTATCAGGAAGTGCTAATACAGGTGCGTGAGTGAGATGGTATTTCAACTCCTAGAAACTTCTCTCACAACTTTCATCTCAAATGAACTTCACTCCTTTCCTAGTCAACTTTGTGAATGGTGAAGCTATAGCGAAAAAAATCCTTTACAAAACGTCTATAGTATTCGGCTAGACCAAGGAAACTTCTCACTTCAGTCACATTCTTAGGTTGCTCCCACGCTACAACTACAGATACCTTCTGAGGATCAACATAAATTTCCTCAGCTGAAATCACATGGCCAAGGAAATTAATGTGATCCAACCAGAATTGACACTTACTCAATTTGCCTAAGACCATCCTCAGATATTTGGCATGCTCTACCTCATTCTTCGAATATACTAGAATATCATCAATGAAGACAATCACAAACCGATCCAAGTATGGTCTAAAGACTTTATTCATCAGGTCCATGAAAGCTGCATGAGCATTCGTCAACTCGAAAGGCATCACCCGAAACTCATAGTATCTATAATGAATCCTGAATGCTGTCTTGGGTGCATCCTCTCTCCAAATAAGTAATTGATGATACCCTGATCTTAGGTCAATTTTAAAGAATACTCGTGCACCCTTAAGTTGATCAAACAAATCATAAATACGAGGCAAAGGATATCAATTTTTTACTCGTGCACCCTTAAGTTAATCAAACAGATCATCAATACGAGGCAAAGGATATCAATTTTTTGTTATCACCCGATTGAGTTACTTGTAATCAATACACAGCCTCATACTCTCATCCTTCTTCTTCACAAAAAGAACAGGAGTACCCCAGGGCGAAGTGCTAGGTTGGATAAAACCCTTATCTACTAGTTCTTGAAGTTGAGTTTTCAACTCTCTCAACTCAGCTGGAGCCATTCGGTATGGTACTAAGGATATGGGATCAGTGCCTAGAATTAAGTCGATGGTAAACTCGACTTCTCTCTCTAGCGATAGCCTAGGTAGATTCTCAAGAAAAATATCAGGGTATTCATTGCCTATAGAAACATCTTCGACTCGAATAGAAGAATTTTCCTTCAGCACTACATGAGCCAAATATCCCTGACAACCCTTTCTCAACAGCTTCTTTGCTCTCAGTGTAGAAATCAAAATGTTTTGCATAATTATTCTTTCTTCCTGAAAAACTATATCTGGCCTCCCAGGTCTCTGGAAAGTGACTACCTTAGTGTGACAGTCCACCAAGGCATGATTTTTGGATAGCCAATTCATTCCCATAATAAGATCAAAATCAACAATATTCAAATGAATGAAATTAGCTTCCATGAGTTCATCATCGACGAAAACTGGGCAACCCTTGAATTCCCATTCAACAATGGATGTTTGTCCCTTGGGTTGAGATATGACAAGCTCAAACCCAAGAGATGATGATTGTGGATTAACTTTTCGAGCAAACGTCGGCGAAATAATTGAATGTGTGGCACTAGGATCAATTAAAACTCTAGCTAAGTATCTAAAAGCATTTAACGTACCCATAATGACATTTGGATCGGTCTGCACATCCTGCTGGCTCGCGTTGTACATTCTACCATATGACTGTCCACCCGTGCGACTTCTTCAACCCCTCTAAGACTGGCTGCCACTCCCTGATTGGCTGGACTGGGCTCCACTTCTAGATGCTCCTCCAGTACTTTGACCCTAACGATGTCCTTGCTGTTGTGTACTAGCACTATAATTTGTACGCTGAACTGGTACATAACCTATACTATTCTCTTGCTGTGCTAGGGGACAATCATTCTGCCAATGACCTGGTTGCTTGCATATGAAACATGTACAAGTCCCTATAAGCATTCTCCATGATGGTGTATATTACATCGTAGACATAACAGACGACTCACACCACTAGCAGTACCACTAGACTACCTACTACCAGAGAAATGAAAACTACCAAACGATCTCCCTCCAGATCGTGAAGTGCCAGTACTAGATCCACCACTGGATGAACCAGAATTATGTTCGCTTTTCTTGAATGGTCGTTGGTCTCTAGGACCTCCCACTGAAAATCTGCCTCCCTGCTATTTGGACCCAAACCTTATCTGGCTACTACCACCAACACCGCAATTAGCAAAAGCTTCTATTCTCAAAGCTACTTGGAATTCCTCTTGATAAGTCTGACAATGAGAAGATGCAACAACAATTATGATGTTCTCATTAAGTCCATTATGAAATTGAGTAAGCATCTCTCTTGGGTCACTTTCTATAACCAGGCAATACTTAGAAAGATCATTAAACTTCCTCTCATACTCTGCCACACTCATATTACCCTGCTCAAGAGTTAAAAATTCTCTCCTTTTTCTGTTTTTGAACTCTGGAGTAAAGAACTTGATCTTGAACCTCGTTTTGAAATCATCCCATGTGAGTGTAATGTTTCTTGAGAGCATGTGCATTTTAGCATTCCACCAGGATCTTGCACTCTCTGTGAGGAAAAAGATGGTTGTGGAGACCCAATTCTCCTCTAGGTAGTTATTCATGGCTCGTAGAACACGCTCCATTTCTTCCAACCAATTCTCAGCTTGATCTCCATCACCAGTTCCAAAAAGGGTCGGTGCTCCCATGCTATCTGCTATTTCACTGAAAGTATGACCACTACCCCTGGCACTCTGAATGGCCTGTACAATAGCATCCCTAAACTAATCTAGGCTAGGTAAAGTATCCGTTAGAGCAGCTGGCTAACGTCGAAGGGGCATTGTTCTGACAAGAAAACAAGAGGTTATTTAGCACATAACACAACACCATATGGTGCATGACTCAGAAATTCCTAAACCTATGTTCTAATACCAATTTGACATGCCCCAATCCTGATATCCATGTGGACATCTAGATCGGGTAGTGCTAGCCGACACTTGTAAGGTGACACAAGCCAAAACATGCATAAAAGATATGAAACTATAAGTTCATAGTAAGGCCTACTAAAAATTTGGCATAGTTGGCCTTAAAATGTGATTAAAACCAACCTGCACAAAGAGTAGTTCACATTCCCGAAGGGCCACACCTAATGGGTCTCAGACCCTCCACTACATGCATGTTCATAATTTAGAGCATAAGTACTAATATGCATGCGGAAGCTAAAGTACTCAAGAAAGTCTAGATATTCTAATCCATACGCAGATGGACTTATTACAAAGGTCGTACATAAAGATAAGTCTCCCTACACTTTTAGGAGTGTGTCAGAGCTGCCCACTAGTCCTCGACGTCGACCTAGTCACTGCCACTAAGTTAAAGGAGGCGCAAAACAAGAAAATGTGAGTGGACAAAAAAAGTTTTATAAAACTCTTTCTCTTTTTGAACATACTAACCCCTTATTTTGAAAACCATAAATATACGGGAAAACATACTACACATAAGTATACATATACATACATCAAAATCCGTAAAAATCAATATGTATCTCAAATCCCATAAATCACAAGTAGTTCGAAAATCATAAAACATCGTCATCATAGAGCAACATTGCAAACATAATAATTCGAAACATAAATAATCACTAAAGTAATGCATTACACATGCCTAAGCCGAATCTCTAACCCAATAATAGACAAGCTGCAGGTCATAAATAAATCCCAATAATGAGTCTCTCATGCAACGTGTAGGTTGTGTATCATAAGAATGACGTGTCTGTGCTGAATAAGTAAAGACACGGACAATCTGGGCACGGGGTGCATGACATGCCTATGAGTTGGGACCCTAACCCAAAACATAGACAAGTTGTGCACTAATAACATATAAATAAACTAGGAATAGGCTAGTGCAGGCATGCGACATACACGTGCAAGCTGTGTCATACGGCCATAGACGGAGGGTACTAAGACCTAGGGGTGAATGCATACCAAGTGATATGAAAACCATGGTGTAATACAATAGTTGTATCAAAATGCTTGTGAAACACACAATCATGCCCATGAATAAATCTCTAGATTCATAAATCACAATCGTCAAGAAATCACGTTTCTTTAAATAAAACCATGCATGGGCATAATTATAATTATTTAAGAACTCAATTATGTAACTATATTACGTCAACCAAACCCATTTTGAAAACAAAAGTCCACTCACAGGAACTCTGGTCTGTCCTTGTTCTGAGGAGTATGCTTTCTGAAGTGTTTAGTCGATCTGAAAGAGCTTGCACCTACACAAGCCATTTTTACTAAGAAATTATTCAAAATATAAAGCTAATTCAATATGGACAGATTCTAATGAATTTTCCATCTAAATCTCGTCTAAAATTATGTTGTTCTTACCTCACAACTCCAGCATACAAGACCCCCCTTAAATCCAAACGAAAAGGTCAGAAATCTTGAGAACATTTGAACACATAGTCTGCCCACTTCCACACCAGACCAAAAATTCTTAGAATAAACTAAATTTCTCAACAACACAACATAGTACACCATCTACTTAGGCCAATTCTTAAACCCAAAAGAAAATGAACTAGGGTTTTTCGGATTCTCACCAATTCACGTCTTAACTCGGAGCCAAGCTTTGATTCCATGTCCAGTCAACCACTCGAGTCTAAACTTCAACAAACGACCAGAAATTCGAGTTAAAACCTTGAACTTCAAAAATTCTTCAAAACTCTAGAGTTGAAATCGAAAGAACCCACTTGCATAGGTAGAAAGCCCGTGAGGAGAGGATCAACTTTCTCTCTTGGGCCTGGTGTGACCTAGAAATCAACTTTTTCGATGAAGGTGACTTATTTTCTCGCCTTCGATCCGCCTGGTGTGGTGATTTTTCAGAGATATAAAGGCGAAAAATGTGTTGGGCTCAATTAGGGCTTGAATTTTGATATAAGATTTGTCCAAATCGGTATCCGAATGAAAGAGATGTGAGATTGGAGTTTAGGACAGAAAAATGGGAAGGAGAAGAAGAACATCAACTGGGCTGTTGATCTGCACGTAGGGAAGAAGAAAAGAAGCTGATTGGCTTCTAGAAAATTCTCTTCGAAATTACTAAATTGTCATTTGTTGTTGAATATTCATAACGTCCTCGTTCGAACTATAAATTTCACTTCGCTTGTGCTCACACGTTCGTAACAAAAAATACTAATCGAATAAAATAAAATATTGGTCACCCCGTGTCTCGTACTTAAAGGTCCAGCAAAAGATGAAATTTACCCTTCGAATAACATTTTGGTCATTTCCATTAAAATGGACTATTTTACGAGGAAAATTTGGGACATGCTGTAAAACGAAGTCGCGGAGCTTGTTTCCATGGTCGGGGAGTACATCGTCGAGACGATGTCGCAAGGAAGGGTTGATTGTCACTAGCATCGGGGTCGCGAGTCGTCGTCATGTCTGAAGCCTCAGTCGCACCACACCAACGCCACGAGTCATCGTCTTGTTTGCTGCATCAGTCATTGTCCCCAGAATATGCAATCTGACGATACCAGACTCAATGAACCACACCGACCTGCCACTTTATTTGTCATCGACCTCTACTGCACTCTGCCTGAACCACCGTCATGAACTCGCAACAGACCTTCAGTTATCCCTAGACCTGCATCACCATCACCCGCTGATGCCCGCACCACCAGTAACCAGCCACACAAGATCCAATATGCACTCGCATCTGTCTTCATCACCTCACAACTCTCGCGATCTGACGAAACCACAACTTTACTCTAACCCACCGTCGCTCTGATCTACAGATTGATGGTCGTTGCCAACAAAGATGGTGCAAATTTTGGTCAGGGGTAGAAGGGGATGACGTTGAGTGGTAAGATTGAAGGGGGTGAGGCCCACTCTTTTTTATTTTGTTTTTTGGCATAACAATTTATTTACTTTTTTAAAATGATTTATTTTATAATTTGGTTTTTTTATGGATGTGGACAAATTTGACTGCCACGACTTCATTTAACAGTCAACTTAATATATTTTTTAATGGTTGTATGACATTGGTAAGAAATCGTGAGTCATTGGAGAAAGTTTTAAAAAAATGAAAAAAAAAACATTGTATAAATTTGAAATTAAACGAAACTTGAGAGGATGAAATGTAATTTATTGAATAAAAAATCATCCTATTAGCCCAAATTGTTCACCACTTATAAGTCTGCTCTTTGGGTTTCTAATCACAAATGGGTCCTTACATAATTAGCCAATAAAAGAACATTTTCAAATGTTCTCTTTTAATTGATGGGCCTCCTCCATATTCCAACACAAAAAGCTCAATGTGTATGATTAGGCCTACAGATCCTAGTCCATTAATGTCATTTCACAAGGACTTATTGAGTGAAGTAAATGCTACCATTTCCTTTCTTATAGGGTTTAGGGCGACAAGACTTTTTATAGTATACATTAGGGGTGGGCACAGTTTGGTTCGGTGCGGTTTTGAGGTGAAATCGAAATCAAAATCGAAATTTATTTCGGTTTCGGTTCGGTGCGGTTTGATAGTGGAACCGAAATGGAACCAAACCATTTGGTTTTGGTTCGTTTTGGTTTCAAACGGTTTGGTTTCGGTTTCAAACCCAATTAAAACAAAGTTTAACATTTTTTTTAGATCATCAAAGTCATGGAAGTATGAGGTGCAACATCGCTTGCACAAATAAAATTGCAAGCTTCTCATACCAACTAATAATTATTGACACTTGCATTAATATTCTATTCTATTTTGATTCACAATATTATACACAAAACCACATTTGACTCTATATTTTTTGAACTGGATGGATGACTTGACGGAGAGGAGCGAGTTGATCGAAGATTGATCGGGATTGGTCACGATTTGAAGTTTGAGAGAACGGAAGAAATGACTGGGAGGTGGGAGCCCAGGACTTGAGAGAGCTCAGAGAGGAGCCAATGTCTGTGAGTCTCGGTGTGTGTCAAATGGTATCAAGTTGGGTTTAGGTCTAAGCATGTCACGATGTGGTTGAGTCTATACTAAATGTATGGACTCTATCAATTAACCAATTACATCCCATCACCTAATATCTTAATTAAATTAAATATATTTATTTATATTTTGCGGTTTTGCCGTTCGGTTTGATTCTGGAGATTAGGAACCGCAACCAAACCGTTACTTTAGCTTGCGGTTCGGTTTCAAACGGTTTTAGTTTCAAAACCGCAAAAACCAAACCGTTCGGTGCAGTCCGGTTTGATTCGTGTTTTGGTTTCGGTTTTCGATTCCAAGTCCGGTTTGAATAATAGTCGTTAGATCATTTAACTTAATGGAATCTAACGACTCTTATTCAAATGTATAACTTAAATGTGCTCTTTTAATGTGGACTAAAAAAAAATTTGTTAGACGACTAACTAATAATTTGAAATGCAAGTATCATTAATGAGCATTATGTGCATGTTAAGGAAGCTTGTGATATTTTGTCACATTTTCTAATATTTTGTTGCCAATATAAGCCTCAGATTTGTGATCGTTGGCTTGCTTTACCTTGTTTGAACTTGACTATGTAGAAAAGGATGCTCCAAATTGGCTAAAGGGTTCACAAAAAAAAAATCGCACAATTTCAGATAGTATTGCGCCGTAGTTAATTTTTACTTTTTATCATATATGTGCATTATTTTGTGTTTTTTTAGGTCGACTAACTATTAATTGGAAATGCAAATATCATTAATGTGTGCAAACAATTCAAAAATGATAAATAGTGTACTGCGTCCAAGTACGAATTGTTCTATTTCAGGATATTAGCTTCTTGCCACACACTAACACGTGTGACAATTTATTATTTTTTTAGTTTAATCTTGACTATTTAATTTTATTTGAAAAAAAAACTTAATTTGCAGTTTATGATTTTAATTTTAAAAATAGGTTAGTAGCTCCCTCCACATGGGGTTTTTTAACTTAATTTGTCCTTATTTAATAAATTGTTCTTTTTAAAAGTTGTAAGAGGAGAGGGGAGTATTATGAATGTTACAACAAATTTGCTCTCTCTTTATATATAAAAATAAAAGAAAATTTATTTTTGTATTTCACTTCAAATATGTCAAAGTTTTCAATTGGACAATATAATACGAAACCATTTAAGCCCACCTAGTCGGAATGATAATGAATTTGGGCCTTTGGGCCAAGTTTGAAAACCAATTATCCCTCTTCAAAACTGACCAATCTATAGTGATGCTTTGCGCATCAAAACACAAAAAAAAAATAGAGAGTTAATCTCAACCGCTCACTTGTGCAAAATAATGTGCGGGAGAGAACTTCCGTTATCATAAATATCTCTTTCACAGTCTATAAGTAGCCAAAATTAATCTGATTAGTTACTTAATCTTGTCAGACCAATGAACACAGTTAACCAAATATAATGCTTTCACAGTCTATATTTGATGAAGGTTAGTACCCCACAATGAATTCTTTCACGTGCATCAACTGGAATTCTATATTTACTTTTCAAGTTTTCAACGACTATCTATATATGTTACTTTCAACCCTCCATCATAAGTTCTAGAATAAAGTTAGAAGGGACTTTAGGGTTTTTTGAATGGTATATAATATGGGCCATATGAGCACTACCTGAAACCCTACTAATTAATAACATTTGTTTATGTGCAACTTTGGTTGTTACATATTGATGTAGATTTCTCTTGACAAACAGACTAAACTCCAAATTGTTGTAAAATAAGTTTATTTTTTATGTGTATTAATAGGAAAGTTGCTGAATAATACTGCGCTAAAATTGCATGCACATTGATATAGTGACTTGGTAGTAGGGGTGGGCACTTGAAACCGAAAACCGAAACCGAAACACGAATCGAATCGGACCGCACCAAACGGTTTGGTTTTGCGGTTTTGAAACGGTTTCGGTTTTGAAACCGAACCGCGAGGAAGAAAACGGTTTCGGTTTCGGTTTTGGATTTTCAAAACCGCACCGAAACCAAACCGAAACCGCAAAACCGCAGAGCTTGCAGCCGTTGCACGTCTTCTCTGTGTTCTGTCTGATTTCTTAAAATTAATCTTCTTAAAAACTCATCTTCATTCTTCATCTCTTCCATCTTCATTTCTCTGTGTTCTGTGTTCTGTCCTCACTGCCCTGAAGTTGAACTCGGTGCTACTGCTACCTGGTTGCTTGCATCTGCAAGACTGCAACATCACTGCTTGCATCCCCAGGACCCCAGATCCCCTTCATTCACCTGCTCTTCTTTCCAGCTAATATGGTAAGAACTTGGAACTTGCATCCCCAGATCCCCTTCATTGTATATGTATGATGTGCTGTGCCTTGCTGTTGCTGGTATTTCTGTATAACTGCATCTTCTTTGTCAATGTCGATAATCTCGTACTTGGGTTGGACATTCCTTTTAGTACTGCTTGGTACTTTTCAATCCACCACGGTTTCATATTCGAAACAAGAAATTGAACTTCTCCATCATATTTTCGAGAAGTAATGATTGTGAAGGGGTAAAATTTGTTTGTTTAAATGAACTTCTTTGAAACTCACTTCAATGCACTCTACCTGTTTGTTTAAATGATTGTGAATGGGTAAAATTTGTAGAATCGGGAGTAAGCTCAAATTTTTCATCTGCTACTGTTTCAGTTGCAGGGTTTGGCAAAGTTTGGTCGGTTTTGTTGTGATGTGCCTTGCCGGTATTTGTGTATAATTGTATATGTATGCTCCCATGTTTAATGTTCCTTATTTTGGGATCAATAGAGGAGAATTTTTCTTTCTGTATCTAACTATATGAGTTTATATAATTTCTCTCAGGTATGGAAATCTTATCTTAGTAGCTGGTGGCATTGGGATTTCACCTTTCCTGGCCGTCTTGAGTGACATTCTCCATTGCGTTAGGGAAGGGAGACCTTGTATACCAAGAAATATTTTGATTGTCTGGGCTGTCAAAAGATCAGATGAGCTTCCTCTTCTTTCAACAATTGACATGGAGTCAATTTGTCCATCTTTCTCTAATAATCTAAATATTGAGTTTCGTATTTATGTCACTCGGAATCTGAACCTCCATTGGTATGTTTGGTTGTATTTTGACACATTTTCTGAACTTTTGCAAAATTTTTTGTTTTGGCTACTGTTATTCTTTCCAGTTTTTGGAACTTGATTGCTTTTATTTGCAGGAAGAAGGTAAAGTTCAGAACACTCTGGACTTTTCTCTTTGTCCTGCATCGAAAAGGGGCGGCATGTCTGTTTTGGTTGGTACTGGAAATAATGTATGGTCTGGACTCTATATAATCTCATCTACGGTTGGTTGATTTTTTTTAGACAAGAGAGAAATAGACTAGATGGTGATGTACTTTGCTAATGAATTTGTGCAGAATTTGGCCTTTGTTATCACGACTATAAGAGCTTGGCTACTGACCCGACCTTCCACAGGCCACTCCTCCCTGAATTATTGGTGATGAAAGGACTACATAGTGGTTTAGCATTGGCTAGCTGACAACTCATACACAAATGCAAAATATCAGGTATTTTAACTAATTACAGTGCATTTTGAATGATTGTTTTGGAAATTATGATTTAGAATGAACATAGCTTAGAAAATGTGTTATTAAGCACAAATGGTGCGTGCTAGATTGGAAGGCAGATGTTTTCTATTTCAATTTTTTTTTCTTGTCAGCTTTATGGAGTTAGTTTTTGTTTTTTTCTTTATTGTGGCTGTTATGTTTGCTTAGGTTGGCCGGTCTTTTGATCAACATCTTTATATCTTTAATTACTTTTCAATGTAATCAGCTTCTTTTATACACAAAAATAAAAAAATGCAGAAACGGTGCATGGCCAATGCGATTAACCATAAGCAAGCATGAATATGCATACCAAGAAGATTGCGTCTTTTTCTTAAAACACTATGTTTACTGTATGTTTTATAAGTTTAGTATTTCTAGTTTAGTATTTAAACTAAACAGGATGCTAAACAGGTTTTCATTTGTCTTTTGTGTTTACTGTATGTTTTATAAGTTTAGTATTTCTAGTTTTTTTTCTTTCTGGTGAACATGTAGAATGGAACAACATGCGCAAAGACAAGGGCATGTGGACAAACGAGGTTGCGGAGATGAAGGAAGTAAGAATCAGGTATCCTATGATTTTATTAAGAATCAGTTATCCTATGATTTTATTACCGTACTTTTCAATTTAAGAATTACTTACACATCATTTTTCTCTTTTGTAGAAAAGAATGGAGGATTAGAAAAAGATTAAGAACAATTTGGTTCAGAGTTCTAGAGCTCCATTAGATCAAATAAGGTGTCTATGACAAAAGTGTTGGAGATCATGATTGATGAACTTGTGTCAGACAATATTATGTTTGTTTTATGTACACCATCGTTGGTTGATATTAATGTTCGATTATTTGTCAAGCATTGTTCTCATCTTCTTGCCTAGAAACCATCCCGAACTTGGTTTTGCTTTGCAATATGGAGACAGCAGACTCATAGTTTGGAACCATTTGAAACCGTTTGAAACCGAAACCGAAACCGTTTGAAACCGCACCGAATCAAACCGAACGGTTTGGTTTCATTTCGGTTTTGGCTTCAAAACCGCACCGAACCGCACCGCAAAATATTTCGGTTTCGGTTGCGGTTTCACTCGAAACCGCACCGAACCGCACCGCGCCCACCCCTACTTGGTAGGCTCGCAGAGAGGACGTCAACGCCCGAATGACTTTGTATGTATAGAATAAAATAAAAAGATTTATATCAAAAAGATTGGATAAGTAAGCTCGAACTTAAAAGTGGGGTTGGCCCACTTTTTCTATTAGCCCATCAGCCCAGCCCAGGGCTAATTTGGTCCTAGAAGAGGGCTAATCTCTTCCAATTAGCCCACCCTAAAATGCCCGAAATGGTTTAGCCCACCCCACTGGAGACGATAAACGCTAAATTTTTTCAAAAATGTCATTTGCCTGGGACCGGTTGGAGTTGGCCTAGTAATGTCATGAAATATGTTCTAGCATTCAAACTCTTGCCTTCAGTGTAAGGATATACTACTCACTGCCACTTAAGCTATAAGTCCCAAAATGTAAATATGCGAGAAACATGAGTGGTATATATAAAGATCGAGTTACTCTTCACTTGTAGCACACAAGTTGCATTTTCCATCCTTGAACTAAAAAATGGTTGAAATTAACCCTCAAACACTAACAAGGCCACCACCAACCTGCTGGATGAATATATATGATCACTCATTTCTGCCAAACCTCATAAACTTTTGTACGCATAATTGAACCCTCTCTCCATCCAGAATCTGATTGATGGCAAGTTATGCTATTTTGTGGTGAAACATAGCCATGAATATTTGTCAATATGTTTTGCCCCACTGTTTTAAGATGCAAGGACATTGTAATCACTGTGATGGGCATATGCTTCCTATGTGTGGAGTATTGGACATTCGCTTTAGAATAAGAAGCGAAAAAGGGGAATAAATTGACGCTATATATTTATGATTTTGTTCGTACTAATATATAAAGATGATTGTTGGAGTCGTATTCACTTTAGCTATTGGGAACTATTAGAGGCAGTATAAATTTTCATATGCAATAGACTTATAACTCAAATTAATATATAAAAGAATTTTGCTAAACCGCTCTGATTGTATCTCCACAGTATTGCTTGTACACAACAATACTATATATACAGCTCAAGTTTCCGCCCAACTTTTATTTTCAACTTATAGATCATGGTTAGATTATTAGACATTTTACAAATGTTTTGCATATACTCATCAATGATGTAGTGTGCTTATCAAGCGGTATGAGAACAAAGATTTTGAGGTGTATGCCAATATGAACTCAAGTAGGGTTTCATTATTTATTATTATTGTATGTTCATTGTCTTTTTTGTTTTTGAAAATTCAAAAATTATTCAAATTGGAGCAGTGAACTACTCAAGAAACAGCTCCAAGAAAGCGAGTACAGCCAACCAGAAAAAGGTCAAACCGACCCAACAAAGACCTAAGAGACAACCATAGGAAGTCTCCATTCAAGAAATACATTCAAATTATGAGAAGAAGGATCAAGCTCTAATGAAATGAGCTTGCTCCTGACAGTGCCGATAATAGCTTTAAGGATAACCCAAGGGGCTTAGATTCACTCCTAAAAATTGTCTTGCATGTCATCAACTTAATTCATAATTGTATTCTATATATTTTACAGTATCAGAGATCAAATATATACCAAATTGCTCATGCATTAAATACATGCATATCTTTTTAGCTCAGATGAGGAATAAGCTAGAATCGCATTGCATCTGAATGTGAAACAACAGTAGTCTTGGACCACATCACTTTCTTCTTTAATTTCTATATTGCTGGCCTTGCCAATTGTTTTGTTAATTCTCTTATTTCTTTTTAGTTTTAGCCAAATCTCTTGTTTCTTTCATTTTTCGCTAATGATATACACTTATCCTCTTATTACAACCACTCTCCCCCTCACATCACTCGCACTTACAAATATACAATGATACGTTTTTTTTCTCTTTATCTCTAATTTCGTAATTTACGCAATTCATAGTTTGGTTCATTACTAATCACTCACATTGTTGTTAGAATTATCACAAAAGGTTTTAGTGCAATTAGAAATGGAATCAATCTGTATAAGTTGTAAATAATTCTGCAAAATTTCTGATGTGAGACTCTATTCTCTAACAATAACATTACATCCGGATGTAATAAGAATTAGATTGAAAATTTTCTCCTTACAAAGCTAAATATTTTCCTTGCAGTGATATTCGGCGCTTGCAAATAGAATGCGTGCCAAGCACTAAGTATCCAAGTGATCAATCATATAAAACTCATATAGTGTACGTGGGGTATCGTATCATGTAAGAGCATAAATTAATTAATACAAACTCACAAACACCCACGTTCTATAAAAGTAATTTAAGCTTTGATTAGTTGTGAAAGTATATCCTAATCATTATTAATTAATGTTTTGTACATCTGCCCACCAAAATAGTATATAGACCACATATCACATCGGTACAGTTGTATGAACAACTAGACAGTTAGGGTCCTCAAAAATCAAAGAGTCATGCATTGACCATATATGTCTAGTACTTAAACCTCGGATCTGAACAAGGCCGCTGGGGTTACTTTATTATTGGAGTCCGTGACCACTAAGTAAGGGTGGTGAGTAAATCCCTAATTTTGTAATTAAAATAGAACGTTTGGATCATGTACATCATATGCACATCTTATGCATAAAAGTATATCCAAGATAGGATTCTGCTAAAACTTGTCTCATTCAGCCCCTCTCTCTCTCTCTCTCTCTCTTCCCAGACCTCTTCTATCCCAACCCATTGCACCCAGTGGCAGACGCACATAGTGGCAAAGGTGGGCAACTGCCTACCCAGAGTACACAATTTTAGCCTACTGAATCCATTTTTGCCCACCCAAAACACCAAAAACAGACTTGATCTTGAAGATTTGGGGCTGCCCAGCAGCCCATGGCAGCCCCTGTGCTTGCCGGGCTTTGCGAGGAAGAAGAACAGAGAGTTTTTTTTTTCTTTTAAACCATGGACCAAAATGGCGCCGTTTTGGTCCCTTGTTTTTATAAAAATTAAAAAAAAAAGGCAGCTCTTGCTACTTTTTTTTCATAAAAACGACATGTTGTTTTTTTTTATATCCCCAGATTCCCATTTTTCATCCCGTATGCAGTGCAGCAAGCAAACTCAAATTCATCATTCACTCAAATTTCAAACCCCCATTTTCACCTCAAATTCATTATTCACTCAAATTTCTTCACATCCACTTCCTTCCTCAATCTCTCCGATGCCACTATCTCTAAGACCCGCTCACCAACAAGGCAATTTAGGCAAGAACACTACACCAAGTATGTATAATTTAACCTAAATTCTTATTCCTTAATTTCAAAATTTCATACAAAATTTCATTATTTTTTTCATATGACTTGAGTGTTTTCATTTTGAATACCTCTTATTAGTTTTTAAGGTTTCAGATTATGAATTTATTCTTATTTGAATTATAATTTTGTGGAATATGATGCATGTGTTTGTTAATTGTGATTTTGTACTTAAGAGAGTATTTGTGATGCTTAAGATTGATTATTAATTTAAATTTGTTGATTAATTGATAGGGGGTTTGTATTTTCATTGGTTAATAGTGGCTATGGAAAGGTTTTTAGTTAAGAGACCAACGCCACCACCAAGTAGTTCGACTAATCCGGGTAGTTCCAAGAAACCGAAAATAGATGAAATCTTAGCTAATCTTCCTGCAGACCCGGGACTTCGACCTCCCATGTCAGAGTATGATCCTAATTTTCGAGATGAAATTCGAAGGGCATATATACAAATGGAACCTTGTCGACCAAAAGATCACGACTTCCCACAAATTGATGGTCGCCGGTTTCTCCCAATGTGGTTTGAGGAGTATGATTGGTTGGAGTATAGCATAGCTAAAGATGCCGCATTTTGTTTTAATTGCTATCAATTTAAGACTAACTTTAGTAAAGGTGGGAGTAATGCATTCACTAGTAAAGGCTTTAGAGGTTGGAAGTATAAGGGTAAATTACAAGTTCATGTTGGAAAGGTTGGTAGTCTTCATAATAAAGCTACACAAGCTCTCTTAGATCTCATGAATCAAAAGCAACATCTTCAAACAACTTTCGTTAAGCAATCGGACCAAGCTCGAGACAACTATCGCATTTGCTTGAATGCATCAATTGATTGTACTAGATTTTTGTTGCGACAAGGTCTTCCTTTTCGGAGTCATGATGATTTATTAACATCAAACAATAGGGGGAATTATATTGAGCTTTTGCAATTTTTTGCCGATCATGATGAGAAAGTTAAGTCCGTGGTGTTGGATCATGCTCCCATGAATCTCAAATTAGTGGCTCCTAAAATCCAAAAAGACCTTGTCAATGCATGTACCCATGAAACCATTAAGGCTATCACAACGGATATGGAAGGCAAATTCTTTTCTATGTTGGTTGACGAATCGCATGATATTTCAATAAAGGAGCAAATGGCGGTAGCATTTCGTTATGTGGATGACAATGGTCAAGTAACTGAAAGGTTTTTGAAAGTTCAACATGTTAGTGATACCACTCTAGAGTCCTTAAAAAAGGCCATTGATCAATTTTTTTCTACATCTAAATTGAGCATGTCTATGCTACGCGCGCAAGGTTATGATGGAGCTAGTAATATGAATGGTGAGTTCAATGGCCTTAAGAGGATCATTTTGAGAGAACATCCTTGTGCATTTTATGTTCATTGTTTTGCACATCAACTTCAACTTGCACTTGTGGCCGTTGCAAAGGGAAATGATGAGATTGCCATATTTTTCACATGGGCCAATGATTTAGTCAATATTATTGGAGCATCGTGTAAGTGTCGTGATGCACTTAGAGAGCAACAACAACAACAAGAACTAGTGGATGCTCTTGAAAATGATTGTCTTATAACTGGGTGAGGCTTAAATCAAGAAACTAATCTCAAGAGACCCAGTGATACACGGTGGAGCTCACATTATGATACCTTACTCAGTATCATTTCCTTGTTCAAATCTGCTGTGAATGTGCTTGAGTGGATTATAGAAGATCGTAACAATGATACTAAGGGTGAAGCATTAAGGACAAAGGAATGCATCCTATCTTTTGAGTTTGTCTTCCCCCTATTTTTGATGAGATCTATATTGAGAGTCACAAACGGTTTGTCACAAGCATTACAAAGGAAACATCAAGATCTTGTTAATGCAATAGAGTTAGTCAAAGCTTGTAAGCAACAACTACAACACATGAGGGATAATGAATTTGACGAATTGCTTGAGCAAGTTTCTTGTTTTTGTAAGGAATATGATATTGAGGTTCCTATGATGGATGAAGCATTTCTACTTGGAGGGAGATCACGACATAGAGCTCAAGGTATTACAAATCTCCATCATTATCGTGTGGACTATTTTATGGCCGTCATTGATAAAGTATTTTTGGAGTTGAATCATCACTTCAATGAGATAAATAATGAGTTGTTTATTTGTATGGCATGCTTGAGTCCTAAAAATTCATTCCGAGCTTTTGACAAGCAAAAACTTATTCAGTTTGCCAAATTTTATCCTCAAGACTTCTCTATCAAACATATTTTGGAGCTTCAAGATCAACTTCGAATTTATATTCAAGATGTGCGTATGAGTAATGAGTTTTCTCAATTGGAAGGAATTGGTAATCTTGCAAAAAAAAGACGTAAAACACATAATCATGTGTATAAGCTTATTACATTGGCTTTAGTGTTACTGGTTGCAACTGCTTCAGTAGAAAGAGCTTTTTCTGCTATGAAAATTATCAAAAGTCCCATTCGCAACAAAATGGGAGATCAATGGTTGAGTGATTTTGCTTGTTTACATTGAGAAAGATGTTTTTGCTTGTATTGATAACGAAACCATCATGAAACATTTTCATGATATGAAAACTCGTCGTGGACGTTTAGTTTGAATGATAATTGTATTGTTTAACTTTTAAAAAGTCTTTGTTATCTATTTGGAAGCTTTTATATTTTGCCCACCCAAGAAAAAATTCCTGGATCCTCCACTAGTTGCACCACATGTTGTAGTCTCGCAGCCGCTAATAACACCCAAAAAATCTCGTTAAAGCCTCAAATTGCAGCCACATTCAAATCGCCAGCCCGACCTATAGCCTGAAGAACTTGAATCTGACGAACCAACCTCATCAAACCTAAAACATGCCAATACCTGCTTCGTTTTTGCTGGAATTCGAGATGTGATCGATAAAGGATATAGTGAAGAAAAACAGATGAAAAAGTATGGATGAGGGGTCAGAATTGCAAAGGATGGATAGGGGGCATAGAGATGGATGGATAATAGGAATTAGAAGAAAGATAGGTTTTGATCTAAGGGCAAAGCCTAGGAAGAGCAACAACTATTGGGGTTGCAAGAAATAGCAGATCTGGATGGAAAGGCGGAGGAAAAAGTAACAGAGAGCAGAGAATGAAGAAATACCGAGAAAAAGAAAAGGATTGCCACAGACCCTGCCCATGGCGAGGGCCGGCGATTGAAGGATTCGAAGAGGAAGACTCACACAATTGGTGAGAAAAACTCTCAGTCTGAGAGAAAGTCTCTCACAAGGAGAGAATTTTAATTTATTTTTTTCGATCATGTATTTCTCCCAAATCAAATGTGAATGAATTAGACTAGTTCTGCTTGAATTTCTATTTATAATTTTTGGGTTTTGTTCGAAATTGATAAATTGTTTGAGTTTTAATGTGCTTAAAGCTTCTAAATGGCCTTTTCCGATGAGATTCAGACTCTTCTGGAAAAAAAATTGAGCTCATGCACATATTATGCACAACTCATGCACATACTATGCATATCTCATGCACATTTTATGCACATGTTGTTGAGAGAGAGGGGCCAGACTCTCACAAAAGAAAAATTGGTGTCAATAAAAGTGAGGTGAGGGTTGTGAATTTATATATGGGTGTTCTTCATAATTTTTCTTTTGTGCGTGGTGTGCATGGTCCAAATGTTCTATTTTGGTTAACAAGATTAAGGATTTGTCTCATTTCTGTCAATTTCCTTTTTTTATTCTAGTTCTTTATACATCTACGCACACACTTACACACACATGCCTCACATAGGGGTACTTCCACCAATTTAGCCACTCGTAACATCAATCAAGTGTATGTGAGATTTTATCGAAAGATATCGACATTAGTTTGCGGTCTAGTATAAGCATCAACAATCTAAAAATCTTGGACATGTGGAAGAGTTGGAAGTGAAGGTTCTCTTCAATGGCAATGAAACTTTGAGCAAAGTTAAAATGGAGATAGTTCCAAATCTCCTGGCAATGTCGTAGCTAACAACGAGTTGATCTTGTTGAATCTAGAGAGGGTGGTCAGGATTGGGAGTTTGAGGAGTAGAGGTGACTCCTTGTGCTGCTTACTTCGGTGTGAGAAATAAGGTTCTCCCTACGAGGAAAGTCACAAATGAACACTGGGCTCAGGTCTTGAGTGTCCTTGAGAGCGTGAACCCAACCTTGAGTAGACACTCGCCTGAAGGCTAAGGCAAAAATGTACATTTCTCTGCGCGCCATCGCGGGAGAGAATGTTTCCTCGAGAGCCAAAGTGAGAGTGCATGCTGCTTGAACTTTTGGTTCGAGGTCAAGTGCCTGCTTTCCAGGACACCTTTGGATGGAAATTTCATCATTCGATTTTGTCCTGCTTCAGGACACCTCATCAGGAGCACGCTACATCTCCATATGCTCAAGAAGTTGGCTCACCAAAGTGGTTTGTTGTGCAAGAGCACTTGCCAAGTATGCAACCTGCTAGGACATGTTCATCTCTCCATTCGAAGTGGAGGGGCTAGGCTGGTAGGCATCACTTTGAGTGACGAAAATGTAATGGATGGCATACTTAAAGTTTGAGCTGGGCCAGGTCGGATCTTCTAAAAACCAGGTCAGAATTGACCCCGTTTTTAACTGCCGTTTCAAGGGTTTGACCGGCCAGTCTGGTCTACATCGGGTCTGGTCTGGAGACTTGCAACGGGTTCAATTGAGATTCTAGAGCCGGTTTGGCAAGTCTGGTTGGGCTTGCGAGTGTTGGAATGGTTTCGCTTTCCCCGGCTTGCTACGCTAGAGCTTATATGACCTAGGCATGCACTGCTTGGGCCTGCGCTAACTGAGGATTGGGCTCAACACTAAGGCTTGAGGTTTGGGCTGCAACTATTATTGCTGTTGTTTCTGTGGTGGTGGCGGCATAGAGCAGGGCTGGGGCCACTCCATAATTTCCATTCGTGGGTCTAAATCCGGGCGCGTAGGAAGTGTCATTCGTCGTGTTTTCAGAAACTTTAACCATGTCTTCCCTATTCTAATGCACCCGAATCAAGGGATTAAAAATCCAGAGATTGGTTGCAATTAGAAAAGTTCCAAAAAGTAAGAAATTCATAAAATAAATTTGAGAGCCGTTTTGAGAACTAAACCGAGTCTCAATGAAGCACCAATTTGTGGTAGCAAAATTTTGCCACCTTCAAATTGAAGAAATTGTACCTACAAAACAAAGAGACACCTTTGGTTAAAGACCAAACCACAAACCTAGAGAGGAGGGGAGAGTTTGGCAAATGAACATCCAATGCCTAAGTTAGAAAACTTTGTATAGAGAATGGGGTATTTTTCAGTGTAGAATTACTTACTAAATAATTGACAGTAGATGGGGCGTTTATAGGAGAATGGCCGGGCACATAGGTGGGGAAGCCCACGACACGTGTCGATGTCCAATTGGCTAAGTTGTGTCATCCGATGGATGGAATTGTACTTGTGCAATGACAGTATGAGATAATATCTTTAGGATGCTAAGAATATCTTTTAAATACTAAGAATAATCCTTGGAGATATTTTTAAAGTTAATTAATAATATTTAAAGAATTATCTTGGAGAATCATTTATTGGATGTGATTGTGCTTCCTTGATTAAAATAATTTGTCTTCAATTTAGAAAGCTTAAAAATAGGAACTAATGGTTAATTTCTTCTTTAACTCCCTTGCCTTATCTTTCTGCCATGTTTAGCTGAGCTTGGAGTAATTGTAGTCAGCAGCTCAAGGCTTCTAGCTCTGTTGAACTGCCGGATAATAAATGTGGGTCTCCCCAATTAATGAGGGCATTCTCATCAATAGTGAACTGCCGGATAATAAATGCGGGTCTCCCCAATTGATGAAGTCGTCTTGTCTTGTCGGCACTAGTGGCAAACTCGAGTCTCATATAGGGATTGCATATAGAAGTAAGTCTCACCAAAATCTGGTTATGGTAAAACCCAAGGTGGGACAAAACCAATAGTCTAAGGAAAAAAAGGTGAGTTAATGCAACATGTTGAGACTTAACATCTTCAGGACGTAAGTAGTAAAACGCACACAACGGTATGACCAACCTAGGATGGGTGCCTCGTCAAAACCTCGTTAGGCAACAAAAACCAAATGGGAAAAATGATCCTAATCGTAGGTAAAAATAGTACATTAAGGTCAAGTGAGTCTACTTCAGGATACTCCCCATGAGAACTACAAGAGTTGCAAATGATATAGTTTGTGCATACCAATTCCTCGAACAAGCTTTTTAAAGGTTGACTTTAGCATGTGCTTTGAATATGCTCCCATGTACATGTGTTGCTTCATGTATGGCGATGAGCTCAAAGATGTCGCAACTAAGGTCTGTTTAGTTGACCTCCAAGATATTGCGGTGTTCGTAATGGTAAAGACATAAGTCATTTGGGAACATGCCTTATGCGGATTAGACAAGTAGCCATCGTCAAGAAACTAAAAAGCAAGCATCATTCAAAAGACCTAGGGGGTGTGGTCTATTTTGAGATGCGTTGGGATAGAATAAGCCCAAATCCATAGTAATGGAAAAACATCTTTAACACCAACTTGGTAGTAGCGTGTAAGTGTAATGTTGTATCTTTCCAAAAGATTAACAACAAAGGAGATGTCTTGCCTAATGTTATGAGCTAAGTACAATAAAGCGCAAATTGAACTTAGATATGGAACTTCAGGTTCCACAACCTTTTCAAGCGTCCCATTTGCATCTAACGTATGGACGATCATGGGTGTACTTGAAGGCAACACCTTCAAGGTGTAGTTTGACAAGTAGACCAAAATACCGTCTGAATTTTGCTCGAAACTTCAGGTCGAGACGAAAACAAGTTTTCCTAAGATCTTTCATCTCAAATTTTGACTTCCGGTGCGAGGCAATTTTTTTAAGCTCTTCTAGAATCTCAGTGAGATTCATGTCATCAATATAGAATGCAACTCTAGCAAATTTGTTTTTGTACACGCAGGGGCATAGTTTATTCACATATCCCTAACTGATCAAATATTCACTTAGACAGGTATACCACATCTGCCTAGATTGATTCAATTCATAAAGTGAATGCCTCAATTTAATAGAAAGGGTGTTTCGTGGTCTAGAATTATTTGAATCAATCTATGAAAGTCCTTCGGAAACTTCTACGTAGATTTTTATATCATGATCCCCATAGATACATTACAACCATGTTCATAAGTTTCTATCAATCCAGGGCATATGAGAGAAGCCTTGCGCCATAAGGCGGCGTTATATCGCACTATTTCATTCATCTCATTACACTTCCTTTTTCGTTGAATGGTGTTGGAACTACTGACCCAAACACTTTCCATTTCGTCAAGGAATCTAATTCAACATGGATTATTTCTAGTTGACCAATCAGTTTTACGTCGACATTCATCAACAGAACGCCATTCAATATCGTCGATGATAATCTCATTCCAATTCCATAACTCATCCATGCATGCATAATGGATCGAAGACTTCAAGTCTTAGGATAATCCGAATTAATTTCATGAGGTGGAATGGTTGAGATAACGATCGAGGTAGGGATTCGTTTTGTGCCATGTTTCTCCACTTTTAAGGAGGTGAATCCTTTGAACCAAATGATATGTCGCGCTTCAGGACAAGAATAGATTGATTGGCTAGCCACCAGCATACATGGGCGGCCAACCGTTCTTCAGGGGTGGTACACCCTTTTGGGATGTTAACTCGATGCCTGTTACGTACATCTATACTTGCAAGCATGTTTGTAGCTAGTATGTGTGATCTCGTCACTTTAGCTAGATCCGAGAAAACGTCTGAAGCAACACTCTAGAATCTAGAATATGGGGATCGAGATGAGACATAGTGGGGACGTCCACGATAAGTTGCGTTGTTCTTTAGGAATGTCGACGTTCTTATCTCCCCCCTAACAATGGGAAGACTATCTCATCAAAGTGACAATCCACAAAATGGCGGTAAAGAGATTGCGTGCAAGAGCTCTAAAGAGCTAATTCGAAAGAGAATTATAATCAACAAAGATTCAAATGCTTATGTGAGGACCCATATGGTACATTACGGTGGCGCAAGTGTTGGAAATGTGCCCTAAAATCAATCATATGATGATACTTTACGGACATTTCACATGTTAAACTAATTTAGTTTAATATAAAGGGCGAAGGTTATTGTTTAAAGTAGTCTCATATAAATGTTATATGCTTAAACAATAAGTCCAAGGAATATGTACTTAGAAGAATGTAATATAAACAAGTTAGGTTCATGAGACCATTCTCGATCATATACATATCCTAAACATTCCTGATCATAGGATTGCCAATTGGGCATTGCCAGTCCGTTAAGATCAGTACGGGCTATATCTTCTCTCAGGGAGAGTGACTAGTCTCGAGTCATTGGTGTAACTAACACCAAGATAAGCATGTAGGTGCTCAATATAGAATGAGTCCACTGAACACGATCAACGAGGAGTTCTCATACTCATGTCACATGAGAACTCATGGTTGGGATAATGCAAAGTAGTCCTTTGACCTGAGGCATCATAGTTGTCTTGTGGTTAGGTCCTTGATCTTTGACTATGTCAAAGTCACTCCATCAGAGGGTGTCCAAGGCATAGTTGGGGTTAAGCCACTTAGCCATGGAGGCAAGTGAATGCACAACAAGGGATCTCTAACCTTCAAACCATTTGAAGGAGAATACTTTATGATATGATTAAGAATCTCTGGCCAGAGTATGAATGAGATTTAGGAAGTCGTTCCAAATCATATTCAAGGTAATCATATAAGTAAAAGAATCACATTGGATAGTAGACATGAATAATCTATCAAACCAAACAATGTGGTCGAGAGTATTGTATTAGAGAAAGACCGTATTGCATTGCAATCCTAAACTGAATAGGTTCTCCACCTCTTCTGATTAGCTTGGGTAGCCATGACATACTGCTAGGTGTCACTCATGGTTTGTGGAAGCCCTAAAGGTGTATAATCACTAAAGGGAGAATTGAAAGTATGTTTCAATTCACAATCGATTTGAAAGAGTTCTAATCGTCCACTGCCTCGCTAAAAGGAACCTAATGGATCATACACCGTGTAAGGTAGAGATTGAAGAAATAATGGAGATGAGTAAGGATAATTAAATGGTTTAATTATTTATGGCAAAGATTAATTAATATGTTAATTAATCAAACAAATAAGTTCGTTATAGACCTTAGGTTAGTTTTGGGCCTCAAGGCCCAATGGGCTTCGAATGTCAAGCCCATTGACTTAAGTTGTATGACAACTTAATGACTAATGATACATAAGGGCCCAAACAGCCTTATGAACCCTTAAGGCCGGCCATATAGAGAAAGTGTAGTGAACTTGCTTTAATTGCAAGTTTGCCACTACATTGTGAGGTGGTATAAAGGCAACTTTATACAATTTCATCATAGGGGTTTTTCTTTTGGAGAAAAGATGAGAACACAAGCTCTCTTTTCTCTCTAAGAGGCCGGCTACCCTAGAGGAAAATAGCTAGCAATCTCACTTCCTCTAGGTCACTCATCTCCTCATCAATGCTCTCCTTGGTGTGGAAAATTAGAGGTTCTCAATTTTGGAAACTTGGAGAACCCTTTTCAACCATCCTCCTCCAAGAATTCCATGGAGCTAAGAAGCAAGGAATGAAGGCCCTCTCCTTGGGTGATTAGCCTTTGCTTATGCAAAGAGGAATCAACAAAGGTATAAGATTTCTCAACTCAATTTGTTCTTGAGTGCATACAAGCATGATTCCGCCTTTAATTGTTAATTGCATGCAATAGATGTTGCTCAAATAAACTTGTTATTACACAAATTTCCCTTCAGCAAGTTGGCACAGGAAGTGCACACCCAAAACGCATAAGTACGAGACGTCAGGTTCGTACCTAGTAACCAACTGTAACACTAAAAAAAAAAGTCTGGTGGCAATGGGCCTCAAGCGAACCAACATAGCTGCAAACAAGATTGCATAGCCCTAAGTAAAAACTAAAAACTTGGTGCGTTCACCAAGGTCCAAGCGATCAATTGATAATGCACTTTATTGCCTCTTCTGTGAGGCTATTTTGGGGTTGACACATGGAGAATTCAATGTTCAATTTCAAACCCAAAAAAAACATGCAATACTTATCAAAAAATCTTTAATATAAACTCTCTGCCATTATTTAGTCTACCAGACTTTATGGGATAATCAAGGTGGTGAGCCCTTAGGTTAAAATCGGTTAGAAGGTTGGTAGTGTTGTGTGTAGACAAACATGTGACCAATGTGTCGATATATCAACCAAAATCATATTTACATGGTTCGCATTTTGGTTGGATTAGTCCAAACTATTCCCTTGAATCCACTGTGAAAAGAGGGTTATGTAGTGTCCTTGCTAGAGATGATATAGAAATCCAATTTTTCAAACAAGCAGGCCTGGCAAAGTGTGCTTGTAGGCACAAGATCCTTACTTCAGCTAAAGTGACGCGTCTTATAAGACCTAGCATCGTGTTTCCACCTGAATGTCCCAAACGGTGGTGCCAAAGTAAGTAAATTGCCCGAATCACCCGACTTTCAACCATTGGCTTCAAAAATATGCTTGGGGCCGTATTCTTAGGAGGCGATGCAAAGGTATTCCACATTATTATTCTCTCAAATATCCTTAAAACGCAATGACGTTCTTTCAGAACGAAGATAATATAAAGCCCTTTAATGGTAATTCAGTACCATTAATACAACGAGCAGAGGTGCCAAAGCTCTTAACCGGGTTGAATAGACCTAAATTCGTCGCTAGAGGGGTGATTTAGGTATGAAGCTAGTGTGCATAATAGCACAGTCATCCAGACAACTAACTTTTCAACTTTTATACCTAATCACGTGTTAATTAAATTCAGTCACATGTATATAAGAAACATGATCCAATTAACTCATATTCGAGGACAATATTCATAACTAAAACAAACACCAAACATGAATCCGGGAACATAGGAAATTGTTAACAAAACAAACCAAATTTGGATAGGGAGATTCAAACAACATGGCATTCCATGACAAAATTTTGCTCTTCTAGATGTGTTAGGTGAAGCAAAATTAGTCCCACAGATTGACTAAGGGAATGGTACTCCTCAACAACATTGGTAGAAGCACAGACAGGTGCATAACCAATGATCTCTTCCATCAAAACAGAAGTGGATTCTACACGGTTGAGGTTCGGGAATATTGTCCCTTATTCTTGAAGTTTTGGGTCTTAGGTGCCAAGAGATCACGCATTTAGTCGTGATGCCACCGCTTTAGTAAGCTCTAATTCTACCACTATTTGGTACTCTCCAACTGAAGATGGATGAGCAAATTCGATAGGTGTCTGTTGAAACAGTCTTTTGTTTGGTACACCTCTACTGAAGCAAAGCGTGTCTTTCGGCACATCCCTGCCTTTCGGTGGGATCTAGCCGAGACTAGGTCATACCTTTCGGTAGACTCCATCCGAAGCTAGGTCTATACCGTTCGGTACTCTCCAACCGAATCACTGGGGTACCTCTCTCTCACTGTTGTGCGTTTCAGTGAGCAATGTGATAGTATTCAGATCCGAGAATTTAGTGAACTTCCACTTTATATAGTGTTTCTTCAGGAGAATTTTAAGAAGCATGGAAGGATGCGAAAATCTTCTTTAGTGGATTCTATAAATTTCCTAATTGTACCTATTCACGGATGGGTTTCAATCATGTCTTGCATCAGGTAGGATATATCTTGCTTCGAGCAAGATCATCTTTTCATGATTGGAACGGTCCGTAGAGTGAGACAAAGAGCCATAACATTCTCTTCATCGAGGTACTTACATTTACAATGCTTCAATATTTCTCAGTTCTTAGTAGCGGAGCTTCACAACTCGTACCCACATAAAGTAGTTTCCACCAAAAACTTCTGTGTTAGGTAAATCGAACTTGTTACGGTTCAACAATCAACTGAATGGAGGGAACAAGATTATGGTTAGTGCTTATGGGAAATAAATTCTCCATAAGCATCGAAGTTAGAACATTCATGTTCTAAGACATGGTTTGATTTAGGGGATTAATTATGGAGAACTTTGGGTCTCTTCATGAGTGGTGAGTTTTAGGAAACATAAAAATGTTTCTATGACACTTTTTTGAAACTTCGGGTTCGAATTAAAAACATGAACTTTGGGTTCATAGTACTTGCAAAAAATACGTAATATATAGAAAATTATATAAAGCAATTGTAAACAGATATAGTGAATGTGGGTAACTTCGGGACCCATGGTGTGGGTAATCTTAGGGACTAAGGTTAAGTCACGGCCTAACGGGCTAACATGGGCTGTAGGCCCCAATTTGGTTGCTGCTAGACTGCGGGCCAACAAGGGAAAATAATGGGTCAATAGAACCTAGGCCCAAACATGGGCTAAGAAAGAAAAATTGAGGAATCAAAGGTCCAACTTTTAGGCTTAGATTTTCATGTGGACCAACAATGGAAACCTAGAACGAAGTTGTTGCAGGCAGCGGCGCAAACACCAAAAAGGTGTCAGGGAGAAGATCTCAGGTAGGGGGCGAACCAGGGTTCCACGGGTGACACACCCCACCCTCGATACCCACGTGGATACCGAGTTCGGGCGTGCTGGCCGACACTCGTAAGTGACGAAGCCATTAAATGCATGACAACACTTAGTGGAAACAAAACTTAATTGTAATAAAGTTACGAAATTCAATGTCAATATGCATATGGTTCAGAGCGTACTAATTTTGAAACAGCGGAAACCAACAATAAAATAAGTTCCTAGAATCTCTATCCATAACAGGGATGGATATTATTATAGAAACTGAAAGGAAAGATAAATCCCTACATGGTCGGGATGGATGATCAGAGCTGCCACGCAAAAGCCTCGACTTCGCCGGATGCACTATCACTATGTCCTGAAGGGGGCGCAAAAACAAAAGTGTGAGTGGACAAAAAATAAAGTTTTCGCAAAACCTTTCTCTTTTCAATATACTAACCCCCTGTTTGAAATCCAGTATAATCGTAGAAACATACTATCGTAATATAGTTCAAAAGGTACTTCATGAGTATAACTAAAACACTTAAAAGTATAAAATTCGTAAATCACAAATCGTAATTCCAATAAAATATATAAGGGAAAACCAACACAGGGTATATGCGCGATCACCCATGTACGGGTTGAGGAACAGCCTCTCAATCACCGTACAAGCACTTTACGTTATCCATTAATTTGTACTCCTAGTACCACACACATGTAAGCACTTGCGCCGCAGTGCGTCACACCTGAGTCCTTACGTAGTGGGGCCTTTTCCCCATAAACAAAAATAAACGTAAGACAAGCTTGCACTAAGGTATTTACCGGACAATACCCCTGGAGTACAGTGCGTGTGACCCAAACATGTGAGACTTGTCCTACGCCCGTGAGACGGTACTACAACGTAGTGAAAGCATACCAAGTGTGTTTGAAAACATACATACATACTCATGTGTTTAGATATAGGATACAAGATTCCTTTCATAATTCCCAAATATTTAATATTGCATAAATAATATCTTTCCTCAAAATCACATATCAAATACCATTTCATATTTATGCAAAAGTAAGATCGTAGTGTAAACCATTTCATAAGGTATATCCATACTTTGATATAATACCCCAATCACCATTTAAATCCATTTCCCAATTTGTAACCATAAATAAATTAAATATGGTTGCATAAACAATTATCAACATGTATATATATTTAAAAATAAATATATATAAATAAACACGTTTCGAAAACCATTTTAAACCATATAGAAATCAAATCCATAAATATTTTCAATCATAAAAACCATTTAATAAAGCAAAAGTCCACTCACTGGTATTCGGGAGTGAAATCTCCCCCGGTGTTGCCCTCCTCGGTGTGCGGAGTCGAAGAATTTCCTATTTAATATTAGGGAACAAATTAGAACTTCCCTAAAATAAATTAAAAATAGGCCTTAAAGAAAAATCCCCCAAAAATATTATTGTTTTAGAGAAAACGGGCTCGAAAAATGATTTCCGGGCCCCGAAAACCCTACCGCCGCCGTCCACCGCCGCCGTGCGCCGGGAGGAGCCTTCACGGTTTTCGGGGCCACACGCTGGCACGCGCCGGCACGCGCTGGTGCGTGTCCCCCACGCACGGCACGTGTCCCCCACGCGCGGCATGCGCCTGCACGCGCCTACACGCGCTTGCTGACGTGTCCCCCACGCGCGGCTGACGTCAGCCACGCGCCTGCTGACGTCAGCACCGTTAAAGTTAACGGAATATACCTTTTTGGACGGAATATGCTGACGCCGTCAGGAATATTCCGTTACCGTTAACGGAATATTCCTCTGTCTTCTTCCTTGCGCCGGTCGCCGAAACCGCCTCCGCCGCCGCCGTCCGCCGCCGCCTGGTTCGCCGGAATTCTGGAAAAATTTTCTGAAAATGTCCAAAACTTTAAAAATTCATATCTTCTTCGTTCTTTGGCCAAAATCAACGTGCCATATATAAAAATGAAGGTATTGACGAGTAGAATATTTTCATACCAATTTGAGGCCGGAAAAATGGCCGGAGATGGCCTGAAATTGGCCGGAAAGCTTCAGGAAACCCTAATTCCGTTCTCCTTCAAAACTGCACCAAATTGGACGTTCTTTATATCGATTTAAACCTACTCAATCCAATAAAACCAATGGTAATGGTCTCGAGGCTTACCTTGGTCTGGTTTGCACAGGAAATCGACGGGCAGTTTTCCAAAACCGTTCCGACGTCGGTTTGATCGTTCGGGTTCGAGTTTTGAGATTCTAAAATCACAACCCCGTCAAGAATGACGAGACGATCGTGATGGTATGGATTTTGGGCGACGGTTTGACGGTTTTGTGATTCGTCCAAGGTTAGGGCTTTTCGGTACGTTTTTGGCCGAGAGAGAAAATGGGAGAGAAAGAGAGATAGAGGGGGAGAACGTGCAGGAATGAGAGGAAGGGTTGGCTGCACAGCAGCCAGCCAAAAACCCTAATCCCAACTTACGAGGTGGAAATTATTAAAATGCCCCTACACTTTAAAGCTTCGTAAAACGTTCGTTTTAACTGCGAATTGAGTTCCGCTTGCGTCCACGCGTTCGTATCGACGAGTACATCAAGAATATGTAAAGAAATAAATTTTTACAAGTCGTCCCGAAAAGTCAACAAAAGTCAACATTCACACTAGGGGTATTTTGGTAATTTCACATAAATTTTGGGACGGGTTGTAACAACGGGATCCTCGAAATTCAAGACGAATGAGGTGTTCTCGATGTCGAGGTCGCGACAGGTGATGCGATTGTAGGGGCCCTGTGGCTGTGCTTAGAGGCCATCGACGATCCAAAGCTCGAGAAATTGAGATAGACAGCAGCGAGCAACGAGATCGCAACAGGGGGGTTCAAACCATAGAGATTTGACAAGAATCTTTAAAATTTGATGAGGTTTCAACATAAATCTCGAACTTAGGTTGTCAGAGACAAAGAAATTTGCATTGGAGACCACTTCCAGTCATCTGGGATGGCTGAGCGTTGCGAAAATTAGATAACCAAAATTAACCTCATTAAGTCTCGAATTTTAGTGCTCGCAAGTATACGTGACACATCCCGATCCCGGACATTCCAGGTGTCGGGAAGTGCTGGCCGACACGTGTTAGGTGACGAAAGCCAATTATGCATGAATAAGTGAAAAAGTAAGAATATAAAGAGTTGAGTGCGGAAGTAGAAGTGTGGTGAGGGTTAAAAACCCATAATACATGATGCATAACAGTCAGAGCAAAGTAAATAGTGCAGGAGTATAAATTATTCACATCCCTGTGAGGATGGATAAATAAAAGTTAACTACAAGTAGGAGTGAATCCTACATAAACTAAAGCAATGTCAGAACCGTCGACCACCGCCAAGGAAGTCCTTGTGTCACCGATAAGAGAACCCGCCTTTAGGTCCTGGAGGGGTGCAAAACATAAAACGGTGAGTGGGTCAAAAAGCAAAAGTTTGATAAAACCTTTGTTTTCAAGAGTATACTAACCCCTCGCTGGAAAACAAGTATAGTTTTTTAAAACGCGTCATACCCTCTGGCATGAACCTCAAAATACTATAATAAAAATATACGGGTACTCCCCGATAATGATTACTGACATGCTCACCCATATGTAAACACACAAGTCCAAGTAGCTAAACTACGAGGAATAGGCTAGGTATAAAAGTAATACGCTGAGTACTACAATGACGCGAGTCTAACGCTAAGCGGTGTGCACAAAGTGCGTCACACAAGTTCGAGTTGCCTAGTGCAACCTAGAACAGGCTAGTACCTACAATAGATCCAAAGCTGCGTAGCGGTACTGGTAGTGACTACTCCAAACGTCAAGGCTAGTCCTGGCTGCAAGACTGAATACTAATACCTGGGGTGTTATACATCTACTGATGAGCAACAGTATAAAACATGTATGGCAATATAATACGAATGTTCTACCTCCAACAAACGTATATGATATGAGTTATGCTAACAGTTTGAAGAAAGCATTGAAAAACCATACGTACATATACATTTATCAAAACAAAGACCCACTCACTCACCTGTAGGTAGCCAGGTCGTAGCCCCCCTGTCTTGGGTAGCCCCGGTAATCCTCTGGATAAGTCTCACCTATATGAGATATCACTGTAACAATGATTAAACTCATAAATGTTATTAAATAACTAATTAATTACACCTATCCCTTGTTTGCTCAACCAGGAGGTCCAAAACACCTCGAAAAATACCATACGTACTGCCCCTAGGTAGTACGCGTCATCACGAGTCGCCTCGCGAATACGGAATCGAAAAAAGATGCTCCACACGCCCCCACACGCGGCTCAAATGCGGGAAGCCGCGGTTCCACGCGCGAGTCAGCCGAGCCGGTCAACGCTGACGTCAGCGCCGGTCTGAACCGGTTTGTTAACGTCATCGCTGATGTCACCCAGGCCAGTCTGGACCGGTTTGCTAACGTCATCGCTGACGTCAGCACCAGTCACCTCTAGTCTTTTTCCGGTCGCCGCCGCCGCCGCAGTCACCGTCGCCGGAATTTTGGCCGGTTTCTAGAAAAAATTTTAAAGCTCCATATCTTCTTCATTTGCTGGCCAAATTTTACGTGCCATATATGAAAATGAAGCTGGAGAAGAGTAGAATCACGGTGTACCTTTGGATTGGTCGTACAAGCTCAGGAAATGGCCTGTAATTGCCTCGAAAGTTGCGGTTCACTGTAACTTTGTCGATCTACGTCAAAACTCAACGAAATCAGGCAAACGACCTATGCAAATTCATCTACTCAACGAGAGGAATACAATGGTGGTAGTTAGAAACCTCACCTCGGTCTAGATTGGGCGGAAAATGGTCGGAAAGGTTCTGTTCTTCCGGTTGCGTTTCCCGTCAAACGGTTGGGAGTTTGGACGAAGAAGGTGATGATTTTCGTTCGCCTCGATTCGACGGGTTTTCGTTGGTGTGCACTGTGCACGCACAGAGAGAAAAAGGGAGAAAATTCAAAATTGAGAAAATAATTAGAAAGTGACAGGGAGAAGGAAGGGGAAGGAAAGAAAAGGAAAAGTGGGGTTTTGGGGGTATTTTGCACCCACCAAAACAGTAAACTTACATGCTCACGTGTACGAAATAAACACGCACGTGTAGAAAATATTCCCCATAAATTATTTTATAACAAACTTTTTACGGGATGTTACAATACGAATCAAATAGTAGTGTAACTAAATTGAAACAAATTCTAATTGAGAAGTTTTAACGGAAAAGATGTGAGATTTTGAATTAAAATGAAAATTAAATAAAGCATGAAATAAAACACATGGAAATAATAGGTTGAAAACACAAGAAAACAAGACCTAGGGCATCTAAAGTCACCGTAACGAATTATACTTAATTCCCTTAATATGTTATGAACAAGTAATTCCCCAATATTAATGATCAATTTTTCCTAAATTATTCAATGGTCATGGCATCTGGTCGCACCAAAAGTATTCTTACATGTTAACCCTCTTGGCATTTAGACAAATTTAAATAAGTAAGAACCCATTAAGCTCTATGGAAATCGTTGAAAAATCACACAAACCCTAATTGCATGGCATCTACAAAGAGGAGTTTATGGTATCAATTGCAAGAAGCTAAACCCAAGTTAAGTATGCCATCTACTCTAACCTGCATCAAATAAACTCAACTAAAACATAGATAGTGATCAAGTATCTAAATTTTTATTAAGAGCATTACGAAAAGCAAAAGATACTCAATATAGATAAAAAAAAACCTTAATAATAACAATGCCTTGAGGAAATTAAGTATTCATGATAAGACTATATCGTAGTCCTAGAAAAAAAAAATTCTTGCTTTCTTCCCTGTTGTGCCGCAGCCTTCTTGTAGAAATATGATGTATTTTGGTGGCTGAATTAATAAGGAGAAGGAATCTTTTTATATATAAAACACGGCAAAAAGAGCCAAAAGAAAGGCATTACCAAGCCGACTAAAAACTAACCCTAAATGGACTTTTAAGTCCTTATTGAAGAAAAAGAAAAATAAATGGAAATAATAAACTCTAGTAATTAAGTCTCTCCTAAAATTCATTGAATAGCATTCCCCATGTCAATTTGATCTCCAAAACCATTGTAGTCTCATCTTCTTATTGTAATGCATATGCCTTGGCGCAATTAATTAGACTCTTGCTCCATTGGAATTACTCTAGACACCCCAAAAGCTCGTTTTCCACTTCTTTTTTCGCATAACTCCAGTATTGAATGCCTATAAATTAAAACAATAGAATTTGGAACATTTAACTCATTCAAATATACAAAATTCAAAGAAAATATATGATAAAAATATATGAAAATATGACCACATCACTGGGTTCACCAGAATCCAGTGAATGAGGGTGGCGAGATTGACTGCAGGTGAACCCAGGCGGCAGTTTAGGTCTGCGAAGAAGGTGATGCCAAAACGGCGTCGTTTCCGACTAGGAGGGGTTTGGACATCGACTTGGCTCAGTGGCTTGGCGGCGCACCTCACGCAGCTTCAGGCCGCGGCTCGCACACTAGGGTTTGAACAGAAACCCTTTCTTTTTCTTTTTCTTTGCTTATTCACACATATTCAATTCACCATAAAACAATAATTTAAAGTAGAAGATTATAATTCTCTTAAAAGCGTAACATTAGGGTTTGTGCTCAATGGTTTTTATGCAATCAAGGCTGAAAAAAATATCGAAATTGAAACCGTGTTTTAGAAGGTACTTGGATTGCTGATGAATATTGTGAACGGGTTTGTAGAAAAATTGCCTTCAACTCCAGATTTTCATCTTCAATGCTTGCATCTCGTCCCATACATGCAAATAAGGAGCTATTGAATTAATAACAAGTATATCAATTCAACAAGATAAAAAGTAAATTAAAATAAGAATTATTAAAAGTACCCCATGATCGAAGATGGTTGAACTCTCTTTAGCGCAGCGTCAAGAGCGGGCTGATAGTCTATGTTTAGGGAGAAAGTAAAGAGAGGATTCGACAAAGAGTCGGAGAAAGGGCGTGAGGAATTGTGATACATATTACTCATCCTAGTACCTTTATTTATAGTAATAAGAGGGAGAGAAACTTGCTCTCCAAGTAATATAAGTTGTACAAGGAAAGCACTTCTAGATCTCGTAAGATTCCTATACATAATCTACTACTAATTTACACAATCACATAACATTAAATAATATTATGTTAAAGAATAGGTTATGATTGAAGTAGATAGATGGAGCTAGCACTTGCAGTACATTTAAGATTTGTTATGCATTCCTTTCTATTTTGTATCTTGACCCTTCTTGGCCTTTTCATTTGTTTTTGAAATGTGACATGTACATGTGTGTATCCATATTACTTGTTAAATGGTCGATTGAATAGCCGTGATCTGTTTTACTCCCGTCTATTTTTTTCACTTCACGCAACATTGTTAGCAGTATATACAATATTATTAAAAAAAGTTGAAGTTTTGTGATAAAATTAATTAACAATATAAAAAATAGTCTAATTACTTATAAACACATATAATGTCTATTATTTTTCCGATATAACCCTCTAACGTCTCGCGTTTTCCTTTGTGGGGCCTTTACCTAGATGGTGAGATATATAACAGCCGAGCCGACATTTAGAAAAAGGGCAAATGCAAGTGCACATTATAATATTATATTATACGATCTACATAAGCATAGCATAGCAGCAGGTGGTCCACGTCGCTACACTACTTCATGAGGAACAAGAAAAGGTTGTGGTTGACTCAAAAAAAAAAAAAAAAATACTAATAGCTAAATTGGCAATGTTAAAGGATTTGGTCCACATCAGACTACGCGTACAAAACTATAGATTACCAATTGTTATTGGTTTTACAGTTTTTCAGAGCTACACTTTGCAGTCAAAAAAACTATTTGGTATGAACTGAATCAATACCAGAAACAAAAGATGCCTCGTTTTACAAGAGGGATTGGCTAGGTCAACTTTGCAAGGCTGGGATGAAAAGTAATCTCTTGCACTGTTTTTGTTTTTTCTTTTCTCACAAGGAATTCATACTTTCTAGTTAAACAACTAATCAACTTAATTGGAAAGGTCCATTTAAATAACTGCGTACTAATCAATAAGTTCAATATGACATCTTTTATTTTGGCCAAAAAATTTGTTTTAACCCACATTTTAGTTTCATAATGTGAATGTAACATCCCGTTCAAAATTTAACTTATTTTATTCCCGGAGGTGCAAAATGACGTTTTTGCCCCTGGGTTGACTTTTCGGTTGACTTTTGCGTCGTAACTCGTATGACGCATCCACTTGTATTTTCTTGACGTGCTCGTCGATACGAATTCGTAGACGCGAGCCGTACGTCGTTCGGACTCCGAACGAATATTTTACAGGCGTTGATTTTCGACGTTTCCCGTAATTCACTTTTGGACTGTTTTGAATTATTTGGGCTGGGGCCCAATTGGCTGCAGGCCATGTGACCAATCCCTGGAAACCTGGGATTTGGTCTGGCTTTGGCTCTTTGTGGCCGAGCCTCTCCTCCCTTCTTCTTCCTCTTTGTTCAGCAAAGTTCATCACCAAACCATGGCCAATCTTGGCCATTTTGTCATCACCAATCCTCACCCAAAACGTACCCCAAACCCTGCAGCTCGTGGGTGTCCAGAAAACCTGGACAAACCCAGGAACCCAGAAGGTGGGTGAAACCTCTCAAGCCACCCGTGGCTTTCTTCTTGGCCATTCTCGGTGTTTTGGACCTCCATGGTCCTCCCTGTGATCACCAAGGCACTTCTGGAAGCCTTGGGAACCCAACCCAAGGCTTGGAAGTCGAAATGGCACCGTGGACGGAGGAGTTGCATTTTGGCCGAATCTTCCTCCTCAATTTCAGGCCACTTCTGGCCAGTTTTTCGTCCCCAAAATGGTACAATCTTGTTCTACTCATCTCTAGCTTCATTTTGGTACTTGAATCGTCCAATTTGGACTTAAAACGAAGAAGTTATGAAGCTTTGAAAATTTCCCAGAAATCCGGCCATTTTTCCCAGATTCCGGCGACGGCGGCCGGCGGCGGCGCCGGCGACCGGAATCCTGGCAGGGATGACCGGCGCTGACGTCATCGGACAGGGTTGGACCGGCCATGCTGACGTCAGCAGACCGGTTCAGACCGGATTTGCTGACGTCAGCAGCTTAAACCGGCTTGAGCCGAGCCGCGGTGACGGCTTGAGCCGAGCCGTGTTGACCGGCTTGAGCCGAGCCAAGTTGACCGGCTCACCGGCTCAGTTGACCGGCTCGCGCGTGAGCCGCGCGTGGAGCCGAGCTCCCAACCTTCAAGCCGCGCGTGAGGGCGCGTGGGAGGTCCAAATCGAGTTCTGTTTTCACGGGTCGACTTGTGACGACGTGTACTACCTCGGGGTAGTATGCATTTTAATTTTTGAGGTGTTTTGGACCTCCAATTTGCAAAAGCATGGGATAGGTGTAATTAATTCGTTAATTCGTTACCTTTTTGAGTTAATCATTGTACCAGTGATTTCTCATATAGGTGGGGCCTATCCAGAGGACTACCGGGGCTACCCAGGACGGGGTACTTCGACCCGGCTACCTACAGGTGAGTGAGTGGGTCTTTGTTTGATAAATGTATATATATACGTATGGTTTTTCAACGCTTTCTTTAACTGTTAGCGTAGTTGCATATCATATACGTTTGTTGGAGGTAGAACATTCGTATTATATTGCCATGCATGTTTTCATATTGTTGCTCATCAGTAGATGTATACACCCCAGGTATTAGTACTCAGTCTTGTGGCCAGGACTAGCCTTGACGTTTGGAGTAGTCACTATCAGTACCGTTACGCAGCCTTGGATCCATTGTAGGTACTAGCCTGTTCTAGGTTGCATTAGGCAACTCGAGCTTGTGTGACTGCACTTTGTGCACTAGCGCTTAGCGCTAGACTCGCGTCATTGTAGTACTCAGCGTATTACTTGTATACCTAGCTTGTTCCTTGTGGGATTTAGCCCCTTGGGCATGTGTGTTTACATATGGGTGAGCAAATGTCAGTAAAGTATTAGCGGGGAGTACCCGCATGTTTTCAGGATAGTATTTTGAGGTTCATGCCTACGGGCATGACGTATTTTCTCAAATTATACTTGTTTTCAAACGAGGGGTTACTAAACTTTTGAAAACAACGGTTTTATCAAACTTTGCTTTTTAACCCATTCACCGTTTTATGTTTTGCGCCCCTCCAGGTTAGTTGGCTGGGAGCTTGCGACGTCGATGGCGCGGTGGTATGACAATGTAGGGATTTTTATACGTTTGTATATCTTTGTATCCCTTACCCTACTCTTACTGTGTATTCTATTAATTCTTCCGCACTCTGTTCTTACTATTTATTCTTAAATTTTTTCTAAATGGCTTTCGTCACCTAACGCGTGTCGGCCAGCACCTCCCGCCACCTGGCTTGTCCGGGATCGGGATGTGTCAGTGAATCGTTTGCTTCTCTTTAAAAAAAACCAACTAAATTAAAAATCATTCAGTCACTAATTAATTAAAATAAATAACAAAAGAAACGGTTCGAGTAAATATTTTCAATTTGACTATTTCTTTCTTTTGGTTTATGCATGGGTGAATATTGAAGAATTACACAAGGTGACTGTTCAGAGCATTTCATGATAAACTTTATAGGTCCAGCATAATCCACCATTAATATTGTCTCAACTTAACCACCTATTACTAGATGTTGAGTTTTATTACAAAAGACCTCAGTAATATTAGGAATGGAAACTCTCATATATTAATTGTATATTATTTTGTCATATGATCGATGTGTGATCCTATTCTCCAACATCTCATAGAGAGATGCAAATTTGACATGTAAAAACTACATTTACATCTCACTTTACATTTCTTGGAGATGTAAATTTAAAATCTCATTTATTTTTCTCTTTTTGACTAGTAGAGCCCACCTCCTAAAGATATAAAAAATATGTAAATATGCATTTTTAGTTATATCTTTTGACGAAAATGAATTTTTTACATTTTACCATTAAAGAACTTTCTGGCCAAGTATCTCCCATTGGGGATGCTCTCTTGTCATGGAACTATATTATTGAGTAAACTTAAAGAAATAGTGCACGCCATATCAAATTACAATACGATTTGTGCTCAAACATTCTTGCTGAGCAGTTCTATATTTTAGATAAAATTGAATCGCAAACGATTTGTGCTTGAACATTCTTGCTAAACAGAAAATTCTAAATTTTAGATAATTGACCTAGGCACACTATCTTAGTTGTTACGTATAGATGAAGTTTAAAATAAACTAAAAGAAAGAACAAATTAACAGAATGCTAAAACGATAAGAAAACCTTAGACTGGTTCAGCAGCAGTTGCAGCCACTCAATATTTTGTGTGTCTCTTACTGTTGTTGTTGTTGACTCTCTTTAATCATTGTGGCTGACAAAGAAGAGAGAGTTCCAGAGAGCCACACAGAAAACAGAGTTTTGACCACTATCTATATATACATGTGGGTATTTGACTCTTGACTCTTGCATTTTCTTCTTTATTATGCAGGCTGAATTTCAGCCGCTGAAATTAGATTTTGGTAGTGCAATTAGATATTTTGTTTTTATTGTCGGGTCACAATATTATTAGGATCATAATATTGTGGAATTGTGGTGTTTATTAATTTTGGCATGTGTGGCATTTTATTTTGTTCATGCTCTATGAATTTTTCATGTGATTTTTCATGTGTAAGGTTTGTTTTGAAGTTCACATTTGGCATACATGTCAAAGTTTCATTTAATCTAAAAAAATTATTTCATGATTGTGAATTGTTGGTCTTTATTTGAAAGACGAATGACCCTTAATTATTTACTAGGCTTTCAGTTTGCGCTCATCACCATGTCAAGTGATAATGTTTTCTTCTATACTATTAGCACTTTAAAATAAGTCATCCTGCATCTTTCGATTTGCAAATTTCAGAAGAAAGAATGCTTTTGAATATTTTACATGTATTCTTCTCATTCAGAGGTATATATAATCATATACAATCCTACTACAATAAGAAAAGAATAATTACAATCAATCTACAACCTAAACCAGGAAATCCAAGATTACAGCAATCCCAGAATTAAAGGGAAATATTATAAGGAAATATTTTACAAGTCAACACTCCCCCTTAAGTTGGTGCATATATGTTACACATGCCCAACTTGTCCAAGAAACTTGAGAACTTGTCACTAGAACCGGCCTTTGTGAGTATATCAGCCATTTGATCCTCGGTCCTAATTGGGGGAAGTTCAATTACTTTTCCCTCCAATTTTTCTTTAATGAAGAACCTATCAACCTCCACAAGCTTCGTCCTATCATGTTGTACCGGATTATGAGCAATATCCCGAGCAGCCTTGTTGTCACAAAATAACTTCATCGGCAGACTATGGTTGATCCCCAAATCTTGTAATAGAAACTTAAGCCACAAGAGTTCACAAATACCAAGAGCCATACCTCTATATTCGGCTTCTGCACTCGAACGAGCTACTACATTCTGCTTTTTACTTCTCCATGTTACTAGATTACCACCAACGAAAGTGAAATATCCTGATGTTGAACGTCGATCATCTACCGAACCCGCCCAGTTGACATCGGTATATCCTTCGATTCTGAAATGCTCATTTTTCTTAAACAAAATTCCTTTACCTGGACTTCCTTTCAAGTAACACAATATCCTCATAACCGCATTCATATGTTGTTCTCCTGGATCATGCATATACTGGCTAACTACGCTTAAGGCATGAGCAAGATCAAGTCTTGTATGTGCCAAATACATCAATCTCCCAACTAAGCTTTGATATCTTCCTTTGTCCACTGGTACATGATCAGGGTCAAGACTCAACTTTGTTCCTTCAACCAACGGAGTTGCTACAGGTTTACAGGCTGACATCCTGGTCTCCTTTAATAAATCAATGATAAACTTCCGTTGGGACAAGAATATTCCAGACTTGCCTCTTGATACCTTAATCCCAAGAAAGTATTTTAGAGATCCAAGATCTTTCATTTCGAACTCCTTGGACAAATACTTCTTTAGAGCTGATTGTTCAACTGGGTCATTCCCTGTAACCACCGTGTCATCCACATATACAATGAGTGCTATAATATTTTTATTCTTTCGTTTCAAGAACAAGGTGTGATCCCAATTGCTCTGTCTATACCCGAATGCCTTCATCGATTTAGTGAACCTGCCAAACCATGCTCTTGTTGACTGCTTTAATCCATATAGTGACTTCTTTAGCTTACATACCTTACCCTTGTTCCTGTCTGTTCCGGTGCATCCCGGTGGAAGCTCCATATAAATTTCTTCAGTTAAATCTCCATGTAGAAATGCATTTTTTACATCGAACTGTTGAAGTGGCTAGTCTAGGTTCGCTGCCAGGGACAATAGAACTCAAACAATATTGATCTTGGCTACTGGCGTAAAGGTGTCCGTGTAATCTATGCCATATTTCTGAGTGTACCCCTTTGCCACTAGTCTTGCTTTAAACCGATCAATCGTTCCATCTTCTTTGTACTTCACTGTATAGACCCATTTACATCCCACAGGTTTCTTGCCCGTTGGCAAGTCAGATAGTTCCCAGGTAGCATTCTTCTTGAGCGATTTCAGTTCCTCATTCATTGCTTCTTTCCATTTAGGATCGACTAAGGCTTCTTGCACACTGTTAGGAATACATACAGTAGACAATTGATTCACAAACGACTTATTTGATTCAAACAGGTGACAGGTGGACACATAGTTGTTTAATGGGTACCTCACTCTCGAGTTATAGGTTGATTCACTCATTGAATATATAGTTTTACACTTAGGGTCTGCTTCATAAGTGGGCTTAGGAATACCTCGATTAATCCTTCCAGGGAGACTACAGAGTGGTGGTTGATCTAGCGTAGAAGACGATTGGTTATGAGAATCACTGAGAGACGAGTCGGCATGTACTGTTTCTTCTACAACGGCGGGTTCCAACTGCAAAAGGGTCTTATCTTCGACTATCTCAGGTTCAGCAGAAAGCTGATGTGTATCAACAACCTGCTCGGAATTTGGCTGTTGTTCAGTGGCCTGCTACTCAGCGATAGGCTGCTGTGTGGTAGCCTGTCTTTCGACGGTCGGCTGCTCCATAACTTGCTTCCATAATCAAACATACGAACTTCATCACCTTGAAACTCCCCCTAAAGTGAGGACTCAGAGGAAGCAAAATACATCTCTGTTTCATGAAAAATGACATCGGCAGTGATAAACATTTTTTTGGTGGGAGGGTGATAGCACCGATAGCCCTTTTGAGTAGTAGCATACCCCAGAAACACACATTGAAGAGCTCTAGGTTCCAGTTTGCTATGCCGTTGGGAAGGGTGCACGTGGACAAAAGCCACACAGCCAAACACCCGAGGAGAAAGGTTAGGGACCGGCGGGCAACTAAGCAGAGACATAAGAGTCTGAAATGGTGTCTGAAACTCTAGAGTACGAGAGGGAAGCCTATTAATAAGGTAGGCAGCGGATGTGAGGGCCTCACCCCAATAATACAAGGGAAGACGTGCCTCAAGAAGAGAAGCACGAACCATTTCTAACAAGTGTCGATTCTTCCGTTCAGCCACCCCATTTTGCTGAGGAGTATAGGGACATGTGGTCTGATGAACAATAACGTGCATATCAAAGAAAGAGTGAAGTTCAGTATTAACATACTCGCCCCCATTATCACTACGAACCACCTGAATTTTCATATTGTATTGGAGCGAAACCATTTTGTGAAACTTTTGAAAGGCCATACTAACATCACTTTTCGATTTTAACCAAGTAACCCAAGTCATTCTCGTACAATCATCAATAAATGTGACAAACCAATGAGCTCCACCAAGAGAGGCGATTTTGGAAGGGCCCCAAACATCTAAGTGCACAATCATAAAAGGAACGGAACTCTTATTTAAACTTGTAGGAAAAGAAGTTCGATGGCTCTTAGCCATTTCACACACATCACACTTAAACTGAGAAACATCGTTCTCACAAACAAACTAGGAAATAACTTATGCAAATAACCAAACGAAGCATGGCCAAGACGACGGTGCCACATCCACACATCAGACCCTTTATTATTCTCGACTGGAGTTCCATTCACTGACAGTGCTTGAGTGAGCAATCCTGAGCTACTGGAATTCAACTCAAGGAAGTATAGCTTCCCTCGTCTAATACCATAACCAATCGTCTTCCGCGTCCGGATGTCCTTAAATACACAAAAATAAGGCCAAAAAACAACCAAACAGTGTAAGGCAAGGGTTATTTGGGCAACCGACAATAAATTATAATTCAAGGAGGGAACCACAAGAACAGTATCAAGTTTCATGGTATCAAAAAGGGAAACTGTGCCCTCCCCAAGAACTGGAGTAGCATCCTCATTAGCCACGTTAACCTCGGTATGGGTAGAGTTTTTTAGTGAGGAAACTTGTCTAGAATCACAAGTCATATGTTCAGTAGCTCCAGAATCAATTATCCATGTATGATTCATAACAGAAGTGGAGACATTAAGTGCCTTACCATCGGTACCTGATCCGGCAATCAGAGCTGATGCTTTGCTTGCTACATCCGCTGAATCATCCTTCGTTTCTGCAACAGAAGCTCGAGGTTTATTGAAGCGAGGGTCACGTGTCTTATCCCAATGCTAGGGATACCCAATCAGCTCGAAGCATCAACTTTTAGAGTGTCCCGTCATACCACAATGTGGACATTTACCCTGAGGACGATCACGACTGGTTTGGGCGGTTCTTGGCTGTCCAGGTTTATTCTCAAACCCACCTCGATCAGTGCGGTTGGAAGGGCCTCGGGCCTTGGCTGCCATTGCAGCTGGTTCTGAGCTTTGGCCTCCATCTTCATAGCTTCCTTACGATCCGCTTCACGACGAACATACGCATAAGCAGTCTGAAGTTCAAGTGGTGGATCTTTGCGTAGTATTTCTCCACGAACTTGATCAAACTCATCGTCAAGCCGACCAAGAAACAAATACAACCTTTGTCGCTCGGTTGTCTTTTAGATAATCAGAACATCTTTTTCACATACCATGGATACTTTATTAAAGTGATCCAATTCTTGGAAAATCTCAGCTAGCTCCCCGAAATAGGTAGCCAAAGGTCGGCCATTCTGACGAAGCCGTGATGCCTTCTGATTCAACGAATAAATTCTAGCTTCGTCATTCTCATCAAAGTAGGCTGCTTTAAGAGAGTCCCAAATTTCCTTCGAAGTAGACAACCGAATGTACCGTTTCATAATCTCTGGCTTCATTGAAGACAAAAGCCAACTCTTAATTTTTTGATCTTCAGAGAACCAATCATCATATTTAGGATCGTCTTCATTAGGTGCCTTGATAGACCCACGAAGATATCCCATATTCTTCCTTCCAGCAATATGGATTTGAATGAGAGGAGCCCATAAATCATAGTTCTTTTCATCCAAAACCATAACAATATTAAAGCTTGAATTCTCTGACTGCACCATAATTGAAGCAGCCGCTGGAACAATTTGAGAACCGGCCCTCTTTTCTTCAGCCATCTGTCTTGATGTCGGTATACCCTAAAACCTGCAGCAGCTTTGATGGGAATTTGGACACAGTAATCGACAAAGAAAACTAGGCAGCGGAACATTACGGACAAACTGACAGAATGAGACAGCAACAACGTCACAGTTGCTCGTTGTACTTGAACAGAGAACCAAGACACGAGGCAGCAACAACTCTAAGTTGCTCGCTGCAATTGATTAGGGACACGGCAAATCCTTAGGGTTCGGTGCTTTCTCCTTCTTTTTTTTTTTCTCTAACTAGGCTCTGGTGCCAAGAAGAAAGAATGCTTTTGAATATCTTACCTGTATTCTTCTCATTCAGAGGTATATATAATCATATACAATCCTACTACAATAATGAAAGAATAATTATAATCAATCTACAACCTAAACCAGGAAACCCAAAATTACAGCAATTCCATAATTAAAGGGAAATATTATAGGGAAATATTTTACAAGTCAACAATTTCAACCTTATATTCTTATAATAGAAGACCTTATATTCTTATAACAGAAGAGTATATGGTAATTTTATTTTGAAAAACCAGTATAGCTCGGTGAAAAAGATGGCACTTTATATTCTTAACTTCAGCCCTGGTTTTAAGAAGTCAATATACAAGTTTGGTTTTTTTTTATTATAGTTTGATTCCGACCCCAAAAATTGGTAGAGGCGTGCAGATTCTGCACAACAGTAAGCTAGTTTTTGAAGTATCATATGTTAAAAAATGCACATTTCCTCATGCATGGTGTTGTTTTTTGCAGTGATGGTGGTGCGGGTCTTTCTACGTGGAAGCACGTAGCCAACAAGAGTTATAAGACTGCACTGCACTGCATGCATGCCCTTCTTTATAATCACTGAATTTGCACTTCTTCGTATTTTTCTTAACGGAGGAATGCATTATATGAGATTCAACAGAGATGAATTGATACATCTTTTTCTATCAAAAAAATTAGTTGACAGCTATCAAATAAATTCCTTGAAGAACTTTGAATTCGTAAAAGGACAAGTACTATATATATATATATATATATATATATATATATATATATATATCACTAGTATAAATGGGTAATGCTACAAATGTGAAATCAAATCTTGAAATTTTGATCTCAAACTGATATAGCAAAATATATTGTCATGTTGGTGTTCTTTTATTGCTTTTCAGAGATGAAATTAACACCGAGGATCTTCTAATGATTTTACTTTGAAACGTATCGAAAAAGAACCTATGAACTTTTACATGAGAAAATGATTACACCAAATACAAGATTCGGTAGGTATATGCCAAATTAGCAAAACCATCAACAACTCTGTTGGCCTCTATGAGAATATGATTAAACGTCTAACGAGGAAGCAGCTCCAATAAATATCAAATAGATGATGGATGCAATTTACCACATAATATGTATCTCTTTTTTTCTTGCATTTATTAAAATTTTTGTTTGGTGTTCTTTACGTTGAGCAACGAGAAAAAGAAATACTCTCATTGACAATATCATTTTCTGCCCACAATTTAGAAGAGTCTCATTTTAAAAAGAAGTTGTGATCGCCAGTCGAAACAATATGGCCCATCAATTTTTTTTAAGTTACTTAATATTAAAATTTTAGTGGCGTGTGGTGTCAATAAAACAACTCAATGATATATTTACATTAAGGATAAGAGATTTGGACTAAGCAACACAATGAACCATCCATGATAATATCCAACTCGTCATCTACGACAGTTAAACATAAGACCTTCCACTTACAAGTTATAAGTGAAAAAAAATATCACTAAACCGTAGCACTAAGTCATTTCATTCAAAAGCCATTGCCCATATATTCAAAATAATTAGAGAAATTGACAAAAATGAGACAAATCCTTAATCTTGGGAGACCAAAATAGAACAAACAGTCTTTGCACACTCCGTGCTCACCATGCTCAAAAGCAAAATTACTAAAATACCCACATATAAATTGTAAAAACTCACAGCTCATGTCTTCATTTTTCTAATTTCGAAGAGAGGGATGTCGAGAGAGAGCTCAGAAGAGTGAGGTCGGGGTTTTTGGGTTGAGCTCAGGAGAGTGAGGTCTGGGTTTGGATGGAGATTTCTAATTTTTCTGGCAACTGAAGCTTCGGCAAGCATATTCCGGCACCCCAAGCATTAGCTCGGCTTTGGAGGGTAGTAAGGTAGGGTGTTTAATTCGAAGTTTCTATATCAATTATTTAGGGAATATATAGGTTGTATGTAAGATGAATTAATATTTAGAAGTTCAATAAGGGTTTGTGTTTCATGTTGGGGGGCTATGGGTTGTGGAAAAAAACTTGATTTTTGACGTGCTAGAATACTCAAATTTGAGAAACTTTTCCTGTAGTTTGAATATGGTGTGCGTGGTTATAACTTAATATGACAAGCGGGAATGTTCAGTAGTTCTTATGCACATATGTTATATGCTATTTAAGGTTTGTGCAACATAACATGAGGGAAGTACCTGTAATGATTTGCCACAGTGGGAGGTGGGTTACATCCGATAATGAAAAGGAGTACGTAGGAGGTGAAGAGAAAAGAGTTGTTGTGTCTAAATTCATAAAATTCAGGGAGTTTATGGACATTGTTTCCAATATTGCATCTAGTGGTATTGATATGGTAACTCTTGCCTACTCAATTCCAATGGGGTCGCATGCAAAAAAACATGTGACGATTCGGGATGATGGAGACATGCGGTAGTTTTTGGAGTATAGCCGGGCAATTATTGGTATGAGGGTGACACCTATATATGTATCGATACTCGACCACCCTACCAATATGAACCAACCTCCCACTAACCTCCCACGATGCTTCGATCCAGCGTTTGAAGTAACAACTACTTTTGCACCCAAAGTAAGGGTTTTGGGTACTATGGAGGCAGTGGCGAAGCTAGGATTTCTCGAGAGGGGGGGCGAACTTAAAAGAATGCAAGGTTAAAAAAAAATTGCAACAACTAAATCTTTTTATATGGTAATGTTTTTCATAATTAAATAATACAAACAAATTATAATTGTTGCCGGCGAGGTTTCATGTTGCAACTGGTAACACCGAAGCCAATGTAAGAAGCTTATACACTAACATATAGCTTTCAGACCTCCCTTTCTTCACTAACTCTTTTGCAAGATCACTAATTCCTCTCAGTGATGAAAACTCACTATGCATCTTCATATCATGAATGTAATTGTCAAGTTGAATTGGAAGATTCATGAGGTCCATATGATCAAAATCTTGAGGATAAAGTTGGGCTAAACTAACAATTTTTACCTTGTCATATAAAAAAAAATTATATTTAACAATATATTATTAAACCGTAACGTTACATAATAATAAACCCATTATATTTTACTATTTCTCCTTCGCCCTATAAATCAAAAACAAAAATTGAGAAACAAATGTTAAAATCAGAAAGAGGTGAAAAAAGGAAGGTTATGAAAAAGGTTGTGACACTGAAAGGGAAAGGAGTGCGTGGTGCCCAGATAGGCAGATTAGATAGATACCATTCAAATGGTTGTCAGAAGCCATGTGAGAGACTGACTCTGGCCCTTCCCTTCGTATATATTAACCCTTCTTCCAAAATAAAATTACAAAATAAGACAAAAGAGTCCTCCAAAGTAACCCCCTTTACTCACTGGAAAAAAAAACCCAGATTTGCAGATTTCAGATTTGCAGCACCGCTGCTCCTCCGCCGGCGCCGCTGCCCAGATTTGCAGGTTCGGGGCTTCTCAGTGATCATGTTTTCTGGGGAGTGGAGGGGCGACCGCCCCCCCTCGCTCCTTAACAGCTTCGCCCATGTATGGAGGTGCCTTTTCAAGACGGGGATGACATAGATTGGATTACCATGGTGGACTTTGATTCTTGTCAGTACGGTTCTGATTCAATTGCCGTGAACAGGTATACAAGTGAACATGTCATGTTGATGCCTCGCGATAATGAGGTACAACCAAATGGAGGTGTAGGTATCGAAAACCTGAAGTGGAAGAGAAGTACGTGTGTGGAACACACCAATGAATTTGCCGCAATTATGATGGTTACGTGAAAAGGCCCAGCTATGGTGTCGACGAAAACACGTATTGGCAGCTGTATTTTAGAAGGGGAGACCTTTTTGTTGACAAGCAAGATCTCTCAATAAAGCTTCAATTGAAAGCAATTAAAGGGAATTTTCAGTTAACGGTCGATACATCTTCGAAGAAGCCTCGACATCGTCAAACATGGAATTCCAGTAAGGCGCCTTTTTTTCTTCATCGGTGGGAGTCAAGAGCTGGACGACCACCTGAATTTGACAATTTAGGGTGCATAAGTTAGTACAATCAATTTTGTTTTTAAATACAGTAAGTTTATTAAAATTGCAACAACTTGCTACGGGATGATATGAAAAGAACACATACCATTTCTTGAGTTGTCAAGCCTCATCTTCGAGTTGTTTTTGATCTTTAGGTAGGGCAAGGTTTCGAACAACCAAATTAGCAAAAATTGAAAGTGATAATGTAAAAAAGTTGCACCGCAAACGAATGTAAAAGCACGTTAAACTTATAACAAAAAAAGAAAAATGAAATGACATGAAATGCATAGGGAAACCCCCTAAGGTTGTATGAATCTCGATTCACAGCCACTGTTACATCCCGTTCCGGAAAATAATATTATTTTAATCCCGGACGTGTAAATTGACGATTTTGCCCTTGGTTGACTTTTCGGTTGACTTTTGTGTCGTAACTCGTACGACGCTTCCCTTTGTATTTTCTTGTCGTGCTCGTCGTTACGAACGCGTAGACGCGAGCGGGACGTCGTTCGGACTCCGAACGAATATTTTACGGGCGTTGATTTTTGACGTTTCCCGTAATTCAATTTTGGGCAGTTTGGGTTGTTGGGCTGGGGCCCAAATGTCAGTTGGCCCATGTGGCCTTATCCCACAAAATCTGGGATTTTGTCTCTGTCTTTGACCCCTCTTCTTCCTCCTTTCTTCTCTGCACAGACCAAAACAAAACAAAGTTTTAAAATGTTCAAGGCACCCCGTGCCTCTCCTCCCTCTCACTGAGCCAACCTTTGGCCAGGTGAGAGCACTGACATCATCATCATCCTCGTCGACCCCAATTACATGGACCTGGACCCAGCAAAACCTGTGAACTTCGAAACCCAGTTTTTGGAAATTTTCCGGCGAGGCTCGATTTCGAGCATCGGCCTTTTCTCAGTGAAACCTTGGCCAAATCACTTCAAGCAAATCACCAATCTCTTCCTTGAGATCCCAGGAACCTTGCTCAACCCTTGGATGGCGACGTTTGGCCTAGAATCAACGAAATCCGATTCAGCCAGTTTTGCACTGTGGCTTCCCTTCAAATTTCAGACCACTTCTGGCCAGTTTTTAGCCCCCAAAATGGTAAAATATTATTCTCCTCACTTCTAGCTTCATTTTGGTACTTGAATCGTCCAATTTGGCCTTGAAATGAAGGAGTTATGAAGCTCTGAAATTTCCCTGAATTTCCGGCCAAAATTTTCCAGATTCCGGCGACGGCGGCCGGCGCCGGCGACCTGAAAAAGGTCAGGGGTGACCGGCGCTGACGTCAGCAAACCAGTTCAGACCGGTCCTGCTGATGTCAGCAAATCAGTTCAGACCCGGTTGGACCGGAATATTCCAAGGAATATTTCGTCCGTTAACTTTAACGGCGTTAACGGAATATTCTAACGCTGTTAGAATATTCCGTTAACTGTAGCCACAGTAACGGCGCGTGTCACCGGCGACCAGCCGGCGCGTGACCGGCGCGTGGATGGCTTCCAGCCGCGCGTGTCACCGGCGCGTGGATGGCTTCCAGCCGCGCGTGGCGGCGCGTGAGGCCAAATGGCAGCGTGTGGCGGCGCACGGCGTAACTCTGTTTTCGGGTTTCCGAACGCCGTTTTCTTTGTATTTTCGAATACTTTATTAATCTTTGGTGTTCTAAAATAGGTTTTGGCGACCCGTGGCGTTCGGAGGGCGTACGTTTGGGCTTTCTGGCAAAGGTTTATGTGAGTGGGCCCCTTCCCTATTATATTTAAATGTGTTTTATGTTTGGGAAATTATATTTGGTTTATGCCTACATTATTTTATGGTTTTAGATGGATATTTATCTTATGCTATTGGTAGACCTTGTTATATTATTTTATTACTTGGTTTACTAGCTTGGCTCGGCGTATTTTGTTGGGCCTTGTAAATTAGTGTACTTTTGCCTATACTTTCGATTGGTATTTATACCGTTTAATTAGTGATTTCCGTACTATTTTATACGCGTATTACTAGTATCAAACCGGCCCTATTTTAGGGGGTTTTAGGGGAAATTATTATTATATTGCCTATTTATGAACTTGGGGTTTTTATACCTATTTGGCAGGCCTTGGGCCGTATTTTGGTGAACCTTGTTTTTAGTACCTTTTTATCGTATTTTGGGTTCACTTAGTATATTATTAAATTGGTGTTTCTTTACCTTAGTACCCTTGTGGTATATACTTGGTATTTTATGTATTTTGGCAATTACTTGGTATTCCGGGTACGGCATCCGTGAATACCTTATTATACGACTATTTTGAGGTTTATCCCTTAAAGGAAATTACCCCACCTTATTTTATTTAGAAATTTTCCGTGGTATATTTTCATACGCTCAACTAGGAATGCTTACACGGTGTCAGTAGTACTGTCCAGGGCCAGGACCAGCTTCACGTGGTTGTTCACACGCACCGATACGCTCGCTTGGATCCATAGCAGGTGCCAGCCTGTTCTAGGTCGCCTTGGCGACTCGAACTCGTTGTGATGCGCATAGCGCTAGCTTCACGTGATTGTAGTACAGGAGCGTACCCATTATTCATACACCCAGCCTGTTCATGACAGAATACATCTGTATGAACTCGTGTGTCTGTCATACCTAACGAGCGTTTACCTTATAGTTTTATATTGTGATTTTACCACTGGTTTTCACTGATGCCACGGAGTCTTTTAGTTGATTTACGGGTTTCCCGTATATTCTTATTTTATGAACTTTCGGGTAAAGTATTTTATATCGAACGGTGGCTTTCTGCCCGTTTCGGACGGTAAGTATATTTCCGTACTTGCCTTGATTTTCTACCTACTATTGTAGTATGTTTTCTGAAATGGTTTTTCAAACCAATTACTTGATTTTGACGGCGAGGGGTTAATATTTTCAGAAAGGAAAGGTTTTTACAAAATAACTATTTATGGCCCACTCACCCTTCTGTTTTGCGCCCCTCCAGGTTTAGTGGCTTGGAGCTGTCGACGTCGAGGCGGTGGTATGACAAGTTTATTAATTTCTTAGTACTTGTAGATACTCTGTATTTTGTACTTTGTACAACTGTTATTGTATTAATTCTTTCCGCCTGTACAACCTGTGTACACTCTGATATTTAATTCATTCAATTGTTCAATTTATCTCTTATTTCCTTCAAATTGGCTTTCGTCACCCTACGTGGTGTCGGCCATCACATCCGACTTTTGGGTGTCCACGTGTACATCCGGGTCGGGATGTGTCAGATTGGTATCAGAGCGAGGTTACTACTAACCTATGTTCTTCCTTCCGTACTCTGTACCTATCGGTTGGGTATCAGACTTCAAATTTCGTGACTCTTGGCTATCTCTTTGGTATTCTTCTACCTGCCAATGTTGTTCTCGAACAGTGTGTTCTTGAATTTTACTCTTGGAATTGAGAAATTCTCCGAACTCTACACCTTTGGTGTATTGTTTCTCCTTGGATTAATTCTAAGTTCTCTTAGTGTCATACCATCTCGACGTTACTAATGCGCAGTTTTTGGTAGTTTTCCCGATTTTGACAGTTTTGTCGTGTTTTTCTGGTACACGTAGATTTTGGTGCTTAACTCAGGACGACTTTGAACGTGGTTGACGAGGGACTTGGAGGTTACGTGTGACGTTGGACGTTTTCTTTACCAACTTGCGTTGAAATCGCACTGAATTGGGAAATTGATTCAGTTGTCGTATTTCGTATTCTTGGAGTGTGGTGTCAGTTCGACACAACGGATGATTTTCATCAAGTACTTTTCCTTAGGGACGACCCTAGGCGTAGATGTTGGCGGAACCTGTTGACTAATTTTCGTGTCTGACTAGTTCTTGTGGACTAAATTCGTGAGACTTAGTTTCATAAATTCTTTGTACTGACGGTGTTTTACACTTTAACCGACGACTTCAACCTACGGGTGACACTCTGACTACTAACGTTGTTTGACTGGACGTGCCTTTTGACTTCTTGTGGATGTAAGTGGCGATCGCTGAGTATGTCAGCGTATACTCAAATTGTTAGCAGAAGGCTTGGAGACGGATTTCCCTCTCAATTATTCTGATCACTTTCCATTTTCATTCGAAAATGGAAAATTATCACCGTGAATTCCTTGTACGGTACTTTCCGCACGTGACGACTGCAACGACCCTTCAATGATCGTGAACCGAACCTGTCGGTCGACTTTTCTCAAACAATTCGTGACTACTTTTCAGTAGTTTGGGACAATTTCCATCTTCGTGATGTTGTTTAACTGTGTGGAGTCTCTACGACTGTTTTGTTTTGTCGTGACTCAATTTTCTTCGAACGTTGAAGAACTTTTTCGTACTTCTGGAGTCGACATTTTCTTTCTACTCATGACTTTTGTCATTTAAATCGATCATCTTCCCACTTGTGCATGTGCGGCTATCTTAACTATTCGCTTCGGCGATAGTATGGATTGCATATCCACTAGTGACGGTGATTGACAATAACTTCGGTTTTGACTCTAACTACGGCGTATCCACTATCTGAGTACAGTTTGACTTTTTATCGAATCTTCATATTCGAACGCTGACGAGGAATTTGCACCCAATAGTTGGGTATGGGGCGGTCATTCATTCGGTCTCCGAAAGAATCTGTCTTTCAAAAGTGGAAGTTCAGCTCTGAATCATCCAGTAGTCGATCAACTTCACCTTACACCATGGAGGTTGATTCACTGGTGGATCCCGTTTTGGTTTACTGGGTAACTCCACTCAGTCTACCGCCCAGTTCTATCATCGTTGCGACACTTGTCATTTTGGTGAGTGTACGCGAGAAACTCAAGAGTGCCATGTCTGTGGACTGATGGGACACAGAGTTAACCAGTGTCCGCAGTACTGGCAAAAACCAACCTTTGGCCTGTTCCGATCCAGTAAGTTGGATGAACAGTTTTCTATCAACAACCTACTTTCAGTGGAGACGTACATTGCCAAGGCAATGTCATTCCATACTCTGGAACTTTTCTCCTTAATCTTGGTTTTTCTACTCTGTATCCTGGTGGTGCCTGGCAGTTCCAGTGTGGAGCGCTGCTGGCTCTTGGGCGGATTAGTACAATCGACCAGCAGGATACTCTGAACGATTCCGATATTGTTTCGGAAACGTTAATCTTTCTTAGGCTTTTTACTTGAATCCAAACAGATCCAAGTACTACCCACTAGGCTATTCCACCTTGTTCACTCAAACTACTCGACCACATTGTACTCCTACCGGGTACGATTTGGAAATCGCTATGTCGTGAGGCAAAGTATGTCTTGTTCAATGGGGTTGTCGGTGATACCCTGTTATCATCGCAAATCAAGTTTTGCTTGCCAATCTCATTCCTTTGGATGTCGTGGTTTTCGACGTGATCCTAGGAATGGATCGGTTACCCCAAATTTATGCCATTGTGGATTGTCGGCGGAGGCTGTCACCTTTCTACCACCTGGCATGCCGGCTGTGACGTTTATCGGCAAGCACCGGAAAAAAAAAATCGACTTGTGGGCTGATTTTCAGCTGCAAGTGCAACGAAACTATTGAGTTAGGGTTTGTGATGGTTGTATCACATTTTTGGCGTTGGAGGAAGGAATTTCTCTTCGTGTTGACGATGTACCAGTTGTCAACAAATCTTCCTGAGATTTTTCCTAACGATCTACCTGGATTACCGCCTGATCGAGAAGTGAAAATCACCATCGATCATTCCAGGTACTAATCATATCTCTCTTCCTTACCTCTTATCTTTTGGCTCTACCGGAGTTGGGTGAGTCAAAGAAATTTCAGCCTCTGAAACTTTCTGTCAGGATTCTTTCAACCTCGCACTTCACCTTGTGGAGCTCTGGTCATGTTTGTTCGAATGAAGTGACACTATCCTAAAGCTCTGCATCGATTTAGGCAAATGATTCGGGTAACGATTAAAAACCGTTATCCCTTGCCTAAAATCGATGATCTCCTTGACCAGCTCCGAAGTGCACAGTTTTTCTCTAAAATTGATCTGAGGCTTGATAGTTATCAGCTGAGGATCAAGATTTTTGTTGTGTACTTGACTATTTTCTGGACTCGTTACGAGCCTTACGAGTTTTTCTTATCATACCTTCCGGGATGACAGTCGCCCCAGTAACTTTCATGAACTTGATGATTCGAGTACTTCGCCCTTATCTCGACAAGTTCGTGATAGTCTTTTTGGTTGACTTTTTGGCGTATTCCAAATCTGGGGCCGATCATGCAAAAAGTACTTGCGCATGATTTTGATGAAGTTTGAGAAGTTTCAGCTTTGTGCCAATTCATTGAATGCCAGTTCTGGTTTAATCATGTGTCTTTCTTGGGGCATGTGATTCCTGCGGATTACTTTCTTGTCGATCCCCAGATGGTTGCAGTGGTGGGGATCTGGGAGCGACCGCAGAGTGTTACAAGATTTGAAACTTTCTTGGCCTGGCCAGTTTTTACCGACGTTTCGTGAAGGATTTCTCTCTCGCTACTCTGCCTCTCACGAAACTTGCCAGGTAAATGTTAAATTCGTGTGAAACGAAGACCACGAGCAAATTTTCGACTGCTCAAGTTTGGTCTTACTCCTGTTCTTGTATTGGCACTTTCCAACGACGGCGGTAACTACGAAATCTACAGTGATGCGTCACTATGCGGGTTGGATTGCGTGCTAATACAGCATGGATGGATAATCGCTCCTGCCTTCAGACAATTGAAATCGCATGAGATGAATTATCATACCCATGATTCGAAGCTGGTTGCCAGTATCTATACTCCGAAGTTCTGGCGACATTTTCTCTTTGGTGAGACGTGTAGACCGTTCACTGACCACCAAAGTTTGAGGTATCTCTTTTCTCTGGGAGACCTCAATCTCAGTCAAAGGAGATGGATTGAGCTGATGAGTGACTACGATTGCACTATCGATTACCACTCCCGGTCATGCAAACGTAGTAGCTGGTGCCCTCAGTCAGAAGTTCTTTGGAAGACTAATTACTCGTTCAACTAGTCGTATTTCCTCTTTTGATTGATTTTCGATGCACTGTTGTCATGTTGAGTTGTTGTGGTGACGGAGCGCTCTTAGCCAACCTTCGGTTGAGACAATTGTTGTTTCTTTACTTTCGACACTTTTGTGGGAGCTTTTTGGGAGACGTTGTATTGAGGACTGTATGTACTCGCATCTACCTCGTTGTACTTCTTATGGAAATTTCGGGGACGAAATTTTTATAAGGGGGGTAGATTGTTACATCCCGTTCCGGAAAATAATATTATTTTAATCTCGGACGTGTAAATTGACGATTTTGCCCTTGGTTGACTTTTTGGTTGACTTTTGGGTCGTAACTCGTACGACGCTTCCCTTTGTATTTTCTTCTCGTTCTCGTCGTTACGAACGAGTAGACGCGAGCGGGACGTCGTTCGGACTCCGAACGAATATTTTACGGGCATTGATTTTCGACGTTTCCCGTAATTCAATTTTGGGCAGTTTGGGTTGTTGGGCTGGGGCCCAAATGTCAGTTGGCCCATGTGGCCTTATCCCACAAAATCTGGGATTTTGTCTCTGTCTTTGACCCGTCTTCTTCCTCCTTTCTTCTCTGCACAGACCAAAACAAAACAAAGTTTTAAAATGTTCAAGGCACCCCGTGCCTCTCCTCCCTCTCACTGAGCCAACCTTTGGCCAGGTGAGAGCACTGACATCATCATCATACTCGTCGACCCCAATTACATGGACCTGGACCCAGCAACACCTGTGAACTTCGAAACCCAGTTTCTGGGAATTTTCCGACGAGGCTCAATTTCGAGCATCAGCCTTTTCTCAGTGAAACCTTGGCCAAATCACTTCAAGCAAATCACCAATCTCTTCCTTGAGATCCCAGGAACCTTGCTCAAGCCTTGGATGGCGACGTTTGGCTGAGAATCAACGAAATCCGATTCGGCCGGTTTTGCACCGTGGCTTCCCTTCAAATTTTAGGCCACTTCTGGCCAGTTTTTGGCCCCCAAAATGGTAAAATATTATTCTCCTCACTTCTAGCTTCATTTTGGTACTTGAATCGTCCAATTTGGCCTTGAAATGAAGGAGTTATGAAGCTCTGAAATTTCCCTGAATTTCCGGCCAAAATTTTCCAGATTCCGGCGACGACGACGGCGGCTGGCGGCTCGAACTCGTTGTGATGCGCATAGCGCTAGCTTCACGTGATTGTAGTACAGGAGCGTACCCATTATTCATACACCCAGCCTGTTCATGACAGAATACATCCGTATGAACTCGTGTGTCTGTCATACCTAACAAGCGTTTACCTTATAGTTTTATATTGTGATTTTACCACTGGTTTTCACTGATGCCACGGAGGCTTTTAGTTGATTTACGGGTTTCCCGTATATTCTTATTTTATGAACTTTCGGGTAAAGTATTTTATACCGAACGGTGGCTTTCTGCCCGTTTCGGACGGTAAGTATATTTCTGTACTTGCCTTGATTTTCTACCTACTATTGTAGTATGTTTTCTGAAATGGTTTTCCAAACCAATTACTTGATTTTGACGGCGAGGGGTTAATATTTTCAGAAAGGAAAGGTTTTTACAAAATAACTATTTATGGCCCACTCACCCTTCTGTTTTGCGCCCCTCCAGGTTTAGTGGCTTGGAGCTGTCGACGTCGAGGCGGTGGTATGACAAATTTATTAATTTCTTAGTACTTGTAGATACTCTGTATTTTGTACTTTGTACAACTGTTATTGTATTAATTCTTTCCGCCTGTACAACCTGTGTACACTCTGATCTTTAATTCATTCAATTGTTCAATTTATCTCTTATTTCCTTCAAATTGGCTTTCGTCACTCTACGTGGTGTCGGCCAGCACATCCGACTTTTGGGTGTCCACGTGTACATCCGGGTCGGGATGTGTCAGCCACCGACTTCTCTGCCTTCTCTGCCTTTTTTTCTTTCAAAATGGTGTATTGGGTCAAAGCAGCAGAGATGATGGTTGGCATCAACAATTGGAAGGATGCAAAACGTCAAGGATAGGTCTCCCATTTTTCTTCATTGTCTACCAAGTGAAGGAGATGGTAGTCGATGCATGAGTCCTTTTCTTTCCCCAAAACGACGAAGTGGGCGAAGTAAAGTAGTCCCTGCTTGTACAGATCCTCTTTGTTTTGGCAGTCATTGAATTGGTCCTCCAATTGTTTGAGCGAGATCTTCTTCTTTCCCCTGAAAAATATGTCTCTTATAGGACATTCCTTTTCCTTCTTTTGCAAGGAGAATTCTCCAAACTTCAGCCTAGTTATGAAACAAAATTCGCAACTCCTAAAAGTCGCAACATCTTCTTCAAATAGGAAGGATATGGATATCGTCCATCATTTTTTTCTTAATAGCCTTAAGGATGGCGTAGTGGTTCAGCTGCCCAAACCAATCAATCTGGTTGACGTCAATAAGATGACAGAAACAAGAATTCTCAAACTTCTTTAGTTGAGATTTTGAAAATCGACCTCTTATGTTAGAAAGACACCTCGACGTGTATGATAGGCACGACGCGGTGGTAGGAAATACCTCGTCGGCTGAACACACCACTTTCGGCTGAGGAGAAGATTGTACTTTCGACCTGCAAGATTTTGAACATGGCCTTTTAATCCAACAATCAGAACCATAAGGTTTTATACGCACATTAAATTAATAACATAAACATGCACACAAGATATGCATATGATATGCACATTATATGCTCAATCTACTCAGGACCTGCAGTCTCTCATATGGATCAAGTTGAACCAATTCATGAACCAAATTCAAGCAAGTATGCCCAGCATCTACACCATATAACCAAAGTATTCATCAATGAAGTTCCAGCACATAATATGTACACAATATGCACAAATGAACATTAAATATAGATGGGAATCCCAATATATATTGAACAAACCTTGAACAAAATTCACCTCAAAATACATGGAATTACACAACCCTAAAGCCTAATCCCTTAATTTTTCCAAAATTAACTGTTGCACCCAAAACCCTAAATTCCCAAATTGGGAAAACCTAAGTTAAAATAATGAAAATTGAATTGAAAACCGACCTCTTTTTTTATTTTGCCATTGTAAGTCGATGGAATCAAAGTGTGGCGATGGCCGGAAAACTTGCAGAAATTCTAGTATAAAACGACGTACGGAACTTGTAGACAATCACCGGAAAACTAGAAGAAAAACTTGGTTTTGTGGCCACATTATTGTATTCTATACTATGGCTTGTGTTTGTTTGGAAACTTGGCCCGGTCGAAAAATTGGAGAAGGATTTCTGTCTCACCGTTTGGGGGTTAGGGTTCATCTAGGTGGGGGTCGCGAGAGAGGTTTTCGGACAAGGAAAGAAAAAATGACGATCGAGTCTTCCCAATAACCCATTTATGTGGGAGGGCAATTTCGTCATTTCAAATTTGAGCAAAATCCTATTTTGGTCCTACTGTTGTGCATGCAATGTGCATGGACTGTTTGTTCTATTTTGGTCCCATGATTAAGGATTTGTCTCATTTTTGTCAAAATTCTGGTCCCAACTTATACTCTGAGGCCTCGTTTGGCAATTCGGACTGGACTGACTATTTCAGTCGGATAGGATAATCTGTCATCGGACAGTACTGACTAAATTAGTCGGGCGTTTGGTGCAGTATTGGACTAATATCAACTATTTATATTGGGTTGGCCGGCCCTAGGTGTGTGAAGAACACAATTTGTTCTTCATACAAACTCACTCAAATCCTCATCAAATGCAAGACCTACAAAAGGTTTGATCTTCGTAGGAGACGAAGTGCGTAGGTAACCTTCAATTTGATTCAAGGTGCAACTGCAACTTCTCCAAGCAAAAGTGTTCATCCAAGATGAGACTGAAGGCCCTATTGGGTATTTAGCCTTTGCTCATGCAAAAAAGATTCTACAGAGGTATAGGATGCTACAACTTACTAATGTGATTTTGAGTTGTGTCTTGGTACACAATATTTAGGCTTCAAAAGTCATGAGCAAAGTTTTGTTTTTGAGTACTAATACGCTAACTAAGAGCCTTTAATTTGTTAATAGCATGCTTAAGTGTTGCTCAAATGAACTTGTAATTCAAATATTTTCCTTCAAGCTAGACCAAGAGAGTGAGAGAGACGGACCCGACTAATTATACAGAGGTTTTTGGGCGTATAATTAGTCGGGTGTGAGGAGTACTAAATGGTGGGCCCGGTTTAAATAGTCGGGCGACTATTTTAATACGAAGCGCACCAAACACTTGAGACCGGATTATTAGTACTATCTGGTGCGCTATATGGCGTACCAAACGAGGCCTGATAATTATTACTATATGGAGGTGTATTTCCTTAAGATAGGACCAAGAAAAATTATAACTTATTACAATGTGGAGTTTATTCCTATACATAACTGGTCCTAAGTTAGGACCATAATTTTTTATAATTTTAAGAAAGTTATTTCTTTATAAAGTATTACTTTAGAGAAGTTTTACTTTATAGAGTATTACTTTAGATAAGTTTTATTGTATATAGATAGCGTAGATAGAAGATTTTGGTTGAGTGTTTGCATTGAAAATGTTTCACACCTCCATTTATACAAATCGCAGTTAAACTTAAAACAGTGGTCTATTTTGGAAAAATCTTGAGTGGTACGTACTATTCAATGGTACGACTATTGAATGGTTCAGATTAATTTGCAGTGGGGCCCAAATGAATCTTAACCATTTAACAGTACGTACCATTCAATGGTACGTACCACTGAAGTTGGACCCGTCTATTTTGAACTAGTGAGAAGTACCTTTTTTTTTTGTTTTCAGCAAACTACTGAGAAGTACTTAAATAAAATAAAATAAAACAACTAGTATGAAGTAGGTTCACCATGCTCCTTCAACTTTTGTCTGCCAAAGGTGGTGTATATATGTAACTGTATATAGGACTTTTTGTCTATTTTTATTAAATTTGACTCTCGAGGAAAAGTCACTCTTATTTTTTGTACAGGAAATGTAAGAAACATATTAACAAGACAAGAAAGAAAATATAAGAATTGCAAAATAAAGATTTCAAAGTTAGATCAAACATAAGAGCATGCTTGACAACCATCTGTTTTTTACGTTTTATGTTTAAGCTATGGAGAAATTATGTAGGTGATAAATCATCTTGTTTTTATGTTTTATGTTTTATGTTTAGGTGACGGAGAAATTATATGAAAGAAATGAGGAATAATGATGGTCAAAGAGTGGTGAATATATAAAGAAAAACGAATGAAACAAAATCCTTTTGATATAACGATATACTTACACTAAAGGGTATGAGAATAAATTGGTTTCGAACTAGCCATCCACAAGATTCGACCCTAAGATCTCTCACTTACAAGTGAAGAAGAATACCACTAGACTAATACTAAGTGGAAAATGAAAACATAATTTTGAAATTGAAAACAACTTAAATAGTTTTAGTTTTGAGTTTTTATTTTTCTTGTCATGTGTAACATCTCGTAAAAAGTTTGTTATAAAATATTCCTGGAGGATATTTTGGACACGTGTGTTATTATTTTATACACGGAATCGTGTAATTTTACTATTTTGGTGGGTGCACAATACCTTCTCCCTTATTCTTTTTCACTTTCTTTTCTCTCCATTTTTCTCTCACACCGTTTACGGACGTCGATGAAAACTGTCGAACTGAGACGAACTAAAATCACCACAACCTTCGTCTCGACGCCCTGGACTCAACAATACAAACCGTTCGTCCAAACTCTCGATCGTTTGACGGGAAGAGCAACTGGAAGAACTGGACCTTTCCGACAAATTTCTCGCCATTTTAGACCGAGGTGAGGTTTCTAATTATCACCAATGGATTCCTCTCGTTGAGTAGATGAATTTTCATATGTCGTTTGCTTGATTTGGTTGAGTTTTGACGTAGATCAGAAAAACCCACCATAGCCGCCGCCTTTCGAGGCAGTTTCCGGCCACTTCTCGAGCTTGTACGACCAAACCAAAGGTACACCGTGATTCTACTCCTCTCTAGCTTCATTTTGGTATAAAGAACGTGAAATTTGGCCAAGAAATGAAGAAGTTATGAAGATTTGAAAATTTCTCCAGAAACAGGCCAAAATTTTGGCGACGGCGGACGGCAGCCGGAGAAGTTGCAGCGACGACCGGCGTTGAAGTCAGCAATGACATCAGCAACTGGTCCAAACTGGCCGGGTGACGTCAGCACCGGTCCAGACCAGCGTGACGTCAGTGATGACGTCAGCGTTGACTGACGCTCTGATCGGCGCGAGAAGCCGCGCGTGAGCCGCCCGTGGGCTGCATGTGAGCCATGCGTGGGCCTCTCGCGGGCCGCGCGTGAGGGCGCGTGGGACACAATTTTTTAATTCCGTCAACACAAGACCACTCGTGACGACGCGTACTACCTCTGGGCAGTACGTATGGTATTTTACGGAGTGTTTTGCACCTCCGTATTGAGCAAACAAGGGATAGGTTTAATTAATTAGTTAATTAATAACCTTTATGAGTTTAATCATTAGTACAGTGATATCTCATATAGGTGAGACTTATCTAGAGGACTACGGGGGCTACCTAAGACAGGGGAGCTACGACCTGGCTACTTACAGGTGAGTGAGTGGGTCTTTGTTTTGATAAAATATATTATTATGTATGGTTTTCAATGCTTTCTTTAATATGTTAGCATGTTTCTTATCATATGCGAATGTTGGAGGTAGAACATTCGTATTTTATTGCCATACATGTTTTTATACTGTTGCTCATCAGTAGATGTATAACACCTCGGGTATCAGTACTCAGTCCTATGGCCAGGACTAGCCTTGACGTTTGGAGTTGTCACTATCAGTACCGCTACGCAACTTTGGATCCATTGTAGGTACTAGCCTGTTCTAGGTTGCACTAGGCAACTCGAACTTGTGTGACGCACTTTGTGCACAGCGATTAGCGTTAGACTAGCGTCATTGTAGTACTCAGCGTATTTCTTAGATACCTAGCCTGTTCCTCGTAGCTTATCTACTTGGGCTTGTGTGTTTACATATAGATGAGCAATCAGTCAGATTTTTGGGGAATACCCCGTATTATCGTTATAGTATTTTTGAGGATCATACTGGGGAGTATGACGTATTTTCAAAAAGCTATACATGTTTTCCAGCGAGGGGATAGTGGTTTTATCAAACTTTGTTTTTGACCCACTCACCTTTTTTATATTTTCACCCCTCCAGGACTTAGAGGCGGATTCGATTATCAGAGACACGAGGGCTTGCTTTGGCTGTGGTTGGCAGTTCTGACACTCCCTTCAGATTATGTAGGATTTGTTCATACTTTTAGTAAACTTTTACTTATCCATCCTCACGAGTATGTGAATGTTTTTAATTTATGCACTATATACTATGCTCTGACTGTTATGCACCTGTAAAAATGGGTTTTACCCTTCACCACACTTCTACTTCTGCTTCCAACTCTAAATCTACTCACTTTTTCACATTTACATGTATAATTGGCTTTCGTCACTTAACAAGTGTCAACCAGCACTTCCTGACACCTGGCGTGTCAGGATCGGGATGTGTCATCATATACTTTTCTATATAAATTTCGTCTCCATCTCTCCTGCCATCATTCCTCAACTTTTATGTACTTCTTATTTATCTCATTTATTTCTCGTTTATCTCAAATACAAAAATGAAAACTAAAAACTACAGATAAAAAACTATATGATCGAACGAGCCCTTAAAAAAGACACATTCTTCGAACTTAAAGTTTCTTTTTTGTTATGAAAAAATAAAATAAAAAACTTAGAGTTTTTCAATTTTTTTTATTGGATAGGGATTTTTCACTTTAAAGTTTTATCAACTAGATGTTGGTTCTAGGGGTGCAACTCGGGCGGGTTGGATGGTCAACCCAACCCTAACCCAATCTTCACAATTCGGGTTTGGGTTCAGGTTCATATGGGTTTAGTCGGGTTTGGTTTTAATTGGGTTCAGGCTTATTCGGGTTGGGTTCAGGTTCACCCAACTTTATCGAGTTCAATCTTATAACACCTTATTTTGCATGATTTTTCAAATTTTAAACCAAACAATGTTAATATTAGTTAAAATTCCATTTACACACAAAAGTTAAAGTAAACAACTTGAAGACTATTTCTAATGTTTCAGCCATGCAAAGTTGTAATTAAATTACAAGACGTATACCAAAGCTTCAACAAAGAGAAATGTAAAAGTAACACTACATTCATTATCAATATGAAAGCAGACAATAAACTTCAAGTATAGTCATTCCAAAATTTTATTCATAACTTATATAATATGAAGTGAAATGGATAATTTATGCATAGGCGAATTCGGGCTCAAAATAGGGTTGGGTTTGGGTTGACATAGGCGGGCAAGGCATCAACCCAACCCAACCCAATAAATGATCGGGTTGAGGTCGGGTTGGGTTTGGGTGGGTTTTTTCTTCATTCTAACACGCCTGATTGGGTTTGAAATCGGGTTGGGCATGGACGGATTCGGGTTGACCCAACCCAAGTTACACCCCTAGTTGGTTCTAGTTGTATTTTTCTTCTCAATACTAAAAAATATCAGAAGCTCAAATCCCCTCTAGTTCAATTAGTGACAAACATTTATATGAATTTTAATATTAGGGAGGGTAATGTACGGAGACTGCCCTAGCAAGATATACAAAAATCAATGCGCCACAAACTTAGTATCGATTTGTGCGCTAAGCATTCAACTTGGTTGTGATTACCCCTAATATTTTATAATGTTATAGGTTGTAATCATACCAATGTTCTAAAAATTGTTAGGCGATAATGAGCGACAGTTAGGGGTCTAGCGCTTAGTGGCTTAGGCGGGACTTAAGCGGTTTTTTTTTTAAAATTAAATTTAATATATAACATATAAATAAGTGCGTTCATATACTTAAAAAAAATATACTTATATTGAGAAACATAAAATACAAAATGGAAAGATATATAAATTATAAAGTACGATAATCTATTGCAAACATGGATATCGAATAGACTAGCAGAGAGAGATGCATGAAGTCGCAGAGAGACGATGGGTTTCCTTGTTTTGTCTGAGAGAGAGTGAGTCGTGACCCTAAGTCATTTTCTTTTAAAAAGAATAGAAAGAATAAAAAAAAGTCACCTACCCCTGCTAGACAGCCCCCTAGTGATTAATCGTGGCGGTGGCCATCCACTGCTTTTTAGAACACTGAATAATATTGTCATATCTATCAAATTTTTCATCAAATTAAGGGTTATTTTTTCCATTCAAACGAAGAATTAAGAGATTTCGGTCCATTATGCTAGCTTGGATGTACTTTGGAATCATAATAAGAAAATCGTCGACGATGCCTTTGCATATGCAGTAGCTACTAATATTGTGATAAGCAATGACATCAAATTTCGCTCTGTTGATGAATGTCAACATAGATTTGATTGGTCAAATTGAAAACAAGCAATCCAGGTCAAACTTGAGTCATTAGCGAAACACAAAGTGTTTGAGACTGTAGTTCCATCACCTCCCAACATGAAGCATGTGGGCTACAAGGCTACTCTCAACGCTTTATGCTTGATTACGAGGAGACTTACTCTCCCGTAATGGACGTTATAACGTTCCGCTACCTTATCAATTTGGTAGTTTTGTGAAAAAAAAACTGAATATGCAGCTTATGGACGTGGTAATTGCGTATCTCTATAGGGATCTTGATACAAAAATCTACATGAAAGTTCCTAAAGCACTTACATTGACTAGTTCAAATAGTTCTATACCATTGAACACTCTCTCTATTAGGTTGAGGCGTTCACTCTATGGATTGAAGCAATTTGGGCGGATGTAGTATAACCGTCTGAGTGAGTATTTGATCGGTCAAGGATATGTGAATAACAAAATATGCTTCTGCATGTTTATCAAGAAGTCACATTTTGGATTTGCATTTGTTGAGTTTATGTTGATGACATGAACTTCATTGGGACTTGTTAACGCATGGTCTTTTTAGACCCATTAAAATAATGTATAGATGTTTGAACCTTAGAGATGAGCTTTGAAAGACCCCATAAAGTAATGAAGGATCAAGATGCTAGGCCCACATGCTAGCCCAAGGGATTCGGTGGACAGAGTGCCACTTCAATAACAACAAAAGACTGCCACCAATGACCACTCAAAGCCCTGCATTGTCTACCAACAAAAAGGAATGAGTGTTGGACTTAAAAGTAATTTACGATAGCTTGAGCTAGTTGGCAGACCTGACAACTTTCTGGCAGGGAGCTCCAAAGACAGGTATATCCAAACATCAACTCCAGGCCACGCGTTGGCCAACAACGGAAAAAAAAAAGTCTATGAAAAGACATGAATGATGTCAGACCTAACGCTCAGCTAAAGTGCTTTACAACCACCCTCAAACGAGCGCTGTGCTCGAGGGGTGTTGACTTGGAAAACCAAGCAAGTAGCCCTATGTACATGCACTTTTTCGCCACATGTTGGTCGAACAGTGGAGAAATATCCTACATAGCATGCCTATGTATGCAAGCCATTTTTATGATAGGGTGGTGAGAGACTTAAAGGCCCAAGACTTTAGGGTTCACTTAGGGCGTATATAAAGGACAAGAGTACTCCTTATAAACGGTCGGACCCACAAGAATAAAGTTGGATTACTTTGTATTGAGAGTTATTGTAATTCACATCAAATACATATCAGATCACTCCAGTAGAAGTAGCCCATTCTTACAGGTGAACCAATTAAACCTTGTTGTTTCCATATTAGCCTTACCCTTAAACACATCAAGGGTTGACCATACTGGTCATTTTTTGATGTCCCAGTATTAAGTGTTAACAGGACTTCTAAAGAGGTTGAGAAAACTATGGTGCTTTTGAAATCGGAATTTGGGATGAAAGACCTTGGAAAAACTCAATATTGTTTCGACCTAGAGATCGAGCATTGTTCAGATGGTATTCTGGTCCACCAATCGAACTACACCTAGAAGGTGTTGCGTTGCTTTAATGAGGATAAAGCGAGACCTTCGAGTACACCTATGGTCGTCCGAACGCTAGGTGCAAAAAGATACCCTTTCTACCCTAAAGACGGTGAGGAAGAGGTTTTGAAGCTTGAAGTTTCATATTTGAGTGCAATAATTGGCGTTTTATTGTACTTAACTTAGTGCACTAGACCAGACATCTCCTTCGCCTTTAATCATTTGACAAGATACAGCAATGCGCCGACACTAGAACCCTCAAATGTACTACACAGTTGGGCTTATTTTATCCCCGTGCATCTCAAAATAGATCACACCTCCTTGGTCTTTTGAATGATGCTTGCCTTGTTGGTTATGCTGATGCAGGTTATTTATTTGACCCACACAAGGCACGTTCCCAAACATGTTATATTTTTACCGTTAGGGATACAACAATATCTTGGAGGTCTACCAAACAGACCTTAGTTGCGACTTCTTCGAACCATGCTAAAATCATCGCTCTTAATGAGGCCACGCGTGAGTGTTTCTGGCTAAGAGTTATTATCGAGCATATTTGAAGCAATTGTGGACTTTCTTCCGTCGTTGATGTCCCGACAATGATTTATAGCCACATGTATCGACCAGATCAAGAAATGATACATCAAAGGAGACAACACCAAGCATATTTCGCCAAAGTTTGAAGTCAAGCAAATATGTTCCCAAGACAACCTTCCCGATCTCTTCACCAAGTCATTGCCAAAGTCAACTTTCCAGAAGCTTGTTCAAGGAATTGGTATGCGTAAATGTTTGATTTGCAATGCTTGTAGTTCTCAGGGGGAGTTTTGTCAAACTCAAGGGGAATATCTTGAAGCATACTCATTTGACTTTAATGTACTTTTTTTCCCTTAGTACAGGAACATTTTTCTCTTTGGGGTTTTGTTGCTTGACAAGGTTTTGACGAGGCACCTACTCCAAGATGGTTATACTCTTGTGTGGGTCTTATGTTCTGAAGATGTTATGTTTTGAGCAGTTGCATTAACTCACTTTTCTCCTTAGACTATGGGTTTTGTCTTTTTGAGTTTTACCATAGCCATGTTTTGTCAGAATTAATTCGATATGCAATTTCCTAAGTGAGACTCGCGTGTTCTATTAGTGCCTATGAGACGACTTCATCAACCGCTTCTATTATCAGCCTGAAGATCTGATGCGACTATGTATTTACACACTCAAGGGGGAGTGTTGTGATTATATTTTATATGATGTGATTGTGTAAATCCTTAGTAGAGTTAAGTTAGTAATCCTATGTGATTCACAATATTTTTCCTATTAGATTTTATATTTTTAGGAATAAAGTTTTTTTCTTCCTATTATTTATTATAAATAAAGACATTGGTAAAAGAGAATAGAGCACAATCAATTCTCCCTAGCCCTTTTTTCTCTCTCCCGCACCCGCTCTCTATCCAAATAAGGGCACAAGTAAATTTGACAGTTAAAGGAAAATTGAATTAAGGAGATATAAGTTGAAGGGTCATTGCTAAACTGTTTCCGTATAAAAAAAAAGTTTTAGGAAAGCTGCCCTTATATGGAAAATTATCTTCCGAGATACTAGTGTCTCTCATATAGTTTTGTTTCCCAAGTAATATAGTTTGAGTTGTAATTCCAATTAAAATCTATCTTCTTCATTTGTGGCTAGAATCACTCAAAACAATAATTCACATCTAATCTACCTCAATTAGCCAAGTGTAACCACAAGAAATTGAAATTGCCACGTCATTATGTGGCATATTTGATTTGCCCTCATGCTTTTTATGTAAATCAAAGTATCCTAAGAATATGATGAAATAGTTATATGCTTACCTAATCATCGCATACATGATATCCATTAAAACCAAGCCTAATTCATTGTATTGTCAAAGGCTCCTTAATCATTAAATTCACTAGATTTCTTTCCACCTCATTGCTCACTATTATTTTCCTTCAAATGAGAAAATTGGGTAGGTTGGTTGGGCTAGAGAGAGAGAGAGAGAATCCAACCCTTTATTTCCATGTAGATGCAAATTACCATTTGAATTAGAAAATAAGCTTATTGAAGAAAATAATGATCTTGTACCACAAAGTGTCATTAAAACCCAGCAAGTGCACACCATATTTACACAATCAAAACCTACATTTTTACCCAAAATTTCATTCCATACTTTCCCTCCTTTCTCCCATATAGGAGAAACTTTTCATTCTACATATCATAATATAAGTGAAGGGACACTGAAAAATATATTATTTTCTACACTTATTTTATGACATGTAGAGTAGCCGAGATACTTAAAAAAATCTCTCCCGAGAGAATCCAATTTTGTTCATGGACACATATTCATTTCCAATGCTTGACAGCCTAGAAATCAGAGAAATCACATACGAAAGGGTCTCATCTGTAAATTCCCTTAAACGATTATGGGGTCTCTGCAATAATTGTATATTAAACATTTTCCATAGAAGCAGAGCAAATTAGGAAAGCCTAAAAACAGAACAGTGGGTGGGTCTCTGAGCTGGAATGGGCGGGATTAACGGAGGTCAAACTTAACCCAACCCACTGAGCCGGCGCCGTACCTGGGTTCAGACCCACCACCGAGTCACACCGGTCCAAACCCCGAGTCAGTGACTTAGCTGACTCGGCCACTCCCACATTCCAAAGACTTCAACTTTTCCATCACTTTCCAGTGTCAGCCCTTTTAATCACACAAGAAACCAAATAAATTAGAAAAAAGTAAGAGAGAAAACCAAGCCTTAATTTTCTCTCTCTGTTTTTATTTTCTTTTAATTTTAATTTAAATACTTTTTACCAGAGCAGCAATTTGATAGTCCACAGTTGCTCTCTGGAGCTTTGACCAGCCACTTTCTGTCCCTCTCTCTCTCTCATCCCTCTCCCTCTCCCTCTCTACAAAATTAGAATATTTAATTAAATTGAGTTTTCCATTTGCATTTGCTTTTTCTGAATTTTGTGTCTTTCTTACTTTTGATCTCTCTGATTTGTCAACTGGAGAAGCTGGAGGATTTTAGAGAGAGAAAGAAAAGAAGGCAAGGAAAGTGGACAGAGATTTGTCTGCGTCTCTCTCTCTTTCTCTCTCCTCCCATCCCTCAACAGTTTGTAGTGGGGGAATTCAAAGCGTGTGAATTTTGAGGTAAGAGTCTTCCATTTGCCTTTTCCTTGTTTTTTTAGAGAGAGAAAGTTGTGGGCTTTTGGAGAGAGAAATGCATTGTTGCTGTGTGCTTGGCAGGTGTAATTCTGGGCAGTTCCATGGGAGTGAAACACATGTAATGTAACTGTTTGATATATTGTCTGAGAGAGAAGAGAGGTGAGAGATGGGCAGAGTTGGATCTTTGTGAGTCATGGTGGATCAACGAAGCGTAGTATCGTGTGCCTTGTTGATGGTGGTGGTGTTACTGTTCGAGCCTACATTTGAGCAGCCGAGCCAGCCGCCATTGCCACTGGGTTTACCGGCTGAGCGGGCAGCGCTGCTGGAGCTTAGATCGTCGTTAGGGTTGAGGGGAAGGGACTGGCCGATAAAGGCCGATCCTTGCTTCATCTGGAGAGGTGTGGAATGCCGGAATGGTAGAGTTGTTGGGATTAACATTTCTGGGTTTAGAAGGACTCGACTTGGAAGTCGAAACCCACAATTTTCTGTCACTGCTTTAGCCAATTTAACCCTTTTGCACTCTTTCAATGCCTCCAATTTCCTGCTTCCGGGTTCGATCCCCGACTGGTTTGGACAACAACTCGTGTCCCTGCAAGTGCTTGATCTCACTGCTTGTTCTGTGATTGGTCCTATTCCTTTGAGTCTGGGAAATTCAACCAACCTGACTGCTCTGTATTTGTCTCATAACAACCTTACTGGGACAATTCCTGCTAGTTTGAGCCAGTTGCTAGGCCTTTCGGTTCTTGATCTTTCGCGAAACCGCCTTACTGGATCCATTCCTACATCCTTTGGTAACCTTGGGAATCTGTCTGTGCTTGACATTTCTGGGAATTACTTATCCGGGTCGATTCCTCCAGGCATTGGGACTCTGTTGAAGCTTCAGTATTTGAATCTTTCGAGCAACATGTTGTCTGCTTCGATACCTCCTCAACTTGGGGACCTTGGTAGCTTGGTTGACCTTGATCTAAGTGCCAATCTATTGGCCGGGTCAGTGCCTTTGGATTTGAGGGGGTTAAGGAACTTGCAGAAAATGATAGTTGCAGACAATTTGCTTAGTGGGGCTTTGCCGGGTAATCTGTTTCCAACACTGATACAGTTGCAGGTCATAGTTCTGAGAAACAATGGTTTCACGGGTGGTCTTCCTAACGTGCTGTGGTCAATTCCCAAATTGAGCCTTCTTGATGTTTCTGGCAATAATTTCACTGGTATGCTGCCAAATTCTAGCTCGAATGCTAATGCCACTGCTGCAGTATTCAATATTTCTCAGAATCTGTTCTATGGAGGTCTAACGCCTTTACTTGGAAGGTTCAGCGTTATTGATATTTCGGGAAACTATTTTGAAGGTGGTGTACCAGGGTATGTGGGCACAAATGCATCTCTTGGCAGCAATTGCCTCCAAAATGTGAAGAATCAGAGGACATTGACGGAATGCTCTTCGTTCTATGCTGATAGGGGTTTGGCTTTTGATAATTTTGGACAGCCAAATTCTACACAACCACCTCCAGCCAAACCTCCTGGGAAGAGCAATAAAAAGGTGATCATCTTGGCAGCAGTTTTAGGGGGAGTTGGTTTGATTGTGCTTTTAGTGTTGTTTTGCGTGGTGCTATTCCTATGTTTACGCAAGAGGGGAACTACAACTCAAAGAGGAGTTGGTGTGGGGCCAGTTACTGCAGGCGGTGGCCCACCACCTCCAGGAGCATCGATTAACTTTTCTAGTGTAGGGGATGCTTTCACATATCAGCAGCTGCTTCAAGCCGCGGGTGAATTCAACAATGCAAACTTGATAAAAAATGGCCACTCAGGGGATCTCTTCAGGGGGGTCTTGGAAAATGGGATCCCTGTGGTCATCAAACGGATTGATTTACGCTCGATTAAAAAGGAAGCATACCTACAGGAATTGGATTTCTTTAGTAAGGTGTCACATACAAGATTTGTTCCCCTTTTGGGACACTGTTTAGAGAATGAGAATGAGAAGTTTCTGGTCTACAAATATATGCCAAATGGGGACTTATCAAATTCTTTGTTCAAGAAAACCAGCACAGAGGATGATAGTTTACAGTCGTTGGATTGGATAACGAGATTGAAGATTGCGTTAGGCGTGGCAGAGGGTCTGTCCTATCTGCATCATGAATGCAATCCCCCCCACGTGCACAGGTAAGTTGAAAGTTAAATCTTTTATGTTTAAATCATTCCTTTCTCATTCATTTATTTTATTCTCCAGCAATTAGGCTCTTGTTATTTTGTATGCTTTATTTGTCATCTATAGCATCTGTTTAGTTCATTGTTTGAGATGGATACATATGTATAACGTTGAATGTATATAGACACACACACACACAAAGTTGATTTTTAGATGGAATTTGTGTAGTGCAATGTTTCCTCAACATTAGAATGTTGTGGTTATGATTTTTAAGGGCTTTCCGTGCAACATTAGAAGTTAAAGCAATTTTGGGAATTCGCAAAACTTGATTTTTTCGCTACAACTACCTGTTCATCTCAGAGTCTATGAAATTGAAACTAACGGTATAATAGATTGACTATGGCTCTGTAAGAACATGATCACAGCATATGTTACTCTATCCACAAAATTCTATTATTCCGAGTGAAAGGAATTAAAAAGAAACCCAGAGATGGTCAAGTATACTGGCCAAGATACTCCTGTGAACATCAGCGGATATGAATTACGTAATGTGTTTGACATATTTAAGGGGAAGAAAATATTTTTGTCTCGTTTTATTTCAATTATAAAAATAACTGAGCATCAATAATATGGTTATGATTCGTAAGTGGCGATTATAATATCCCTGAGCCATAAAGTCAGATGCTTGAATGTGTCAAATGCCAATTTGACTTTAGACTAAATCTTCATTATACTGAAGTATCAGATGGCAGTTGCACTGAATTAGTTAATGGAGTTTTGAGTACAGAAGTGATGGGAAAAACTTTAAGAATAGTGGTGTTTCCCTTTGACTTTGTACCGTAATTAGGGGTCATAGACAAAATGTGGAAGCTGCAGATTTGATCAATAAGCTTCCTGGTAATGATTTTATCTGAGGCATGGAACATGCAACGTGGTACTAGCTTGATATTCGACTTGACCAACTTGCAAAACATGATTGGTTAGACAGCTAGTGAATGATAATTGTGGCATTTAGGTTTGATTAAGATTGTTAATAGAATATGAAAAAGGTAAATTAGAAATTTTGACAATTCCTCTCTAGGTAGACACAAAAATAGAGAAATTTTTTGGAATCTTTACTATTTTCATATGTTTATATACGTAAATTCTTTGAAGAGTGAAGATTTTTATGCGCTGCATCTTTGCACTTCCATCAATGATTAACTTATGTAGGTGACGGAGAGGCATCTCTATTAGTTCTATAGTCTTGTTGGTGCAAGTAGTGAGATAGCTTTCTTTTTGTAGGGATGTTCAAGCAAGCAGTATACTTCTTGATGATAAATTTGAAGTGCGGCTAGGGAGCCTGAGTGATGTCTGTTCTCAAGAAGGGGACACTCATCAAAGCAGGATTACCAGGTTGCTGCGGTTGCCACAGTAAGTGTCCTGTCAATAATTGTATCTAATCACTTGTATCTTTCTGAACTGTGACTATTCCTGGATATACATTGTCCATGAATTATAATTTTATTATTTTATAAATTATTTTATTCAGTCTGTTGTTGAATTACTATGGTAATACCTGACATATTTTAGTCTTTTTTGTAAAAGGCAGCTTGTAATTTTGCTTTTATATCCATTTCTTGCTGCTGTCCTAGTTAACATGCTCCGTATATTTGCATATCTTTCTTCTTCTTCTTCTTTATCTTAATATGTGGCTACCTTATTAATTCCTTGCAATATATCATCTATATTAAATGAGTTTCTTTTAAATTTAATTCTCATGATATTTGCAATTCCAATGGAAAACCCTTAGGTACGGCCATATGATCAGTTCTATCTTCCCCCACCCACCGCCCACCACTTTGGAGTTTAAACTCTTCTATTCTCTCCTTATCTGCACTACCTCTGTCCTCTCCCCCCATCCCTCTAGCAGTGCCCGAAGTAAACCTGTGCAGTTTTTAAAGTTAGCATGACACAGATGTTCTTTTGTCTGCTGGTTTGATTAACCTTAGGTGCATTGTATGCCTGTTTCTCGTTTCACTATATGCGGTTTTCATAATTTCAATGAAAAGGATATTAGACATTTTGTATTAATATCTTTACCCCTTAAACAAAACTAGCACCTGGGGCAAGGTTACTCATGATGCTGATCCTATCAAATTGTATCTGTTTACATTCTTACTGATCTTTGCTGAATTGCGTGTAATCTTGCATTAGGTTATGTTTTGTTCGTTTTAATCATCATTTGTAAAGATTTGATGTATTTGTGCGTGCAAAGTTCTTATCAGTTTTCTTTTTACAATGCAGGTCATCTGAACAAGGTGCTTCTGGTACGTACATATCTGGTTCTAGAACTCCAAAATCATTTTAGCGCTTTTTTACTTTTATTGCTCTCCTAGCACTGAACAGACTTGCAGCTCTTTGGACCAACTATACATGTTAATTTCTTTTCGATTTTTTAAAGCTTAATTTGACTTTTGGATATTTGAGGCAAAAAAGAGTGACCGTCTCATGTCCAATAATTCTCTAAGGCTCCATTTGTATTTATGGAAAGTAGTAGCTTAGAATGATCGGGTCAGATAAATTTTCTAATGTATGTTTAAATGAATTGAGAGGGTTCAAAAATAAAAAAGGACACTTTTGAAAGTCTCATATGTTTTAACTCCAGCTTCTCTGCATGTTTACACACACCACAGTCATAGCGTGTGGCTGTACTTCCAAATCTGTTAATTAGTACTGAATTTTATGTTTATCTGAAATTTACAGGTTCACCGACGGCACTGTGTGCCTATGACGTTTACTGTTTCGGGAAGGTGTTGCTTGAACTCGTAACAGGTAAGTTGGGCATAAGTGCTTCCAGTGATACCGACGTGAAGGAATTGTTAGATCAGATACTACCATACATCAGTATATATGATAAAGAACTTGTGACAAAAATTGTTGATCCATCTCTGATTGTGGATGAGGACCTATTAGAGGAAGTGTGGGCCATGGCCGTCGTGGCCAGGTCCTGCCTAAATCCGAAGTCCTCAAGGCGTCCCCTAATGAGATATATTCTCAAGGCTTTGGAAAACCCTTTGAAGGTGGTAAGGGAAGATAGCTCTGGCTCTGCAAGGCTCAGAACAGCCTCTTCCAGAGGGTCTTGGAATGCTGCTGTGTTTGGTAGCTGGCGCAGCTCATCTGAGGTGGTGGTCATCCCAGGAGCCTCAACTATGAAAGGGGAAGGAGTGAGTGGCTTAAAACATTCAGGAACCAGTGGTTCGCAGGGAAGTGGTCCGAATGGTGGTGGGGAACATTCATCCTCACGCAGACGGCATTCTAGGGATATATTTCCAGAACCATCTGGTGTACATGATGTAGAAAAACCTGACCAGGACTAGCCAATTCATGTTGATTGTTCTTGATTCTTTGTTAATAACGCAGCAGGCTTATTTGAGTGCCTGTCTGTTGGTACCCCAGCAAAGCGCTTCTTGGTTTTGGAGTTGGGTGGTGTTTCAAGCCAATTTTTGTGTATGGGGGTGGTTCCATGGTCCACAGATCCTCTCAAGGAACACTGATTCTGAAGTTGCATCAAAATTTCGATCTTCAGGATGGTGAATTCAGTTAGAGGATGAATTTGCAATGAGAAAATTTGGTAACAGAGAAGGATCTGGGGGTGCTGTTGGCGGATAGGGTTCATATTTGTTGGAGGGCTACAATTTTATTTGTAATTGATTTGTTCTGTTCCTGTTCAGTTTCTGGTCAGTGTAAATTGTAATTGCGAAAGATTTCTCATTCAAATCAGATTTTCACATTTTGGTTTAGTAGGAAAACACAACACCAAAAAAGGAATTGGAACAGAAAGTGAGCTTTATAAATACTGGGCTTATTTGTAGCTATGACACTTGGTCACTTTACCAAATCTCACTTTACCCTCTACACTTTATATTGTCTTACTTTATCACTCACACTCTTTCTCCGCGCCCCACTTTACTTCTTACATTCTATATTGTGTCATTTTAGCACCTACACTCTTCCTCAATGTCACATTTCACCTTATTATGTCAAATAAGTTAAGATAGCTGTTAGTTGTGTTGACGTGGTATAGACAATTTTAGTTTTTTCAACTATGTTGGTGGATTAAATCTTTGCAAAGGGACGTGGAAAGTTTGAAATTTACCCTTGAATCTTAAAATTCAACATTTTTTTTCTTTTTTTTCCTCTTAATTTGGAGAAATCAAATCCTAGTTTGAGTTTAACCCACCGCTCTTTACCCATGAGTTCCACTAACATGACATGTCATATGCCACACAACCAACTTAGTTGAAAAGATTAAATTGCCAATGCCACGTCAACACAATTAAGGAGTTTTTAAACTTATTTGATGAAATAGGTTAAAGTGGAACATGGAGGAAGAATATATGTGATAAAGTGAGACAATATAAAGTGTAAGATGTAAAGTGGACAAGGAGGAAAAGTGCAGGTAATAAAGTGAGACTAAGTATAAGGGATAAAGTGAGATTTAGTAAAGAGTACAGGCGCCGCAACTAAAAATAAGTAGACTTTTCAGTTCTACATTGTTATCTCCACATTTTTGGGACTGGCTACAGTGCTCGCAAACATTGGATGCTCACACCGATTTCACCCCCCTTTCGACGCCCCCCCCCCCCCCCCCTCTCCTCCCTCCTCCCTCCTTTTAACGGTGAGAGCGATGTGAGCATCCAATGCTTGCGAGTACCGTAGCCTACTCCCACATTTTCTACGGGAAGTATTTCTATTACCGTTATCCATGAATCATTTACCCTACACATTTTCAACAGAGGTAGGTAGGTAGGTGAGGCCACCTACCAAAGCCAAAGTCCAAGTTTCTCTTTTGTTAGCATGTGTTGTAACAGTCACGTTCTCCTGATCTATAGAGTGTATTCTTGCGCCCTATCTACCACGAAAACGAGACTGTGTTAATACTAGTACTCTTCTGAAAGATATCAAAAGAGAAGCTTGTGGTTTTGGTGCAGCGCTGGAGAACAGAAAATAAAAAAGAAATACTACACAAATTGAACACACAACCATGCTTTTAACCACTAGAGTAGCACCCGCTCCCAATTACTAATAGGAGTGGAACAAGTTGGCCTTTTAACATACGTGGATTAGGCCATTTCACTACGGCAATGTGTGCCTTGCTACTCGAGTTTGAATCCGTTCCTCATAAATTAAAGCATTTTATAATTTTACTCTCTAATAAAATAAAATAAAAAGAACAAGTTTTGAGTTTATTTTTCAGCCAGCTGTTTACTTCATTGTTTGAGTTTGGTATATACCTATATCTATCTATATGTATATATATAATATAATTTGTAAGAGGCTACTCATTCGAATCTTGTACTCTAGACATTGAACTGCGAAGCATATGACATGTTATTCTATCCACAAAATTTCATTATTCCTCCTAGTCACAACAATAAAAAAGAACTAATAAACCCTGTAAACATCAACGGAAGATACCTTACCATCAATTCAATAATAGGTTGTGAGTTGTAAGAGGTGATTATCATACCGAAAATATGACTTTAGCCCTTGAAATTTAATTTTCTTTATATAAAACCCGACATAAGTTTTTTACTCGAATATAACCTATTGACTAGACTCCACATAAGCAAATTCATTAATTATGTTTGACTTTATATATTTTAAATTTTTTGGATGCCTAAAATACCCATATTTGAATGTTTGATGTACACAATTAATTCCATACAAGTAGTGTTACATCCCGTTCTGGAAATAATATTATTTTATTCTCGGAAGGGTAAAATGACGATTTTGCCCTTGGTTGACCTTTCGGTTGACTTTTGCGTCGTAACTCGTACGACGCATTCACTTGTATTTTCTTGACGTGCTCGTCGCTACGAATGCGTAGACGCGAGCCGTACGTCGTTCGGACTCCGAACGAATATTTTACGGGCGTTGATTTTTCGACGTTTCTGTATTTTAACATTTTGGGTTGTTTTGAGTTATTGGGCTGGGGCCCATTTGGCAGCAGGCCATGTGGCCAATCTTTGCAAATCCCACGATTTGTGGAACTTGTTTTGACCTTGCTGCTTGCTGATTTGATTTCACCCACATTCATCCCCCCTTGGCCTTTTGTGTCTGCCACTTTTCCTCTTCTTCCTGGACTCATCTCTGCTGCACCAAATCAACTCAGCAACCTTTCCCTCTTCTTCTTCGTCATCTTCTTCTTCCCTGCAAGCAGGCCACACCCAACTGACCAAACCAAGAACAAACTCAAGCCCAGGAAAAATTGTTAGTGACACCCAAGCTCCAATTTGCTTGGACATCCCGAGCTTAGACACTATCCCTTGGAGCCATTCTTTGGCCAGGGAAAAATCACTGACAATATCACCATTCAGTAACCTTCATTTCAACTCAGTTAAGCCCTGTTCCTGCAACCTGAGGAACCCAGATTCTGGGCAAACTTCGGACCCAGAAAACAGGTATGAATCGATCAAGCCACCCCGTGGCTTTTCTGGAATTTTTCTTGTACCAACTCACTCACTTGTCTTGCTTGTACACTCCCAGTTCTCTGGAAGTGACCCTGCAACCCAGAAAACTGGCCACTGTAAGTGAAGAACCAGGAACCCAGAAATTCTGGGATTTACTCTGGACACCCAAACCGCTCCACTTCTCCTCTGTTTTCTGCCAGTTTTGAACCCAGAACCAGCTGGAATGCTTGTGATGCAACACAAACACAACCCAGTCCAAACCTACTGACTACTGGAAACCAGCATGGCAGACTCGAGCTTGGTGTTTTTCGAAGCAGTGTGCTTCATCGGTTTCCTGATGGAGCAAGTCCTGGTGCTGTGCACACCTGCCTCCTTCTTTCCCCGTGCATATTTTCGACTCCCTCCTCGTGGGCTTTCCAGCAGTCCTGGGGGTGAGGATGGTGAGCCAAGGTTGTCTCCAACCTTGGTCAGGAGGAGTGAAGTTTGCAGGCTTGCCGAGGAGGTGCTTCTGGCTTGAAATTTTGAAGATGGTGTACTGATGATGGAGATGATGCTGACTGTGTGTGCTGAATGAATTGGGCTGTGCTTGAAGATATTTGGGCCTTGGGTGTGTTGAACAAATGTGGACCACTATAGTTGTGGGCTGGCTGTGCTTGAAGATGTTTGGGCTACTGATTTTGGGCACAGGGTGTATTTAGCAATTGTGGTTTTGGGCTGGTTAGTTTGGGTTGGGCCGAATACTTGTGGCATCAATCCAAAGTGGAATTATTTGTCACCCTTGCTCGTTCGTGGTTTTGGGTGCTTTGTTACGGAGTTTTTCGTGGGTTGGATTTAATTCGGAAACCTTGAGCTTTGGCGACCCGTGGCGTTGGGACGACGTATTTGGGCTTCCCGGCAAATCTTTGTGAGTGGGCCCTTTCCCTATACTTTTCAAATGCGTTTTATTTGGGAAATATTATATTGGTTATTTTGCCTACAATATTAAATGATGTTGATTGGGTATTTTATTAATATTATTGGTATACTTTGGTATAGTATTTGATCACTCGCCCACTAGCTTGACTCGACGTATTTCGTTAGGCCTCGTAAATTAGTTTACTTTGCCTATACCTTAATTTTGGTATTTATACCGTATCTTAGTGAACTTGGTACTATTTTCATACTAGGCTTGCTAGTATCGAACCGACCCTATTTTAGGGGGTTTTAGAAGTTAATTACAGCGCTTACGTGTGGTCATGGGTTTTTATACCCATTTGGCGGGCCTTGGGCCGTATTTTGGTGAACCTTGGAATTGGTAAACTTCTACCGTATTTTGGGTTCACCAAGACTACCATTAAGTTGGTATTTCTATACCTTGGTACCCTTGTGGTATATCCTTGGTATTTTTACGTATTTCGAGTATACGCTTGGTATTTCGGGTACGGCCCCGAAAATACCTTAAATTATGACCAGTTTGAGGGCATCCCTAAAAAGGGAGTTTACCCTACTTTGTTTTATTAAAAATTATTCCGTGGTATGTTTTCATACGCTCAACATGGGAGGCTTACACGGTGTTGATTGTACTGTCCGGGGCCAGGACCAGCCTTCACGTGATTGTTCACACGCACCGATACGCTCACTATGGATTCATAGTAGGTGCCAGCCTGTTCTAGGTCGCATGGGCGACTCGAACTCGTTGTGATGCGAATAGCGCCAGCTTCACGTGATCGTAGTACATGAGCGTACCATTATTTATACACCCAGCCTGTTCATGACAGAATATATCTGTATGAACTCATGTGTTTGCCATACCTAAACGAGCGGTTTATCTTATAGTTCTGGATTGTGATTTGTCACTGGTTTTCACTAATACCACGGAAGCTTTCAGTTGATTTACGGGTTTTCCGTATAACCTTGTTTTACGAACTTTTGGATAAAGTATTTTTATGCCGAACGGTGGCTTTCTGCCCATTTCGGACGGTAAGTATATTTCCGTACTTACCTTGTTTTTCTACCTATTATTATTAGTACGTTTTCTGAAATGGTTTTTCAACCAATTACTTGATTTTGACGGTGAGGGGTTACTACTTTCAGAAAGGAAAGGTTTTTACAAAACAACTATTATTGGCCCACTCACCCTTGTGTTTTTGCGCCCCTCCAGGTTTAGTGGCTGGAGCTGTAGACGTTCGAGGCAGTGGTATGACGAAGGTTTAAATTTCTTGGTATTGAAATACTTTGTATTCTGTACCTTGTACGACTGTACTCTTGTATTAAATTCTTCCACCCGTACATTGGTGTACGCATTAATCTTAATTTATTCAATTCATTTCTTATTTCATTCAAATTGGCTTTCGTCACCCTACGTGGTGTCGGCCAGCACATCCGACTTTTGGGTGTCCACGTGTACATCCGGGTCGGGATGTGTCAAGTAGCAAGGGAGAATTAATGACTTTCCAAAACAAAAAAAAGAAAAAAAATGTTAATGTTACAAATTCATTGCCTTATATATAACAACAATAAAACATGCCTAATATATGGAATAATACATGCTTAATTAATGTCACGAAAATTATATTTTAGATATAAATGTATGTAAATTATTTTACACACACACATGTATAATAAAAAAAAACATGCTAATATATGTAAAAATTCATGCAATATAATTTACCTACAAAATAAAGAAATGTTATTTGGTTCAAAATTAATTTACCTGTATTTTACATAAAAATATAGGTCAATTATTTGCATATAAAATAATAATAAATGCAAAATAATTTACCTACAAAAATAATTTACTTACAAAAATTAATAACGTGCTAATCATAAATAAATTTATATATATGTTACAGCCCGTTTCGAAAAATAGAAATATTTTATTCCCGAAAGCGGGAAATGACGAAAATGCCCCTGGTTGACCTTTTGGTTGACTTTTGCTTCGTAACTCGTACGACCCTTTCCTTGGTATTTTCTTGCTGTGCTCATCATTACGAACGCGTAGGTGCGAACTGGACGTCATTCGGAATCCGAATGATTATTCTACGGGCGTTAATCCTTCGACGTTCCGTATTTTGTTTTGGACTGTTTGGGCAGTTGGGCTAGGGCCCAACCTTTCTGTTGGCCCATGTGGCCTTGTCTCCCTGTCTGTTGACTTCTCCCTGTCTCACTGTCCTCCCCGTGTTTTTCTCTGCAACTCACCCTCACTTTCTTCTTCTCTACACACCCATGGCCCTTATTCCTTCTCCCCGAGCCATTTCCATGGCCAACCAACTCTTGCAAATTAAACCAGCAACTTCACCATAAGCCCAGTTGAAAACTGTCTAGAACCCAAGAACCTCGAGGTTCCATGAACGCCGGCGAACTCGGGGAGTTTTCCCTTTGACTTTACCGGCGATTTCGAGCTCAATGGTCCTCGAAACCACAACCATTCAACTCCTTGAAGTCCCTAGGACCTGAATCGAGCCTTGGATGACTGGGAATGGCCTGGAAACAACAATTTGGAGATCGGTATTTTAGACCCGTGGCTTCATCTCCATTTTCTGGCCAGCTCCGACTAGTTTTTGGCCCCTAAAATGGTACAATCTTATTCTCTTTGTTCCCAGCTTCATTTTGATATGTAGAACGTAAAATTTAGCCAAGAAACAAAGAAGTTATGGAGCTTTAAAGATTTTCCAGAATTCGGCCAAATTTCCGGCGGCAGCGGCGGCGACGGCGGCGACCAGAAAAAGATCAGCGGTGACCGGCGCTGACGTCAGCAAACCGGTTTCGACCGGCGCTGACGTCAGCAACTGGTCCAGACAGCGTTGACCGACTCGTTGACCGGCTCGGCTGACTCGCGCGTGAGCCGCGCGTGGGGCCGCGGCTTGCAGCGTTTGAGCAGCGCGTGGGGGCTTGTGGAGCATCGTTTTTCGATTCTGTCTTCGCGAGGCGACTCGTGACGACGCATACTACCTTAGGGCAGTACGCACGATATTTTTCGGAGTGTTTTGGACCTCCGTGTTGATGCAACAAGTGATTGGTGTAATTAATTAGTTAATTAGTAACCTTTATGAGTTTAATCATTATTACAGTGATATCTCATATAGGTGAGACTTATCAAGAGGACTACCGGGGCTACCCAGGACAGGGGGCTACGACCCGGCTACCTACAGGTAAATTAATTAGTACATATAAATTTATATATATCTAAATAAATTTATATGTGTTATTTGATTAAAAATTAATTTAGCTATATTTTACATAAAAAGTATAGGTAAATTATTTGCATACCATAAATTTATAATTGTGAAGTCAACTCTTGAAAGAATATAATTTTTTACTCCCACAAATAGTGCACCTACTATTTGAATTTTAAAATGTTAAATTACTTCATTAACATAATTAGGGTATTGTGGCATAAGTTGTAAATAATTTGTAATAATAGGTTACTTATTTTCCCACATGTCAACAAGTTTGAATTTTGGATTTTATTTGAATGTTTAAAGATAGATGAGTTTAAGTTTGGAAAACAAGAGTTACAAGGGCCTATATCTAAAGAACCCATTATAATATCCCTCTTAATATTAGGGGTGCAATTCGGGCGGGTTAGATGGTCAACCCAATTCTAATCCAACATTCACAATTCGGGTTTACTTGGGTTGGGTTCAGGTTTGCCCAAATTTATTGAGCTCCAATCGTGTTTAGCAATATTTTTTAAATTTTGAACCAAACTATGTCAATACTAGTTAAAATTCAATTTTACATATCATCATCTACACAAAAGTTTAATCAAAATAGTGTGGAGACTAATCCTAATGTTCCAACCATGCGAAGTTAAAATAAAACTACAATAAAATACCAAAGTTTCAACTAAAGAAACATAAAAGCATGATTGACATTCATATTTCAAATAAAAACCAACAACAAACTTCAATTATAATCATCCCAAAACTTTTACCTAGCTTATATGAAGCGGGATAATATTAAGTGCATGAGAGAATTCGGGTTAGAAATCTGGTTGGGTTCGGGTTGAGGGTTGACATGGGCGGGCAAGGCATCAACCCCACTCAACCCAATAAATGATCGGGTTGAGGTCGAGTTGGATATGGGCGGTTTTTTTCTCATTCTAACCCGCCCGATCGGATTTGAAATCAGGATGGGCATGAACGGATTCGAGTTGACTCAACCCAAGTTGCACCCCTACTTAATATATACCATTCATGCAAAACTAATCTTGACTCTCCTTTGTGTATATATATATATATAAATAAATATATATAGATACAAAAACTCATTACATATATATAATAAAAAACTAGTATAATCTTTATTTATAAACAATAATAAACTCCTTTTAGCAAACTTATAAAAAAAAAAAAAGTTACATTATAAAAGTAACGAGAAATGCTAGCAACCTTCTCACTTATGAGAGAATTTTTTAAGTGCCAGGTATTCAAGTGGTGTTCCATTTATCATAACACAAGTGTAGGAAATGATATATTTTTTCGTGTCTCTTCACTTGTATTATGACACCTTGAGTACCCGTTTGAATATCCAGCACTTTGAAAAATTTCTCCCCACTTACCTTCTCATTTCAGCATTCTCACTTCTTGTCATGCCATGTGTACTCAGCTAGCACTTCAAACTAAAATTTTAATTATATTAAAATCCCACTATTTTTCTTCCTTTGTTAGTATAATTAAAATTTTAGTTTGTCAACCGTAAAGGTAATTAAATTTTAAGTTTTGCGTACTAGTGGAATACTTGTGGCATGAATAAAAGTGAGAAGGTTGAAATGAGAATGTAAGTGAGGAGGTTGCTAGCATTCTCCAAAAGTAACACGATAATAGAGAAAGCACAACAAATTAAACTCCTAACTCGAACTCTATCCTTTTATTGGTAGCCTCATATTACTTTGAATTTGCTCCCCAATTGAAATCTTTATTCAAATTGCGTTGTGGGACATCCCTAAAATCAGCTCCACTTTTACGAGATTGGTATTTCTTCGGAGCTTGTGAGCACGACACTTCTTTGGTTCCTTTAGTCAGTGGGGTTGTTGAACAATCTCAATTCATCTTGATCGCTGAATTACTGAAAGCAGCTATAACACACAATACTATGCAACAATAAGCATAAGGAGGCAATTGAAAACGTACAAAGCAAAGTACTCTGGAGGAATATAAAGGTGAATTTATTGAAAATACAGCCTATATTTATACTAGTGTATTGTCGGCTCCCAAGAAAAGGATACCTAACCGAGCTGGGAAAAATTTACAACTAAGGCTTTTCAAGAAGGGTTAAATTTTAATGATACGTATCATTTAATAGTATGTATTATTGAATGATTTAAGATTCATTTGGAGCCACCGCAAGTTAATTTGAAACCACTCAATAGTCGGATCATTGAATGATACGTACCACCCAAAATTTTTCCTTTCAAGAAAGAGAGAAACGAAGAAACGAAGAAAAGAGAAACGTATGAAGAAAAGGGAAAATTGAATTTTTCCAACGACCCATAACAGCCTTTGTCCATCTTGAAGACCGCTCTCAACTTTGATAAACCAGTTTGCGTTGACCAATCAGACTATATGCTCAAGTAGCATCTCTTCTTTACAGTAAGGGTAAGGGGGTTTGAGGTCGCGGCGTCGTAGTTCACTTATCACCCAGTCTTGGATGGCTTGGGTCTTGGGTGTAATCATGACGGGGTGTTGGATCCTAGATCTAATCATGACGGCCGTTATTGTCGATGGGTTTCATGGAGGGAGAGATGGAGAGGGAGAGATGGAGAGAGAGAGATAGAGACCAAGTTCTTGTCATGACTCCAAATTCATTGATGTACGGATTATCGTCTTTTGTTTAGCTTAAGCGGCACTTTAACAACTGGTGGAATCCTAGGATACCCATTGTTATTTCAAAAGATAATGGGTTGGTAGTAAGCGTAGTCTCTGTAAGCCAATTAAATTTTCCAATGACCAAAAAAAACCTTTGCCATCGTGAAGACTGCCCTCAACTTTGATAAATTAGCTTGCGTTGATCAATTGGACTAGATGCTCAAGTATCACTGTCTCTACGGTAAAGGTAAGAGGGTTTGAGGTCGCGACTTCGTAGTTTACCTATTACCTAGTCTTCAATGGCTTGGATCTTGGGTGTAATCATTGCTGGGTGTTGAATCCTAGATCCAATATTGGCGGCCAGTATTGTTGATGGGTTTCACGGAGGAAGAGAGAGAGAGACCAAGTCCTCGTCATGGCTCCAAATTCATTGATGTACAAATTTGCAGGTTGGAGTAACCAAGATGAAAAGAAGACCAAGTCTCGCACACTCCACTTCGCTAAGGACATGAGCAAGTTGGACACCGTCCACCTCAGCCCCAAACTGTCTTGAGACAATAAACGACTGTCTAGCCTCGGGAGCAGAGATGATGAACGTGTCATCCACTGAGGTGGAGGTGGCGACGGTGACAGAGATGACCGACGTCTCGCCCGCTGCAATGGGTACATTGGCGGTAGAGATGATCCATGTGTCATCCACTACCTATCATCCTTCGGAGGGGGAGGCGGCACAATTGTAATGTTAGAATTTCGACTCCCTTCTAGATGTTATTCTTTGATGTACTTGGCAAAAGACTAACTTTAGCAAAATAGAGAAGAAACACTGAAAACATAGAAGATTTATAGTGGTTCGACATAATTTTTGCCGACGTCCAGTTGTGATTTCTCTGTCCAGTTGTGATTTCTCTAGATAGAGAAACCACAACTTCTTTGATAAATAATAGTGTATGGTACTTTTGTAAACCCTATAACTAATCTCTTTTCTCTCTCAGCTGTCTTTGTTTTTCTCCCTTAGTTTTCACCTCTTGCCGCACCCTATTGATAGATATAAGGTGCGGCTTACATGCCTATTTTCTTGATTAAGATTCCTATCATTTTTGGAATAGGAATATTCACTTTTGTTCCTAATCATTTTCCTTATAGAATTCCTAATTTAAATTGTACAAGAAAACTCAATTCTTTTATAATCCTTGTACAAAAAGAATCAATGCACCTTAGCTTTCCTAATACAATCCTAAACAAAATCGGACACTAACTTGACGAGCCAATTCCTAACAATCTCCACCTTGGTGAGTCAAATCAAGTCTTGATTGTTGTACCTAGGGGTGGGTAAGGTCCGGTTCACCCTCTATACAAGAACCCAAACAGAAAAAGATTACCAGTTCGGATCGGTTCGGTTCTACCTAAAATTATTATTAAAACCGTACAGTTCGGCTCATGTCAGTTTTCGGTTCGATTTGACTAGTTTTCGGTTCCAACAGAATTATATATATATATATATATATATTCTACTTCGATACCAAATCCATACATTTCAACCACAAACTCAACCCAATGATATTGAGACGCCGATCTACAAGACTTTGAAGTGCACGAACAGAAACATAGAAAAATAAGCAGGAGAAACAAAAGAGAGCGGCAGAGAAATAGGAAGAGAGAGTGGTGGAGAAAGAAGAGGTGGCAGAGCGGAGAAAGAAGAAAAAATAGAAGGAAGAAAGAAAAGAGGAGAGAGAAGGAAGGGAGAGGAAGAAAAAAAAAGAGAATAGGGAGATGGAGAGAACGGCGCACACAAGGAGAAGAAAGAGAGAAATGAAGAGAGATAAAAAGCTGATCTGATGCTTAGGGTTTAGTTTAGTTATGGGTTGGGCTTAGCTTTAGGTAAAATTATTTTAAGCCAATATTTAGTTAAATAACGATTGGACTAGTTAATTAGATATATTTTTTAAAAAGGTAAATTACTTCTGCAGGTTCAGTTCGATTCAACCGGTTCCACAAAAGACAAAACCGAAACTTGAACTAGTTTAGACATGTTTGGTTCGATTTTTGACGGTTTTGACTTTTTTAGTCAACATGATTTTTTATGGTTTTTTTTTTATCACGGTTTGATTAGGTTTTCCGGTTCGGTGGTTTTTATGCCCCCCTAGTTGTACCCTAGAGTATCTTTGAATTTCTTGAAGCAGCTCTGAAAATCTTCAAGAATCTTCGCCTTGGTAAACTTCTTCTTGCCTCATTGCACCTCAAGTGAGAAGGTGCTCCACCTTAATCAATCAACTAGATTGATCAAGTTCAAACAATGCTTGAACTTCTTGGCCGACACTATCTTTGTAAGGAAATCTGCGGCATTGTCATCTGTATGAACCTTTTCAACCTAAATTTTCTTAGACTCCATCCAATCCCCGATTTTGTGATATCTCACTTCAATGTGATTTTATATTCCATGCAAAACTTTATACTTTGCCAAATGAATGACACTCTGACTGTCACATTTCAGTTTCACGTAATCCTGAGTGATTCTCATTTGGCTTACCAAGCCACTAACCCAAATTACCTCCTTTCTAGCTTCAGCCAGAGCAAAATAGATTGCAGTAGTGCTCTTCAACTGATTCGTCCTGTGCATGCAAATACATAACCAGACATTGACTTTCTCTTGTCCAAGTTCCCTCCATAATCGGCATCAACATATCGCAATACCTTTGCATTTACTTTTTGCTTCTCAAACATAATCCTTTGTTGCCAAGAACCTCTCAAGTAATGTAGAATCCACTTGACTCCATCCCAATTTTGCCTGACACTATTGCTTGAGCTAGGTCGAGTCATGTGCACACCATTGCATGCATAAGGCAGAGCACGACATTAGCATAGGCACCTTGTTCATCGCTTGTTTCTTTTTCTCTGACTTAGGACACTGTTGTCCATTTAATCTGAAATGAGCCACCAAAGGAGTTGAAGAAATTGCCTTTGCTTCTTGCATGTTGAACTTCTCAAGAACCTTCTCAATATACTTGGCTTGTGATATTTAGAATCTACCCTCGATCCTATCTCTCTGAATTTCCATGTCAAAGATCTTTTGTTCAACACCTAGATCCTTCATGTTGAACTCCTTGCTCAACATCTTCTTCAATTCTTGAATTCTAGACTTGTTTGACAAGCTATTAGCATGTCATCCACATATAGCAGCAGCAATATGATCATCCCATCTTGGAATACATGATAATACACACAACAATCATATAAGCACCTTCTAAAATTAATTTCAGCATAAATGAATCAAATCTCTTGTACCACTGTCTTGGAGACTGCTTCAGGCCATACAAGGACTTCTTAAGCCAACATACTAGGTTCTCTTTCTCATACTCAGCAAAGCCTTTTGGTTGAGCCATGAAAATCGTTTCTTCTAGGTTCTCATGGAGAAACGCAGTCTTCACATCCATTTGCTCAATCTTCATGTCATGTTGTGCTGCCATTGACACATCCCGATCTTGACACGCCAGGTGTCGAGAAGTGTTGGCGGACACATGTTAAGTGACGAAAGCCAATTATGCATGTGCATGAGTGAAGTGAGTAGATTTAGAGTTGGAAGCGGAAGTAAATGTGCAGTGATGGATAAAACCTATTATTACAGGTGCATAACAGTCAAAGCATAGTAAATAGTGCAGAGAATATAAACATTCACATCCTCGTGAGGATGGATAAGCAGAAATTAACTAAAAGTAGGAACAAATCCTACATAGTCTGGAGAAACTGTCAGAACCACCAACCATAACCAAAGTAAACCCTTGTCTCACTGGTAATCAAATCCGCCATTAGTTTCTAGAGGGGCACAAAACATAAAAAGGTGAGTGGGTCAAAAAGTAAAGTTTGATAAAACCTTTGTTTTCAAGAGCATACTATCCCCTCGCTGGAAAACATGTACAGTTTTTGAAAAATACGTCATACTCCCCGGTATGATCATCAAAATACTATAATAGTAAGACGGGTACTCTCCTAAAACCAATGGTAAAACCATATTGGATTGCTCAAAAACAAAACTAAATGCTCACCCATATGTAAACACACAAGTCCAAGTAGATAAGCTACGAGGACAGGCTAGGTATATGAGAAATACGCTGAGTACTACAATGACGCGAGTCTAATGCTAATCGTTGTGCGCAAAACGCGTCACACATAAGTTTGAGTTGCCTAGTGCAACCTATAACAGGCTAGTACCTACAATGGATCCAAAGTTGAGTAGCGGTACTGGGTGTGATACCTCCAAACGTCAAGGCTAGTCCTGGCCATAGGACTGGGTACTGATACCTGGGTGTTCTACATCTACTGATGGGCAACAGTATAGAAAAATGTATGGCAAATATAATACGGATGTTCTACCTTTAACAATCACATATTGTATGAGTCGTGCTAACAATTTAAAGAAAGCAGTGAAAAACCATACATAATAATATATTTATTAAAACAAAGACCCACTCACTCACTTGTAAGTAGCCGGGTCGTAAGCGTGCACATTATTTTTCGACAGCAAAACCCTTCAATTTTCATCAATCACTAAGGAAAATAGTATTGGAACTTTGGCCTGACCTATTGTAGTAAGATTTTTTAGTAGTTATAAAATTACCAGATTAACCTTTTTCTTAACGGCTTGAAACGGGTTACCCATGGGTCAACCTGTTAAGAACCCGTTATTAATGGGTTCTTAAAGAGTGACCCGATAACGACCCGATTAGTTATCCGAAACATGTTATTTTCGTGTCGTTTCGTATCGGGTTAACGGGTTGTGTAAAAAACTGCCAAGTTTAGGAGTTAGAGCATCTATAAATACGCGTATTTGTAAGGCAGAAAATGAGAGAAGTTGTTTAAATTATAATATTGAAATTTGAGTTTGTAAACTCATTTTTAAGTGCCTTGCTCTTGTTTAAGGGTTTGTTGCTTTGTTTTTCTAGTTATCTACGTCATAGGCTGGCACAAGAACCGAAGTTCGTAGGATTTTCAGGTCTCTCCTTGCACTTGGAGATAGTAAACCCTACCTATCTTTTTATTTCCCACCATGCAGCTCCCTGCATCAGTTTCTTATGCTTGTCCCATCATTGTTAATTGCATGCGGGCATCAAGTTATTTTTCAAAGGGGCATATATATGTCTAATAAGGTGCGTGAGTTATGTGCTATTTGTTCTTTCATTGTGAGTTGTCGGCCTAGAAATTGCCCAAAAATTTGTTGAGATCATGTGATTCAAGACCGTGTGATCAGAGCGTGATTAGCAATCGGATGGTCCTCGAATCAAAGCATGTTTTCTTCGTATAAAATGTTCAATCTAGCAAAGCTTGAATTTGTTGCCCTTGATATCTTGGAAAGAAATATCTTTCTTGGAAGAATGATGTTGAAATTCATCTAGAGGCCAATGGCCTAGGCGACACCATCAAGCAAGGTAATGAGGCGTATCTGGGGTTGAACGGGCGAAAGCTATAATCTTTTTTCGTTGCCACATTGATGAGGGCCTAAAATGTGAGTTACCTCACTGTGAAAGATCATTTTCTCCTTTGGAAGAGTCTAAAAGAACACTATGATCACTAAGACTGTAATACTCCATAAGACTCACCATGATTGGATGCATTTGCGCCTACAAGATTTCAAATCGGTATCTGAATACAATTCTGCTTTGCTCAGAATCAACTCCAAACTGAAACTTTGTGGAGAGAATATCACTGATAAGTACCAAATATTGGTACCAACACCGCTGCCTCTTACACTCCTACTACCATGTCCATTTTTATTATTATACACAACCATAACACTTGTACAGTTACCAAACGCTTTTACACTGTTTTTCATCCTCACAACACTTAAAAATACAGTTTATTAAATGTTGAACAACTTTTATTTTAGGGTTTTTATGACAAATGGTCCCTGAAATTGACATAACTCGTCATTTTGGTCCCTCGATTTGAAAATTGATCCATTTTGTCCCTGAAATTGACCTAAGTCATAAATTTAGTCTCTACCGTCCAATTCTATTAGATTGTTGATGTGGCATGATGTGGGGACCACAAAATCACTTGTTAAACAAAGAAAATCAATGTCTACTAATTTTAAAATTTAAAACCTAATGAATTGACAATTTTTTTATGATCCATGTGGCATCTTATTATTGGTTGTGTGGGCTCTATGTATGCCACGTCAACACTTTATTGGAAAATTTAACAGAATTGGATAGCAGAGACCAAATTGATGAGTTAGGTCAATTTCAGAAATTGATCGATTTTCAAATTGGGGGACCAATATGATGAGTTAGATCAATTTCAAGAACCATTTGTGATAAAAAATTTATATAAAAAAAAAAAAAAACCCTTTATTTTAAGGGAATTGCTATTAGCACTCCAAAATTCTCATTTTGCATTTCAAAGTTTCTATATTTAAAAATAAAAATACATTTGAGATGAGTGTAAAATTAAATTTTTTGAGTGTCTATACCAGTTTCCTATTTTAAAAATGATTATTAAATCACAGCAATCTCAAACTAGCTCCTAGTATTTAAACTAAAAGCTCCCTAATATAATCTAGCTAGTTCATTGTCCCAAAAAAGAAAAATATTGGTAACAATGGAATTGCCAGTTGAAAACTAGGAAGAAAAATTAATAAGGTTGTTCCTTTCCTTATCCGCATTCATTACCTTTGGCATAATGTAATAAAAGTTAGCTTGGCTTTTCTGATGAGGATGCATGTAGAGCATGAACTTGCACTAGCTAGTCAGTCTCTTATAACCGTCACAGTCAAGCAAGCTGTTTCTTCAAAATCACTAGTGCATATAGACTGTACAGTTATCAGTTGTGGAGAGGACTGCTGGGTTAACATGACAACTTCAAGAACGATAACGCTCTTGTTCTTGCTATGTTTTTGTCTAAGAATTTACGGTTGCAGCAAAGTCATGGCGACGCCTAATAATCCAGGAGAAGAAAAGGACTTGGACTTAGAAAGACAACTTCAGCGTCTTAACAAACCTCCTGTCAAAACCATTCAGGTGCGTGCACTATTCTTAATTAATTGTTTTTTATATGCCAGACTTAATCATGTATTTGATTTGTATAATTAATCTAAACAAACACTTTTCAAAACAATTTTTAACTTACGGCGGGGTGTGTATGAAAAAAGTTTTATATCTAGAGTTCTAGCTTGCTAGTTCGATTTTATTTTCTTCTCTTTTTTTGTCAAAAAATAGTGATTTGGTTTTTATTTTTGATTTTTCTCTTGTTGTGTCGAATTAAGGTTGATGGTGATATCATCGATTGCATAGACATCAATCGCCAGCCTGCTCTCGATCTACCTTTACTCAAGAATCACAAAATCCAGGTACGCTAATTAAATAATTAGTACCCTCTAATTATTTTCATTTTTTGTCCTCATAATTTCACCCTGGTTGGAAACTAATTAACTTTAAGAAGGAAAATGAGTTTATATAATGACATATTTTGGTTTAAGTACAATACCATTGTTTCTCTAAAAACTTAATATTTGATACATTTGTGCAGCTAAGACCAACTTCAATTCCAGCAATTCAGACGAAAAAATCTGCTGGTGTGAATGAACCATATTTACAAGCGGGGTTGAAGGAGGCAGACTGCCCTGAGGGAACAGTTCCGATTCACAGAACCACAAAGGAAGATTTAACAAGGGCAAAAAATCTTTCGCATCAAATATTTGGCAGTATCAACCAAATTAATCCTATTGCCCCAAATGTTCATGTAAGTACGTTGATCTTAGTATCTCGTATGAGAAAATAAAGACGCACTACTAGAAAAACAGGCTATAGTCACTGACAATTGACTCAAAAATAGAAGACAAAAGCTAATGACATTAGTTGCACTAGATGATGTAGGTAAAACGTCTTATCAACGACTCTACAACTGGGTAGGTAAAAGGCATATGAATGACTATAATATAGGGTTTTTAGCCACTGATAAGCCTATCCAACCTGGTGACTAATGTTAGATTTTCTTGTAGTGAAGTTTTGTGTTGTCGGATTGTAAATTTGAACTATTGATCATGTCTGTTTTTGCTTGAACACTACTCATCTCTTGTATAAGTCTCTAACACCTTCGATCCATTAATGCTTGTGAGATGCAGCAAGTATTCATTAGAATAAACGAAACTCAGCCAGAAGTTAAATACATTGGAGTTTTTGGGAGCGGTGCGATATTCAAACTGAACATGGTACAAGAACAATCTAGTTCGGTCAATGTTTGGGTCGATAGTGGCCGGCCTGACTACGTTACCAGACTTATTGCTGGCTCCTTGGTAATGCTTCAACCTACATCCATCCTCAATCTCTTTCCAACTATTTTCTTTCCCAGAGCTCCCTAACCACAACGAGCTCACATTAATCTCATATTTTCATAGGTTTCAACATCAATCAACGGCGATGACAGCCCTCGAGTGTTTATATACTGGACTGTAAGTTGTTGAGCTTTTAAACTTCTATAATTATTTTTTGTGTTTGATGCCTTGTTTTGTCGTCAAGGGCGAAGCAAGTGCAAGGCTACCATGAGCTATAGCCTGGGTAGCTCTTTTGAGAACAAACAAATTAGGGTTAATTACAGTTTGCATTTGAGTGCAATTGCAATCTCATACATCATCTTTAAAATATTGTAATGTCATACACAAACTTGTATTTCAGTTGCAATTTCATACATCCCTTAGTCAAACTGTCAATTTGACCGTTAAATGATGGTGTGCCAACTACGAATCTCATTATTTTGCTGATGTGGCTGTCACAAATATATCACATAGGAAAAAAAATTAATAATATAATTTTTTTACAAGTGTTAATTAAAGAAAAAAACACTTTTTAATTCTAATTTTCTTTTTGCCCGTAGTTACCACATCATCATTTAACAGTCAAATTGACGGATTAACTAACAAATGTATGAAATTGCAACTAAAATACAAGTTGGTGTATGACATTGCAATGTTTTAAAGATGATGTATGGAGTTGCAATTGGATCCAAATTTGAAGGTGCAAAATATAATTTACTCAACAAATTATATCCTATATTTTATCCATTTTTATATGCATCTCACAATTAGCCTGGGTAACCTTTTTATTTAATTCCTCCATTAACCATTATTTCCTAAATAACCAAATCTATTTTACACAGCACAAAAAAAACTCTAGAGCATCCTTAATTATTTTCAAAAGGAAAATTTTATTTCAACTCAGTTAATATCTTAATACACCCAATTTTAAATTTTTGGCACACATTTTGAGAAAAATCTTGAGTGATGAGTATCATTCAATGATACGAACTTTGAATGATTCAAATTAATTTGCAATGAGTTTTAAATAAATCTTAAATCATTTAACAGTACGTACCATTCACTATTGAAATTTGACCCCACATTTTGCCCTCAAATAAAATGAATTACATTTGTAAAACTAAAAACGAAAATTAGAGCAAACAAATAAACCCACGCGTCCAACAACGCTCACCCGACCGCATCACCGGTTCCGGCCGTCATCCAAAGCCAGTCGCCGTAAACCTTATTTGTATTCACTGGATATGGAAGTAGCAGTTTGAATGGGCATGGTAAACGCTATTGTATCTAAGGCAAGGCAGGCTGCGGCAAGCTTTAGGGTTTAGGTTTCAAATTGCAGTTTGAACCTCCCACATAGATCACTCTTGGTTCCAAATCCATGGCGGTTGAGTATTGTTTTATTTGATTCTTTTTTTAGTTGCAAAAAAAAATAGAATGAAACGACGGAGAGAAAGGGGAAGTGTTGCCGGCGACTTGACGGCGCCGGAAGAGAAGGGGATTAAGCTGCTATCGGGTGGGTGTGGAAAGAATTTTTAATTTTGAGTTTTATTTTTTTGTTTTAACTTTTAATTTGATGCAAGGGCTAAATGGGAATAACAAAAAATATTTTTTTGAACTGGGTGTAGAAAGATAATTGTAGGGTTCATTTCAAAAGCAAGTCACTGTATGTTTCTGATTTGAATGATGTTATAAAGACCATTTATTTAAATTATATTTTGTAAACCAGATGATGTAATAGTTGATGATTAGATTTTTTTTTTAAATTGTTCAAGAAAAAATTTAAGTATAAATCACCACGGTCTATAAAATATGGTCTCAAAAACACGATCTCTTTAGCATTTTCCAACTATTTTTGGTTGACTTTATACTTGAATTTTTCCTTTCTTTGTCTATTTCTATATGTATTTGTCTTGCTAAAGCTCAGTGAACGTAGAATAATTGGATGAGTTATGCTTATAAATTTGGAAAAATCTTGAGTGGTACGTACCATTCAATGGTACGACTATTGAATGGTTCAGATTAATTTGCAGTGGGCCCCAAATGAATCTTAGCCATTTAACAGTACGTACCATTTAATGGTACGTACCACTGAAGTTGGACCCTATAAATTTACGTATATTGTCATTTTTAATAAATTAATAATATTCCTTATACTTTTTAGCTAGCCCACCGGTCGAAATTTTTCTAGCCCCGCTCGCTTGTTTGCCGTGTCTTTATATGTTAGAATAAATACAGGAGAAAATAAGGTAATGCTCACTTTACTAGATAATTTAGATGTTTTATGTAATATGACTATATTAATCTGATTATGATCAAAATATATCAATCCACCACTTTATGTATATATAGTTTAGATGAATTCATAATGTTCCAAACATATATGGGACTGGCTACAGTGCTCGCAAGCATTGGATGCTCACACCAATCTCACCCTCCTTCCCCCCCTCTCTCCTCCCTCCTTTCTCCTTTTAATGGTGAGATCGGTGTGAGCATTCAATACTTGCGAGCATTGTAGCCTACTCCAACATATATAGCATATCACTCTCTTGTCTAGAAATAGAACATTTCCTCGTATAATGTAATAATCACTCAACTTTGTGCATATGAATAATATACAGTTGGATGCGGATAAGACGGGCTGTTTTAATTCGCTCTGTCAAGGATTCATACAAATCGACCGATACATAGGTCCTAAAACTCGTTTTGAGCCAGTGTCATCTTTTGGTGGAGCAACATATGATGCCAAATTCGATATTTACCAGGTAAACTAGCAATTCCCAAAAAATTTCACGTTAATTTGTTTCTCCTAACTTTGAAATAATCACCAACTAATGATTGGTGTAGTGATATTTTTTTTCACAATATTATAAGAAATTTCAAGTTCGACTCTCTTATCACAATAATAGAGAAATGTGAAAAAATAACATGAAGTCATTCAAATATGTATAGTTATTTAATGCTTACTCTTGTTTCAACTTGCAGGATTTGATAACAAAAAATTGGTGGCTTGTGATGACAGACAAGAACATTAGCGTGGGGTATTGGCCAAGGGAACTAGTACCTAGTTTAGAAAATGGGGCTGGAGCTGTGGGGTGGGGAGGAATTGCCATGGCTCCTGAGAACGAAGATGGCCCCCCCATGGGGAGTGGCCAATACCCAGATGGCACGTATGCACATGTTGGCTACTTCAGAAACCTGCATTTCATGAAGGATTGGATGAAACCAAGAGCTCCAAGAGATGACGATCCTGCGTGGGAGTACCCAGGAGAATTAAGCTGTTATGGCTTGCAAAATGATAAAGATACTAGGGACAACTTTTGGGGTTATAGATTTGGTTTTGGAGGACCTGGTGGTTGTGGTGGAGGAAATAATTACAAACTTGATTAATTTGTTGGAGTTTACAAATCAACTGGATTTTGAAATAAATCAAATAAAATTCCCCTATGTTATCAAGTTAGAAGTTCAACTAAAAGCATTTCCACCAACAAAATATTGACATGGCTAAACCCAAAACCAAGCCAATTTGGGTTTTCACCCGTTTTTGGGTTGCCAAGGGTGCCCAGCCATGGCTGGCCCATTGTCAATTCTGAATCCAAGGTCAAAACCTTGGCGCTGACGTCAGCGGCCAGAATTAATTTTTTTTGCGCCAGGCGCGTGAGAAACACACCCCAACTCGGCGAGTGAGCCGACAAAAACTAGGGCTGTGGGGCCCGCCACTACGGAATTTTAAACTCCAACGGCTAGTTCAACGGTAACGCGCCATGTGGCGCAATCGCAGCCCTTCATTTCAAATTCTAACTTTAATCCAACGGTTCATATTATTTTCGCAATAATTTTAAAAAAAAAATTGTAAAAAATCAGAAAAAATGCAAAAAAAAAATCAGAAAAATAAATTAAAATATTATGAATCCAACGGCTAGTTTCTTAATTTTTTCTATAAATAGTATGTGTTTTTTTTCACTTCTCACACCAAAATTCTATACAATATTTTATATTCTTATTTCCTACATTCTTATTTTATTTTCTACATTCCTAGTTTGTTTGTGCTTACAAAAATGTCATCTCCCGTCGAAGGTGCAGTCGAAGCCGGAACCTCATGGTCAACCGTCAAAGATGTTTTCTTGTGCGAGCGTTGGCTTGCCGTTACCCATGATCCAATTACGGGCAATGAGATGAGGTGTGCTAATATGTGGAAGAAAATTCATGAAGATTACACTAGTCGGTTTGGCAATAGTCGTAGGGAAGGCGGGCTTACTAGTCGGATGAAAGTATTGAATTTTTCGTTAGGCAAATGGAGAGACGCTCAGACGAAAGTAGCTGAGAATTATCAAAGCGGCACAAATCTTGGGGACGAGGTAACAATTTTCTAATTGTTTTTATTAGCACTTAATTAAACTTTTTTAATTAACAAAATTGTATTTCCTACTTTATTTGTTTCAGTTGATGCAAGCTCAAAATTGGTACCAAATTTTGACCAAAACATCTCGGAGCCATCAAACTCCTGACCTAGGACCATGCTCTTGGTTTCATAGCATCTCAGTTCCATGGAAATCTGGATCCAAGACCAAAGTCCTTGGTTCCATAACAATCTGGATTCAAGATCAATGTCCTTGGTTCTATGACAATTTGGGCCCGTGACCAATCTCCTCAGCCCCATGGTCTTCCGGGTCCAAGACCAAACATTTTAGTCTTGTGTCACTCTAGACTCGAGACCAAAAATCTCTGCCCCGTCCATGTTAGGAAATTCTTCAAGAACCAAGATTGATGGTTTCGATCATGTAATGAGAACTTCCTACCCAAAATGGATCAAAACTTACAAGTCCAGATTCAAAGTATATAGAGGGAAATCAAGGCTAACTTTCACATGATGAAATTCAAAAAAGGAAGAAGGTTAAGGTCAACTTAAATCAACTCGCAAGAATGAGAGAATCAAGCAATCCAGCCCCAAATCATGGAAGCCAAATCCTCATCAATCCGACCCCAAAGAGAGTTGATAATGAAGTAAGCCAAATCATTATCTTACACATTATCTCGCACTTTCAAAGAGAGTTGACTCCGGGCTATTGAATGGCCAAGCTAGTGGGTTGTGCATTGCCCTATAAATACCTCACCATCAGAAGAAGAAAGGATCCCATATCAAACACACAAAGTCTTTTCTTCAGATTATCCCGCACTTTTCATTTCTTAGCATAGGATTTACATTCCGTTTGTTTACATTCTCGCACTCTTAGTTGTAAGTTTATTTTCGTTGCTTTAGTTCAAATATATTTTAATTAAGTTGTTATTTCAATTTCATTTTAATCAAGGTTATTTTACTTTAATCACTTTCATTAGTTTAAATTCGTTCTTTGTTCTTATTTCGCTTATCTTTAATTACTCGTCCTTTACTTTCTCGCACTTTAATATCTTACTTCATTATCTTAATTGCAATTAGCACTTCCATCCGTTGTATCACATAAACCCCAAAATCCAAAAATAGAGATCTAAAGCCTAACCAACCTTGATTCCAAGGTAGTGATCAGACCCGAACCAAGAAAAGGTTCCTTGCTTGGTCGCTCAGTCACTTGGTTAGAAGTCAGGCTTGAGCACAACATCTCAATTCATTTTTAATCCTGCTAATTCTTGGCTTGGTTGGTGGCACGCCTCGCACTAGATCAGAAGAAGGACCAAAAAGTCCTTCTCTCGGCCCAACGCGACAGAAAATAGGGAAACACTAACTCATAATAATAACAGTAATGACAAAAAAAAAAGTTAGATCATAAAAGTAACACAATAATAGAGAAAACACAACAAAATAAACACCTAAACTCTAACTAATCTCAACCCGGCCTCCATCTTTTTCTTGGTACCCTCATATTACTTCTTAGCTCAATTTGCTCTCTCATTGAAGTCTTTGTTCAAATCACGTTTTGGGACATTAGAGATAACTCTATTTTTATAATATTGGGATTTTTTTGGAGCCGGCAGGCAAGGCACTTCTTTGGGTCGCGTTGATTTGTTTCCTTTAGATGTTGAGGTTGAACCATATTCGGACTCCATCTACACTAAACAATAAACAAAACGCAAGGAGGCCAATTGAAGACGTCCAAAGCAAAGTACTTCAGAGAAAGGTAAAGGTGAGTTTATTGAGAATACCAAAGGGCTATATTTATACAAGTGCGTTGTCGGCTTCCAATTAGAAAAGGACTCCTAACCAAGCTGGGGAAACTTATAACTAAAGCTTTCCAATAAAGAAAGCGAGAAACGAAGAAAACAGTAAAGTCTATGAACCAAAAGATTAGTCTCTTGTTCTTATGACTTTCCTGCTTTTAGTAGAATTAGAATTAGAATTAGTTTCCTGGACTCCTAACAAAAGATTAGTTTCCTATCTACCAATGAAGAAACAAGGAACCATAATATACATATAGGAAATCTGAATCCTAGAGAGAAAAGGAGAAAAATCGCACTTGAAGACATTTCGATATATCATAGTAGCGACAATGCCCATCGAGCTGGTTGAAGGAATGCAATCCTCATGAAGTTCCCTCGTTTATTTGTATCTGCCTGAATCCTATTTGTTATGGAAATTTTCCAACAGTCTTTGCTCTGTTAATGGTAAAGTTTGCAGTCTAATTGTCGATAATGGCAGTTGTGAGAACTGTATGTATAATTCTTAGTTCCACGGTTTCTGAACTCGAAAAGCAAATATAGTTCTGGAATTTTTTTGCACGAGATTAGGTTTGAATTATCCCTTCAGAGAATCTGATACACATACTACACCTTATTTATTGGTTTTAAAACTAGAGTTTAAGTTTCTTCCAGAACTCCTGTATTTTGTATGGATGTTCGCAAGTAATCGCCAGCCAAAACACTCAAAATAAATAGAAGAAAGAATGCTTTTCAATGAATAATTGTATTTCATCTCAAAACAGGTATATATACAACCCTATACAAATATGGGAAAGAATAAGGGAAGAATAATTACATCCTAAACTAGGAAACTTAATATAGTAGGAATCCCATAATTACAGGAATCCTAATACAAGTCAACACTCCCCCTCAAGTTGGTGCATAGATGTTGCACATGCCCAACTTGTCTAGAAACCTGGAGAACTTGTCACTAGAAACCGCCTTCGTGAGAATATCTGCGACTTGGTCGTCCGTTCCTATGGGAGGAACTTCAATTACTTTACTATCCAGCTTCTCTTTAATAAAGAACCGGTCAACCTCTACATGCTTAGTCCTATCATGTTGCACGGGATTATGAGCAATATCACGAGCAGCTTTATTGTCACAAAACAACTTCATCGGCTGATCATGTTTGACCCCCAAATCTTGTAACAGAAACCGAAGCCACAATAGTTCACAAATACCGAGTGCCATGCCTCTAAATTCGGATTCTGCACTTGACCTTGAGACAACATTCTGCTTCTTGCTCCGCCACGTTACTAGATTTCCCCCAACGAAGGTGAAATACCCGGACGTTGAGCGCCTATCATCCGTTGATCCTGCCCAATCAGCATCCGTATAGCACTCAATGTTGAAATGCCCATTTTTTCGAAATAAAATTCCTTTACCAGGGCTCCCTTTCAAGTAACTCAATATTCTCATAACTGCACTCATGTGTTGTTCTCCTGGATTGTGCATATATTGACTAATAACACTTAAGGCATGAGCAAGATCCGGCCTAGTGTGGGCCAAGTACATTAATCTTCCTACCAACCTTTGATACCTCCCTTTATCAACTGGTACTTGGTTCTGATCGATACCCAACTTCATTCCTTCGACCAAAGGAGTAGACACCGGCTTGCACGCCGTCATACCGGTTTCTTCCAACAAGTCAAGAACATACTTCCTTTGTGATAGAAATATCCCGGACTTGCATCTCGATACTTCAATCCCAAGGAAATATTTCAAAGAACCAAGATCTTTCATCTCAAATTCTGTGGACAAATAATTCTTCAAGGCTGCTTGCTCAACCAGATCGTTACCAGTAACCACCATATCATCCACATATACGATGAGAACTGTAACCTTTCCGTTCTGGCGTTTCAGGAATAACGTGTGATCCCAATTACTTTGCCTATACCCAAATGCCCTCATAGACTTGGTAAACCTACCAAACCAAGCTCTTGGAGATTGCTTTAACCCATACAATGATTTCTTGAGCCTACATACCTTCCGTTTCCGTATGTCCGAATTATTGCACCCTGGTGGAAGGTCCATGTAAATCTCCTCAGTTAGATCTCCATGGAGGAATGCATTTTTTACATCGAACTGTTGCAGAGGCCAACCCAGATTTGCTGCTACGGACAGTAGAACACGAACTGTATTGATCTTTGCCACTGGTGCGAACGTATCAGTGTAGTCGATGCCATATTTCTGTGTATACCCCTTTGCCACCAATCGTGCTTTAAAGCGATCTACCGCTCCATCTGCTTTGTATTTCACTGTATAAACCCATTTACATCCCACAGATTTCTTTCCAGCTGGCAAGTCAGTTATTTCCCAGGTAGCATTCTTCTTCAATGACCTTAATTCCTCGTTCATTGCATCTTTCCAGCGAGAATCTGCTAAAGCCTCCTGCACACTGTTAGGAATAGATACAGTAGATAATTGATATACAAATGACTTATTTGATTCTGACAGGTGACAGGTAGACACATAGTTGTTTAATGGGTATCTTACTTTTGAATCTGAATTTAGTTCACTCAAGGAATACTTGTGTTTACACTTAGGATCTGCCTCATAAGTGGGTTTGGGGATACCTCGGTTAACACGCTCTGGAAGGCGATGAAGTTGAGGTGCATCCGGTGTAGGAGACGATTGGTTATGAGAATTAATAGAAGACGAGTTTGTGCCTTGACCTGATATGACACCTGAAGAAGAATCTTGTGAAAAACACTGCTCGGTCCCATTGCCAAACACGGGCTGCTGCTCACTTTCAAGACCAAAACTTGTGGGACCCGTGGGTTGGTCCACCTCCTGAATTAATTCCCGTTGTTCAGTGGGCTGCTCACCAAACATGGGCTGCTGCCCTTCAATTGCCGTGGGCTCCATCTGAGAAAACTGCAGCGTGCGCTGCTGCCCTGCAGATGCCGTGGGCTCCAACTGTGCAGACTGCGAGGGCTGCTCTTCGTGCAGCTCATTTCTCGTCACGGGAAAATAATCAAAGGTCAGAACATCACCCTCTTGGGTCAGAACTTCACTCTCTCGGTACTCCCCCTGAAGTGAGGACGTGGAGGAACGAAAAAACATCTCATCCTCGTGAAAACTCACATCCTGAGTAATGAACATTTTTTTACTCGAAGGATGATAACAACGATACCCTTTCTGGGTAGTAGCATACCCCAAAAAAACACAACGAAGAGCTCTAGGTTCCAGTTTAGTCTTCCGGTGAGGTGGATGGAGGTGAACAAACGCAACACACCTAATAACTCGTGGGGAAAGATTGGGAGTCGGAGGGCTGCTAGTCTGAGATGTGAGGGCCTGAAATGGCGTATGGAAGTTGAGAGTCCGAGATGGAAGACGATTAATAAGGTAAGCGGCGGACGTAAGTGCCTCTCCCCAATAATGGAGGGGCAGATGGGCCGAAATGAGGGAGGCACGAACCATTTCTAACAAGTGTCGATTTTTCCTCTCTGCAACTCCATTTTGTTGAGGAGTATACGGGCACGTGGTCTGATGAACAATGCCATGCAACTCTAAGAATGAATGAAGTTCCATATTAACATATTCTCCCCCATTGTCACTGCGAAGAACCTGGATATGCCTGTTGTATTGTACAGCAACCATTTTGTGGAACCGTTGAAAGGCCGAACTAACTTCACTCTTCGACTTTAACAGAATAACCCAAGTCATTCGGGTACAATCATCAATAAAAGTAACAAACCAATGAGCACCACCAAGAGTAGCTACTTTTGACGGTCCCCATACATCAGAATGCACAATCATAAAAGGAACGGTACTTTTATTTAAACTGGGGGGAAAAGAGGTTCGATGGCTCTTAGCCAGTTCACAAACATCACACTTAAACTGAGAAACATCATTCTTGACAAATAAACTAGGAAACAACTTATGCAGATAACCAAAGGAAGCATGCCCAAGGCGCCGGTGCCACATCCAGATGTCTGACACTTTATTAGTAACTCCTCGAGGATCATCAACGGAAAGAGCTTGAGTCAGCAAGCTAGAACTACTGGTGGTCAACTCCAAGTAGTAAAGTTTCCCGCTTCTAATACCATAACCAATCGTCTTCCGCGTCCGGATGTCCTTAAAAACACAAAAATAGAGCCAAAAAATAACCAAACAATGTAAGGCAAGGGTTATTTGAGCAACGGACAACAAATTATAATTTAGAGAGGGAACCACAAGAACAGTATCAAGTTTCATGGTATCGGAAAGGGAAACAGTGCCCTCCCCAATAACAGGGACGACATTACCATTAGCAACATTGACCTCGGTGTGTGGGGATGTGTTTAGTGATGGAACCTGTCTAGAATCACAAGTCATATGTTCAGTAGCTCCGGAATCAATTATCCATGTATTATTCATAACAGAAGTAGAAGTACTTAGTGCCTTACCATCACTTCCTGCCGCAGCTATCATGGCAGAGGCCTTGTCCGCTATCTGATCCGAATCATTCTTAGTTTCGGCAATGGAGGCTCGAGATTTGTTGCACCGAGGATCACGGGTCTTATCCCAATTCTCGGAATATCCAATCAGCTCAAAACAACGACTCTTGGAGTGTCCTGTCAGGCCACAGTGTGGGCACTTACCTTGTGGACGATCCCGGCTTGTCTGGTTAGGCCGAGATGATCCAGGCCGGTGTTGTACCCCTTCTCGGTTCGACCCAATAGATGAGCCACGGGCCCTTGCTGCCATGGCAGCGGGCTCCCCCTTGTCAACCTCTGTCTTCATTGCTTCCTTTCGATCGGCTTCTCGACGAACATATGCATAAGAAGCCTGCAGGCCAAGTGGGGGATCCTTCCGCAGCACTTCTCCACGCACCTGATCAAAAACATCATCGAGACCACCAAGAAACACATAGACCCGTTGTCTCTCAGTGGATTTCTGAAAACACTTTGATGTCATTCTCACACTCCATGGATACTTTATTAAAGTGATCCAATTCTTGGAATATCTCAGTGAGCTCCCCAAAATAGGTAGCTAAGGACCGGCCATGCTGACGAAGACGGGATGCCTTCTGATTCAACGAATAAATTCTAGCCTCGTCATTCTCATCAAAGTAGGCTGCCTTCAAGGAGTCCCAAATCTCCTTCGATGTAGACAACCGAATGTACCGTTTCATAATTTCAGGCTTCATTGAAGACAAAAGCCAACTTTTAATTTTTTGATCTTCAGAAAACCAATCATCATATTTAGGATCGTCTTCGCTAGGTGCCTTGATAGACCCACGAAGATATCCCATCTTCTTCCTTCCAGCAATATGAATTTGAATGAGAGGAGCCCATAAATCATAGTTCCTTTCATCCAAAACCATACCAATATTAAAGCTTGAATTCTCTGACTGCACCATAATTGGAGCAGCCACTGAAACAATCTGAGACCCAGCCCCCTTTTCTTCAGCCATCTGTCCGCTCCGGTGTTGACTGACACAAGACTCGGCAGAAAAACAAACAGCAGCAGGGAAGAGATCTAGAACACGTGGGACGAAGCAACAGGGCAGTAACCACCAATCTGGGGCTCGCTGCAATGGGTCAGGGAATGGGCAGCAACAACCCTAGGGTTGCTCGCTGCAATGGATCAGGTATACGGCAGAGAAAAAAAAAATTAGGGTTCAGTGTTTCTTTCTAATCTGGCTTTGATACCAAGAAGAAAGAATGATTTTCAATGAATAATTGTATTTCATCTCAAAACAGGTATATATACAACCCTATACAAATATGGGAAAGAATAAGGGAAGAATAATTACATCCTAAACTAGGAAACTTAATATAGTAGGAATCCCATAATTACAGGAATCCTAATACAAGTCAACATAAATTAACAAGAGTTTTTGCATCTTCCTAGAAACTCCATTGTACGTTCTTCGGTACATGGAACTAAAATGGGAACCACTCGGATCACCCTGTCTTGCCTAGGCAAGACAGAGTGATCCGAGTCATTCCCATTTTCCACCACAAGTGCAATCTTGATACCCCAGCTAGTGTGGAGCTCAAAATGACTGCAAGAACCACACACCTGAATTGATCAAATACAATTCAACATTCTTAGTAAAAATATCTTCATCCAACTAATAATTAGTCTGATATATAAGTTGATTACGAAAATTAGTCTCGCTTAATTAGTAAGTTTGAAGTTTAGACTGTTTAGTGTAGCATATGCTGTTTGGTTATGTTGATGTTTAACCTGGATTATCAGCCCTGAACCTTATGGCAGTCCAACTGCCGGTGGGAAGTCCGACTGTGTTTCTTTCAGGAGGATCCACTAAGTTAAACTTAGCCGGGTCCTTTTTGGAGTCAAAGTTCCCAATTCCAGAGCCAACAATAAAGAAATTGTAACCATGAAGGTGGAGGGGATGGGACTCCACCTTGAGAAGATTGGTGTCTTGTAGTACCAACTCTACTGTCGAATTGAAGGTAATCTTGGTAAGCCGAGTGCCTAGTTTTGTGGCAAAGTTGGCAGTCAGTGGGGCACCCGCGTAATTGAAAGGCGTTGGGGGGCGATCGGGGAAATCTGTGGTAAATACTCTCTTGGTGTTGAAATAATGAACTTGAAGCAGCCCCCAATCTGTGGCATCACAAAAGTGATATTGTTTAAATAAGCAATGAGGTGTGTTCCATTCAGGCAAGAAGGGCAGGGGTTGATTCCTAAACCAATCGTGTAAAAGAGATGTCAATCAACTTTAAGAGGTACATTGGCCGGATATTTTGACGAGTCTAGACTTCTTAGCTTGGCATCATATATAGCTCAATGCAAATACTGCGTTATTGAGTGCTGGAAGTTGGGGCTGTACCGAATTGGGGATGCCTTTGTACTGTAGTATTGGAGCGGCAGTTTTGTTATCAACGGAAATTGGTGCGGCCATGAATGCCCTGGCAGCCATGAAATATATGCCGGGTGCTTGGGTTGCTTCAACGAGAGCATTTGTAGTCTGACCTGCGGTAGCGAATGGTTTGGTATAGACTGCATCAATTTCTACCACTGTCAAATTGTGGCCTGCGATAGCGAAGAATAGCTCATCATTGAGTGCTGCATTGACGATTCGTAGAAGGTAAGTCTTTTCCTGTTCAACCTCCAACGCGTAGGTATCTGAGATAGCAAAAATAAATAAATAAATGAGAGGTGCATTGTAGTATTACGGTGATAGGTACAAAATGTTGGTTGTATAAAACCTAAGTGATCTTAAATATTTAGTGTCATAGATGAGAGAACTCTTGCATAAAACAATTATATATACAGCATCACTCTCGCAGTATGCCGTTTTGTAGTATTACGGTGAGAGGTGCATTGTATACCCATGTTGTGCTCAATAGAAAAGGCGCTGTCTTTCGTTTTTCAGAACATGGAAAGAGAGGCCCTGGTTTCCCATTGATGGTGTGCATCCGGCATGTTTGGTGGAAATCCCAGTCTGTTCCCTTCCCTTGTTTAACAACCTCTTCGACATCGTTATTCCACCATTCTCCTACTCCATTTACGAGAAACAACACAATTAACTTCTTAACAAACTCTGAAATTTTCAACATATATTTCAAAATTTTATAGTTATACAGACTCACCTAAGACAATGTTAGCTTCTCTAAAAGGCTGAGGAAATGGAAATCCAGCCCCTTGTTTCGGCATGATGACAATCGCTTCATAGACAGTTACTCTTACCATGGTGTCTAAGAGCATTTTCACTGGTGACCCAATTGCAAGGGCAATTGGGGCCAATTGCAAGGGCAATTGGGGCCAATTGCAAGGGCAATTGGGGCCAATTGCCCTACCAAGCAAAAAACTGATGTCCAGCGGGCCACAATTGCAAGGGCAAGAGGTGGGCCCAACCATGCCCAACCTCAAGCCCGAGCGATTTTCGCCCGAGCAGGCGCCTGGAGGCTTGCTGACGTCAGCGTGACGTCAGCTAGCTTTTTTTTTTTTTTTTATCAGGCGCGCGCACGGCACGCGCGCGTGGGGGAGAGTGGCCGACAGAATACAGTCGGTGGGCCCCACCTGCAGTTGCTGACGCCAGCCAGAGCCAACGGTTCTATGACGTGGCGATTCTGGCCGTTGGATCTCCAAAGGCTATTTAATCTGGACCGTTGGATTTCCAACGGTAAAAAAAAAAAAATCAGACCGTTGGCCACGTGGCACAACGGGGTGCGTTGGATCAAAATTTTTTTTTTAACCTACGGCCAGGATTAATCCGAGTTCAAAAAAAAATTTTTTTTTTTATATATACCCTCAATTCTCTTCTTCATTCTTCACTACAACTCAATTTTTTTTCCTACATCAATTATTTTTGCTTTCTCTCTTCCAAATCCTTGTTTTACCAAAAAAAAAGTTATGAGTGAGAAGGCAAATTGGTCGATCGCCAAAGATGTTGCATTACTGGAGGCTTGGGTGCTTGTGACTCATGACCCGATCAACGGAAATGAGATGAGGGTCGACAAAATGTGAAAGAAGATTCATGCATTTTTTGTGGAGAAGATGCAAGGCACGCCCCGAACCGAGCAATCAATGTCCAGTAGGTACCGACATCTACATAAAGAATTGAAATCTTGGAAAGAAGCCATCACAAGAGCGGAAACCCTATATCGAAGTGGCGATAATCGAGCCAATGAGGTAGGAAAAAAATTTATTATGTTGTTTAACAATTCTTTAAGCTAATTAAAAATAAGCATTTGAATATTTAATTTATTATATCTTTTCACGTACAATGTTTTCAGGAACTACAAGCACAAATGTGGTTCAATCAAGCTAACAACAACAGATCATTCACAAGGCACAACTTATGGGACCTTGTCAAGCATACTCCGAAATACAAAATTGTTCATGGTGGTCCAGAAGTTGTCTTAAATGAGACTCCCTTACACGAATCAAGTACGCAAGAATTGCCGTTGGAGGAAGCATCGGGGACCCCAAATGAACCGGTACCACCGACCGAACCAACCCAAAGGCCTATTGGTAAGAAAGCTGCTAAGAAAAAAGCCGCAAAAGGTAGTTCTTCGACTTATGAATATTCAAAAATAGTTGAAGAATTTGCTCGGCAACATGAATTGAATCAGGAGCACGAACGGCAAGTGCTTGAGTTAAACAGGGCTAGAGATGAAGCACTTGAAAGAGATAGGGAGTTCAATAGGCAAGAAAGGGAGTTGAAAAGGCGAGAAAGACAAGAGGAGTTGGATCGGGAAATCATGTCCCGACGCCCCGAGCAAATGACTCCTAATTCAAAGCGTTTTTGGACAAAACAACGGGATGCCGTCATGAGAAGACATTTTCCCGAGCAAGACGAGGAAGTCCCATACATTCCAAGGGATGACGGACCTAGCACCACTAATTGGATTCCAAGGGATGACGAATAATGTGTTTTTTTTAATAATTAACTGTTGTTGTTTTTTTAATTAATTATTATGTTGTAATGCTTTCTTTGTTTATTTATTTATAATTATGGTTTTCTTTGTTTATTTTTAATAAATTATTTGAAGTTCAAATAGTTAAACAAGTCCACACTTAATTTATTTTTCAATAAAGTTCAACAAACTTACACATAACACACTTACAACATTAATTAATTAAACACACACTTAAACACACCAAAAACAATTAAATGAAAAAAAAAAACCACACTTACAAAGCATACTTGAAAACATAAAAAATAAATTTCATTCATTAGTAGCATCCTTCCTTGCCCAAATGTGCTCCATCAAATCACGTTGACGCTCTTTGTGAAGGAAAGACGAATGAATTGTATTGTAACGTTGAATGACCATCTCGTGGTAACGTGGATCCCTTTCTAATGGGTCGTGATTGGCAGGTTAATCAGTGTTTTCATGGGCTGTATAAATTCTAGTTCTTGAATTGTTGATTGGGTCTTCATCCAAGGCTTCTTCCATGTCATAATCATACTCATCTTCCACAATCATATTATGTAATATGATGCATGTCATCATGATGCTTCGAAGCGCACCATCATCAAACAAGCGAGCAGCTCCTCTAATAATACCCCAACGAGCTTGGAGGATACCAAAACACCTCTCCACGTCCTTCCTATACCCTTCTTGCATCGCTGCAAAATATTTTTGCTTCTTTGTGTGTGGATTTGGAGCAGTTTTGACGAATGTGTTCCACCTCGGATAAATTTCGTCAGATAGATAGTACGCTCCCGAGTACACTCTGTTGTTGATTTCATAGGTGATTTGTGGCGACTCTCCTCTTAACAAGTCGTTGAAAATAGGGGATTGACCAAGAACGTTAAGGTCATTTTGAGCTCCCGGTACACCAAAGAATGCATGCCAAATCCATGTATCAAATGATGCAACCTCCTCCAAAATGATACTCTTCGTACCTTTTTGATTCCCGTAAGCTCCTTGCCATGCAGTTGGGCAATTTTTCCACTGCCAATGCATACAGTCAATACTTCCAATCATGCCAGGAAATCCTTGTCTCTCACCTTTCTGAAGAAGCCTTTGGAGGTCAGCTGGGGTGGGTCGACGAAGGTACTCCGCGGTGTATAGCTCCTCGATTGCTGAGCAGAACCTACCAAGGGCCTCAAACACAGTGGACTTTGCCATCCTACATATCTCATCAACCGAGTCTGCAGATGCACCATAAGCAAGCATCCGCAAGGCCGCCGTAATTTTTTGCTCAGGAAGAAGACCCATAACATTGGCAGCGTCCCTCTTTTGAACAAAATAATTATCATGGTTGCAAATAGCAACCATGATTTTGTTGAACAAAAGTGGTCGCATTCTAAATCTTGTTCGAAAATAACCTTCTGGGTATAAAGAATTGGGGCTAAAGTAATCTTCTAAGAGATTCTCACCTCGATCTCCCCTTTTTCGGTTAATGTTGGGTCGACGACCGAGTCGTGAACCACTTGCTTGTTGGTTGCTTGCATCGATTGCTGCAACCGCTTGAATCATGCTGCTGTTTAATTGATTTCTCTGCCTTCGGAAGCGGTCTTGTTGCATTCTTCGTTCTGCATCTTCTCGCTCTTGTTCTTCTCGCTCTTGTTCTTCTCGCTCCTGTTCTTCTTCATCACTGTCTTCGAACCTCCTCCAGTTAGACATTTTTGAAAGAAATATGATTTGAGCTGAGTGGGGAGTATGCAACAGATTGGTGTGAGAAATTGTGGGGGGTTTGAAGGGTTTTTATTGAGAAATTTGAGGTGCAAATTGTCGGTGGAGTGTAATTGTCGGTGGCATATTTAAGGCCAACCAAAAAATATATATATATATATATATTTTGAACTGGAAATTGTCAGTGGAGTGTGTCGGTGAAAATTGTCGGTGGGATATTTAAGGCCAACAAAAAAAAAAATCCTTGCCCTTGCCCTCCACGAACGGGTGGAGTTGCCCAAAGGCAAGCACTGTTCACGGAGGGCAATCACTGCCCTTGCCCTTGCCCTTGCCCTTGCCCTCCACCAACGGGTGGAAATGCTCTAATGAGAATGAAAATACACTCTGAATTTTCTCTTCTATATCTTTCTCAAACACTGTATTCATCTCAAACACTGCCGCCAACACTCCAACTACCATGTCCCATTTTTATCATTATACACAACCATAACACTTTTACACTAAAATTTACCAAACACTTTTACACTTTTTTTTATTCTCACAACACTTAAAAATGCAGTTTATCAAACGTAGAACTGCTTTATTTTAAAGTTGATTATTCTTAAAGAACAACAATCCCAAACTAGCCCCTAGTATATGTAAACTGAAAGCTCTCTAATATAATCTAGCTAGTTCATAGTCCCAAAAAGAAAAATACTGGTAACAATGGAATTGCCGGTTGAAAACTAGGAAGGAAAATTAATAAGGTTGTTCCTTTCCTTATCCGCATTCATTACCTTTGGCATAATATAATAAACACAGCTTGGCGTTTCTGATGAGGATGCATATAGAGCATGAACTTGCACTAGCTAGTCCGTCTCTTGTAACCGTCACAGTCAGGCAAGCTTTTTCTTCAAAATCGTTAGTGTATATAGACTGCACAGTTTTCAGTTGTGGAGAGTACTGCTACGGTGCTACCTGCTGGGTTAACATGATGACTTCAAGAACGATAACGATCTTGGTCTTGCTATGCTTTTGTCTAAGAATTTACGGTTGCAGCAGAGTCATGGCGATGCCTAATGATCCACGCCTAGGAGATGAAAAGGACTTGGAGTTGGAAAGACAACTCCAGCGTCTTAACAAACCTCCTGTCAAAATCATTCAGGTACGTACTGCTCTTAATCTTTTACTTGTTATATGACTAATCTTGTATTTTATTTGTATAATTAATCCAGACAAACATTTTCCAAAGAAATTTTTAACTTACCGGTAATTTATGAAACAAGTTTTATATCTAGGGTTCTAGCTAGCTAGTCTGAATTAATTTTTTACAATTTTCCAAGGTTTCTTTATTTTATATTTGATCGATATTTTCTTCTATTTTTTTGTGAAAAAATATTTATTTGGTTTTTATTTTTGATTTTTCTCTTCTTGTGTCAAATTAAGGTTGACGATGACATCATCGATTGCATAGAAATCAATCGCCAGCCTACTCTCGATCTACCTTTACTCCAGGATCACAAAATCCAGGTACACTAATTAAATATTGGGTTTTTATCACGGTTAGTCTATGAAATTGGACCTTCCAATCAAAATGGTTCCTGAAATTGAAAATTCATCAATTTGGTCTCTAAAATTGGGTCTCACAAATCAATTTGGTTTTTTCGTTACATTTCCGTCAATTTTTCTATGTGCTGATGTGGCACACAAGTGGGTCTCACATATCCAATTATATGGTGTCATGTGGATTAACCATAAAAAAAAAATTGTTTTTAGAAGATTTGGCACCATATGAAACAATTTTTTCAAATTTTTATAAAACAATTATTTTATGGTTAATCCACGTGGCACCATATAATTGGATAGGTGGGAGCCACTTGTGTGCCACATCAGTATATAACAGAAAAATTGATGGAAATGTAACGGAAGAACCAAATTGATTTGCGATACCCAATTTCAGGGACCAAACTAATGAATTTTTAATTTCAGGGACCATTTTGATTGGAAGGTCCAATTTCAGGGACCAACCGTGATAAAAACCCTTAAATATTTAGTACTCTATAATTATTTTCATTTTTTTTTTTGGTCATAACTTCACCCCGGTTGAAAACTAACTAACTGAGAAGGAAAATGAGTTTACAATTAGATATTAATTGGATGGTTTAAGTACCGTTGTTTTTGTAAAAATTAATATTTATTACATGTGTGCAGCTAAGGCCAACTTCAATTCCAGCTACTGATACGAAAAACTCAGCTGCTGTGAATGAACAATATTTACAAGCGGGGTTTAAGGAGGCAGACTGCCCTGAGGGAACGGTTCCTATTTACAGAACCACAAAGGAAGATTTAATACGGGCAAAAACTCTTTCGCATCAAATGTTTGGCAATATCAGCCAAATTAATCCTATTGCCCCAAATGTTCATGTAAGTACGTTCATCATATAAATATATGTGTCCATTAGTATCTCGTATGGAAAAATAAAGACGCGCTACAAGAAAAACTGGCAATAGCCACTAACAATGAGGGAAAAAAGTAAAAATTAAAAAGACAATAGCTGATATTAATTAGTTGCGCGTGATGAGGTCGATAAAAGGCTCATCAACATCTACAACTCAGTAAAAGGCTTATCAACGGCTACAACTAAGGAATATGAGTGGCAATCATATGGGCTTGTTGGGCACTGATATGTCTTTTACCCAATCTAGTGGCTAATGTTAAATATTTCTTGTAGTGACGTTTTGTGTTGTCGGACTGTAAATTTGAAGTATTAATCAGTTCTATTTTTGCATGGACACTACTCATCTCTTGTATTATTCTCATAACATCTTTGATCAATACTTGTGAGAGGCAGGAAGTATTCATTAGAATAAACGGAAGTCAGCTACTAATTAAATATCTTGGAGTTTTCGGGAGCGGTGCGATATACAAACCAAGCATGGCACAAGACCAATCTAGTTCTGTCAATGTTTGGGTCGATAGTGGCCGCCCTGACTACGTTACTAGACTTATTGCTGGCTCCTTGGTAATGCTTCCATCCTCAATTTCTTTCCATCATGTTTTTTCTTGAGCTCCCTAATCAAGCAGCTGATCATGTCATCATAGGTTTCACAATCAATCAACGGTGATGATAACCCTCGACTGTTTATATATTGGACTGTGAGTAGTTGGTTTTTTTGTTTCAATCCCCTCTTATTTTTTGTTGTTTGATGGCCATGATTCGCCTTTTCTTTATATGTTAGAGTAATACAATATGGTAATGTTCATTTACCAGATAATTTAGATGTTTTATGTAATATGACTATATTAATTTGATTACATTCAAATTATATCAATCCACAATCCACCTTATGTATATATATGGTTCAGATGAATTGACATTGTGGTAACCATATATAGCATATCACTCTCTTGGCTATAAACAGAACGTTTCATCATACATTGTAGTACTTACTCAACTTTGTGCATATGAATAATGTATAGTTGGATGCGGATAAGACGGGATGCTTTAATTCGCTTTGCCAGGGATTCATACAAATCGACCGATATGTTGGTCCTCAAACTCGTTTTGGGCCAGTGTCATCTGTTGGTGGAGCAATATATGATGCCAAATTCGATATTTATCAGGTAAACCACCAATTCCAAAGGATTGTATGTGTTAATTTGTTTCTTCTAACTTTGAAAGAATCACCGGCTAGTGATTGGTACAGTAATACTTCTTTTCACAATATTATAAGATGTTTCAAGTTCGAATCTCTCCTCCAATTACATTAAAAAAAAAATTGAAATCAAGGACCAAATATGGTTTTATTGGTATGTTAAATGCTTATTCTTGTTTCAACTTGCAGGATTTGATAACAAAAAATTGGTGGCTTGTGGTATCAGACAACGACAAGAACATTACGGTGGGGTATTGGCCAAGGGAACTAGTACCTAGTTTGGAAATTGGGGCTGGAGATGTGGGGTGGGGAGGAATTGCCATGGCTCCAGAGAACGATCATGGGCCCCCCATGGGGAGTGGCCAATACCCAGATGGCTCGTATGCATATGTTGGCTATTTCAGAAACCTGCATTTCATGAAGGATGGGATGAGACCAAGAGTCCCAACAGATGATGATCCTGTGTGGGAGTATCCAGGAGAATTAAGCTGTTATGGCTTGCAAAATGATAAGTATACTAAGGACAACTTTTGGGGTTATAGATTTGCTTTTGGAGGACCTGGTGGGTGTGTTTGAGGAAATAATTACAAACTTGATTAATTTGTTGGAGTTTACAAATTAACAAGATTTTGAAATAAATATATCAAATAAAATTCGCCTATGTTATCCAGTTAAAAGTTCAATAGAGAATATTAGCAATCTTCTCAATTTTTTTTTTTTGGCTATCCTTTTCATCTTGCAATTTTGCTGGATGATCGGAATTGTCTAATTTCTATTCTAAGTCATCCTTTATAAATCAACTTTGAAAAAATTCAATCAAATTAGAAATCAGTGTTCAATTAATGTTATCAAAGTTAGTGCTTAAGTGAGAAAACATGGTTCATCAATTTATTGGAAAGTTGTTGTAAGACTAAAATTAAAGATTTCAAATTTAGTAATTTTCATGCTTAGATGATATTTAAAGGATAACCTAAAAACCATATGGTTGGATCATCCTGCAACATATGTGAGTTAATATTTGACTGTAGCGGTATGCGGCTTGCTGCCCGAGTTTGAATACCTCCCTCGTAGTTTACAAAAGTTTTATAATATTGCTTAATTTGTATAAAACTTGTTTAGGTTTAGTTGGAATTTTACCTTGAATGATAAATGAGCTGGATACCCCGTTAGTCTAGAGAACGAAGCGTATCCAACTCAATTGATTAGTGCCGATTGACAAAAGAAATTTACAGACCAAATGCTTGGGGTCAGTGGTTGGCAGTGGAGTATGAGTTCCGTTAATTTGTAAAACTTCGCATCTTGTTAATGAAGGTAACTTTGAAATGTGTTGGCTGTAGTAATTCAATTGGGTTATAATGTTGCTAGTTGTGTAAGAATTTTTTATATTTTTTTTAATCCAGAACCACCACATTCACCACCTCCTCCCCCAAAAGTGAAGAATTAGAGGACTCTGGCAGGATGAATATTCAAATTTTTCCCTGATATTTGGTGTATATGTATACTGGAAAAGATAATCATGAGAACATCAATGAAAAGATGATGCTTAATTTATCTTGTTTTAGTTAAATCATAAAAATAGTTGAGCATCAATAATATGGTTGGCACTTGAAAGGGGTGATTTTAAGATATATGAAACTCATTACATAACCCATAACTAATATAATCTTTATTCATCACAATAATAAACTTCTTTCAGCTACTCATAATAAACAATAAAAATAAAAAGTTACTTCAAGTAACACAATAATAAGATACTCGGATAAAGAAAACACAACAATTAAACTCCTAAACCCTAATTAATCTCAACTCGAATTCCATCTTTTTCTTGGTAGCCTCTCATTACTTTGTAACTCAATTTGTTCACTCATTGAAGTCTTTAGTCAAATCACGCTTTGGAACATCCCTAGAGCCAACTCCATTTTTACTAGGTTGGTTTTTTTTCGGAGCCGGCGGGCACGGTACTTCTTTGGCTCCCTTAGTTGGTGGGGTTGAACCATCTGCATTCATCATCTTGATCGCTGAATCACTGAAGTAAGCTATAATGCACACTACTATGCAACAAAAAAGCACAAATTAAGAGGCAATTGAAGACGTCCAAAGCAAAGTACTTTAGAGAAAATTGATGGTGAGTTTATTGAGAATACTAAGCGCTATATTTATACAAGTGTGTTGTCAACTCCCGTGAAAAGGACTCCTAACCAAGTTGGGGAAAGCCTTCCAAAAGAGAAAGGGAGAGACGGAGAAAAGAGTAACGCAAAAGTTTATGAACTAAAATATTAGGTTCCTGTTCTTATTACCTTCCAGCTTTTAGTACGATTAGAATTTGTTTTCTAGACTCTTAAAACAAAAGATGAATCCGAGAGAGAAAAGGAGAAAAACCAGAGTCCAAGGCACCATCGGCGGGTGTACTACTTCCGAGCAGAATATTTTATTGCGGGAACCATGACATGGTTTCACACATAAGTTCAACCATGCAAACAATTTGGATGTTATGGTTTCTACTCAATTAAATTTTGGTTTATTTTAATTTTTTCTTTTTTATATTTCGTATTTTAAATTTTGTCTTTTTTGTTTGTTGAATTTAATTTGTTATTTTTGTCCATGCCAAGGTCCATAGTTGATCTCAATTTCTCTTCGCAGAGGTTTATTCAAAATTTTAACTTCTTTATCTCCACATTTTCTAGTCGTGATTACCGTTATTTGCATTAAATTTTTATATAATTGGACTATACCACACAATGGGTCAATCGCTAACTAGCTATCAAACTCAAGAGTTGAATTTGAGAGCTTTCACTTATAAATGAAGACCAGACCAAGAAATTGTGAGATAGATAGTTTCATGTTGAGGATTGAGAAATTAAGTGAGGCGAATCTATTTTTAAAAAGTTAAGTGAGATTGAGAATGTAATTAAGCTAATAAATAATGACATAAAAAGTTTAATTTTAATTAAAATTTTACTTAAAAACTGTCTATGCTCTTAACCACTTGTGTTGCAAGACGATTTCGAAGCACTTAATTGGAACTAGAATTTTGTTGGACTCACATGTCACATGTATGTATGCTAGAGTGATGGTAAATTCGATGTTAAATTGTGGCCTATTTATTACTTTGTAGCTTACAAAACTTGAGCTGGATAGCCCATCAGTCCAGAAGCATATCCTACAATCCACATGGAATGCTGTGGAACAGCAAAAATGGCGGTTTCTTCTCCACTCACTCCACTCACTACTCCACTTCCCTTCCACCATTACCGACCTCACCTCCACCTCCACTTCCGCCCCAAAGCACTCTCCGCCGCCGCCGCCTCCTCACACCCCGACCACAATCATGACCCCCCAGACCTCACTCTCCGCAAACACAACTCCAAATCCACCGCCCTCCTCCTCCAACGCCTCTCCCACCTCCCCAACCCTAACCCTAACTCTCACCCTCCCCCTCCTCCTCCACCTCCCGACGACAAATCCAAGCTCTTGGAACGCTCCCTCCTCCGCAAACGCACTCCTCAGTTCCCCGGCTCCATCTCCCTCGATTCCTCCTCCCTCGATTCCTTTCGCGACGATGGCGACAAGCACCGGATGATAATGCGGGCCCTGGAGATTCGCCGGAAGGTCACCGCCGAGATTTTCAAGGAGGTTATGAGGACCAAGGGCAAGTTTGGAATCACCTATGCCACCAATTTGACCGAGACCTTGACCGACTTCCTTGACTACGTCATGGTCGAAGCTGCCGCCATGAAACGCTCGCCGGAGTTCTCAGATTCCACCTTCAATTTTCGCGCTAAAACTGTCATTGAAGACTCCGAAGTTGTGCCCTGCATTAGGTATTATCAAAAGCTTTACTCTTTTCCTTTGGAGGTTTCAATTTCCATGAGCTATTAGTTAGTAAGAAACATAAAGATTGAAATTTATGGAATTAAAGGGATTTATTTGTCCACAATTTGGTTAATTGAATGGGATTGTATAGGTGGTTGAAGCATAACTCACTTTCATATCCCCAAATTGGGAAGCTCATTTGCTTGTCGAAGGGAGACATTAGCTCGATTAGACGTCTTGCGGTGTGGTTGAAGTCCATTCATGTTAAGGGGAGGTTTATTGGGGTTGCGCTTGTGAAAGCGGGAGACCATTTTCTGGAGCGCAGCAACGAAGAGCTGGATGAGATTGTTGAGTATTTGGAGAGCAATGGAGTTAAGAGGGACTGGATGGGTTATGTCATGAGCCGATGTCCACAACTCTTGTCCTACAGTTTAGAAGAAGTGAAAGCTCGTGCAGAATTTTACTTTGAAATGAGTATCAATGAAAAGGATTTTGGCACAATGGTCTTTGATTTTCCCAGGGTACTTGGCTACTATACTCTTGATGAGATGAACCAAAAGGTAGCTGACTCCATCTGCGGATCATTAATTGATTGAAAATTGGAATCATATACTATCATACTATTCCAAATTTCACTACATCAGAACTGATATGGGCTTTAGGGTTTGATTGAGGAGAATGTGGAATAAATTACTTACTGATTTGGGTGAATTCTTATTATAAAAAACTGAACTTACTGATTTGCCCATACCTGTAGTGAGATGCTGCTCTTGTTTGTCCAGGTTAACTATTTGAAGGAGTTTGGTCTTAGTACTGAGGACGTTGGCAAATTGCTAGCATTCAGGCCACACCTGATGGGTTGTAGCATTGAGGAAAGATGGAAGCCCCTAGTGAAGTATTTGTATTACCATGGCATAACCCGTGATGGTATGAGGAGAATGCTTACCATTAAGCCAATAGTTTTCTGTGTTGATTATGAGAAAACCATTGTGCCAAAGGTACGCCACACTTCGTGTGCTTAAACTTTGTTGTTGATGCCTATATATCATGAAACTAATCTGAACTATCTAATCTAGCTGAATTTTTCTTTACATTTCTTTACTTTCCACCTCAACCTGTTTTAGGAATTCTTGTTCCTCGACTAATATGTAGTTCTGTTAATTATTTATGAACTCTATGCATAATAGGTTAATGCTAAATAGTAAATAGGCAAACCACGATGATTTTGACATTTATTTTCTACGTGCAGGTAAAGTTTTTTCAGGACATAGGCATTCGAGATGATGCCATAGGCAAAATGCTTGTGAAGTTTCCTCCGTTGCTAACATACAGCCTCTACAAGAAAATCCGACCAGTGGTTCGTTCTTTTCTTTTCAAGTTTTGTTTCTGTTTCCTATCGTTCCCTTAAGATTATGTGGTTATTTGTATTAACAGCTCTTGAACACACGCCATATGTGCAATTGCATGCACACAATTGTATGCATCTTTCAGTACCAGAAAAATCGATGTATCAGTAGATTTCTAATAGTTTAGCATGGAAACTTGTCCTTCTTCTTGTTGTAGTAATCTGGTTCAAGTGAGGGTGGGTTCAGGTTCCATTCTATTAGGTACATGGATTAATTTCGAAGCCATAAAAAATTAAAAATTAAAATCTGGTCATGGGATTGAATGGATCAACCTAAATTCCGAGTTTAATATATAGGCACAGTAAATTTTTTGTAGCGACAGACTAAATGACATCAAATAACAGAATTCACAGTTGTATTAGTAGTTTTGGTTGTCTGCAACTGCTAATTGTTTAATTGCTTCATTGGCTGTGGTGTGCTTGAGAAAAGCCCGGAGATTGTTAGAGATAGTATTCATGAAACAGTTAGCATCATTAAAACAGATAACTGTGATGAGAAGGATCTAAGGCTTCTCATTTTGTTGAAAAGGTTTCTGACAGGATCCATTCAGCCACATTTGGTAGGGGAAAATATATGCTTGAAAGATGTGTCATTAGAAACTTATTTGGTGTGGTAACTTTTCAAAAGTATATCTCAGTACCCCCATGTTGAAACTGATTACACTGGTTGGACCTTTACTTTTATGTTGGTTCATGATAAATATTAGTGGCCTGTTTGATAACCATTTCATTTTAGTTTTTGCTTTTCATTTTTCTTGAAAGATAAGGGAATGTATATGGAGGAAAGAGGAACAAAGTAAGGTGGATAAAGGGTGGAGGAAGGGAGAAATGAAGGAGGAAGGGAGAAATGAAGGAGAAAGTAGAAAGCAAAAACTAGAAAAGAAAACCTACTAAAAATGGTTCAGTTTTTAGTTTGCACTTTGTGTAATCTTCTATGTACATTTCACGTCCTTCGCACCACCCTTCCTCCACCTTTGCTCATCCGTCGTTTCTCTCTTATATTCCCCTCTATTCCCAACAAAAAAGTCAAAACTAAAAATGAAATGGTTATCAAACGGGCTCTTAATATCCAGGTTCAGTTTTTAATCAAAAGAGTAACATATAGTATTCACCCTTGTAACATGTTACTGGAATATCATACAGGTCATATTCTTGAGGACCAAAGGTGGAGTTAGTGAGAGGGATATTGGAAAGGTTATAGCTTTGGGACCAGAGCTATTGGGATGCAACATTGTGAAAAAGCTCGAGGTTAATGTGAAATATTTTCGATCACTTGGCATACATCATGGAGTTTTAGGTGAGATGATTGCTGATTTTCCCATGCTGATGCGGTACAATATAGATGTTCTTCGTCCAAAGTACCGTTACTTGAGGAGAACTATGGTTCGCCCTTTGAAAGCCCTCATTGAGTTTCCAAGGTAAAAGCATCACAACTAGAAATTCAAGTTTTTCTTTTCACTTTGCTATTAACTTTTTTGTAATAATTTCTCGCGTTTCTTCTCTACAATTGACTATCATGAAATCATGTCCAGGTTTTTCAGCTACTCCCTTGAAGGTCGAATTATTCCAAGGCACAAGGTTCTGACAGAGAATTGTATTAATTTAAAGCTACGCTACATGCTGGCCTGCACAGATGAAGATTTTGAGAAGAGGGTCAAGACTATAGTGGAAAGGCGCCAAAGATTTGAATCTGGTGGCTTGAGTGAGGATGTTTATAATTCCGACATGAGTGATGATGATGACTCGCCTGTGAAGGGAACTATCCTTGATGACGGAGAGAGTGAGGCAGAATTAGCTTTATTTGATGACGGTGAAAGTGAGACAGAATCAAATATGCTTGATGTTGATGACAGTGATAGCGACACAGAATTGTAATTTCTACGATATAACTCGTCATGGTAGGCATACCACGCTAAAACATTGCTCTGACTTATTAGTCACAACTAGCCCCTCATCACTGACAAAACTGAATTTATGGGTCAAGCTATCAGAAGAGGAAGAGGCTTGTTGCTTTGGAAATCCATGACTGTCATCTTCAGAGGTATGAAGCCTACATATTTGATGGCCTTTTTCAGTCTTTCTTCTTTTAAAGTATTTTATATGCTATTGAACTCCTGCTCATTCCATTGTAAACAACAGTTTTCATTTGGTTGTAGACGTATGGCATTTGTGAATCCGTTGCATGATGTGGAAGAAGGCCGAAGATCTGTTTCCCAAGAAGTTCCAACTATGCTCCCCAGACGGATTTGGAAACTTACACAAAGGAAGTTGCTTTTGCGTAGTTAAGGAAAATTGTATATAGCAAAAGTGGCTAGGTAGAGTTCATAGATTCTGTACATTTGTAAATGCATACGTTGTTTATACAGGGGCCTTTTCTTCCCCCTCCATTGATTAATGCATTTGATAATCTTGAGTTAAATCTTCGTTTAAAAGCATGCGCATGTCAAGGACTCAATTTTTGGGCTGTAAAATTAAGCAATTACCTGACAAGCAGTTACTAGTCTTCTGCTGGATAATTATCGTATACCATCTTTTTCCAAAAAACTGGTTCCATCCAGGCTAGCATGTACGAGATTGAAGTACATCACGAAAAACTCGTATAAACTGAAATCGGTTAAGCAACACAAACAAGGAATAGAAAGACCTTGATGCAGTGAAAAGCCATAACCCACGTGAAGCTGATTCAAACGTGAGTTCAAGTTAATGTAAAACTGAGATAAGCATCCCTTCGTCTAAGATCACGAGTTTCTAAATAACACACAACCTATCGGCTTTTGGCATAACACCACTTTTCTTATTCTAACCAACCTGGGGGAAGGTTTGAGCCTAAAATGATCTAAAAACAAGCTTTTAAGGATATGAAACCATCTTCAACTAAGCTGTCCATCTTCAACTAAGCTGTCGCTGTTGCAGTGGCAACATTTGCATAGGCGGGGTGAAGCACGTGACCTTCCTTGGGCACGACATGCACCCACTTGCGTCCACTGAGCTTGTGGTGTTCAAACTTAATTGAGCCTTCTTTCAGAGCAAAAAGGGTGTGATCCTTCCCTAAACCAACATAATTTCCAGGATGAAAACGGGTGCCTCTCTGGCGAACAATGATGTTTCCAGGTATCACTCTCTGCAACATAAACAGAATAACAACGTTACAGTGATTTCAACGAAAGAATTAGACAGGCAATAATGAATCCTCCACTGTACTTTTTTGTACACAACAGCCTCTCACCTCTCCGCCGAATTTCTTCACTCCAAGAAATTTAGGATTTGAGTCTCGGCCATTCTTTGTAGATCCAGCAGATTTTTTAGTAGCCCAGCGCCTAAAGGTCAAACTCAATCCTTCTGCCGTGACATCTAAAATTAGCACATTAAGCAAAACATCAGAACTTAGAAGCAGAAACACAACATAATCATGCTACATTCTAGCACAACCCATTCAGTGATATTGAACTCGTACCAGAAGCACTGCTGTACACGGGAGTATTTGTAACAATGTTCCTTAGACCCAACCTACTGCATATTGATGTTGCAAAATTCATCGTGTTCTTTTCCAGAAAGATGGGCAAAACCCTGAAAGAAAATCACCACAGGGAACTCATGCTTTGAAAACCAAATCAATTCAGTTCACCGACGACGATGAGAACCCTCAGCTAATCTCTATTCATAAATAAGTTGCATATGGAGATATAGGATGAGCAACTTCATTCAGTTTCAAAAATACATTTTCTTCACTGAATGGGAATGAAACTTCATAGGGGACAAAAATAAAAAATAAAATTCCCACCAAAAGAAAATTAAAAATTACATTGCATCCCATTTTTCAAATTAAGAACGAGACAAAGAGTGTAATGTTTCAAAAATTGGGTTTGCGTACACTCAAAAATAAAATTTAAAAAAAAAGGTTTCCAGTACGAAAAGGCTTCAGATCGCCTTAATTCCAACAAAATTAGGGAATTTCTTCTAGAGTGAAATTGAAACTTCCCTAACAGAAACCCAGTTACAAACAGTCAAGAAATGGAGATTCATATAATCTAATGACAACAAAAATTAAATTAAAAAAAAAAAAGCAATACCCAGAAACCAAAACGCATTAAAATTGAAAAAACTCAGAAAAATATTAAGGCTTTATTATTTATTATATTATTGAGTGATAACACGCACCTGATTTTTCTGGAGCTGCGTGGGTGAACCTTGATGCAACGAACGGATGCGTAAGGGGAATGTAGAAGAAGGAAGAAGAAATGGTGTAGGGTTTTGGGTTGGGTTAGTTGGGTAATGGGCTATCGGGCGGATCCGTATCCTGGATCCGTTTTAAGTTGTGTGCGTGTGTGTTTTTTTTATCTCTTTTCTGGTCAATCCACACTTTTTTTTTTATTTAGAAAGTATTATAGACACTTCAAAAATTTTATTGTGCACTCCTTATACGAGTATTTTTTTCTTTCTAAATATAGAAAGTTTAGAGTGTACAATTATATTTTTGAAATGACAATAACAATTCCCTTTTTATTTCATAAGTATTTGCTTATTTAATCTCCAAACTTGTAAGGTGTTGTCAATTTCTCTCCTAAACTTTTATTTTAGCCAATTACTTTCCTAAACTTGTATAATTAGCCAAATTCTTTCTTACCATTACATTCACGTTAAAAAGTTTTAAGAGTAAATGAATGGAAAAATAGTCTCAAAATTAAATGAATATTTTAGTAATGATCTTTAAATGATAATTAAGATAACAAACCATTTAAATTATAATATCTGTACAATAAAATTATATTGCGTTGCCATGACAGAACCCTACTATTAACTACAATATGAACTCTTCTTTTTCTTAATCACTTAAACTCAATTTAAAAAAAAATTCAAATTTATTAGTCATGGCTTTGTGCCGCGAAATTCCAACATTATGTCATAAGCTTTTTTTCTTCTCCGAAAGGAAAGATGGTGGTGTTGCAAGTAGGGGTGGGCACTTGAAACCGAAAACCGAAACCGAAACACGAATCGAATCGGACCGCACCAAACGGTTTGGTTTTGCGGTTTTGAAACGGTTTCGGTTTTGAAACCGAACCGCGAGGAAGAAAACGGTTTCGGTTTCGGTTTTGGATTTTCAAAACCGCACCGAAACCAAACCGAAACCGCAAAACCGCAGAGCTTGCAGCCGTTGCACGTCTTCTCTGTGTTCTGTCTGATTTCTTAAAATTAATCTTCTTAAAAACTCATCTTCATTCTTCATCTCTTCCATCTTCATTTCTCTGTGTTCTGTGTTCTGTCCTCACTGCCCTGAAGTTGAACTCGGTGCTACTGCTACCTGGTTGCTTGCATCTGCAAGACTGCAACATCACTGCTTGCATCCCCAGGACCCCAGATCCCCTTCATTCACCTGCTCTTCTTTCCAGCTAATATGGTAAGAACTTGGAACTTGCATCCCCAGATCCCCTTCATTGTATATGTATGATGTGCTGTGCCTTGCTGTTGCTGGTATTTCTGTATAACTGCATCTTCTTTGTCAATGTCGATAATCTCGTACTTGGGTTGGACATTCCTTTTAGTACTGCTTGGTACTTTTCAATCCACCACGGTTTCATATTCGAAACAAGAAATTGAACTTCTCCATCATATTTTCGAGAAGTAATGATTGTGAAGGGGTAAAATTTGTTTGTTTAAATGAACTTCTTTGAAACTCACTTCAATGCACTCTACCTGTTTGTTTAAATGATTGTGAATGGGTAAAATTTGTAGAATCGGGAGTAAGCTCAAATTTTTCATCTGCTACTGTTTCAGTTGCAGGGTTTGGCAAAGTTTGGTCGGTTTTGTTGTGATGTGCCTTGCCGGTATTTGTGTATAATTGTATATGTATGCTCCCATGTTTAATGTTCCTTATTTTGGGATCAATAGAGGAGAATTTTTCTTTCTGTATCTAACTATATGAGTTTATATAATTTCTCTCAGGTATGGAAATCTTATCTTAGTAGCTGGTGGCATTGGGATTTCACCTTTCCTGGCCGTCTTGAGTGACATTCTCCATTGCGTTAGGGAAGGGAGACCTTGTATACCAAGAAATATTTTGATTGTCTGGGCTGTCAAAAGATCAGATGAGCTTCCTCTTCTTTCAACAATTGACATGGAGTCAATTTGTCCATCTTTCTCTAATAATCTAAATATTGAGTTTCGTATTTATGTCACTCGGAATCTGAACCTCCATTGGTATGTTTGGTTGTATTTTGACACATTTTCTGAACTTTTGCAAAATTTTTTGTTTTGGCTACTGTTATTCTTTCCAGTTTTTGGAACTTGATTGCTTTTATTTGCAGGAAGAAGGTAAAGTTCAGAACACTCTGGACTTTTCTCTTTGTCCTGCATCGAAAAGGGGCGGCATGTCTGTTTTGGTTGGTACTGGAAATAATGTATGGTCTGGACTCTATATAATCTCATCTACGGTTGGTTGATTTTTTTTAGACAAGAGAGAAATAGACTAGATGGTGATGTACTTTGCTAATGAATTTGTGCAGAATTTGGCCTTTGTTATCACGACTATAAGAGCTTGGCTACTGACCCGACCTTCCACAGGCCACTCCTCCCTGAATTATTGGTGATGAAAGGACTACATAGTGGTTTAGCATTGGCTAGCTGACAACTCATACACAAATGCAAAATATCAGGTATTTTAACTAATTACAGTGCATTTTGAATGATTGTTTTGGAAATTATGATTTAGAATGAACATAGCTTAGAAAATGTGTTATTAAGCACAAATGGTGCGTGCTAGATTGGAAGGCAGATGTTTTCTATTTCAATTTTTTTTTCTTGTCAGCTTTATGGAGTTAGTTTTTGTTTTTTTCTTTATTGTGGCTGTTATGTTTGCTTAGGTTGGCCGGTCTTTTGATCAACATCTTTATATCTTTAATTACTTTTCAATGTAATCAGCTTCTTTTATACACAAAAATAAAAAAATGCAGAAACGGTGCATGGCCAATGCGATTAACCATAAGCAAGCATGAATATGCATACCAAGAAGATTGCGTCTTTTTCTTAAAACACTATGTTTACTGTATGTTTTATAAGTTTAGTATTTCTAGTTTAGTATTTAAACTAAACAGGATGCTAAACAGGTTTTCATTTGTCTTTTGTGTTTACTGTATGTTTTATAAGTTTAGTATTTCTAGTTTTTTTTCTTTCTGGTGAACATGTAGAATGGAACAACATGCGCAAAGACAAGGGCATGTGGACAAACGAGGTTGCGGAGATGAAGGAAGTAAGAATCAGGTATCCTATGATTTTATTAAGAATCAGTTATCCTATGATTTTATTACCGTACTTTTCAATTTAAGAATTACTTACACATCATTTTTCTCTTTTGTAGAAAAGAATGGAGGATTAGAAAAAGATTAAGAACAATTTGGTTCAGAGTTCTAGAGCTCCATTAGATCAAATAAGGTGTCTATGACAAAAGTGTTGGAGATCATGATTGATGAACTTGTGTCAGACAATATTATGTTTGTTTTATGTACACCATCGTTGGTTGATATTAATGTTCGATTATTTGTCAAGCATTGTTCTCATCTTCTTGCCTAGAAACCATCCCGAACTTGGTTTTGCTTTGCAATATGGAGACAGCAGACTCATAGTTTGGAACCATTTGAAACCGTTTGAAACCGAAACCGAAACCGTTTGAAACCGCACCGAATCAAACCGAACGGTTTGGTTTCATTTCGGTTTTGGCTTCAAAACCGCACCGAACCGCACCGCAAAATATTTCGGTTTCGGTTGCGGTTTCACTCGAAACCGCACCGAACCGCACCGCGCCCACCCCTAGTTGCAAGCTTCTTCGAGTTTCGTTCTTTCACACCTAGTCATGGTGACTAACTTTTGATTTTGATATGACAGGTTAGAGATTAAAACATTGAAAACATATTTACTTACTGTCCACTTGTGACATCAAATTTGTTGAAAATCCCACATAAAAAATTTGACAAAATAAATTGTAATTTATATACAAATGGTTCCATTTCTAATTACACTAAAGTTTTTTAGGATAAAACCCCACACTTCTTGGCTACAGGTGGTTTAGTTGGAGATAATATCAGTGTTGAACCATTTGGCCCGTCTCTTTGAAATTTTGACAAAATCCAGAGTTGATGATTATTAATCCCTGATTACCAAGTGACCAAAAGAACAAGAATATACAAATTAGTTGTAGTTTCACTTATATTACCAAGATAAATTTGTCTAAGATCAGGAGTTTCTGATCTAGAAAGAAACCTTGTCCTAACATCAACAATGCTTTAATTTAAGGCAGTCAATTATGGGGATGGGTATAAACCTATGACAGCAGATGTCCGAAAATCCATATGGACTTATGCGATATGGGATGAAGGAGAAGCAAGATTGGCATGGATGGGGTGAAGCACATGACCGTCCTTAGGCGCGACATGACCTGCGTCTGCAATTGTTGCGTTCAAACTTGACAGAGCCTTCTATCATAGCAAAAAGGGTGTGATCCTTCCCGAAACCAACATAATTTCCGGGATGGAAACTTTGTACCCCTCTGCCGAACTATGATGTTTCCAGGAATCACTCTCTGCAATATGAATCGCACCACTTTAACTTTTGGGCTTTATTATCAAAATGACACCACTTTAACTTCTGGGCTTTATTATCAAAATGACAGTACCTCCCTCATTCCCGCGAAAGTGAGTAAAGTCCTCATTCCCGCGAAAGTGAGTAAAATCCTCATTCCCACTAACGTGGCATCATCTATCCAACTATATAAAAAAATAATTTGAACCGTTCATTTTTTTTATTATTATCTAAAGATTATCTCTAGAAAAGTTCATTCTCTTTAGTCATCTATATGTGTAGAACAAATTGAATTGTTATGGTAACACGTAGCACCCTAGGGTTCATATGGATGATTAAACGGTTTCCAAATAGAATGATTTTTTTATTTTTTTAAAGATGATCTTTAAATGATGATAAAGAGAATAAACGGTTTCAATTATCTTTATTGTACAGTAAAATAATGCCACATTAGTTGAGGATGAGGATTGTCCTCCTTCACGAGAATAAGGAAAGTATGATATCTAATCAAAATGCCCTCTGCAGTATGATGAAATACCTCATGCTTTTGTAACTATATCACTTTTACAGAAAATTCTACAGTACTCATTTTTATGTCATAATTACATCATCCAACGGCCAGATATGAAGATCGTTGGCTACATAATCACATATGATCGTTGGATTGTGTAAGTATGACATAGGAATAAGTACTATAATCAATCCCCACATTCACACCTAAACTTAACTTCATTTTGTATCTCACATTACCCAGTCCGTTAACTCCTTTCATTAACCATTAGCTTTTCTCCATGATATAAATAATATCTCAAAAGTTAACAAATAGAGGAAGTTAACAAACTGGGAGTAGGCTACAATGCTCGCAAGCATTGAATGCTTACACCAATCTCACCATTAAAATGAGGGAGGAGAGAGGAGAGAGGGGGGAAAGGAGGGTGAGATTGGTGTGAGCATTCAATGCTTGCGAGCACTGTAGCCAGTCCCAACAAACTGAGATAATGTGGTGAAAGTGAATAAGCTGTTAAAGCACAGGATAAAAGGATACGTTAAATAGTACGGCGGCCTCTTACCTCTCCACCGAATTTCTTCGCTCCAAGAAACTTAGGTCTTGAGCCTCCATTATTCTTGTGGATCCTTGATTTTTCTTAGTAGCCCAACGCCTGAACATCAAAACTCAATCCCTCAAAATCTCAATTGAATACATCCCCGTAAATTACCTACTTGAAGATAAAGGATGTCATTTGGTTCAAGATAAAAGCTGTCATATGTCATTTCTTTAAAAAAAAATATAGTTAAATTATTTTTATGAAGATTTAAGTATAACTACTTGAAATATATTTATATTTTTTTATAAGGAAATTGTTGTGAATAATATTTACATGTGATAAATGTGATTGTGTAAATCCTAGGTAGATATGGATTGAGATATTCTCGTCATCTTAAAATCCTTGTTCCATTATGATTGTACTTGTTTTACTATAAATAAAGGCACTAGGCATGAGAAATATGTACTACAATTCCTCAAGCCCTTCTCTCTTTCTCTCTACTTTTTCTCTTTGACGCACCCCTCAATAAAATAGGTCACAACACGTTATCAGCACGCTCTTTCTGATGTGCCAAAGAGAATTATACCGAAGTTTTGGTCATCTTCAATCATTGGGAGTATTATTTTCAATAATTTTTACTTTGATTTACTTTTTATTTTATTGAATTAATATACTTGCTATTGATTCAATTCTCACCCTGTTATTTTATATTGAATGAGATTCAACGCATTGAAGATGAAAATCTGGAGTTGAAGGCAATTCTGCAAACAAATTGTTCCACCATCATCATCAGCGATACAAGTACTTCTAAAACACTGTCTCAATGTCGATATTTTTTCAGCCTTGATTGCATGAACCCAATTTTATGCTTTTTAACGAATTATAATCTTCGGCAAATACTGTGTTCGCATTAAATTTAATATATATGTTATATATTAAGTGAATTGATGATTGTGTGAACAAATGAAAATTTAGGGTTTTTTCTGGTTTTTCATTTTTTTTTTAAATTCGTATTCTTGAAAAAAAAAAAAAAAGGAAAAAACCCTAAAGCCGAGCCTAGACGGAGCCGGCTTGAATTCGAGCCGAGTCGAGCTGAGCCGGCCTAGAGCCAAGCCGCCCCTGTTGGGCTTGCACTACAGGTCATCGGGCCTCCCCCTTTGTCTCGGCCCGCCTCAAACCAAGCCCATGTTGGGCCGGTCCCTCCCTTTCCCCAATCAGCCCACTAGTGGGCTGAGCCCACTGCCATTCAAAGCAGCCACTTAGGCCTCCTGCCCGAACCTGCCAGCTGGTTTGCAGCCTAGTCACTTCAATTTTTGGGCCCGTAGCTCCAAACTTAGTCCACCCAAAAATATTTAGGCTATGACTTACCTCACACATGGATCTCGAAGTAACCCATATTCATTTTTTCTGTTTATCAATTGAATTGCATATATGTATTTGTACTTGTATATTGTGTTTGTTTGCAGGTACTCATGAACTTGAAATTCATGTTTTTAATTCGAACCCGTAGTTTCAAAAAAGTGCCATAGAAACATTTTTATGTTTCCTAAAACTTACCACTCATGTAGAGACCTGAAGTTCTCCATGATTAATCTACTAAACCAAATCATGTCTTAGAACCCAAATGTTTTGATTTTATGATTATGGAGAATTTATTTTCCATAAGCACCAAGCACAATCTTGTTCCCTCCATCTAGTGGATTTTCGAACCGTAACAAGTTCGACTTCACTAACATGGAAGTTTCTAGCAGAAACTACTTTATGTGAGCACAAGTTGTGAAGCTCCACTTGACTACCGAGAAGCTGAGAAATATTGAAGCCAACAATGACGTGGATAGAGCTAAATAAGTCTCCATCATGATCTTCATTCGAAGACTTATGCCTGAAGCATTGTAAATGGAAGATGAGGATTCCATGGCTCTTTCATTCGCTCTACGGACTGTTCTAATCATGCAAAGATGATCTTACCTGAAGCAAGACATACCTTGCCCGAAGCAAGACATATCTTGCCTGACGCAAGACATATCTTGCCTGACGTAAGACATGATTAAACCCCATATGTGAATAGGTACAATTCTGAAGTTTATAGAATCCGATTGAATTTTGACTGGAGAAGATTTTCTTGTCCTCCCATGCCTCTAAAATGCTCCTGAAGAAGCATTGTAGAGAGCGGAGGTTCACTAAGTTCTCAAATCTGATTACTACCACATTGCTCACTGAAAAGTACAACAGTGAAAACGGCACTTCAGTGATTCGGCTGGGAGGTACCGAATGGTATAGACCCAGCTTCGGCTGGAGCCTACTAAATGGTATAAACCCAACTTCAGCAGGAATCTATCGAACAATATAGCTTCTGCAGGAGTCTACTGAATGACATGTTCTACTTCAGTAGGGATGTACCAAAGGTCACACTTTGCTTCGGCAGAGCTGTACCAAACATAAGGCTCTGCTTTGGCAGACGCATACCGAATATACTCATCCTTCTTCGATAGACGCCTACCGAATCTACTCATCCTTCTTCGGCTGGAGAGTACTGAATAATGGTAGAATCAAGGTCAACCAAGGGGGTGGCATCACGACCAAACACGTGATCCCTTGGCAACTAAGACCCAAAACTTCAAGAATAAGGGACAGTATTTCCAAACCTCAACTGTGCAAACTATACTTCCGTTTTAATGAAATAGATCATTGGTTATGCACTTATTTGTGCCCCTACCAATGTTGTTGAGGTGTACCATTCCCGTAGTCAACGTGTGAGACTAATTTTGCTTCACCTAATACATATGGAAAAACATAATTTTGACATGGAAGGCCATGTTGGCCGAACCCCTTATCCAATTTGGTTTACTTTGTGAACAATTTCCTATGTTCTCGGATTCAAGTTTGGTGTTTGTTTTAGTTATGGATATTGTCCACGAATATGAGTTAATTGAATTATGTTTCTTATACATGTGACCGAATTCAATTAACATGTGATAACGTATAAATGTGGGAAAGTTAGTTGTCTGGATGAATGTGCTACTATGCACGCTAACTTCATACCTAAATCACCCCTCTAGCAACGAATTCAGGTCTACCTAACCTAATTAAGGGCATTGGCACGCTCCTCATTGTATTAATGGTACTAAATTACTATTAAGGGGCCTTATATTCTCCGTTCTGGAATAACGTCATTGAGTTATAAGGATATTCGAGAGAACAATGATCATGAAAACCACTGTAGAAAATAGAGTGAAGTATCTTTGCATCACTTCCAAAATATGAAGCTTGAAGCTATGTTTTGGGGCTAATGGGCTGCCTCCCAACTTGGACATGCCACATATAGGCCGCCCTGAAGTCGGGTGATTCGAGCAGTATACTTGTTGTAGCACGACCGTTTGGGACATCCAGGTCGAAACACGATGCACCATGTTACACAATGCATCATCTTACCTGGAGTAAGGATTTTTGTGCCTACAAGCACACTTTGCCATACTTGCTTGTTGAGGACATTAGATTTTTATATAATCCCTAGCAAAGCTACTACATAACCCTCTTTTCATAGTAGATTCAAGGGAATAATGTGGACTAATCTAACCAAAATGCAGATCATGTAAATATGGTTTTTTGGTTGATATATCGAAACAATGGTCACATGTTTGTCCACACACACATTGCTGCTAAATTCCTGGCCGTTTCTTACTTAAGGGCTCACCACCCTAATTATCCCATAAAGTCTAGAAGACTGGATAATGCCGGAGAGTTTATATCGAAGAGTTTTCGATAAAGTATTGCATGTCTTTTGGGTTTGAAATTGAACATTGAATTCCCCATGTTCAACCCCCAAATAGCCTTGCAGAAGCGATCATAAAGCGCATTATCAATTGATCGCCCGGCCCTTGGTGAATGCACCAAGCCTTCGGTTTCTGCCTAGGGCTATGCAATCTTGTGTGTAGCCATGTTGGTCCACCTGAGGCCCATTACTACCCGATACTTTTTAGCGTTACAGTTGGTTACTAGGTACGAACTTGATATTTTGTATTTGTGCGTTTTGGGTATGCACCTTATGCCATATTGTGCCACCACAATGTACCAATATGGGTCCTCAAAGAAGGATGTGAATCTTTGTCGATTGTGATTCTCCTTCAAATTAGCTCTTTAGAGCCCTTGCACGCGATCTAATTACCGCCAGTTTGCAGATTGTCACTTTGATAAGACAGTCTTCCCGCTGTTAGGGGGAGATAAGAACGTCAACGTTCCTGAAGAACGGCGCGAATTATCGTGGACGTCCCCACTGTGTCTCATCTCGATCCCCGTACTCTAGATTCTAGAGTGTTGCTCCAGACTCTTTTTCTGGTCTAGCTAAAGTGACGAGATCAAATATACTAGCTGCAAACATGCTTGCAAGGATAGACGTATGTAACGGACGTCGAGTCAACATCCCTGAAGAGTGTGCCGCCCCTAAAGGACCGTTGGCCGCCCCTGTTGGACGATCTGGTACACCGGTGTCTAGCCAATCAATCTGTTCTCGGCATGATGCACAACAGATCACTCGGTTTGAAGGATTCACCTCCCTAGAAGTGGAGAAACATGGCACAAAACGAATCCCTTCCTCGTTCACTATCTCAACCATTCCACCTCATGAAATTAATCCGGATTATCCCGAGACTCGAAGTTCTTGGTCCATTATGCATGCATGGATGAGTTATGGAATTGGAATGAGATTATCATCGATGATATTCATGTATATGGTAGCTACCCAAAATAGTGAAAAGCGATGACATCGAACTGCGTTCTATTGATGAATGTCGACGTAGAACCGATTGGTCAAACTAGAAACAAGCAATCTAGGTCGAACTTGATTCACTTGCGAAACAAAGTGTTTTGGGCATGTAGATCCTACACTTTCACATGTGAAGTCTGTTGGCTACAAGTGGGTATTCATAAGGAAGCATAATGAAAAGAATGGCACACCTTGTGGCACAAGGCTTCTCTCAACGCCATGGGATTGATTACAAGGAGACTTATTTCCCCCGTTATGGACGTAATAACGTTTCGCTACCTTTTCAGTTTGGTAGTTTCCGAAAAACAGAATATGTAGCTTATGAACGTAGTCGTAACATATCTATAGGGATCATGATATGGAAATCCACATGGAAGTTTCTGAAGGACTTTCATAGACTCATTCAAATAGTTCTAGACCACAGAACACCCTCTCTATTAAATTGAGGAGTTCACTTTACGAATTGGAACAATCTGAGCTGATGTGGTATACCTGTCTAAGTGAATATTTGATCAGTTAGGGATATGTGAATAAACTATGCCCCTACGTGTACAAAACTGAATTTGCTAGAGTTGCGGTCTATGTCAATGACATGAATCTCACTTAGACTCTAGAAGAGCTTGAGAAAACTACCTCTCACCTGAAGTCGAAATTTGAGATGAAAGATCTTGGGAAAACTTGTCTCCGTCTCGACTTGAAGTTTTTAGCAAAGTTCAAATGGTATTCTGGTCCACCAGTCGAACTACACCCAGAAGGTGTTGCCTTTTAGTACACCCATGACCGTTCATACGTTAGATGCAAACGTTAGATCCTTGAAAAGGTTGTGGAACGTGAAGTTCTATATCTAAGTTCAATTAGCGCTTTATTGTACTTTGCTCATTCATTAGGCATGACATCTTCTTCGTTGTTGATCTTTTGGTAAGATACAACACTGCGCCTACACGCTACCACCAAATAGATATTAAAGACGTTTTTCCATTACTACAGATGTGGGCTTATTCTATCCCTACGTATCTCAAAATTAACCACAACCCCTTGGTTATCAAAATGATGCCACCCTTGTGGGATACGCCGACACAGACTATCCGTCTGTTCTGCACAAGGCATGTTTCTAAACGAATTATGTCTTTACCATTAGGAACACTGCAATATCTTGGAGGTCAACCAAATAGACCTTAGTTGCTACGTCTTCGAGCTCATCACCATACACGAAGTCACCCATGTACATGGGAGCATATTCGAAGCACCTATAACTCTTCATCTTTCGTTGAGTCCCAACGACGATCTATGAAGACAACGCCGCACGTATCGGCTAGACCATAATATGATACATCGAAGATGTCAACACCAAGAATATTGCGTCTACATCACATCAGCATGAGCATCAGAAGATTGAAGTCAAGCAGATCCGATCAGAAGACAACCTTGCCGATCTCTTCACGAAGTCACTGTCGAAGAAGCTTGTTCAAGGATTTGGTATGCGCAAATTTTCTCATTTGCAACGCTTGTAGTTCTCAGGGGGAGTTTCGCCGAACTCAGGGAGAGTATCATGAAGTATACTCATTTGACCTTAATGTACTCTTTTTCCCTACTATCAGGATCATTTTTCCCATTGGGTTTTTGTTACCTTACTAGGTTTCAACGAGGCACCCATTCTGAGCTGGTCATACCCTTGTGTGTTTTCTTACTACTTGCGTCTTGAAAACGTTAAGTATCGACATTGCATTAACTCACTTTTCTCCTTAGACTATCGGTTTTGTCCCGCCTTGGGTTTTACCATAGCCAAGTTTTGTGAGATTTTTTACTTTTTTCATATGCAAGTTCTCTATATGAGACTCGAGTGTTCTATATTGTGCCTACGAGACGACTTCATTAACTATCTCTACATCATCTTGAAGATCTGATGCGATATCTACTTGAGTATTTGCACACTCAAGGAGGAGTGTTGTGAATAATATTAACATGTGATCAATGTGATTGTGTAAATCCTAGGTAGATATGGATTGGGATATTCTCATCATCCTAAAATCCTTGTTCCATTATTATTGTACTTGTTTCACTATAAATAAAGGCACTAGGCATGAGGAATATGTACTACAATTCCTCAAGCCCTTCTCTCTTTCTCTCTACTTTTTCTCTACTTTTTCTCTACTTTTTCTCTTTGCCGCACCCCTCAATAAAATAAGCCACAACATAAATATATTTATATATTAATAAAAAGGAGAATATATATGTATATTGTTTCAATTGTAGCCTATAAAACTGAAATTTTGAACAAGTGCTAACTAAAACAATTATAAAGTATAATGCACCTATGAGTTGAATTTTAAATGCTTGCTGAAAAAAAAACGAAAGAAACTAGATGAAATTTAGGATTTCATCATTATTGTAGGTATGAAAGTTTATTGACATAATTAGGGTGTTGTGGCATAGGTTGTAATTAAATAGTTTGCAATAATAGGTTATTTTTTTGTCTACATGTCAATGAATTTGAATTTTGGGTTTTAATTGGATGTTTAAATATAGGTGAATTATTGTTTAGAAAACAAAAATTGTAAGGACATATCTTTAAAGAACCCAAAAAATTAGCACGTTATTAAAAGAAACATTAGAATTTCAAAATTAATTAACAGCAACATGCATAACACTAATTAGCAAGACGACTTAATGCACTGATATATGTACATATATATATGGCCATTAAGGGAAGGGATCCCCATTTTTTGAAAAAATGTGGATTAGTTGTGGGGCCCATACCACATCGAACATCAACGATCCGAATTGTCTACTTTTATGTTGCACTATATAGATCATCCTCGCAAAATATTAGTCAAATAAAAAATGTTTGAGGCATCTAATTGAGTTCAAAGAAATTGATAAACATTATGTTCTAATAAATAATTTCATCATGACAATTGAATGGGCAATGGTGTTGGATTGAATTGATTTTTTGCAAGAATTGACACACCCCGACTCGAATATCCAGCTGGACGTCGGATATCGAGGCGTGCTAACCGTCACTTTGGAGGAGTGACGAAGTCATGACGTAAGAAAAGATATTTGAGAATGAGTTAAAACGAAAGTTTGAGATAAATAACAAAAGCAGAGTAAAAGAGTAAGCGCAGTGTGGGGGTTTAACCCATTATTACACAAACTAACGTCAGAGCTAGGAGTGCAGTAAGGAAATAATATTCTCATCCCGAAGGATGGATATGAACACACACATAGGAAAGTTAAACCATACTTTTTAACAAAAGAGAGTGTGCGAATGTCAGCGTCTGCCACAGGTTCTCGTCTGCCCAACAATTAATTCCTATGTCCTGGAGGGGCGAAAAAACAGAAGGGTGAGTGGGCCAAAATAAAGTTTAATAAAAATTTTCCTGAGTTTAGGGAAAATAGTAACCCCTCGCTGTAAAACCCGTAGTAGTTTCCAAAATACGTATTTACTGACAAAAAAAAAATATAAGTCAAGTGTTGGGAACTAAGCCCAAAAAGGATACGGGTAAAATCAACAGTAGTGTAAAATATACTTATTTATCACATAAATAATGGTACACAAGTCATGCAAAAAGTAGCTACATGAACAGGCTGGGTGTTTATAAATTACGCTCTAGTACTGCATACAGGTGAAGCTAGCGCTAAGCGCATCACAACGAGTTCTAGATGCCAAGGCAACTAGAACAGGCTGGCACCTACGATGGATCCAAAGTGAGCGTGTCGGTGCGTGTGAACTTACAGGTGAAGCTAGTCCTGGCCCAAACAGTACTAACACCATGCAAGTATGCATGATAAGTAGGTAAAATCACAAGCGTATAGTCATGCCAAGTTTCTAAAACTCAAATAAATATATTTAACCAAAACATTTCTAAGTTCATCAAATCATGGCATGCTATACTAAGTCAAAAATCTCAATTAAAACACATAATATAATAATATTTGTAAAGAAAACGGCCCACTCATTAGTATGTAGTCGGATCGTAGCCGCCGTATCTAGCTTGGCCTCGAAGCTCCTCGGGATAGGTCTCACCTATATGGAAAATTACTATACTAATCATTAAACAAGTCAAATCCAAATTATAGTAAGGAAAAGACTTGAAATCCCCATTGCTTGCTCGATTCGGGACTTAAAACTGTCGGAAAAGTGGCTCACGCGCTGCCACAAGGCTGCATGTAGATTTCAAAATTGCCACTGTCATCAGGAAGTGCCAATACTGGAGCATGAGTGAGACAATACTTCAACTGTTGAAAACTCTGCTCACAATCATTGTCCCACTCGAACTTCACTTCCTTCCTGGTCAACTTCGTGAGAGGTAAGGTTATAGAAGAAAAATCCTTCACGAAGCGTCGGTAGTAACTGGCCAAGCCAAGAAAACTTCTGACCTCCGTGATATTTTGCGGACGTTTCCAGTTCTCCACCACTGCAACTTTCTGGGGATCAACAAGAATACCGTCTGTTGAGATCACATGTCCCAAGAAAGACACTTGATCTAGCCAAAATTGGCATTTGCTGAATTTTGCATAGAGCTGATTCTCTCTTAACTTCCTCAATACCATGCGCAAATGTTTGGTGTGATCAGTCTCGCTCTTAGAATACACCAGAATATCATCGATGAAGACTATCACGAACCTGTCAAGGTATGGGCGGAATATCAGTTCATCAGGTCCATGAAAGCTGCAGGGGCATTCGTTAATCCGAATGGCATCACAAGAAAATCATAATGACCATACCGTGTCCTGAACGCAGTCTTGTGTACATCATCATTCTTAATCTTCAGCTGATAGTAACCAGACCTCAGATCAATCTTGGAGAAAACCCATGCACCACAAAGCTGGTCAAAAAGATCATCAATTCGAGGCAAGGGATAACGGTTTTTAATCGTCACCCCATTCAATTGCCGATAATCAATACAGAGCCTCAAGGTACCGTCTTTCTTCCTAACAAACAAGACCGGAGCTCCCCAAGGTGAAGTGCTGGGTTGGATAAATCCCTTGTCTATGAGTTCCTGCAGTTGAATCTTCAACTCCCTCAACTCTGCTGAAGCCATACGATAGGGTGCAAGAGAGATAGGATCTGTACCTGGAAGTAAATCGATAGTGAATTCCACTTCTCAATCTGACGGCAATCCAGGTAGATCATCGGGAAAGACATCAGAAAATTTGTTGACAACAGGTACATCGTCAACACGAAGAGAATTTCCTTCTTCCAATACTACATGTGCAATGTAGCCGTCACAACCCTTAATCAACAATTTCTTCGCCTTGATGGCTGAAATCAAACCATGCTTAATCTTCCGGTGCTCACTGGTAAACGTCACAACTGGCATGCCGGGTGGTTGGAAGGTAACCATCTTCCGTCGACAGTCCACAATGACATGATTTTTATGTAGCCAATCCATTCCAAGATTACGTCGAAATCCACGATATCCAGAGGAATCAGATTAGCTGGCATTACTTGATTAGCGATCAAAACAAGGCATCCTCTGTACTACCATTGGACGTAGCATACTTCGCCTCTAGGCATGGAGATTCCCATATCGTACCCAATAGGAGTACAATGTGGTTGGGTGGTTTGAGCAAACAAACAAGATATAACCGAGTGGGTAGCACCCGGATCAATCAAAACTCTAGCAAAGTGTTCAAGGATATTTAACGTACCCATAATTAAGTCAGGATTATTCTAAGCATCCTGCTAGTTGATCGCATTGACTCAACCATGAGCCTGCTGTGCTCCAACGCGGCCTCCTCCACGGTTTTCCTGCGGATGCTGGTTGCCTCTTCCCTGGTTATTGCGTCCTGGTTGTCTTCCTTAGCCTCCGCCACCAGGTACTGCTCCAATAGCTGGATACTGGCCTCCACCAAACCACTGGTTTCCAATCTTCTAATACGGTGGATACTGTGGTGCACCTCCATAATACTGTGGTGCTCCTCCTTGGAACTGCATAGCACCACCAGGATACGGAATCGGAGCTCCAGGATACTGGGGAAAGGATCCAGGGTATTGAGTAACATCTCCCTGGTAGTGGATGGCTCCTCCATAGGCGGGCTGCTGATAAGAACATGTTCCCACAACTTGCTGGATCGGGACTGGTGCCTGAGATTGATTATGCCGATTTTGCTGTTTCTGCGGACACTGGTTAGCTCTGTGTCCCTGCTGCCCACAATTGTAGCACCCCTGATTTCCCTGCTTACACTCACCGAAGTGGCGAGTGTTGCACCGATAGAAGAACTGAGCATTAGTGTTACTGGAACTGCCCTGAGGACGGAAACTAGATCCACCAGTAGATCTTCCTCCACGGAATGTGCTGCAGTTAGATCCACCGCTAGATGATCCAGAGCTGTAACCGCCTCGTTTGAAAGACTGGTTCTTCCGGGGACCAAGAGATGATTGCCCATTGTTCTTCTTCTGGGCATTACTTTCCTCTTCTTCCTCAACAACATCATCGAGGGCATTCTCGGAATCTTCGACACGTAATAGTGCCTCGTAAAACTCCTGGTAGGTTTCACACCTCTCTAATGCAGCTAGTGAACGTAGTTTCTTGCGGGCTCCCTTCCTAAACTAGTGAAGCATCTCAAACGGACTGGCTGCAACCACTGGATTATACTGAGACAAGGCGGTGAACTTCCGTTGATACTCTGATACGGTCATCTTCCTCTGCTTCAAGTTCTTGAATTCGTCCCTCTTCCTTGCTTTGTACTCTGGAGACAGGTACTTAGTCTCGAATCACTGTTTAAAGGTAGTCCACAACTCATGCTGCTCATGAGGAAGGTGCCTCTTCTAGTACTTCCACGAAGCTTTCGCTTGATCCCTTAGGAATAAGATAGCTGTCAGAACCCACTGCTGGTTAGGAAAGTCGCCATGATCCTGCATAGACTTGAACACGTCCTCGATGTGCTCAAGCCAAGCCTCCGCTAGCTCTGGTGTTTCAGTGCCCTAGAACGGTCTCACGTCCATTCCCTTAGCCGTCTCCACTGGATTCTTCCGTGCTGGACGAAAAGCTGCCTAAATGGCTTGGGCGATAGTGTTGCCCATTTGGCTAAAATCGAAGGCTGGGGCCGTTGGCGCTTGACGAGGTGGCATGATGCTGACATGAAAGAGTCAAGAATTATTAATAATTAACATCACGTGAGTGTGATGGGAATTGGACTGCCTAAACCTATGCTCTGATACCAAACTGACACACCCCGACTCGAATATCCAAGTGGACGTCGGATATCGAGGCGTGCAGACCGTCACTTCGGAGGAATGACGAAGTCATGACGTAAGAAAAGATATTTGAGAATGAGTTAAAACGAAAGTTTGAGATAAATAACAAAATCAAAGTAAAAGAGTAAGCGCAGTGTGGGGGTTTAACCCATTATTACAAACTAACGTCAGAGCTAGGAGTGCAGTAAGGAAATAATATTCCCATCCCGAAGGATGGATATGAACACACACAGAGGAAAGTTAAACCATACTTTTTAACAAAAGAGAGTGTGAATGTCAGCGTCTACCACAAGTTCTCGTCCGCCCAACAATTAATTCCTATGTCCTGGAGGGGCGAAAAAACAGAAGGGTGAGTGGGCCAAAATAAAGTTTAATAAAAAGTTTCCTGAGTTTCGGGACAATAGTAACCCCTCGCTGTAAAACCCGTAGTAGTTTCCAAAATACGTATTTACTGACAATAATAAAATATAAGTCAAGTGTTGGGAACTACGCCCAAAAAGGATACGGGTAAAATCAACAGCAATGTAAAATATACTTATTTATCACATAAATACTGGCACACAAGTCATGCAAAAAGTAGCTACATGAATAGGCTGGGTGTTTATAAATTACGCTCTAGTACTACATACACGTGAAGCTGGAGCTAAGCGCATCACAACGAGTTCTAGCTGCCAAGGCAACTAGAACAGGCTGGCACCTACGATGGATCCAAAGTGAGCGTGTCGGTGCGTGTGAACATACACGTGAAGCTAGTCCTGGCCCGGACAGTACTAACACCGTGCAAGAATGCATGATAAGTAGATAAAATCACAAGCGTATGGTCATGCCAATAATAAGATTCTAAAACTCAAATAAAGATATTTAACCGAAACATTTTTAAGTTCATCAAATCATTGCATGCTATGCTAAGTCATAAATCTCAATTAAAACACATAATATAATAATATTTGTAGTCGGATCGTAGCCGCCGTACCTAGCCTGGCCTCGAAGCTCCTAGGGATAGGTCTCACCTACATGGGAAATTACTATAATAATCATTAAACAAGTCAAATCCAAATTATAGTAAGGAAAAGACTCTAAATCCCCATTGTTTGCTCGATTCGAAACTTAAAACTGTCGAAAAAGTGGCTCACACGCTGCCACGCACCGCCACGCGCTGCCATACGGCGCCATGCACCGGCCACGCGCGGTCACGCTCCCACGCGCCGGCTGGGAGTCAGTCACACGCGCCGTTAACTTTAACGGAATATTCTGTTAAGCTTGACGGAATATTCTAATGGCGTTACAGAATATTCCGTCGCCGTTAGGGAATATTCCATCACGGCGTCAGAGTTGGAACGGAGTATACCTTTGGAATATTCTCCAGTCCGACCGGTTTGAACCGGACCTGCTAACGTCGCGACCCGGTTGGCTGACGTCAGAACCGGGTTTGCTGACGTCAGCTCGCCGGTCACCTCTGCACTTTCGGCCGCCTCGCCGCCGCCGGCCGAAGTTTAGCCAGAAACTGGAAAACTTGCCGAAATTTCTGGAAATTTACAGAATCTTCAATTAAACACCATTTTTCACAAAGAATGAAGCTAGGAACACGAGGAGTTTGATTTACCTAAATCAAGGCCAAAAGGTGGCCGGAGATGGCCGGAAAAAGCTTCGAAAGCCTCAGCCAAATTTTGTACTTCGACGATCTCGGTGTTAACCTCGCATGCAAAGCCTGGGTTGTGATCCCTGGGTTCCCAGAGGTCGAATGGTGATGAAAGTAGGCTCGATCGAGGTCTAGATTCGATGAAACCTTGTCGGGTAATTTGAAACTCGCTGGAAAAACCTGGGTTCAAGCTTCTGGGTTCGAGTTTGGGGTTTTCTGGGTTTGGTTTAGGTGCGTTGGTGATGGTGAGCTAAAGGACCATGGTGATGGTTGCTCGAAAATCACATAAATGGTGGTGATGGTGGCCTCGGGAAATTTGGGTGGTTTGAGAGTTTTTGTGTGTGTGTGGGTGATGGTAAACCCACTGAATGAAAAACAAGGGTGGGCTGGGCACGAGAAGAAATCGTAGAAACAGAGTAGTAAAGGAGTGGCAGACAGACTGATTGAGTTTGATGAGGTGTGGGGAAATCCACACGGTGATGTAACCAATTTAAAGGCACAAAAGTGTTCAACAAATGCATGCAGTCAAATTGCATGCAACCTTTTCAGACTAAAAATGCCCTCGTTCGTAACTTGTCCGTTACAAGTCCGAAAAATGTCTCGTTTGTGTCTACGGGTTCGTAATGAAGTGTACTAATCCAAACTAATCATAAAAGTACGAGATTAAGAAAATAAAATCGATTGTCCACGTAGGACTCACTTGGCCCACTAGGGGTATTTTCGTCAATTTACAACGTCAGGGAATAAAATACACTATAATTAGGGACGGGATGTAACAAGAATGATCTATGAATAAATACTTAAAAAATAAACGGTTCGGATCGTTAAAATTCGATATTAATTCACGTTAATTCGTTAACAATGTCTGTATTTCAAAAGCCAGATTCAAAAATCAATTAATTAGCTTTGTTTTCTCGATATTAATTCACGTTAATTCGTTAATTTAATTGCCAACTGGTAAGAAAATTTCACTATCTTCCCCAATAAAAGAAAACAAAAACTACAATATTATTACTTCCAAAGAAAATAAAACAAAACTAAAGAAACCCAACGAACCCATATGCATGCCCAACCCTATATATATCGTCAAAGATTCTAACCTAAATGTATTAAGCAATGGTTACAGAAAATACTCAGACTAATTAAAAAGCCCCTAATAAATTCACAAATAGGATTCTAATATAACACCAACAGAAATTATTATTTCTGCTTCCCCACACCACTTTTCTCTTTCTACAAATCTCTGTTTAATTTTGTCCCAAAGAAAATACATGAAAAAAAAACAATAAAAATATACTTGGACACCCAAAATTTTTCTCTGGACACTCTATTTCTTTGGACACCCTTGTTGAATTTTTTAAAGTCTTTGGACACCCAACTTAGTTTTTGTAATTTCCAAAATTAACCTTGAAAATATATTTGGGTTAATTCAAAACAAAATACATGAAAAAAAACAATAAAAAGATGAAGTGACGAGAGAGCGGTACTAGATTCTTCCTCGCCGTTGTTGGCAGTGACTACGTGGGGAGTAAATACGAGAAGAGAGAGCAGTGCTGGGTTCGACAAAAGAGAGAGGGAGGAGGAAGGGATGAGGTTGGGTCGCCGGAGAAGAGAGGTGGGGGAGGGGATGGGGTTGAGTCGCCGGAGAAGAGAGGTTGGAGGAGAGGATGGGGTTAGGTCGTCGAAGAAGCGAGTTTGGAGAAGAAGACGATGGTGGGGTTGATGGAGGGAGAAATTGAGGTTGACTAAGATCTGCAATTGAATGGAGGGGAGGGCCAAGTGAGATCACGCACTTGCTGGCCCCCACCTTGGTGCATGGCCAGACGTTCCACGTCATCCAAACTCGGTCAATCTCTTCCAGGTCTGTGTTCGCCATCTCCGACATCTTTCAAATTCTATGCTCCCTGAATACGAATTGGGGTTTTGGGGTTTGATCGGATTGAAATTGGAAGCCTTATTTTTTTTTTTCTTTCAATTTTTTTTTCTGGGTACCGCCCAGTAGTTCTTTTTAATAATTTGACAAGAGGATAAAATTGTGTTTAAACTTTTTGTAAATTTATGGGTGTTTAGAGCTCATTTATGGGTGTACAAAGAAGCTTCTGATGTATGCTCGGAATACCAACAAATTAGATAAACCAAACACGATTTTAACTCGCAAGTGCACAAGATCAAATGCAGTATAACAAAGGCAAATACGAGGTCGATCCCACGAGGATTGCTTTTAATACCAATTTAACCAGCTAATTACGCAAAACTTAACTTAGAAAACGAACAATTGATTGATTATGAAAAATTAATTAAAACTACAAGTAGGAAGACGAAAAATTAAACAATGAATGAAAGTATTGAAAATTCAAGTGATGAAAGCCTAAGGTCATGAATCCACCAATACTATCCAATTACCATGCCTATGTTTAAGGTTGTTCTTTCTAAGGTATGAATTAATCCATGGTCAGGCATCAACTCATGTATATCTATGTAATAACTATATCCTATTGGTTAGGCATATGATTAAACACATAAAAACCCGTTAAGTGTAGAAGAATCATGTCAACCAAATAGGCTCGCTTGATATTGGTCATCCTCACTAGTTTATCCACTTTTCTTAATCTTATTTCCAATACCAACAAATTAGATAAACCAAACACGATTTTAACTCGCAAATGCAATATAACAAAGGCAAATACGAGGTCGATCCCATGAAGATTGCTTTTAATACCAATTTAACCAGCTAATTACGCAAAACTTAACTTAGAAAACAAATAATTGATTGATTATGAAAACTAATTAAAACAAGAAGTTGGAAGACGAAAAATTAAAACACACAATGAATGAAAGTATTGAAAATTCAAGTGATGAAAGCCTAAGGTCATGTGTTACATCCCGTCCCGAAAAATATCATTATTTTATTCTCGGAAGTGGGAAATGATGAAAATGCCCCTGGTTAACCTTCGGTTGACTTTTGCATTGTAACTCGTACGACCCTTCCTTTTGTGTTTTCTTGTTGTACTCGTCGATACGAACGCGTGGACGCGAACGGGACGTCATTCGGAGTCCGAATGGAAATTTTACGGACGTTAATCTTTCGACGTTCCGTTAATTGGATTGTGTTTTAATTGGGCCTTGGGCCTTGAACCCAGTAACCTTGTGAGCCCAGCCCACTATCTCAGTCTTTACTCTTCTCCCTGACCCTCTCAGTATGTCCCTCACACTCAATCCTTCACTTTTTGCAAACTAACCTCTCCATCTCTACCCGAGCCAGTTTCATGCCCAACCTTCACTCCCACACCAAACCAACATCTGAGTTAGCTTCATTTCACCAAATCTGGACCTTGCAAACCTTGCTCGAACCCCGGGCTTGAGTTCCCAGAAACTCCTGTGAAGATCCGATTACTCTCCGTTGAGTTTCTCGGTGAATTTGACCTCGAGGGTCCTCAAAATCATCACGATTCTCCTCCTCGAGGTCCCAGAAAGATTATTCAGGCCTTGCATGGCTGTTTTTGAACTAGAATCGACGATCGAGAAATCGGCCGTTTTGGAGCCGAGACTTCCTCCCCTTTTTTCGGCCAACTCTGGCCAGATTTTGGCCCCCAAAAAGGTAAAATCTTAATCCCCACACTCGCAGCTTCAATTTGACACTTGAATCATGCAAATGGTTGTGATTTGACTGAGTTACAGGCATTTGAAGATTCTCGGCCAAATCCCCAGTTTTCGGCAAGGTTCCAGCCAGCAGGCGGCGGCCGGTGGCCGAAAAATGCAGAGGTCGCCGGGGAGCTGACGTCAGCGAACCGGTGATGACGTCATCAACCCAGTCTAAACCCGATTGGACGAGAATATTCCAAGGTATATTCCGTCCGTTAGTTTTAACGGCGTTAACGGAATATTCTAACGCCGTTAGAATATTCCGTTAACTCTAACGGCGCGTCACCGGCGACTAGCCGGCGCGTGACCGCGCGTGGTGGACTTCCACCGGCGCGTGGCGGCCCGTGAGGGCGCGTGGCGGCGCGTGAGGCCATTTGGCAGCGCGTGCGGTGACGCACGGCGGCGGTATTGGATTTTCCGACCCCGTAACTCCGTTTTCGGGTTTCAGAACACCGTTTTCTTCGTATTTTCGAATACTTTATTAATTGTGGGTATTCTAAAATAGGTTTGGCAACCCGTGGAGTACGGAGAGCGTACTTTTGGGCTACTTCGGCGTCGGTATATGTGAGTGGGCCCCTTCCTTATTAAATTAAATATTTTATGTGTTTTGAAAATTTATATTAGACTACGCCTATGCTTTTAAATGCTATTTTATCATATTATGTTAGTGAACTTAGTATTATTATGCCTATGCATTTAAATGTAATTTATGCTTATACTCAGTGAACTCGATTTATACTTATATTTGGTGAACCCTGAGTTTTATATTTATATCGTACTTGGTTCACTAGTATATGACTCGGTTTTAGTACTTTAAGTAACTTTGGTATTACTTTGGTATATTCTTGGTATTCCTGATATGGCATCCGTGAATACCTAATTAGAGCCTATTGAATTCATTTTAGAAAGGAAACTACCCCACTTTCTTTTATTTAGAAACATTTCGTGGTATGTTTTATACACGCTCAACTAGGAATGCTTACACGGTGTCATTAGTACTGTCCGGCGCCAGGACCAGCTTCACGTGTATGTTCACACGCACCGACACGCTCACTTTGGATCCATCGTAGGTGTTAGCCTGTTCTAGGTCGCCTTGGCGACTAGACTTGTTGTGACGCGCTTAGCGCCAGCTTCACGTGATTGTAGTACATGAGCGTAACATTATTCGTACACCCAGCCTGTTCATGACAGAATACCTCTGTATGAACTTGTGTGGGTCTGTCATACCTAGCGAGCATATCCCCCACTGTTTTATATTGTGATTTTAAGATTGGATTTCACTGATGCCACGGAGACTTCTATTGGTTTTACGGGTTTCCCGTATTATTTATTTATACGGATTTCTGGTAAAGTATTTTATACTTAAGTTGTGGCTTTCTGCCCGTTTTGGAAACCAAGTACATTTCCGTACTTACATTGATTTCTACCTACTACTGTAGTATGTTTTTAGAAAGGCTTTTACCTGATCTATTACTTGTTTTGACGGCGAGGGGTTACTATTTTCAGAAAGCAAACGTTTTATTTAAAATAATTACTTATGGCCCACTCACCCTTCTATTTTGCGCCCCTCCAGGATAAGTGGCTTGGAGCTGTCGACGTCGAGATGCGGTGGTATGACAACATAGAAAATTCCTTTGCATTTGTAATTATCCAGTCTTCTGTACCTTGTTCAAACAATTATTATTTTATTATTTCTTTCCGCCTGCACACTTTCGTGCACTCTGACCTTATTAAATTCAATTTGCTTAAATTATTCTTAAATTCTTCTAAATGGCTTTCGTCACCCCACGTGGTGTCGGCCAGCACACTCGACTTTTGGGTGTCCACCTGTACATCCGGGTCGGGGGTGTGTCAGATTGGTATCAGAGCAGGTTTTTGCAAACCTATGCTCTTCCTTCCGTACTCTGTACCTGTCAGTTGGTATCAGACTTCAAATTTCGTGAACCTTGACTATCTTTTTGGTATTCCATTACCTGCCAATGTTGTACTCGAACGGTGTTTTCTCGAGTCTTGCTCTTAGGCATTGAAAAATTTCTGAACTCTACCCCTTGGGTGTATTGTTTTCCTTGGTTTAGCTCTAAGTTCTTCTTAGTGTCATACCACCTCGACGTCAGAGAATTCACAGTATTTGAGTAGTTTTGCTCGAGTTTTACTTGTTTTTGTCGTTACTTTTCCGGTACGCGTAGAATTTGGTGCTTAACTCGGTACGACCTTGAGCTTGGTTGACGTGGAACTTGGACGTTACGTGCGACGTTGGGCGTTTTCTTTCTTAACTCGCGATGGAATCGCACTTAATTGGGAGACTGGTTCAGTTGTCGTATTTCATATTTTCGGAGTGTGGTGTCAGTTTGGCGCAGCGGATGATTTTTCATCAAGTATTTCCTTTCTGAACGACGCTAGACGTAGTTGACGACGGAACTTGTTGACTAATTTTTGTGTCCGACTAGTTCTAGTGGACTTAATTCGTGAGACTTAGTTTCACAAACCCATTGTACTGAAGATATTTTACACTTTGACCGACGACTTTAACCTACGGGTGACACTTGGACTACTAACGTTGCTTAACTGGATGTGCTTTTCGACTTCTTGTGACTGTGAATGGCGATCGCTGAGTACGTCAGCGGATATTCAAATTGTTAGCAGATGAAGGCTTGGAGATAGAATCCCTCTCGATTGTTCCAACCACTTTCCATTTTCGTTTGGAAATGGAAAATTATCACCGTGAAATTATTGTACGATACTTTCCGCACATGACGATTTCGATAACCCTTCGATGATCGTGAACCGACTTCTTTGGTTGACATTTTCTGCCAACATAAACTTTACTTTTCGACAATTTGGGGCAGAATTCTACTTTCGAGACGTTATCTGACTACGTAGAGTCTTTCGACAGTTGCATTTTGTCGTGGCTCAAATTTCTTCGAACGTTTGGTAATTTTCTCTATACATTCTGGAGTCGACATTTTCATTCCACCTGTGACTTCTTGTCATTAAATCGATCATCTGCCCACTCGAGTGCATGCGGCTATCTTTAAATTCTTCGCTTCGGCGACGGTGTAGATTGCTCATCTACTAGTGACGGTGATTGACTACAACTTCAGTATGACTTTTGCTGCGGCAAATCAACTTTCGGTGTACAGTTCGACCTTTGTACCGAATTTTCGTTTTGAGTTTGGATGTGGGAACTTTAGTAGACTTTGTTAGTGAAACGAACAACGCTGATCGCACCAGATTTGGAGGAATCTCTGCACAGCACAGAATCGACGATGAACTGTCGTAGACTGACCGACGACAATGTGAAGGCACGTTGTGGGAGACTTGACTTTTCGAACAATTCAGACAATTGTTATTTTATTCAGCCTAACACCTCACCTTGGGAAACTTCGGTCCTGTTTGTTTGAAAGAACGACGGTACTTTGAGGCTCTGCATTGATTATAGGCAATTGAATCGGATGACGATTAAAAACCGTTATCCCTTGCCTTGGATCTATGATCTCTTTGACCAACTCCGAGGTGCACGGGTTTTCTCCAAGGTCGATCTGAAGTCTGGTTATTATCAGCTGAAGATCAAGATTGATGATGTGCACAAGACTGCATTCAGAACTCGTTATGGTCACTACGAGTTTCTTGTGATGCCTATCAGGTTGACTAACGCTTAGCAGCTTTCTTGGACCTGATAAATCGAGTATTTCGCTCGTATTTCGACAGGTTAGTGATTTTTTTTATTGTTGACATCCTGGTGTATTCCAAGAACGAAGCCGATCATGCTAAACTTTTGCGCATGGTCTTGAGGAGATTAAGGGAGAATCAGCTTTACGCCAAGTTCAGCAGGTACCAATTCTGACTTGATCAGGTGTCTTCCTTGGGACACGTGATTTCTGCATATGGTATTCTAGTCGATCCCCAAAAATTAGTTGCGGTGGAGAACTGGGGGCAATTGCAAAATGTTTCGGAGATCCGAAGTTTTCTTGACCTGGCCGGTTATTACCGACGTTTCGTGAAGGACTTTCCTTCTCTAACTCTGCCTCTCACGAAACTTACTAGGAAAGATGTCAAATTTGTGTGGGACGACGACCACGAGCAATGTTTCCGACAACTCAAGTATTGTCTTATTCCTGCTCCAGTATTTGCACTTCCCGACAACAGCGGTAACTATGAGATCTACAGTGATGCGTCACTGAACGGGTTGGATTGCGTGCTAATGCAGCATGGAAAGGTAATTGCTTATGCCTTCAGATAGCTGAAACCACATGAGATAAATTATCCTACCCATGATTTCGAGCTTGTAGCCATTATCTTTGCCCTGATGATTCGGCAACACTATCCCTATAGGGAGACGTGCAGAATTTTCACCGACCACCAAAGTTTGAGGTATCTTTTCTCTCTAGGAAACCCCAATATCAGGCAAAGGAGATGCATGGAGCTGATGAGTGACTACGATTGCCCTATCAGATACCATCCCGATCGTACAAACGTAGTAGCTGATACCCTCAGTCGGAAGTCTTACAGACGACTGAATACTCTTGCAGCCTGTCATATTCCTCTGTTGACCGAACTTCGAGGTACTGGTGTCACTTTGGGTTGTGACGATGACGGAACTTTAGTAGCCAACTTCCAAGTTAGACCAGTGCTCTTGGATTGTGTTCGTATTGCCCAGCGAAACGATTTAGAATGTTTAGGACTTATGTTACGGTCCTAAACGGAGGCAGAGGAGATTTAAGAATCCGAAATCCTGACGGCTTACTTCTGCAAGGCAACCGGATGTATGTGCCTAATAATGACGACTTGAAGAAGGAGATCCTTGATGAGGCATGTATTTTAGCTTATGCTATGCATCCCGGGAACACTAAAATGTGCCATACCATTCGGCAATTCTACTACTGGCCTGGAATGATGTGAGTGATTGCAGAGTATGTCAGCCAATGCCTGATTTGTCTGCAGGTCATGGCTGAAAGGAAGAAACCTTTTGGATTACAGCAGCCACTCCCTACTACGAGTGGAAATGGGGAGAGTTACTATTACACAAGAAGACTAATAAGATCTAATCTATTAAATATCTATATAATATAGCAAATCTTCATCGAACCCATATTTGCCCAATGGATACAATCTGCTCATGGTAAAACTTCTGGTAGAGCGCGCCCCTGATAATTGCGTCGTTGTGCCTGGGCTGTGAGGGCTCTCAGCCACATGGATAGTTCAATGTGCTCATCAGCGCCTGACCCTTTGGATGCTTCCTTCGTACGATGCTTCGTCTTTCCGTCAACCCCCGAACCAAGCTAGATAGTCTCCTATCACTAGGCTCACCAACCAACCCGGACTTTTATTCTTATTATTCCTACCGGATACCAAAACCATAAGGATTGTTTCCAGGCGAAGGGATTATAAAGTGCTTCGCGCGCTAGGAAACGATCCGTGAAAGCGTTAGGTAAAGCACCTCAGCTGTACTACTAGATAAATCTTACATCTTTGACCGGCAAAGCATTGAACGAACACAGGGACTGCCCCAATCTCCCATTAACCTTGACCTGAAGATCCTTGTAGGTTTTTTTAGTAACCCTGGAATGATTAAAATAGAGAGGCACCGGGACTTGTAATACAAAGAAATCGCACGGTTAAACAAAGTACGGCTGATAGGAGGAACAAAACTCTAGTGGTTCCGGTCTGATCCTGGAGGCGATCTTGGCTGCCAATGCCAAGAAAAGAAAAGAACCAGCTTGGGAAAGCATCACCATGGATTTCGTGTACAAGTTACCTTGCACACGTGGAGGCTACGACGATGTTTGGGTGATCGTCGACCGACTCACCCAATCAGCACACTTCTTGGCTGTTCGAAAGAACTATTCTTTGGATCGTCTGGCTCGACTCTTTATCATCGAGATTTCTAAGCACCATGGTGTCCCGGTCAGCATTATCTCCTATCGTGATCCCGGATTCACTTCCAAGTTTTGGAGAGCATTACAGAATGCATTGGGATCACAACTACTCTACAGTATTGCCTACCATTCTCAAACTGACGGCCAATTCGAAAGAACTTTTCAGACTTTCGAGGACATGTTGAGGTCCTCAATCCTTCAGTTCGGCGACAAGTGGCAGGAACACCTACCTTTGATGGAATTTGCTTATAATAACAACTATCACTCGAATGTTGGCATGTCGCCATTCAAAGTACTATTTGGGAAGCTGAGTCCCCGTCACATCGGGCTTTATCAGATTATCGAGCGAGTAGGGACAGTTGTCTATCGACTCGATCTACCATCCGAACTTTCGACAGTTCATAATGTTTTCCATGTGTCTATGCTACGTAGATACGTGTCAGATCCCTCTCATGTCTTTCAAACACAACCTTTAGAGGTTAATGACGTTTTGACTTATGACAAAAAAAAAATCGGTAACGATTCTCGACTGGAAGGAGAAGGTTCTGAGGAACAAAATGATCAATCTTATTAAAGTCTTGTAGAGGAACCACTCTATGGAGGAAGCTATTTGGGAGATGTTGTATCGTAAACAGTTTATTACTCTTATCTACCTCGTTGTACTTCTTATGGAAATTTCGGGGACAAAATTTTCATAAGGGGGGTAGATTGTTACATCCCGTCCCGAAAAATATCATTATTTTATTCCCGAAAGTGGGAAATGACGAAAATGCCCCTGGTTGACCCTTCGGTTGACTTTTGTGTCGTAACTCGTACGCCCCTTCCTTTTGTGTTTTCTTGTTGTACTCGTCGATACGAACGCGTGGACGCGAACGGGACGTCATTCGGAGTCCGAATGGAAATTTTACAGACGTTAATCTTTCGACGTTCCGTTAATTGGATTGTGTTTTAATTGGGCCTTGGGCCTTGAACCCAGTAACCTTGTGAGCCCAGCCCACTATCTCAGTCTTTACTCTTCTCCCTGACCCTCTCAGTATGTCCCTCACACTCAATCCCTCACTTTTTGCAAACTAACCTCTCCATCTCTACCCGAGCCAGTTTCATGCCCAACCTTCACTCCCACACCAAACCAACATCTGAGTTAGCTTCATTTCACCAAATCTGGACCTTGCAAACCTTGCTCGAACCCCGGGCTTGAGTTCCCAGAAACTCCTATGAAGATCCGGTTACTCTCCGTTGAGTTTCTCGGTGAATTTGACCTCGAGGGTCCTCAAAATCATCACGATTCTCCTCCTCGAGGTCCCAGAAAGATTATTCAGGCCTTGCATGGCTGTTTTTGAACTAGAATCGACGATCGAGAAATCGGCCGTTTTGGAGCCGAGACTTCCTCCTCTTTTTTCGGCCAACTCTGGCCAGATTTTAGCCCCCAAAAAGGTAAAATCTTAATCCCCACACTCGCAGCTTCATTTGACACTTGAATCGTGGAAAATGGTTGTGATTTGACTGAGTTACAGGCATTTGAAGATTCCCGCCCAAATCCCCAGTTACCGGCAAGGTTCCAGCCGGCGGCGGGGCACGGCGGCCAAAAAATGCAGAGGTCACCGACGAGCTAACGTCAGCCGGCCCGGCCCTAACGTCAGCGAACCGGTGATGACGTCATCAACCCAGTCCAAACCCGATTATACCAGAATATTCCAAGGTATATTCCTTCCGTTAATTTTAACGGCGTTAACAAAATATTCTAACGTCGTTAGAATATTCTGTTAACTCTAACGGCGCGTGTCACCGGCGACTGGCCGGCGCGTGACTGGCGCGTGTGGCGCGTGACCCCGCGTGGTGGACTTCCATCGGCGCGTGGGACCTCACGGCGACGCGTGAGGCCATTTGGCAGCGCGTGCGGCGACGCACGGCGGCGGTATTGGGTTTTCCGACCCCGTAACTCCGTTTTCGGGTTTCCGAACACCGTTTTCTTTGTATTTTTGAATACTTTATTAATTGTGGGTATTGTAAAATAGGTTTGCCGACCCGTGGAGTACGGAGAGCGTACTTTTGGGCTACTTCGGCGTCGGTATATGTGAGTGGGCCCCTTCCTTATTAAATTAAATATTTTATGTGTTTTGGAAATTTATATTAGACTACGCCTATGTTTTTAAATGATATTTTATCATATTATGTTAGTGAACTTAGTATTATTATGCCTATGTATTTAAATGTGATTTATGCTTATACTCAGTGAACTCGATTTATACTTATATTTGGTGAACCCTAAGTTTTATATTTATATCGTACTTGGTTCACTAGTATATGACTCGGTTTTAGTACTTTAAGTAACTTTGGTATTACTTTGGTATATTCTTGGTATTCCGGATACGGCATCCGTGAATACCTAATTAGAGCCTATTGAAGTCATTTTAGAAAGGAAACTACCCCACTTTATTTTATTTAGAAACATTCCGTGGTATGTTTTATACACGCTCAACTAGGAATGCTTACACGGTGTCATTAGTACTGTCCGGGGCCAGGACCAGCTTCACGTGTATGTTCACACGCACCGACACGCTCACTTTGGATCCATCGTAGGTGCCAGCCTGTTCTAGGTAGCCTTGGCGACTAGACTTGTTGTGACGCGCTTAGCGCCAGCTTCACGTGATTGTAGTACATGAGCGTAACATTATTCGTACACCCAGCCTGTTCATGACAGAATACCTCTGTATGAACTTGTGTGTCTGTCATACCTAGCGAGCGTATCCCCCACTGTTTTATATTGTGATTTTAAGATCGGATTTCACTGATGCCAAGGAGACTTCTATTGGTTTTACGGGTTTCCCGTATTATTTATTTATACGGATTTCTGGTAAAGTATTTTATACTTAAGATGTGGCTTTCTGCCCGTTTTGGAAACCAAGTACATTTCTGTACTTGGCCAGTCACAAGAACATTCTAAACTAGAATAAATTATGCACAAAGATTAAGAATTAAACATGGCATATAATTGGACAGTAATTAACAAAGTACTTCGCAAATATTCATGTTATGGCTTCATCATAAACCTTAGAAAAATAATTTAGTTACACATAGTCATCATAATTATTACAACAAAAGTCATGAAATAAGATAAAACCCTGAAAAGAATTGTGAAACGCACGCCTAAGCTCCTCTCCTTTACTTCCGACGAATTTTGTGCCTAAGATCATCCCCCAAGAAAGAGCTTATGACACTCTATTTATACTAGAAAACCCTAAAAGGTCTGGTATAAACTCTCCTAAACGAAAACAAATTCCTAAAACAATTAATGACACAAACTAAGAAAGAATCCTTCTTGGCTTGGGAAACACGTTATCTGTCTTGGATGCCCGTTTTGAGGTCGTTCCTTCTTCTAGAAAATTCTGGAAAAATAGGGAACATGTAGCTCTATCTCCTAGCTTTCCAGGCATATATGACACGACACTAGGCAAAATCGGGAAAGACTTCGAATCTTCATTCTTCTACAGCTACGCAGTTCTGACGGAAATGCAACTTCCTCGAAAGTGACTTGGAAAACTGGAACATTTGACTTCATGGAAAATTATGAAATTTGGACACAATGATCTTCAGCCTCTTAGCTTTCTCCACCAATTGGTCCGGTATGAAAACTCCTTCGAAAAGTCGATTAATCATTAAAAACGTCCTGAGTGCGCAGATTGGATAAAAATAGGAAAAGTAAATTAATAAGACTCTTCTAAGACCAATTCCTCGACAAAACCTAAAGATAAACGACATGAAATAATAAGAAATAATGCACTTATCAGCTCTCTTTAATTTTTATTTAATGAAAACATTTTATTTTGGATTAAATACCCAGTCAACAAAGAATTTTGCCAAGTGTCATGTGTTGACTTTTGATTGGAAAATCCAACCCAATTCATCCACGTGGCAAATTTAATAGGCCAAAGGTATGTCACGTCATCAGTTAACGGAGCATTTGACGGAAATGCTAACGGAAATATGAAAGTATCACAAAAATCAAATTGTAGGTAGAAAGTGAGATGAAAAAAAAAAAGATAGTCAAGTGCGAATTTCACAATACTTGAGGATAGTAAAGTGAAAATTACCCTTAAACTTTTCCTTTGTGGGTTGAGACAAGTTAACTTTCTTCCTTATGCCATGAGATCGAGGATGTGAAGTTGATCAACAAACCATGAAATGTAGAAGGAGAATGAGCACTTGATAGCTGCTTTAATAGACGTCATGTTTACTCAAATCTTCCTCAAGTAATAAATGTTTTAATTTTATTCTAATTCAGAATGTCACGTAACGGTAAATACGTTTCATATAAGTCATTTTTTAATTCTAGTTGTTGAAAATTTCTAAAAAGAAAAAAAATGGATTATTCAAAGTTCATACCCAACATTGCTTTTGATGTACGAGGGGTATGTGCCTGCAAAAATTCTTATATGCTCCTGGAAAAAATGAACGATTAGATGAGAACGCAAGTGATCCAACGTTGGAGGAATGATTTCAACTTTAACTTGGTAACCGGTATTTCAAGTGGGAGCCAAAAAGTAGAAAACATATATAAAAAAAAAATCTCGGACAATCAGAAGTCGCAAGTAGGAGAAAATCTCAAACAGTTCCTCAAAAATCCCAGGCAATCAGAAGTCGCAAGCAGGAGAAAATCCCAGACAGTTCCTCTTCCAAGCCAGGCACACCGAACCCAATCTCTCTCTTTCACATACTTCCTCTTCCAAGGCTCCACCCCTTACCCTCTCAACCCTTATGGTTTCCTGTTGGGGTTTGTGCCCCCCTTGGTCTTCAACTAATTGTGGAAGAGGGGAGGTGAGTTGAGCATCCACTCTCTCTCACGCCTTTCTTTCCGAAGCCGAAGCCCTAATTTTTATTTCCTTTTTGTTTGAGGAAGGAGAAAGCAAGAATGAAGTATGACTCCAGATACGAATGACAATATTCGAAGAACAACGACTCCTTTTGTTAAAATAAATGATTTAAATTGAGTAGTAGTTTATGACATTTGTGGGTTTGCAAGTGAAATTATGATGAAAATTGTGGGTATAAAATTACGGTTAATTTTATCGATGGACATGTTATTGAAATAAACAAATTAAATAGTTAGTCGCCTTAATAGATTTAGGGTTAAAATTGCGTTGTGGGTTGTCGAATTTCACTTATTTTTCTCTGTTATTGAACAAAAATTGTCGAAACCAACGCCGACAAAGGCACAGAAGGCGAAGGGAACGAGGGGGAAGCCTCAAAAGGCAAACGCAACAATGGCAAAGCCAAATACTAGACAACGAAGCGCACAAAAATCAGCCACATATACACATACTGGGACAACATCTGGATCCGAGGTAGTATCAACGACACAATTGAAACCCGTTAAATCTCCCCCAGTTCCAATACTGATTGGGAAGGTGATACGAGAACCGGCTGACTGTCGACGATTCAATGTGAAAGGATACATTCCGAGTAATAGGAATCCGTACAGCCTTGTCGTTCACGTCGACATAAAAGAACACCTTTCCTTCAAAGTATATCCTTAATCAAGGTACAAATGCATGTTTGTTTAATTTTAGGTTATGTTTACAAAAATGGTTAATCTATTGTGAGAAACAAGGTTTCCTAATTTTGATACCGTAACTTGGGAATATATGGGGGCTCTTCTTCCACTTTTATCTAAATTTCTATTACATTAGACTTGCCTAGAACAAATGACAACTTATATTACAATATTTATTGATTGGCTACCTTTTGCATACTTTTTATGGAACATTCATTATCTGTTTACTTGTATCGAAAGTAATATTGGGTTGAAGGTTTGCTTGCATAGTGTTTGTGCAATTATCTATTATGCATAACTTCATACTTAGTTTACATTCTATATTGGATGCAGGCCTTATTGACGACTTGTCTATATGTGTAATAATGCTCAGAGAAATATATCTTACATAAAAGGTGGTGGAAACAATGACTTGGGCGCAGCGTGGTATAGAAACGGTTTGAACGACTCTGTAAAAACGAAGGTTGACAAATCTGGATTTAAGCATTTCATATCGATTTTGGGAATTGGAAAAAAAAGGGACAAACCCTTGATTGTGGCATTAGTAGAAAGATGGTGGGATACAACACATACCTTCCACTTTGATGAAATCGGTGAGTTAACGTTGACCCCCAAGGATTTTAGTGCCATCACTGGCCTACGGGTATCAGGCAAGGCAATAGAGTATGACATGGAGTATAGGGTGGAGATTATAGAGTTGTTTGGTGAAAAGCTCGCAAACATGGTCCACGATCAAATGATTAAGTACCAAGACATTGTGAGTGAGCATTGGGGTATTAAGCCATCCACGCCAAAAGAAGAAGACCAATTGGCAAGAGTATTCATTTTGGCATTGTTAGGATCAACGTTCTACAATGGTATCGGCAATACGGTAAACTTGTACAACATGCCAAGCCTTAAGAAGGTTGAGAAGATAGGGAATTACAATTGGGGAGGAGCCGGGTTGGCATGCCTCTACCGTTACATGGACGTTGTGTCTAGGGGAGAAATGAAAGCACGGGAGGTTACTAGCGTGCTTGGGAGGTGAGGCCTAAATTCATTGACACAACTTAATATCTTAATTTGTTCTCATTTTCATATTTGCTTACTTAAACTAAATGCCTTTATTGTTACTATTAGTACATATATGGGCATCCGAGTATTTAAAGCCTTTTGAATTAAAAACTCCAAACGGTGATGGTCAAACTTGGCCCCGGGCTCTGCGATGGTTGGGTGCATCTCTCGGTTCACAGACCATGCACAAGTTGAAACAATATAGGGAGACCTTGCGAGATATATAACTAGTTGATCAGGTGTGAATTTTTGTGTAGCTGCCAAATTATTTAGTTCACCACCTTTAATTTACCAAATCCTATACTAGCTTACTAATGACCGTACTAAATTTCAGGTTAATTGGAATCCATAGGGTACAGATAATGCTAGTTTGCCTTCATACGTGTGCGATAGTCTACCTGCGAATGGAATGAGAATACTCATGCTTGGTACCTTGGTGAGCGCGTCTCAATCCAAAGTTTGGGTACATTAGAATTCGGGGTTGCCAAGGTTCCCCCAACAACGATGCTTTGGGACTATGATTTTACTGACAATGTTGAAGATTATGGCAATAATGATTCTTTGTCGTGCGAAGAAAGTAGTGATGATGGATTCAAAGATTCATTTGGTAAATCAGATGGTGAAGTGGATGAAGATGAGGATATACCTCCTGGATTTGATCAAGCGAAGCATGGAAAGCATAAGCCAAATCCCTCACCTACACCGACCTTTCCAAAGCAACAGAGGAAGTAGTTGTAGTTCTCTATTCATGCTCAACTATTAATCATATCGTATCTATCCTCTATTTGGATGAGACCGATGAATTGGTGCTTAATGTTTTTGTAAATTGGTATGAGACTTCCATGTATTAAAGACATGAAATATTTGTGGGTTCATGGGTGTGGTGAATTGAGGTCCCATATTTAAATTCAATTGGCAAACAGTGAATGTGTGTTCACATCTGCATCTACAATTGGATGGATTTCGTAGGGCAAATTCATGCAAACAGTAGTCAATCAAATTGGTGTTTAATATTTTTGTAAATTGGTATGAGACTTCTATGTAAGAAAGACATGAAAAATTTGTGGGTTCATGAGTGTGGTGAAATAAGGTCCGACATTTAAATCCAATTGGCAAACAGTGAATGTGTTTTTGCATCTGTGTATGCAATTGGACGGATTGTAACCTAAAATTCTCAAGTCGTTAAAGTGGTAAAGACGTGGTTCATTTGATAAAATTTCTCGTTGAAATGGTAAATTACCACTTAAACGTACAAATTACTACTTCAACGATCATTTACTGGTTCAAGTAGTAAATTATCACTTAAGTAGATGGGTTTTACAACTTAAACGTGAAAATCAATGTTTAAGTAGTAATGGTTTATTTTGTAACGTCAAATTCTCAAGTCGTTGAAGTGGTAAAGACATGGTTCATTTGATAAAATTTCTCGTTCAAGTGGTAAATTACAACTTAAACGTAAAAATTACTACTTGAACGATGGGTTTTACAACTTAAATGATAATTTACATGTTCAAGTGGTAAATTACCACTTAAATGTAGAAATTACTACTTGAACGATGAGTTTAACAACTTAAACGATAATTTACAGGTTCAAGTGGTAAATTACCACTTAAACGTAGAAATTACTACTTGAACGATGAGTTTTACAACTTAAACGATAATTTACAAGTTCAAGTGGTAAATTAGTTCTTAACGTACAAATTACTACTTGAACGATGAGTTTTACAACTTAAACGATAATTTACGGGTTGAAGTGGTAAATTACTACTTAAACGTACAAATTACTACTTGAACGATAAGTTTTACAACTTAAACGATAATTTACAGGTTCAAGTGGTAAATTATCACTTGAACGATGAGTTTTACAACTTAAACGATAGGTGTTACAACTTAAACGAGAAAATGATCGTTTAAATAGTAATGGTTTATTTTGTAATCTAAAATTCTCAAGTCGTTGAAGTAGTAAAGACGTGGTTCATTTGATAAAATTTCTCGTTCAAGTGGTAAATTACCACTTAAACGTACAAATTACTATTTGAATGATGAGTTTTACAACTTAAACGATCATTTACAGGTTGAAGTGGTAAATTATCACTTAAACGATGGGTTTTACAACTTAAACAGTAGGTGTTACAACTTAAACGAGAAAATGAACGTTTAAGTAGTAAACTTAAGTAGTAATAGTTTATTTTGTAACCTAAAATTCTCAAGTCGTTGAAGTAGTAAAGACGTAGTTCATTTGATAAAGTTTCTCGTTCAAGTGGTAAATTACCACTTAAACTAAAAAATTACTACTTGAACGATGAGTTTTACAACTTAAACGATAATTTATACGTTCAAGTGATAACGACGGGTTTTACAACTTAAACACTTAAACAATTCTTAATGCAGATCCATGTAGGACACTAGCACCAAATAATGTGATGCTGCCATTTAATCTTCTATCTAATTGCATGATGTAATGCATATCCATGCCTACTGTTTGTCAATTGCATGAACTGTTCATTATATTTGTTCAAATAATTTTTTTTTAACTTTTAACTGGTAACCTACAATTGTAGGTTGTCTTTTATATTTTTTAATGCACACGATTTTTTCAAGACTGGGATACGGCCTAGCCCAAACCACAGAAGAAGCTCCCATGTGCCTGAAGCACAAATATGTAGGAGACGTGTCCTTAAGATCTGGATCTGAGGCAGTTTCATGGATTTGTGTGCAGTGGCTGAAGGCTTAAGTTACTTTTGTTTCTTTTTATGGACTTTGATGCAATAATTCAAGGACGTTTTACCTGTAACAGATTCTAACCTCTCGAAGGACTTAAATTAAACTTTTTCTTTAGCATAAAAAAATTAGCTTTCTTTGTTTATAACCGCAATTAGTGGAGTTGAGGCTCAATTAATTAGGTAGAGGCTCTTTCAACTATTTTTTTTAATTAGGTTTCAAAAAGATGGTGAATTTATGTATTTTGGTTTTCTTTTCAATGCAAAGACTCAAAATATTGGATTCAAAACTTATATTTGAATTTTAACAGTTTGGTTATGTGTATTGGAAATAATTGGACTCATAACTCAAAACTCTTTTTTTTTTTTTTTTATAAATAACATTTTTCCTAGTTGGCATGAACTCCACATTAAACTCAAATCTCCTATTGAAGTCCAAATTTAAATCTTACTTTGCCTCAAAACCTTTAAATCTCATGTGCATTGTATTTGAGTCCTGCATTGGATATACTCTTAAGGAGTTGAAACTGAGCCAATAAGCTAGGTGCATACGAATGTGTATGTAAATTCATGCGCATTCTTTTACTTCACCAATGTTAATTTAATTATTAAAAGCTTAGATGATAAACAGTTAGCTACTGGTCTGCTTTTACTTTTCTTTCTAACTTAGAAGATGCCTTTGTTCAGTCTTAGTGGCGAGGGAGGGTGGAATGATGAGTTCGAATTAAGGTAAGTTTCGAGTTTAAATCTCTCCAATGTAACCTATTGAAGTGGAAGATGTCCTTATTAAGAAGGCTTTGATGGTATCTTTTATTTAAGAAAATGCTCTCTTATCAAAAAGTCTAACATGTCATATATATCATCAATCTTAATTATTGTTTAATTACAAAGATTAATTATCATATGAATTTTGTGGTTAAGATAAATATTATGTTAACATAAAGCGGATAATACCCCTCTTGTTATTTTGTTGTTCATATCTTAATTTTTTTCCTTATACATCAGTCGGGCAAGTAATGTTGCAAGATTATCTATAAGACTGGTTAACAGGTGAAAATACACATTTCATTACTAAAAGTCTCATACTGGAATTGTCAATACAGCTCATGTTAGAAAATCATTGATCCAAATTATGTAAAATTAAACGATCCAGTGAAGTCCTATACTGATCCTGCTACATTACACCCAGCAGTACTGTATCTTTAAGTATATTTAAGAACAATAATTTTATTCTTATCATCTATTTGTACCACAATTTTATACCATCTTAAGTGTCACCTGATTAGACAGCCACATCATTTAAAATAAATTAAATTTCTATTCAATTAGAAGAATTAAAAAACACCAAAAAAAACCAAACCTAGGCCTCGTTTGGTATTACTTTCTTTTACTAAAAACTGCTTCGCTTTAAAGTTAAGCAGATAAAAAGTGTTTGGTAAAAATGAAATATACTGCTTATTTTAAAAGTTATGGCATTAAGGCCCTGTTTGGTATTGCTTTTTTTTTACTAAAAACTGCTTCACTTTAAAATTAAGCAGATAAAAAGTGTTTGGTAAAAATGAAATATACTGCTTATTTTAAAAGTTATGGCATTAAAACATCAATTTTTAAAAGCAGCATGGAGGTTGCTTTTAAAAGCTGCTTTAATAAGCAGTTTTTTTTTAAAGCACAGCAACCCCAAACTGACCCTAAAACATCAACTTTTAAAAGTAGCATGGAGGTTGCTTTTAAAGTTGCTTTAATAAGCAGTTTTTTTTAAAGCACAACAACCTCAAACTAGCCCCTAGTTTCATGCTTAAAATAAAAATCTAGTTGCATGAAATCTTCTATCACCTTCCCCTAAACCACCGTTTCCTCATCCTCTCAATCAACACTCCTAGCCATTTTTGGCATAATTACATATTCACGCTTGATCAATGTGGCTATCCACCTAAGATGGTGTAAAATTGTGGTACAAATAGATGGTAAGTGTAGCATTATTCATTTATAAGAAACATTAATTTTAATTTTCAGTTTTTTGTTGATAGTTTTCACATTTTGGTTTTCCATTTTCATTTTTTTTAAGTGAAAGTTACCAAATGAATTTCTAAAAAAAAAAAAAACTGAAAAAAAAATATTTATCAAACAACCCCTTAGTAAACTATAATTATGATATATAGAAGCCAATTGCAACCGTAAATTACTAGTAGGCAAGTTGTTACAATATGCATTCCAAACGAGGCAATCAATCTTGACTCTACATATTCTGGAACTCACTTACATTTTCAGGATGTGCGAATGACACATAGATTGTTCAAGTATGGGATAAAAGGAAGTGAATGACACATAAATTGTTCAAATATGGGATAAAAGGAAGTGAATGCATGACTTCGGCTCAGATGTAAACGCTCTTAATTATTTGTGCTACACTCTTCTTGCTCTAAACTGTGTAAAGTATGGTCTTTTATTAATCGTAAGTACTTGTCATTCATTAATGAGTTAAACAAATCAACCACCGATTAAGGGCAAAAGGTCTAGTCTTGCATGGTTGCATTATATTTATGCTTTCAGATTAGAACGATTAATTATGTGTTAAATTAATATAAATGAAGGCTCTCGGTTGCTTATAAAAGCCCTTGCATGCTCTCACTATGAGCTACAGAGAAAAACCTGAAGCGAAGAAGAAAGATGGCCACTCCATTCATCATCTTTTGTCTTCTGTTCTTTGTGGTAAGAATTTTTATCAATATACTGAGCTAAAGCCAACTACTGTTATTATATCTTAATGTCATAAGATAACAATATTAGTTAAGGATATCATATTTTTATATTACTTTATTTTTAATATTACGTAACAAATAATGTGTGCATGTCAATTAATTATCTCTTTTTTATGATGATCAATTATCTTATTTGATGTTAATTATAAACATTACTTATCATGTTAAAATAATGTACAAATATGATCTCCCTTATATCATTTTGTCATACTAGTAAACAACGCATGAAATATGACACACATAAAGATACTCCCGCGTTATTTGTTCTACTTTGTAGTGACACATATCACTTAATTAGAGCAGAAATTCAAAACTAAAATCTCTTTATTATTATTATTTTTAATTCAAGTGATATTTTATTTTAAATTAGTTTAAATTGTGGATATGAGAATGGGAATTACAGTGCAAAGAGGAGCAGGTCTGCAAATTTGAAATCTATTTTAACATTAAGAAACTAAGAGCTATCTAGTGTTAGAAAAGATTAACGTGTTCTCTTTATATATGTTTATAGGTCCCTCGTAACATGGTGGATCCCAGTTTTAATGAAAAGAGAATTATGTACCATACTAAAACCTACTACTGTTACTTTGTATACTATCATACGCCATGATATAGAGTGCATTTTTGTTCACTTCTTAAAGTGAGGGTGATGCTCACCCCCTATTGATTGCCGTTATATTAGATTAAATTTTGAGATTTGTGACTAAAATCAATTAAACTAAACTAATCTAACAGCAATTAATAAGGGGTGAGCATTGCCTCCACTTTAGGAAGAGAGCAAAGTTGCACTCCAAAAATAATATGCATTATTTGTTTTGATCATGTTTGGATGAAAGACTTTCAATATTCCGAGAAATTTTATATTTAATTGTGAAAAATACACTACAAGGATACTAATAATTAATCAACTACTCAAGGACTACAAAGTTACTACTAAAATACTACATCAAACTTTTATATTGCATCCCTGCCAAATTTAGCTTAAGTTCCTTATCCAAATTAACATAGCATTACTGTTTGTGGTGACAAGAATCACTTAATTAGAGCTTGTGTGTCAAATAGGTTTCCCCATTTTTTCCCTTGTGAACGGAAGTGTAGAAATTTAAAATAGAAATATATATTCTTCTTTTAATTTGTAAAAGATATTTTACTTTTTACTAGTCTAAGGGCTCGTTTGGAAGTGTTTTTAAAATGATTGAAAATGGTTTTAGAGAAAATAGTTTCAAAAGCACAGTTATGTGCTTCTAACTGGTGCTTTTTGTAGGAAACACTTCAAGTGTTTTTCCAAGATTCACTCACATTTTTACTAAGGATTAGTTCCAAAAATATTTTCACCAAAAGCGCTTTCAGGCATTTTAAAAATACTTTCAAACAAGCCCTAAATTGCAGAGAGGGAGATTCGAAAATAAATATAACTAAACTAAGACCTAGCTAGTGTAGGTGTTAGAAAATATTATTGCATTATCTTTATGTGTATTTTGGCACATATCGTTAGGGACGGCAAAAATTTTCATGGGTATGGATAACCGCGGGGATCCGTCCTTTTTAAACTCGATGGGGCGGATATGGTAATAGAACTCCCCGCCCCGAAACCGCACCATATACCCGTTTAGCATTTTTTTTTTAATTTACCCTTTTTATATGATTTTATAATTTATATTTTACATTATCGTTAAATTTATAAGTCATTTTTTTAAGTATTTAAGGTTGGTTTTAATATTATATGATGTGTTTTATTTACTTTAAACACAATATCATGTATTTATAATACTTTTTTTATTATTTTAACAAGAAAAAAAATGTTTGTATAAAACTTAAAGGTTCCTCGCATACCCGATGGAAGTGTCCAATAACCGGCAGGGCGGTTAGGGTATCGGCATCCCTTGACCCGACCCGACCCGCCCCATTGCCATCCCTACATATCGTATTGGAAACAAGGTTTCCAATTTCCATTTTCGAATTTTTTAGAATAGGGGTTATCTCAAAATTTATGAACCTTAATTCGGAATTCATACATTTTACAACTTTTTAGATATTCTCAAACTCTTTCGTATATGAAATTTATTGTTTTTTCTTAATATTTGGTATATAGTTGTGTATAAATCAAATTAATTTTGTAGTATACTAATATATTTATCATTTTTAATATATAAGTGTATTTTCAAAAACTAACAATGAACATGATAAAAATATAAAATTGGAGTTGAAAATACATAAGTTTAGTAGAATAACAATAAAAATATTTAAAAATATTTTGGAAGATTTTTATCCAAATAAGTTTGGAGCATTTCGAAAAATTATGATCGGAAATTTTTGAAGTTTCATATTCTCTATAGGCATTCCATTTTCCATCCAAGCTTTTCATAAATTCTCACAATCTAAACGAAAATTTTAAATCCGAAATTCCAATTCAACTTGCAGCCTATGTAGTAGTATTTCTTCAATATCCCCCTTTACTTCTTTGTACAACATATTGTATACTAATTGAGGAATATTTATAAATGTTTTTTTATTGCTTAAATCGTCTTATGTATATCGCTACCATAATGTAGGTATATAATATAACTAATAATTGTCGTCTTCTTGTTTTTTCCCCAATGTGGTTAATATTGCAGCTCATAAGTTTTCCTTTACCATTTTAAAACTATGTATGATACCCTTTTAAAAAATAAGTATAATGCCAAAGTTTAATCTCTAGTATTAGAAATATATAAAACCTCTTTTTCTATTTCTTGTAATTTTAGATGCAGTGTCGTCATGCCAATGGAGCAAGAGATGTACTTAAACATGGAGCCACACAAAGCATGAAAAAAGTGGAGGTAATTTTTTACATACCCATGTATAAAACTACATATTACACAACACAAATTTAAGAATCAAATGATCCTTACATAACTAGTTTTCAACTACAGGAGTCTTCTGATGGGCCTTACATAATGAGTTATGGAACTAGAGAGGGTCCTAATTACATAACTAATTATGGAGACAAAGAAGGCAGAAAAGAAGTTGAGGCTCCTTACATAATGAGCTATGAAACCAAAGAAGGCGCAAAAGAAGTTGAGACTCTTTATGTAATGGGTTATGGAACCAAAGAGAACACAAAAGAAGTTGAGAATCCTTATGTAATGGGTTATGGAGCCAAAAAGAGTAATTATGTAACGGGTTATGGAAATAAAGAAGGCGCAGAAGAAGTTGAGATTCCTTCTGTAATGGATTATGGAGCCAAAAAGAGTTCTTATGTAATGGGTTATGGAACCACAGAAGGCGCAAAAGAAGTTGAGACTCCTTATGTAATAGGTTATAAAACCAAAGTTGACACAAAAAAAGCTGAGACTCCCTATGTAATGGGTTATGAAACCAAAGAAGGCGTGAAAGAAGTTGAGACTCCCTATGTAATGGGTTACAGAAGAAAAGAGAGTCCTAATTACATAACCAACTATGGAACCAAGGAAGCACACGAGTCAAAAGAAGTTGAAGCGCCTTACATAACTGGATACATTTTTGCACGAGACACAAAGGAGCCAAAAGAAGTTGAAGCACCTTACATAACTGGGTACATTTCTGCAAGAAGCACAAAAGGGCCAAAAGAAGTTGAAGCGCCATACATAACCGGGTACATTTCTGCACAAAGCGCAAAAGAAAAGGTTGGGATCAAGTGTAAACATCACAAGCGTGTGGATCCACCTTCCTCCGACACTAAAAACTCACAAGAGTCAACATCAAAGGGACATGAACATCATCATATGCATACGCATTCATCATCTCCAATGGATCACAATGAGGCATCCAAGCAAGGATTTTTCACGTTTGATGATTTACACAAAGGTATGACAATGCCACTCAACTTTCCCAACCAAGAACATTCTCGTTTCTTGCCTAAAGATGTAGCAGATTCCATTCCATTCTCGACACCACAACTCCCACACCTTCTTCAACTCTTCTCAATCCCACAAGGTTCTCGAGACGCAAATAACATGGCATATGCACTCGAACAATGTGAGATGAAACCCATCAATGGGGAGACCAAGTTTTGTGCCACTTCTCTTGAATCCATGACAGATTTTGTTACCAAGATCATTGGTGCAGGGGTTAGCTTCAACATTCTCTCAACTACACACCCCATAACATCAACATCCATCACACAAAACTATATTTTGGAAGAGCCTAAAGAAGTTTTGGCTTTCAAAATGGTTTTTTGCCATCCCGTGGCTTATCCTTATGCAGTTTTTTTCTGCCATCATTTTGAGAAAGACACCAAGTTCTTCAAGGTTGCCCTCAGAGGTGAGAATGGAGATAAGGTGGAAGCTATGGCTGTTTGCCACATGGACACTTCTGATTGGGATCCTAACCACAGTATATTTGGCCTGTTAGGAATCAAAGCCGGTGCCTCTTCTCCAGTGTGCCATTTCTTACCTAAAAATCATCTCGTTTGGATCCCATCACCAACAACAGCGACCATCTGAGTAAGTAGTTGGGGATTCTCTTGGATCTTACTCTGGTGTATCATGTTTCGCTCATGTATGTAGAATAATGATCAATCACCAAGTTCTGGTAGTGTGGTCGAGCATTCATGCTAGTGTTTCTAATTATCGTTCTGCTTTGTAATTGGTTGTTTGTATGAGCACGTTTCATGTGCAAATGACCTTAAGTACATGAAAGGTCATTTCTCATTTTGGTAAACCTTTATATATGTGATGAATGAGATAACTACACCAAATACTTAATTAAACTTAAAGAATAAAAAAATAATAAAAGGAAAGAAACACACATTGACATAAAATCTTCTCTTCAACAATTCATATATACCACTGAAGTCTAAAGGTTAATACAAAGAAAAAAGGGAGAAGAAAAGAAATATGCAAGTTTCTCTCAGAACCATCCTTTTGTATAGCAGTTTCATGGTCTTGTGGTTATGCGAGCCACCCTAGCTATATAAAAAAATCAACTACGTACTCCTCAAGTATAAACTGAAAAACCAACAATTAAACTTCAAATAATCTCCATACAGAATGCAAGTCATTGACATAAGCATCGCAAAGCCCTTGAGGCCTTGAACCTTGAGTCCCTTGGGTTACTTTTTTTCTGGTTGCAGACTTCACTTCATTACCCTTGATCCGCCAATAAAGAGCTGCCACTTCACTGTACGTAATTCACCTTCATCAGGAAGTTTTTGAGTTCAAACCACAATCGTTTGATGTGTTGTTGAATAAAAAATAACCGTTTCCTTTTTCTTAATGGGAACTATTTTCGCACACCCTTGTTTATTTCTATCCCTTAACTCTCCTTTGATTTATTCAATCCAAAGGGGCATGCATACACTTTCCTTCTTAATTCACTTCACCAAAGAAAAAACTTAATTAAAAAATATATTCATTGACGACGTTCGAACAAAATGAGGAGAAGCTTACAAGTATCAGAAACCCACAAAAATATAGGACTTTGAACTTTAAAGAAAAAGGCGGGTTTCTCATTCTCATTTTATGGGTTTAGAGATGGAAAGAGTTGGTGCTGCAAAACAATAAAGGAGAAACTACAGAACTTGTTATGATGACCATCATTTGTATAAGGTCATGAGTTTCTGAACAAAAATTTAAAAGAAAAATCACAAGGACTTTTGCCATTGCCTTCAACTCTAAACCCTAGTTGTGGCAAAATTCGCATAGATGGGGTGCAGTAAGTACATGGCCGTCCTTAAGGCTCGACATGCACCCGCCTACGTCCATTGAGCTTGTTGTCTTCAAACTTTACACGGCCTTCTATCATAGCAAAAAGAGTGTGATCCTTCCCTAAACCAACATGATTTCCGGGATGGTATTTTGTGCCCCTCTGCCGAACTATGATGTTTCCAGGAATCACTCTCTGCAGCATAAACAAAATATATAGCCTCCAAGTGATTTCAAGTAAAGAATTTAACAAACAATATGAATCACCACTTTATTTTTTGGGCTTAATTATCAAAATTCCCATATATAGTAGTAACGACCTCATGCTTTTATAGCCGTATCACTTTCTCACATGGACTTAATTTTATTCCGTGTCTCACATTACCCAGTCCATCCACTCACTTTCATTGACCGTTAGCTTTTGGTCCATGATATTGGCACGATATAATTGACAATATGACGAAATACCCTAAGTATCTCGTAATCAAAAGTTAACAAGTCAACCGACGGAGTTAACAAACTCCGATAATGTATGAAAGTCTAGGGACGAAAAGTGCTTCAGTTGTTAAATAGGGGATAAAGTGATACTTGGGGTATTGTTCATCAGCCTTCTTTACCTCTCCATGGAATTTCTTCACTCGAAGATACTTAGGGTTTGAGTTTCCATTATTCTTTATGCATGGAAACATTTTCTTAGCAGCCCAACGCCTGAACATCAAACTCAATCCTTCTCCAGTGACGTCTAAAATTAGCAGGTAATTAAACGAAACATTAGAAATTGGAAAAAAAACGTACAGCACCATCCATAAGATGATCACGAAACATTAATTTATAATAGCAAAACGAATGCAGTGATACGAAAACTTGTACCAGAAGCTCTGCTGTATACAGGAGTAACCGTAACCAAATGCTTTAGACTAAATCTATTGCACATTGATGTTGCAAGATTCATTCTCTTGTTTTGTGGAAGATGGGGAAAACCTAAAAAACAAAATCACCCCCCGTTAATTAAGTCATAAATAAAATGTCAACAACCATGTAAGAAATTTCATTATCTTTGTTTTCTCGATCAATATTTGTTGAGATGAATCTCACATTTATCTGATATGGGATTCATACTCTCGATCAACAATATTAGTTCACATTAATTAACTTTGTTTCCTCGAAAGATATTAATTTTCGTTAATTTGTTAACTTAATTGCCAACTGGTAAGAAATTTCATTATCTTCCCAAATAATAGAAATCAAAAACTACAATTTACTAGCTACCAAAGAACAGAAAACAAAAAGAAACCCGGCAAGCCATATGCATACATGTCAACCATATCATTAAGGATGAAACCCAGCAGTGCATGCTAACAGATCATATATATATATCTTGTAACTATTTTTCATCTTCTGCAATGAAATATAAATATTAAAACCGAATAAATTAATATCATCAGTTGATCAATATACTATCAATTCTAAACTAATTGTATTAAGCATGCTTACAGAAAATCGTCAGACTAATTAAAATCTCCTAACAAATTCACAAAGCTTTTGCACACAGAAAGACAGGCGAATAGAGGACTTAATATCGTATTAAGAATATAGTAGCGACAAATATTCTGATTCACAAATAAAAGCAATACCAAGAAACCAAAACACATTAAACTTGATCAGAAGATAAGATTTTAGGGTTTAAGGTAGATTTGCAGGAAACCTGGTTGCCGGAAGGTGCCAGAAAGTCGAGCTAGATTTGTTCGTTGGCGAGAGCTGAAAACAAAGGTGGGTCTCAGGGTTTAGGGTTTAAGGTTATTTGGGCATCGCATGCCTGGTCGGCGGGCCTATAGTTGGGCATGGGTTACATGTATGTATTTAACTTACTTACATCGTACGTAGTGCATTTTATGCATTCACAAATCTCACATTTTTTTCTGAGAATTTGAGGGAATTCACCAAAAAAATTTCATGGAATCTCTATTATCAATTAAACTCCATCAAAATCCATAGATTTATAAATCCATTAAAATCTCTCAAAATCCTAATTCAATGCACTCTCCTTAGTTAAATTGGTTAAAACAGTAAAATTTTCTTTACATTACATCAAAGTTTAAATCTATTTAATCCGTTACAATATACATTAAAATTGTCAACAAAACAATAAGTCCACACAAAGTATCGCTAGGCAAAAGATACACCAAACATCTAAAAAGTCTATTGAAGCAGACAGTTTTGATATAGTAATCCTGGATCATAATTAATCACTTCATCAAACACGACATAATCATATCATCGAACTCACTGGAGTTTTCTCAACCTTTGGGCCATATGGTCCATGGATCGACCATGTTAAAAGATTAACTTGTCCCTTCCGTTCAAGGACTTTGGAAGTTCATTGTCCCAAAATCTTCGGGTCAATCCGTTTCTCTGTAATTTAGTGTAGATTATCACTCATTATTTAAAAAATTTCCTTGGTAAGTTTATTTTCTATGATTATGTGGGAAAAATCATGGGTGGTACGGATCATTCAATGATACGGTCATTGATTGATTTCAAATTAATTTGTGGTGGGCGTCAAATGAATCTTAAACTATTTAATAGTCGGATCATTGAATGATACATACCTCCCAAGTTTGACCCGATTATGTGTTTGATATTATTATTAGTAGGAATGTGCTTTCTTGTTTGAGTTGAGGAATGAGGATAGTCCATTCATTGTACTATGTTGTATCATTCTTACTATTTCATTACTTAGGGATTCGAGAGATTCGAACTTGAAATCTCTTCCAAACATTATTGATTCTACAGAATCCATAGAAAACCGGTTTCGATTTTAAACATAGGTGGTGGTTTTCTTGCATCATTCTCTGATTTTAACCCTTAATAAATGACAACTAGTCATCCTCGCAACAACTATCATTTTTTCTTTTTGGTCGAATGCAAACGTTTTTTAAAAGACAAGTCCTTTCAAGCTTTCACACAAAAGAAGTAGGGGCAAAACAATAACAATTCAGTTGCATAAATTCTCCTTATATTTGTATTTCGAATGAGCAAACTGCAGTACAACAAAATTTTTGCAACGGCTACAGAAAATGCTTATAATCCAAGGCGACAGATCGGGTTTCTCTTGATGAGACCAAGATCGACCTAGAATATAAGAGAACCAGGTGAAACCCAATTCAGATGAATGAAAAATTTACGAAAAAAGAGTGAAGGCAAGGTTGAAGATAAGGATGCAAATCTTACCTTGTGTCCGAAAAGATCCCTGATGTTATCAATCCCATAGAGAATCATGGTCGGTCTGGTTCAAAGTAAAATCCACAGAAGAAAGCAATTAAAGTTTAGAGTGCTCTTCAGCAAATCTTCTGAAAAAGCTCATTCAAATTATTCGATAGATAATTTATTCTTACCTTTCGAGGGAGAGCCCCCATGCAATAACACGAACATCTTCCGGGAGTCCCATAGGAAGCAGCATTTCAGGTCTAAACATGCCTGAATTTCCAATCTCAACCCATTTCCCCAAGCCTTCATGATAACTATTTGAGCAAAAAGGAAATTGTTTATCAGCTTTCATCAACTACAAACATGAAATAGCATTTTCACCTTATTGAGAATAAACTCGCACCTGAAAATCTCCATGCTAGGCTCAGTATATGGGTTATAAGCTGGCTTGAATCGCAGATTCGACATGCCTAAGAGTATAAGAATAGAAATAAATAAGTTTCATATTATAGTAAATACCCAATCTCCAAAAACCAAGACAGCAGCAAAGTGCCAGCCAGTGTCTTACCCAGACGTGAGAAGAATTCTTTGAGTACTCCTAACAAGTCACCAAGAGCAAGCCCTCGATCACATACCAAACCTAAAACCAGAACCAGGAATTCAGAGAGGTGACAGTAAGTTTTATAGCAGAGCCCAGGATGAACTCTTGACCTAGTGAACATCCACAAGTATCTAGCCCCGGACATGTATCAATTAACTGAATACTACCTTCTATCTGGTGGAACTCTGCAAGATGAGTTCGGTCTACTGCTTCATTTCTGAAAACGCGATCTATAGAGTAGTACTTTTTGGGGGCAAATGGTTTCTGCAAACAGTGCAAAAGAAAGAAAAACAATTATGACTTCGGGACTGCGTGTGCGTGCTTGTGTGTCGGCTTATGCAGGCACATGCAAAACCAAAGGTGAAACCTATATTAAAGGCCTACAACTTCCATAGGTAGACAGAAAATATGTTGAACAATAAATTAACAAATATTTATAAACACCTTTTGGGTAAAAACTGAAGAAAATTCAAAATTTCAACTTTTAAATGTGTATTAATACGAGTAGGTAGCAAGCAAAATGTGAAATTAATTCGAGACTGAATACATTTTAGTTTACAACAGAAAAATCATGGTGCAAGAAAAATACCAACACCAAAAAGGCATTGTCAGCAAATTAAACTTCGCACCAACTCAGCATTAATTGTATACAAAGGTTACAGGTTGTGGCATTAAAAAGGAACGGGAGAAGAAGGGGAAAAACGGAAGAAGAGGTTTCAGAGACTAGAATTTGCAGCTAACACAAAACAGAAATAATGAGTAATCAACTGAAAGACATGAAGAACATGTACAGTTAAAGATTCAAAAAATTAACACACCTGGGCTAGTGCATAAAGCATCCTGGAGGAAACAGCGGTTGTGTGAGTTCGCAGAAGATTTTTGTCTGCTTCCTCTCTTTTCCAATCATATCCATATCTGCCAGAACGAGAGAACGGAAACATGTAGTTTTATCAAATATTGTAGGGTTAAAACATTAAAGAAAGTTCAAATGTCATACCCTCGGGATTGATAACCACCAGACTCATGAATCTGCTTCACCCGCTCAACGTAATCTTCAGGCAGTTCTTTGGTGGTTGAAGGAACTAAAAGCAAAAGGCCAGACAATTATTAGTTGGAAGAAAGATACAGAAGCGTTCAGGATAAAGCAAAAAAGTCAAAAGAGACCTTTTACGAAAAATGTATCATGTGAATCACGGGCAGGGTGTTGTTGTGGCTGGAAAAGCGCATCAAAGTTCCAGAAGCTGCAAGTAAAGCAGAAACAAACAATTTTCAGTATTTCACCGTTAGTTACCATAAATAATGAGCTGCAAGCACTGAAATCCCACAGAAACAATACCAATGAGAGAATTTCAATAAGAAATACTCTACAGATAAAATAGAGAGAGACAGAGAGTTTTCACATGAAAGTTATCACTCAAAGCGCTTTCCATCCAGCGAAAAACATTCACTCAAATATCTACTTTATGGGAGGTTTTTGAAACCAATAGTTCAACAGAACCTGGAAGTATCACTATAATTTATTCTCACTCCAGGTAGATAACAGAAATACCAGTGAGGAATGCAAACTAATCTGTGTATAATCATGCATATTTTTTTCCTTCCAGGACCGAAAATTAGCTTGAATTTGTTCATCAAAATCTTAGCATCTTTTCCTCTGGAAACAAATCCCCAGAATAGATTTATTTTTATTTTCGTTGAAAAAGGTGATCAAATTATTCCCATTCCACAATTCCCCGTAGATGTTTTAGCAATATGGTTACTAGTGATCAACTAGACCGCACTAGAAGTAGTAGTCCTATCATAACCTACAATTGACAGTTGGTAAAAGTAAGAAGAGAGGCTACCTGCTCTCAACATAATTGTTTGTAGGCATCTCCTCAAACCTGCAGTAAGTACAAAACCCCATACATAAAGACCAGACTTATACATAGGGAGGTGTACATATGAGAGAGAACACGTTATCTGCAAATATTAGACAAGAAACAGGTCTTACCCCATCTGCATGAAAATACCCTTCAACTGATGTCGTACCTGAAAATTGGGAAATCCAGTTAGCAATGCTAACAGCTATTTTATACAAAACAGCTTCAAACTAAAAGTTGTACTTATATCATAGCACATAATGACATTTTGTAACCTAATCCTCCTCTTAGAGAGATATTTCTATGGTGTGTGGCACCAGCTCAAATTGAGCACCTGCAGACTTTGGCGGTATCATTTGAAAGTCTGCTAAAACAAACAAAAAAACACCATATCCTTTTGCATCACTGATACTACTAAAATGCTCGGCTTGCACTAAACTAATGTTAGATGTTATTATCTTGACTAGTGCTTCTCTTTAGAGGATACAAATCTAGAAAAATGATCGCTAACTTATCTGCTCTAAACTACCAAGTCAAAGGATGTGTTTTTATTTCCTTATTTTCTGTTTTCACATTTTTTTTAAATCTTGTATACCAGTTTTACACTACTAACCACTTCTATTAAAAAGATACAATGGAAATATGTCCTTGCCTTGAGCAGTGGATGAAGATGACCACTTTCAATAGGCAGACCTTTAGCGCTGAAGTTATACTCTTTGAACTCTAGTTCCTTCCAATCACCCCTAATTACAGAAATAATCATTTAAATCTACCAGCAGGATAAACTGCATATAACAGCATTCATTAATGGGTGCATCACATAATCCAAAAAACAAAAAAGAACGAAAACAAAACATAAAGGAAAGGTTATTCATGTATAGTCAGTATAATATCCAGGGACATACAAAAAGGAGTGTGAACAACAGTTAACAAATGCTAATTGTAATACCAATAGTATTAAATTATTAATTAAAACATGCACTGGATTTCAAAGCTCTGGATTGAGAGAGATAGAAGGATCTTAGAAGAAGGCGCTGGATTTGAAAATCTTTGGGAAAGAATTCAGTTTTTGTCTGCTGTGGGTATCTGTTTCCAGAATTTAGAGAAATTTCGCTGTCCCTATTTTTGCTAGATTGGAAGGCAGTTATTTTGTAATTTGCCTTATTTCTTTTGTCAGCTCTATGAAGCTGATTGTTTTTTTCTGAGCTGTTGTTGTGTTTTGTTTGCTCGGGTTGGTCTTCTTGACCAGCCTCTTTGTATCTTTTCTTAGTTTTGAACATAACCATCTCCTTCTCAAACTAAAATAAAACAAAAAACATGCACTATATAGCAAATACAAAAGATTGCTCATTCAGCTAAAGCAATATGACTGAAATGCTGAGCAACCAAAGGCCCACAATCATAATATAATTAACAATAAAATCCAGAAATTTAATCTGACCAGAGAAAAAAATAGTCTCTAGAAACAGTTCTCATAAGTTTGCAGGTTATGAACTGACAAAATCAAACTTGTGATTAAGAAAAGGGATATTATCTGGGACATTCTACCGAGCACATGTAAGTTGTAACACAAGTTACACATCATGTTCCTTTGCAAGTGTGAATACTATTGACACATGAACATGATCTAAATTCCATTGTCTAACACATCAGTTTTTCTTTTTTTTCACATGGTAGCCTATAGAAGGGCATGCCATTAGGTCTCAGAAGGGAAAGATAAAACATATCACTAGTTTTCAAGCTATTAACCCCAAATACTCCGAATCCCCATGTATACCAGAACATGACTGGTACATAGGAATATGTAGATACATTTCAAATATCATTGAAAAAACAAAATTCTAGTTTGAATATGCCTGGGATACAAGAGGACATTCCCCTTTCTTTGACAAGGATACTTCTGAGATATGTTTCTGGTTTTGGTGATTCCAAGTTAATTATGCTTCACAGAACTTTAGCACTATTGTTGCCAAAAATTCTGCTGATCAAGATCTTTATTCATAGCAATTAGCAAGCACATATGTACCTTTGAAGATTCTCTCGAGTCAAATCTGTAGCTACTTTCTTTCTCTTTGGAGCATAATTGGGGCCCTTTTTCACCGAGTAGCCCTTCCACGTTCTATAGCACAAGAGAAAAGAAAACATTAGAACATTATGAAAAAAATTATCTTATGCAGTCAAAAGAAATTTCATTGATACCCCCTCAGCCTCAAAAGAAAACAAGGGAACTATATAAGCAAAGGGTAAAAAAATATATGATGCTTACTGTGGTACAATAAGCTTTCTTGCTTTGAGAGCCTTAATTTCATCTTGGTTGATGGCCTGTAATCACATATAACGAAAAGAAAATTGAAATGAGTTACCACCTTGCCAGTGAAAACATAAAAGAAGAAAAGATACAATGCACCTAAGGATAGCAAATGTGCATCAGATAAGAGGGAATGTGGTGTTGAAAAATAAAAATAAAAACCATTTCATTTCATTTCATGCATGATAATGTATAAACACAGTGCCCTCATTTAAAGTACGAACAAGCCCCACGGCAACTTGAATGTTTCACAAGACAGCTGTTTTCTATTATGTTAAAACTGATGCCCCCACCTCCTCATGTTTTGATAAGGCCCCAGCCCAACATAAAAGATGAATACAGACACACACACCCATAACCTATGTACACATCACTGAAGCCTGGAGCTGAACATATATCCCCAAACATTCTACATATGTGCATGTGTGTATCTAGTTGGCATGCAATGTGAGATTATTGCTGTTGGAAAAAATCATCCACCTGCCCGTCTTGTATCTGTAGAAGCAAATTTTTTACTTCATCCTCCACATGTTGGATCTGCAGAACGTACAAGAAGATAATTATGATGAGTATGTATTTAACTAATAGGCATCATGCACACATAACTAAGGCAAAACATGGTTATAGTAGCATCAGACATTTGGACAACATTTGCAGATTCCCAATACAGCCAGAATCGTTAAAAAGAAAAAGGATAAAGACACAAGCGGATGAAGCTTATGAAAATTTATACACAATGCATACACAAAGATTAAAGGTGCAAAATGAATGTTTAAAATGAACTGCATAATTAAACAGACAATAAAATCAGAGTCCATTTGAAACAAAAAAATTTAAATCTTGAAAAGACTCAAACATTGAGAAGCGATAGGTAATGATCAATGAAGGGAAGAACTAAAACACATTAAAAAAAAAGTCATAATTCTACAAAAATCAGATTTTGGTGTATCAGAAAAAAAAATTTCTTTTCATAATAACAAGTCCTTTGGCTGGATCCCATGGGCCAACATGAAGGACTTCTGATTCAAGAGAATGTTCAAAGTGCAAACTGAAACAACAATACTAATTCGTGATCCTTGCTTAAGTAAACGATAGACCAGGATTTGTACCTAGTTTTACAAGATAATTATGTGGTCAATGTGAAATTTTCAAATGAAATCACTCAAAAACCTGCCCCCGCATCAAACTTAAAATCAAATAACCACAAGTTTCAGGCTCACAAAACCAGAAGGAATTCAAAATGTATGTACAATTGCAAACAAGAAATGTACAAGGGAGAAAATTGTAACACAATAACAGTATCCTTGGCTTCATCAACTGTAACACCGAAATAAATCAACAGACGAGCCTACTTATTTAGATAAAATGAAACAATGAACTGGATTATAATCAATTCTAGGAAGCTCATAGCCTCTACGTAACGTATAATATTTTTAACAGACATTATTATGTATAGAGATCTCATTAACAAGGTGTTACCTTTCGGGTTACTAGTTGCTTGCCCATCTCCACCCATTTTCTCTTTGCAGCCTGGGCGCTTCCAATTTTGAAAACTGATGAATCCAGCTTTTTCTGAATAAAACATCAGTTTCAACTATCAACGCCACGGGAAATTATAAAGCAAAAATCTATCGCAATCACACAATTGAATAAAACTAATGGATAATGCATCGCATCAGAATTTCCAAATAAAGGCGAGAGCCATAAGAATCACACCTGCAATTCTTCTTTTGGGATACCCTCTGGTGGTATGGCCAGGAACAGCTGCATTTCCGGTGACCCGGTAGTAGTGTATGCCTTTCCTTCATCAGTAAGCATCCACATCTCTCTTTTGATGTCCTGCAGATTAACGATTATCGAAAGGTATTCAACAGATTAACTCATCAAGGCCACCATTTTACATCTATAATTCAGAATTAGTAGTTACAATTTCAATTAAGTAAAAAAACACGAATTTAACCCCCAAAAAGAAAATTCCTTTCGCGGGCGAATGAACTATCCCTCGTGAGATTTGGTAATTTTTAGATTGACTCATGTGCACTGAAACACCTTTCAAACATTCCGCGAATACGGCATTTACTTGCGTCTATTTACTTTTCAGTTTTGGGCAAAAACATATTCAGGGTAGGAGTAACTTGTAACAATCTGTAGTCAAACGAATGGCAGATAATGATAAAGAAAGGAAAACAAGGGGCAAATTTGAGAACCTGAGCGACAACGTATCTGAAACCATGGAGGCTCTTGATAACGTTGACAACCTCGTTGTGATCGAGTCCACGTTCAGCTGCAAACTGACCGGAATCTGATATTTCGTCGTTTGACTCCAGGTATCCTAGAATTGCCTCCTCCGCCATCTCTCTCTCTCTCTGCTGAAATTTTGGCAAAACCCTGGATTGAAAAGAGGAAGGAGAAGAAGAGGGCTGGGTTTACTGGGTTTCCTGAGTTCACAGTCCACGGGTAAGAGGAGAGGACTGAAGTGAAGGAAAGTGAGTGGGCTGTGGGCTTAGGGTTTTATTTATTTTTATTTACTATGCACACCAAACCAATATTGGGTTCGTTTGAAAGTTCTTTCACGATGACTTAAAGAACTTTTTTAGAGAAAATGTTTTTACATTTCAAAAGCACTTAAAGTGTTTTTTGCATAAAGCACTTTAAGTATTTTTCTAAGATTCAATTGTATTTTTACTAAGGATTGGTTCCAAAAATATTTTCACCAAAAACGTTTTCAGTCATTTTAAAAGCACATCCAAACGTATTATATTATGGTTTTTCTCCTTTTCTCTCTAGAATTCATCTTTCCTATTTTTTTGTACCGGTATGCTAGTAAAATTCTCATTTCAGCATTCTCACTTCCTCTCATGTAACGTGTACTCCACTAGATAGGTGAGAAGGTTGCTAGCATTTTGAGTTTTGTTTTTGGATAATCGGGAAAATAATAAGAACGGTAATCTTTTGGTTCATAGACTTTGTCCATATGTTACTCTTTTTCTTCGTGTCTCCCTCTCTCTTGTGGAAGGATTTCCCCAGTTTGGTTTGGAGTCTTTTCCTTGGGAGACGACAACACATATTCTCATTAAACTCACCTTCGATTTCCTCAAGATGAACGGAGATGGTTCTACAACCCTCCAACATCACCCCCCAACAAAAATTTGTTTTTCCGTACAAGGTGAAGGAGGTTGGGACCTAAAATCCCCTCACTCATCCCCTGCGACTTGAGTTAAGATCCGGGTTTGTGGTTTTAAAATCGTCGGGCACGCAGAATGCAATAGTTCCATGAAGATGTTTCAACAGAAAACCATGCTGAATCCTAAATGCTATCGATTCACGAACGATTTCAATCCCGAATATTTATCAATGTCTTGAATAAAAGAATTGGTAATTCATTTGAAAGAGCTAGAGAGACTGCAGCACAATGAAAATGCTTCTCTGTGCTAGAACATTTTGTTTCTCAACAGAATTCGCGTTCGAGCATGCTGAAAATGTTTAAATATCTTAAAGAAAGAAACTACGTCGCATTTGGAATCATTACTTACAATGACTCGATGACAGAGATTAGGATATCACGAAACAAACAATACAAACTCTTTAAGATCCATGCAGGGATCTTATTATTTTTCCACATACTCAAAAAGTCGAGAAAAAATGAGTATGGTAACTAGGAAAGAAACCATGGGTGGGAAATCAGCGGTAAAGGCTCTCAGATCTGAGGTTCTCAGCAATCTCGGTCTCCCAACGGTCTCCATTCTCAAGCAGCTTTTCCTTGTCGTAAAGAAGCTCCTGCAGAAAGGGCATAAAAGAAATGCTTGGATCAGTTGTTACCCAAAGTAAGAAAAATAAAGATGAAAACATAGGATTAGTTGCATTGAGTCAATAGAAAGGATGCTCATTAACCTCGTGAGTCTCTGTTGAGAACTCAAAGTTTGGTCCTTCGACAATGGCATCAACAGGACACGCCTCTTGACAGAATCCACAGTAGATGCACTTTGTCATGTCAATGTCATACCTGAAACACTAGACAAATGTGAGGAGAAGATTGAGAGGGAAAGGAACGGGAAGGGAAAGAAGGGAGAATGATCCTTCACCTAGTAGTCCTACGGCTACCATCTTCTCGGGCCTCAGCCTCAATTGTGATTGCTTGTGCAGGACATATCTGAGAAAAAACAACTGCTTTGTAAGTTAAATGCTACATTCTGCTGCTCAAACCTTATAACGTAGCACATGAACCTAGCCTGGTAACAATTTGCATAGTGAAATTCTACATGAGATTGAATTGCATCGAAGCAAAAGACTAAACACAAGTGCAGAAAGCACCCCATTTATATAGATATAAATCAGAAGCAGAATACAATTTGATACATTACATTGTGGACATAAAAAATATATCCTAATCTGAAAAGCAATTAGACATACATTTGGGACAGCTGCCAAACAAAACCAAAAATTCAATAAAGTTTTCTGAATGTGACCCCGAGGCAGCGTTGTCTGGCCTCTAAGCTAGGTATTGCCCAAGATGCCAAAAGCAGCTCAAGGAATACATATCACAAAAATAAACACCAACACAGAAACAATTACACTGACGCCAGATATACTAGAAAAAGAATCATGAATTTTCTAAACAGTTTTAGCAGGTGGGAGTTTTCACCGGCATATCCTAAATTTATAATTTGTCTTAAATTCATATGCAAAAACCTAGAATACCAAAATAAAGGTTTCAACTCTTACAGCTTCACAAAGCTTGCATGCAATGCAACGCTCTTCTCCCGTAGGATATCGCCTTAGGGCATGTTCACCACGAAAACGAGGGCTCAAAGGGCCCTTCTCAAAAGGATAATTGATCTGCAAAATAAAAGATAGATGTCATAATTCACCAGGAAAAAAAGGAAAAACAAACTTGGCAATGTGTGTTGGATGATACTTACAGTAACTTTTTTCTCAAAAAAGTACTTGAGCGTAAGCATCAGACCTCGAACCATTTCAGTGAGGAATAATGTGTTTATGCTTCGATCAAAAACTGCAGTAATTAGCAAAATGAGGCTATTATTTCACACAGCAGAAAAATAATGTAACACCAAATTAAGAACAAACATAATAGTATCTTTTTTCTTTGAGAGGAAGGTAGATTACCAGAACTCCAGTCCTTGGAAATCTCCTTTGCGAGTTGCTCTCTTTCCTCATCCTCTGAAGTTGGCATAAATAAATAAGTACAAATTCTCAAAAATAACATCACAACATGATAAATCACCTAATACAGCATGATATTGAACACCACGTGAACGGCAGAATATCGAACCTTTTATAGTGGAGAAGTGTTGTGAACTGGATCGCAGTCCATAGTAGGAAGAACCCTGCAATGCTTGCCCTGGTACAGCCTAAACACAAACAAAACAATAGACCAGAAAAATCTTGTAACATCCAATAGCTAAAAAAGAATATGAAACAGGTATACATAAACCCAAGGGTTCTAATAAAGCTCTCCCAATAATTATGCTGAAATGAAATATAATATTGAAAAATGGAAAAAACTTAGTTTAGACTTATTAGATTTCATTTGAAAGTTGAGAAAGAGAATATAGATGAAATAATTGAAGGAGCGAACCTAAGATAAGAAACTGTATTTATTGGAAGACCCAAATTCATATAGATAACTAGTTCTTTTTTCTTTCTTTTTCTTGTGAAAAGGATACGAGTATATTAAAGAAACAAGGAGGGTGGTCACAAAGACCAACCCAGCCCAACAAAACACAGCATACAGAAAACAACCACCAACTCAAACAAAACTAGGAAATATAACTAGTATTTTTAATAAAATATAACTGATTTGCAGAACTGATGCTGAGGAATTTGTGAGTAGTTCCAATGCCAAAGAACTCTGAAAAAACCATCAGTGGGTTTGATTTGCAGAACTGATGCTAAGGAATGAGGTTATTCTATGTTTGGTAAATACAACTCAGATTGTGTTTGTTTTCCCATAGATATCCAAAACCCATAAAACGAAAGTTTTATTAACCCAAGGGAAGAGATGCGCTTTCTAAATCCATTCTCTGCTTTTGACATTCAAAAAATCAAAATGATTACCTTATGGCTTATGCATTTGCCTTCAAACAGTAAAATTAAAGTGGTGTCCTAATCACTTTCATTCCCACAATTGCCAACACTGGAATGTGAATAATTGAATTTCACTGCACCCTAAAAAGCCCGTCTCAAGGAATAAATTCCTAAAACCCCATTCCGTGACACAAACACAACCTAGATCTCAATAACCCAGAATTTCCCTAATCTCCTTTCATTAGCCCCACAATCCCCCTAATTCTCAGAGCAAATAACATTGCAAAGCTTACTCAATTCTTCGATTTTCTATATTCGTTCCATTACCGTCAGTATATCATTTGTATACTACCTGAAATTAAAACGGAGTATAAAACAAACACATACACCTCCCATGTGAAAAAATAAGCTCAATAAAACCACTGTAAAGCTCTCCCATGTGAAAAAATAAGATTAATAACACCAACCTAAAGCTCACAACACATATCGCATTCAGAAATCGAGAATTTGTCGAAAACTACATTAATACTTAATGGAAAAAAATGGCAAAGAAATTAGCTTCCAACCCTTTATATACCTATTCAGCATTAAAACTTAGCTCTATCTAGTTCAAGCTTAAAACTATCAATACAATAAAAAAACAGATTTTCGATCGAAAAATTTTAAGAACAAAACAAAACAAATAGCTCAATTCTGCTCAAACAAATCGATTAACAGTATTATGCTCCTGATCCAAGAAATTTGGAAGGAGTAAAAGAGTTGAGAAATTTAACTTCGATACGTGTCTAAAAACGAACATCAATATTGGAGCTTTGGATTTTTAATTTTCTTAGCTAATTTTCTCAGAAACCAAACAGAGACTAAGAAAAGGGAAGTTAGGGCAGAGGAAAAACTCACGAGCTGTCTGGCACGGAGAGCCTGGAGAGATTTCCGAGCTAAGAACGCAGCCATGGGCGGCGATGGCTGAGTCGATGGGTCTTCTGCTACGCGACTCGGGTTCGATTTGGGGACGTTGGGAAGGAGCAGGCCAGTGCCGATCAGATGGAAATGGGAATTTGATGTCCGGGTTATAGTTCAGGTTATTTCGTCGCTCGACACCAGTTACCCCCTAAACGGTGCGTTTTGTTGGGGAATGACCAAAGTGAAAAATTTAGCTATATTTTCAGTTTGGTTAGAGAAATTTGGAGCAATGGTCCCTGAATTTTAGCTCAATTGGAGCTTTGGTCTCTCAATTAAAAATTAGTAAATATTGGTCCTGAACTTGTTATATTGTGAAGCAATAGTTCTTTTGGCTAACTATGTTAGAACTTCCATCCAAAATAAAGGGTTTAAAGGGGCAAAAAATGGATGGAAATTCTAATGGAGTTAGTCAAGATGACCATTGCTCCACATTAATAAGTTTAGAAACCAATACTCACAGATTTTTAGTTGAGGGACCAAAGATCCAATGGTGTTAAAGTTCATGGATCATTGCTCCAATTATCTCGTTTGGTTCTGTGCGTTAATTTCTATTACAAACGATATTAAGGGTTGTTTCAATACAAAAGAGTTACACTAAGGGAAGGGAAATGAGTTTGAATTGGAAAGTTGATGGTATAAGAGGATTGTTTTATTCACTACGAAAATTTACCATTTTACCATTTCACAATGTAGCATTTGTGTATTAGACAGGAGTGCACTTTTTAAACACATAATAAAGGTGCTTATTGAACATGGACACCACTGCGACTAAAACTTGGTTGCATGGAATAGTTACTCCAATGTTTGAGGTTATGAGCTTTATAATATATCTTCTATATTAGCCAGTGAAAATGTGTTAGGATTATGACATGTTAAGTGTTTGCAATCAAACGTGTTACATGATAGTTGTTATAAATGTCTAGAAAATTTACTATGATACCACTATGTATGTGGGTTATGAGTAACATAAGTTTTGTTGCTAACAAGGTTGTTAAAAAATTGATAATATGACGTGATTATGACGCAAGAAACTTAAGGTGAGGAGATTATGGGAGTAGGCTACAGTGCTCGCAAGCATTGAATGCTCACACCGATCTCACCATTAAGAGGAGGGAGGAGAGAGGGGGGAAAGGAGGGTGAGATCGGTGTGAGCATTCAATGCTTGCGAGCACTGTAGCCAGTCCCGAGATTATGATATGTCAAGTTTTTGTGAAATGTACGTGTCTACATTACCCTTCGCATAATGTATCAAGTGATATAAGTGTCAACATTAACTCGTATGACTCATATTTTATAATTTATTATAAGTACTAGGATAACAATATTTCTCGATAGTGATGTTATCGGTTATTTATTAAATTTATATATGTTGTTCTTGAGAAAAAATGTTAAGAAATTCACATTTTGTAAACCGCATGTGAACCACATCTCTAATCCACCTCTATTAGGGTGCGTTTGGGTGGAGGTTTAAAAAAAGGGTTTGGACTAGAAAAGGGGTTTAGAAAATTCTCATTTTTAAAAACCCCGTTTGGGTGAATTTAAAGGAGGGTCTCGAGAAAGTAGGGATTAAAAGAGGAGTTTGAAACGAGGGTTTAACCACTTAGGTGGGTTTCCGTAGTCCCTCTTTGACCTCGCAGTTGTCGCTACTCTCGCTCTCTCTCCACTGAATCTCGATGATGCGCTTGCAGGTATAAGATCGTCCATCTCTCTCTCCTCTCTCTCGTCGCTCTCTCTCCCCCCCTTCTGTCTCATCGCATGGTCTTTCTCACTCTGAACTTTTGTTGTTTTTGCATAGATTTTGGAATGGGTTAAGTAGAAATTAAATTTTATTCACTAATTCAGAACTAAGTTTTTGCATAAATGAGATTTGTAGAACTAAAATTGATGTTTTTGCATAAATTGAGGGATGCATTAAGTAGAAATTGGATGTTATTCACTGATTCAGAACTTCTTTTTTTTTTTTTTTGTATAAATAAGATTTTAGAACTAAAATTGATGTTTTTGCAGAAATTGGGGGATAGGTTAAGTAGAAATTGGATATTATTCATTGATTCAGAACTAATTTTTTTGCACAAATAAGATTTTAGAACTAAAATTGATGTTTTTCTGCAGAAATTGGGGGATGAGATAAGTAGAAGTTAGATTTTATTTACTGATTCAGTGTTTTCGTAGAAATTGGATGTTGTTTATATATTTTACATATTATTTTGATTACATATTTGAATTATTATTATGGTAATATATTTGCACTCCATTACTGATTATGGTTTTTTTTTAATGGTAAATTGACTTTGGGTTTTCGCTTGCATGTTCATTGATTAGCAAGCTTGAAGATTGGAAGAAGGTCTCTGATTCTAAGAAGTAATTTGTCTAATATTTTGGAAGCGGAAGAAGATTGAAAAAAGTCCAGTACACATACTTTGATTTAAAATCATGCTTAGATACATTTTTCTTTATTTGTATATGTTGAGTTGTGTTTGTTTTGATGATTTGGTTGATGGATATGATTTGTTTGAACAAATTTTGATTTGGTTGGTGGATCTAATATATGGTTTACAAATTTACTTCATTGCTTGCTATTTGTGGTGTGATTTTTTTTGTCTTGTTAACTGTTAAACATTAGGAGTCGAATTGCAATGGAAAATGCACAACTTTGTTGTAAGCGTGCTAAAGAGGAAGGAGAGGAAGAAGAACAAAGGAAGCAAATGAAAACTTTTTTGGTTGTTGTCACTGCGTTTGTAAATGCAGTTGTAGCTTGGTATTGTTGTAGGATGTCCCTTACTATAAGAGAACCTTTACCGGATTGGGATGAACAAAGACACTCAGTTAAATCGATTATATAATGGAATGGAAGCTAATTGCTTTGAAAACCTAAGGCTTAGCAAGTGTGCATTTTCAAAACTTTGTCGAGTTTTACAAGAAATAGTAATTTGCAATTTTGCATTGTTTTTTTATAGGTGTTGTGCATGTAAACTCACCAATTCTTTGTTATATAGAATTGCCTTGGAGCACTAGATGGGGCTCATATTCCCATCACTGTTTCTATGAAAGTACAACCTAGATACCTAGATCGGAAGGAAATATTTCTACTAATAATGTCTTAGATGTCTATAACCCGAATATGAGATTTGTTTACGTCTTACCAGGGTGGGAAGGATCTGCTTCGGACTCTCGAGTTTTACCAGATGCATTGTATTGACCCACCCATTTTCATGTTTCAAAGGGTTATAAATTCAATCTAGTGTGTCATTTTAATCATACATACAAATATATGCGTATGTCATTTTTTTTTTCTTTGTAGATAAGTACTATCTTGTGGATGCGGGGTATACTAATGAACCCGGTTTTTTAGCACCTTATCGAGGAACTCGATACCACCTCAAGGAATGGGCCGAAAATTCTCCCGAAAATGATAAAGAGTTATTTAACCTTCGACATTCTAAATCTAGGAATGTAATTGAAAGGACATTTGGGTTACTAAAGAAAAGGTGAAGCATATTAAGGACACCTTCCTTTTTTGATATCAAAACACAAGTAAGAATTGTGAACGCTTGTGTGTTGCATAACTTCCTAAGAGTTGAGCAACATAATGATCCGGAGTTACAACATCAAGATGTAGAGCTTTTAGCTGCCGTTGATGAAGAGTTATCAAGAATGCCAATAGAAAACCAAGAACAAAACAATGAAAAAGGCATTACAAGTGTTCAAAGTACTCTTGAGTGGACAATGTTTTGGGATCAACTGGCGATGAACATGTTTGTTGATTATCAAGCACATCGAAACATTGTCAACCTTCCATGAAGAAGTTTGATGTTAGTTTTATATGATTCTTCATTAGAATTTTGTGAAGTACTAGTCAACTGATATAAGAGCATGGCGTAATTTGTACTTGTTTCAGAAATAAGATGGTCTATGCTCATCTGAGGTTCGTCCTGCTTTAATTAAGGTAATTTATTTTACCATTACTCTGCAACTGGGTTTTAGCTTTAATTAAGCTTCAGAGGTCAGGGTGGGGTGGGTTTAATTAGTTTACAATTCACGATGATGGTTGTGATAGTTCTCTTTGTTAGATATCATTACTTAGCTTTGTTAATTGGATGTTTGGCTTTTCATGTGTCTACTTGGGCATGATGTTTATAAGCTTTTCATTTGTGTATTAGCTATAACGGAACACGATGAAGGAAGTAGTAAGAAACAAAAGTGGAATGTTGAAATGGATAAGTCTTTAGCTGATTTTCTCAGAGATGAACGGAGATTGGGCAACCAAAAGGATGGTGTATGGAAAACTAGTGCATATACCTTTGTTGCAAGAAAGATGTCGACCAAATATAATATGACCATAAGTGTTGACAAGGTGAAGAATCATTATAAAAGCTGGGAAAAATTTTATGGGGCAATATCTCATATCTTGAGTCAAAGTGGATTCAATTGCGATAGTGAACGTAAAATGCTCTTGATAGATGATGACAATGTGTTAAAGCAATTCCACAAAATCAGCACACCATTCACAATCACAGCCTTAATCATGTCTGACCCATGTTTGACCTTATTTGATTCTAAATATAGCTTCTGTTTAGGATCAGATTTTGATTATGTAATCACACTAATTTATTCCACATGTAATCATCTCCTATAATTATGCCTAGACTCTGCTATATAGTGTACAGATCTTACATCAATGAAATCAAGAAAATACAGTTTCTACATGGTATCCGCCTAATATCGATTCTTACCCCTCTCTCTTGTCTGTCTCCTTCTCTCTTTACGTCCTCTACCTCTCTCTCTCATGGCTTCCGCACCCTCTTCAACTGCTCCTTCTCCTTCTCAAAACACAGCCCAATTCACAAAACTCACTGAAACAAATTACTTGACTTGGCTGAGACAAGTTAAGCCATATCTTCATGGTGCCAAATTCTGGGGATACGTTGATGGCTCTATACCAGCACCCTCTAAGACCATCGTGACTGCTGCCACTCAAACCGAACCAGCCAAAGAAGTCCCTAACCCCAAATATGAGGATTGGTTCACAGTGGATCAACAAATCGTCAGCCTCATCACCACTTCTCTGACTGACAATGTTTCACAGCTCACAATTGGCTTCGATACCTCCCAAGGAATTTGGGATTGCCTAGCTAGCCACTTCTCGCAGCGATCTGCCGCCAGTGCTTCCAGCCTTAAGCTTCAACTCCTTGAACTCAACAAAGGCTCTCAATCAATTGATGATTATCTTCGTCATGCCAAGTCACTTGCCAATCAATTGGGCGCCATCAACAAGCCTGCCTCTGACGAAGATCTAGTGCTTGCCACACTTCATGGACTTGGATCAGACTACCTTATGCTCCGGACGGCTCTCTCACAGCACTCTTCTCTTCCTAATTTCACTGAGCTACGCGCTCGAATCTTTGCCTTTGATGCCCAGCAGCCGCGTCACCAGGAAACCACGACGGCTCTCTTTCATAGCAGCAACAATCGCCGTGAAAATCGTCCACAGCACGGCCGGAATTTCAATTCCAATGGCCGAAACTTCAATCGATCCAAGCGGTACAATTCAGTTCGTAACCCCCAGCAGCAGCAGAATAGTTTTCAGCCACCACAATTTCAGCAACAGCAATACAATCCTTTTGGATCTCCTTCATCTCCCAGTTGGGCTCCTCGATCTCACCCATCTAATAGGCTTCTTGGCCCAACTCCAACTTGGTGCTCCAATTGTCACACAAACCACCATGGTCCACAACAGTGCCCTCACAGGTTCTTAGGCCCAAATACAGTTGCACCCTTCGCTGGAGCTCATTTTGCTGCTGATCCAAATTGGTACCCGGATACTGGAGCGACCCATCATATGACTGCCATGCCTGTCAACAATCCTCAACAATATGGTGGTCCGCATAATGTTTTTATGGGTAATGGGGACTCAATGCCCATTTCCCATACTGGTAACCTACCCATTTCATTAGGATCTTCCCAATTTTCCTTACAAAATGTCTTTCATATTCCTTCCATTCGCAAAAATCTATTGTCTGTTGCTCGTTTTACTAAAGATAATCATGTCATCTTTCTCTTTGCTCCTAATTTTTATCAAATATATTGCTTACATTCTGGTCGTCTATTGTTTCAGGGCCCTTGTAAAGATGGGCTATATCCGCTTCGGCTGTCCCACACATCCTCCACTCCACAAGCTCTTGCCGCCATACACTCCTCCATCTGGCACAATCGCCTTGGTCATCCATCATCCGATGTCTTATCTCGTTTAAGTTCTTCTATTGGATCTAAACTTTCTTTTTCCAATTTTTGTCGTGAATGTGCTCTTAGCAAGTCTCATAAATTACCATTTGATTCCAATAAATCAATTGCTGGTTCACCTTTTTATATTCTTCATAGTGATGTTTGGTCTTCATCTACTTCCTCTACTTGCGGCTTCAAATATTACGTACTTTTCACTGATGAATTTTCTCGCTATTCATGGATTTATCCAATGCACCGGAAAAATGAAGTCCTCACCCACTTTCAAAAATTGGTTGCAAAAATTCAAAATCTCTTTGGCATCACTATTAAATTTCTTCAAAGTGATAATGGTACAGAATATGTTAATCATGAATTCACTAAATATTGCAACTCTTTGGGCATTCAACAACGACTCTCGTGCCCTCACACCCCACAACAAAATGGGCTTGCCGAAAGAAAACATCGTCACATTGCCACCATGCCCCGCAACCTCCTCCTTACTTCTGGTGCTCCACACAACCTTTGGGTCGAAGCCGTCCTCACATCCGTCTATCTTATTAATCTCCTACCTACATCTGTTCTAGATTGGGACACTCCTCATCATCGTCTTTATGGTAGTCCTCCTTCCTATTCATCCCTTCGAGGCTTTGGGTGTTCTTGTTTTCCGTATCTTGGTCCTTATATCTCTGATAAATTATCGAGTCGTAGTATCGAATGCGTCTTCTTAGGATATAATCCTCAGCATAAGGGTTATCGATGTCTCGATCCCACCACTGGTCGTCTCTATGTGTCTAGGCATGTTATTTTTAACGAAAATTCTTTTCCTTACAAAAATATGCAGGTACAAGCACCTGGTCCATTGGAATTTGCTCTTTTACCAAGCCCAACCTCATTCTCCACTCCATCACACGGTTCTTCGCAGCCAAGGCCCCTTGGTCCATCTACAGAGTCTCATCCTCCCACAAATGACTCGCCTCATTCCTCCCAGGAGACGCTGCAGCCGCCACCACCCTCAATCACATATCATCGCCGCACCAGGTCAGTGCTTGACCCATCTCAACCTGCAGCGACGACAGCAACCACGGAAACCGCCACTGCCTCTGTTCCAGCAACAGAGATTGCAACCAGCTCAGTCCCGTCTCCAGCCTCCCATCAGCCACGTGCGGCACGTCTTCCACCTACCCAACATCCAATGACCACCCGTTCTAGAGATGGCACACTCCCAGTCAAACATCCTCTTCCTCGAGCTCTTCTCACTGCTATTGAGAATTCTGAACCAACATGTTATACCGAGGCTTCCAAACAGGCTGTGTGGCGCAGTGCTATGACAGAAGAAATCAATGCACTCCTGAAGAATCAAACTTGGACTCTTGTCCCTCCCTCCTCAACCCACAACACAGTTGGCTGCAAATGGGTATTTCGTACCAAGCGAAATCCGGACGGCTCAATCGAACGTCACAAAGCTCGACTTGTTGCCAAAGGATTCCATCAGCAACAAGGCATTGATTATGAAGAAACATTCAGCCCCGTAATCAAGCCAGCCACAATTCGCACTGTTCTTTGTCTTGCTATCTCTCGAGGATGGGAACTTCGTCAATTGGACGTCAAGAATGCGTTCCTTCATGGATTACTAAAGGAGGATGTTTATATGACTCAACCACCTGGTTTCGTCGATCCATCTCGACCCAATTATGTATGCAAGCTTCAAAAGGCACTCTACGGTCTCAAGCAGGCTCCGCGAGCTTGGTTTCACCGTATGACATCTTTCCTCATCTCTGCTGGTTTTGTTCAGAGTTTGGCTGACTCCTCTCTCTTTATTTTTCGTACTGGCATCCATACAATTTACTTTTTGTTATATGTGGATGACATAGTGGTTACGGGCAGTGATAATAAGCTCCTTCACGGATTCATTGATGCACTTGGTCGTGGTTTTGACATCAAAGATCTTGGCCCTTTGCATTATTTCCTTGGCTTACAGGTCACTCCTCAACATAATGGACTTCACATCAGCCAGCTCAAGTATGCTCATGATCTTCTAGTCAAGCATGACATGCTTCTCTCTCATCCAGTCAGTACACCCATGTCAGCCAAAAGTATTCTCACTTCCTCTGATGGCGATATTCTTGCCAATCCCACTGCCTTCAGGGAAATTGTTGGTTCTCTCCAGTACTTGACGATAACCTGCCCGGATATTGCCTATGTCGTAAACTCAATCTCTCAGTACATGAGTCAACCTCGCACCCCTCATTTAGTAGCTGCAAAGCGCATCCTTCGATACATAAAGGGTACTCTTGATCAAGGACTATTCTTTGGTCCTCAGCGCCAACCAACACATCTTATTGCCTACTCCGATGCCGATTGGGCAGGTTGTCCTGACACCCGCAGATCAACCTCTGGCTATCTTTGTTTTCTCGGCACCAATCTGGTCTCTTGGTGTTCCAAAAAGCAGCCCACAATTGCTCGCTCTAGCGCCGAGTCTGAATACCGTGCGCTTTCTCATGCTAGTGCAGAAACTACTTGGTTAGCTTTCTTACTACATGAACTTGGCGCTCATCTGCATTTCCCTGTCTTGCTCCACTGTGATAATTTAAGTGCAACGTATATGGCCTCCAATCCAGTTTTCCATGCCCGGACCAAACACATTGAACTAGATTATCACTTTGTTCGCGAAAAAGTTGTTGTTGGTAGTCATCGTGTTTGCTATATCCCTTCTGTTGATCAGCCGGCTGACCTTCTTACCAAGCCTCTTCATAAGCATCGGCATTCTCTTCTTGCTCTCAAACTTGTCTGTCAAGGACCGTCCAGTTTGCGGGGGGATGTTAAAGCAATTCCACAAAATCAGCACACCATTCACAATCACAGCCTTAATCATGTCTGACCCATGTCTGACCTTATTTGATTCTAAATATAGCTTCTGTTTAGGATCAGATTTTGATTCTGTAATCACACTAATTTATTCCACATGTAATCATCTCCTGTAATTATGCCTAGACTCTGCTATATAGTGTACAGATCTTACATCAATGAAATCAAGAAAATACAGTTTCTACACAATGCGTGGGGCGAATTTGCTAAGTGTGTGCTTCTTCTTTATTAAAATGCTCTCAATAGACGATGAAACTTATTGTCTTTTGTGTTCATAACAATGTTAGTTGAATGAGTTTATTATACCATTTATGTTTGAATTTATTACTCTTTGTGTCATAATAGTTATAACATTTGGTTTTGTTATATCATTTTGTCGAGTAATATAACATTATGAATTTGTTATAACATAAACATTGTGATATGTTGCTACTTCCATTCTTATTCTGAAATATTGTATATAAACTGATTGTTCTCCAACAGTTTCAACTTATTCGAAACACCAATATTCAGATTGTTATTTAGCTTGCATGCGATTGGATTTATATCATCTTATATGTAATTGTTCTTATGTCAGGCACATAACGAACACATCCAAATATCGTTACAAGACAATTTCAAATTGGGATGATATAGTCGATTTGTGTGCAAAGGATAGAGCCGCGGGAGAAGGAGCTGAACACGCAGACGAAGCTAATGAAAATATGATCATTGAGGAAGGTGACTGTGATTGACAATCATGGAACTGACAGTGGTTGTAGTGATGGTCAAAAGAGGGAGGCGGACTCGTCTACATCTGCTAAGCCTAAGAAAATGAAATGTGATGAGACGATTGCCACATCGGTGTCAGATATGGCAAGTTCAATAAAAGAGATGACTTCTACCATGACCTCAACAGCTGCAAGAAAGGTGCATGTGAGTGTTGATGATGTTTATAACGAGTTGATTGCAATTCCTTATTTAGATGAAGATATTTGTTATAAAGCTATGGAAATATTCGCCAATGATACAACAAAATTTCTAGTGTTGAAGAAGGTTCCTATGCACAAGAAGAAAGACTTTCTTATAAAATCTATCCCAAGAGAAGTTTGAAGATGGATGTCATGGGACAAGCTACTTTGTTGAATAGTTGTACACCAATTTTTGAAATACCTTGTTTGGGTATAATAGGATTAACACCAATTTTAAATCTTGAGTGACTATTGAATGGTTCAAAATTAATTTGAGGCTCACCCCAAATTAATATGAGACCATTCAATAAGCGGATCATTAAATGGTACGTACCACCCAAAATTTCTCTCAAAATATGAGCATCCAAATAATTTTAGCTTCACTCGCTCGGGTGCTCACCTTGTTTTTTTAACAAAGCATAAAAAGAGGCTTTGAATTCAAATACAAAGAGGCGGAACCACCACCCAAAATCATCAACAAACGGTCCAATGACCCAAGGCCCGTAATATTTGACCCGGCCCATGAGTCCTAATTGAAGAAGAAAGAGCGGCGTTTAGTGCGAAACCCAGCTCAACGGCCTTGTTCCACAACGCCTCAGAAACGAGTAGGGTTTAAGCGAACTGCTGCTCTCTGCTTCCTCGACCTGCGATTCATTCAAACTCCATATCCTCCTTCACACTCTCACTCAGTCACTCTCTCTATCTCCCCGAACAAGAAATGGCTTCCTTCTGCAGATCAGCTCTAATGGCGGGCTCAAGGTCCATAGCTCGCTCAAGACCCCTCACCCAAACCTCCCTTAACTCCCTAAACCCCGCAGCCATGGCGTCCCCGTTTGCTTCCGCCACCAGAACAATTCCTTGCGCTACAAGGTACAGTCTTTTCAAATCCCTCCAACTCAGCCAATTTTGATAATTTGTATGGCTTGAGAAACCCAATTTTAACAATTATCTGTTATTGTTATTGTGATTAGATTCGTTTCGGTATTGGGATGCATGGAGTCAATGATGCCGCTTCACAGCGCCATTGCTTCTGCTCGGCTCACATCCAACATCGCAGTCGATTCCACCTGCTGGAGCTCTCTTTCTCTTGGTAACCCACTTACCCAATTTTTCTATTTTTTACTGAATTTTTTCTTGTTGAATTGTTTTCTTTATCTGTGTCTTTCGGAAGGGGTATTTTATTTTGTTTGTTGCACGTATAGCTATATCGGTAGCGGGATGTAGGTAGTGTTTTGTAGTCCTTTTTTGTGTGAAATAAATTGGGATTTGTTGGCTTTTTTGAATGGTTGAGTAGACAAAATGGAGAGCTAAATCTCAACAAAGTTGTCCCTTTTCTTCATTTTCCGTCTTTTCCCTCATTCATTTCGAGAATCAAAACTCAGGTAAAAAAGTGTCAAATTTGGATAATAATTCAAGTTTCTAGTGCACAGATGTGATTAATGCATTCTGTTCATTAACGAATAGCTCTTAAGCTAGTCGTTTCTTGTCTAGTGGCGCACTGATTACCTCTTCTTTCTGCATTGGGTGTCTATTTCTGACTCATTTTTTCTACATCGTGGTATAGGTCTTGCATCACCGTTGTGACAAGGCCCGCTGGCTATGTGAGGTAATCGGTGCATAGGGTTTCCCTTCTGAGTCATGTCTTGACATTTTGGACACTGTATTGTGTAGCTTATGCTGGCTCGGTTAATTCAGCTATTTAGTTGCTGCTGTTAAACTTCCGTTAGATTGTTCAGCAGTACCTTTGAGAATCATTTTTATTCTGCTCTTTTGTTTTCAAATTACATGAGTAATGCATGGAATTGCAGTTTCTTATTGTGGTATAAATGATCCACATGGATGCATTGACTTTTCTTTGCAACTTTCTGTGGTGTTAATATTTATTTTTTTCTTGGTGCCTATTATGTATATTTTGTAATGTGAATGTGAAACAAGTAGATTACTGTTCAAGGTTTGAGTTATTTGATAATTGATATTTTGAGCAATTATATTACTATATATGGTTATCAAAAAGAAAATAATACATAAATAAATGTGTAAGGCTGGTTGTAAGTCGATAGAGATGGAGAAATTTAAGCCTATTTTAGGTGACAGCGTTATTCAGCCATACCTGTTTGTGTTCATTCTATTGCTCATTACCAATATCCACTTACCTTTGTAGCAGAATCTCTGAAAAGATGGGATATTTTATTGCGAGTTCGCATATATTTAAAATATTCCTGTTTGAGCCCTTGGTTTAGACAGAGAAAAATAATAAAACAAGCTAGACATCTTCAAGTTAACATCTGTCACCTGTATGGTAATGCAAGTCTGGTTCCATGAAAGAACCAATGACTTTGTTGGGTTTCACCTCACTAGAAATACGATGCAGTTTGTTGTCATTTTCCCTTTGAATTTGTTGTATTAAATTCGGGCTCTTCTGAGACACATTCTTCTTCAACATGTTATATCCTACTCGCCAGTAATCAATTTGTTTTTCCATTTGTCGGTAGAATTTCTTCATCTACTGATCTTCCTATTTGCTTCATTGGTTTTTCTAGAGGCTGCAGTTCCTCGGTGACAAGGACTCCATGCTCCGGTCATTTCAAGCTTTCAACCAAATTGACCTGCATATTGGGTCCTCCATCCTTTGTCCCTGAAAAATAGTCTTTCACTGTCTTGAATGTTTACATGCTAGTGTGCACATTGACATATACTCCAGTACCTTTCTAAGTGATTTCAGGCTGCTTGAATGACACTAAACTTGGGATTTTTCTATCCTTCAATGTAGGACTTGGGGGTAGTTAAAATCAGGAGTTTACAAACGAATAGAAAATACTTGTGTGGAGAACAGCTGCGCTAGAGTTCCTGCAACTTTTCCAGCCATGATGTTTAGGAATTGAGATAGTTCCGTAGGGATCACCTTGATGTTAAGGAATTTGGTTTTCTTTTAGGTGGTTCTAAGTTCTAGCCACATTAGTGGCTCTTGTACTCTATGACCGTTACTCTATGACCGTTGCCAGTTATTTACTAAGTACAAAATGTCCACACCGATGATGGTTGGACAAGAATATCTTATTGTACTGCCCGTTTTTAATGATGCAAATTGCTTAATTACCTTTTTCTTTCTGCTATTACTGCATAGTCTGATCACCTGTGAAGTATGTTCTAATACTCTCCAATAAAACCTAGTGACGGGGTTAAAGCACCTCCACCTAAACTACCCAAACTTCTGATACCATAATTGTGTGATCTTTTACCCGTGCTTCTTTAGTAAATAGCAATAGCATGATTTCTGTTAAATGAGTTCAAGCTTGGCTAATTATAAATTATTCTTGGATAGGGCTTCTCGACCGAAGCTGAGTATGAACCAAATTTAACCAGGCAACCTCATCCCGGTTTGTTCAAGTTGTACTGTACTGCTCTCCTTCTTCCTTGTGTGCCAATGGCATATGAATTGCTATTTGTTAAACGATTTCCGTGATCAATTTTGTTTTTGCTTAAACTGTGATAGACACTTTGATTGTGATGGGGCACGATGTAATGCTTGGCCTGAAGAATTTATGGACGATCGACCTAGAACAATAGGAATGTTGCATTCTCTTTGTATGGTTACTAGTAGGGTCTGTACCTGTTAGGTTCATGTGATGCATGAGCTTATTTAGGTTGAGGGCCTTCACACCATGCTCATTAATAAAGGGTAAAATATATTTGAGCAGTCTGAGTTATGTTTTCTTTTTGGTCATTGGAAGTGTTACGGTAGAGTAGATTTCATTATGTGCCGTTTAAGGCGGAAAGAATGGCCTTCTAGCCTATATATAGATTACCGAATCTATAGTGCATAGAGAAAATGTGTCGATATTATTGTTGCTAACAAAACGTAGTGGCATGTTATTGATGGACGGGTTTTTGACAATATTGGTGATCGTCCTTTATCGTTGAGCACAGAATTTATGTTTCTCAATTAAGTGATCGAGTGCATACTGTAGAGTATAATGCAATTATTCAATCCGCTTCAGCCCAGCACGAAAAAAGAATGAGAAAAGAGAGTCTCGTTCTCCTTGTCAAAAATTTATGGTCACTTACTGTTGGATTTGATATTAAGGATTGTGACTAAAACTTAAGACACATTCATTTGTTCTCCACCTTTGATATCAAATCAAAAGGTAAGTGTCTATGAATATTATGATCACCGGGTGAGCAAGAGAACGTTTTTGTGAAAAAAGAATGAAAGATATGAGCGCACATGTAACAAAGCAACATGTCATGTGAGGCACGAGCCATATGGTTGGAACCCTCAGGTAAATAGTTGTGCTACAATTAGCTAGTGGGCGATTTTTAGCACTGATTAGATTCGAGCCAAATGTTTGAACAGAAAGGTTTGATCACTACATCCACAAACCTTAGTTCACTCAACATGAACTTAGGAAAATGTTCTCTTATCAGTTTCGTCGGTAATTTAAGTTTGACAAGTAAACATTTCCCGCCGTAGATAATGTAACTATTGTAGCTTGCAAGAAAAGGTGAGCAAAAACTCGTATAATACCTAAAAATGCTATTTTTCAATGTGGGATAGTTGTCAATACTCGATAGCTCAATAGCGAGGTAAAACTTGCTTTTGTATCAAGAGAAATGCGTTGTGTAACACCTCTCTAATAGGAGAGCTACTTATATTGGTAAGTCATGTTTCTATTGCAATGTGGTACAAAACTATAGTATGCCTAGCTTTATAGTTGTACTAATTGGTATGAAATGAAATACTATACAAGGTTAGAACATATCCTATATTCGTTTGGCACACCGTATTAGACTTAGGATAGGAATATAAAGTGCAAGACGGGTTTTTGATGCAATTTTGTACTAAATAAGCGCCGGTTTAATTAAACGAATTGAAAGCCACTTTAAACTTGCCTATGGTTGTATTTTTGGAGATAGACTACAATGCTTACAAGTTATAATACTTATACGAATTTAATAATTAATAATTATATTCTTGTAAGCATAAAATATTTGTAAGCATTTTATGCGGATCGGTATTTTTGGGTGATGTAGATTCACAAATCAAAAAAAGTTTTGGACGTCGCTTTCATTATTTTGGCCTTGTGAACCAACCTGCCTGCTTTCTCTCTCTCTCTCTCTCTCTCTCTCTCCCTCTCCCTCTCTTGTTCCCGGATAAGATCTGCTCATCTGAGGAATATCAAATACAGATTGACCCCACTTCTAATAAATAATTTTCATAGCTTACCAAAATCCCAACTCCCCTCATTACAAAACTAAATCGAAAATTAAGAGAAACCCATTGGTCTTTCTCAAATTTGAGGACTTGGGTTGGTCTCAATTCTCCCTGATGCAATTCCACAAGCAAATCCCAGCTGAATCACTCTCAGCCAGAACTTGGGTAGCTCTCTGTTTTCTGATTCGATGACGCTTTGATTTGCTTTGCCTGGCCACAGATTTCTTTGTATTTGTAATTGGAGCATAGAATTTAAGATATTTGTGGTGAGTTTTCCTCTATTAAATTAGCGTTGGTGATTAGTGATTACACAGAGTTTGTCTGCTTATTACATGGCGTGGGAAGTGTGTCGTTTATCGCATGTCATTTTGTTGGGATCTGTGATGTTTATTAATTTCCTTGTCAGTCTGTTATGTTTTGGTCACTAGTTTTGCAGTTTGCAGGCTGATTCATCAGTTTTTGTTGGGTTTTTATCCTTCTATCAAACAATTTGGAGCAGAAAGAAATGAATAAATTTTGCAACTTTTAGCTTTATTGCTCTGCTGCTACCAGCTGCAGCTTGTAAGTTTCTACTTCAATCCTTTGGCTTTTTCTACACCTCTTTTTATGTCTGGTTTTAAGTTTGATTTGATTTTGTACTAAACCTGACTTAGACCCAAGAATTTTTCATCACTAGAAAGCATTTTTTCCCAATTTTTTTAGGACTTCTGGTGGTTTTTTCCTTCTTTTCTCCAATATTTTGTGGCCATCTTATCCTTTCTTTTATCCTTTTGTTTTTTTGCTTGGTTTGTTTTCTTCCTCCTGCTCTATCTCTGCAGTTCTAGTTGAGTTCTTGCTGAAAAACTTGCTTATATGGTGGGTTCTGTGCTTCTGTTATAATCTCCAATCCCTTTATTTTTATTAAGTTCTTGCAGGAAGACTTGCTTTTGCTCATATGGTGAGTTCTTGCAGAAAAAACTTGTTTTTTGATGTCTCTCTTACCAATTCCACATCCTTCTGAAATGGCTTTTTCCTTAGGAATTGGGTTCTTCAATGTCTTACGGCTTGTTTGGAAGTGCTTTTAAATTAACTGAAAGTGCTTTTGGTGAAATTGTTTATGGGTTCCAAAAGCACTTCAAGTGCTTCCTGGCAGAAGCACTAGTTATGTTCTTCTAGCAGGAAGCACTTAAAAGTGCTTTTCCAGTATTCACTGGGATTTTTACTAAGAATTGGTTCCAAAAGTACTTTCATCAAAAGCACTTTCAGTCATTTTAAAAGCACTTTCAAACGAGCCCTTAATTGGTTTTGTTCTTATCTTCTCTCACAATCAGAAACTTTTTTCGTTTCGAATAAATTTCTCTTTTCACTGGTCAGTCAGGTTTCTGATATTTCCATGTTGCTTATATTGCTTTAGTTTGATTTCATTGATGCGGATGCAGGTTCTTTATGCTCATAGCATTGACGTTTATATGGGCTATCTTTATTCATCAGCTCGACTGAGGTAGTGAGGTGGAAGGAGGATTTGATTGAGGAAAGTTGAAACATTGAGGATCATGGGTAATTTGTATGAGGCATCAAATGGCCACATGGTTGTGAGACAATCCAAGGTGTCACTACCCTGGCTTGATGTAAGAGTCTTTTATGTCAGAATTAGCAAATGTGAGATTGATGATTCCGCTCCCGAGTTCCTCACAGTAAATCATGTTCCATTGGATCCTGATACCCTTCTTGAAGTCAATGGCGTTAGAACTAGTATCTATTCAGATGGGGCGACAACCCTTCTCCGAAGGGATCGGTTAGATAAGAAGTCTGAAGAAGCTACATTTGTGAGCACTGACAGTATAAGGATGACTGGAAGTGTGAAGTTTGAGGTTTTCGACAAGGATGTTGTCGTGCTATCTGGGGTTCTAGAACTGTGTAATAGTAATGGATTCGTTTCGGAGACAGATCATCACGGCCAGAGATGGAGCATGAGTTGTGAATCAGATATAGTTGCAAACACTGGCTTCTTTAAAGGAAAGCAATTCATGGGGCCAGATTCTGCTTCACCTTCGATTGAGGTATACATCGCAGGGTCCTTCTCGGGCACTCCAATAATTTTGACGAAGACTTTACAGCTCGGTCATTGGAAAAAGCATGTGAGGAAAGGGTTGTTGGATTCCATACCAGAGTATGAGGCAACAGAAGACCAGAAAAACAATCCTCCTAGGTTTGCTTTTCAGGTACCTACTTTCGATTGAGTGTTTTTCATGCTTTACGTATTTCAAATTTGAGTTTGAGTTGCCTTGCTCTCTGTTATATTAATGTTTCATTAGCCACGGCCATGTCTGATGTCACTGCTGCTTATTGCTCGGTGATCCTGCACCTGCTTGTTGAAACTTTCTTATTGCATAAGCACCGAAAAAGTATATAAATTGTTGCATGTTAGATCCCCTGGCTAGAAAATACAATTCTTGTAGTGGCACAGGCTCATGTTGTATGTTCTTGAGTTGCTTATGGTAGAGATATATGATATTCCCGTGTTTTTTGCTTTCAGCGGATTCTCCGAACCCAAAATTTGCTGATCTATCAATAATCTAATTAAAGGGAACCGCTACTATGTTAGCGAGATAAAATGAAGCTAATCTAGTACCTCAAAGTACACTGAAATTATCTCTTGTTTACTTGTCTTTCGAGGCCATATTGCATATCGTGCATAACCTTTCTGTGCAGCACAGTGTTTATTTGCTATTAAAAGAAAGTTATTCTGTCCTGGTCAGCATGATTTAAGGTGCAAATCAACAGACCTCCCACATGGAAGTCTCTGTTAAAGATCTTCATAACGCGCTCTCGGTTTAAGGCCCCCTCTGGTGTCTAGGATTTGACTGGAATGGATTACTAACCAGATTCAGTGTGTGTTAAAGTAAGAAATGGATTCCGATTTTCAAACGTTGTCTAAGTGGAAAGTAGAAGATGTATTAGTCATACACAAAATGCATCCATTTTCTTATTCAGCATACATTGAATGTGCGAGTTATCCATTCCAATCCAATCGTCGGCACCAAACGAGCCCCGAGGGTATTTGATGACGGTTGAGTTCACTCTGAATCTTTTCTTAGACTGTTGTTAACGAGATACTAGCATTTTATAGAACTTTTCTTCACTTCAATTACTGGGTACTCTCTGGTGATTCGGTTAGTTGATTAATTAATTTGCTCAAATTTGGTGTTAGCTGCCAATCTAGTTGGTTATTCATTTCAATTTTTCTTCATCTGAGCATTTCGTTTTGTTTGAACTTTGCAGGAGTCGGAGTACTCAGACTACAAACCGGAAAATGGGGAAAGTCACATGTACTCGGGGACGGCATATTTCGAAGGTGAAGATGGAGAGCTTTCATGGTTCAATGCTGGTGTGAGAGTTGGTGTTGGGATCGGCTTGAGCATCTGCGTTGGAGTAGGGATCGGAGTCGGGTTGCTCGTACGAACCTACCATGGCACCACCCGCAACTTCAGAAGGCGGCTTCTGTAATTCTATTGTAGTTTTGCATTTCCCCTGATTGTAATTTTAGCCTAACACTGTTGAACTCCCTAACAATCCAAATTCCAATGTCAGTGGTTTTTTTTTTGACATATCCCAATACCATTCTGGTTCAATGCTCATGCCTTCTAAAGGTAATATGTTGATCTCAAATTTACAAGATACCAGGAAGGAAGAAGCATGAGTAAAATCCTTGTCAATACGAGGTGACCGGCCTTTCTGGGTTTATGTCGCGTAAATATTTCCAGCATATAGCATCTCCAGAAAAAAGAAACTGCAGTATAATCATCTCTCATAACTTGGAGTTTAACTTCAGTGGTACGTACTGTTGAATGGTCTAAGATTCATTTGAAACCCACTGCAAATTAATTTGGACCATTCAATGGGCGTACCATTCAATGGTACGTACCACTGAAGAATTTTCCCATAACTTGTGTGTAAACTTCAAAACCAAATGACATTGTGACAGAGAGCAAGGCCTGAATTCGGATGGCGGGTTTATCCTCGTCGATAAACCGAGGAATCCAGCCCGTAAGATTGAATACAAAAACATCTATACTGAGGAAACAAAACAGTATCCAAACACACACAGCAACACAGCAACATTGAAGCATTTTAGGCTTCGTTATGCGCATATTTCATACACATCAGATTCGGTTCAAAGTTAGCGAACCAGACAACACAAAATGTCATTCACGTATGATTTGTACAAAAGTGATAACAAAAGAGAAATTTTCCTACGAGATCAGATATTGTTTCAGGATCCAGCTATCCATCCACTCCGAACTCTGATCACCGTTAATCTATCAAAAGCCGTTATATATACTTGGTGCAAAGTTTTGGCTCTTCAGGACAAGCTAATATGCACAATGCTAGATACACAACTAAATATCCATATGGGCAAGAGTCCATGCAGCACTAATTCATCTATTAACAAAAGCAAACCTCAGGTGATTCTAACGAAAGATTCTGAACTTGAGGGCGACGCAACTCTGCCACGTGATTCTAACAAAGATTCTGAAGTTAAGCGGGATGAGTCGCACGGCGGAACCAGGTGTTGAACGCAGTTACCAGGTGAGGACAGTCCTCCACATTCCTGGTAGAGAAGCTGAGGCACTGCTGCAGTAACTCCTGTGAATCTGACATGGGCAGTGTCGAGATTATTCTGAGGAATGTCTCTTCCAGATCCAAGTACAGTGGTTTGTTACTAGATATCAGAGGGGAAGTATTGGCGTCTTTACAAACAATCAGAACTGGAAGCCAATCTTTGACAAGCTTCTTCCGAACCTGAAAAACACATTATAAACATCAGCCTTAGGTTACTTGATCTGTCCGGACCACGAGTTTTGTAACAGAAAAGGAAAAATAAATTTTTTTGTCTAGTCCCCTGAGCACCTAAGAAACAAGAATGAGAGTAAGATCGGTTACATTGTGTTGTTAACCAAGCAGCATTATCCAAGTATTAGGATGTTCAAAAATTGGAAACACGTTTCTGTAAAGCATTTGGAAAAGATAAATCAAAGGAAAACAAAACTGCTGCTCCATTTGAAGATAACCACCCGAGCATGAAAACCGAACAGCATAGTTCTTGCCCATACACACTTCAGTAAGAAGCAACTTACAATGCAATTTACGCTAGAAGAGAAAAGAATAAATATGAGAGAAAGCAGATGCGTGTTTTATTTAATTTTGTTTTTAGGCTGGATAGGAACTAGGACATAAATGGAGAGAAACCTTCAAGACTTCAACTGCTGGCATCTTCGAAAAATTTAAAATCGAACAACACATAAATCTCATTTATAAGAGAAAAATTACCCAAAATTAAGGCTTTAAGACTCTTCTAAACTCGCCATTTCTCTCTACATTTAACCATCCAAACGGAGAGGAAAACATTTCAAATTTCCCTCCACCTTTCTTCTTCCTTTTCTATTTCCCTCAATCCAAACATACTAAAACATAACCGTTTATAGACTATAGCGTCTGCTGGTTCTGTCAATGCTAAAAGATTCACAGCTCGGGTGTTCAGCAGAAATATAAACCTGCTAAGATTTCACTCAATAATCCCACTTTACAAATGTTTGAAGAAAACCAACATCAGAGTGTATTAGCTCCCGCCTGCCGTGATAATATAATTTGGAAACTACCGTTCAGCTCCCGTTCTGTTCAAAATTCCTAACGTCGTTCAACTTACCATTAATTTGAAAACCACCGCGAAAACATAAACAGAAAAGTTCCTATGTTGAACAGGCCCCATCAAAATTGGGCAAGACGCATCAAAATTGTGGCTTCCAATACTCTAATCGAACAATGCACCATATGAACCAATCAATGGCCAAATGTAGAACTAACAAAACCACCTCTATATTCCAACAAAGAACTTCAATTGCATGATATTCAGCTACTCTAACAAGAAAGATGACATGGAAATAATACCTGAGCAGCAACCAAAATGGTTCCAGCAGCGACGGCATTGGCAAGCCTCGAAGTGCAGCGAAGCAAGACGCTAGGTAGCCCCGGCACAATGTTCCTCCACGCATCATCCCGAAACGCCCTCTGCAAATCGGCAGTGAAAGCAGGCTGCTCGCTCCACTCCTTGACTGCCGTGTCAGCGACTCGGAGCTCGATCATCCTCTCCACGAGCCACACCAGGTGCCTCCCATTGGTCATTGCGGTGTGGAGGTTGAGCCTCTGGATGGCCTCGGTCTCGTCATGGTCGCCACGGACTCCGGGACTCGTGTACTCCTCCATGGACTCCTTGACGACCTTGAAGGTGGTCTGAAACGCCCGATCCAGAACCCGCTCGACCAGGTCTCTGGACCCGAACTCCCGCAGCAGCTTCGCGACGAAGGCCTTGACGAACGCCATGCTCGGGTTGTGAGTCACGGCGAGGATGAGACCGTACAGCATCTCCTCGCTCGAATCGGGGGTTCCAGAAACCCTAGCGACGAGGTCTTTGGCTTCGTCTTCGCTCAGATGAGGGATTAGGGCGAGCACTCGAGCTTCATCGTCTTGGGTCCAGGGGACGGCCTCCAGATATCGGACGCAGAATCGAACGCAATCCTCGAAGATGAGCTCCGACGCCACCGGAAGGAGGTCGAGCGCCGTTGACACGGTGGTTATGACGGAGGCGAGGTCGGGGGTGTAGAGGAGTTGGAGGAGGGCAATGCGGGCATCCATGGCGCCAGGGGTCGATGGGACCCGGAGGTTGATGTTGCGGACGGTGTCGTCTTGGGTGTGAGGGTGTTGCCATCGGTCGGATAAGAGGGCGGCGAAATACTTGCAGCGGCGGAGGGCGTGGGCGTGGAGGTGGAGAACGACGTCGTCCTGAGGCTGGGTGGTGGCGGGGGATAGAGACAACGACGTCGCGGAGGGGTCTAAGGGTGAGGGGTCGACGAAGAGGCGGAGGATGACGTCGGCGGAGGAAGGGTCGTCGAAGGAGTGGGAAGCGATGGGGTTGGGTTTCAGAGTCGGGTTGGGAACGGGATGGGTGGGTTTTCTGTCATCGGAGTCGATGATGATGGCGGTGCAAGGGCGGCTGGAGCTGCTGGCGGTGGCTGAGCTGGCGGGGTGTACGGCGCGATGCCGCTTTTTGGAGGAAGTACCGGTGACCATATTCGGATTTGGGTGATTCGAGCATTGGGAGCGAGCGTCTAGATGTTCCATTTTTGGTGCGAAGGAAATGAAGGATCAGCGTGGGCTTTTCAGTACGTACTGCAGCAGGACACGTGGAATTATCCATATGTGAACTTTTATTTCTAGATAGCATTGTTATCGCAAATAGTCCTTTAAATTAACCAACTTCTATTTTGATTCCTGAGTTTTAAAATTAATTAATTTAATCTCTGACTTTTATTATTGAATATAACTTCTTCATTGTTATCAATGTAGTCTTTCTGTTAAAATTTCATTAATTATGTTAGAATGCATTTGGTACGCGTAAAAGAATTAATGGGAAATGATTTCCCATGTCTTTTCCTTAAGGAAGGGAAATGTAAAATCCATTTCCTATGTTTGGTTCGATGGGAAATTAGGTAGGAAAAACTACTTTTGGAAGATATAATGGACATTTTTTAATGTCAATGAAGACATATTTATCATAAAAATAACAATTAATGCCTTTTTTTGATTTTCCATGAGAAATGGCTCGTTTGGTAAGTGCTTTTAAATGACTGAAAACACTTTTAGAGAAAATATTTTTAGAACCAATCCTTAGTAAAAATGCAAGGTAATCCTGAAAAAAAGCATTTCAAGTACTTTTGGAACCCAAAAATATTTTTTCTAAAAGCGTTTTCAGTCAGTTAAAATCATTTACCAAACGAGCCATAGAAAAGTGAATACCAAGAAGGGTGGAGGGTTTCCTTTACCCCTATTTTCCCATGAGTCAGGAAACAGTTTTCCAAGCTTGAACTTACCAAACATAAGAAAGGTAACAGTATCTCATTCACAAGCTTCCTTTCCCACATACCAAACGTAGTGCTCATGTGAAGAAGATGCCAGATGTCTTGTATTATTGAAGCAAATCTCCAAAGAATCTCGACTTTTTTCTTCATGACATGAATACCTCCTTCGATATTAACCTTTGAAAAACTCGTACGTACCGCTCAATGTAACTTTTGTCGAAGAGCCAAAACATGAAATTGTGGATTATCACCTTTTAGACTATGACATATACTTGCTTTCAGTTAAGTTTAAGCTGACATATGACTGCTTGCTTCGCCTACACCTTCATATGCTTCCGTGATTCGATCTTGTCACCACATCGAGAACATAATAGTGTCGTGTTTGGAAGGCAAGAATCTCCCTCTCGTTCAACATCTTCTTCGTGAGTGTGATCTTATTGGAAAAGGGGAAAAATATCTCACATTGGCAGCTGAGTTAACTCAGACTCCATGGTTTTGTAAATTATTAATACCTTGCATGCATGTACTTTATTCAAACGGTATTTAAACTTTAAACATTGTCTTGTTCCATTTTTCTTTCAGCCAACTGTTCTTGTGCTGAGGGTAGAACCCCGCCCAGGATCAGAACATTGGACATTAATTTAACGCGTATATCCTACAAACTCATTCCGCTTGGAAATAACAATATTAATAGCGAGATGAGATTCAGGCGCTGCTGCAGGTTATGGTGCCTAGTGTTTTCACTGTCAAAGTCATTTTTAGAATGGTAATTATCGTTCAGGAAAACAGTGAGTGGGCAAGCGTAACGCAGTTGAACGTCTATCAAAAGTAGTTGGTTTGTTCATGTCACATTTACCGTTAATTTACACTGCATGTTGTTGTTCATGGCTAGCTAGGTAATCTTGATCAGAAGGTCGATTAATTCTGCACCTCTCGAACTGAAAAGTTATGAAAAATCTCTCTTAATTTTCAATTTTATTTCAAGTTTCATTGCTAAATATATAGATTGAGTTTACTAACAGACCCATTAAAGAAAGCACATTTGAACATGCATGATTGGTTTGTTATGCAATAGTTAAAAAGATTGTACAGACATACAAAGATTCGTACGGCCAATTGTATATCAAAACCACACTTTCATTTCAGCAAGCAAGTCCTATCCTATCTGCAGCCAAAATTGTTTCCTGGATGAATCAAGTGTCCAAGTAGATCTCTGCATTCTTCGAGACACGCCTAAACTGGAGCAACTTTTTTACTAGTTTTGGTAAACCATTGACACCAGCAGTATCAGTCTTCACAGCCATCTTCTTGAGCACAGGTGAACTTGAAAGCAAAAATCTGATGAAATCTAGTTCAGCTTTCGCTCCAGAGACGCCGGTTATTTTCACTAGTCGCAGTTGTGTGGAGTAGGCCATTCTGGTTGTCGTCTAATGCGTAGTTCACTTCTCCCACAACAGCCTGATCCTCTTTGCGGACCTACACTAGTCAATATCATCACAGACTTGAATTTGTCATCAAATAGTTCTCTAAAGTCTAAGCTACGATTTTTTTTTTAGTGAAGAGTGTTGGTATATGGTCCAGCCCATGATGAATGTTCTAGATTATTCTAGTAAGCAAGTGAGGTGGCTTGAGCATGCTAGACAATTCTAGCAAGTTATTAAGTTGGTGGAAGAAGCTAGAAAGTACTAGCTTCCTTGGTTGCAAACGGAAAGATCTAGAAGCTACAATTTTGTGGCTAGTCTAGAATTATCTAAGCTAGAGGTTTGTAGAATATACTAGAAACTAGTTCTAATTTGTAGAAGGAACTAGAAACTAGTAGAATGCCAATCCCTCACCTATAAATATGGGTGTGATGTTGTAGTGATGTAACCAATCAAGAACTAAGTGTGAGTAGCAAAGGATCAAGTCCATAGCTAGAGTTCCACTCCAAGAGTGAGAGTGTTCCACTACACATTGTGAGTGAAGTTTAGAGTGATAGAAAGTGTGTGTTATACTTTCTTGTATTCATCAAGCCTTGTCTTTGGCTTGGTAAGACTACTCTTGTTGTACTCATCTTTTCATATAGTGAAGATTGATCCTTGTTTCGTGGACGTAGGCATAAATTGCCGAACCACATAAATTCTTGGTGTCCATTTTCTACTTTACTTTGTGCATTCTCTATCTTGTAGTACAAACATTCCTAACAAGAGTTGGGTTGTGATTCGTAATTGAACACCAGGATATGCATAGAAGGCATAAGGCAGTTAAATTGTCCTTCCCATCATTGAAGCTTATGTGTATAGACAGAAATTTCAGGTATCGATGCAGTTGGGGCAGCTTTCCTGGCAAGATTCCAACAGCCAAATACTAGAGCCCTGAAGGTGCAGAAAACATCAGAATGTAAGTATACTGTCAAATTCCAATGGCCATAACAGCTGACTATTCATAGTTCGTATAAAACCATAAATTCCATTACCTTTAGTAAGCAATTTTCAAATTTTCAATAAGAAGCCTTCGAATACGAGACAAATGAGCAAAGAACTTGAGCAAATTGCTACAACTTCCAGCACTCCGTCTTTGGTCATTTGCAACACGAATAATCAAAGTCGAAGTCAAACAAATACCAACGTTGATCAGTTTTAAGGTATTAAGAAGACTATCCTCCTCAAGAACATCTTTTAAGTGAAGGAAAAAGAGATTCAGTGCATCAATCTTGAGATGTATAAAACCATCACAGTCGACCAACACTAACATCCGCAGAAGAGGACAGGAAACAATCAAATTCTCAAGCACATCTTGGTCCACAGAAACATTCCGCAAACAAAAAGTCTTCAAATTCCTCAATCCTATTGGGTAGAGTTTCAATTCGGCATGTCTAGTTTCTACTTTCCATAACCAAAAAAATAGAGCTACTGGGCAGTGTTTTTTTTTTTATTGTTTCTTTTATTTGATCGGAATAAGGTGTTTTATTGATTCACCATAATATAATGCACTGATAGTACAATAGATAGGCAAGAACTATCGAAAGCCAAACGTGAAAATAAAAAATGAAAGCGGAATCTTGAATAAAAGGAAATGATTATCTAGGGTAACGTTAGCAAAGTAAGCCTATTGGCCATGTCACTGTTGCTTAAATTTGTAGGAATCTCGTGTTGTTTACAAAGTGATTGAAGTTGATTCCTCTTCATCGCATGGAAATCCATCTCTGTAATCACTGTTTACACTGAAAAATATCCATTGGGCCATAACTTGTTTTTTAATAGGTTGGGCCTAAGAAAGAAATGGCCCAACCCAGGCCAGTGGACAGAAAGGAGGGAAGTCTGAATAGTCCTCCACTGACTGCATTTAATGCAAAGCATTAGACAATTTGGAGAGAATCAGACTATGAATAAAGAACCTTTTCTCAGTGGGAGTAGGCTGATCAAGAATATTACCCATGCCTTACTAATTAAGCCTTACCTCACTGAGTCTTCAAAGACGGTGGCAGAGAGAAGTGACGGCTATGACATGGGCTCCCTGCTGATCTATATAAACAAGGGGAGGATTCGAAGATGAGGACACTCAAAACAACCAAAAACAGAACTCTTAAGTTCAGAAAGAAACCTCTGAGGAAATCCCTCAAAGCCTTTCCCAGATACAGACTTCATCTCTATCTGCTGCTTTCTCATTCACACTACTTGTGTAGCTTGTGACTTTGAGAACTCAAAGACCAGAACCCTAGGATCATACATCCTAACTCCCATGAGGAGTAGTGAATTAAGCTCTGCCATCAAATCATCCCTGTTTTGATAGTATCGATTAGAAAATCTTAGGCCAAGGTGTCTTTGATTATTTCCCTTTGTAAGGAACCAGCTGTGAAAACCATCCCGATGGAACTAAAACCAACCCGATGGGTGTTTATTCAATCTGAAATAACTATGACATGTAATTTTATTGAACTTTTTACTTAAAGTCTTTACTTACCAGTTCATACTTAACGTTTTTACTTAAAAGTCGTTACTTTCAAGTATTTCAATCCCTGTCTTTACATTCAGTCTTTAATTATCGTCTTTACTTTCCTATGTATGCGCGAGCGTGGAACATTTTGTTATAACCAGTTTATATCAAAATCCCATCTTAAGCAATCTCTGGTATAAACAATCGAGAAGTCCTTAATAAGCAAGGCAATAAAAAGAACCTAACTAAGACCTAATCTAATTCAGTCGCCAATCCGATGAACGAAAGTTACATTACTTGTGGCGCAAGTATCTAATATATTTGTAAACTAACTTATACTAAAACTAATATACATCTTTCTATTGGCAGAATGCCAATAGTGGCACGCCTGACAAACACACCAATGACAAAGGCCTCATAAACTTTCCTTCGAAGGAATCAGAGTGAAGCCTGATGTTGAACCAATACGATAGAAGGTGAAAACCAGCAGTTAAGCCAACACGTATGCTCTTTGCCTACATCCTGCAAAAGGCTTTGAACATATTTTTGGCACGCCCAGTGGGACACTTCTTTCTAGCTGTTTATGCCCAAGCATAAAAAGGGAAGACCAAGAAGGTCATGCATCACCTAAGACCCAGGCTTCTGAAAATGACAAGAAAGGAATCCACATCCATCCCGACGAACATAGGTCATGCATCACCTGAGACCCAGGCTTCCAGCCAACCGGCTAAGACAGACAGGAGCGAGGAATTGCAGTCTACTATGGTGCAGATGATGAAATCCATGGAGAAAATTGCTCTAGACAACAGAGCAGACATCAGAAATCTCTGCACCTCCTCCAATAACGTTCAGAATAAAATAGATCAGGGGTTCTCACTCCTTTCTAACCAATTAAGTGGTATGAAAGGATCATCAGAGAAACCTATACTGAACCTGGGTGGAATGGACTCGTTCAAGCCACTCTTCCTTCCGATAGAGGCTCATCTCAAGGGCAGATTAGAGGAAGAAAACAAGGGATTTGTCACCCCTAATCTGATGACAAATAATCCCTCATCAGAAGAGAGGTTGGGGGCACCAAGTAGTTCCTTGGTGATTGGAGAAAGCCTATTTCTCAACACCACAGAGAGAGCCACCATCAGTGCTCCGAAGGCTAAACCAGGGAAGTATATTCCTAAGAAGACGCAGTCTGAGAAGTTCCTGAAGGGAAATTATGAGATTTGTATGGGATTTCTAATGACTAGCATGCATAAGCAATTCGAAATTCATATGCATAAGCAACGGAAGCTAAAATTATCAAAGCAATAGTCATGCAAATCCCCTTCAAGAAGCATAGGTTAATATTTGATGCATCTAAGAAAATAAGAACAAAGTTAAGGTGTAGTATTATACCTCTTGATCTACTCTTTAGACCAAGGATGGACCACTTCCAAGCCCTTTGTTCTTGGAACTCCTTGAGCCTTGCTTCCTTCCTTGATTCCTCCACCTTGAATGATTGCCTTCAATAGATTTCTCCTAGAGCCTCCAAGATAGAAGGCCTCTAAAGATCCACACCTACACTAGTAGTGGAATGGATGATGGATCATCAAAAGAAAGGGAGATGAGTAGCTATCCCTCTCTTGGAAAAATGGCCTACTGCTTTTGGTGAGGAAGGAGGGAAATATTTTCTTCTCTTTGGTTGACAAACTCAATCCAAAGCCATACCAAGTATGGTTTGAAGTATGGTGATGAGTTCCACTCATGAAAGTTTCATTAAACTTCCATATATATAGAAAGAGGGGAGTCAACTTTTGACTCACTCACTCTCTCTCATTAAAGCCGGTCATTGAGTGCATTTTTGGGCTTTTGGCTTTGTAATATCAAGTCATCTTATGCTTGAATAAAGCCCAAAGAGGTTTAGGACCCAATGGCCCTAATGAACCCTAACTTTTCATAAAGCCCAAAACGATCTTTTATCGCTCTATGATTTCATTAGACTTTCTAATTAATTATAACACTCAATTAATTCAATTAATTATTTCCATCATTCATATGTGGTTCCACCACAAGAGTGTATCGGTGTACAATCATTTTAGGTTCTAATTAGCAAGGCAAAGGAGGTGATTGGCATCAATCCAATTGATTAATTTTAATCCAATCATCTAGTGAATTAAAACTTATTTTAATTCTTTATCTTCTTTGATGATTACTAATTTAATCATCCATAAGATCCCACAAGCCATGAGTGACATCTAAACATATATCATGGCTACCCAAGCTAATGTAGAAGTTTGTTCTGAGAACTATTCAATTGGAATTACAATGTAATTCGCATCCTTCTAATAATACTCAATCACACTATTAGGGTATGGATACATAATGTCAAACCCCTAATGTGATTATACTATATTATATAATTCAATTGAGTCGCAAAGGAACACTTTCCATCACTACGCCATTACTTCCTACCGAAGATTCTCGAATCATATCATAGAGTATTCTTCCTCTCGTAACGAGGATTAGAGATCCCTTGTTGATCATTCACTTGCCTCCATGGCTTAGCTTAACCCCAACTATGCCGTGGACACCCTCAAGATTGGGGTGACTTTGACATAGTCAAAGATCAAGGACCTAACCACAAGACAACTATGATGTCTCAGTCAAAGGGATTACTTACATATTTCCACCGAATGGAGTTACTTTGCTTGACATGTGAGTAGACCTCCATGCAAGTACTCCTTCGATTGTATTCGTGAACTCATTCCCCTTAATGAGCACTCATATACTGCCTATAGTGTCACTACACGAATGGCCGAGACTTTCCATCCTTCCAATTTGAAGCCGACACAAGACGTACTGGCCCATGGATTGCCAGATCCTCTCGACAATCCCATGACCAGAACATTTTTGAACATCATGGTTATGAGTAGAAGGTCTCATAGCCTAACATCATTAGATTACTTCTTCCATCAATCCATTGTCCATGGATTCACTATTTGACAGTATATCAACTATTGAGATTGTCCTAATTAGTGACTTTGCCCTTTTGGCTGTATTTAGGTTATCCATATACAAAGCCAATGTCCCGAAAAGTTTCTTCCAAAGATTGACTTCTTCGTGGCATATTTTCCAACAATCTCCCACTTGCACTAAAGTCAATCATTAGTGCATTTCATATGCTAGTAGAGTGAACTTGAGCACGTAGGTTAACTAGGTTATGTATTAACTTTTTAGCTTAAAAGGATTTACTTATTAAATGTTTCCAAACATTTAATGATGTCTCTTTCCATTTGTGTTCAAATATTTGATGAGACCTTGAGTCCACGGTTTAGCTATCGCCCCCATTACGTAGTACCTTACTAACGACCTTATGGTTAGATTCAATCATTGGTTCCATGTGAACCACGCCTATTCAAAACACCTGCTTGAAGCAGCTTCTAAACTTTAATGTATATATGTCTTAACATATATCTTGTTTGCATACTATATGCAAACATTGCTCCAACTATGAGACCATTGTAGTACCATACTAACAACGCATTCATATGATTAGTTCTTCATCCAACATGAAGATCCATTTGTTAAATGGGTTATTTTCACTTTGGTTGATAACCCAAGTGAATGCACGCTTCTAGAGTCTCACTGATATTCCTTTCTCAAAGGTAATAATGTACTCATTCAGCTTGCCTTGGTTCTCGATCCTCGACATATCATTATCTCCAAGTGACAACCACGATGGTTATTCACCTTGGATATAATCAAACAAGTCCATACTTGTGTCCCTTTGTGATTTTAGCGACAAATTTCTTTATAAGGGTCATGAAAGCAGCTTTCATATCATATGTAGAAATACTTTCTCAAATCTTCAACATTTGAGATTCAAATACCCCATTTAACTTCATTTAGTCCATTTTAAGTCTATACTTTAAATTGACCGTGTCACTCAATTGTCATTCTGAGCAATATATGAATTCCATCAAATCTATCGAATAGATTTCATTCATTACATGTTGCCAAAAGTATGACATCACTCCCACTGATTTTATTGTAACTAAGTACTCATTCAAGACATTAAGAAAAACATAACACTTATATATTTTCTTGAATTGAATGCATATAATTCTACTAACTTGTGTTGGATTTATTGACAATCAATAAGATCCATTAGCTTATCGATGATGTCTCATCAGCTTTGAGATATTCAATAATTTAGTTAATCACAAGTTATTTAAATGAACTTACACAAAAGAATTGCTTCTCAAGTAATTCTCAATGTTGATTAAATCTAGATTTAGATCCAATACTCAAATGTGTGACTTGTTTGTCAAGTCCTTTCATTTAAAACATATGGTGTCAAACATCATATTTCAAGCTTTAGTCATACTAAGACTTATAAAGTAGTCATCATATAAGAATTATCCAAATCATTAGTGGAAACATAGTCTTTACTATGATACGGAAATTCAACCATACCTCCTAGGTGGTTGATTAATTCTTAATCAAACACTACTTTAGAGCATTATAGTTACAAGAGATGTCGAAATCGGATTGTCTTGTCGTTAAAACTATAAGGGTAGACTCATTTTGAAACTATTCCCTTTTGTTTCATCATCTTGTCCATTTGCTTTGTTTTCGCCTTGTTCTCATAAAAGAGAATTATGGACAACTCCCAACATATAACCATTTTATGTTAGGTTGACGAAAACCAACATTCATAGGTTATTCTAAGAATGCTTACACAACATAGAATTTTTAACGACCAGAGCTTGAGGCCTTTTAACAATTAAAATAACAAGCTCATAAATAATAGTCATGTACTATTAATTTTGGACAATTATAAACCAATCACATTCAAGTTTATATCCTTTTTTCACCTCCCACTGTTTCTCATGACTTAATGAGAAATCGTATTATACATTCAAAGTGTATAATCTAGAAATAAACGGGTAGAGGACATTGTGAGTAAAGCTTAATACTTTTAAGCTTATTGGTCCAACTTCATTAAGTTAATGTCTTGTTATTAAGTGACTAAGGTCTTTAAACCTTTTATAGATTTAGACACTTCATACTTGGTTCGATCACTAACACATTTGACATTTCTTAAAACAATTTATGAATGTCCAATTGAAGGTTCAAAACTATTTGCTGAAACCAAGAGTGAACTTGGTTTGTGTATAAGTGATAACTCTAATATAAGAAACGTTTTTCTTATGTATTTCAAGACAAATGTTCAATTCATAACACTACTTAGTGATTAAATATAGCGCATCATCATATTACATTGATATGATAATTTAAACATTCATAATGTTTAATACAAAAGAATTAGCTCTACATTAGAGACTAATTATATACCTTCATATAGGCACTAAAAAGTGGGTCTTCCATCATATGAAGCCACATAATAAGTTCTATCAAAATAAGAAAGTTTAAAGACTATCTTTAAAGGGCCTAACAAACTTTCTAAGTAGATAAAGAAAAATAAGGGCCGAACCTTCACTCCATATTTGCTTTGCTTGTCCATCTTCTACTTGCTTCCTTCACCTACATACAATTGCATAGGTGATTAGCATTTTATATCAAATATAATAATTAGAAGATCTAACATTTAGAATTGAAGATAAGAACAATAACCATACCTTGTGGTTTGTCCTTCAGAGATGCAAGGTATGACCCGTACCTCTTCCAATGCCCGTCTTTTCCACGTAGTGGCAAACCCCTTTGGGTTCCTTTGCCTTTTTCTTCACTCCTCCTTGGGCCTTAGGAGGGTGACTTCAACCCTTGCCTTTACCTTGCCTTCGGCTTAGGTTTGAAGAGGATGGCTTGTTGTGAGCTACCGCTAGAGTCCCCACAACGTTCTCTTTCTTCATAGTTTTCTCAAATGGGTTACTAACATGTTTAGTAACTCGTAGAGAGTACTATCCATCTTATTCATATTGTAGTTCATGACAAACTCGCGAAATGAATCGTAAGAGAAGCCAAGATGAAGTCCCGTCACTCCCGTCAAGTGGAGTGCCTAGGCTCTCCAATTGTTCAATGAGTCCAATCATCTTCACAAGACATGCTGATGCACCTGGGGCTCCCTTGACCATTTTGGTCTTCACAAGTTCACGTACAAGGCCGGGGGCGACGGTTGCGCGTCCCCTTCACCATATAACTCCCTAAGATGGAGTATGATGGAGAATGACCGTCCATGCCTCGTGTCACTCGCAAATTTCCTCATTCATGGAAGCCAACATATAGCACTTGGCTTGTAGAGTCATCCTCAACGTGCTTGTCATACTTAGCACGTTCATCCTCGCTGCCTCGGGCCAAGAGGTATGTGAGAGGGAGCCTTGTCTAGTACGTAAACAATCTTCTCCAACGTTAGAGAATCTTGATATTACTAAGACCAAGATGGGAAATTGTACCCTTCAAGGCAATGTTTGTCGAGTATCTTTGATAGCGTGCTTCCAACCATATCTAAATACATAACAAAATTAAATAAATTAGTTTTTTATTGTTGAATAAGCCAAAACGATTTGGGTCTTTAAAACGAATGACTCAACCCACTATTTTGTCAAATCCCATATCCCTCAAAATGGAACCCAGGAGATTTCAAATAAAGCTCCTAGTGGATTGGTGGGAGGCTCACTATTACCAAGCCCACCTCACAATGATATGATGTTGGCTAGCAAAAATAATAATGAGAGGGTACGGCTACCCATTCACAACAACCTCTTGTGATTACCCATCTTTGGCCTCTAGAGAACAATGCCTCACAATGATATGATGTTGGCACTATTACCCTTAGTTAAGTTTTACCACCATGTCCGGTTCGGTTGAATCCAAGTATGACCTCACGATGATACGACATGTTGGCCATACTCGTATCCTACCTTACCACATCAAATGTTGAAATAGACCCTCCCCGAGTATAAGCACACTTTGCACTCCCCCATAATAGGGTGAAGGCGTGTATGAGTCATAAACGATTGAGCCTACCATGGTGGGAAGGCCACGAAGAAGTGTTCAAAACACCTCTCCGCCTGGACTGTGGAATATTGATTGTAATTGAGGTTTTTTATATCTTTATGATGTTTTATTTATTTTAATCATATTACAATAAAGGAAAACTCATGACAAAATAACAGTTGATGTAGGGCTCTTGGAAGACTATGGACATTGTAGGTTAGTTCAACAACGAGCCAACATTGTTGAATAAGATCTAGGGAGGCTATCGCTTTAATTACGTGCTTTCAATCCAATTAAAACATTTTTAATTGAGCCATTAGAAACGAAAAGACAATCATTCATTGCTAATTAGGGCGTTTTTGACCCAACAAATCCTTAATCCTTCATGAAAACCCCTTAATATCTATCTTTACCAATAGTTAAAGAAACTCTAGTCTAGTACTAGAGGGAATCAACTAATGAGGTAAAGAAGTAATAAGAATTACAAACCGATTTGTACAAATTCCAACAAATTACATATACTAAGAGGGAGAGAAAGATTATCGTCTAACGTGTTGTGGTCCAATTGAAATAGTAATTAAAACACATTCCCAAGGTTCAAACAATTTGAATTTGTCTATACTACTAGTAGCTCAATTATCGTTAAGGCGGTATGTCCATAGTCAAACCATTCTACTAACTATTTAATCACATTAAATAATTAATGAAATGCAACAATTATCAATTAGATTTAGTACATATGGGCATAATTGTATGATGAGTTTAATCTACAAACAAAATAGGTAATATCAAAATATTTGTCCTCAAGAGAGGTGGGGCCAAAATGCAATACTTAAAAGTTATGGTCAAACCGCAAATACTTAAAAGTAAATACAACTTATTTAAATTTGCAAAATAGCCCCTGAGGGACTCATCACTAGGTGTGGCCGGTTTGGGAGGATTTGGGATAGGCAATGTCAAACAATTTTTCAAACAAGTAAGGGCCAGGTTTTTCCTTGTCACCTAATGTCCTTTGTTGGACTTTAAAATAAGATTTTGGTATGGTGAGGGTGGTGTTCCTAGTTTGAAACCTGAGGATGGTGTAAATTCAAACATTTTGATAGATTATTACACACCCAAAACAGAAATAAAGCAAGAACAATAAATGAACATCAAGAACAAATCATGAAAACAATTTCAAGATTTGCACTTTCTTGGCATTTTCAATATCAAAAACAAAAGACAAGGGCTAGACTTTCTAGTTTAAAAGTGTGTGTGTGTGTAGTACAAAATAAAACACAAACACAAGCCCTAAAATCCCCCAAAAACCGTGCCTCCCACAAAGTGTAAAGCCCCAATTTTGTTCAAAACTCACTCTTCACTCATGCATTGAAACACTTTTACATGCATATCTTCTTCAACTTGAATCACATTTTCAACAATTGAAAACAAAAGATAAACATACTTTGAATGAAGAAATATTATGTCAAACATAAAATTATAAACCCATATATATAAACTAAAAGGACACAACAAATATAAAGTCCTTTGCCTTGATACCACTTGAAGGGAAATTATGAGGATTTGTATGGGATTTTCTAATGACTAGATGCATAAAGCAATTCGAAATTCATATGCATAAGAATGAAGCTAAAATTATCAAAGCAATAGTCATAAATCCTTCATGAAGCACAGGTTAATATTTGACATCATGAAATAAGAACAAAGTTGGTAGTAGGTTATATCTCTCTGATCATCTTTTTTGTACCAAGATGGGACCACCCCCAAGCCTTGTTCTTGGAACCTTGAGCCTTGCCTTCCTTTGATCTTCCACCTTGAATGATTGCCTCAGAATTTCTCCAGAGCCTAAGGCAGAAGGCCTTGCATCCACACCAATATCAGAGGAATGGATGATGGATCATCAAAAGAAAGGGAGATGAGTAGCTATCCCTTCTCTTGGAAAAATGGCCGGCTGTTTTTGGTGAGGAAGGGAGGAAATATTTTCTTCTTCTCTTTGGTTGACAAACTCAATCCAAAGCCATACCAAGTATGGTTTGAAGTATGGTGATGAGTTCCACTCAAGGAAAGTTTCATTAAACTTCCATATATATAAAAAGAGGGGAGTCAACTTTGACTCACTCACTCTCTCTCATTAAAGCCGCCATTGAGTGCATTTTTGGCTTTTGGGCTTTTGTAATATCAAGTCATCTTATGCTTGAATAAAAGCCCAAAGAGGTTTAGGACCCAATGGGCCCTAATGAACCCGAACTTTTCATAAAAAGCCCAAAACGATCTTTTATCGCTTCTATGATTTCATTAGACTTTCTAATTAATTATAACACTCAATTAATTCAATTAATTATTTCATCATTCATATGTGGTTCACCAAGAGTGTACTCTGTACACCCATTATTCAATTAGTGCAAAGGAGGTGATTGGCATCAATCCAATTGATTAATTAATCCAATCATCTAGTGAATTAAAACTTATTTTACCTCTTATCTTCTTGATGATTACTAATTTAATCATCCATAAGATCCCACAAGCCATGAGTGACATCTAAACATATATCATGGCTACCCAAGCTAATGTAGAAGTTTGTTCTGAGAACCTATTCAATTGGAATTACAATGTAATTCGATCCTTCTCTAATACAATACTCTCAATCATTACACTATTAGGTATGGATACATAATGTCAAACCCCTAATGTGATTATAATACTATATTTATATAATTCAATTGAGTCAGTAAAGGAACACTTTCCATCACTACGCTCATTACTTCGCCGAAGATTCCCCGAATCATATCATGTAGTATTCTTCCTCTCGTAACGAGGATTAGAGATCCCTTGTTGATCATTCACTTGCCTCCATGGCTAAGGCAGCCAACCCCAACTATGCCGTGGACACCCCTCAAGATTGGGGTGACTTTGACATAGTCAAAGATCAAGGACCTAACCACAAGACAACTATGATGTCTCAGGTCAAAGGATTACTTACATATTCCAATCAATGGAGTTACTTGACATGTGAGTAGACTCCATGCAAGTACTCCCTTCGATTGTATTCAAGTGAACTCATTCCCTTAATGAGCACCTACATACTTGTCATAGTGTCACTACACGAATGGTCAGACTTTCCATCCTTCCAATTTGAAGCCGACACAAAGACGCACGGTCTACGGATTGCCGGTATCCCTCTGACAATCCCATGACCAGGAACATTTTTGAACATCATGATTATGAGAAGAAGGTCTCTGCAGTCTAACATCATTAGATTACTTCTTCCATCAATCCATTGTCCATGGATTCACTATTTGGACATATATCAACTATTGTGATTGTCCTAATTAGTGACTTTGCCCTTTTGCTGTATTTAGGGTTATCCATATATACAGTCAATGTCCTGAAAAGTTTCTTCCAAAGATTGACTTTCAGGGCATATTTCCAACAGTTCCCTAGGGAGTTTGCACACAAAGGAAGACCTGCTATCAATACAAGAGCAGGCTGGGGAAGAGCAGCGCCCCAAAAGCCATATATGGCTGGGAGGATAGGTTTCAACCCCAACTCCTAGAGAGGCATGAACCTTGAACAGAGTTCCGAAGGCAGTCAGGGGGCACCCCAACACTCTCCAGCAGATCCCGATCAGATATTATTGCCAGAAGATGGTGATAATATCGAGTTGAGAAATGAGATAGCCGAGTTGAGATGGCTAATCCTTGGTAGAGCAAGGCTAGAATAAGCCATCAATCAAAGGCCGGTGTATCAGAAGCCGTATCCTGCTTACATTGACGAACAAAATCCTTTCCCGATGAATTTTAAAGTACCAAACTTTCCCACTTTCAATGGGGAAGGCTCATCGGTATCATCCTTGGAGCACATTAGGAAGTACTCCAACCAATGCGTGGCGTTTGAGGATAACCCCAACTACAAACTCAGACTGTTCGACAACTCTCTATTAGGGATGGCTTCTCATTAGTACTCCCATTTGGCTCCGAACTCCATAAGATCCTGGGAGCAGGTGGAAGCAGCCTTTTACGACCAGTTCTACAGGTTAGAACCTGAGGTGACCATCAACGATTTGGTGGAGGTGAAGCAATTCGAGCATGAAACAACTGAGGACTTCATAATGAGGTTCAAAAGAACAAAGATGAAATGCAAGTTTCCTATAAGCAATGACCAGTCAGTGGTTATAGCTCAAAGGGCTCTAAAGATCTCTTTGCGGAAAAAGTTCGGAGATGCCAAATTTAACGACCTCTAGGAGATCGTGATGGTTGCTACCAAGTATGAAAGGTTGCTGGCAGAGGAGTCTCAACATCAGCAATCCTCAAAGGTGCCCTACTTCAAATTCAAACAGGCTGTCAATCATCTAGACTTCGAGTTCATCAAGCAACCCGATGACAACAGTGACGTGTTTGAGGATTTGGAGATTTCTATGGTCGAGATGCTGCCACCAACCTCCTCAACGGTCATTAAAGGGTTGGTGAAACCGATTAAAGACCAGAGGGCAGCCATGGAAGCGGGAGGCTACATTCTCAACAAACCCCCCAAGTTCCAAAGTTACACCTTTGACCTTCCAAATCATCGGAGATCATTGATGAATTGGTGAAGAATAGGTGTATTAGGTTGGACTCCTCGAAGAGGATGCCCAAGCCTGAGGAGCTTAAGGGAAAGAAGTACTGCAAGCCCCATTGCTCTTGGAATCACAATACCGTCAATTGCGTGGCGTTCAGAGATTAGATCCAAAAGATGATAAACAAAGGGAAGTTGGTCTTGGAGAAGCCCTAAGCCAACATGGTGATAGACACAGAGCTTTTCCCTTAGGTCCCGATCAACATGGTGAACCTAAACTGGCCAAGAAATGGCCAAATGAAGGAAACACTGGACCTGAACAAGAGAAAGGCAGTTGCAAGCAGTGATCGGGATGTGAGAATTGAATCTCAACCCGGTAGACCAAAGGCTTACATACAAGGTGGAGTCATATTGTGCAATAAGTGCAAGTGCGAGTGCGAACTCCAGACACCTGCTTCAGGGGCTGTTATTGACCAAGACTTGGTCAAAAGAAGAGAAGGACTGAGACTTCAGACAATGAAGAGTCCAATCAAGAATTATGGTTTTCACAGTCCCAGGGAGCCACTACCAAGGAGTAGTATATTCGATCGGATTGGGGGCATCAGAAAGAAAGCCCAGAAAGAAGGCCCCTAACAATCCAAAGGATCGATAGGAGCATCGGAGTCCAAGAAATGGGTCCCCAAACCAGTAAAGGAGAGGCTGACACGCACAAAGGAGGTCTTAAAAGTTAAGATTCCCAAAGAAGCTGTGAAAACCCCTACCTCGAGCAAGGTAGAAAAGCTAGTTGAAGTGAACGGGAAATGGTATCGGGTTGGCAGAAATGGACGAGCTGAAGAGGAATTGTCCAAAACAGCCAAGAGGAAAATCCAAAGGAAGTATGGAGCATTCATGCGAGCCCAAACTGACGTGAATGAACCATCTACAAGCAAGGCTGCTGACAGCTCGAAAGCTGTCCAAAAGACTCGACTGACTCAAGTTTATGTCCCTATCAAGGGACAGAAGAGCAACTCGATCGAGCATGGAGTGTTACAACCCGTCCCAAAATTTTATGTAAAATTACCAAAATACCCCTAGTAATCCAATGTTGACTTTTGTTGACTTTTCGAGACGACATGTGAAAATTTATTTCTTTACATATTCAAATAGTACTCGTCAATACGAACACGTGAATGCAAGCGAAACTCAATTTGGTGTTAAAACGAACGTTTTACGGAACTTTAAAGTGTAAGGGCATTTCAGCATGCGCGTGGGATGACGTCAGCAGGCACGTGTGGCGGCGCACGGCGGCGCAAGGTTTTCAGGCCCCGAAATATGTTTTTCGAGCCCGTTTTCGCTAAATTAGTCTTATTTTTGGGTTCTTTTTCTATAAGAGCTATATTAATTTATATTAGGGATTATTTTAACACGTTCCTTAATATCAAATACATAATTCTTCGACTCCACGCTTCGAGGAGGGCAACACCGAGGGAGATTTCACTCCCAAGCACCAGTGAGTGGACTTTTGTTTTCTTACTTGGTTTATATGCTTGAAAATAATTATGAAATGGTTTTCTTACATGAGTTTATATGTTTCAGGGTATGTTTATATATATATATAAATGTTGGTATTCGATTATGCAACCTTATGGTATTTAATTATGGTTATATGTTATGAAATGGTTTTGAGATATAAATATATATATATATATGGATATATTTTATGAAATGATTTTGAGGGTGGAATATTTATATGGATATATTGGTACTTAATTTATGGCTTCTAAGCATGATTATATTCGATTACACAAGGTTTGAATATTTGAGAAATTATGAAGTATATGATGTTCTTCACTTTTACACATGATGTATATTATGAAGTATTCGGTACTACATCATGTATATTACACAAGGTTTTCTTATCTATACTATTGATATATTTGGTGAAACGACTTATGGAAATATGAATTATTATTTACGGATTTCACTTGAGATTTACTTTCAGTTATATATATATATATATATATATATATATATATTATAGTATGATTTGATACATACTACGGTAGTATGATTTTACAAATATACTGGATTTCAAATAGGGGGTTACTACGTTGGAAAGAGAAAAGTATTTCAAAAACTTTTATTTTTCGTCCACTCACACCTTTTGTTTTTGCGCCCCCTTCAGGACCTAGTGATAGCACATCTGGTGAAGTCGAGGCATACGAGTGGCAGCTCTGATTCTCTTCCCGACCATGTAGGGATTCATTTTTATTCAATTTCTTTAATAATATCCATCCCTGTTATGGATAGAAATTTCTAGGAACTTGATTTGTTATTTTGTTTCCGCTTATTCAAATTAGTACGCTCTGAACCTTGTACATATTGGCATTAATTTCCGCAAACTTTATGACAGTGTAATTTGCTTAAGCTAAGTGTTGTCATGCATTTAATGGCTTCGTCACTTACGAGTGTCGGTCAGCACGCCCAAACCCGGTATCTACGTGGGTATAGAGGGCAGGGTGTGTCATAGAGGACCAAGTAATGGTCAAAATGTTAATCCGATCACCAAGGAGGCAATAACAATCGAGACAGAAGGGACTTCTCTGAGGGAAAAAATGGATTGCGACATCCAGCTCGGATCAGTGGACAAGATAGATGAAGTTCCCACTGAAAATGAACAACTGGTTGATTATGGCTCCGAACCAGACGTATTGTTGCATGTCCAGAGTAACAAGGAAGATTCCATGGAGGCTATTGAAGATGAGGAGTCAGAGTCCTGGCTAAAAAAGATGATTGTCGACACTGAGACAGGTCAAGCAAATCGGAAAGAAGAGCTTAAGCTTGAAACCAATGCTGAAAAGTCTAATTTTGACATCAACATGGTTTACGTGCTGTCATCTTTCTTTCATGCTGAACCCGATCAAGAAGGGACTCTTGAGGGAGATTACATTTCGGGTGATCCTTCCATATCCCTGATCACTGTCTCAGAAAGCCAACAAGAAGATGTGAGAATCGAATCTCAATCTTCGGAAGGAGCGATAAACAAATCCTGGAGAATACATGATGAAAGGATGATTTTTGTAAGGCCAAACCAGAAAATGGCTGCGCACATGAGGCCAATCTACATGACTGCTCGTCTAGAAGGAGTGCCCTTTTCAAGGGTGATGATCGACGGAGGAGCATCGGTGAATGTCTTGCTAGTAAAGATGCTGAAGAAATTAAATCTATCCCAAGCAGATTTAATGCCGACAGAAAGCTCCGTGTCCAACTTCTCTGGGGGCATCACCAAAATGTATGGTGTTGTACCTCTAGAAGTAGACTTGGGATCGAAGAAGATTATGGTAGTATTCTTTGTAGTAGAAAGCACCTCAGTTTACGGTGCATTACTGAGAAGGGACTGGATACATCAGTCCTTGTGCATACCGTCCACTCTCCACCAACAATCACAAATTAAAAAGATAAATAAAATAAATAAATTGAATCCCACATAATAAAGAGCAAAAAATAAATGAAATAATAAGTAAGAAAATTACTGCTACCTATTCTCTGCTCCAATGCAAAATTGGCCAGACTGATAACTCAGAAAGACAATCAAAGTTATGAATTTATAATGTTCGACTTGATCGCGTGGAATACAAATTCGATGCCAATATAATGATTGACTCACTTAGCTCAAATATCCCTTCTAGTCAAACAAAGTATTTGAGGATTTTCATGTGTCTCACACAAACTTACAATTTTATTCTTCTCGATAAGGAGGTATCTATAAAAGAGCAATATACAACGGTAAATCAAAAACATAAATTAAAATCAATCCTAATTAGACAAGCAAACATAAACCCATAAGGATAATGAAGCTTTCCTATTTTTCATTATATATGTTCCTACGCGAATGGCAAATTCCTATTTTCTATCATTTGGAAGGAAAAAAGGATAAGGAAAGTTAAATACTAATTCATTCCTAAAGGTTAACTTAGGAGCCAAGTTAAAAACACATCTCGCCATCTCTCAAACCCTAATGGGCGTTTTCTCCATGCATGTCAGTGTCTACCTATAGTCAATTAACTGAAACTCACTGTCACATTTTTAGCGATCTTCGAAAGGGAACATCATCTCATCTGGCTGGCTCAATATCTCCATATTTTTCTCGTCAAAATTGGACTCATAAGGTAAGTCTTTTGCTTTTCAATTTCGCATCGATAACAAGGTAGCTGAGACACTGTGCTTTGACTACTAGTAAAATGTGCGAAGTTTTCTTTGCTTGTGGATTGTGGACTGAAAGGAAAATTAAGAGCTTTTGATAACCGTTTTGTTTTTTCGGCTCTAACTATCAATTTTTGTGGTATAGATAGAGGAAAAGTAAGTGGGAGAGAGGAGGAACGTAGATGGGTGAAATAAGGTTTTTGCATCTGCATCTGGTAATCTTCTTCTCTTTTTTTCGAATTTAGGCCACAACCCAGTAGGGCACCCTCTATAATTGTTCCCACTGAATTGAAAACTCTGCCATACAGCAATCTTATTAGGACAAGAATTTTTCAGTTATCAGATTAGAGATTATACTCATCTCGACTTTAAATCGAATCTGATTGAAGATTTGTTGTTCTTGTTATATGTTTGCAAGAGCATATATATGAAAGTAAGTTGTGAGGCGGAATTTGGAACCTAATTTGTTTGCTTACTCGGTCTCTCTACACGCTCAATTACACAAAACTTAGAGTCTAAATGTTCTTATAGGTCACTGCCCTTTCTGTTAAACTACTGTTTTTTTTTATTGTTATTGTAATATTATTATTATTTGCTCTTTGGTTACTGGAATAATGCAGATAGAAAGAGAACCACCAAAGTTCGGTTTGAAAACGAAGATGGAGTTGGACAGAATTATCAACTGACCAAATGATCTTATTGACAAAATTTTGTCACATTTGCCAATTAGGGAGACAGTTAGGACAAGCGTTTTATCAAGCAACTAGAGGAACAAATGGGCTATATATGCTTACTCATCTTGAGTTTGATGATCGGTGTGTTAGAAATATTGTGGTTGGTAGACGCTCCTTCGATCACAAACCGGCTTATGCTTCTTTTGATCACGAACAAAAATTAGGTTGAGGCGTGTAAGTCACTGTCCTTAAGAGTAGATTTCGCCCCTCAGAGATAGAATCTCGGTGTGGCAAGTTATGGCGCCCTACCCTTCAGGATACAATAACCTATTGACCTTTGTAAGCATACACTCGCAATACTCAGGTTGGATGAACAACTTGAATCTTTCCCTTGAATAGAAAATGAAATAGGAAAAATACTCGAATAGAATAAGCACTCGATTAGAGAACAAAGAGGATAAACTTTTTTCTTGTTTTGTGTGTGTAAAAAGACTCAAGACTGCCAGTATAAGTAGTAGAGGCTGAGCCCAAAAACCCGTTGTATAATCATGACAATTGAAATAGATTAAATCAAAATATTGTAACGTCTATTCATTCAAATCTAATTGTTAATCAATACATTAAAAACTATGATTCATGTAACTAAAAGAATTTTGTTTTCATCCAACTTGAAACCAATAACTAGTAGAAACCAATTCTTATGCCATGTCCAAACAGTCCAATGAAATAAAATTGGAATCGAACAAAATACTTATAAAAAGATTTGATATCAAATGCATTGAAAGTGTACAACTTGATAAGTTATTTTTAAAGGTACGGTCAACATAGGTTATAAATGTATTAATGCCAAAAAGAATCAAATTCAATTGTGAAATAAAACAAATATATAATAAAGGTTATTTAAGATGGGATTCTGTATTTGAAATACCACTTAAAATTCCAACAATCCCCCACATATTTCAAAATACAGAATGGAAAAAAAAAATTCAAGGGAAAGTGAAAATCTAATGCATCAGAACTGGTGTCTTTTGGACTATAAACCAGTCTTAGAATAAGATAATCGTGATTCACAGAAATTTGGTGAAATATAAAAATTTCTATGAACCAAAATTTCCTTATGTGAATCAGAGGACTAACTATCCACATTAAACCTTTGGATTCAAGTTTGTTCTAGCGGGTTGGCGCAAATAGGCCGTGCGCCCTACCTGTATATTCATGAGTGCTCTAGAGAATATGCCTAAACTCTCATAGGAAGTGGCCCACTTCCACACTCATATAGGTGAATCCATCAAATGTGTACTGCAATCAAACACACCACACATATGGGCTATGGTATTCATTAAAAAATAATAATAATAATTTAACCTTAAACGTTGTAGTATTGCACTATCTACACCATAGGGAGGGATTCTCAATAATAAGTTTGATAGTGCACAACCGATCAACAAGTGACTTGTTTTTACCCATATGAACCTACTTCCTGGGATCGCCATTCACATAGGTTGGGTTACCATCACTCTTGACCGTTGTAATAGGCATTAATCCCATCCCCCTCGATGTATCACTCACTAGCTTTCTGCTTAGTGGTTTTGTCAGAGGATCAGCCAAATTCATCTTTGACCGTACAAAATCAAGGGATATAACCCCAGTCTCAAGCAGCTGCCTCACATCATCATGTCTTAGGCGTATATGCCTATTCTTCCCATTATATGTTTGTTTTAAGCTAGGGTTATTGCAACCTGGCTATCACAATGAATAGACACAGATGGAACTGGATTTTTCCATAAAGGAATATTTGCCAAGAGGTTTCTTAGCCACTCAGCCTCTGAACTTGCCGTTTCCAAGGCTATAAACTCAGACTCCATAGTTGACCGAGCTGTGCATGTTTGTTTAGAAGATTTCCAAGATACTGCACCCCCACCAAGAGTGAATATATATCCGCTAGTGGATTTCACTTCGTCTGAATCAAAGATCCAATTAGCATCGCTATACCCTTCAAGCACCGTTGGAAATCCACCATATTTCAATCCGTAATCCATAGTGCCCCTAAAATATTTTAGTAATCGTGATACGGCAGTCCAATGATCCTTGTTGGGGCTTTGAGTATACCTGCTCAACCTTCCAACTGCATAAGCAATATCGGGTCTTGTACAATTCATTAGATACATTAAGCTACCAATAATTTTAGCATATTTAGATTGCGATACACTCTCACCTTTATTTTTCTTTAATTGAGTATTAGCATCATAAGGTGTAGAAAGAGACTTACAATCATAATATCCAAATTTCCTCAAAATCTTTTCAACGTAATGCTCGTGGGAAAGAAGGATACCATATGAAGATCTAGTAATTTTTATACCAAGAATCACATCAGCTACACCCATATCTTTCATGTCAAAATTAGATGCTAACAACAATTTAGTCTCTATAACAATATCAAGGTTAGTTCCCATGATAAGCATATCATCAACATATAAGCAAATAATCACACAAGAGTTTCCAATAATTTTATAATATATACATTTATCTGCTTTGTTGATTAAAAACCCATTTGAAAGCAAAACTTTATCAAACTTATCATGTCGTTGTTTAGGAGCTTGTTTTAAACCATACAAAGATTTTACAAGTTTACATACCTTGTGTTCCATACCTGGCGCAATATTACCTTCAGGTTGATCCATGTAAATCTCCTCTTCTAAATCCCCATTTAAAAATGCGGTCTTCACATCTATTTGATGAACAACAAGATTATAGATGGATGCTAAAGTAATTAAGACTCTGATTGAGGCAATTCTTGTTACCGGAGCAAAAGTATCAAAATAATCTACATCCTTTTGTTGCTTGTAACCTTTTGCAACCAACCGTGCCTTGTATTTGTCAACAGATCCATCAGCTTTCAGCTTCTTCTTGAAAATCCACTTGCACCCCAATGTTTTAGCTCCTGCAGGCAAATCAACTAACTCCCAAACATGATTAGAAATAATTGATTCTAATTCACAGTTAATAGCTTCTTTCCAATATAGTGCATATGATGCCGTTATAGCTTCATTGTAAGTTTGTGGGTCGTTGTCCACTATGAAGGTATAAAAATCATCTCCAAAATTAGTTTCCTTTCTTGCCCTTTTCCTCTTCCTTGGTTCAATATCATAATTTGCATTTCTTTCAGAACCTAGCAACGAGTGAGGCACACTAACAGACTTGTCAACATTAAGCTTTATTGGAAAAATAGTTTCAAAGAAATCAGCATTCTTGGTCTCCACAATAGTATTGGTCTCCATCAAATTAAGCTCACTTTTAATAACTAGGAACCTGTAGGCAGCACTGTCTTGAGCATAACCAATAAACATTGCGTCAAAAGTCTTGGGTCCTAATTTTCTCTTTTTCAGTTCCGGTAAGAGGACCTTGGCCAAACACCCCCACACTTTCAAGTAACTTAAATTTGGTGAATAACCTTTCCATAACTCATAAGGGGTTTTTCCAGTTTTCTTGTATGGTATTCTATTTTGTATGTGGCAAGCAGATAAGATAGCTTCCCCCCACAGGTTTAGAGGTGCCCTTGAACTTACTAACATTGCATTCATCATGTCTTTCAACGTTCTATTTTTCCTTTCAGCCACTCCATTAGATTTAGGTGAATAAGGTGGAGTTGTTTCATGTATTATTCCATGCTCTTCACAAAATGAACTAAAAGGATTAGACTCATATTCTCCTCCTCTATCAGTTCGCAACCTTTTTATCCTTTTGTTCAGTTGATTCTCTACTTCAGCTTTATACTTTATGAACATTTCCCTAGCCACATCTTTGTTACGAAGTAAATAAACCTTTGTGTACCTTGAGTAGTCATTAATAAAAGTTATGTAATATCTTTTTCCTCCTCTAGTCATGGTTTGTTTTAAATCTCCAAGGTCACTGTGTATTAAACCAAGTAATTCGGACTCCCTTTATGTAGACTTACAAGTCTTTTTAGTTGCCTTTGATTCTACACAAACATCACATTTTTTGTATTTCACGCAAGTAGATAAGGTTAACATGCCAACATCTTTCATTTTCTTAATATAACTGAAATTGACGTGACCAAGTCTACCATGCCATAAATCAATAGAGTCAACCAAGTAAGCAGAAGAAGTAGATGCATTTCTATTAACAACTTCAGAAACATTCAATACATATAAACCCTGGTTGCAATATCCTTTTCAAACAAACACTCCATTTTTAGTCAAAACTATCTTATCAGATTTAATAACTATTTTCACCCCCACCTTTCCAAGTAATGCAACGAAAATAAGATTGTAACGGATATCGGGCACATAAAGTACATCACTAAGGGACAAAGTTTTTCCAGAAGTAAGTTTGAGAAAAACCTTTCCTTTTCCAGCAACTAATGAGCTCCTTGAGTCACCCATAAAAACATGTTCTTCTCCATCCCCTACAGATGTGAAGGAAGTGAAAGCACTCCGATTCCCACAAATGTGTCTAGTGGCCCCAGAGTCTACCAACCAATCTTTCCCATTGGTAACCATGTTGATCTCGGAAACAACCGCAACAACAATGTTTTCTGCTTCAACCACATTCGCTCGAGCATGGTTATCATTTCTCTTCCTATATATGCCTGCATTCATGTGCATGATGCCTAGGCATTCCACATACAAAGCAGCTTCCATGTTTCTTGAAATGAGAGTTGTTGTTGGTTGACCTCAGTTTGTTCTCATATTTGGGTTGAAATCTATTGCCACGATTGTGGTTAGGAAACTTAGACTTATTGAAAGGCTTAAAAAAACTTACCTTCGACAATATGTGCTTTTGAAAAAATTTCTTTGGCTTTGTTGGCTTGGTCTTGCATACGGTTCTTTTCTTCGATTTGAATGTGCACGATTAGATCTTCAAGACTCACTTGTTTCTTTTTATGCTTCATGTTATTCTTGTAGTCCTTCCATGATTCAGGGAGCTTCTCAATGAGACTTCCACACAAGAACGTTTCGGGCAAATCTATATCCTCATTCTTCAAGTCATTGACGAGCTTGTGGAACTCATGAATTTGTAGTGATACATCTTTGTCCTCTACCATTTGGAATTTCAGAAAATTTCCAACAACATATTTTTGTGTGCCAGCATCTTCAACTGCATACTTCTTATTCAAAATTTCTCAAATCTCACTTGCAGTCTTGTAAGAACAATAGATATCAAAAAGCTCATTGGAAAGTGTGCTCAGAATTGTGTGCCTGCATATTTTGTTACCTTTCTCCCATTCCTCTAAGTCTTTCTAATAGTTGTCGGTGTCTTCTTTTGGCTTGGGTTTGGTAAGGTAGCCAACAAAGTTGATAATGTCAAGTGCGGAGAAGATTCTTTCTTGCCAGCGTTTGAAATGGGCTCCATTGAAAGCGTCGATCTTGGAAACATCAGGAAGCTTGGTAACAGTAGCATTGGAAGCGGTAGCAGCGGCAACGGAAACGGTAGCGTCCATAATCTACTCTTGAGATTGTTAGAAATATTGTGGTTGGTAGACGCTCATTCGATCACGAACCGGCTGATGCTTCTTTTGATCATGAACAAAAATTAGGTTGAGGCATGTAAGTCATTGTCCTTAAGAGTAGATTTCGCCCCTCGGAGATAGTATCTTGGTGTAGCAAGTTATGGCGCCCTACCCTCCAGGATACAACAACCTATTGACCTTTGTAAGCGTACACTCGCAATACTCAGGTCGGATGAACAACTTGAACCTTGAATAGAAAATGAAATCGGAAAAATACTCAAATAAAATAAGCACTCGATTAGAGAACAAAGAGGATAAACTTTTTTCTTGTTTTGTGTGTGTAAAAAGACTCAAGACTACCAGTATAAGTAGTAGAGGCTGAGCTCAAACACCCATTGTATAATCATGACAATTGAAATAGATTAAATCAAAATATTGTAACGTCTATTCATTCAAATATAATTGTTAATCAATACATTAAAAACTATGATTCATGTAACTGAAAGAATTTTGTTTTCATCCAACTTGAAACCAATAACTAGTAGAAACCAATTCTAATGCCATGTCCAAACAGCCCAATGAAATAAAATTGGAATCAAACAAAATACTTATAAAAAGATTTGATATCAAATGCATTGAAAGTGTACAACCTGATAAGTTATTTTTAAAGGTACAGTCAACATAGGTTATAAATGTACTAATGCCAAAAAGAATCAAATTCAATTGTGAAATAAAACAAATATATAATAAAGGTTATTTAAGATGGGATTCTGTATTTGAAATACCACTTAAAATTCCAACACAGTGAACCTCGAGTCAAAACCATACAACTTTTACGACCATTGTTGATCATGTACTCTTGGGTCACATTGGCCCCATATACAGGTTCAAGGTCTCTCTTCCCGTATCTCAAGCTAGTAGAGATATTGATTGATGGATTCTTCATCTATCAAAAAATTGTATCAGAGAATTGTGGCTTGACCTCATTATGTATTGGCATCGCTGCAACCTGTGAAAACAACCGGCATCTCTGATCTCAAATCTGAACTAGATTTCATTAGGCTTTTGCTTTCAAGTTCAGCTCTCTTATTTAATAATAAAACTTGTTAGACATAGGAGTAGGACCCCTACTGAGCTTTTAGAGCTCATCCCTTTATGAATTTATTGCAGGGTTTCAACTAGAAGTTTAGTCTGTGATTCGGAAACTTCGAGATCTTCTTGTAGATGTTTGGACTTTGTCTTGTAAAAGAAATAAGTTGAGAATGTGTTGTTTCCTTTCCTTTACTTCTCTTGTAATATTACCTTGTAAATTTCTTTTGTTTGAATAAAAGTTTCCTTTTCAGATTTCTTGTCTATTTTTACTTAAGCGTTAGTTTTATTTTTATTTATTTATTCTACCTCACACCCTAAAACGAAAAAGGAGAAGAAAAAAAGAAATTTTGGGGTGTGACACGATATGACCCCTTATTCTTCTTGTTGTAATGAGGTTGTTGAGGGTAAAAATCCTTCCTCTTGCCATATGACAAATAGGCTTGGTGACTTAGCAGGTCACTGGGTGGAGCAGAAAGGGATGCAACATGTGTCTGAATGGTCAAAACCTTCTCACTTGGTAGAACTTAGCTTTAGCTTCCTACCTACTAGAGGGGAAGGGTCATAGATGGGCTCCCTTGATACATTCTTGCTTCGACAAAGACATGATTGTAAACTCAAGTCATCACCGGAGTAAGTCTTCCAAGTGTTAGTATTGATCATGTACTTGAAGAAGCATTCACGCATGTCTGCCGTGAAGGCCTTGAGAGTTGTCTTGTCATCTGCCTTTGCGCATGTAGAGTATTCATGGCTGAAGCAACCGGCATACTCAGGCAAAGACTCCTCTGGCTTTTGACAATTGGTGTATAATTCAAATGCGGAGTGCAAACGATTGATTTGGAAGATGTGTTGAGCCACGAAGAGTTTCCTTAGCTCAGTGAAGGAATCCACTGTCTCGGGTTGAGGATGACAATACCAATTAAGAGCTCCACCATAGAGGGTGGAAAGGAAGAGAAGGCATCGCTCCTTGTTACTATGCCTTTGGTACGCCATGGTGGACTGGAAGAGATTAAGGTGTTCAATCAGATCCTCTTTTCCAATATACAATTGTAAGCCAAGCTTTTGCTTCCTATTTGTCAACGGATCAAGCCTAGGGTGGTTCCAATTAGGTATCTCAAGCTGGCGCTCAGCCTTTAGCCTATTCACTTCTTCTAAAAGTTGTCTGATGATGAGATATTATGTGGAGTCAGACACCAAAAGAGCTTTCCCTCACAAGTTTCTATCGTTGTTTGGAGGTGGAGAAGCTTGGTCAGAGACATATGTCATTTCCCTGGACTCAAAGTGCTGACTTCTTGAGTGCGCTCATTGTTGAGTCTCTTACACCCTCTTGCCTTCTGAAGGTTTGTCGTTCCTTCCTCACGTTGCGAACTTGCTTAGAGGGAAGTGTAGGACCAAGTTTCTCTAAAACCATCGGGTCATTGATCTTCGAGTTTATCTGGATGGGCTCTTTCCTACGCTGGTCTAGGAAGTCTCGGCAATCACGATACACAGCCTTAGATCTTTCGACTCGTTCTGCAATAAGATGTCTTCTTCCACTTCTCCTGCTTCGGGTTGAAACAGTTGGGTTGAGAAAAGCTTCGCGTTGGTCAACGTCTTATTAAGGAAGTTGTTGTTCAACAATTCGGCCTTCCAAGTTTAGGCCAAATGACCCTCAAGGTTGGCGAGTATCGAGTCATCGATCCACAACCTGAGAGGTTTCGTGGTGCCCGGCGATGGGTACACGAGGTTGAGCTTGCCTTTCATCTTGGAGCATCTGGAAGATCTTCATATATTGTTCTTGAAGGACCACATTCTTGGCCGCTATTTTGTTGTTTTGCGCTTCAAGCTCCTTGACTTTGGCTTGATGGTCAACATGTCTTTTATCCTTCCTCTACTTTGCACTGCACATGAGAGGTTTATTGGGTACTTGGTCCAGTGGGAAGGTGCGAAAGATGAGACTCAACTTGGTCAAGCTAGTGAGAGTAGGAATCAGTGTCGTTTCCCACAGACAACACCACATGTTGATGCACAAAATTAGGTTAACTTCGGAACAACGTAAAGTGTCAAGGTGTGACCTTCGCAAGGTTGCTTCGATCACTAAGTGAAGATAATGTGTAAAGAAATAAAGATAGGGAAGCAAACACAAGATGCACATGGTTTACCCTAAGTTGGGCTACGTTCACGAAGGTAGAGGAGTTCTGATTAATAATGTAGAGTTTACATGATACAAAGAGTTTAGGCATAATCATTATTAGTAAGTTCTAATAATGGATTAGAGAGTTTAAAATTTAAAGGGATTAATTGTGGGAGAATGATCTCCTTTTATAGTTAAGGAGAGTCCCATGTTTTCATTCGCGGTCGATGTGGGACTCTAGGAGCTCATTATGAAGTTGACATGTGTCACGTTGTTATTGGTCTCCTAGTTGGAGAGAAACTCATGTGCTTCGGCATGGGTGCCTTAACATGATCCCTTCAACGGGTTTTTGAAGGTATAAAGTTGATCGATACTCAGTAGTTTCAGGATTGGTGAAGTATGGTACAAACAAAAAACAAAGTGCCTTTTAGGTTTATTTAACTTCTATTTATAGAGAAAAGTAAATCCTAATAGCTTTTGGATTCCATCACCCACAAGACTTTTACTTCAAGTCAAAGCTCAGAACTTAATGCAGACAAGGAAAGTATTTTTGGCAAGTCAACCTCAGGAATCATACACCTGCCACACTCTCTATAGCAGCACAAGAGTGTGGGGGCATTTGTAGAGCAAAAAATAATCCCCAAAATTGTGGAGCTAAAACGTGAACAATTATTGAATACCACATTTCTTTTCACGCGCTGCTCAACCATCAAGACAGCCTGAACTGCTAACTACAATTTTACCAAGCTCCGCTGCCCATGACAGGAGATAATTACAATTCCTTTACTCAAGGAATGACACACCTCGACCCGAATATCCAGAAGGGTCCCGAAGGGTCCCGAAGGGTCCCGAAGGGTACCGAAATCGAGGCATGCTGGCCGACACCCCGGAGGGTGACGAAAGCCATGTCATGCAGAGTAAGTGGAATTTCTGAATAAAATAAAACCAAACTCTGGAATTATTAAAATCATGCAGCAGAGTATGCAGAAGTACATGTAGAACCCTTGATACAAAGCATGAGACGTTCAGAGCATAGATAAAATACAGTAAGAAAAGTATGAATTATTCACATCCTGAACAGGATGGATAAACATTTTATTGTGATATCCCACATTGACTAGTGGAGAGGGGGTGATGTGCCTTATATGTACATGCCCACCTCCAATTAGCACGAGGCCTTTTGGGAGCTCACTGGCTTCGGATTCCATCGGAACTCCGAAGTTAAGCGAGTTTGGGCTAGAGCAATCCCATGATGGGTGACCCACTGGGAAGTTGCTCGTGAGTTCCTAAAAAAAAACCGTGAGGGCGTGGCCCAACGTGGACAATATCGTGCTACGGCGGAGCTGGTCCGAGATGTGACAGAATGGTATCAGAGCCACTCTGCCGTTCGGTACGGATGTGCCGGCAAGAACGCCGGGTTCCCCTTAAGTGGGGTGGATTGTGATATCCCACATCGACCAACAGAGAAGGGGTGATGTGCCTTATATGTACATGCCCACCTCCAATTAGCACGAGGTCTTTTGGGAGCTCACTAGCTTCGGATTCCATCAGAACTCCGAAATTAAGCGAGTTTGGGCTAGAGCAATCCCATGATGGGTGACCTACTGGGAAGTTGCTCGTGAGTTCCCAGAAACAAAACCGTGAGGGCGTGGCCCAAAGCGGACAATATCTTGCTACGGCAGAGCTGGTTCGGGATGTGACAAGGAATATCAATCATGAATCAATTATAATTCTCCAAAGATAATTCCTTGATATTATTAATGAGGTTGTTTGAAAACAAAATTCTTAACAAAACCTTTGACATAATTGATATAAAAATATGAAAAATAATGCACTTATAAAAATAGTGTCTTATCCTTTCTAATCCAATTCTCAAAACCAAATCAAGCGGATGTAATGTCATTTATTAACAAGATTTGCATCATTTTATATCATTTGAGTGTCACATAGTTAATTAAAATATAATTGGGGTGGATCTAGAACATTTATATTTTGGGGTTTGGGGGGGGTGGTTGGGGCTGGGCGCTGGGGTGTTGGGTTGGTGGGGTTTGTGGCGCAAAACTTAGAACTCAATTGAAAATAAGTTTATCATCTTCAAAAGGGGACCAACACTAGCTTAAAATTGTGAAAGTTTTAACCATTAACAACTGCGGCACCTGAAGCCGTTCAATCCAAATAGCCCTGAGCGCTAAGAAGAAAACAGGTTTCATGGCTCGATTAAAAGGCCATTTTCGGGTTTAGCATTTGACGATGGCCTTTTGATCGAACCATCAATGAAATTCAAACCCTTGATCAAATCCATATTTGCGTAGCTAATTTCTCAGTACATCTTCCTAGCTATTCCCTTTGTTACAAATTAATTAAGTTGTACTAAAAATGCAGCATCGATATGAATGAGCATGCGACCAGTTAGAAGCAGTTCCCTCATGATCTCCTTTAAAAGGAAGTACTTACCCAACACATTCACGTCTCAGCTGTTCCAACTCACGAAATTTTCAAATGATATTGAATGCTTGTAAGGCCCTACTCACGCTCCCTCCAGACAGGCAGACTCACACCCCAACCTAAAATCACCTCTATTTCCCACAATATTTACAACAAGCCCTCGCACTTTGCCCATGTTTAAGACTTATAAATCTTGATTGATTGAATTGTTAATTGCAATTTCAGATCCTATTCTGCACTCAATGGCTCTTATTTCACTGAGGTTTTCTAGCATGTAGACTGAATATTTGCAGGACAGTTGCGGGATGAGAGTGTTGGGTCGTTCAATAGACTGCTTCTTTAAAAGCCATTTCTACTCATAAGCACTTTCAATAAAAGCGCTTCTATTAGAAGCGGACGGATTGAAAGTTTTAATAAAAATGAAACTGCTCCCTAAAAAGCATTTGGCGTGTTTCCTAAAAGAAGCACACACAAGAGGTGTTTCTTCCATAAAGCATTTTAGTGCATTTTTTAATTCAAAAACACTTCTAACTTTTCCTGTCAAACATGATCAGAAACGATTTTGATGTTCTGAAGGCGCTCTTAGTTATTTTAAAAACATTTCCAAACAGGTACAACTGCTGGTTGGCCAATATTCGCATCCCGCAATACCCATCATGTATTGAAGAAATTCAAACTTGAAACCTCTTCAAATACTCAAAAGAAAAGTACTGTAGTATTAGGCTAAAGAGCTTAGCTTTGATTTTATTAATTCATTCCTTTGACATTTTGTGGTGTTGGGAGAATGATCAGATAGATTCCTTTAGGATTTTAGCTAGAGAAGAAAACTATAATTAGACTATAAATATGGGACTTTGAGGGCTTAAGACAAATGATTATTCTTCGAACTATGATATAATCCTACAATCTCCAACTAATTTGTGCTATTTTTTCTTCAAAACTTCAAGATTGTACTCTTTGCCATACATATATATTTAGGTGGTGAGTTACATTAGACAGTCACGTCCGACCTCAACCCAGTGAAGACAAATTCGTTCAAGAAGAAATTAATTAATTAATTTTTTACGATAGATTATGGAACACGAAATGGCGTTCACTGACCTATATAAAATTTGGTAGTTGAAACTTTGGAGTATTTGGTTTCGAGGTAGAGAACTGACAAAGAGATGTTACCTTCTCTCTCAAATAATTTTTCTTTTTTTTTATTTTTAATATAAAATTAAGCCTAAAAATGTATAAAAACCTTGAGTACTTGTAAACATATCCCACAGAAAGAATCGAAGTGGTTGATTTTGTTGTCTTGCAACATGCAAAATATACCAACCCAAATCTGCAATGTGCAAATACCATGTGCATCATTAGTGCATATAAATATCCTTATGCGTATATATATACATACATACATACATACATATATATATATATATATATTTTTTTTTTATCCTTTCTAAGTAATTGTAAATGTGAAGGTTTACAAGTGATCATTTGCAATGTTTTTGTTTCCTTTTCTATATCTTCTTCATTTCCCTGAGAAAAAAATTAGGGTTTGAAAATACTATAGCAAATCAAATACAGAAAACTAGCTTAGATTTAAAATTGAGTGCAAGCAGGTGAACATGTTGCCATAGTTTACTAGTCTCAACTCATATCTGCAAATTTGATTCAAACTCAGATCAAGCTAGCTATAGATTTGTAAATCTTGCATTATTTAACTCCAAATTAAAATATTGAAAAAATCTAAACATGCAATTTTGACTTTTTTTTCCCATTATTCAATAATAGTAAGCCATTGACCTGGCCTTTAAGCTCAAGGTTAGTTTACCCCACTGTTTTTTTTGTCAAGCTTGAGTACATAATTGACTCGAGCCAAAACTTAAGCTTGACATATTTAAGGCAAACTAAGCATAGTGTACCTTGATACTCAATTTGGCAGAAAATGAACATAATTCTTAAGCTCTCTTTTTAAAGATAGGTTACACCCGTTTAATGACACATCCCGATCTCGGACACGCCAGGTGTCGGGAAGTGCTGGCCGACACGTGTTAGGTGACGAAAGCCATTTAGAAAAATTGAAGAATAATTAAGGAAAATTGAATTAAATAAGGGTCAGAGTGCACGGAGTGTGCGGGCGGAAGAATAGTAATAAAATAATAAGTTGCGAACTGAGCAGTGGATACAAAATAATTCCAAGAGTAGAGAACCCCTACATTGTCATACCACCGCGTCTCGACGTCACAAGCTCCAAGCCAACTAATCCTGGAGGGCCGCAAAACATAAAACGGTGAGTGGGTCGAAAAACAATGTTTGATAAAACCGTTGTTTTCAAAAGTCTACTAACCCCTCGCTGAAAACAAGTATAGTTTGAGAAAATACGTCATACCCTCAAGCATGAACCTCAAAATACTATAAGAAAATACACGGGTACTCCCCGATAATGATTTACTGACATGCTCACCCATATGTAAACACACAAGTCCAAGTAGCTAAACTACGAGGAACAGGCTAGGTATAAAAGTAATACGCTGAGTACTACAATGACGCGAGTCTAACACTAAGCGCTGTGCACAAAGTGCGTCACACAAGTTCGAGTTGCCTAATGCAACCTAGAACAGGCTAGTACCTACAATGGATCCAAAGCTGCGTAGCGATACTGGTAGTGACTACTCCAAACGTCAAGGCTAGTCCTGGCCACAAGACTGAGTACTAATACCTGGGGTGTTATACATCTATTGATGAGCAACAGTATAAAACATGTATGGAAATATAATACGAATGTTCTACCTCCAACAAACGTATATGATATGAGTTATGCTAACAGTTTGAAGAAAGCATTGAAAAACCATACGTACATATACATTTATCAAAACAAAGACCCACTCACTCACCTGTAGGTAGCCGGGTCGTAGCCCCCCGGTCCTGGGTAGCCCCGGTAGTCCTCTAGATAGGTCTCACATATATGAGATATCACCATAATAATGATTAAACTCATAAAGGTTACTAATTAAATAATTAATTACACATATCCCATGTTTTCTCAACACGGAGGTCCAAAACACCTCGAAAAATATCGTGCGTACTACCCCTAGGTAGTACATGTCGTCACGAGTCGTCTCGCGAAGACGGAATCGAAAAAGGAAGCTCCACGCGCCCCCACGCGCGGCTCAAACTCGGGAAGCCGCGGCTCCACGCGCGGCTCACACGCAAGTCAGCCGAGCCGGTCAACGCGGTCTGAGCCGGTAGCTGACTTCAGCACCGATCTGAATCGGTTTGCTAACGTCATCGCTAACGTCACCCGGGCCGGTCTGGACCGGTTTGCTGACGTCAGCGCCGGTCACCCCTGCCGATTTTCCGGTCGCCAGCACCGCCGCCGGCCGCTGTCGCCGTCGCCGGAATTTGGGAATTTTGGCCAGAATACTTCAAATTGCTATATCTCACTCATTTCAAGGCCAAAACACACGATTCAAGTACCAAAATGAAGCTAGGAACAAGGAGATTAATATTTTACCATTTTAGGGGCCAAAAACTGGCCAGAAGTGGTCTGAAAATGGGGGAAAAGCCACGGGTGAAAAATGCCGATTTCAGTTTCTTCGATTCTCGGCCAACCACTGCCATCCAAGGCTTGAGCAAGGTACAATGGACATCCAGGAATTACATGGTGCAGGTTTTGACAAGTTTTGGGCTCGTTTTAACCGGGAAATCGCCGAGGAAAAATCTCGGGTTTCGCCGACGGTTTCGAGACTCGGCATTTCTGGGTTTCCTGGAATTTGCAGGGTTGCTAGGTTCAATTTGTGTTGATTAGAGAGTGACAGAGATAATGTTGGTCAAGGTTTGGCTCGGTGAAGGTTAGAGGAAATGCCCCGGGTGTGTTGAGAAGAAGAAGAAAAATGAGGTTTGTAGTTTTGTTTGTTGCAGAGACCAAGAGAGACCGAGACAGGGACAGAGGTAAGGGACAGGGACAAGGCCACATGGGCCAACAGTACATTTGGGCCCCAGCCCAACCACCAAACAGTCCCAAAACAAGAAAATAAGGGAAACGTCGATAATTCGACGCCCGCAAAATATTCGTTCGGACTCCAAACGACGTCCAGTTCGCGTCCACGCGCTCGTAACGACGAGCACAACAAGAAAATCTAAAGGGAAGGGTCGTACGAGTTACGACGCAAAAGTCAACCGAAAGGTCAACCAAAGGCATTTTCGTCATTTCCCACTTCCGGGAATTAAATATTTCTAATTTTCGAAACGGGCTGTAACATTTAAGATAAACTTAAACTCACATGTACATGTTTCATAAATAGGGCATATTTACTTAACAAAAATAGAAAAATTAATGAATCGGAGAGCTTAAAAATAGAAGTAAGGAAAGGAAATATTGACACACCCCGACCCGAATATCCAGGTGGACATCGGATATCGAGGCGTGCTGACCATCACTCCAGAGGAGTGACGAAGTCATGACGTGGAAAAGAAATTTAAGAATGAAATAAAGTTGGAATTTAGAAATAATTAACAAAATCAGAGTTTAAAGAGAGTGCGCAATGTGGGGGTTTAACCCTATATTACAAACTAACATCAGAGCAAGGAATGCAGTAAAGAGAATAATATTCCCATCCTGAAGGATGGATATGAACACACACAGGAAAGTTATTCCATACATTAACAGAAAGATATGTCAGCAGCTGCAACAGGTTCTCGTCTGCCAAGATTCAATCCCTAAGTCCTGGAGGGGCGAAAAACAGAAGGGTGAGTTGGCCAAAATAAAGTTCAATAAAACTTTTCCCGAGTTTCGGAAAAATAGTAACCGCTCGATGTAAAACCCGTAGTAATTTCCAAAATACTTCTTTAACAATAATAAGTATATAAATAAATCAAGTATTGGGAACAACGCCCAAAAAAGGATTCAGAAAGTAGCCACGAGTTCATAAACAGCAGTGTATAACTATGTTTACTTATCAAATAAATACAAGCACACGAGTTCATGCAGAAAGTAGCCACATGAACAGGCTGGGTGTTATAATTACGCTCTAGTACTACATACACGTGAAGCTAGCGCTAAGCGCATCACAACTAGTTATAGCTGCCAAGGCAACTAGAACAGGCTGGCACCTACGATGGATCCAAAGTGAGCATGTCGGTGCGTGTGAACATACACGTGAAGCTAGTCTTGGCCCGGACAGTACTAACACCGTGCAAGTATGCATGATAAGTAAATAAAATCACAAGCGTATAGTCATGCCAATAATAAGTTTCTAAAACTCAAATAAAGATATTTAACCAAACATTTCTAAGTTCATCAAATCATGGCATGCTATACTAAGTCATAAATACCATTTAAAACACATAATATAATAATATTTTATAAGGAAAACGACCCACTCACAGGTATGTCGTCGGATCGTAGCTGCCGTACCTAGCTTGGGCTCGAAGCTCCTCGGGATAGGTCTCACCTATATGGGAATTTAATATACTAATCATTAAACAAGTCAAATCCAAATTATAGTAAGGAAAAGACTAGAAATCCCTTTTGTTTGCTCGATTCGGGACTTAAAATTGTCGGATAAGTGGCTCACACGCTGCCACGGGGCCTCACACACCACCACGCGCCACCAAAAGGCTGTACGCGCCGCAACGCGCGCCCACGCGCCCTCACGCGCCCGCACGCGGGCTCACGCGCTCGCACGCGCCCACGCGCGGTCACGCGCCCCCACGCGCGCCCACACGCCAGCTGGGAGTCAATCACATTCGCCATTAAAGTTAACGGCGTGCCGTTAACTTTAAAAGAATATTATGTTAACCCTGACGAAATATTCTAACGGCGTTACTGAATATTCCGTCGCCATTAGGGAATATTCCATCACGGCGTCATATTTGAAACGGAATATACCTTTGGAATATTCTCTGATCCGACCGGTTTGAACCTGATCTGCTGACATCACGACCCGGTTAGCTGACGTCAGAACCGGGTTTGCTGACGTCAGCTCGCAGGTCACCGCTGCACTTTCCGGCTACTGATCGCCGCCGCTGGCCGCCGTCTGCCGGCCGGATTTTCGCCGGAAACTGGGATTTTTGCCGGAATTTCTGGAAAAATTAAAACTTCTTCATTTCAACACCATTTTTCACACAAAAGGTACCAAAATGAATCTAGGAACAAGAGGAATTCTATTTTACCTAAATCAAGGCCAAAAGATGGCCGGAAAAAGCCTCGAAACTCTCGGCCAATTTTGAAAGTCGACAAAACCGAGGTTAATCGTGCATGCAAGGCCTGGGATGTGATCCTGGGCTCCCGAGGAGTGGTTTGGTGATGAAATCTAGGTCAATCGAGGCCTAGATTCCACGAAACTTCGTCGGAGAAGGTTGTGAGGCTTGCCGAAATTTTTCTGGGTTCAAGTTTTGGGTTCCTGGGCTTGCTGAGTTAGTTTGATAGTGATGATGATAAGCTAAGGAACCAAGGTAATCGCTGTTTGAAAAGAAGAAATCGAGGTGGTGTGATCTCGGTGAAATTTGGGTGGTTTAAGTGTTTGTTTTGGTAGAGTTTTGTTTTGAGTTTGTGATTTTGCAGAGCACAAGGCACGGGGTGATGGCAAAGATCAGAGTGACAGGCAACTGTTAAGAGTTGTTGAGGTGTGGTGATCGAATCCCACACGGATATGCAACCATTTAAAGAGTAAGAAAGTGGTAAACAATTGCATACAGTGCAGAGGCGTGCAAGGTTTCAGTCTAAGCTTTCAAAGGGTGCAGGGCACCCTGGTTTGTGAGAAACCACTGGAGTAGTCCACAGAAACCACTGCACAGAAAAGTGCAAATTACCAAATTGTCCTCGTTCGTAACTTGTCTGTTACAAGTCCGAAAAATGTCCCGTTTGTGCCTACGGGTTCGTAATGAAGAGGACTAAACACAATTCACAAGAAAGGTACGAAATTATGAAAATAAAATCGAATGTCCATGTAGGACTCACTTGACCCACCAGGGGTATTTTCGTAAATTTACAACGTCGGGGAATAAAATACATTATTTTTAGGGACGGGATGTAACAAATATGATCCACTAGTCCCTTATGCCGATCCCATATTTTAGTAAACGCACGGAATTCAAGAATCAAAATTATTCCAATTCATATTCATTGTAAGTAAATATGTCCATATAGTTTTCCATGGATAGGATGTCTAGTTATTATTATATTTTTTTAATATAAGAGGTATCTCACCTCACATTGATGACAAACCAATCCCCATTTCCCATGCAGTCCCAATACCACATGAGAGACATCATATTTTTGGTCCTCAAATCAAATGGTATCGCAAAGCAAAGTCGTAAGAGCTCACACTCTTATTGGAGTTTTCAAACATTTTCTTACTTTTCACTGGATCAGTCTCTTGGAGTTGATACGGCGTCTAGTTTATTATAGAACAATGGTCGATATAGTATATCTCAAGGTTCTAAAAAGCGCTAGGCGCTAGTCGGGCGGCGAACAGGGGCCTAGCGCCTAGGTGCCTAGGCGGGGGCCTAGGCGGACTAGGCGGATTTAAATAAATTTATTAATATCATATAAATAAGTGTATTTACACTTTAAAAAAAATAAAAACTATACTTATATTAAAAATTTGGAGAGATAAAGTTGCAAGGCTAGACCTCAATCTCTTATTCTCCATTTCCCTCCAAGACTCCCTCCGTATCAAACTCAAATGGGGAATTGAGAAATTAGGGATTTTTGGTTTTCTTCCCAAAAAACCATTTTGCATTTTTTTTTTTTTTAAAAAGCACCGCCTAGGCCCCCACCTAGGACCGCCTAGGCCCCCACCTAGGACCGCCTAGGCCCCCGCCTAGGCCCCTGCCTAACACTAAATCGATTTTTAGAACGATTTGCTAATAATCCCCTAGGAAGACCCTCGCCTAGCGCCTAGGCTGCCGCCTAGGCCGATTTTTAGAACACTGGTATATCTATATGGTGTGATGTCATTGTTGAACATATTAATAACAATCCAACCCCAAAAAAAACATATTAATAACAAAATGTTACTCACACACATTAATGCTATCAGCCGATACAAAGTTAAATGATGGATTTTTAGCAAATATATGCTCGATATAAATGCATACATAAAAATTGTTCTATGAAAAAGAAAGGATGATATGGACAATTTTGCACTCCTATCTAATAAAATAATTAGAGAATTAGGAGCACACTATGAATGTTTAATTCACAAGGGGTAAAAATATTTTACTTTGTGGCTTAGTCCGAAACTATTTCAAACGTTTCATTATTTTTATATTGCTTAGTCTATATCAATTATTAAGTTAAATTAACTTTGTACTTGAAGTTGTTAGTCTAGTTCGAAATAGTCCACTGTAACAAATAAGACTTATACGTGGTTGCCAATTGGCTGGATGTTCTCTACACTACAGTGGCAGTTCTGTAATAATCTCACATACCAAACCCAAAATCTAACTACTCCCCCTTCCTCTTTCTCTTTTTTTTTCCCTTTTTTTTTCTAATCTTTTCTTTTCTTTCCTTCCCTTCAACTTTTGCCTTTCGCTTTTGTTTCCGTTGAAACCACTCTCTCTCTCTCTCTCTCTCTCTCTCTGCAAAATCCTCCAACAGTCTAAATTGCTGACTGAACTTGAACTTCAAGACATCCCATCGACCCAACAAACACTCCCACCACCTTCTCTCTCTCTCCCGAGAAAATTCACAGCTCAAACTCTCCCCCAACCTCGCACGCCGGCAACAATGGCGGTTCCCGGCGAGACAACCGAAACCTCCAACAACTCCCTCTCCCACAAGCTCACCGCCAAAACCCCATTACTCAACCTCAAACTCTACTCCGTCATCGCCATCCTCGTCCTCTGCCTCATCGCCACCGCCCTTCTCATCGTCCTCTGCCTCCGCAAAACTCGAGCCTCCCGAAAACGCAAGATGCGCGTGAAGCACAGCTCCGGCTCAATCCCCCTCGTCTCCAAAGAGATCGCCGAGATCAAGGACCCGAGTCCACGGGCCCCCGACAATGGCGAGGGCAAAATAGGAAATGAAAAGTTGAATGAGGCTCCGCAGGAGGTGACGGAGATTGTTGACATCGAAAGAGGGAAAGGGAACCGGAGCGGGTTGGAGAGTGACGGGTCGGGCCCGCATAACATCGGGTGGGGACGGTGGTATAGCTTGAAGGAGCTGGAGATCGCGACACGTGGATTTTCTCCAGAGAACGTGATTGGAGAAGGAGGATACGGCATCGTTTACCGGGGCGCGTTGCAGGACAGCTCTGTCGTGGCCGTCAAGAACCTTCTGAACAACAAGTACGTGAATTTTGTTACTTTTAATTCAAAAATATTTCCATTTTTTTTTCATGGAATTATTTTCTGTGCAAACAATTAAATAAATATGGGACTAGTGTAGGAAAATGATACACATGTGTCTGGTTTATTTTTGTAGAAAAATTTAGATCCAATCCAAGTGCCTTCCAAGCTGTGTGTACTCAATAATGTTTTTAGTGGTCAACAGTTAATAATGTTGTTTTTTTTTGTATATTTAGATATTTTAATTTCAACTCTCTAAGCTCAAGCGGCATTAAGGTGCGGTGGTGGTTCTTGTAGGTTAAAACTTACGTGCAACAAGATGTGCTTATTTATGTCTCCTGCATCATAGTAGTCACAATGGGAAGCTAATTGCGCACTAACATGCGTTTTAATTTTTTTGCATAAGAGTACACAGTTGACTTGAAATATCATCAAAGTAACATCATGTTAACTAAACTTGTTGTTAAAAAAGAAGAAACAAAAACAACTCTATTTTTGGCTTTTCTTTTTCCTTTTATGTGCGGGTTCTTGGTGTACATAATATTTTATTCTTAATTATTGTCTAACATTATTTTGGTATGTCACATCAACAATATAGACGTTGTTTTGCATGTAATTTACAACATAATATACTTTTTGAACTGTAAAATATATTAATAGGCACCGTTTGATTAAAAAGGAAAAGAGAGTCCCTTTGTTCCGCTGGACGTGGAAAAGAAAATGATTACTTTGTGCTTTTATCAATTTTATTCTTCCTTTCCTTTTTATTTTTATTAGTTCTATCCAATACAAATTATGACTTCTTACCTTTTGCTTTCTAGACTTCCAATGTCTCATTGCTATGTCTGATCTTCACAGGAATTTGTTTTCACTTTTCACCTTTCGTTTTCACTTTTGATTGACCAAACATTACTTTGTCATCATCATATCCTGGTATTGCATATGTGGATTAGGCCAGTTTGTTAAGGCAGTGTGTCTGCCCTCTTGCACCTGAGTTCGAATCTCCCTCCTCGTAAATTAGAATAGATTAGAGTATCGCTTGTCAAAGAAAAAACGTATGCTAATGTTAATGTATATACCAAATAAAGCTAATAGGAGCAAGAGCAAAAACAGTGCAGTGACTCTGCTTTTGGAAGTTTGAAACGTTAACTGCTTGTAAAAGTATATAGAGTAAAGTTGCTTGTTTTCCATAATTCAGAGGATGTGTGTTTTTACTATTCAGTAGGGCCTTGTAATTTTCAGAACAATGAGCTAATTGTTTGCCATGAATGCAAGTCTTTTATGTCTGTTAACTTGAAACTCAAATGCTGCTTGTCATAGGGGTCAGGCAGAAAACGAGTTCAAGGTGGAAGTCGAAGCCATTGGGAAAGTAAAGCATAAGAACTTGGTGGGTCTAATTGGTTATTGTGCAGAAGGTGCTCAAAGGTAAAACTCCATTGCAATTTTTTAGGTGAATTGGTTTGACACAAGTCTCTTTTTTCCTCTAACATCGGGGACTTGTATTGCGCTCTGCCAGGATGCTTGTGTATGAATACATTGACAATGGCAACTTGGAGCAATGGTTGCACGGCGATGTTGGACCTGTCAGCCCTCTAAGCTGGGATATTCGAATGAAAATAGCCATCGGGACAGCAAAAGGGTAAGATAATTTTGTTTCTCCTTGTTCATTTCACTTGTTCTTGAAGGGTAGTTAATTAAAACTCAAAAGTGAATCTAACTTTAGGGTTAAATAACCTAGCAGTCGTACAACGAATATATGTGTAAAATATTGTGCTGTGTTTGTCATTCTCATGATTTCCTTAATATTGCTATGAAAATACTTGTCATCCTTCCGCTTCAGATCAACTTATGTTTCTTGCTTCTCTTACAGGCTGGCCTATTTGCACGAAGGGTTAGAGCCTAAGGTGGTGCACCGTGATATAAAATCCAGTAACATTCTTCTGGATAGAAAGTGGAACCCTAAAGTATCAGATTTTGGTCTGGCCAAGCTCTTAGGATCTGAGGCAAGCTATGTGACTACACGCGTTATGGGGACATTCGGGTTAGTTTAGTCTCAAATCCTAAAGATAACTTCCATGATGAATTATCGAGGCTGTGTGTAATAGTGATTCTTTATTATAATTTTCTGTAGATATGTAGCTCCAGAATATGCAAGCACAGGTATGCTGAACGAGGGGAGTGACATATATAGTTTCGGAGTTCTACTCATGGAGATAATTACAGGAAGAAGCCCTATTGACTATTCCAGACCAGCCGGGGAGGTAAAACTAGTTTCTCCTTCTCTTCTTCGGTTCTTCCCATAGAAGCATTGCATCAGTATCATAACTGTTTACAGTTGCTGTATATCAGATGAACCTGGTTGATTGGTTTAAAGGAATGATCCAAAGTCGCCGTGGAGAGGAGGTTGTTGATCCTCTGATTGCAGTTCAGCCCCCTCCAAGAGCTATGAAGCGAGCATTGCTGGTTTGTCTCCGATGTATAGATTCAGATGTTCATAAGCGACCGAAAATGGGGCAAATTGTTCATATGCTTGAGGCAGATGACTTCCCTTTCCGTTCAGTAAGTCTTTTCGTTCAGTACTTTATAGATGCATTGCAGATAACATGTATCATATTTTTGACAAGTTTCTTGCCAGTTTGTTATTTGTTCAACATCAAGACCACGGGAGCGCTCATCCCCTCAATTAATGTTTTCTGCAATTTCAGCTTTCTCAGTTCTCCATTTTATGCCTGCAGGAAACTCGATCGGCTCGATAAAAGATCCTCTCCCTTTCCCGTGCAGCTGCATCCAGTAATGTTCAATATACATCCAAGTATATTTTTTGGCCGATAAATAGCAGTTCCTGCGGCGCCATGCGTATCATGATCCTCCGTTAGTATATATAGAAAAGAAATTACAAGCATTGAATGTGCATATATAAATTTCTAAATTCTTTCTCTCGGTCTGATAAATTCTGTTGATATGTTCAGCATCATACTTATAGATGAGCTTGTAAATATGTACTTATATGGTATTTTTATATGTAAGGTCTGTTAAGAATCTTCATTTCTTTATCGGTTTCGGATGAAATCAGAGAATTTTTTAATAAATGTAGTTTGAGTCAAGTAGCTTTTGGGACGGATGTCAGGGATTTCGAGTCTCTGCATTTAGCATCTCGGTGCATTCACAAGTATTTTTGGTAGGAGGAGGTTTGAACCCAAATCATCAATCTAGCCATAAATGTTTCCAAAAGGCTCCAATCATAACTCTTAGGCCTCATTTGGTGTCTCTAAATTTTGTTCGAGTTGAAAATTGGAGATAGATTACTCATGACTCATAAGGTATTAGTTTCCGTCATGACGAATCCATCTTCTACTTCGACTTAAAACAAAATTTGGAAGTTGAATCAGTTTCTTTTTTCAACAAAACATTGAATCTAGTGATTTATCCAATCCTATCCGGCAAACGAAGTGAGTTTTTTCTTAGTTGACATATGCAACTGACGCCATTAACAGAAAATGCAAACACGAACCTGGTTTGGTCTTTTCTTTTCAATCTTTTTTTAATTTATTTAAATCTCATATTCTAAAATTAGTTTTAAGAGTGAAAGCAGGTAAATCCTTCAAAAATAAAAAAGGTCACCTAATTACTCAGCAAGACAACCCAAATATTGTTGCTCCCTGCTGATGTCTGCTGTCTGCTGTCACCAACATTGCAAGGCAGTGTCTGTTGGTGAAAATCCTCCATGCATTATTATTTGTACCATGACTTGTTGTTCGTGTCATTTAACAAAAGGCGCGTGGCAGTGTGAACGAATGAATGTACAAGCGACGGAGGGACATCACTCAAAGGGCTCTTGGGCCAGAAATTGCTAGCTAATCTTCATTCTTTATCCAGAAGCTGTCAGGGAATTGATTGAGTGCAGCGTCATTCAGCACGCAAATGGTGATTAACGTGCCAATAAGACTGGAGCCATCAAATTACACATGCGCCTCTTTCAAAGCCCAACAAGCTTCCTTCATGTGGTTTTGGTTCTAATTGGTGGGCTCCACAAGAATGTTAAATGCTAAAAATTTGGATTTTAGGACATTGGGCCAGAGTTTCTCTCGGTTTGGATTTCTCGCTTAACCACACACCACTTCATCATGCGCACGCACCACTCACACGTAGCCGCCATGTATCGTGGCTCGTGCCTCTAGACTCTTAGACCTCGTTTGGTACGCCGTATAGCGCATCGGATAGTACTAATAATCCGGTCTCGGGTGTTTGGTGAGCTCCGTACTAAAATAGTCGCCCGACTATTTAAACCGGGCCCACCATTTAGTACCCCTTACACCGGACTAATTATACGCCCAAAAACCTCCATATAATTAGTCGGGTTCATCCCTCTCACTCTCTTGGTCTAGCTTGAAGGAAAATATTTGAATTACAAGTTCATTTGAGCAACACTTAAGCATGCTATTAACAAATTAAAGGCTCTTAGCTAGCATATTAGTACTCAAAAATAAAACTTTGCTCATGACTTTTGAAGCCTAAATATTGTGAACCAAGACACAACTCAAAATCACATTAGTAAGTTGTAGCATCCGATACCTTTGTAGAATCTTCTTTGCATGAGCAAAGGCTAAATACTTAAGGGGACCTTCAACCTCATCTTGGATGAACACCTTTGCTTGGAGGAGTTGTGGTTGCACCTTGAATCAAATTAAAGGTTACCAACATACTTCGTCTTCTACGAAAGTCAAACCTTTCGTAGTTCTTGCATTTGATTAGGATTTGAGTGAGTTTGTATGAAGAACAAATTGTGTTCTTCACAAACACCTAGGGCCGCCCAACATAGTATAAATAGTCGATATTAGTCCGGTACTGCACCAAACGCCCGACTAATTTAGTCAGTACTGTCCGATGACAGATTATCCTATTCGACTGAAATAGTCAGTCCAGTCCGAGCTACCAAACGAGGCCTTAACATTACTTACCCTATAGGTTAATTGCACTCGAAGAATTATCCTACCACCCAAAAAAGTCTAGTTTTCCTCATTTTTCACACCTAAACAATAGAAAGAAAAAAAAACAATAATTAGTGCGTTTAACCCATTCTAATGTAAATAATCTAAAAAAATGAAATAAATAAATATATGTACACAACACACCATAACTCTTCTTCTTTTTTTTTCTTCTTTTTTTGTTTTTTTTGCAAAATACACTATAACTCTTAGGGTGTGTTTACTAATTAGGAATCGGAGTAAGTAGGAATCGAGGTAAGCAAGAATCGGAGTAAGCAAAAATCGGGATAAGTAGGAATCGAAGTCAAATATTCCTATTAATTTGATTACTAACTGTCATGAATCAGAATAAAAAAAAAAGCCTACTCCCATTAAAAATGTTTACAATTGTCCAGAATCGGAATCAAAATCAGCTTGATTACCAAAATACCCTTATATAGAATAATTCTATTTTAATTTTTTATTCCTTTATATAGAATAAGCTAAATATTCAAACTAAAAAAAAATTGTTTACATTTCTTAATGAAGAAATTAGAATTAGATGCCTCATTCTAGGCGTTTGTAGATTAAACATTTATGTTTTTTAGTTTTTGATTAAGCTTTTAAATTTTTTTATTAAGATGCTCTGACTTGAGCCAACCCAGTTTAATTGAATTTAATTTACATGTTAATACCAAATATATATTTTAAATAATTTCAACTATATTTAAGTCTATTTTTTTTAAGATCGAAATGTACCCATAGCAAATGAAAACGTACCAACGTCAAATAAAAACGTACCAACCCCAAATTAAAACGTACCCAATTATGAAACTATATAAAAATGAATATTTCATCATTTTTGTATAGTTTAAAAATATGTTTGATTCATAGATAATGCTCTAGATAATTTTGTTTTTTTGGTAGATAAGTTTGGAACAACTTTTAATTGAATTGGAGATAAATCTTGATTATTGTAGATAATGCTAAATTATAAGGATAAATCATATAATTTTGAATTAACAAAAAAGGCTATTGGACGTTGATTAGTATAAAAAATGTTCAATCAAAAAACTAAAAGGCACTTATGTTTAGTCTAAAAAATTTAAAACTTAGGTGTCTGTATCAAAATACCACTTTTTAATTTTGTTATTTTTATCAATGTATTTAATTAATTTGTTTTAATTTTCCCTTACCTTTATCAAAGCCAAATAAAGAAAAACATGAAAAAAGATTAAAAAAAATAAGAAAGAAACCACAGTAGACTATCATCGTTCCCACATCTCTTCCAAGCCAACAGTCCTTTTATTTTTCGGGATTCCTTATTTTTCTTCTCCTTCTGTCTCCCTCCCAGCAAACCCATCATCGTTTTCGTTCCCCAATTCAAAATTGAATCTGCAAGTTCAGTTTCAAGGAACGCACCCTTTGTTCATTCGTTTGCTTTTGTAGCAGCAGAACTTGCAACTCCCTTTGTTCGCCCTTTGTTCATTTGCTTGATTTTGTAGCAGCAGAACTTGCAGCAGCACAGATGCAAGTTGCGATTCAGCCTTCCCCAATTCGAGGGCTAGTGTTTTTTAGAATGTGTGAGGATAATATGAGTAAGAAAATGTTGATTATGTTTCAGCCATCCCCAATCCTTACTCCCCCTCCGGATTTCTATTCCCTCAATATCAGGAATCGTTCTCCAAATTTGATGTGGGGCCCACAAGACTGTTCATTTCCGTTCATTTGGTAAACAACGGAATAGTCCAGAATGACAATAAATCCGATTCCTTTCATTTTATTTCTGCCAAAGTAAACATGTCCTTAGAGTTTTGGGTTTTCTAGCTTCCTGCTTTAATGCAATGCTCCCAAACTCCATTCAGCTCCACCTACCTCAACTCGAGAATGTAGGCTTTTTAGCTTTAGTTATTCGTCAAAATTTACGTTGCCTTTTGTTTAGCTTTCTCCAACATCTCACCATAACACAAATATGAACTGATAAAAGTATACATGTTAAAAAGTATAGATATTCTGGATATTGGAGTTGGAGTTTTTTAAAGCAAATATATGAGTTTCGCATCTGTTTAACATGATTTCCTTTACTATTCATGTTTTTATCATTTATCTTGTTCAACTACCTACTTGTTTAAGCTACTCGTGTTTTTATCATTTTTCCTATTTACACAACTCATATACGTTGATATACAAGTACACGCACATGAGCGCTCAAGCAGTAACAAGTTAATGAAACTGTTGTGTTTCATTTATTCATTACACATGACTAGCAAATTTAAAGGGTGTGTAAATGCAACTTCTAGAAAATGAAAACACTAACAAAAATTAAATGAATTTGTACAGTAATTGGGCTAGGTCAACAAAAAATGAAAATAAAAACATAAGATACCATTGAGGTTACGCATAAACTCCTAAACTACACGAGCAAAGTCACCTAATATGGTTGGACGCTTCTCTTCTCGGTGATGTTGTATCTTCTTAGCTTCTCTCTTAACCAAGAGAATTTGAATTAAATATATAATTGGGGATGAAGCACAAGAAAGAGCAGTGGTGGCAAAATTAGAAATTTATTAAATGCGTTCACTCTCACTATAACATTTGTGTTTAATGATGCAGTTTTGTCAAAAAGTCCTACACATAACAATATATACGTTTTTAGATCAAAACACTACGTGACGATAAATTTGTTTTTTATATTTCTTTATTCAACTTAGGTCACACGCTATAATGTCCAGGAGGGCCCCACTTTACACCGTCCCAAATCAAAAGGTTCTTTTTGGTCCGAATCGTCTGATGATATCCCAATCGCACAAGTTAATTACAGGTGCTCAACAACAACGCACGAACGAACAGCCAAGATTCGCTCCACGTCCGCCACGTGTCCCCACGTGTCCCCACGTCTCACTTAAACTTGAAGCCCCAAACAAACCGCGAAGACTCAGATTAACACCCGCCAAATCAAAATTCCCTTTTCACCTTTCGGCGTCAGAAAATAAGAAAAATCTCAAAAAATTCCAAAAATAAAAAATAAATACAGAAAAAAACAGCAAACGATCACATTTCTCTACTAATTAACGGCCACGCCCACACCCACCAGATCTAATCTAGCCGTAGAGAGATAAAGACAGAGTGTGGAAGAGAGAGAGAGATTGAGGTTTGTAGCTATGGAGGAGAAGCTGATACAGAGGCTGGAATCGGCTGTGTCGCGCTTGGAGGCGCTGTCGCTGTCCGGCGGTGGGGGGCCGGCGACGGCCAGAGGTTTCGACGACGCGCCGCTGGATCCGTCGATTTTGGCTTATGAGGATCTGATTGGGCAGTACCTGGGTAGGGTTTCGGTCGCAGCTGAGAAGATTGGGGGGCAGGTGTTGGACATCACCAAGGTTCTCCAGCAAGCTTTTTCTGCTCAGAAGGACCTGCTTATCCAGGTCAAGCAAACTCAGGTCAGTCTTGCTCGTAATGCTTTTGTGCTCAGCTTGTAGTTTTGGGATTTTCGTTTTCGATTTTTATTTTTTGGTTTCATTGGGTGTTGAAATTTTGGATTTAAATGTAAAAATTGAGGTGGGATTTTGCCTATGAAATGTGGAATTGAGGTTAAGAACATTGTGTTTGATGTTGAATGTTAATCGGGTCGTCAATGTGATCGATTATGGAAAGGAGATTGAAAGAAATGTGCTCTCTTGTTGCGTTTGGATCGGATTTGTGTGTGTACATTTTTTCATATCAAATAAGAATAATTAAAAGTTATAAGCTTTTGAAAGACGGAATCGACATTTGGGTGCCTTACCATAGCAAATTAGCAATAAAATGTTAGCGGAAAATCAGGAAAAGATAAACCGGTATGAGGATTATATATAGGTATACCACAGTGGTGCTTTTCCTTTTCTCTTTCTCGAAATAGTTTTGCACAATGGAATTTTCTGTTTAAATTTTGGTGTTGCTATGTTTTGGGGTAATTTGAAGGATTGGGGTAATTTAAGTGTCCGACACGGGACACGTTAGTGTTTTGAAGTGTCCGTGCAACATAGACTATGGATATTTTGAGTGTCGGAGGTATCAGGAATGAGAGAGGTTATTTACTTTAACTGCACTCTATCTTGTACCTTTGGTGGTGAGATGAATATAATGTTAAATGGGATTGTTCCTTCTTGTGCAGAAACCTGACAATGCAGGGTTGGCTGAGTTTCTGAAACCACTGAATGAGGCAATCACAAAGGCAAATTCTTTGACAGAAGGGAGGCGGTCTGATTTTTTTAATCACTTGAAGACTGCTGCTGACAGTCTCTCAGCTTTGGCATGGATTGCATATACAGGGAAAGAATGTGGTAAGGAAAATAGATCGTTGCTATATTGCATTACAAACAGATGAAAACTCATTTATGTTTCCAATGTCTTATTGTGCTTTTGTCTCTTTCAAGGTCTGAGCATGCCTATCGCACACGTCGAAGAAAGTTGGCAGATGGCTGAGTTCTACTGCAACAAGGTACTACGCACGTCTGTAAGAATCTGGTAATTTACACAAAAGGAACTGCATGTCCTAGTATCACATGCTGTAATTGCACAGGTCCTTTTTCTTGCAGTACTTATCAATTATCACCAATCGTGTAATGATTGCATCAATTTACAGTGAGTAGGTGTTGACTCTGTAATTCGTAATTATACAGATTCTTGTGGAGTATAAAACCAAAGACTCAAATCATTTAGAGTGGGCCAAAGCTCTCAAGGAACTGTATGTGCCTGGTTTAAGAGATTATGTTAAGAGTTTCTATCCGTTGGGTCCAGTTTGGAGTTCAACCGGAAAAGCTGTAGCTGCTGCTTCTTCAAAACCAAAAGCTCCTGCACCAGGTGCCCCTGCTCCTCCACCTCCTCCATCAGCGTCACTATTTAGCTCTGAAACTTCACAGGCTTCATCATCTCGCCCCAAAGAAGGGATGTCCGCTGTTTTCCAAGAGATTAATTCTGGAAAGCCTGTGACTTCAGGTAATTTTTATTCTTTTAATTAAATTGTCAAGTACATGTTGGAGAGATTTGATTTGGTTTTTGTGTCCCCAAGGTCTGAGAAAGGTGACAGATGATATGAAGACAAAGAATCGTGCCGACAGAACTGGCGTTGTTGGTACTCTTGAGAAGGAAAGTCGTGCAAGTTCACCTGCTGTTGCTAAAGTAGGACCACCAAAGTTCGAGCTCCAAATGGGTCGCAAGTGAGTACACATGATCATTCTAGTACATTTAAAACTTCATGTGAGGGAGTGAAAGCAGTAAGTGATTTTGTTTTGTCATTGTTATGCCCTGGCAGGTGGGTTGTTGAGAATCAGATTGCGAAAAAAGATTTGGTTATTAGTGAATGTGATTCAAAACAGTCTGTATATATTTTTGGGTGCAAAGATTCTGTTCTGCAAATTCAAGGTAATTTAACCGTATGTAAAACTTTATTGTCAATTGCATAAACATATTAAATGTTAAATTGCCTTTCCTTATATCATAGTTCATATGTATGTTCTCCACAAATAGGTACCTGTCAGGCTTTAAAAATGTAGTAGGGTACTTGTACGAAAAGCATGTGCTGGTTGTAATTATTTGCACAATGTGCAGGGAAAGTAAACAACATTACCATTGACAAATGCACTAAGATGGGAGTCCTATTTACGGTCAGTGTGAGATTAGTAATAAAGCAATGCATATTGATGTATGTGGGCTAATTGTGTGTTCTCTTGTGAACAAAGGATGTTGTGGCTGCTTGTGAGATCGTAAATTGCAACCGTGTTGAGGTGCAATGCCAGGTTAGAATTCTTCTCATGAAACTTTCAGTGATTTTAAGACATGAAAGTGGATGTTTCCAATGTTGCCAATCATAATTCCATGCAGTGGCTTCATTTATAATCGTATATAAAACCACTGTATGCTTAGCTACATGTAATTTGATTATGGACATGAAAATTGAATTTTTGCAACATTATCATCCCAAATATTACCATTCAGTGGCTTTTTATATGATGATGTATAAAATCATCTTGTGATCTTTGTTATATTCATTCATTGTATGCTATTCTAGGGCTCAGCTCCTACAGTTTCAGTGGATAACACAGCTGGCTGCCAATTTTATTTGAGCAAAGATGCTCTGGGGGCATCTATAACAACTGCTAAGTCCAGTGAGGTCAATATATTGGTACCCAGTTCTGGAGCTGATGGTGATTGGGTATGTTTCATGTTTGTATTTTATTTTATTTTTGTTTGATTCTTTTCAAGACTTGCTTGATTGTTCTTCCCTGCAACTTCCAAGTTATCTTGGAATGCAAGCTAGTGGTTTAGATGGTTCTTTGAATTCCTAATAATGGGCCTACAACACAGTAAACTTCTTAGGTCTGGGGAGCATATCCACATATGTTATTTGTAGAGATGGTACAGATTTTGTATTTACTAAAAGCTTTGCTGAAGTAGCTTGTTAATCCATTACTAACTATATTACCCTGGTTGTACACGATTCTGCTTGAAATTTAAGTTACCTTTTTTAAATTCAATGTAAAAACTGGTGTATGCAACAGTTGGACAGTTGCCCTTTAGTTGCCTCAAAGTTCTTTTTATGTCTCGTGTAGATGCTCAGTATATGAAGTACTAGTGTTTTCTTTTTCAAAGCCTGTTTAAATATTTCCAGCCACTTTGCCAGTAACTTAGGTGGGAAGGTGGGATGTAGGGTTAGTTGGTTTACATGATTAATGCTAGGAGTAGGAATGCTATGTTTTCTTCTTTTAGTTGGATGATAATATTGTCTTTCAATGCCTTATGTATGAGATATGGCTACTGGCTTGTATAGAAGAGCCTGAAGACGCAAGCCTTTTTGTTGGTACCTAAAGAATTTAGGTTTTGTAGGTTAGTATTTGTTCACTATGATATTTTTAACTTACCAATACACCATAAGCTTGTGGGTGCATACTCCTATGTGGTAGGATCGTTATCTCTTATTTTGCTCTCATGAAGCTGATATTTTCTTTCACTCCATTAAATCTATTTTCACTTTCTACTCTCTTTATTTGGAGTATGATTTAATCAGGGGTTGCATGTACTTTCTGACTGTTAGGATTCTTACTAAATTCCTGCATTACGTGGGAAATGCATCTTTGCTAATCAAAGAAACACTAACTGTGATGTCGATTTCTTGAGTTTACCGGGGAGAGCTTACCACTTTTTATCTTGCAGGCGGAGCATGCTTTGCCAGAACAGTTTATTCATGTGTTTAAGGATGGTCGCTTTGAAACTACTTCAGTCTCTCATTCAGCCGGAGGGTAATTTGGACTCTTTTAAAACCAATTATCTCGTACTTGAAAAAAAAAAATTACTAGGATGGGTTGAGGAGTGGCTTTTTTCTTCTTTCTACTTTCTCCTTTATTCAATTGCTTTCGTTTTACAAGGGTGACACATTCCCAGCCTTGCTGGTTATGCTCTTTTCCATCTCACTGGTCTTTTGTCGGATTATCAAACCAGGGGATTCTCTTACATGTCTCACAAAACATGAGATTCTTTTGCATGATTTTTTTTGGAAGTTTGTTTCTAGACGAGTGTTGTAGCGATGTTTTTACGCAGTTGCGAGTGAGCCGGAATGAGCACTTTTGCTCTTGTAATACTTACAGTATCTCAGTCGTTTTGCTCTTGATTATATATTTCGTAGCCGTCTTCTACATTATTGGCTGGGAATATGTTGTTTTACCCAAGGCAGTTAAATTCATGGTTTTGACTGTTAAAAAGTTTGTACTAGAAAAGTATACGAACATAGGACCCGAATATCTGTGGGTGTATGAATTTATATGTTTCAGATTGGGGTTTTAAATCAATGGTGGTAGCTTTGAAATGTGTTGGCTGTACTTTTAAATAGTTACATTTCTTTAAAAGGCCAAATTGCACTAGTAGGCCTTGTAATATATTTGGATTTTTACTTTCATCCCTACAGTTTTGTCCCTGTAGTTTTGTTTTGATTTCACTTTACTCCAATTACTTTTCCCTTTTGCGCACGTATTCCCATTTGAAAATTCGAAGTTGGATGAACTTTTTTATTCATCTAACAGAATGAAACTTACTAGGAGGTCACCCATTTCAGTATTATTCTCGCCTAACTCACTTAACCTCAGAGTTCGAATGAGATTCGATGCATTTGAGTTGGTATGTGGTTGCATTCAATTAAGTTATTTTTATTGTATGTGTTGAAATTCTTGAATTGTTTTTTCCTCGCAATGGTTTGTGTTCAAGTTCAAATCAATTGTGTTTTCATCCTCGCAAAGTTGTCGTGTGACCTCTCAAATCTCCTTTGGGTAATTTTGTTCTGGTCTTACGTGTACCTCTTTCTAAAAGAATGGCTTACATGGAATGGGTTCACTGTCATGTGAATCCCATTGTCCAATAATGTATTGTCATGTGCAAGTTTTTCTCTACAGGACAATATATTATTGGAATCCGTTTTATGTAAGTTGTTCCTCCTTTTAGGAGACATGCTAAAGTGTTAGGCGCCAGAATTCTCCTCAAGTTTCCACGTGGCCTTTTCCATATCCATCCATCTTACCCAGTGCAGACTTATTACAGCTACAAACTCACTGCCGAGCGGACCTCAAAGTCCTTCACCAAGTCTTAAGCAAAGCGAACTCCACTTAAGTTTGGTAGGTCCACTCGTAACACGTACATCCCTTCATTTCATCAACTAATACACACACACATATATATAGATTTATCTAGATTTGTTTGGTAGTATTTTAATATGAATAAACGTGTTTTCATATATTTTAGATAGGAACTATTATTGGCATTTTAAAATTTAATTATGCACTTCTTTCCTCGTAAGAGTATATTCCAAATCGGGCATATGACCAAATAATATATAATTAATGTATGAGAGATTTCACTACTAATACGACCAAGGTCTTTTGTGATAAAACTTAACACCTAGTAATAAATGGTTATGTTGAGATAATATATGTGATGTTGATGATGGGTTATGTTGGGCCTAAAAAGCTTATCAATTTTAATATAAACACATTGAATTTTTTAATTAAAAATCTAGGTGCTTTAGTGTTTCTTGAAAAAGGAAAATGCTAAGGAGATTATGTTTTTAAATCATATTTTGTAAATCACATGACGTAGCGGTTGATGGTTGGATAATTTTTTTAATAATTTAAACAAGGAATCCAACTGTCAATTATCATATCATGTGGTCTACAAAATATGGTTCAAGTATATGGTTTCTCCTAAAACATTTGGTATAACTCTTATCCTAAAAGCACTTCTATAAAGTACAAGCTCTTCTATGAGTTTCTAACAAATGCATTTAGTGTTTTTGGTTGTAGAAAACGCTTTTAACTATTCTAAAAACAATCACAAACATGTCCCTTTATAATGCAAGCAATATGGAGTTGTCACACTTTCAATTACTTTTTCATGAAATATGTCACATTCTGAACCGGCTCCGCCGTAGCACGATATTGTCCGCTTTGGGTCACGCCCTCACGGTTTTGTTTTTGGGAACTCACGAGCAACTTCCCAATGGGTCACCCATCTTGGAATTGCTCTAGCCCAAACTCGCTTAACTTCGGAGTTCTGATGGAATCCGAAGTCCCAAAAGGCCTCGTGCTAAATGGAGGTGGACATGTACATATAAGACACATCACCCCCTCTCCGTTGGTCAATGTGAGATATCACAAAATACTTTATTTTTAATAAACCATAAACCAATATAATGCTCTATTGATAAAATACAATTTCACTAAAAACGCTTATGAAAGGAAGTCACGTACGTATTTTAAATAAGCTTTTAATTCATAAGAATTTTTGTCCTTGTCCTGAATTTAAAACACTCATCCAGTCATTTCTCTGCTAGTGCTAGTTTTACCTCTCGTACAAGTTTCTTCCTCTTACATTTTCGCGGCAAGTGTAAAAAAGTACTTTCTCAGCGACCAAAAAGAGCCTTTGCGACTTGGAATTTCCAGTTTCCACACGCAGAGTAGGTGGGCTGCTGATGCTGAGATTCTCTGAAGGCAAGACCTACAGCGAACCAAATCTAAAGTCCAAACGCAACCACGTGGGGACACTCCAATCCACCTAATTTTAAGATTTACTTTTGTGGGGTCGTTTAATAATCACTTTCACTTTTTTTTTTAAACAAAAAACTCATTAAGACACTGGACTTCAGATTGTACTGACTATTTCAATCGGATTGACTAATTATTTGGGTCCTATTAGTGATTATTAAATTTTTTATTTTATAATCTTGCTGCCAGCAGCCCAAGAAAATAAAAGTTGGGCCTGCAGCTCCAACTACGACCCACCAAAAATTATTTGGGTCCTATTTGCAAACCCCAAAGGTCCCGTAGACCTATATTTCACTACCCATTCACGATATATGTTAAACAATTTTATTATTTGTATTATTTTTGTTCTATATATATTGCGTTTGATTGCAGGTATATATGAACCTGAAGTTCATAAAATTCGAACCTGAAGCTTCGAATAAGTGTCAATGAAACCTGAAGTTTTCTTAAAAATTAAATACCCATGAAACCCGTAGTTTTCATGAAAATTTAAACCAAACAATGTCTAATAGAACCTGAATGTTCTACTCCAAGTCTATGAACAGTTTTTCATAGTACTGACCACTATCTTGTTCCCTTCTTTGTAGCGACATGTCGAACTTGAACAAACTCGACTTTACCGCTCTGGAAGTCTCTGGAAGGAACTACCTCAAGTGGGTACAAGATGTGAAGCTCCACCTCACTGCTAAGAGCCTCAGGGCCACCATTGAAGCAGAGACGGATAACCCGGTTGGCGAAGCTGACAAAGCAACCGCCATGATCTTCATCCGAAGACATATGCATGACGCACTGCAGACCGAATACCTCGCTGAAGAGGATCCAAGAGCTTTATGGCCTGCTCTAGAAGAGCGCTTTGATCATCAAAGAGATATTTTCTTGCCTGAAGCAAGACACGACTGGCAGCACTTACGCTTCCAAGACTTTAAGTCTGTGAATGAGTACAACTCTGAAGTTTGTCGAATCCGATCACTTCTCAAGTTTTGCAAAGAAGACTTGACTGAACAGGATCTCCTGGAGAAGACCTATTCAACTTTCCATGCTACCAATATTGTCCTGCAGCAACAATATAGGGCGCAAAAATTCACCAAATTTTCGGATTTGATCTCTGTCTTACTACTTGCTGAAAAGCAAAACCAGCTGTTGATGAAAAATCATCAAGCTAGACCTAATGGCTCGACCGCTGTGCCTGAAGCACACTCTAGCGAGAATCGAGGCCAAAACCAACGCCGGAAGCGTGGTGGTGGGAAAGGCAAGGGTTCTAAACCTAAGCCACAAGCCCAAGGTCGACAGAGCGTAGGCCCATTCAAGGGAGGAAATAACGCCCCGAAGCGCACTAATTTTGCTCCCAAAGCCTCAAACTTCAAGACTAAGAGCAAAGCGGTGAACCTGTGTTACCGATGTGGTTCTCAAGACCATTGGTCCCGCACTTGCCGAGCTTCAGCTAACGCTGTTGCTGAGTACCATTCAAGTCGTAAAGCCATAGAGACTAATCTCGCTCATGTGGAGAATCCCGAAGATACTACTCTGGAGATTTCTGATTTTCAAGAAGCAAACGCTCCGATGGAAAATTAGATTTTTAGACATAAGGCCTATATGTTGGCCGAATTTTCCCCACTAGTGGCCTAGAACCACTATGTGGCCGAATTCCCCTAGCTTTGGTTTAAGTTTTTGAACAATTTTTCCTTTTTGTTTGGACGATTGTTTGGTATTTAGTTTTAAATTTTGGATATTATTTTATGGAAATTATTTCTCGAATTAATTGAATGAATGATTTTTATTTATTCAAGTGACCAATTCAATTAAATTATTTCTAGGTATGTCTTGTGGGGAAGTTAGTTGTCTGGCAGATAGTGCAACTACGCACACCATATTGCGTGAACGCATCTATTTCACTAACTTCATACCTAAAATATCACCTCTGACAACCCTTTCAGGCTCATCCAACCTGATTGAGGGGCATGGCACTGCCCAATTAATGTTGTCTAATGGTACAAAGTTAACCATTAAAGAGGCACTTTATTCTCCGCGTTCCGGAAGAACGTTGTTGAGTTTTAAAGATATTCGAGATAATAATTACCACGCTGAAACTTCTGAAGAAAATGGGACTGAATTCCTGTGCATAACTTCTTATGAATATGGCCAGAAGCGTATTCATGAGAAGATGGAGCGCCTTCCAAATGGCTTGTACATAACAACCATTCGCTCCCTGGAAAGCCACCATGTGGCCGGCCCTAGCAGTGGCCTTGCACTGGAAAATTTGCTTTGGCATGACCGTTTGGGACACCCTGGACGAATTATGATGCGCCGTATCCTCAGTACTTCACACGGGCATCCCCTTACCCGAAGTAAGGATTTCGTTCTTCGCACTATCTCATGCCAAGCGTGCTCTTTGGGTAAGCTAAACACTCACCCATCGACACACAAGATCCAAACGGATCCTCCCAAATTTCTTCAGAGGATTCAGGGGGACATTTGTGGACCGATTCAACCATCTTGCGGACCATTTAGATACTTTATGGTATTGGTTGATGCTTCCACACGTTGGTCGCACGTGTGCCTCCTGTCCACTCGAAATGCTGCATTCTCCAAGCTTCTAGCTCAGATTATTAAGCTGAGGGCTCACCACCCTGATTATCCGATTAAGTCGATTCGACTGGATAATGCTGGAGAATTTACATCGAAAACTTTCGATGACTATTGCATGTCAGTTGGGATTGAAGTTGAACATCCTGTCGCCCATGTTCACACCCAAAACGGCCTAGCAGAAGCGTTTATTAAGCGCCTTCAAGTAATCGCTCGGACTTTGGTAATGCGAACCAAACTTCCGATATCTGCATGGGGCCATGCAATATTGCACGCAGCAATGTTGGTCCGCCTGAGACCCGTACTGACCCAACCATATTCTGCGCTCCAGTTGGTAACTGGATACGAGCCCGACATCTCGCATTTGCGCATATTTGGTTGTGCGGTCTATGTGCCAATTGCGCCGCCCTTACGTACTAAAATGGGTCCTCAGCGAAGATTGGGAATCTATGTCGGTTATGACTCCCCTTCGATCATTCGTTACTTAGAACCTTTGACAGGCGATCTCTTTACCGCTAGATTTGCGGATAGTCACTTTAATGAGACAGTCTTCCCGTCGTTAGGGGGAGACAAGAACATAGTTGTTCCTGAAGAACGCCGCGAATTATCGTGGTCTAACCCCACTATGTCTCATTTAGATCCCCGCACTGCTCAGTCTGAAACTGAGGTGCAAAGAATCCTAGATCTACAGAGCGTTGCTCAAAGCATGCCGGATGCTTTTATTGATCTAGCGAGAGTGACGAGATCACATATACCAGCTGCGAATGTGCCTGCAAAGATAGATGTACCAAACGTACGTCGAACCATCGCCCCTGAAGGACGAAACGCCCCTGAAGGACGTTTGGCCGTACCTGCTGTGCGGCCCAGTACCCTGGCGGCTAGCCAATCATCTGCTCCTACCCTGAAGCGTGGCAGACCTGTTGGTTCAAAGGATTCACAACCCCGGAAGAGGAACCCCACGGCACTAACTAGTGAAACTAGTTCGAATCCTGCCATCGCCAACTCATCTTTTCCAACGCATGAGGTTATTCTAGATTATGGTAGTGTCCTTGAAGAGACCAATCCGCCTCCCGAAAATCGTGAGATTTCGGTCCATTATGCTAGCTTGGATGCACTTTGGAATAGGAATGAGATGATAGTCGACGATGCATTTGCATATGCAGTAGCTACTGATATCATGCTGAGCGATGATATTGAACCACGTTCCGTTGATGAATGTCGACGTAGAACCGATTGGTCAAACTGGAAACAAGCAATCCAGGTCGAACTTGATTCGCTTGCGAAACGTAAGGTGTTTGGGCCTGTAGTTCCTACACCACCACATGTGAAGCCCGTTGGCTACAAGTGGGTTTTCGTAAGGAAGCGTAATGAGAAGAATGAAATAGTGCGATACAAAGCACGCCTTGTGGCGCAAGGTTTCTCTCAACGCCCTGGGATTGATTACGAGGAGACTTATTCTCCCGTAATGGACGTCATAACGTTCCGCTACCTTATCAGTTTGGTAGTTTCCGAAAAACTGAATATGCAGCTTATGGATGTGGTAACCGCGTATCTCTATGGGGATCTTGATACGGAAATCTATATGAAAGTTCCTGAAGGACTTACATTGACTGGATCAAATAGTTCTAAACCACGGAACACCCTCTCAATTAGATTGAGGCGTTCACTCTACGGATTAAAGCAATCCGGACGGATGTGGTATAACCGTCTGAGTGAGTATTTGATTAGTCAGGGATATGTGAATAATGAATTATGCCCATGCGTGTTTATTAAGAAGTCACATTCCGGATTTGCGATAATTGCAGTTTATGTCGATGACATGAATCTCATTGGGACTCCCGAAGAGCTTGAGAAAACTGCATCGCACCTGAAGTCGGAATTTGAGATGAAAGATCTTGGGAAAACTCGATATTGCCTAGGCCTGGAGCTTGAGCATAGTTCGGCTGGGATACTGGTCCACCAATCGAACTACACCCAGAAGGTGTTACGTCGTTTTAATGAGGATAAAGCGAAACCTTCGAGTACTCCTATGGTCGTCCGATCGCTAGATGCAAAACGGGACCCCTTCCGTCCTAAAGACGATGAGGAAGAGGTTTTGGAGCCTGAAGTTCCATATCTAAGTGCAATTGGCGCTCTATTGTACTTAGCTCAGTGCACTAGACCGGACATCTCCTTCTCTGTTAATCTTCTTGCAAGATATAGCAATGCGCCCACACGCAGACACTGGAATGGTGTTAAAGACATCCTTCGTTACCTTAAGGGTACTACGGATTTGGGTTTATTCTATCCCTATGCATCTCAGAATAGATCACACCCCCTTGGTCTTCGGAATGATGCTTGCCTTGTTGGTTATGCTGACGCAGGTTACTTGTCTGACCCGCACAAGGCACGTTCTCAAACGAGTTATGTCTTTACCATTGGAGACACCGCAATATCTTGGAGGTCAACCAAACAGACCTTAGTTGCTACCTCTTCGAATCATGCTGAGATTCTCGCCCTTCACGAAGCTACTCGTGAGTGTTTTTGGCTGAGAGCTGTCGTTGAGCATATTCGAAGCAATTGCGGGCTTTCTTCAGTCGTTGATGTCCCTACAACGATCTTTGAGGATAATGCCGCATGTATTGACCAGATCAAGAAAGGATACATCAAGGGAGACAACACCAAGCATATTGCGCCGAAGTTCTTCTTCTCATATCAGCAACAAGAGCATCAGAACATTGAAGTCAAGCAAATCCGTTCCCAGGACAACTTAGCCGACCTCTTCACCAAGTCACTGCCGAAGTCTACTTTTCAGAAGCTTGTTCAAGGAATTGGTATGCGTAAATTGTCTGATTTGCAACATTGTTAGTTTCTCATTCGGAATATTGTCAAACTCAGGGGGAGTATCCTGAAGTATACTCGCTTAACCTTAATGTACTCTTTTTCCCTACGATCAGGATCATTTTTCCCATTGGGTTTTTGTTACCTGACTAGGTTTTAATGAGGCACCCATTCTGGGCTGGTTATACCCTTGTGTACATCCTACTGACATCCGGTAGATGTTTAGTATTGACATTGCATTAACTCACTTTTCTCCTAGACTATGGGTTTTTGTCCCATTTTGGGTTTTACCATAGCCAGGTTTTGTGAGAGTTTTTATTCTTTTTATATGCAAGTTCCGTGCTTGAGACTAGCATGTTTCTCTATTGTGCCTACGAGACGACTTCATCAACTTTCATCCTGAAGATCTGATGCGATATCTACTTGAGTATTTGCACACTCAAGGGGGAGTGTTGTGGATAAAATACACATGTGTTAAATGTGATTGTGTAAATCCTAGGTAGATATGGATTAGGATATTCCATTATGTGTGGGATTTGTTTCCTAATGTAATTGTACTTCTTTCACTATAAATAAAGGCACCTGGCATGAGGAATTAATCATCACAATACAGTATAATTCCTCAAGCCTTCTCTATTTTCTCTCTTCTCTTTGCTTGCCGCACCCCCTCAGAAATATTGGCCACAACAATTTATACATTAAATAATACCAATTAATATAATCAGGCGTTTGATGCAGTATCGAATTAATCTGTATATCGAATAATTCATCAAATTATAATAACTTTTCACATAATAATTAATGTTAAAATTAAAAAAAACATCATCTTCCACGGCAAAGCCCCACCCCGCCCACACTGCTTGTCATTACCTCCACCCCTCCCTACTTTGTCAAAAGCCCAAACTTTTCTTCTAATCTCCTTACTTGAGCCATAGAAATTTCATGGCTTTGGTTATCAACTAACCCATCTAAAGGGGTCTTTTAATATAGGTTCAGTCAACTCTACAAAATATAGAATAAACCCATTGTATACATTATAAAATACAATCCAAATAAGCGAGCAAAATAATCCATATAAGTAAAATATAGTCCCAAGTCTTATTTACAAATTACAAATGTTGCCATTGATAGAACTGAAATCTGGTAGAGGTTAATGACAACATCAGTTACATAACTTTAGGGCTGGATTCGGTTCGGTAACCGAACCGAAATACCAAAACCGAATACTGATACCGAAATTTCGGGGAGAAAATTTCCAATACCGAAACCGAACCGAAAATTTCGGTATCCCGAAGTTTCGGGATACCGAAATTTTCGGTTCGGTTTTGGTATTGGGCCTCCCCGAAACATCTGAACCAGACCCTGCCTCATCTCTATCAAATTCCACATGTTGTTCCTCTACCTCTTGTTCATCCGGGCTGTCGTAATGGTCCGAAAGCTCAGCTTCCTTCGGGGTTTTAGGAGTGAAAGACCCTTTCTTTTGCCTCTTTTTGGGGGAAGCCTTGTTTGCTTTCAGACCCTTTCTCTTATTCAGGGCAGAGATTGCCATTAAAGCTGAGATGGAAAGCCAAAAATTCCAAAATTAGGGTTCTCAGCTTGAATTAACTGGAGGATAAGTGATAAGTAACCCAGAAGCAATCAAATCACAGTTGAAGCACATAATATGCAAACAGTGGCTCACTTCAGTCATTAGAGAGAGAGAGAGAGAGAGAGAAGAGGACTTACTGTTGTTACAGTGGATGAAAGGAGAACAAATGTCATAAAAAATCACAGAGACTGCGAGATGTTTTATTTTTAAAATCGGGAAAAAGTAGGTGTTGAATCTTCTTGGTGAAATCCCCCTGGAAAAGTTTAGCCATAATTCTTTCATCATAATAGGCAGTTTGATCCACTAACTCGAAATAGCAGAGCAAAGCCTTTCACCTCGCCATATCACTATGAATAGGGAGAAGATTCTACCCTATGCCTTGGCAGCGGAGCTTCAATGGCGGGTGAGAGGAGGATTGACTAAACGAGGGAGGGAGGCAGCTAAAACAAAATCGAGGGGAGGAAGAGGGGAGGGGAGGGTTTTAGGTCAGAATTAGGTGCCTCCCCGAAAAAATTAATAGGATATATATATATATATATATATAATTAAAATATATTTTATATATTTCAGTTCGGTTCGGTATTACCGAAATAATGGTAATTCGGTCCCGATCCCCGTATCGAAAATTCGGTATTCTTTCAGTATCGGTAACCGAACAATTTGGGAAATTTCGGTATCGGGGTTTTCGGTATTCGGTTCGGTTTTTTTCAGTACGGTTTCGGTATTTCAATACAAAATTCCCACCCCTACATAACTTTGAATTCAAAAAATAAAACAAAATTCCTAATGGGAGGTATTCCTTGTATAAAACCATATATTACTTGAATTGTCGATATGTTCTTTCGTGTAGGAATTTTATTTTTTTTGTAAACCTTTGTTTGATGTACAAATCCTAATGAAAATAAATTTTTTAACCGAGAGGAGATGCTACAGATGGTTTGGTGCTGCAATTTATTTATAGTTCTGTAGTTCAGGTGTACATTTTTTCCTTTCTTTTCCTAAACAATTAGAGATGTCTATTTGGTAGGTATGTGTGTGAGTATGCATATTTGGAGTTGAAAAAACAAAACAAATGAATTGCACAAGTTTGTTTGTTCTTTTTTGCATTAGACTTGAGTGGTCTATTTCATAGGTAATTATGACACATCCCGATCCTGACACGCCAGGTGTTGGGAAGTGCTAGCCGACACGTGTTAAGTAACGAAAGCCAATTATGCATGTACATGAGAAAAAGTGAGTAAATTTAGAGTTGGAAGCGGAAGTAAGAGTTCGGTGATGGGTAAAACCCATTATTACAGATGCATAATAGTCAGAGCATAGTAAATAGTGCATAGAATAAAAACATTCACATCCTCATGAGAATGGATGAGTAGAAATTAACTAAAAATAGGAACAAATCCTACATAGTCTAGAGAAAGTGTCATAACCACCAACCACTGCCAAAGTAAGCCCTCGTGTCACTGGTAATCAGAACCGCTACTAGTTCCTGGAGGGCCGCAAAACATAAAAGGGTGAGTTGGTCAAAAAGTAGTGTTTGATAAAACTTTTGTTTTCAAGAGCATACTATCCCCTCGCTGAAAAACATGTATAGTTTTTGAAAATACATCATACTCCCCGATATGATCATCAAAATACTATAATAGTAAGACAGGTACTCCCCGAAAATTCATAGTAAAACCATATTGGATTGCTCTAAAACAAAACTGAATGCTCAAATCACGGGTGCTCTCCGAAATCAAATTAACTGCTCATCCATATGTAAACACACAAGCTCAAGTAGATAAGCTACGAGGACAGGCTAGGTATATGAGAAATACGCTGAGTACTACAATGACGCGAGTCTAAAGCTAATCGTTGTGTGCAAAGTGCGTCACACACAAGTTCGTGTTGTCTAGTGTAACCTAGAACATGCTAGTACCTACAATGGATCCAAAGTTACGTAGCGGTACTGGGTGTGATACCTCTAAACCTCAAGGTTAGTCTTGGCCATATGACTGAGTACTGATACCTGGGTATTCTACATCTACTGATGAGCAACAGTATAGAAAAATGTATGGCAAATATAATACGGGTGTTCTACCTCCAACAACCACATATTATATAAGTCGTGCTAACAATTTAAAGAGAGTGTTGAAAAACCATACATAATAATACATTTATCAAAACAAAGACCCACTCACTCACTTGTAAGTAGCTGGGTCGTAGCCCCCTTGTTCTGGGTAGCCCCAGTAGTCCTCTGGATACATCTCACCTATATAAGATATCACTAATATAATGATTAAACTCAAAAGGTCACTAACTAAATTAATTAATTAAACTTATCCCTTGTTTGCTCAACATAGAGGTCCGAAAACACTCCAAAAGATACCATACGTACTGCCCCTAGGTAGTATGCATCGTCACAAGTCGTCTCGCGTGGACGGAAGTTGAAAATAATGTCCCACGCGCAGCTCACGCTCTGGGTCAAACTGACAGTCAACTAACGACTTCAATTGACGCCGTTAGATTTAACGAAACATTCCGGTATCTCCGTTAAATCTAACGGAATATTCCTAAAGGCGTTAAAGGAATATACCTGAGAATATTCCCTGTTTGGACCGGTTGCTGACGTCACAGGCCGGTTTGGACCGGATTCAGGCCGGTCTGAACCGATCACCGCTGCAACTCGAGCCAGTCGCCGGAAAACTGGCTGGTTTTTGGAAAAAAATTCAAATCTCCATAACTTCTTTATTTCTTGGCCAAATTTCACGTTCTTTATGTCAAAATGAAACTAGAGATGAGTAGAATGACGATATACCTTTGGTTTGGCCAAACAAGCTCGGGAAATGACTTGTATTTCCCTCGAAAGGCCGCGACTACTGTAGCATCGTCGATCTACGTCAAAACTCGACCAAATCAAGAAAATGACATACGAAAATTCATCTACTCAACGAGAGGAATCCAATGGTAGTAGTTAGAAACCTCACCTCGGTCTAGAATGGCGAGAAAATTGCCGGGAAGGTCTGGTTCTTTTGTGTGCTTTTCTTGTCAAACGGTTGGGAGTTTGGACAAACAATTTGCACCGTTGAGTCCAGGGCGTCGAGACGAAGAGGGTGGTGACTTTAGTTTGCCTCGATTCGACGGATTTTTGTTGACGTGCACTGTGCACACATGGTGGGAGAGAGAGAGAGAGAAAAAATGAGACTAAGGGAAAAAGTGACGGGAAGGATGGAAGAAAATGAGATATTTTGAATTTTTGGGGTATTGTGCACCCACAAAAAAACAATAAAATTACACGGTTCCGTATATAAAATAAAACGCACGTGTCTAAAATATCCCTTCAAAAATTATTTTATAACAAACTTTTTACGAGATGTTACAAATTATGTATGATTCAAAATTGAGTTTAAATCAAATCTTCTATAATCTCTAAACTATACATATAAAATACGGGATAATTTATAATGTCACCTTATATTTCAATGTAACTTGAAAAAAAGCACATCATATAACTTTGAGGTAACTTTATCACATTCATCTACTCCATCAAAATTCTCGTGCACTTACACAAACTAGTTACCAAATGATATTTGGTTAGAACATTCATTCTTGCATCAAGGTCAAAGCTCGATATTGCGTTTCATATTTTTTGACTTATTTGTTAATTTGCTCCTCAAACTTATATAAAACTACTAATTTTCTCTCTTGAAATTTAATTTTAACCGATCGTTCTCTTGAACTTCTAAAGAAATGAACAAAGAAAAACAAGTACAGAATTAAACAGAGAATGGTAGAAACTAGGGAAAAATCTTGAGTGGTACGTACCATTCAATGGTACGACTATTGAATGATTCAGATTAATTTGCAGTGGGCCCCAAATGAATCTTAGCTATTTAACAGAACGTACCATTTAATGGTACGTACCACTTAGAGCACTTAGAGAGTCAAAACGAAAGTGCGGAAAAATACTTGCCAGTAAGTATTTGGCCGACGTCAATGAGAAGAGTGAAAGACAGGTAGGTCCCATACCACGAGTGCACTTTCAGTCCAGGGGAGTCTCCTTGTTCACTTTCTTACCGTTACCCTCATCTTGTTTTGTTTTTGGGGTCTGAAAAGTGTAATCTTATATATTCCTGCATCGTCTTCCACACTCTGCACAAAGCAGCAGGGAGCTTCAGTCGTATCGATTCTATCGACACACATCATCATCATCATCAATGGCATCGTCGCTTTCACACTTCCCCATCCTCCTTCTCTCCCTCTTATTCACCGCCTTCCTTTCTGCAGGTACGTAATCTCTCACTCCCTAAACCCCTAAACTTTCCCGGAAAATAAACAAAAAAAGTTGCACTTTCCCGGAAAACGAAAGAAAACAAAAACAAAATCATATTTTAATTTTGCATAACTGAAATAATAGCACTGCTGACTGATCTATTCCACCAAACCTTCAGATACTTAACTCACCTCTTACGCCCCACTGAAACGGTTCGTTTTGATTGCAGACTCACAGTCCTTCATTGGTGTAAACTACGGCCAGGTCGCCGACAACCTCCCACCGCCCTCCGCCACCTCCAAGCTCCTCCAGTCCACCGCCATCAGGCGCGTCCGCCTCTACGGCGCCGACCCTGCCATCATCAAGGCCCTCGCCGGCACCGGCATCGCCATCGCTATCGGCGCCGCGAGCGGCGACATCCCGGCACTCGCCGCCGATCCCAACGCGGCGGCTCAGTGGGTGAACTCCAACGTCCTCCCCTTCTACCCCGCCAGCAAAATCGACCTCGTCAATGTCGGCAACGAGGTCCTCCTCTCCAACGACCAGGGCCTCATCTCCCAGCTCCTCCCCGCCATGCGAAATGTCCAATCCGCCCTCACCGCCGCGTCTCTTGGCGGCAAGGTCCGGGTCTCCACGGTGCACTCGATGGCCGTTTTGGCCCAGTCGGACCCGCCGTCCGCGGGTCTATTCAAACCGGAATTCCAGGACGTTCTCAAAGGACTTCTCGCCTTCCAGAGGGACAATGGATCGCCGTTTGCGGTCAACCCATACCCGTTTTTCGCGTACCAGAGCGACCCGAGGCCCGAAACGCTGGCGTTTTGCTTGTTCCAGCCTAACGCGGGACGAGTCGACTCGGGGAGTGGAATCAAGTACATGAACATGTTCGATGCTCAGGTGAGCGAGTTTTACACTTTAGTGGGCCGGGTTTGGGCTTTTTTTTTAAATGGATCTAGGCCCGGTTGAAAAAGTGACCTGTGGGTAAACCGTCAACGGACGACAGTCGTATACGATTGGTCTTTGCGTCATACGTTAGTCTTTAAACCATGAGTCCACGATATTGACGTAAGAGTATAGAACATTAGAATTTAGAACAAATGTTTTTATTTGGTGTTTGTGTTACGGGTAGTTTGAGAAGCATTCAAGCACATAAGCACTTTTGTTAGAAGCTAAATCAATAGAAGGGTTTCACCTTTTAAGTTTTTTCTAAACATTGTTATAAGCATTCTTTGTTAGGGTAAACTGCTGTTTGACCCCTGAACTATCACCCTAGTTAAATCTGACCTCCTGAACAATTTTTTTGGTAAATTAATCCCTTAAACTTTCCTAAATTAGTAGATTTACCCCCTACCGTTAGATACCATCCAATTTGTTGTTAATTCGTTAGAATGTCAGCTAGATCTACCAATTAAAATACGACACGTGTTAGTATTTGACAGCAAAGTGGATGAAATTTCGTTGAATCTGACGGTGAGGGGTTAATTGGCTGATTTTAAATAGTTTAGGGGGTCAATTTCAACTGGAGTAATAGTTCAGGGGTCAAACGGCAGTTTACCCTTCTTTGTTAACTGAAAGCGGTCGGTTGTTGTGGCAATTTTTAAAAGCACTTCCAACCAAACCCTTAATTGAATTCTCAATCTCTTTCCTTTTGTAGTTACTTGAAGGCAAATATGCACCCTGCATGTGTTTAGAGTTAGAGGAGATTAGAGAAAATTAGACAATGTGGGGTGTGAGGATTAGTTGAAAAGGAAGATGAAAGAAAATGTGGAATAAAGCAATTAATACACTATTACTGTATCTTTAAATATTAGGTCTATAATTTGAATTGTTAATAAGAATAGTTAGCTTAATAAATACCCTACTAATTTCAAGGGTAATTACATTAGTGTCATCCATGTTATGCTTGTTTTACTGTCCTTTGCTTTATCAATGAAATGATGGGGAGCATTGAAATTTACCTGATGTGACTTTCTATATGCAATGGATGCATGGTTGCAATGGATGCATGGTGACAACGTCACAGGCTGGCCATCACAATAATTTTAGATCAGTCCATATAGCCATGATTTCTAATTTTCTATTGTCTTTGCATTTAGTACAATGCATTTGAAAAAAAAGATGGACAAATTTTGTTGTTTGACACAACATAAAATTTAATTTGGGACCACCATATAAAGTATAAACATCTCAGTCTCTTACTATAGGAGAAAACTATAGGAGAAAATGTTGGTGAAACTTTAGCAACGTTGATATTTTTTTTCCCGCAGATCCTTGAGATAGCATTCGAATCTTTTGCGGTCGGATGATGCTATGCGACCTATTCTCTTATCAATTTCTCGCAATATCGTAGGTCCTACCCATGTGAAAGAATTGGAAAGAAAATTGAAAAAACAAAATTTGAAGCATTTTTTCTTTTGGTAAACATTAGTCGAGCGGAGTTTTTTAGTACCTGCACAATTTGTTTGAACTATGTGCACTGTTTGCTTTTCTTGCAATGACAGTTTGGTAATGACTAGCTAACTAATTAGAGATCATTGATTGATGCATTAATATAAATGACGAAATTTTACTATCTCTAGGTTGATGCCGTGCGGTCAGCCTTGAATGCAGTTGGATTCAAAGAGATTGACATTTTGATTGCTGAGACTGGATGGCCGTACCATGGAGAGAGCAACGAAGTTGGAACTAGTGTTGAGAATGCAAGGGCATATAATGGCAATTTGATTGCACATCTTAGATCCATGGTTGGGACTCCGTTGATGCCTGGAAAATCTGTGGAGACTTATATCTTCGCGCTCTATGATGAGAATTTGAAACCTGGTCCAGCCTCTGAGCGATCCTTTGGTCTGTTCAAGCCTGATCTAACTGCGACATATGAAGTTGGTCTCACAAAGAGTAGCCAGGTGACTCATCTGAAACCTTCTAGCGAAATGTTCTCTTCCCGCACCACTTTGACGTGTTATATTGTTGACTAACATAACATGTCACTTATCTGGCCGGACCTTATAACGGTTATTATAGGTACTTTATGCTTTATCATCTGCGTGAGTAACTATAACCCTTGCATTTCTATCCTCAGACTCCATCAACACCCACGGTGTCTCCTTCACCCAAGCCTACTTCAGCACAGTGGTGTGTGCCCAAATCCGGCGTTTCTGATGCTCAATTGCAGGCAAATCTTGACTATGCTTGCGGCCATGGCATTGATTGCAGCGCAATCCAACCAGGAGGCACCTGTTTTGACCCAAACACTGTCGCATCGCATGCTGCCTATGCCATGAATCTGTATTATCATACAGTTGGCACAGTTCCACTGAATTGCGATTTCTCACAAACAGCGACGATCACATCCTCAAACCCCAGTAAGTTTTCTTTAACATGAGCACATATTGAAATGGCCCATGTTTACCATGATGAGGACACACTTTACATAAAAGGATGATTTACTTTCCAGGATTAATAATTCATAAAGCGACCGATTAGAAACCTAAAAGTGTATGATCTTTGGATTTTTGTGGTGATATACATACTCTTTAGAATCCAACACCTTTTGTGAATGATTCAAAACTTAAAAACTGTTGTTTTCTTCTTTCTTGCGCTTTAGACCGGCGAAAAAATGGAACATCTAAACAACCAGCATTACATGTCTGCTTGATTTGTTTCAGAACTCTTTCTAATTACGTCTGTCGATTGATTGCAGGTTATAATGCTTGCAGTTACCCTGGTGGCAGTACATGACTACCTGTGGAAGCAGGGAAAGTTAATATTTTATCGAATAACGGATTCGTTAAGGTTAGAAATCAATTGGATATACGGAATAAGGTGTTGGTGTGCTTTTTTGTTGTTTTTAATTTATATTTATAGCCCTTTAATTGTAAAGGTTCTTAGTTTTGTTTGGGATATCTATTAACTGTAAGAACTCTACCATAAGTGGGAATGTGAATGAACTAGTTCTTTCTCCACATATTTGTTCCTAAATCTTGGTAAGAAGGTTTTGTATTCTCCTCTGTAGGCCTTAATTGTTGCAGAATAGAGTCCCACATCGGGCATATGACAAAATACAATACAACTTATATATGGGATATTTCATCCCTTATATCATCGAGGCTTTTTGTGATAAAATCCAACACCTAGCAATAGGTGGTTAAGTAGGGACAATATCGGCGATATTGGTGATGGACCATGCTTGGGTCTATAAAGTTTTATCATTAATTATTTTGTACACAAATCTTAATATGTTTTTGGTAAAAACAGTGGAAATTTTGCGGGGTTTTTACCACTGTTCGACTCTCGGTATTCTCCTCTCTAGGCCTTAATTATTTTGTACACAAATTTACGAGAATTTTCAAGTATTGATTGGATTGAGTTATAGCTTTGTTCATGTTGAAGACTGCAACCGACTTTTGCCATGTTACATACCTCTAACCGATGATTATTTAGTGGTATTTAATTTTTACTTTGTTGGAGGAGATCATGAGTTGTTTTCATGGAGAAGAATTTATTTCGTTGCTGAACAAGAAAGAAACACACGACATTAAAGTAAAACTTCATTGGCATAGTGACGATAACCAATTCCAGGAGAAGAACTTACATGGAACGAGTTTACAACCACGTGACGTCCCTTGTCTAATGATGTATTGTCATGTGCAAATTTTTCTCCACATGATAATGTGTTATTGGATTGAAACGCCACGTGATGGTGAACCTATTCCATGTAAGCTGCTCTCTAATTCCAGAGTTATACTACAACACAACAATTTTTGAGAAACACTATTGGAAGTCACTTACGCGTATGGGTGAGTGTCAGCAGTTGTTTTATCTCCTTTAAGCGACTGCCACTATCAGAGCTCCAAAAGTTTACCTTCTGTTTAACCGCAATGATTGTGTGGTTATGCGCGCGCGCTCTCTCTCTCCAATCATTTTTAACGATGGTGGGCAACATTTTTGTTATTGTTCGATTGATGGGCACCTGACATTGTCAGCAGCCATGATAGCCCAAGTAGCAATCGTAACTAGACTCCAACCTTTGATGGATCATTTTCGTTTGCATTATGTAGCGTTGTTGTAAAGAATCGTTTGTGATGGCTTTTTATCGAAGCACTTCTGCTAGATGCGAAGTGCTTTTATAGAAACACGTTTTAAGTATTTACCTGAAAAACATTTGAAAATGTATTTATTTGAAAAACACTTATATAAATCAAAAACACTTTAAGCTTTTAATTGCTACAAATACACATAAACAATTTTAATTGTCAAAACTTGCTTTCAACCATTACAGAAGCAATCACAAACATGCTCTAAGCAATTACTAATTAACTTGGAAGAAAATTATAAATTTCTCTTGTTGACCTCACCTTCCCTTCAACCCAAAAGGTAGAAATGAAAATTGTACATATACATTAGATTCAATTACACTTTGTTCACGTTTGGTGCTTGAGATTGGATTAGATTGAATAACTTACTAAACTCAAGATATTGAAGGATGAAATTATGGAGTCCAACTTCCAAAAGTTAGTTATGAAAGAAACTTATCATTTTCATCTTACTATTTTTTTTTTCGGACAAACGATAAGATAATGTACCCTAAATCCATCTAAACTAAAGGAATGAGGGATAGTTTGAACTCAAAAGGAGTAGGTTGAAGAGGAAGACCTAATCCATCACTTGCAAAAGTACTGGTTGTCACGTTGAACATTTCTTAAATTGACAAGTTAACAACAATGCGTTTGGTGCCTATGATTGAAAACTGATTCATCTATAAATACTTTTTAACTTTGAGCAACATAATTGATCTAGTTCGTCGAGGGACTTAGTAATAAAATGAAGGTAATGAACCGCTTAGTGAAAGGAATAAAATTAAAAAGGGAACCCACACAGGCACAGAGAATATAATTATTGTGAGACTAACGAATAAGTAATCCATTGTCGTCCAGCGGTTAGGATATCTGGCTTTCACCCAGGAGACCCGGGTTCGATTCCCGGCAATGGAACTTTTTGGTATTTTACTTATTTTTGGTATTTTACTTATTTTTACACTCCACCAATATGCTGCTATGCGTTTTATATGTAAACTGGGGTCACCTGCACTTTGGGACTTTGCGGACACGTGTAAACGAATACAATATGGCATCTACATTTTATGTTGTATTTTGATTTTCTTGAGAAAAGACATATCTGTAATTTATTTTATGGATGATTTTTATGTTTATTTTTATTTACCTTCCATACAACCGATACCGGGGTTGGGAAATCTACCTCTAGACTGTAGGTGCAAGAGTGAATACTCTAAACAAGTATTGTATTATCGTGTCGTGTGAATTGAATTCAATTGACGCATATTGACCTTCAAGCATTTCTTCTCCTTTTAGACCTAGTGTTCAAGATGGATTCGAATTTCCGATCCGATTTTAAAATTTTCCAAATGTGAAGGTTTTTCAAACATATACAGATAAAAAAATTCTGGAATATTCCAATTTTTTTTATAGCTATAAACTAAAATTGTTTATTTTATATTTTATTGTTAGTTTTGAATACATTTTATTCATAGTTTTTGTTGTAATTAATATTTAACATTGTGTGATTGTGTAAATTCTAACCCCACTCTTTGGCTTGCTCTAGCTGACTGTTTTGATCCCCAGAAGTTGATCTTTTTGCCTAAAGCAAGAAACGAATGGCAGTATCCTTAGCTTCCAAGACTAAAAGTTTGTGAATGATATAAATTACGAAGTTTGTCAAATCCGATCACTCCTCAAATTTTGAGGGGGAGTTGACTGAACAGGATCTCCTAACGACAACCTACTCAACTTTTCATGCTCCGAATATTGTTCAGCATAATAATATAGGACTTAGAACTTCACTGAGTTCTCGGATTTGATTTTGGACTTAGAACTTCACTGAGTTCTCGGATTTGATTTTGTCTTGTTGATTGATACAAAAAACAATCAACTCTTGATGAAACATGATCAAGTGCACACAATTGTCTCGAATGTCATTCCATTGCCTGAAGCCAATGTGAATGCTTTTCGAGGCCCAAACCGCCATGTTAGGCGTGGGGATCATGGTAGGGGTCCCAACCCCAAGCCTACACCTTAGAGAAGACTGAAATGAGGCATAGCTATCACAAATCAAGATCATGTAGACCTTGAGATGTGCTTTCGCTGTGATGCAATTGACCATTGGTCCTACTTTCGCCTTGCATCATCTAAAGTTGTTGCAGAATATCATTCATGTCGTAAGCATTAAAAGTGAAACTTTTCTCACAAAGGTGATCCTAAATACACCAAATTGGAGATTTCTAACTTCCAAAAAGCCTCAACACTTAAGAAAGCATAGAATTATTGGACATGGGCCGTCAGTTGGTCCAAATTTCCCTTATATTGGTCGAAACTTTACCCCTTGCTGGTTTAATTTTTGAATAATTTTCCCATGTTTTTCAGATTAATTGTTGGTGTTTGTTTTATTATATTGGATATTTTTCGACGTATTCTCGAATTTGAGTTAATTGACTCAAGCTAAATACATGTGACCCCATTCAATTAACTCATGCTTAGGTATATTTTGTGTGGAAGTTAGTTGTTTGGTTCCACGTGCTAACTTCTGTTGAAGCATAAAAAATATTCAAGGTGTTGAAGCCCAACAACGGATGGAGTTAAGACCTAACGTAGTCCAATATACAAGAACGAAGGAACAAAATCCCATATTTAGATTCATATTGGCCCCCTGACTTAGTCAAGAGAAAATTATTTATCTCTTACAATACAAAATATTTCAACTAAAACAAAAAAAGAGAACATATAGCCAATTTGAAAGTGCTGTGGAAGTGTGGAATATAAGTTTAATATCCAAAACAACCACCTAATCTAAAATGCTAAACCCTAGCGGAAACTCTTGTGATAAATATGAAAAATAAAAGTGTGAAAGAAACATGAGATAAACACGGGACTGTTTCAACAAACTTGATGATCAACTCACTTCAAATTTCGAAATTTGAAGTCCATCCATCCAATCTGTAAGGGTTGGCCTCCTTGTCTATAAATAAAGGAAGGAGGACATAAGACATAAAAGCATTAGAGAGAGCAATAGGAAGAACGCTGCATAATTGAAGTGCTGAAGAGAGAACGAAGATGCTGCTCAAATTCAAGAAGGAAACAAGTCCATAAAGGATATAAAAGGAAGCAAAGTGCTGCAAATCAAGCAGAACGTTCACAGGGAAGAAGAATCAAAGGTAAAAGTTTTATTCTTCTTCATTATTTCTTTCTTTGCACATGCCTCCTCTTTGTGGCATAAGACCTTTGAAGCAAAGTCACTGAGCAAGAAGAAAAATAAGTAGGAAGCATAAACCGGGAGAAGAAAATGAAGGCAAAAAAAAAAAAAATAGCCCCGTTCCTATTGACAAGGTCCTTTCTGAAGTCAGACTAACAAAGTCACAAGGCTCTCACAGCAATTGTAGCGGTTTGACAAAGTGGTCCCTGCCTATCAAAGAAACACAAAGACGGTGAGCAAGAAGAAAGAAAAAGCATGCGATGAACTTGCAGCGGATGAAGACAAAAAGAAGCAACCTCGTCATCGCCGTCTTGAAGTAAAAAAGAAGCAAATCTGCTACTGACATTGGATAAGAAGGTTGCGCTAACGCGCAAAGTGCACCAAAATGGTGTAGCTGCTGTCTAAGATGCCGACGAAGAAGAAGACTGATGCTCAAAGCCTACAAAGAAGCAATATGGCGTTGGATAAGAAGGTTGCACAGAGTGCACTAAACTTGGAGCAGTTGCTATCCATGTTGCTGACGGATACAAAGCCCACACGAAGGAGTCATCAACAAGACCCCTCTCATACGCAACTTGTACATGAACATTTTGCGAGATCTTCATGTCGTTACACCCGCTCAATAGAACCAAAAAAAAAAAAAAAAAAGAACTTCTGCCTTTTGCAAAAGCACAAATCTCCAACTCCAAGTCTGTATATCACTTGCAAAAGATCAAGCCTCTATAAAGAAGTTATTTGCTGTTAGAACGAAGAGAAGAGATCAACCAAGGAATGCAGAGATCAAGAAAGTGATTTTAATAAATATGGCAAGCGTTATATTTATTTTAATCATCTAAAGGTTTGGCGGACAAGGCAAAGCTACAAGAAGGTTTGGATCATCCTACACATGTGCCACGAGATAAAAGAAGAAGTCAATCAAAACAAATGAGAATTCTTTTGTTGGTCCAAAGTTTCAAAGTGAAGCTTTCAAGTCTTGCTGCTCAGTCTAGTTCCACATGAAGAGCTCTTATGCAAATCAAATTAAAGTGCTAAATGGAAAGCACGACTAAGCTAGTGAAGGATTTCAAATATTCAACTCATAGAAGACCAAAAGCTAGCTACAAATTAGATTGCATTGATTACAATCTTTGCTTTCTTCCAGAGAGCAAAACCACACAAATCAAATCCCAATAAATTCTAAGTTTTTGAACTACGTTGGTTTGATCCCGTTATGGGTACGTAGCAGTTTAATACCAAATTTTAGATGCAACCACAATCCAACTTGAATAACTGGTTTTGTTCTGAATCAAATTCATCTAAACACTTTTGTCTTACGAACTACATCTGGTTTGATCCCGCAATGGGTACGTAGGCAATCTAGTATGAAATTCTAGATGCAACCACAAAGCCCAAACACCAAATCGAATTCCTGATTTATTCCAAACTAAATTCACTCAAACACTCCAACCCAAAACTTTCAAGAACTACGAGTGGCTTGATTCCATCTTGGATACGTAGGCAATTCAAGATTTTTCTCGAATGCAGCTGCAAAATCAAATTAACCCATCACCTCTTTTCAGTTAGAATCAAAAGGTTTCTCTTTGAAGCATAGGAGTGTAATTAAGAAACATATTTGTTTGAATGGGTCGAACTCGAAATTAATAAAACCCCATTAACACAATGATGGTGGTGAAATTATGTTGAGTAACAGTTTTTCGTCAACAACTTTATACCTAATCACCCATCTGATAACCCTTTCAGGCCTATCCAACCTGATTGTGAGGCATGACACTGCCCATATAATGTTGTCCATTGGTACTGAATTTATCATCATGGAAGCTTTATACTCATCACATTCCAAAAGAACGCTTTTAAACTTTAAGGATATTCGAGAGAACTATTACCCCAATGAAATCATTGTAGAAAATGAAGTAGATTTTCTTTGCATAACTTCTTACGAATACCCGTATAAAAATTGTATTGTACAGACAAAACTTACTATTTGGTCAACCACAAAACTATTCCACCTAAAAGCAGTCACTTTGGTTTGAATCCTACGTGGGCATTCATTCTTCTTTCACAACATATATATACAAATTTGATGGCTGAACCAATTGTGTAATAGATTTTTTGGGCCCGTTTGATAGGCAAGATGGGATTGGGCCTTAGAGATAGGATTGGATTGGCAAGGATTGGTTAGGCTTTGAATCTCAGTCTATTGTTTGGTGAAACACTAAACTAGATGAGACTGGATTGGACTTAAATCCAGTCCATTGTTTGGTACAACACTGATTGGACTTAAAAATTTTCATTTATTTTTTGTATTTTCGTTATTCAATACCACATATAATTAATTTAAACAAATAAAAGAACCACAAATTTGATAAAGTCATCCAGGAAAGTACCCAAACAAAGTCCAAATTAAAATGTCAACCTTAAAATTCTTAAAAGTCCAACTAGAAAAATATAACAAAGTCCAAATTAAAACGCAACCTCAACAAAATTAAAATTCTTAAAATCCAACTAGAAAATATAAGAAGAAACTACATCTAAATCATGAGCTCTATGATCAATCTTTAATGAGTGTCCTCACATACACGAACCTATCTTCACCTTCATCTAGTGTCTTGAACACACACACTTTTGCCGGATTTGTAAACAAGGTAAGTAAGGTAATCCGATCCCCAATAGAAAACCCCATCTTTTTGAGCTATTCTCCCACAAACTTACAGTCATCATCATCGCTATACCCCGAAAGGTTCTTTAAGCTCATTCGAGTCTCATGATTTATAAATTTATCTAGCAAACTCAAACGAGTCTCATGCCTAGAAAAAGTACGATTTTTAAGATAGAACTTTTCACAATACCACGACGTCAAAGCATATACCACAACTACCAATATCATTGACGCACACAAATTTCGTTTCTCTAACTCTATTGCAATTAGAACTGTCACAATCTCTCTCTTACTCTTTCAATCCATGTCTAACAAGAATTCGAAGAGAATACAAACAAGATTAATCAATATATATCTAACACAAGAAAAAAGAAAAAAAATTCATGTCTGCCAACATCACAAAATCGTTGGAAAATCAAAATCCACATCGGAAATCATAGAAATGATAACACAACTTTGCATATCACAATTACAATAATACAACTTCACAAAGTCACAGGATAATTTGTATATATTAGATACCCAAGCACCCACTTAACAAATCTCACATACGAATAGCAAATACAAACATGCACTTAGCTTATCTATGAAGCACCAAGACGGGTATGGGGACGGTGGTACGATACAATTCGATCGGTGTGCACTGCCCGCGTATCAGAAATAGTTGTTCAGTGATTCGCGAATTGACACGAATCGGAAACGTCCTGTACCTGGTGCGTGATTTGTCACCCTGGTGACAAATCGATGCTTCATAGTAGCTCATAAACCATATACCAACTAATTGACAGATGAATTCCTTCTTTTCCTTGATTTTCTTCAATTTTCTAAGTAAACAATCAGTTTAGGGAAAACCTATATGGAAAACAAGAATATTACAAGAGAAAAATCAAATATTCACCAATAATTAACAAATTTCATACTTAAACAGGCATATTTCAGGCTAACTTTAGGCCAAATTTTCGGTGAAAACCCTAAATTCAGAAAAATCAAAGTACTCATGTTTCAGATTCGAAGAAAAGGGGACGAAAAGGGAATTACCTTGAACACAGAAGAGGAAATTGGATAAAAAAGTTGCAAAAAGTGGAAAAACATATGATAAGATCGGCGGAAGGGAGGCGCAAACAAGAGAGAAGCTCAGCATGCTACGTAACCCATCTAGAGAGACAGGTTATGAATTCTGTCTTATTTCGAACTCACAACTCGGACCCAAATTCAGGCCATCTTACATTTTAGTGCATCAAACATGGGCTGAGACTCATATCCATTTTAATTGAAAATAACCAGTCCTAACCAGCCCACCAAACTGGCCTTTTGAGCTGAAAGAATACAAGAACTAAAAAACAAATTAAATGACTAAATTGTAACTCACAAATAAATCCAGGTCTATTGCTCCAAATTACCCTAATGTTCGCTTAAAAGAATGGCTAATTAATATATGCCCATTCCAATTGCCTAGTTTTCATATCCCATTCATGTCTTTTATCAAACTGTTATTGTCACATTGAGCTCACAAAGTGAGCTGATTAAAAAAAAATTTTAAAATACAGCTGGTCCGTCGCTCCTTGAGAATTTATCATATAAAAATAGTAAACAAATAGGGGTGATGTTTATTGCTACGTGACATTTCGATATAATAATGTGGAGAAAAACTTAACACATTATTTTATATTATTCGAACAAAATGCCATAATGAGGATAAATTTCTATGCAAATTTGCTATACTAAATAGGCGGGTGATGTTAGAGAGATTATCTACTTGATTTTTGTTTTGTAGATCACATGATGTGTTAATTGATTGTTGGATTCCTTGTTTAAATCATTAAAAAATATATCCAATCAATAATCGTTACATCATGTCATTTACAAAATATAATTTAAAATCCTAATCTTCCTAGCACTGTCCTTAAATGGACTTCGGATTCAAAACTTCATTATTCGAACAAAACGACACAATAACAATAAATCTGTTCCACGCAAAGCAACATAATTGTGGCATTCACATGTCAATTGTGACTCGTAAGTTTATGACATAATAAACTCCCACATGACATGGTGTTTCACATCCAGTACATTCCAAGCAAACGTTGCCAAGTGGAACCGTCGTCGTGGGACCCGGAGCCGCCAGTGGAAATTACACCTGTGCCCTCACGACTCCCACGCAACGTCTCCACAACGTCTCCACAGGCCACAGTCGAAATTACACCCCTGCCAATCTCTGATAGAGTCGTTCAGAGACGAGACCCCAACCACCGTCTTCGCCTGTTCACCTTTCACACACGTACATTCAGAGCTTCCCTTACTTCCTCGCGAGTTCGAGCTTCCAATTGAAATTGCAGAAGCAGAAATGGAAACCCTAATTTCGCTTTGAATCGGAACCCTCTTTCGACTTCCGCTCCATGACCGAATCCTGAGCTCGAATTCCGAGCAATGTCAGTCGCGGAGCTCAAAGAGCGCCACGTGGCGGCCAGCGACACCGTCAACTCGCTCAGAGAGCGGTTGAAGCAGAAGCGCGCCTCCTTGCTCGACACAGATGGTATGGCGGTGGTGGGTTTGCTGGTTTGTTAAATTATTGTTGAATAGTATTGTACTGGATTGTGATTTTTGGGGGTTTTAGATCTAATTGGTTTTGGTGGTGGAATTGTTGCAGTGGCTGGGTATGCAAGGTCACAGGGGAAGACTCCGCTCACATTTGGCCCCACCGATCTCGTATGCTGCAGAACCTTGCAAGGTCATACAGGAAAGGTATGATTACCCACATGTAATTATATGTTTTTTTGTGCGTGTGGTCTGTGGTGTGGTTTGTTTGTAAAAGCGAGCTTCTTTCGGTTCTTTCGAATGCACATTCATACGAGTTTATGGAATTGTTGGTCATTGGTTGTTTGAAGCCTGCTATTCAGATTACAAAGCTAGTTTCTTTTATGTTTTGAATATGTGAAATTGTAATTTTTGGGTTGGACTAGTTGGGAGGGTGTGTGAGTAATTTTTTAGAGTGAAATCATACCAAACAAAAAGTGCACGAATTGTATCGCAGGTTAGGTATAAAAGAGGTGAAAAGACATCCACAAACTAGCAAAACAAAAATGGATAGGTTGATTAGGGATATGGACTAAGTTAAATGTATAGAAGACAGTAACTGGAGTTAACTTTATTCAAGACAATGGTCAAAAGTATTAATAGGTAGTGGCATGTCAGGTAGCAAGCCCAATCAATACTAGGAGATTGACCTATAGTAATTGGGAGATTTTAAATTTGACAGCATATAAAGGGTAGCTCTATTGACACCGTAAAAGTAATTCTCATTCTTAACTGAACATTTGTATCCTCCTACACCCATAGTTCCAAAAAAAAAAAATACTAAAACAATAGGTTGTTTGAAAAGAAGTCATGTCCGGGTGAGTCTCGGTCTAGCCATGTCTTGTTTCATTTTCTTTTGAGATTGTGGGTGTAGAATGGTAAAATTGTCCAGTTAAGAAACTTTCAGGTGTAAGAGAGCAACTACCCGCAGATAAAATTGCTCTAGAGATTGTGGGAGGTGAGTAGCTAACAAAGTTATTTAATTAATTTTGATTGAATGTGCAATGGCAAATGAGTGGAGAAAAAGCAGTGGTTTTGAGGTTTATAAAAAATAAATCGGATATACAAAACTATGCAATTATTCACATTTTGACATTATGGAGAAAAAAAGGTAATAGAACAAGATTTGTGTTACTCTTCAGCCATACAAATAATTAAAATCAGTTTATGTCTAGTTAGCGTATTTGTGATGCCAGTTTGAAAAGGTTAGGTTCAATAAAATTTATGCTCACTGAGACTGCTGCAGGTGTATTCGTTAGATTGGACCTCTGAAAAGAATCGAATTGTCAGTGCATCTCAAGACGGGCGTTTGATAGTGTGGAATGCGCTAACAAGCCAGAAGACTCATGCTATAAAACTACCTTGTGCATGGGTCATGACTTGTGCTTTCTCACCGACTGGTCAATCTGTTGCTTGCGGTGGTCTTGATAGTGTTTGCTCTATTTTCAACCTGAATTCTCTGTGTGACAAGGATGGGAATCTACCTGTATCAAGAACACTTACTGGGCATAAGGGTTATGTTTCCTCCTGTCAATACGTTCCAGATGAGGACACTCACCTGATTACTGGATCTGGAGATCAAACATGTGTTTTGTGGGATATTACTACTGGACTCAGGACTTCAGTTTTTGGAGGTGAATTTCAGTCTGGACACACTGCAGATGTACTGAGGTATATCGAGTGGTTTTAAATGGCTGTATATGTAACATTTATTGCATCTGGTTCTTCTAGGCTGTCGTGTTCAATAAGCACCTGCATATTTTAAATTTTAGTCTTACATGTTGTGAAGCAAAAATAAAGAAAAGAAAAGGACTTAAAAGTTTACATGATTTTATAGCTTAGCTGAACAATAGTGATAACTTGATACTTTTGTAAACTATAACTCATGAAAATTTGCTCTTTTAATTCATCTGCTGGAATCCTTCGATTTAGCAGTTATCAGTTGCATATGGGCAGTAAGTTTCTGTCCATATTCATGTCCATGAATTTACAATGTAAGGGAACCGTTTGCTCTAAAATATTGATTGCTGTTAGAAATTGTGTCTACATTTATTCGTCGTTGTTGAAGGCTAGTGTGGCTTGCCATTCATTCATAACTTTGTCCTGGAAAGTGATGTCTTTTTAGTTAATCCCGATATGAGGTTTTCTGTTTTGTATTTGAGTTTAAAAGAATCTTCCCTAATCCTTAATGTTGCCTCCTTTACCTTTTGCTTTTGCTTTTCCATCATAAGCACTCTGTTTGTCACACAAACCTCAGTGTTTAATGAAAGGATACTATTGCTCATGGAATTCTAAGTAAATTGTTTTGCATTATTTCAGTGTATCCATCAATCAAAGCAACTCAAGATTGTTTGTTTCTGGTTCTTGTGATACAACTGCCCGATTGTGGGACACTCGTGTTGCAAGTCGAGCAGTGCGGACGTTTCATGGTCATGAGGGGGATGTTAATGTGGTAAAGTTCTTTCCAGATGGAAATAGATTTGGAACTGGCTCAGATGATGGAACTTGCAGATTATTTGACATTAGAACTGGGCACCAGCTCCAAGTATACCATCAGCCACACGGTGATAATGATGTACCACCTGTGAAAACAATTGCATTCTCAATATCAGGAAGGCTTCTCTTTGCTGGATACACAAATGGGGATTGCTATGTATGGGATACTTTGTTGGCAAAGGTAAAGCCAATTTAATTGCCCATATTCGACCTCTTCACCAAATATAGATATGCTTTTGCATCTTCAATTGACCCCGCTTCTTTTATTTAATAAGTTATTTCTGCTGATGCCATACAATCATGTCGTCTTGTACTTTAGATTCTAGTTTTGGTCTATAAGCACTTTATTCAGCATGTTTATTGGCAACTTCTTGCATGGGCGGTGCTTCACATTTACATACATTTGATTTATAAGTGATTTTTTCTATTTCTCAAATATGAATGTTTATTGTATGAATGATTTGTTTTTTAAGCTAAACACAGCAGAATGTTTTGTTCACAAGGTAAAGTCATCCTACTCAACTGGTTCCATTTATTAGTTGATAACTTGATATTCTGTAGCGTAGCCCTTATTTCTCCCTTGATTGTGTTTCTCATAGTTTCTAGCACTTGAGATAATCTTAATATAAGTCTCACTTCCTTGGTTGAAAATACGGTTAAGATTTTCATTTGTGATAGTCATTCATAAACCAAGAAAATGCATATTGGATTGTCAATGTTTCTTGGTAAGGTTTATTGTCATGTGCCCTGCCTATACTGTGACTATTCATCATGTCAAAATAACGTCTACCGCCTTGCATTCAATTTGAGGAACCTTGGACGGTTATGGTTGTCCATGCTGAGTCATATGAAATGTCAATATTCTATAAATAAAAATGTAACACTTTTAAATGTCTGAGTCATAAATTAATCCTGCCAAATGAGATGTCATGGTGCTAAGTTTTCGTAAATACAATTATAACACTTTTAGAATGCCTAGTCATAAACTAGTCCTGTAAATCTTGCATTTTGATTTTGTTCCATCATTTTATCAATATTGGCTTGTGGCTATGGATTTTAGGGCAGCGCCTGTAAATGGATGAATTGGCTCCAATTGCTCTTTCATTTTGTGGCAGGTGGTTTTGAACTTGGGATCCCTGCAAAACTCACACGAGGCGCAGATTAGCTGTTTGGGTTTGTCAGCTGACGGAAGTGCCTTGTGTACAGGAAGTTGGGATACAAATTTAAAGGTATTTTTCCTTAGCCCTGTATCTGTTACTTCACTTAGGCCATGCTGCATGCAACATGCATTGGAAACATCATCTTTACTAATATTCGTTGATTTTTTCTTCTTAATGTGTTTCTTTCTGCAATCATGAATGCAAACAAAAGTAGAGGAAAAACAATATAAAATGAGGCAGTGTAATTTGATGTTTCTGTTGCAAGTCAGTACCCTTCTTATGCTCATATCACCAATTCACCACGTGTCAATAGCCAATTAGATGGTTAGTGCACTTTTTGAACACATGGCAAGCATTTATTGGACGTTGGCACCACTGGGACTAAATCTTGGTTGCATGAGAGAATCTCTCCTTCCTATGACACTTCGACATGCAAAAGCATTCTTGTATGCATGATCTACAACGGGAGTTAACTATCTTTATTCTAGTTATCGTATAGCTCGGAGTCCAATATTCATGGAGTTATGCTGGTTTTCTTCTTTATGTTTTCAATCAGTCTACATGCATCGATCATTAGAAAAGTGCCATATTGCTTATTCGAAGTTTATGAAATATGACTTTGCTTCGTGTTTATTGCAGATATGGGCTTTCGGAGGGCATAGGAAAATAATTTGAGCCAACCAGGGAGCAGATACCTCCATCTTCTGTATCCTTAATTTCAGCTTTTCTCAGACCCACGGTTCTCAATACCTCTCATGGTATATCCTTTGTAGCTTTCTGTATTGTTGATGAAGATACTGGGTTTGGGAAACTAGAATATACTCTAATGTGTTGCTGCTTGTTGCAACCCCACATTCGAAAAACTGACAATTTTAATATTGAGAGACAAAAGATATACATTTCACGAAAACCCCGGCTTGAGAAACCGTCCCATCTGCTCACTGCCTGAATATATTTCCGCTGTAGCTACCGTCTCCCACACCTCCATGTACCTTCCATTAGAATGTTGTAAATGACTTGTCTCTCTTCCATGTATGGTGTTTTTTCTTACTCTCTTTGCCCCTTGTATTCTTCTATTTGCTTGTTTTTGTTTTTGGGTATTTGTTGTTTTTGAAATTAAAAGATAGAGGGAGAAAAGAAGTGAAAGTAAATAACGATCGCGTGTTTACTTACAAGAAATGAATTTGTAAAGCATGTATTTGTTGTTTTAAATCTTTTCGCAAAGGGAATGCTTTGGGGAATCCATTCTTGCAAATACACTTTTGGTTGTAGGCAAAACTTATTCAATGAAGACATGCAAAATTTTACAGTTTTCAGCCAAGATGATTATTAATTTATATCCCTTTAAAATTGTGCGCTTTCCCACCAAATTTATGTACCAAATAACGTGATACATTCTACACTACTTAAATTTTTATTACAATTATTAATCAAATTTTAACTTGAATTAAAATACAAATTTGATTGGTGATATATCATTTGGTGTGTACCTAACATTATTCTTTTTATAAACCAGAAATACAAAATTTGAAGAAAGAAAATCTAAATGATTATCAAACATGTCATAAACTGCAATCGAGAGAGAGGAGAAAGAGCCACCGTCCATCATTTGGTGTGTACCTAGTATTATATTTTCCCGCAAAAAACTCGAGTTATATTTATATGAGAAAGTCACCGTCCATGATATTAATACATGACATTTCCAATAGGGAATGAAATGTGGCGCAGGTTTCTATGCAGTTCTAGTGTGATGGCTGAGGCTGAGGCAATTCGGGCTGGGCTGTCGGCATGTTTGGACCGGGGGGGGGGGGGGGCAATATGAGAGTTGAGGTGGAATCTAGGGAAGTCTACGGTGATGTCGGTGGAGGGGATGTAGTTAATGACACTCGTATCCTTGAACTTGCAATAAGGCAGCACATGATGTGACGACCCGTATTTAATTTTATTGTATTTTATTTTCCAAACGCGTGAATTGACCAAAATGCTCTTGAACGAGCTAAGTAAAAGTCCTACGTGGATGTTTGAACTTTTTTTGAAATTTGACTTCTTCCTTGTCGTATTTGTAGTACTCTTCACTATGAATGCATGAGAGTGAACGTGACGAAAATCTGACGTGTAACGAAAACGTTGCATACGTTTAAATTCGGGGATTTTTTTTTCTTTTCTACATGTCCTGTTTGGGATTGTGTTAGTGCATGTGCCATGTGGGACTTCGTTGTCCCTTGCTTAATTTGGAAACCCAAATCACTCCTCTCTTTTCTCTCAGACAACTCTCTCGCCCTCATTTTTCTTCTTCTTTCTTCCCGTGAAAACATGCACAGTACACTCAGTGGCTACGCCACTTCCTTCGAACCGAGCCAAACCACCACCTTGTTCGTCTCAACTCACTGAGCTCAACCGTACAAACCGATTGTTCAAACTCCCTGCGCGATCGACCAAAATCATAGATAGAAGAACCGTGCATTCCCGGAGAGTTTCTCGCAAATTTCGGCCAAGATGAGACTTCTAACCACCACCATTAACTTCCTTTTGTTGAATAGATGAATTTTCATACTGAACTCGTGTGTTTTGGAGTAAATCTGACGTTTGATTTAGACTGAGGCTTCCCGACCAATTTCAGACCATTCCCTACCACTTTTCAAACTCCAAAATAGGTACAATCTTGTTCTCCTTCTCTCTAGCTTCATTTTGACATGTAGATCGTGCAAAATGGTTGAGAAATGAACAAGTTACGAAGCTTTGAAATTTTTCTAGAAATCGGCGAGTTTCAGACGGCAACACCGTTAACCGGCTTGAGTTGCAGCGGTGACCAGTTCAAACCGGCTTGAACCAAATCCAAGCTCGGTCGTCACGTCAGCAAGCACGGTTCAGACCCGATCTAGATTGAGAATATTCTCAGGTATATTCCTTTAACGCCGTTAGGAATATTCTGTTAAATTCTAGCATATTCCGTTAACTTTAACAGTAACTGTTAAGTATTCCGTTAACTCTAATGCTGTTACTTTTATTAGCAGCGGCGCCGGCCCGTGGCCAACGCGTGTGGGTGCGTGGGGACGCGTGAGCACTCGTGTCGCCCCGTGGAGGTGCATGGGACACTGTGCCAACAATTTTTAGCCCCGTTTTGAGCAAACAAAGGGAATTTCAAGTGTTCTCCTTAGTGCTTATGAACTTTTGAGTAGTTTAATGATTAGGGTCAGGCAAGGCGGCTAGGACCCAAGTACATATCAGTGAGTGGACTTTGTTTATGAAAATTATATTATTTATATTAGTTTCTACTATGGTTTTGTGAACTATTTTCCATCATGCCATGCTTTTACTTACGAGTTTAAGTGACACATCCCGATCCCGGACACGCCAGGTGTCGGGAAGTGCTGGCCGACACGTGTTAGGTGACGAAAGCCAATTATGCAAGAATTAAGTGATCTCCAACGGTTGAGGATGAATAACATGAGAAGGGTCAGAGATATAATGTCGGAGCATGGACACATGGAAGACATTGTGCACCCTTAACAACTCGGAAGGTAACTCAAGTCGATAAGCAACCTCACCAATCTGTTCAGTGACGACATACGGACCGATGTAACGAGGACTCAACTTCCCTCGTTTCCCGAATCTCACAACGCCTCTCCATGGTGATAACTTCAGGAATAACATGTCACCAACTGAATAAACTCGGTCGGTCAAGTGACGGTTGGCAATACTCCTCTGTCGATCCTGAGCAGCTTTCAGGTTTCCCTTGATAACCTAGATATTCTGAGTCGTCTCCTCTACGATCTCGGGACCAACAAGAGCTCGCTCACCAACTTCTGACCTGAAGGAAAAATTTGTCCTAGCTAAGAACAATTCAAGAACATTTGAATACTCATGCAAACTAATAACAATTAAAGTAGGCATGCATTCAAAAACAATTCATAAAACCATGACTTTCAAAGCCTAGAATATGGTGACAAATGACTCTTTAACAAATTAAAGGGGAGTTTTTGAGATTCATTACCCTTGAAGCTCATTCTTGTTTGCACAAGAGATTCACCCATGTGGAGGGCCTTCAAGTCACCTCGCACTCCATGTGATCTCCTTGTAATTTTGGGAGGACCGGTTCTCCTTGGGCTTTTCAAAAATTAGTGTCTCTAAGTCTCTTCACCAAGGATGTGGTGTGAAGAGAAATGGATGACTTAGGTGCAAAGAGATTGCTAACCCTTTGCACTCCTAAGTGGTCGGCCTCCCTTGAAGAAATTGAGGAAGAATCTCAACTCAATTTCTGAAGAAAAAACCCCTTAAATGAATATGGCCATAAAATTTCACTTTATGCCTCATCACAAGTAGTGGCAAACTTGTAAATAAGCCAAGTTGCCTCCACTCACTCTAGGCGAGTTTTAGCTTTTTTTTATTTTGGATTAATTTCCATTTAGTTTTAGTTGTCATACAACCTAAACTCAATGGGCCTTAATGGACAAAAACCCTTTTGGGCCCGTAACCCAAAACCAACATAAAGAAGCCCAATCAGTGCTTTTCAGTATAATTAATTAACTAATTAGTAATCTTGACCATTCTCAATTAAACAATTTAATTGCTTATCCATTCCTTCATGTCTTCATTCATCCTTGCCGGTGTGTGCGTCCATTAGGTTCCAATTAAGCGGCGGTGGCGATTGTTACTCTTAACGTCGATTGTGGAATTGAAACCACATTTCAATTCTCCTTTGTTGAAGATTAGTGTTTGCTAATCCTCTGGGCTTCCACAAACCATGAGTGACACCTAGCGGTATGTCATGGCTACCCAAGCTAAGTAGAAGTGGATTTGAGAGCCTATCCGATTACGAATTACAATGCAATACGGTCCTTCTCTAATACAATACTCCTAATCACATTGTTTGAGTGATAGTTATTTTTCATGTCTACTATCCAATGTGATTCTCTTCTATATGATTCAATTGAATATGCTTTGAAACAAATTTCCTAAGTCATATTCATGTGCTTTGGCCAAGACTTTCGAACCACTTATCTCGGGTATTCTCCTTCCACCATGGAAGGTTAGAGATCATTGTGCACTCATATGCCTACATGACTAGGTAGCTTGACCCCAACAATGCCGTGGACACTCACAATGGAATGCCTTTGACATGATCAAAGATCAAGGATCTAATCATTAGACATCGATGGTGCCTCAGGTCAAAGGACTACTTGCATATTGCAACCTAGAAGTTCTTACATGACATGTAATATACGAACTCCTATTGATCGTCGTTGATGTACTCAATTACCTTTTGAGCACCTATGTGTTTGTCTTAGTGTCCAACACTAAATGACTTGAGACTAGTCATACTCAACGATTGAGTCAACATAACACATACTAACCTTAAGCGGATTGTCAATGCCCAATTGACAATCCTACAATGGCTAGGAACGTTTAGGGGAATGAACATGAGAAGTGAGAGGTCTCATTCTCTCTCTTAGATCAAATACATTCCTTGGATTCTCTTATTTGTTAAACACATGATACAATAAATAGTGATTAACAATAAGCTTTTGCCTGCCCTTTATTAAACAAACCAGTTTAATACAATAAGTATTCAAAAAGCTATTACATCAAATGAGTGGCTTTGTGTGGGCATACTTCCAACAATCTCACTTGCACTCAAAGCCATCTTCCCATGTATCTAATACCCATCTTTTCCATATGGCGAGTCAAGTTGGTTTTGAGACATTAGCCAGTCGGTGGATCTGCTATGTTATCAACTGAAGCAATCTTGAGGATGTTTACTTTCCCTCGGCGGCATATCTTCTAATGATATTAAAGCGTCTGTCAAAATGCTTGTTCTTTTGATGTGCCACTGGGTTCCTTGTGAGCTATCGCCCCACTATTATCCGCAATTACAAAGTTCTTGTTGATGTAATGGTTGGAACCACTCCAAGTTCAGTAATGAACTTCTTCATCGAAGCTTCTTTCTGAAGCCCATTTGCGTGACATATTCGAAGTTAATCGTGGGATGTAATTACATCTTGTTTCTTGCTTTTCAGAAATTTGTGACCCCACCATTCGAGTGATGTATCCGAAGTTGGAACTTCTATCATCGACGTCAGATTGAAATCTGCATCTGTATAAACTTCACTCACCTTTCTGTTGCTCCTCCATAGCGAACATGTCCTTAGTTCTTCTTAAGTACTTAGGGTGCGTCTTGGCCGGTACTTGGTGTTCGATCTGGGTTAGATTGATATCGACTAGTAATGCTCATAGCATATGCGATGCTCCGGGCCTTGTGCAAATCATGGCATACATGAGACTTCCTATGGCGGAAGCATAAGGAACATAACTCATTTGCCGCACTTGGGAGTCTTAGGTCCCATGGATTTAGAAAGGTGCATTCCATGTCTTACGGAAGAAAGCCTTTCTTAGATTATTCCATCACGGAACCTACTTGCTTTTATCCAATGTACATAGATTGGGATAATCCAATTAATTTTAGGATCTATCACGATAGAGCTTTATCCCAGTACATAGATGCATCTCCCGTCTTTCATGTGGAAGGTTTTGGACAACCACACTTTTTCTGAGAAGAAAGTACTGCGGTGTCATTCCCGAAAAGTAATATGTCACATATAACACTAGGAATACTCTTTGCATCCCCAGTGTTCTTTTTGATAAACACAATTGTCGTCTTCGTTTTGAGTAAAACCAAACGTTTTGATTTCGAGTGTCAAAACGGATATTCCACGACTCTGGAGGCTTGCTTAAGTCCATAAATTTCAGACTTGGATGTAAAACCCTCGAGGTTGAGTCATATAGGCTATCTTCCTTTTAGGTAGCCATTCGGAAAACCGTCTTTACATCCATTTGCCATATCTCATGTCGTGGTATGCAGCTATAGCAAGCAAAATGCGAATGGACTTAATGTAGCTCTGAGAGAAGGTTTCTTCATAGTCAATCCCTTCCTTTTGCCTATAACCTTTGGCTACTAATCTAGCCTTATAAGTCTCACGTTCCCATCGGTAGCTTATCTTCCTGTGAAGACCCATTTATTTCCAATAGGTACTATACCTTCACGGAGGGTCTACTAGAGTCCGGACTGATTTTGATACATGGAATCCATCTCGGATTTCATGGCACTCTTACCATCTCTTTTGAATCAATGTCGGACATTGCTTCTTTGTAGTCTCTAGGGTCCTCCTTTGTGTCATTGTCATAAAAGTGCAATTCCCCAAAGTCATTATCCAAGCCATACCTCATAGGTGAACTTGCTTGATGTTCGGATCTGCGTGGAGCTTGGGGTTGGAACCGAGGTTGTCGACTTGTCGAGTGCTCGTTTGTGGTTCATCATTAATCTCATTAATTTCCGCATCGTTCTACTTGTAGCTTCTTTGAGAACAAATTCTTCCTCCAAGAAACTTAGCGATTACGGCGACAAAGACTTTTCGGTCGTCGGATGGTAGAACTCATATCCCATAGTTTCCTTGGGATATCACAAAAATAGCACTTCACGAGATCTAGCTTCAAGCAGCTTCAAGCTTCTTGACAGCATATGCTTCACAACCCCAAATCTTAACGTGATTAAGACTTGGCACCTTCATCACCATATCTCATAGGGCGTTTGTGAAGCTGATTTGGAAGGTACTCTATTAAGCAAGTAAGTGCTGTATATAGGCGCCTATCCCCGAATATTCTTGTTAAATCTGAACTCTCATGGGGGGAACGAACCATGTTCATCAAGGTTCGGTTTCTCCTTTCAGAAACTCCATTGAGTTGTGGAGTTCTGGAGGAGTCCTTTGTGATATTATTCCACACTCTTTGAGGTAATCTAGGAACTCATTACTTAGATACTCTCCCCCTCGTCTGATCTTAGGATCTTTATCTGTTCCAGTTTGCTTCTCGCTTCATTCTTGAATTCTTTGAACTTTTCAAAAGATTCTGACTTATTACTTCCATAAGATACACATAGCCAAACCGAGTGATCGTCGGTGAATGTGATATAGTAGGAGAAGCCTCCTCTCGACGTAGTAGACATAGGTCCACATACGTCGGTGTGGATTAACCTAAATTTCGTGTACGCTCTCCCTTACCGGAAAGAATGGAAGATTTTGAGGTATCTTCCCTTTTCAAGCAACATTCACAAGTACCCATTTGGTCATTACCTAATGGGTAAAAATATCCGTCTTTCGACATCTTGCGAATCTTGTAAGGTTCTTGTCCAAGTTTAAGGAATGCCACATCTTTTCTTGGTTAACTTCTTCTCTAGCCCTTTTGGGTTTTGAGGTATTTCCGCTTTCAATACAGTGCATTCCACTACTTGTCTCTAGGTGAAAAGTCCACTCTATCATATTACCATGAGAGATAATGACCGTTCAAGTATAAGTGCAACTCAATTTTGTAAACAAAACTGAGTGCCCATCTCGTAAAAGCATAGAGATGGAAATCAAATTCTTTATACATGAAGGAAAGCCATAAACAATTTTAAGTTCCAAGACTTCCCCGGAGGAGTAGTTTAAGCATGTAGGTGCCTATTGCTTTTGCAGAGATCTTAATTGCCGTTCCCAACTCATACAATTATCTCCCCATTGCGCAGTGTCTTGCTCACTGTTAGTCCCTGCAACGGGTGCGGATATGTTGACTAACTTTGAATCAAATATCCGAGAATTGGAGCTCAACGTAAAAGCACTCTCTATGACTTGAAATAGTCCTTCAAAAGTTCGTGTCATAAGGCTCTGTGCGCACCCTTGTATTTGTTCTTCCAACGTTCATCCTTTCCACAATGAAAGCATGTTCTTTGGATTTTCTTGCCTTCTTCGTAAGAAGCCTTTTCCTTGTTTTTGCATTCTCGCTCCCCTTGTCCTTTTGAAACCTTTTTCAAATTTACAGCATAGTCAATCATCTTGGATTTAAAGTATGATCGAATCTATTCACTTTATAGTTTTACTATAAACTTGGTGAAATCATCCGAGAGAGATGCAAGGAAAAGTCGCCAGGCCATTTTCCCATCGATGGAAGTTCCTAAACTTTCAAGATCTTGGAAGATCCTTTTCCATCTTTTGTCCATTTTGGACCGATGCCCCCTTGCCATTTTGGCATTCAAGTGAACTACAAACATTTGAGAATAAATCGTTACTAGTCTCAATGTCATGCATCTTATGCAAGCTCTCAACCATGGCACAAGAAGTGTCCATGTGCTTATGTAGCTTCTTAAGCTCCTCACTAAGTAGAAAGTGAGGATTAAGCATTTAGCTTGTAAGTCATCCTCATAGTGTCTAGTATAACTTTCCTCCTCCTTTGGAAGCTAATTTCTTGGAGGTACATGAGGAGGGGATTGCTTGAGCATACAATATGTCATTCACCTTTGAGACACATTCTCAATGTGGCGATACCAAGCAAAGGAAAGCGTTGGCCCCTTAGGCCATTTTTGTCAAATACAATGGTAGGTGTAATGTCGTTAACTACATAACATAACAAAAATCATATTAGATTGTTGATTTTAAGAAACTACTTGATTGGGTCTTAGAGTAAATAGTGCTTTATTTTTGGCAAATTCCACATCCCTCAATGGAATCGAGAGTTATCTTGAACTCTTAGTGAGGCATGGAGACTCACCATTACCAAGCCTACCTCACAATGATATGATCTTTGGTTAGCAACAATAATATTGAGAGAATAACACTTTATTCCTTTACAACTTTTACATGTTTATCCTTTTGGCCTCTAGAGAATGATGCCTCACAATGATATGATCTTTGGCACCATTGCACTTAGTTAAGTTATTCCCTATGCTAGTTCGTGTAGGGTTTTAAGAATAGCCTCACAATGATATGATCTTTGGCATCCTTGTTGCCTACCTCACCACATCATGTATGTTCAAATGGACTCCTCTTTAGGCAAGCACATACTTTGAACTTCCCCATGATAGGGTAAACCGGTGTATAGTCACAAACGCTTGGAGCCCATCACGGTGGAAGGCCAACGTAGAGATGTTCAAAGCATCTCTCGCTTATCAACAATATTCATTTTGTTGAGGGGTAGTGTTGGGCTACATCAATTTCATTTAATCATATTAAAAAGGACTTAGGATGATTATGAACAGCGCCAATTTGATCTAACACGAGCCTTGTATGTTGGACCTTGGGTTTAAGGTAGATAGTTGTTGATTTTAATTACAGCGTTTAATCTAATTAAGCTAGTTATTTCCTATTGGGCGATTGGACCCAACTATTCCAATTGCACTTCAGGTAAACAAAAGGAATACTTGAAATAATGAGAAGGGCTTATGCCCTTTTACAACACATTTGAACTAATCAAATTACATTCAAATCTAATCTACTTAACCCAAACATTCATAATGTAAGCGGCCAATCACATAGCTCAATTATCGTGGCCTATGGTTCATAATCACCCTTTGACTCAGTGTCGCATTAATTAAGAAAGCAATTTAAACAATTGGTTTTCCAGATTCATAGAATTGATTTAAGTGGAACTAAAAATGAAATGAAAATCCAATTCTCATTCAAAGAAGACAAAACCATTTTGTTCTCTTCACTTAATTTTGGGCGAAAACAATGACCATAACAATTGAGTCATAACAAAACAAAAACTTCATTAAAGGAGCAAAACAATTTGTCCTTTGATGATTTTAGACACTAAATAAACGCCAAACTTTTTAGGTCAAAGTGCAAATACACAAAAGTATCAAAACTTTATGTAATTGCACCAAAAGCCCCAAATGTACCCTTAACTTTACAAGGGTGACGGTTTGAGGATAATTGGAGTGGAAAAATGGTTGGAGACAAGGTATGAGTTGTGAATAGTTGAAGGCATGGTTTGTAAGGTTGATTGGTAAGGTTGTAGGATGATTGGTATGGGTTTAAAAACATAGAGGTAAGGTGTTGTATTTTAAAACACAATCATCCAGCAACAATCAAAACAAACCAAAACTTTATTTTAAACAACAAACATTTTGGATTAAAACACCCAACCTTTTTTGTTCTTGGAAGAACATCAAGAACAATTAGAAGAACACTCATGAAAACTCATAATAGCTCCATGAATGTTTTCACTCCAATAAAAACCAAATTTTCACAACACAAAGAGGGTTAACATCCTAGGGTACTTAGGGGTTCCAAAAGTCACTTTAAAACACTTTTAACAAGACAAACATAGACAAATCACCCCTTTGGATTTGGCCGAAATTTCCCCACACACATGGCACCAAATTTTAGTTCCAATATTCATGTAAATGAACTTCATCTACAACATTTGAGGATGCTAAATTTTCAAAAAGCAAAATTTATATTCATAAAATAGCAAGAACAAAGCTTGTAACATTTACAACATTTAAATCACAAATCATGAATAACACAAAACCAAAGGATTCACCATACTCTAGACCTAGGCTCTGATACCACTTGAAGGAAAAATTTGTCCTAGCTAAGAACAATTCAAGAACATTTGAATACTCATGCAAACTAATAACAATTAAAGTAGGCATGCATTTAAAACAATTCATAAAACCCACTGACTTTCAAAGCCTAGAATATGAGTGAACCAAATGACTCTTCATAACAAAATTAAAGAGAGAGGAGTTTTGAGATTCATTACCCTTGAAGCTCATTCTTGTTTGCACAAAGAGATTCACCCATGTGGAGGGCCTTCAAGTCACCTCCTTGCTCCGCATGTAGATCTCCTTGTAATTTTGGGAGGACCCAGTTCTCCTTGAACACCAAGAATTTAGTGTCTCTAGAATCTCTTCACCAAGGATGTGGTGTGAAGAGAAATGGATGACTTAGGTGCAAGAGATTGCTAGCCCTTTGCACTCTAAGTGGTCGTACCTCCACTTGAAGAAATTGAGGAAGAATCTCAACTCAATTTCACCAAGAGAAAAAACCCCTTAAATGGGAATATGGCCATAAAGAGTTCCCTTTATGCCTCATCACAAGTGAATTGGCAAACTTGTAAATAAGCCAAGTTTGCCTCCACTCACTCTAGGCCGGTTTTGGCTTTTATTTTGGGTTAATTTCCATTTAGTTTTAGTTGTCATACAACCTAGCTCAATGGGCCTTGTGGACAAAAACCCTTTTGGGCCCGTAACTAAACCAACACCAAAAGCTATCACGAACCTTTCGTATAATTAATTAACTAATTGTTAATCTTGACCATTCTCAATTTAAACAATTTAATTGTATCCATTCCTTCATGTCTTCACATTCATCCTTATTAGGTGTCGCGATCCATTAGGTTCCAATTAGCCGAGGGCGGTGGGCGATTGTTACTCTTAACGATCGATTGTGAATTGAAACCACATTTAATTCTCTCCCTTTGTTGAAGATTAGTGTTTGCTAATCCTCTGGGCTTCCACAAACCATGAGTGACACCTAGCAGTATGTCATGGCTACCCAAGCTAAGTAGAAGTGGTTGGGAGAACCTGTCGAGTTACAGTACAATGCAATACGGTCCTTCTCTAATACAATACTCCTAATCACATTGTTTGAGTGATAGTTATCATGTCTACTATCAATGTGATTCTCTTCTATATGATTCAATTGAATATGCTTTGAAACAAATTTCTAAGTCATATTCATATTAGCTTTCTCAAGCCAGACTTTGAACGCATACCGAGTATTCTCCTTCCACCATGGAAGGTTAGAGATCCTTGTTTATTACTCATATGCCTACATGACTAGATAACTTGACCCAACAATGCCGTGGACACTCACAATGGAATGCCTTTGACATGATCAAAGATCAAGGATCTAATCATTAGACATCGATGGTGCCTCAGGGTCAAAGGACTACTTGCTGTTGCAGCTTTGAAGTTCTTACATGACATGTATGTACGAACTCCTATTGATCGTCGTTCAGTGTACTCAATTACCTTTTGAGCACCTATGTGTTTGTCTTAGTGTCCAACACTAAATGACTTTGAGACTAGTCATACTCAGCGATTAGTCAACTTTAACACCATACTAACTTGTAGCGGATTGTCAATGCCCAATTGGCAATCCTATATTAAAGGCGATTTAGGAATGAACATAAGTGAGAGGTCTCCATTCTCTCTCTTAGATCAAATACATTCCTTGGATTCTCTTATTGTTTAAACACATGATACAATAAATAGTGGAATAACAATAGCTTTGCCCTTTATTAAACAAATAATAGTTTAATACAATAAGTATTCAAAGCTATTACATCAAATGAGTGGCTTTGTGGGCATACTTCCAACAACCAACACAAAGGAGTTCGACAAGGCTTACTGTACAACGCCTCGAATGGAGACATGCCGATACTCGAATGAAAGTTGTTGTTGTAGGCAAACTCTACCAAAGAAAGATTATCATGCCATTTATCTCCGAACTGTAGCACTGAGGACCTCAGCATGTCCTCAAGGGTCTGGATAGTTCTCTCCGACTGTCCGTCGGTCTGAGGATGATAAGCAGTGCTAAACAGTAGTCTCGATCCCAAAGCTTTCTGGAAAGCTTTCCAAAACTTGGAAGTGAATCTGGGGTCATGATCGGAGATAATACTGACAGAAACACCATGGTATTTGACAACTCCGTCAATGAAAAGTTTAGCCAAACGGTCAAGAGGATAATTCTCACGGACTGGCAGAAAGTGAGTTGACTTGGTCAGTCGATCCACAATCACCCAAATACCATCATAGCCTCCACGAGCTAGGGGTAGCTTGTACACAAAGTCCATGGTGATATTCTCCCACTTCCACTTAGGAATGGGAAGTGACTGTAATAATCCAAACGGTTTCTTCCTTTCAGCCTTGACCTGCTGGCAAATTAAGCAACGACTCACGTACTCTGCAATCTCCTTTTTCATTCTACGCTAGTAGTAGAAAGGTCGGATAGTATGGTACATCTTAGTACTACCTGGATGCATGGCATAAGTGGAAACATGAGCCTCATCCAAGATTGCCCTCTTCAAGTCTGCATCGTTAGGCACATACATCCGGTCATTCATCAGAAGCAATCCGCCAAAACGTCGAACTCTGAAGTCATCCCTAGTACCATCAAGAACTGCTTGAATCAACTTCTGAGAAGTAGGATCGCTCGCCTGAGCCTCACGAATACGATCCAACAGAATGGGTCTAGCAGAGAAGTTGGCCAACAAAGCTCCAGTATGATCATAACCCAAGACTGCACCTGTACTCCTGAGATTGGTCAAAAGAGGAATATGACAGACGTACAGTGCGTTGAGCCGACCATGAGATGATTTCCTACTGAGTGCATCTGCAACGACGTTAGCTCGTCCAGGATGGTACTCGATAGAATAATCATAATCACTAATCAACTCCATCCACCGTCGTTGTCTCAAGTTCGGATCCCTCTGCGTGGGCAAGTACTTCAGACTCTTGTGATCAGTGAAAATCTTGCATGTTTCTCCGTAAAGATAATGTCACCAGATTTTCAGTGCGAAGATAATGGCTGCAAACTCCAGGTCATGAGTAGGGTAGTTCATTTCATGTGGTTTCAACTGACGGGATGCAAAAGCTATTACCCTACCATGCTGCATCAGGACACAGCCTAGACCATTCAAAGAAGAATCACTGTAGACCTCGAAATTCCCACTGTCGTCGGGAAGTGCCAAGACAGGTGCATGAGTGAGACAATGCTTCAACTTCTGAAAACTCTGCTCACAATCATCATCCCACTCGAAAATGACCCATTTCCTAGTCAACTTCGTGAGAGGAAGGGCTATTGCCGAGAAATCCTTCACGAAGCGCCGATAGTAGCCGGCAAGACCAAGAAAACTTCGGATCTCAGTGACGGTCTGTGGTTGCTCCCAATTCTCTACTGCTGCTACTTTCTGAGGGTCAACAAGAACTCCCTCAGAGGATATGACATGCCCCAAGAAAGATACTTCATTCAGCCAAAACTGACACTTAATGAACTTAGCATAAAGCTGATTCTCCCGCAATCTCTTCAGAACTAGACGAAAATGCTTAGCATGCTCAACCTCACTCTTAGAGAACACTAAGATATCGTCAATGAAGACAATCACGAACCTGTCCAGGTAGGGACGGAATACCCGGTTCATCAAGTCCATAAACGCTGTAGGAGCATTCGTTAACCCGAATGGCATCACCAAAAACTCATAATGACCATATCGAGTCTGAAAAGCTGTCTTGGGAACATCATCTCGTCTAATCTTAAGCTGATAGTAACCTGACCTCAGATCAATTTTTGAGATGACACAAGCACCACGGAGCTGGTCAAACAAATCATCAATACGAGGTAGAGGATAACGCTTTTTAATCGTTACCCGGTTAAGCTGTCTGTAGTTGATGCAAAGTCTCAAACTTCCATCCTTCTTTTTCACAAATAAGACCGGTGCTCCCCAAGGAGAGGTGCTGGGTTGAATAAAGCCTTTATCCACAAGTTCTTGCAACTGCAACTTTAATTCTCTTAACTCCGCAGGAGCCATGCGGAAAGGTGTAAGAGAAATAAGATTTGTACCTGAAAGAAGATCGATGGTGAACTCCCCTTCTCGATCCGGAGGTAGTCCAGGTAAATCATGAGGAAATACATCAGGAAACTGGTTAACGACATACACGTCTTCAACTTGTGCCGGATTTTCGTCGTTGACCACCACATGAGCAATGTAACCCTGACAACCTTTCCTCAACATACGTTTCGTCCTCATGGCGGAGATGAGTCCATGTTTTAGACCACTGCGTTCGCTGGTGAAAGTCACAATAGGCCTGCCAGGTCTCTGAAAAATGACAACCCTACGACGACAATCCACCATGGCGTGATTCTGATGTAACCAATCCATACCCAAGATAACATCAAAGTTCTTGATGTCCAAAGGAATCAGATTAGCTGGCATATCCTCACCGTTCACAAGGACATGTCATCCTTGATACTCACACTGAACATAACAGACTTCGCCCTTAGGCATGGCAATACCCAAATCATACTCGAGAGGAGTAGAGTATGGTTGAGTGGTTTGAGCAAACTAAAGGGATATAACTGAATGAGAAGCACCTGGATCAGTTAGAACTCTAGCAAAGTGACCAAGAATGTTCAACGTACCCACGACAAGATCAGGATTAGCTTAAGCGTCCTGGGCAGTGATGTTAGTAACTCGGCCCTACGTCTACTGTCTTGTACGACCTCTAGATCCATGGTTACTTCTACCCTGTCCGCCACGTCCCTGGTTTCCTCAACCGGTAGGTCTGCTTTGTCCACTGCCGCTAGAAGTCGCCTCATTGGTCTGATACTGACCGCCGCCATACCACTGCGAACTATTCTGCTGATATGGAGGGTAACCTCCCTGAAATTGCGGATAACTCTGAGAGAACTGAGAATAGCCTCCCTGGAACTGAGGGATGTTCGGTGTGAACTGAGGAACGCCCATAGGGAACTGATAAGCGTCTCCAGAATACTGAGACACATCACCCTGATAATGAATAGCACCGCCAAAAGATGGCTGCTGGAACTGGCCTGACTCGTACTGTGGAATTTGCTGCTGAGGAACCGTACCTGACTGCTGACTCTGCTGATTCTGCTGCCTCTGAGGACAATTACTAGCTCTGTGGCCCACCTGACCACAAGTAAAACATCCTCGGCTTGCCTGCCTACACTCCCTAGAATGATAGTTGTTGCACTGACGACAACGAGTATTACTAGAGCCCCCTGAACTGCTCTGAGTCTAGAAACGGGAACCAACATTGGTTTTACCTCCTCGAGGTGTGTTGGGGTTAGAGCCTCCACTGGATGATCCGCCAGAGTTGTAGCCACTCTTCTTGAAAGACTGATTCTTCTTCGGCCAAAATCTCGAATTACCCCTGTTATTGTTGTTGTTGTTCTTCCTCTGATTAACATTACCCTCATCATCATCACCCCCACTGTCGGGAGTGTTCTCCGAATCCTCAACCCGGAGTAAAGCCTCATAGAACTCCTGGTAGGTAGTGCATGGATATGAGGATGCGGCAGTACGAAGATTCTTTCGGGCACCCTTTCTGAACTGAAGTAACATCTCCTTCGGATTACTGGTAATGGCTGGGCAGTAGCGGGAAAGGTCAGTGAACTTCCGGTGGTACTCGGCTATTGACATGCTCTTCTGCCTCAGATCAAAGAAGTCGTCTCGTTTCTTAGCCAAATACTTCGGAGGTAAGTACTTCGCCTCGAAGTGTTCCTTAAAAGTAGTCCAATCTTTCTGCAGATTTTATGAAATTAGGGTCACTTCATAAGCCCACCAAGAACTAGCTTCACTCTGCAGTAACCACGTAACAGTCGAGACCCACTGTTCCGTCGGAAAGTTTCCCTGTCGTTCCATGGCTCAGAAGGTTTTCTCCACATGTTTGAGCCAATCCGTCGTCTCGGAGGTTTCTCTGTCTAAGAACGGCTTAACTTGAAGATTGGAAGCAATCTCTAAGGCATTTTTCTGCTGAGTAGGAGGACACCAATTCGTCTGAAAGGCATTAGCAAAAGCTGCACCAAACTGTGCAAAATCAAATGGTGGTGCAACAGGCTCATCCGCTGGTGCCTGAGTACGAGGTGCTCGGCGAGGTGGCATAGTTCTGACATCACAAAAATCAAGAATCATTAGAGCACATATCACAAAGTGACAAATGCATGACTGCCTAATACTTATGCTCTGATACCAATCTGACACATCCCGATCCCGGACACGCCAGGTGTCGGGAAGTACTGGCCGACACGTGTTAGGTGACGAAGGCCAATTATGCAAGAATTAAGTGAAAAGTAAGAATTACAAGAGTAGAGTGCGGAAGTAGAAGTGTGGTGAGGGTTAAAAACCCATAATACATGATGCATAACAATCAGAGCAAAGTAAATAGTGCAGGAGTATAAAAACATTCACATCCCCGTGAGGATGGATAAATAAAAGTTAACTACAAGTAGGAGTGAATCCTACATAGTCTGAAGAAATGTCAGAACCGTCGACCACCGCCGAAGAGAGCCCTCGAATCATCGTTAAGTGAACCGTCACTAGGTCCTGGAGGGGCGCAAAACATAAAACGGTGAGTGGGTTAAAAAGCAAAGTTTGATAAAACCTTTGTTTTCAAGAGTCTACTAACCCCTCGTTGGAAAACAAGTATAGTTTTTGAAAACACGTCATACCCTCAGGCATGAACCTCAAAATACTATAATAAATGTATACGGGTACTCCCCGACAATGATTACTGACATGCTCACCCATATGTAAACACACAAGTCCAAGTAGCTAAGCTACGAGGAACATGCTAGGTATATAAGTAATACGCTGAGTACTACAATGACGCGAGTCTAACGCTAAGCGTTGTGCACAAAGTGCAGTCACACAAGCTCGAGTTGCCTAGTGCAACCTAGAACAGGCTAGTACCTACAATGGATCCAAAGCTGCGTAGTGGTACTGGTAGTGACTACTCCAAACATCAAGGCTAGTCCTGGACACAAGACTGAGTACTAATACCTAGGGTGTTATACATCTACTGATGAGCAACAGTATAAAACATGTATGGCAGTATAATACAAATGTTCTACCTCCAACAATCGTATTTGATATGAATTATGCTAACAGTTTGAAGAAAGCATTGAAAAACCATACGTACATATACATTTATCAAAACAAAGACCCACTCACTCACTTGTAGGTAGCCAGGTCGTAGCCCCCCTGTCCTGGGTAGCCCCGGTAGTCCTCTGGATAAGACTCACCTATATGAGATATCACTGTAATAATGATTAAACTCATAAAGGTCACTAATTAACTAATTAATTAAACCTATCCTTTGTTTGCTCAACACGGAGGTCCAAAACACTCCGAAATATACCATACGTATTGCCCCTAGGTAGTACGTGTTGTCACAAGTCACCTCGTGAAGACGGAATCGAAAAAGGAGTCCCCACGCGCCCCCACGCGCGGCTCAACCACGGCAAGCCGCGGCCTCACGCTCGGCTTAGCCGAGCCGGTCAACGGTCAACGCTGACGTCATTGCTGACGTCAGCGTCGGTCTGAACCGGTTTGCTGACGTCATTGTTGACGTCAGTGCCGGTCATCCCTACCAAAACTCCGGTCGCCGGCGCCGTCGCCGGAATTTTGGCCGGTTTTCTGGGTAATTTTTAAACTTCATAACTTCTTCATTTCAATGCCAAATTTTACGTTCCACATATCAAAATGAAGCTGGAGAAGAGTAGAATCACGGTGTACCTTTGGATTGGTCGTACAAGCTCGGGAAAAGGCCTGTATTTGCCCCAAAAGTTGCGGTTCACTGTAGCTTTGTCGATCTACATCAAAATGCAACCAAATCAGGCAAACGACCTATGAAAATTCATCTACTCAACGAGAGGAACACAATGGTGGTAGTTAGAAACCTCACCTTGGTCTAGATTGGCCAGAAAATGGCCAGGAAGGTCTGGTTCTTCCGGTTGCGTTTCCCGTCAAACGATTGAGAGTTTGGACGAACGGTTTGCACCGTTGAGTCCACGGCGTCGAGACGAAGGAGGTGGTGATTTTCGTTCGCTTCGATTCGACGAGTTTCCGTCGGTGTACACTGTGCACACACGGTAAAGAGAGAGAGAAAGAGAGGAAAAAAAAAAGAAAATAAGGAAATGAAGATAATGGAAAACTGATGGGAAAGAAGAAAGAGCAGTGAGATATTTTGGGTTTTGGGGGTATTGTGCACCCACCAAAACAGTAAACTTACACGCTCACGTGTACGAAATAAACACGCATGTGCAAAAAATATTCCCAAGGAATTATTTTATAACAAACTTTTTACGGGATGTTACATTAAGTATAAAGAATATTATATTGAGATTTGTGAAATTGTGATGGCATGATCATACGTATTTTTATTTGCTCATCATACATGCATTCACCCGGTGTCTAGTACTCGTCCAAGCCAGGACTAGCATTCACGTGTATGTTCACATCCGTACCGTTATGCTCACCTTGGATCCATTGTAGGTGCCAGCCTGTACTAGTTTGCATTAGGCAGCTATGACTCGTATGTGACGCAATTAGTGCTAGCTTCACGTGATCGTAGTACTAAGCATATATCTATTACACCCAGCCTGTTCCATGTAGCTACTTTCTGCATGGGCTTGTGTGTTTGCATATCTTGATGAGCATACCATATTACGTTGAGATATTTGTTTTTACCCATATCTTTGGCAATTGTGCCCTTATACTATTTTGATAGTTTTCATACTATACGTAGTATGCTTTTGGAAAACTATACAGGTTTTTACATAGAAAATCTACTTATGTTACGAAAAGCAAAGATTTTAGAAATGATTATTTTTGCCCACTCACACTTTCTGTTTTGCGCCTAGGGCTGGGAATTTTGTACCGAAATACCGAAACCGTACCGAAAAAAACCGAACTTAATACCGAAAATACCGAAACCGAAAGGCCCCGAATGGTTCGGTACCCGAAACCGAAAAAATACCGAAAGTTCGGTACGGGGTTCGGGAGCTTATTACCGTTTATTCGGTAATACCGAACCAAACCGAAATATATATATAATATATTTTAATTATATATATATATATATATCTCTAGTAATTATTTCGTCCGTTGGATTGGTTTTCTGTTTAATCTCAACCGTTGGTTTGAGATTGAATCCAACTGAGTCACTCGACTTCCCACTTCCCAGTTTCCCAGTTTCTCGACTCGAGTCACTCGACTTCCGTTCTTCTTCTTCTTCTTCTCTTCTCTCCAGCTGGCTCTCTGTGTTTCTGTCTCAGATTCTCAATTGTGTGAAGTTCTGCAGCTCTGCAACAATTTGGTAAGTTCTAACTTGTAGTAATTTCATATTAGGGTTTGGGTTTGCGGAAATTCGGAATAATTCTGCAAATTTGTGGTTGTTCTTGCTGCAAACAGCGCCCCTGTCATCTTTCACTTGGTGGATATACCGTTTCAAAGGTGGATATACAAGTCTTTGGGAGAAGATCAGTAAATCACTCCCAATGGTTCACTGCAACACTGAAGTGTTGGAAATCAGACGCTATTCTGATAGTGTCAGTGTTGTTGATGTAAAAAGTTGTGACAGAGAAGTTAAATCTATGGAGTTTGATAAGATCATCATTTCTGGTTCCTTTCCTTTGAATAACGGAAGAATTTACAGATCACCACCTTTACATCCTACAGGTTTACTTATTACTCCCGCTCCCTTTTTTCTTTGCTTATTATCATTGCAATTCCTTTTTATCTTTTTGATATGCCTAACAAAGAATTCTCGTAACAGGACGTGGAAGTGAAGTAATGGAGATGGGTGATGTTGAAAAGGATTTGTTCAGTAAAGTACAGACGATTGACTACTACACTACAGTTTTGAAGGTTAAAGGGATAGAAAATATGCCGATGGGTTTCTACTACTTTGAAGAATATATGAGCAATCCTGCAACAATTGGAAATCCAGTTGCAATGCAGAAATTCTATGCTGACACTGATATTTTATTATTCTGGTCATATGGAAATTCTGTCGATGTTACAGGACCAACAGTGACAGAGCTTGCAATTGATGCTGCTAACATATGCAGAACTTCATGCCAATGCTTCTTGCATTGCTCAAAAGCTCTTGACATGCAAGAAACCAGTAATCAGGCCCCGTGACAGGGTTCTTCTGGTCTATGTCCCAGGTCTGGACTTCGTGGATGCCTTCTTTGGATGCTTAAGAGCTAATGTTTTACTAGTTCCAGTTCTACCTCCAGATCCTTTACAAAGAGGTTTCGGGGATTTCTAATACCGAAACCGAACCGAAATTTTCGGTATCCCGAAATTTCGGTATCCTGAACATTTCGGTTCGGTTTCGGTATTAGAAATCCCCTCCCCGAACTTTCGGTTTCGGTAATCGGGATCGGTAGTTCGGTTCGGTTACCGAACCGAAACCACCCCTATTTGCGCCCATTCAGGACTTAGTAGCTGGATTGCTGGCGAGCGAGACTGTTATGGTGTTTATGACTTTTGCACTAGATAAACGTAGAATTTCCTTCTTCCGCTTGTGTGTTTCATCCATCCTACCCAGGATGGGAATAAATCGTACTTTCTTTACTGCACTTTAACTATGTTTTGAACATTACATGTTGTATAATAAAGGTTCTAACCGTACTTCTGCGCACTCTTACTATTGGTATCAACTAGTTCTAGACTTCGGTTTTAATTTCATCGAAATTTTCCATATCATTTGTATGACATGCCCTTCGTCACCCTCTGGAGTGTCGGCCAACATGCCTCGATTTCGGTATCCATTGGGATATTCGAATCGGGGTGTGTCACATGATGTTGCTAGTGATGTTCATATTTGATCATTGATAAAATCAGTTTACTGTTGGCAAAAAAAAGAGTTGAAAATGAAATAAGGGAAGATAATTCTCCCTTCTATTAATTACGTTAAATAAGTTTAAATTTTGAGATTTAAATCTCTTTAAATTGGGAGAAAAATATGAGAAAAAGTAACTACCCACTAACTACTCTTTTTCATTGGAGAGCAGACATAGTTTCATTTTCTTTTTCATTTTTTTAGAGAAAATAACTACTCTATTTTGAGACAAAACAGTAGAGATAGAAAATAACTTATATGGAATGAATTTATCTCTACGTGATATCCTTGTTCAATAATGTATTGCTATGTGCAAGTTTTTCTCTACGTGACAATGTTTTATTCGATTGGAATGTAATGTGGCGGTGAATCCATTCCATATAAGTTGTTCTTGTAGAGATGACACGGAAGGGTAAATTAGAACTTCTACTCCTACTAAAACTACCAGTAGATGACGTGGCGCACTGCCATTGGTCCGACACCATCACCACCACCAGACCCTCACCCGCACCGGAACACAACTACATCTTCTGGTTCACCATCTGAAGCCCTCTGTGCGGTTGTTTAGAAAGAAAGCCTCATTTTTCTATTGTTATTCTCCTTCAAAAAACCTCACTCGCAAAGCGAACCAACGAGCAACAGAGAGAGAGGAGAGGAGAGAGAGAGAAGAGAGAGAGAGAGGCTTTCGTCCTACAGTTTCTGCAGATCTCAGAGGTTCACTTCGTTCTGCGATGGCTCAGCCTCTGGTGAAGAAGGACGACGATCGCGACGATGAAGGTACGTCCACTCACTCACAGACTTCTCAATGGTTCTCGCTCTCCAATTCGAACTGGTTTTTTCTCCCAATTTTTTTAAATTACACTGATAAATCGGTGATTCGTGTTCCCAGATCTCTTTGTTTATAGCGGTTTTGTTTCTGCGATTTACGTATTGTGAGGCATTTGAATCGGATTTGAGTTAATTAGGGTTTAATTATTGTTGATCTGCTTCAATTTGCTCTGATCTGGATAATTTCTAAGTTTCGTTGCGGTTATGTCGCAATGCGGTTAGTTAACTTGTGGCAAATACACTCGGTTTGTCTTGATTTAGTGCCACTGGAATAGTGATAGGGATCTTGTAGCATTGTTGAATTTGGTTCGGGTTTTCGCGGTATTAGAAATGTTAATGGTGTGATTTTTGTAGTAATTGTTATGATGTTGATTTTCAGGAGAGTTAATGGTATGAATTTATAGTAATTGTTATGATGTTGATTTTCTGCAGAGTACTCTCCGTTTCTGGGGATTGAGAAGGGTGCTGTTCTTCAGGAAGCGAGGGTTTTCAATGATCCTCAACTCGACGCTAGAAGATGCTCCCAGGTTATTGCTTTGCACCACCGAATCATCCGTTTTATCTGTCTTCTTATTTGCTCAGTAGAAACTGATTTTGTGTATTTGGCATTGTCGTCAATTTTCAGGTTATCACAAAGCTTTTGTACCTACTGAACCAGGGGGAAAGCTTTACAAAGGTCAGTTTCCTTCTGTACTGAATAGTTCTGTTTCTCCCTTGAGCTTAACCATTATCTTTTGCGTCAATTTTATTGATCTACTTGCAGTGTTTTGTTATTGTATACTTGGCCATCAATTTATTCAGTTAATTTGCATCAAATTAATAGGTTGAAGCTACAGAAGTTTTCTTTTCCGTGACTAAGCTTTTCCAATCGAGAGATATAGGATTGAGGAGAATGGTTTATCTGATCATAAAAGAGTTGTCCCCCTCTGCAGATGAGGTGACTTGACTTGAATTGACTTTATATCATTTGATTTCCTTCATACATTTGCATGCACAAAAATTGGGACTGACTTCTGATATATTTTCCATAACAAGGTTATTATTGTGACAAGCTCCCTGATGAAGGATATGAATAGTAAAACTGACATGTATCGAGCAAATGCCATCCGTGTGCTCTGTCGGATTACGGATGGAACCCTTCTCACCCAGATTGAGCGGTACTTGAAACAAGCCATCGTTGATAAGAATCCAGTGGTTGCAAGTGCAGCTCTAGTCAGTGGGATCCATCTGCTCCAGGTACTGTTTCTGCTATACCTAAGTCTCAGAATTTATTTATTTGTTGGCTTTGTACCCTTATGTTTCTCTTTTGACAGACTAACCCAGAGATTGTCAAAAGATGGAGTAATGAGGTTCAAGAAGCTGTCCAGTCAAGAGCAGCCCTTGTACAGTTCCATGCATTGGCTTTACTTCATCAGGTATGTGCCATTGTTGGTTTGGTTTACAGACTTTACATTCAGGATTTTTTCTTTCCCAAAACATGGAGGAATTTTTTAGTTGAAATCCATTCCATATGGCTATTTACCATATCATTACTTAACTAATTACTTGCATTTATAGACAAATGTTTGGTTGATGTGAGCAAGTGTAGCAAGCAGGCTAGGTATGCAGTGATTTGTTGTTTTTACAGACTGGTTTAACTTTTAATTCTCAGTCATGGGCCTAGTTTCCTTTTTTAGCATTCATTCCATATAATGTGATTCTTGTAGGTGAATCTTCATTTTTTAAGTTTTAAAGTGGAATAGAAAGAAAGATCTTGCATCTACCCAACAACTTTCGTTAGAATATTTTAAATATCATTTTTACAATAGAAAGGTGTTGAGAATCTTGTACTTTTGAAATTGCAGATACGACAGAATGACCGTCTTGCTGTTAGCAAGTTGGTTACCAGCTTGACAAGGGGGACTGTCCGATCTCCATTGGCCCAGTGCCTGTTGATTCGTTATACTAGTCAGGTGCTTATTCTTCTGGATCTTTTAGTTTAGCTGCGTTGGTGTTTTGACGCTTTATTTTAATAAATTGTTTGCCTAAAGGTTATCCGCGAGTCTGGAAATGCACAAACGGGTGACCGTCCCTTTTATGATTATCTTGAGGGTTGTCTTCGCCACAAAGCAGAGATGGTGATTTTTGAGGCTGCTAGAGCAATTACAGAGCTCCATGGTGTGACCCCCAGAGAACTTACTCCAGCAATCACTGTTCTGCAGCTATTTCTAAGCTCTTCCAAACCAGTTTTAAGATTTGCTGCTGTCCGCACCTTGAACAAGGCATCCCTCTTCTCCTTTTACTCTACTACACATTGTGTTTGAAATTTATGATAAATAAAGTGACCTGCTGTCCTGAGTTTTGCTTTTGTAGTTTTAAGATGGATGAAAAATCCTATATGAAAAGAGTGTAATCTTTGAGGCAGTTACTGGTACTATGTAGATTTTAGTTCTGCGTGTGAAACAAAGCTTGTTAGACTTAATTTTGATTGTAGTCATTTTCTTAATTTCCGGTGAACGACATTCCTGATAATCACTTTGATCATTTTTCCAGGTGGCAATGACACATCCAGTGCCTGTCACAAACTGCAACATTGATATGGAGAGTTTGATTTCTGACCAGAACAGAAGCATTGCCACACTTGCAATCACAACACTTCTGAAGACAGGAAATGAATCAAGTGTGGATCGCTTGATGAAGCAGATAACTAATTTCATGTCAGATATTGCTGACGAGTTCAAAATTGTTGTTGTGGAAGCCATAAGATCGTTGTGTTTGAAATTTCCATTGAAGTTCAGAGCTCTGTGAGTGATCTACCACATACTCAAAGTTTTGTTTGAGAATGTTTGGTTTCATATTGTTCATCTTTCAGTGCTTCTTATTTGTCTTTATTGTTTTCAAAGTAGTGATCCCTGCTTCTTGTTTTGCACAGGATGAACTTTTTGAGCAACATTCTCAGAGAAGAAGGTGGATTTGAGTACAAAAAGGCAATTGTTGATTCAATTGTGATTCTCATAAGAGATATCCCTGATGCAAAAGAAAGTGGCTTGCTTCATCTCTGTGAGTTCATTGAAGATTGTGAATTCACCTATCTTTCTACACAGGTGGGATTTTCTCAATCATAAACTTGGTGAACAATCTATTCCTCTTAATGTTCTTTTGGCTGATTGAGATGTTTTATTATTAGATACTCCACTTTTTGGGTATTGAAGGGCCAAAAACCTCTGATCCAAGCAAATATATACGGTACATTTATAATCGAGTACATCTTGAGAATGCCACTGTTCGTGCCAGTGCGGTTAGTACATTGGCAAAATTTGGTGCTTTGGTTGATTCATTGAAGGTAAAGTCTTTTTCAATGAATTATGTCTTATTTGATCCCCCTTCCCCTCTATACAAAGAAGATGTATTTCTGTCTATGGTTACCGATGACAATGAACTTTACTTGTTTTCTTCTATGTTTCAGCCGCGAGTGTTTATTCTGCTGCGACGATGTCTCTTTGACAGTGATGATGAGGTATCCTATATGTACATTCGAGGCCTTACATTTAGGTTATATATAACATGTATGTGTGAGTGTTCACCTAAAACAAGGCGTCAGGCTCTGTTCAAATCTGCATCTGAGTTTCTGTGTTCCTGTGCGATTTTTTTCATGATTTATTTGTTTTAGCTTCAGTATATACTGAATTTCTTTTTGCTACACTCTCAGGTTCGTGATAGGGCAACACTCTATCTAAATACGCTTGGAGGAGATGGTTCAGTTGTTGAGACTGACAGTGATGTAAAGGACTTCCTCTTTGGGTCTCTGGATGTCCCACTTGTCAATCTGGAGACAAGTTTGAAGAATTATGTGAGTAACGTAACCTCCATTCGCTTTTAGTTTTTGTGTCCTTAAGGTCCTTATCTCATGTTTTGACTTTTGAGGATTGTTTTAATGCGATTATAGGAGGCTTCAGAAGAACCATTTGACATTAATTCTGTACCCAAGGAGGTTAAGTCGCAGCCACTTGCTGAGAAGAAAGCCCAGAGTAAAAAGCCAACTGGTCTTGGTGCTCCTCCAACTGCCCCTGCATCCACAGTTGATGCTTATGAGACATTGCTTTCCTCTATTCCGGAGTTTTCAAACTTTGGGAAACTATTCAAGGTTCTGGAACGTGAATATTTTCTCTTACTTTACATGCACTTTACAGCTCATGTTTTTTTGTCTTTGGAATTAATTGCATACTTTTTTCACTTGCCAGTCCTCAGCACCTGTGGAGTTAACAGAGCCAGAAACTGAATATGCAGTTAATGCTGTAAAGCACATTTTTAATAGCCATATTGTGTTCCAGTACAACTGCACCAATACCATTCCCGAGCAATTACTGGAAGATGTAAAGCCCTTTTTATATTAAAAAAGCACTTTTACTTTTGTAGTTATGCTTCAGAATTTACGTATAACTCTCTGCCTGTCAGGTCATTGTCGTGGTGGATGCTTCAGAAGCTGAGGAATTTTCTGAAGTGGCATCCAAGCCTCTCAGGTCTCTTCCTTATGATACACCTGGACAAACCTTTTTGGCATTTGAGAAACCAGAAGGCGTCCCTGCAGTTGGAAAATTTACAAACTTGTTGAGGTTCATTGTTAAAGAGGTATCAAGTTCTTCCCTTTATCCCTGTTCATAGATCGAGTTTCTTGACAATTAATTGATCATTTGGAGTGCTACTTGCTTTAGCTAATAAAACTATTGAAAGCTATATGTGATTTTTCATGTTTTATATAATGTGCAAGTCTTGTCATCGACAACCATCACATCAGCAGATATATTGTTCAAAGCTTATAGTTGATCTCTACTCATAATTACCTGTACCTTTAAATCGGATTTTTCCTATGGACATACAATATCAAATCCTGTAAGAAAATAATAAATATACAGTATTAAAAAGTATTAGAACTTTTGAGCTTTGTCTGAATCCCTTTTCTCATGAGTTGGGGGTGTGCCACAAGGTTGATCCAACCACTGGTGAGGCAGAGGAAGATGGTGTGGAAGATGAATACCAGCTGGAAGATCTTGAGGTTGTCGCTGCAGACTACATTTTGAAGGTTCCAGTCTTCAATTTCAAGAATGCTTGGGAAAGCATGGGCGCTGATTTTGAGCGGGTAGATGAATATGGCCTGGGGCCAAGGGAGAACCTGACTGAAGCTGTTAATGCTGTCATCAACCTCCTTGGAATGCAGCCCTGTGAGGTAATTTTGTTAAAGATTAAACGTCTATAATTTGTCTTTATGCAATACTTGTGGAATCAGTTGATCTGGATGTTAAAAAGTCTGTGAGGCCTTTTCATCGCATGTGCTTCAACCACGCAGATGCATAACAGATACAATACCTCTATAAATTTGCATTGGATGATATGCAAATGCATTTAACTTTCGAACTTAAGTTTTTGACTAAGTTTCTGTTCCTGTATTTTCATCTCTAATTCACTCACTTCCTTGTAACTGTGTTTTGAACACATTTTGCCCTTACACTCTGCTAATTGTTTCAAATTAGTCTAAAATAAATACTTAAGTCAGTTTGGTTTTTGGGTTAAAACGTCACATGATTCTGTCCATTACTCATTTTGCTCATTATTCTGTCTTTAAACAATTCGATTACACCTTACCTTCCCTTCTCGTTTGCTCCCTGTTACGAGACTGAAGGTCAGACAATTTGTACTCTATTGGATTTTTCTGAAATTCGAAATCAGGATATTGAATATGATTGCTGTTTTTAATTTTGAATGTATATGATATGCTACTCGAATTTGAGTATTTATTAATTTTTGGCACCACATGTCTAGAATTGGATTTGCAGAGGATAAGTTGGTTTGAAATTTTTGGCACCCATTTTTATATCATGTATTGTGTTGTATGGTTTCAGGGCACAGAGGTCGTTGCCAGCAACTCAAGGTCACACACGTGCGTATTGTCTGGCGTATACATAGGCAATGTGAAGGTCCTTGTGCGGTTGTTATTTGGAATTGATAATTCAAAGGAGGTTGCGATGAAACTCACCGTCAGATCGGAGGATGAAGCTGTCAGTGATGTCATTCATGAGATTGTGGCCAGCGGCTAGTTGGTTTATGCCGTCACTGATACAACAGCCTTTTCACATTTCTATAATGAGAGCACTGGCGGGAGATACGGCTGCGTACAGATGAAAACATTTTGTAGAAAGAATTGAACATTACATTACGACTTTGAAGTTGAGGTCAATTTGCATTTTCTGTTGGGTGTTTGCCTGCTCATCTGTTTAATTAGTAATAATTTAGTCGGAAGAATCGCATCGTGTCAAGATATCATTGGATTGAGGACTTACCAGTTACCCTATTTTTATTTTTCTTTACTTCAAATGTAGTTTTCCTTTCGATTACATTTGTTGTGCTAGACCTGAATTTTGAGGCACTCTGAATTTACAAAGAAGCGAATTGTATTACTGTTTGTTTGGTTCCTCTGGTTCTCCTCTTCTTCCTTCCCTCCCTTACAACTTTTCCTTTGTTAGCATCACTTATCCCAAATCTAAACTACTTTTGCTAGAAATGCTTTTATTTGAAACACGTTTAATTATTTTTCTTTCTAAAGACGTGCTTTTCCTGAAAATGCTTTTATGTCCCTGAAACACTTTTAAGCATTATTGGTTCTCAGAAACCACATTTGACACTAAGTCACTAAGCATATGTTGGTTTTGCTTTTGAGTTTCTTTTTAGGTAAAAATCACCTCACTAAAGAACTAAAGAAAACTTCTACCTCATTCTACTGCATTTTAATTTTTATTGATTCTCTCGATTGCATGCCAATAACAACTCCCTTTTCTGAATTGTGTGGACATGAGGTAGGTTGGAAAGATGAATTTTCGGGCGAAACAAGGGTTATTTTGTAATTTTCTCTTTGTACGCGAATAAAATCCCCATGTTGATATATGGGCAATTCCTTTGAAAAAACAATCAGCATACTACTGCAGGCAAAATTTCCATCTATCCTCAAATCTCACAAATTTTGAACAATAATAATATTAGATATTAAAGTTAGAAAATACAAATTAACACACAAGGTACTCACTGATCAAATACTCTTCCAAATGCATGTGTTTGTTTCATAACAATAGCAAATCCAAACACATATATCTAGCTTCATCCATTGTCCAAAAGAAATAAAGAAAAATAAAAAAACACAAAAAAAAAAAGAAATCACAACTCCTCCTTCAACGGTGCCCTTGTCTAACGCAACGCCTCAATTACGCTTCTACCTCCATCTTCGACCTACCTGAAATCAGCCAGACATATATCTGTTAAGCAGCCGCAGGTGCACCAAGAGTACGACACACGCTGTCTACCACTTTTTCGACAAGATACATACAAATATAGCATCATCATCCATCTATCTTAGTTTTTTTTTTCTTTTTTTGAAAGTCCATTAATTTACGTAGTTACCTCTAATTAACCTGAAAAGTCTTTGATTTTATTATTACTCCCGAAGGATTTATAACCAGTTCTCATTTTCTTTGTTCGGACGTTTCGGTCCAAGTTTGAGCTACTATCGCTTGCTCAAACTGGACCGTGTGGCCGGTCTTATCCATATCTTGTGAGTTACTACTGCTAGAGATTGCAGAGGGATTGAGGCCATACTCGCTTGCAGCGCCGTACTCGCTGCTTGGATAGTCTGTGCTGTCCATCAACGCCGGCTTCCTAAACCCTTTCATTTTCGCGTTATACGAGTCAGTATCATACTCGGAGGAAGCAATACTAGTAGAGCCAGACGACCCATGGTGACCTTTAATCCCCTCGTGCAAGTCTTCCATTGAGACATCGCCTTCCAATGCACGAACAATCTGCGTAAATTTCAAATATTGCGTTACATATATATGTCTACACAAGCACAAGACCAGCAACAAAAAATTCAGTAGAGTAGAGGAGATCATTTCTATAGAGTAGAGCTGTAGAGGTCTTCTTTACTTGGCTCATTTTCGGACGCTTCTTCGCAGAGTGTCGAACACTCGCAGCCGCACATGCCACCATGCGCGCCACCTGTTCCTGGTTGTAATTGTTCTCCAGTCGTTGATCCAACAATTCAGAATAGTCCCCAGTATCTATTGCTTTCAGGCAGAGAGGTCTTGCCTGTTGTTGTTCATGCATAATGCAGAGAATTAATTACTCATCATCGTATTAAATTTGTTGCAAATAAGCAATTGAAATATCCGGCACTACCACAAGTAAAAATACGAATTCATCAAATCGATAGGGCATATTGACATTCTAACAACTTAATATGTTATTCAGTCTAGCGAGAGAACATTATTCGTATGTGTAATTGCATGTTAATATATTAGGGAGGGAGAGTTCGAACCCAGTCTACTAAGGTGTCGTCCTCAAATTCCCCAGACAAGTCCACCGGGCGGCGTCCAGTAATCAGCTCCAGAAGCATAATACCGAAAGAGAAGACGTCAGACTTCTCGGTCAGCTTGCCACTCGACGCGTACTCAGGAGCCAAGTACCTGCATCATCAGTTTGCCATCACATTAAATTCATATTCTGTGGTTAATTTGTAATTTAAAGTTTATATATCTTGCAAATTAAATTAATGAGCTGATGAAAAAGTTTCTTACCCAAATGTTCCCATGACACGAGTAGATACATGGGTGACATTTTCCTGGTTTAGCTTTGCTAGTCCAAAATCTGCCACCTGAAAAAATCATGCATATAAATTAGCGAATAAAAACATCAGTCATCCTTTAATATCTTAAGCTTTTCCTAGGTTTCATTAGCCAATTTTTATACGTACCTTAGCTTCGAAACTATAGTCAATCAGAATATTTGCAGCTTTAATGTCACGGTGGATAATCTTCGGGTGACCTGAAAGAAAAAAATCCAAATACAATATGAGTACTAACGTATAAGAGAGCAATGGATCAAAGGAATATACATAGTTGTAGTAATTTCACGAACTACTTACAGTCTTCGTGCAAGTAAGCAAGCCCTTTAGCCGATCCCAACGCGATTTTGACCCTGTTGGTCCATTCCAAGGGTGGCCGATTCGCGCCTGATAAATTATATTTGAACAGTGATGAACAAATGAAGTATTGTCACATCAGTTGAGATCGAAAAAGTCGATAGATGATATAATTAGCATATAAGGTATTGACCACGTAGAGTTAGCTACAATGCATACCGTGAAGGTGGAACTCGAGGTTGTTATTAGCAACAAATTCATACACCAACAGCTTTCTTTCTCCTGCAAGGCAGTACCCAACAAGCGACACAAGGTGGCGATGATGAACACGGCTAATGATCTCAACCTCGGCTGCAAATTCACGGTCACCTTGTCCACTACCCGATTTGAGGCTCTTAACGGCAATTTCCTTTCCATTTGGCAACACCCCTTTGTGCACGTACCCAAAGCCACCTTGGCCTAATAGCTTGGCTTGCGCAAACCCTGAGGTTGCAGCCGCCAGTTCTTCATAGGTGAAGGTGCTCTTGTTGAACCCGAATGCCACATTAGGGTGTGGAGGTGGCAGAGGGGGACCGTGTGGACCAGAGAAGTTGGAGGAGCTCATTTCGCCGCTCATCATGGGGGGTGCTCCACCGGATGACATAGTCCAACCTCCATTGGGCGCACGGCCAGAAGGAGGCATATTAAGAACGTGCTCGGAGCTTTTAGGTCCACCTTGCCAATACTCACCACTTCCTGCTCATGCACATTACCCATATTATTACATAAATATTAGTACCCACGCACAGACATATATATATATTGTTAGGAAAATGCTAGGGGGATTATGTTTTTAGATTATATTTTATAGACTACATGATGTAGAGGTTGATAGTTTGATTCTTTTTTTTAATGATTTGAAGGAGAAATCCAACCATCAATGGCCTCATCATGTGATTTACAAAATATGGTTTAAATAGATGGTCTCTCTAGCATTGACTTGTTAGTATCTGGAATTCAATCGTAAAAGTTGTATAAATGCTAGGAGAGAAAGACTTTGGAGAGTTAGAGTTAAGAATTTACCATTTGGACGATATGGATCAGGGTTCTCCATGAGGTGGGAAGAAGTCTGTCTCTTCTTCCTTCTCTTAGAGCAAGCCAAGAAGAATAAAACCAAGACAAGCAACAACACCCCTGCCGCAGCTACAACTCCTACTATGATAGGCGTGGAGCTCCCTGAGTGCGATGGTGGCGGCGATCCATCATTGTCTGACGATGATGAGCGATGTGACTTGCTTGATGATCCAAGTGCTGGGGGTGACCAATCATCAGACGATTTCGGTGACCAATTCCCATGGGATGATTTGGGTGGAGATTGAGAGTTATTGTCCCCTCCATTGTTCTGGGAAGAGGGAGATTTTTGGGAGTTGGAGTTTTGTGGGGGGGACTTTTGGGAATTGGAGTTATTGTTCGAGTTGTTGTTGTTGTTTGAGTTGTTGTTGTTTGAGTCGTTTGAGTTGCCGTTTGAGTTGCCGTTTGAGTTGCCATTTGAGTTGCCGTTTGAGTTGCCATTGGAGTTGCTGTTTGAATTGCCGTTTGAGTTTCCGTTTGAGTTGCCATTTGAGTTCCCGTTTGAGTTGTTGTTGGAATTGTTGGAGTTGTTGTTGGAATTATTGGAGTTGTCGTTGGACTTGTTTGAGTTGTTGTTGGAAGGCGGCGAGTTGCTCGAGTTGTTGGAAGACGATGAGTTACCCGAGTTGTTTGAGTTGTTGGAAGACGATGAGTTACCCGAGTTGTTGTTTGAATTGTTGGACGAGTTGCTGTCGGAGGGAGGCGATGAGTTGTTCGAATTGTTGGACGGCGGTGGCGAGCTGTTTGACGAGCCGTTTGAGTTGTTTGACGAGCCGTTTGATGACGATGAGTCACCTGAAGACGAGGAGTCCTTTGGAGGAGATGGTGGGGGTGATGAACCTGAACCTGAACCGGAACCTGAATCTGATGATGGTGGAGAGGGTGATGACGACGACGACGACGATGGAGGAGTTGGCGACGAAGATGATGAAGAGTCAGACGGTGGAGAATCTGATGACGAGTTCTGATCGTCAGAGGAACCCATTTCGGGAGGAGTTTCCGACCAAGATTATCGTGGGTCAGTGCCGGAGAAACCCCCACTCCTTTGTTAGGTGAGCCTGTTGATGACCCCTATTCCTAACATTAGTCAAACACATAAACAAATAAACAATATTTAGTCACGATTTGAAAAACAAACCAGTCCAATACAACAAACAAAAAAGTGTTCGGATCATGCATGCATGCCATGCAGAGAACAAATAAGAACGTGCAAAGTTATTCAATCACTAGAACAAAAAAAAAAGTAATTCAATCATGCATGCATGTAATCACGTAGTTGTTTGCATGGTGTACCTAGTTAGCTACGTGCATCGGGTTGTGAGAGAGAGAGAGAGAGATAGAGAAAGAGATTATACCTAAAGGAGAAGGGCATGCAACAGGGGATCCGGAGGATTCTCAGAAGGAGAGGAAAACAAGTGGTATGGTAATAATTCGAGGAAACAAATCTTCCTCCGACAAATGAGGAAGATTTCTCCACCCAACTTCTATTTTTATGCAAATATTTCTCCTTTTTGCTATTTTTGATTTGCACTTTTAATTCTTTGGTAAAAAAATGGCCTAAGGAAGTTCAAATTGTTGTCCCTCATTGACCATGTCCTCCTCTCTCTCTCGTAATCTATTTTAATGACACACGTCCACATTCTTATCCAAAAATAGTTATTAGAAAAAAAAAACAAAAATTGTTCCATCCCTCCGAGTCGGATGGTCTCGTCTTTCCTTGAAATATTGTGGACCTCGAGTCTCAATCAATAACTGATCACATGGTCAACACGTCAGAGTTTGAACGTGAGATTTATGTTGGAAATATGCCCTGAAAGTCAATCTTTGGAAGAAACTTTTCAGGACATTTACTGTATATAAGGATAACCCTAAATACGGTAAAAGGGCAAAGTCACTTATTAGGACAATCTCAATAGTTGATATATGTCCAAATAGTGAATCCATGGACAATGGATTGATGGAAGAAGTAATCTAATGATGTTAGACTGCAGAGACCTTCTTCTCATAACCATGATGTTCAAAATATTCCTGGTCATGGGATTGCCAGAGGGATACTGACAATCCAGAGACCAGTACATACTATGTCAGCTTCAAATTGGAAGGATGGAAAGTCTCAGCCATTCGTGTAGTGACACTATGACAAGTATGTAGGTGCTCATTGAGGGAATGAGTTCACTGAAGACAATCGAAAGGGAGTACTTGCATGGAGGTCTACTCACATGTCAAGCAAGTAACTCCAATGATTGGAATATGTAAGTAATCCTTTGACCTGAGACATCATAGTTGTCTTGTGGTTAAGTCCTTAATCTTTGATTATGTCAAAGGCACCCCAATCAGGAGGGTGTCCACGACATAGTTGGAGTTAAGCTACTTAGCCATGGAGGCAAGTGAATGGTCAACAAGGGATCTCTAATCCTCGTTATGAGAGGAAGAATACTCTAAGATATGATTCGGGAATCTTCGGCCGAAGTAGTGAGCGTAGTGATGGAAATTGTTCCTTTACGACTCAATTGAATCATATAACATGATATAATCACATTAGGGGTTTGACATTATGTATCCATACCCTAGTAGTGTGATTGAGAGTATTGTGTTAGAGAAGGATCAAATTACATTGTAATTCCAATTGAATAGGTTCTCCGAACAAACTTCTTAATTAGCTTGGGTAGCCATGATATATGTGTAGTGTGTCACTCATGGTTTGTGGGATCTTGTAGATGATTAATAAGTAATCATCAAAGAAGATAGAGAATTAAAATAAGTTTTAATTCACTAGATGATTGGATAAAATAAATCAATTGGATTGATACCAATCACCTCACTGCCTTGCTAATTAGAACCTAAACCGATTGTACACCAACACTTCAGTGGTGGATCAACACGTGGATGATGGAAATATAATCCTTTGGATTAATTGAGTGTTATGATTAATTAGAAAGTCTAAGAAAATCATAGAAGCGATAAAAGATCGCTTTGGGCTTAATGAAATAAGTTCGGGTTAATCCGGGCCCATTGGGCCCTAACCTCTTTGGCCTTTTATTCAAGCATAAGATGACTTGAAATTGTAAAAGCCCAAAAGCCCACTCAACACCCTTTTGGCCGGCCATGAATGAGAGAGAGTGAGTGGAGTCAATTGTTGACTCACTTCTTTTATATATTGAAAGTTTATTGAAACTTTCACTAGTGGAACTTCACCATACCTCACACCATAACTTGTATGGCTCTTGTGATTGAGTAAGTCAATCAAAACAAAAGAAAATCTCTCCCTTTCCTCACTCTTTACAGCCGGCCAAACCCAAAGGAATTGAGAGCTACACTTCTCTCTTCTTTTGGTGATCCATCATCCATTCCATCACTTGGTGGGTGTGGATCCTTAGAGGTCTTCAATTTTGGGGACTAGGAGAATCTAGAAGAGTTCTATTTGGTCAAGGTGGAGCAAGCAAGGAGGGAGGCTAGGCTCAAGGAGTTCCAAGAAGAGAAAGCTTGGAGGTGGTCCATCCTTGGTCTAAAAGCTAGATCAAGAGGTATAAAACTTCTACCTCCACTTTGTTCTTCAATTTTAGTAGATGCATCAAATACAAACCTATGCTTCTTGAAGGGGATTTGCATGACTATTGCTTTGATAATTTAGCTTCCGTTGCTTATGCATATGAATTTTGAATTGCTTATGCATGCTAGTCATTAGAAATCCCATACAAATCTCATATTTTCCCTTCAATTTATTGATCCCACCCGTCATTCTCTAGAATAATACTTGGATACTCATTAGCAAACCCTATATATTCACTTTTTGATTTGGTTCAATTACAAGATCACATGTGTTCCTTATTTTTAAAAGCCCAAAAAAAATTAAATAACATATGTTTTATTTTTTAAAACAATAAAACATGTGTTAAAATATCATTGGGCCAAATTATTAAAGTGAGTGTATAGAATACTCACTACTGAGTACCTAAGCATTTTCCTTTCCCCATGCCCCTCCTCTCTCGTGTGTTTCCTTATCTGCCATCTAGAAGACAAACTAGGTAGCAGAAAGTTGATATGATTTTCTTTTCTTCTCATTTTTATTTTTCAAGTAATTCCGAAAATGATCAATTTATATATATATATATATATATATATATGATATATGTGTGTGTGTGTAAGATATGCCGAGGAGGGGAGGCCAATGCACTTTGAAAAACACAATACAAAGCTTCAACTAATTACTTTCCAGCGACAAGTGAATAAATCTTAAAGCAAGCATGCATGACCAATCTTTTAAAACAATGATCACATACATGATAAAGTTTCTTATTTTCGTTATACAACAAAATTGTTTCACCACTACGAGTTGCGAGCTTAGATCTAAATTCAAAATGCATCAGGGTTTACTAGGAATAATTTGATTTTTTATTATTTTTTCTCTTAATGTACATTTTAATTCCTATAATAACTATGGAAAAGGGAAACAACCCAATTAATTTTGATTAGGTACATTTCTGTTATTATTATTTACATTGGTAAAAAAAATTATAGGTAGATTAATATTAATATTTTTGGTGGTCCTAATGAGTACACCAATATTCTTTGAGTACAACAACATTCTACTATTGAAGTTTTACAATTTTAAAAAAAAATTAAAAGATAAAAAGCAATTATAAGTATTTTTAAGATTATTAAATTATGCTAGAAATTCTAATTTAGGTAGAAAATTAGCAGTATTGCACATTAAGACTAGCAAGACAAGTCAAAAGTATTTTGATAGTGAAGTATGCCATGTACTACTAATTGCGCTGATGCCTTTTAAGATATAACCCAACACCTGAAACCTATTGACTTGACATCACTCAAGATATTAGACATAGGTGATTAAGTTGAATACGTACGATATAGGTGCATGGTTCAACTTTAGTACACAACAATTGGTATTAGCTAGGTCTTGGTTTTGGCTAAGGCACACATGCTCAAGGAAATTGTAAGGGTAGAATACTAAGTTTCTAGTGGAGCATGGCTTGAGGACATCCTAGAGGTGGAATACTAGGTGGAGCAAGGGGTCCTAGTAGGGGTCAAGAAATCCTTTTCCGAAGAGGTGGAGTTGCAGGGACCATGTTATTCTGGAAAAAGTGTGAGTGTTGTAAATGATGGTACCCTGGCTTGGATCTCGTCAAGTTGAAGACTGTTGGTGCAAGTTGGCTCAATGCAAATTACACTGCTGCCTGTTAAAATAAAATTCCACACTTAAGGTCTACTAGTCTTGATACCACCAAGATATTTACATGGTAACGTTGGGGACAATATTAAATTTTGCGAGTAGTGAAGTTTTAAATTTCATGTTTTTAAGATTGTGCAATGATAGCAATTTTACCACACTCAAATTTTAGACAAAAATCACTTAAAAATACTTGCAAGAGTACAAGGTTATCGTAGTATAGCAACTCAAGCAAGGTCGTTTCCACAAGGACTGATGATAACTTGTATTTAAAATCAATTCTTAATTAATTATTTAATACAAAGAAATAGAAATTTGTGATCATGAATTTAAAATAAAAATAAATGAAAGTTCGCAGGAATTTAAATAATTAAAAATAAAGCTCGTCAAGATTTGTCAAAAATCAAATATAAGAAACTCTAGAGTTCAGCCATCACCAATAACAATCCTATATAGTTCTACCAATTACTTATGAATTGCACATGCACTTTGAAGGTTAGGTTTTCCTATTGCATATTCTACTAGTGATATTCTAGCTAGAACGTATATCTAACATGCAACCTGTCTGTGATATTCAGATCAAATATGAACATGCAAGACTCATTAAGTTTTGTGAAAACCTTTTGAAAAACCATGCAACCCTTAAAAGCGTGATATTTGCTTTAAGTGAACTTACAATTATCAATCACAAGAAGCCCTAGCCAATTTAAGGGTGATATTCCAACATAAATTGCATCCAATTACTTGTCTACACATCCTAATAGTGATCAAACATTAAGATAAATAGATAGTTTAAAAGGGAGGGGGGTTAACTAGGTATGAGAGATATTAAAACTTAGGGTTTGATTGGAGCTAAGTGGGTCATTGTTGCAATCGAAGTTGTTCCTCTTCATTGTTAATGAACTTTCACGAGGGGATCACCTAGAAACAATTGGCCGAACCATCATAAATTGTTACATTCTTGTGTGGTGGTTGCATTTACTTGTTGATTTATCTTATTTTGCGATTTATTGCCGCATATTGATAACAAGGTCTTATTGACAAGTATATAAATGTACATATGACATTGTACATACGTTTATATTTACAAAAATGTACCAAATAAAAAAAGATTTAAAGCAAAATCAGTCTACATCAAACTTTAAAAGAAAAAAAAAATCATTTTTTTGGAAAAATCTTGAGTGGTGCGTACTATTCAATGGTACGACTATTGAATGGTCTCAAATTAATTTGCGATGAACTCCAAATCAATCTTAAATCATTCAACAATAAGTACCATTCAATAGTACGTACTATTGAAGTTTGACCTTATAATTTTAAGGATTACAATTCTTGTATACTATATATTTTCTAATTTATCACAAGTTTCGGGAATGTCAAGTTTCAGATTTGGGGATCTAATTCATTCCAATTCTTCTTAATTATTAAAACCAATCAAGATCTATTGAATTTGATATGACATATCAAACTTGATATTTCTAAAAAAATGACGATTTGAACCAATCGATCGACATACACAAATTTATCTATCTTTTTATCGCAAAAGGGTTGTAACTCAAGTTAAATAATATTACATATGTTTAACATATAAGATGATTCAATTGAACAGTGTTGCACTCACAGAACTAGAAATTTGCATTGAGATGGGCCAATTAAAAACATGACAAGGAAGTTTGTCTTTGTATATAAATCTGTACTATAAAATTCAAGATATTTACAAATTAAATATTTAACAATAATCTATTTAGAACTAAAAAAGATCAACGTATATCATTTGAATTAAATGTAGTCTATACAAGAAATACAATCAATTCCAAAGAAACAACTAACCAATCAATTCACCTACGGTAGGAATAAAAAGTTTAATTATGTAAAAACCGGAAACGTCGAACAACATACCTTGGCAAGAACTTTCAGAGATCTTTGTTAATATCGGCTTGTGTTTTAACCATGAAACTTGCAACTCGAAGCTGAAATGAAACAAGAGAAATTTGACTAGGAGTATTTTCTTTCTAATACATTAGACCTTAGATCTAATTTTCGTACGTATAGACCTATATATAATTCTCACACTTGTTCACCCTTACCAATTGAATTATTAGTAAATCGGTATTACTATGGAAAATTTTCTTTTGACACCCAAATACATTTATCATACAATTTGTATTCACTTAGCATGAACTATTATACGAACGTATTCATTCTAACAACTAACAAATTTATTTTTTTCCCTTCTTTTTAAAATTTACATATGTACGCATTTATTAGTAAACAGTTCTTTTTTGGGTGGAGGATAAGGTCATCCATGATCTCCAAGTAGTTTTACCACAATTATATATGTTAGGCCCACATCTGAGATACCCACTGAATCGGGTGTAATAGCATTATTAGATCAAAACTTAACACAATAAAAGATAACATGGTTCATATTGTAACTAAGCATCCATGTAAACATAGTCAAGGGAGGTCCACTCTTATAAATATTCAAGGTCAAGTGTTTACAAAATAAAAACAAAGTTCCTCACAAGAAAAATCATACCCAAAAATAGATGATTATTAAAGTTTAAAACAAGGTGAAACATAACCTTAATACCCTAGCACTTAACCCACAGCCCTATCCTATTATGAATGACTCACCTATATAGAATAATAAAAGTAAATGAGGCGTGAGAAAACTATACGTCATTTAAGATTTCAATTGTCTATTCACACAATCCAAACCTGTGTAGAAGCAAGATTCAACCAACTCATCACATAACCTTAACTTGTATATGAATAATAAATCATCAATGATGCAAACTCTTGTAAGAATGAGAGTCTACTTAACTCATCAAATGTCTCTTTTCGAATTCAAATTCATCTTCTTTCGGAGCATAATATAAGTAAATACGACTTTATAATTCAAAGTTCGACATATTGCCTACAATATAAAAGAGTGAAGTACTCCATAACAAAACAATCACTAATATTGACTAAGATTTAATAATATAGTATAAAGCTGATTCCGCACAACCAAATACCCCCTCTAGTTGAGTTCTATGACCATCAAACATGTAACATCCTGTAAAAAGTTTGTTATAAAATAATTCCTGGAGGATATTTTGGACACGTGCGTGTTTATTTTGTACACGAGACTGTGTAATCTTACTGTTTTGGGTGGGTGCACAATACCCCCAAAATCCAAAATATCTCATTTCTCTTTCTTCTTCTCTGTCACTCTTCTATTTTTTTCCTCATTTTCATTTTTCAGTTTTTTTTTTCTCTCGTTCTCACCGTTTGTGCACAGTGCACATCGACGAAAACCCGTCGAACCGAGGCAAACTGAAATCACCACCATCTTTGTCTCAACGCCCTGGACTCAACTGTGCAAACCGTTTGTCCAAACTCCTAACCGTTTGACGTGAAAAGCTCACGGAAGAACCGGACCTTCTCGGCGATTTTCTCGCCATTCTAGACCGATGTGAGGTTTCTAATTACCACCATTGGGTTCCTCTCGTTGAGTAGATGAATTTTCATTTGTGGTTTGCTTGATTTGGTTGGGTTTTGACGTAGATCGGTGAAGCTGCAGTACCAGCGGCCTTTCGAGGCAATTACAGGCCATTTCCTGAGCTTGTACTGCCAAACCAAAGGTACACCGTAATTCTACTCCTCTCTAGCTTCATTTTGATATAAAGAACGTGAAATTTGGCCAAGAAATGAAGAAGTTATGGAGATTTGAAAATTTCTCTAGAAATCGGCCAAAATTCCGGCAACGGCGGCGACCGGCGGAGGTTGGCGGTGTCGGCGACAGGAGTAGTTGCAGTGGCGACCGAAGTAGTTGCAGCGGCGACCGGCCGCTGACGTCAGCGATGACATTAGCAATTGGTCCAGATCGATCGGCTGACGTCAGCAAACAGTCCAGATTAATTGGCTGACGTCAGCAACCTGTCCAAACCGGCTGCTAACGTCAGCAAGCCGAGAATATTCCTTTTAACGGCGTTAGGAATATTCCGTTAGATTTAACGGAGATACTGGAATATTCCGTTAGATCTAACGGCGTCAGTTGACGCCATTAGTTTGACTGGCGCGTGAGCCGCGCGTGAGCCGAGGCAGACCCGCGCGTGAGGGCGCGTGGGACGTTATTTTTCGATTCCGTCAATTCCAGGCGACTCGTGACGACGAGTACTACCCAAGGGCAGTACGTATGGTATTTTTCGAAGTGTTTCGGACCTCTGTTTTGAACAAACAAGGGATAGGTTTAATTAATTAGTTAATTAGTGACCTTTATGAGTTTAATCATTACTATAGTGATATCTTATATAGGTGAGACTTATCTAGAGGACTACCGGGGCTACCCAGGACAGGGGGGCTACGACCCGGCTACTTACAGGTGAGTGAGTGGGTCTTTGTTTTGATAAATGTATTATACGTATGGTTTTAAATGCTTTCTTTAAACTGTTAGCATGATTCATATCATATGCGATTGTTGGAGGTAGAACATTCGTATTATATTGCCATACATGTTTTTATACTGTTGCTCATCAGTAGATGTATAACACCCCGGGTATCAGTACTCAGTCTTGTGGCCAGGACTACCCTTGACGTTTGGAGATGTCACAACCAGTACCGCTACACAACTTTAGATCCATTGTAAGTACTAGCCTGTTCTAGGTTGCACTAGGCAACTCGAACTTGTGTGATGCACTTTGTGCACAGCGGTTAGCGTTGGACTCACGTGATTGTAGTACTCAGCGTATTACTTATATACTTGGCCTGTTCCTCGTAGCTTATCTACTTGGGCTTGTGTGTTTACATGTGATGAGCAGTCAGTCATGATTTTCGGGGAGTACCCGTGTTTTGAGCATTCAGCATGATTATCGGGGAGTACCCGTATTACTATTATAGTATTTTGAGGATCATACCGGGGAGTATGACCTATTTTCAAAAACTATACATGTTTTCCAGCAAGGGGATAATATGCTCTTGAAAACAAAGGTTTTATCAAACTTTAATTTTTTACCCACTCACCTTTTTATGTTTTGCGCCCCTTCAGAACTTAGTGACGGATTCGATTTCCAGTGAGACGAGGGCTTACTTCGGCTGTGGTTGGTGGTTCTGACACTTCCTCCAGACTATGTAGGATTTACTCCTACTCTTAGTTAACTTTTACTTATTCATCCTCACGAGGATGTGAATGTTTATATTCCTTGCACTATTTACTATGCTCTGACTGTTATGCACCTGTAATAATGAGTTTTTACCCATCACCGCACTCTGACTTCCACTTCCAACTCTAAATCTATTTCACTTTTTCTCGTATATATGCATAATTGACTTTCGTAACTTAACACGTGTCAGTCAACACTTTCCGACACATGGCGTGTCAGAATCGGAATGTGTCAAAACACCTCACTTCTGTTGATAAAGAAGTAATGATCAGATAGTATTCTATCGGCATGCAATAAATACCATTGTTATAAGTGTAGACACACTATCACTTAACCCCATGACACCAATGTCACTGTTCTTCTTTGAGTCCACATTTTAATATCAGTTGCAAATATGTAACATCTACATATAGTTTCAACATTGAGATTATCTAACTAATTAATAAGCAACATATTCAGATAAACCATTTAAATCAATGTTAAAAATCAAAGATTGCAATATTATGGGGTTCGCTTAGTAAAATATAGGTTTTCAACACGTGCCGAATACTAAAAAAGAGAGCTCGAGTATGTAAAGTCCTATTATTCAAATAGCTCATGCAATTGTACGAAAAAACTCTTCAACCCATTGTTTCTTGGGTTCAAGCCCTCTCTCTCCTCATTAGTGTAGATTAGTGTAGAATATTGCTTTTAATAAAAACAAAAACAAAACGCCACAAAACTCTAAATTTGGCATACAAAAAATCATGTCAAGCCCGTGCAAACAACACTCATCATGTTTAGAAGAAGCATGGAATAAACGTTGTTTTATCAAAAGCCCATGCAAGAGATTAAGTAAAATTGCACTAAGCCTGTGCAAGAAGATAAATAAGATTAGAATTGAACCGATTCTTTAAAGTAATGCTAATATGTTATCCAGGGCCGGCCCTGAGATTTCGGGGGCCCTGTGCGAAAATTTAATTGAAACCCTTACTAAGAAAAAAAAATCATTATAAATTAAACTTACAAATTGATTTTTTAAAGTTATATAAATTTAATTCATGAGAAAAAAAATATATTAAATACAATCAATTGAGTTGGAAATAAATTTTGACTTCTCCAAAAAGGTCTTGGGTTCAAATAGCTTTGATATTGTTTTGGATTTTTTTTCTTTCTTAAAATTTTGCAAAAAAACATGCAAACTACCGGGGTTTGAACCTACAACCTCAAGTAAAAGTTGCATTGCGAAAACTACCTATGCTAAGCATAAATTCAATTAATTTATTGCACAAAAATATATATAATATAACCTATATATATTACATACACATTAAAAATTTGGGGGCCCTTCAAAATCGGGGGCCTTATGCGCGTGCACCACTTGCACTCCCACAGGGCCGGCCTTGATGTTATCATACTAATTCTTTGACACATGTCACATAAACTCAAGCAATTTCAAGCTTTTTTCTTCGTTACGAATGACTAAATAAGCTTAAGTGAACTCAAGACAAACAAATTAATGGGGATTTTTGAGTACATTGTGGAGCGGATGTTTACAAGGGCTCATATGGACCATGTGAAGTTAAAAAATGGTGGAAGTTTTACATTGCTTGGAAGAAAGGAGTGATGCCAAGAAGGAAAGCCCCTTGTGCAATGACCTGACCACAGATTTTCAAGAGGTTTAAATTTCGATATACTTGAGCTTTCAAAAATGCCCTTACAAAAATTGAATTCATTTTTTTGGAAAACACCTACCAAAATAAACATTTGGGAGTAAATTTTGCTTGGATAGGAATAACTCAAGTCCATGAGCGCGCGTGTAGGTGCAAACGGCTCGAAAATTCTAGTTAAATTGAGAAAGTTATACGTGTTTTAAGATTAGGGGCACAAAGGTAAGTTTAAAGATTGCCAAAACCATATAAATGCCACCTCATAATCACGGGTCTTTCTTGCATACTCAGGAGTACAGAGTACTTCATATTTTTTAACCGTTAAATTTTTGTTTTAAAATATAAAAATCAAGATTCAACAGTTAAAAAATTCGAAATACCCCTTAGTCCATAACATCCAAATTTGTTTGCATAATCACTATGTGCATGACCTATTAACTAAATCCTACCCAAGACTGACCCACGATGTGACCTGACTTGACTCGTCCCTTCTCAGTTATATTTTGTCATTCGGCCACCCTAGTTGATGAAAAGTTATACCTCAACTTCACCAAACCCTGTTTTGGAGCGAATTGAGCCTGAAAATGATAGAGTGACTCGCCTTCAAATCCCAATTGATCGCCACCTTTCCTAGCTACTAGTGCTCGCAAATCGAGGCTTAAATGCTTAGGTTGATTATGGCGATTCAATCATCAATATGTCATTATTTTCTGGTCGACTCAAGTATGAAAGTTGATCACCTCAACCTAAAATCATACTGTAAATGTCATGTGGTTACTTTGATTAAAACGAAGATCGATGAAGTTTAAGTACTTAACCAAACGAAATATAACGAGGTTATGCAAGAACTTAGATGACAAGATAGTAAAGATTTAATATAATCATCTCACAAATTAAAACTTACTATGGATCACATAAGTCTAGTTGCAACTAAATGCAAAGTCATATTTATGAAATAAGCTCAAAGAAACTTATTTATGTATATGCTTTGTTTTATTTTATAATAATTCATTCAGTAATCATTGTTAACTAGTAAAGCTTGATCTGTTTTGGTAGTTAGCAAAACTAAACCAACTATTTTTTAGTATTTTTCTATGTTCGAATTCTGAAAAATGTTTTACTTACAAAAATCAATACGCTCTCATATTGGATTGGATTTTAAGTCCATAGCCTATTCTTATTCTAATGCTTTTTCCACTTTAAACTTAGGTAGGTGATTTTCACCTAACTTTTTTTTCTCTCCTTACACATCTCTGTTTGTAACATCCCGTAAAAAGTTTGTTATAAAATAATTCCTGAGGAATATTCTCTACACGTGCATGTTTATTTTGTACACGTGAGTGTGTAAGTTTACTGTTTTGTTGGGTGCACAATACCCCCAAAACCCAAAATATCTCTCTTCTTTCTTCTTCCCCGTCAGTTTTTCCATTATCTTCATTTCCTTATTTTCTTATTTTTTCCCCTCTTTCTCTCTCTCTTTACCGTGGGTGCACAGTGCACACCGACGGAAACCCGTCGAATCGAAGCGAACGAAAATCACCACCTCCTTCGTCTCGACGCTGTGGACTCAACGGTGCAAACCGTTTGTCCAAACTCTCACCCGTTTGACGGGAAACGCAACCGGAAGAACCGGACCTTCTCGGCCATTTTCCGGCCAATCTAGACCGAGGTGAGGTTTCTAACCACCACCATTGTGTTCCTCTCGTTGAGTAGATGAATTTTCATAGGTCGTTTGCCTGATTTGGTTGAGTTTTGATGTAGTTCGGCGAAGCTATAGTGAACCGCAACATTTGGGGCAAATACAGGCCTTTTCCCGAGCTTGTACGACCAATCTAAAGGTACATCGTGATTCTACTCTTCTCCAGCTTCATTTTGATATGTGGAACGTAAAATTTGGCCTTGAAATGAAGAAGTTATGGAGCTTTAAAAATTTCCCAAAAAACCGGCCAAAATTCCGGGGACGGCGACAGCGGCCGGCGACGGTGCCGGCGACCGGAGTTTTGGTAAGGATGACCGGCGCTGACGTCAGCAAACCGGGTCAGACCGGCCTTGCTGACGTCAGCGATGACGTCAGCGTTGACCGGGTCAGACCGTCATTGCTGACGTCAGCGATGACGTCAGCAAACCGGTTCAGACCGGCGCTGACGTCAGCCATGACGTCAACTGCCTCGGCTGAGCTGCGCGTGGAGCCGCGTGTGAGCCAGCGCCTGGAGCCGCGCGTGGGGCCGCGGCTTGCCGCGTTTGAGCCGCACGTGAGGGCGCGTGGGGACTCCTTTTTCGATTCCATCTTCGCGAGGCGACTCGTGACGACGCGTACTACCTAGGGGCAGTACGTATGGTATTTTTCGGAGTGTTTTGGACCTCCGTGATGAGCAAACAAGGGATAGGTTTAATTAATTAGTTAATTAGTAACCTTTATGAGTTTAATCATTATTGCAGTGATATCTCATATAGGTGAGACCTATCTAGAGGACTACCGGGGCTACCCAGGACAAGGGGGCTACGACCCGGCTACCTACAGGTGAGTGAGTGGGTCTTTGTTTTGATAAATGTATATATACGTATGGTTTTCAATGCTTTCTTCAAACTGTTAGCATAATTCATATCATATACGTTTGTTGGAGGTAGAACATTCGTATTATATTGCCATACATGTTTTATACTGTTGCTCATCAGTAGATGTATACACCCCAGGTATTAGTACTCAGTCTTGTGGCCAGGACTAGCCTTGACGTTTGGAGTAGTCACTACCAGTACCGCTACGCAGCTTTGGATCCATTGTAGGTACTAGCCTGTTCTAGGTTGCATTAGGCAACTCGAGCTTGTGTGACTGCACTTTGTGCACAACGCTTAGTGTTAGACTCACGTCATTGTAGTACTCAGCGTATTACTTATATACCTAGCCTGTTCCTCGTAGCTTAGCTACTTGGACTTGTGTGTTTACATATGGGTGAGCATGTCAGTACATCATTATCGGGGAGTACCCGTATATTTTTATTATAGTATTTTGAGGTTCATGCTTGAGGGTATGACGTGTTTTCAAAAACTATACTTGTTTTCCAGCGAGGGGTTAGTAGACTCTTGAAAACAACGGTTTATCAAACTTTGCTTTTTGACCCACTCACCGTTTTATGTTTTGCGCCCCTCCAGGACCTAGTGACGGTTCACTCATCGGTGATTCGAGGGCTCTCTTCGGCAGTGGTCGACGGTTCTGACATCATTCTCAGTCTATGTAGGATTCACTCCTACTTGTAGTTAACTTTTAATTATCCATCCTCACGGGGATGTGAATGTTTTTATATTCCTGCACTATTTACTTAGCTCTGACTGTTATGCATCCTGTATTATGGGTTTTTAACCCTCACCACACTTCTACTTCCGCACTCAACTCTTAATATTCTTACTTTTGACCGTTTCTTGCATAATTGGCTTTTGTCACCTAACACGTGTCGGCCAGCACTTCCCGACACCTGGCGTGTCCGGGATCGGGATGTGTCACTGTTCATTTATGGTCATTGTTGAGTAAATCAAAAGAGAATAAAAAAATAACAATATACAAGGGTGTGCAGAAGGAGAAAGAGTGTGTGAATATTATTTCCCTAAACTTATGACCTAATATTTTTGATTCAAAGGAAAACATTATCCACTCTTACTATGTAGCAATTGAGCCATATCTACATCATCTGTTACATAGGGCATGGTAATACTTAACACACTCACAGGTTATAATATAAAAGAATTAGTGATACTATGTGGCGTTGTGACGGTGCACTAAAAAATTGTCATTCAAATTAAACATACACCAACATAGTGATTAAAATAAAGTATTTTACTCACGATTTACCTTTGAGTTTTGTAAGCAACTGTCAGTTTCTAGCCTAGACTTTTACTTTTACCAATTATCTCTGTGAATTTTTATAAATTGCTAATTATCTTCGCATCGTCACAATTTCAAGTTTTCATCCATTTTTTCGTCCCTATTTATCACTTGAGCAACTTAAGAATGTAATACGTCATTTTTGTCACAGTTAAATGAGTTTTCGCTAGAGTGAAACGTTGAATTTTAATGAGATGAAAAATCGTATTTACCTCAACGACTGAGCGAGAATTATTTATAAAAATTCAAATTAGCTGAAGTAACTGTTTAAGTTTTTCTTTTTGGTCAAAGGTACATAAAAATAAAGAAAATTTTTCAATAGTACATAGTATTAAATGCATAAAGAAAATGAACGACTAATATTTAAAAAAAAAATCTAATAATTGTAAAAATCGAATCTAAAGAATAAAACACTCGTAGCAATGGGCCGGACTCAAAAATAGTAGTTAAAGTTGTAAATTGGCAAAGTGTACAAGTCCGGAGTTAATACGGCTAAAATCCCTAAAACAAATCCCGGAAAATAGAATAATAAATAATTTAATAAACAAAGAAGTACAGGTCAGCTCCAGCTTTGGATGACCAGGGAAGTCTAACAAGACTTGAACGCTCCCGACCGTCTTCTCTTCTGTGAGAGAGAGAAACATCTAGAACCCAAATTACTCGCTCCGCTGTCGCCTCACACCTCCCAACTCCTCAGATCGTTCCCAATTCTCTCTCAAAACGATGCCGTCCCGGAGAAGAACGCTCTTGAAGGTCATCATCCTCGGCGACAGCGGGTCTGTGTCCCTCCGTCTCCCTCTCTTTTTTGCTTGAATTATTTGGGTGTTCTAGGGTTTTATGTTTTGAAATTAGGCGGATCTTTCTGGATCTTACTTTACAGACTGTGATCTGAAACCCTAATTTTGGTCTCTCAGACAATTTGGGAATTCAGTTTTTTTTTCTGTAAAAAGAAAAATTGGATGATGGGTAGTGAAATTGAAATTGTTTTATACTTGTTAGGATAAAGACTACTTTTTGTTTGTGTGGTAAAATAAAAGGGTTTGTTTGATTTGTAATTTGCAGGGTGGGGAAGACTTCTTTGATGAATCAGTATCCTTTGGCAGCTTGGATGTCGAATTTGAGTACTTGGGTTATTTAATTTTGTATATAATTATTTTGTTGTTTAGTTAAAGTAATTTTTATTTAGTGGATTTTGGGTTTGCCTTTAACACGATTCGTATAGATATGTAAACAAGAAGTTTAGCAATCAGTACAAGGCGACAATCGGAGCTGATTTTTTGACAAAAGAAGTGCAGTTTGAAGACAGGCTCTTCACCTTACAGGTTTTCTTTAGTTCTAATGCCTTTTTATTGAATTGTTACTGATTGGACAAATAGTGGCCTTGATTTTCAGCTGATGCCTATTTCAAAGTAAATCCAAAATATGACTTGCTAATTTTGCATGTGTGGGGGCTTGCATTTTTGCCCCGTATTTGTTACAACTTTCACAAAAACGGTTTTTTTTGTCCATAAAGACTATAACGGTTTTTTTTTTTTTTTTTTCTGTCCATAAAGACTAGAAATTGCCTTCATGATTAATCTGCATTCACTATTGAGGAAGCTGAACTTTCACCATGCCTTCATTCTCTCCCCTCTAACTTTTACCGTGATTAAGATTTTCACACATATTAAACTGTGTTACCCTTCCTGATCATTGTTGACTGCCATACATTGTTCAATTATTCCTTTTCCTTTAAAATTTTCATGTGTTTAGATGTGCTGGCACATCCTAACTTCAATTTTAGTTTGGCAACATTACAATTTTTTATCAACAAAGTCTGGTTTGTTTTTCATCTATCAACCAAATTAAGTTTCTGTAGACAGGCTAATTGTAAATTGATACCTCTCACCCTCTTCCCCTCCCTCCCTCCTTCCCTCCCTTCTGCTTGCTCTCTTCCTCTAGTATATTGATTTGAAAAATATGTAAAGGGTTTCAAGCTGTTCATTTATGGAAATCAGATTATCAGAGAGATGAATTGATTGTTAATTTCTTGTTATCTCAATTAATTTCTGTGAAACAAGTCGTCTTGTATGGCTATTGGGTGAAGATTGTAATCTAGGTAATTATGTTTGTTTTTAGCATAACCAAGTAGAGTTCATGTAAAGAATACATTTTTCCAGCACTTAGTTGATTATACTAATCATGATTTAACCCAGGAGTGCTTGTTAAGCCCTTAACCTCATAGGTACTGTAGAAAATGTTTTAGCTAACCACTTCTTCCATTATGTTCTCCAGTACTCATTTTATGTTTTGACGTTCTTGGATAAGTTGACGGCTAATTGTGTCCTAACAGTCGGACCATATTCTGTTGTTTTGTCAGATCTGGGATACAGCTGGCCAAGAACGATTCCAAAGCCTTGGTGTAGCTTTTTACCGTGGTGCTGATTGCTGTGTTCTTGTGTATGATGTGAATTCAATGAAGTCTTTTGATAACCTTAACAACTGGAGGGAAGAATTTCTCATTCAGGTGTGTCTTTGGTTTTTTTTCATTCTTTTCTTCCTCAAGAATTGCATTGCTTTCAAACTCTTTCTGTTGATGTCATTTTTTTGGATAACTTCCATTTCCATTTATTAATAAAAAAGAGAAATTGAACTTATGATGATGACTTCTTCTGCAGGCAAGTCCTTCAGATCCAGAAAACTTCCCATTTGTCGTTATTGGAAACAAGATTGATGTAGATGGTGGAAATAGTAGAGTGGTATGCATCCCTAATTGGAAAAGAAAATTCATTTTCTCTTTCTCTTACACACACACACACACGTAGCTCTCGCTCTCATGAACATATGATTAGTTATCCCATGTGCTTCAAGTCCACATGTCATTTTTTTGTTTGTTCTCCAGGTTTCAGAGAAAAAAGCTCGAGCTTGGTGTGCATCAAAAGGAAATATTCCATACTATGAAACCTCTGCAAAGGAAGGCATTAATGTGGAAGAAGCTTTCCAGTGCATAGCAAAGGACGCTCTGAAGAGTGGGGAAGAGGAAGAAATGTAAGTTGAACTAGGAACCCTATGCTAATGCACATGCACATTGAATCATTTAATACTAGGCAATTATTTCTCTCGGAATTAAACTTTGGGGTAATATGCCGGTTAGTTTTTGCAGATCACCTGTTTGATTTAGTGGTTTTCCTTATAACTTAGTTTAACATTCTCAAAATATAACAGCTGTCCCACTGACATATAAAATGTTTCAAATAATCAAAATTGGTGTTGCATGATGTCCTTTAGTTTCATCTTTAGTTCTGTGTGCGCTTTATGCTAGGAAACTTATGGTTAGTGTTCATTCGCTAAATATTGGTATTAGCAAGTGTGACGGTAGCTATTCTGATTTTTACTTTTATTTTTTCATGAAGTATTACATAAATTTGACCATTGAGAGTTATAATTTTTCCAGTGCTCATCTGTTGATCTCGTTTTATTTTGTTTTTTTTCTGCTTCATGTAGATACTTGCCGGATACTATTGATGTTGGAAGCAGCAATCAGCCAAGGTCAACCGGATGCGAATGTTAAATATTAATAGCCGAATTCTTTTCCAGTAAAAAATAAGTCATCTTTGGAAGTATATTTATTGGTATGTATGCGGTGACACTGTACATTAGTGTTTGTGGGAAACAAATTGGTCTCCTCATCAATGCTTTTTCAGCTAGGTTGTATGGTGCCTTTCTTTCCAAGTTATGTTTGATTTCATAACATTGATATCCAATTATTGTTAGTACGGATACGTTGTTGCAACTTGTATTTTCAGGAAAATAATGCAGTTTTCATTAATCGTTATGAGTTTTGTGGATTGATAACACGTTTCCGGTTCGATGCCTACAATCTTAAATCAGTTGATGACAGGCTTCTCTATTGCAAGAAATACTGAACTCTGCGGAGCTTGAGAAAATTTTCCTCGAGTCCGCAACGCCCATCTCCCTGCCCAAACTTAATCTCTGTCTCACTTCTCAATCCACCTTCACCACTTGGGCTAGCCAACGGGTTGTGCCAATTTTTTTTGACGAGAAGTTGCTTTGTACATGGATTTTCTTGGTGTTAGGGATTTTGCAAATTCCTCGCACGCCTTTGTGTAATGCTCATATGAGAATTTTTTTAATTCTTCATATCAACATTTTGTGATCTATTCATTACTAGCTTGACCTCAATCTCGTGAGACTTTGGAAATTCATCATCCAAACATAGCCTTGGGATTCCAACCACCTGAGGAAATTCGAGCACTGCACGAGGAGTTACAAAAAAATTGTCTTCCAGAATGGAATCCGATAAGTCATATATTTCGAGTATTGATTCCAATTGCTCCAAAAAGTAACATTTCAAGCAGAATTTAACTTCAATGGAAGCTTAGATAGGGTAGATAACAAACTCTGTAAATGCATATTTTGGTAGATAATAAATCCATTGCAACACATTCACTAAATCGTTAGTAACTCAATTACACAAGGCTTACTGATATCATCACAAATTTGGCAGTTTTCGGAATCGTAATACCTAAAGCAAATTAGGGTGGTCAGTGGACATAAATAAAAAATGAGATACTTTTCCTCTCCAACTTCCCCTCCTTTTTTTCTTTGCTTAGCTTGTCACCTCATAAGGTTTTACATGCCAATGTCGCCCCGAAAAGCCCTTGTCTGCTTTCTAAATGGCAATGTCGGCATCATCGGCAGAGGCTGTTTCAGTGTAGCAGAAGAGCAACCACAAATCCGCCCATCTCTAACTCACTCTTGGTACAAACGGCTGCAGAAGAATAATTAATATCTATTCACATGTTCTCAGGTGTTCACTTGGACCCAACTGGCGAAAGTTTGTCCTGGCTGGGAGACCGTATTGAACTTCCTGTCAATGTAGTGGCTGAAAATTGGTTTGTTGTCGGGGTTGCTGCCCCCATGGGCCTTGACATTGGCGGCCTTTGGGAAGTCATGCCTAGTGGGGGCCTTGGAACTGAGTTTGCCATATTCATGGCCATTCTATTGGCAGGCATTGATGATGGCATGCCTCTAGATGAACCTGGTAAGCCAAGGCGGGATGCAATTATCTGTGCCCGCTCATGGTAGAGCTTCTGTCTTGACCTGTCCAATTGCTCTCTTACCCTCATTACAACATGTTCCATCTCGTTAAAGAAACCTAATTTGGCTTCCAACTTATGCAACTGCAGTTAAACAGAAACCTTCAAAAAGTTAAAACTACTATAATTAATAGCAAACAAACAATAGGTAGGCAATTTGGCATTTGGGATGACCTGCTTTTCCACCAACATTGCTGCAAGTTGTCGGATCTGATCTTCTTCCTGTTCTGCTAGAAGCTTTGCCTTCACTGCAGCCGCTGACACTGAAGAAACTGCAGCAAGCTTTAATTTATCAATTTTCTGACCCACTTTTGTCTCCGTACTGTTATGTTTTTCTATTTTCCCATCTTTAGTTTGATCGTCACCTGGAAAGTATAAACAAACAGGAGATCAGTAATCACGGGCATTGAACTTGAAATTCATGAAACTCAACTTGTTGAACAAACTGTTTCCTTTTTTCAGCTGATGTGTTACACAGTATTAATGATCCAACCATAACTGGCGTGCAGAAGAACCATTCCCAGATTTAAAAAAAAATAATAATAATACTAATTCCAGGATACGAGAGAAGAGAGACAGAGACGTACTTGCTCCCTTTTCAACCACTGAATTTGATGTAACTGGTTGCTGAGGCTCATCCTTTTGTGGGGTCTGAGAATCACACACCATATCCACATCCTTTGGTACCTCTGTAGGTTCAGGGGGTTCTTCTGATTTGTCAGTGACCAGGGGTTGAGGCTCATTTATTTCTGTAGCTAGAGAATTAGATACATCTACATCTTTTGATGCCTCTTTAGATTGACGAGGTTCCTCAACTGAATTTGATGTAACTGGCTGTTGAGTCTCATTTTTTGTAGAGGGAACTGAATCAGACATATCCACATCTGTTACCATCTCTGTAGGTTCAGAAGGCTTTCCTGCTCCTCCTGATTCCTTCTCAGAACTCGTTTGATGCCCTGTCTCCACTTTTGAATCAGCTGACTCCTCCACAGTAGTTGGTGATTCATCTTTTGGTAACTCTAAATTGTCCGAGTTCTTCAAATTTTCAGTTCCTACTTCCTCATGAGAAACTACGCCATCTTGTTCTTTTGCAGATTGAGACTTTTCTTCGGAAGAAGATTTTTCAAGTTTCTTGTCACTGTTATCATTTGATAAATCTTTATCTGCCAAACCTGAGGTGGAGTTATCCCCTTTCTGGCTTTTGTCTTCATTGACTTTGTCTTTCTGCGCTTCCCCTTCAGCAGAAACACTGCAAAATCATCACTCGCATCAGAAGGATATACAAAACTGGTAGAGGATAAATTCTCCACATCAAATTGCATACCTATCAGGACCAGCCTGTTCCTTACTATCATTCGGTGGATCTTCCAAAATAAAGCAATGCCTTGCAGCCAACTCAGTGCCAGGAGAACTGGCAGATAGAGATTTCAAAGAATTATGTGCTGAAGCAATAGCAGCATCAGGTCCCACCAAACGTGCTAGGAATGCTGCCTGTAAAAGAGTGGAACCTGTAAGTAGTGACACATTAGCAATACCTGAACGCCGAAGTATTAGTTATATATTTGCTTATTGCAAGGTAATGCTTAAGCCCCAGGATATGAGCAAGTTCAGTAAACCGTAAAAGACATCACATGCATGCATGCACTCATACATTTACACATACAGTCATCATACATACATTAAAACATGCATGAATGAAACTGAATAATACAATAGAAGATCAATTCAAATGCAGAAACAGGAAAAGGTCGATAGGTAACAAATTACATTCAGCATAGTTATCTCACCGTTTGCCAATACGCAAGAAATTTCTCACTGCACCTGATTTGATAGTTTGAAACATAATATGGAATGCAATTGCCAAAATCACCAGGCACACTAAAGGTATAAAATTAGTGTAAGTTGTTGCAATTTACAAAAGAATGTTCCCTGATTAAGCATTTTTACCAGCTATGTACTGTTAAAGCTAAATTCAATTCAGCTAACCATGTGAAGTGTATGTAACAATGTTGGATCACTTCAGTTTATTTTAAAGAACTTAAACACTAATATGTGAGTTAATAAATAACTTAAGTTACTCTTTTATCTATTTCTTTCATTATGAGACGAGTTCAACAGATTTACTTAGAGTCATGTGTCCCTAAACCACCCACAGATGCATCATATATCCGCACATAAGCAGTCAACTTACCAATGCCATGGCAGGGTTTCCCACTTCTGTAAATGAAAGTTGACCGTCAGGTGTTGGAGGATAACCAACAACTTCGAACGCTTCTTTAAGAGCCTTTAGTGCAAAATTCTCATCTGTTTCCTGATCAACTTTCAATTCGCCGTTATCTTCCAATTTTGAAGTTTCCTGATCAACTTTGACTTCATTTAAATCTTCTGGCTTTGATGTATCCTGTTCAACGTTTACTTCAGTCACTTCTTTTGAAGTTTCCATCGGGGAAGTTTGGGGGTCACTCTCATTAACAGCAGTCTTATTCTCTGTTGTTTCAGGGGCATCTCTGGGGGCTGATAAATCATTTCCAGTTGAAGTTGGATCTGCAGTCTCTTTGGCACTACCATCAAAACCATCCTCACAATCAAGAAAAGTGTCCTCAATTGGCATTTGAACAAAGTGCAGTATACATTGAGCTTTTGTTTTTGTTGCGACATGTTCAGCAATCTCATTCCAGTTTTCTTTATAAAGTTCTAATGCTTCAAGGAGAAGGAGAGTCTCCTGATCTGTCCAGTTCCCACCACTTACCCCCGGAGCTTCAGCAGGCTCCATAAGAATGAAATCTGATGAAGACATGCCAGAGTCGAATTTCCCATTATTAAAACAATCAGTGCATAGATCAAAATCTGCCTGTTGAAATGAAAGTAATCAGCAAACACAGTAAAAGTAAATGGGGAGTGGAACTATGAAGAAGATAATTTATATATAACGATAATCCATTTCATCAAACAGAAACTTCCATCAACACATGACATAAAAACTATTCTAGATAGACTTCTCGAGGTGGGATGCCTTATAAATAACAGAAAGTTACTTTAAAACAATAGCAAAGAGTAATCACCAGGGAGTATTAACAATCTAATGTCAGCAGGTGATCGCTGCCGACCTCCTGAGATGAAAATAATCATGGACCTGACAACTCTGATCTGGACAGATATAGCTTCATAATAAACAATAGTTTGATTGCATACTAACCACACACTTCAGGCATAACAAATACAAATCATTGGAAGGTTTGGCAAAATGACTTGTTTTTCTAACTAACCATAACTTCATGTTTAGGAACAACAGTCCAATAAAAGAAGGTTAGCAAGGTGTATCCTTCCATAAGCAAGCACCACTACAAAATTCAAAAATAAAATCAACAATCGTTATAAAAGAACCAACCTGCTTCTGGCAATGGTAGCGCTTGCGTGAGCAATCAGCTGAACAAGAGTTGCAATGGTACTCAACAGCTGGCCCCTCAGGCCTCACCAACTCTTCAGCAATTGCAGACTCGGGAAACAACCCAGATGGCAATGTTGGGGTCGTTATATTAGTCTTGGGAACAACTGATGAGCGTGACTGTAATGCTTCAAAGTGATACAACTTATCAACCAAAGAATCCTTTTCTGCCACTCCATCACCATCGACGCTGGCCACAGCAGAACCTGTTGGTGGGAATGGGTGGAAATTAATCAAACCCCAGTGGTCCAAAAATTCCATTACTTCTTGTCTAGCATCAAATTCTCCAACTTCAAGCTCCAACAAGTCCTTCAATTCAATAAATGTGCCCGGATTTGCATGGAATTTCTTCATGATGCAATTACGTATCTCCAAGTATACATCAGGAGTCCGAGTCTCAGACTTCCCATTAAAGAAAGACGGCAACATTTGCTCCTCAATGGAGTGAAACTTTTTCCATGAAAACCAACCTGGAAGCCAGAACAATAGTCCAATCAAATGAAAGTTTAAAAATGCCAAAAGGCTTCCGCCACACACAATCAAAACAATGCTCTTAAAAACACAAAGTTTCAACACTAATGTTCTCTTAGCTCCATTCAAATAATGCCTGCAGAATAAATTCATCTTAAAGACTTTCACCTAATGTATTTTCCCCAAGTACTTGCATTTAAGCAGCATTTCAATGTAAAGCTTCAAATAAGTTCAGTAATAAGTTCAGTAACTGCAAATTTAGCTCAGCCTCTCACTTTCACTAAACAAAAACTACACACTCACCCATTCACAACCAAAACCGACAAAAAAGATTCAAACTTTCACTCAATTCTAATCAAATTGTGCATAAAAAGCAAGAATTTTCACAATAGCCAAAGAGTCTCACCGCAATGACTAGGAACAACGTGAGCATTGGCACCGCGAGATCTAATGGCTTCAAACTCGCTCTCCATAGAAGCCTCCAGAGCCTCCAACTCGCTCTCCCGTTTCACCAGCTCTGCCACCGCCTCCCCCACCGGGTCAGGCCGCTTGGCTTGCCCCGCCGGCTTCGCAGCAGCCCCAGCTGCTGAAGCTGAAGCTGAAGCCGAAGCGAGGCTGCTAGGGCCCTGACGGGCCCGCGTCAACGGGCCGTTGTGGATCGGATTGTGAGAAAGCAAAGCCTTCTCGCGAGCGAAACGTTTGGACGGCGTGGATGAAGAGGTTGAGCCGCCGAGGCTGCTTGCTTTTCGCTTTTGGGCTCCGCCGCGGCGCCGAGTAGAAGACGGCTCGGCGGTCGGAGAGTCGGCATTTGACGCCGGCTGAGTTCCGGCGGCGTCACGGCGTTTTTCTTCCATAGATTGATTGGGAGGGTTTGGTATGCGAATCTGGTTTTTTTTTTTGGCTCCTGTGCGGCACTCCCAGATATAAACAGATGTGCACTATTGCTGTAGATTGATACTGCCACTCTTACTCTTCGTGCTTCCACCTTTGAGAAAAAGCTATTTACCTTCGTTCCTCTGCGAACCGGTTTGGATTAAGTGAAAATGCTTCTGCCAATAGAAATAATTCTTTTCTCAATTATTGTTTTAGGGAAATACTATTGATACCCCCAATTTGATGTGTACCCACTATCTCCAAGGCAAGTGAAATCTTGTGAACACCTGGCTATTCGATGCCTTAATTAGACTTAATTGTAGGAAATATGAATCTCTAAGCAATTAAACTCTAGGTATCAATTTCCAACTTTAAATTCTATATAAATAGTTGTCATTTTTAAATTTTCATGAGGACAATATTAAAAAAAAAAACAAAACCATGTACGCTACCATCACCATCTTGACTCTTACATGCCCACTAGCATCTCCATTACCTACCAACATCCTCTGTTACAACCCGTACCAAAATTTATGTGAAATTACCAAAATACCCCTAGTGTCAATGTTGACTTTTGTTGACTTTTTGGGACGACTTGTAAAAATTTATTTCTTTACATATTCTTGATGTACTCATCGATACGAACGCGTGGACCCAAGCGGAACTCAATTTGGAGTTAAAACGAACGTTTTACGAAACTTTAAAGTGTAGGGGCATTTTAGTAATTTTTCACTCCGTGTGTGGGAATTAGGGTTTTTGGCTGGCTGCACAGCAGCCAACCCTCCCCATTATTTTCTGCACGTTCTTTCCCTCTCCCTCTCTTTCTCTCCCACTTCTCTCTCTCGGTCTAAAACTTCCAAAACATACACAAACCCTAGATTTTTGGACGAATCACAAAACCATCAAACCGAGACACGAGACTATAGCCATCTCGATCGTCTCGTCATTCTGGACGAGGCTGTGATTTTAGAATCTCCAAACTCGAACCCGATCGTCCAAACCGATGCCGGAACGAAAACAACGAACTGCCATTCAAGTTTCTGTACAATCCCGACATAGGTAAGCCTCGAAACCATTACCATTGGTTTTATTGGATTGAGTAGGTTCAAATCGATATAAAGAACGTCCAATTTGGTGCAGTTTTGAAGGAGAACGGAATTAGGGTTTCCCGAAGCTTTCAGGCCAATTTCAGGCCATCTCCGGCCACTTTTCCGGCCCCAAATTGATATGAAAATATTCTACACTTCAATACCTTCAATTTGATGTATGGCACATTAAATTTGGCCAAGGAACGAAGAAGTTATGAATTTTTGAAGTTTTGGAATTAATTCGGAAATTTTCCAGAAATTCCGGCGAACCAGGCGGCGGCTCCGGCGACCGGCGCAAGGAAGAGGACGAAAGAATATTTCGTTAACGGTAACGGAATATTCCTGACGGCGTCAGCATATTCCGTCCAAAAAGGTATATTCCGTTAACTTTTAAAGGTGCTGACGTCAGCAGGCGCGTGGCTGACGTTAGCCGCGCGTGGGGGACACGTGCCAGGTCGTGGCGACACGTGCCGGCGCGTGCCAGCGCGTGGCCGGCGCGTGGCGGCGCACGGCGGCGGTAGGGTTTTCGGGGCCTGGAAATCATTTTTCGAGCCCGTTTTCGCTAAAATAATAATATTTTTGAGGGATTTTTCTTTAAGGCCTATTTTTAATTTATTTTAGGGAAGTTCTAATTTGTTCCCTAATATTAATTAGGTAATTCTTCGACTCCGCACACCGAGGAGGGCAACACCGAGGGAGATTTCACTCCCGAATACCAGTGAGTGGACTTTTGCTTTATTAAATGGTTTTTATGATTGAAAATGTTTATGAATTTGATTTCTATATGGTTTTAAATGGTTTTCAAAGCATGTTTATTTATATATATTTATTTATAAATATATATACATGTTGATAATTGATTATGCAACCATATTTGTTTTATTTATGGTTAAATATTGGGAAATGGATTTAAATGGTTATCGTGGTTATATACCAAAGTATGATTATATTTTATGAAATGGTTTACAATATGATCTTACGTTTGCGTAATTATAACATGGTATTTGATATATAGTTTTGAGAGAAGATATTATTTATGCAATATTAAATATTTGGGAATTATGAAAGGGATCTTGTTTCTTATATCTAAACACATGAGTATGTATGTATGTTTTCAAACACACTTGGTATGCTTTCACTACGTTGTAGTACCGTCTCACGGCCGTAGGATAAGTCTCACATGTTTGGGTCACACGCACTGTACTCCAGGGGTATTGTCCGGTAAATACCTTAGTGCAAGCTTGTCCTTTTCCTTGTCATGCCAAATGGTGCTCATGCTAGCTTATTTGTTGTCATCTATCGATGTGATATGCCTATATTTTGTGTTCAGTTGTTTTGCTATGCATTGTCCTTCCTTTTCGGTATGCTAAGTTGTCTTTTTCCTTATCATGCCAAATTGTGCTCATGCTACCTTATTTGTTGTCATCTATCGATGTGATATGCCTATATTTTATGTTATATTCCGCCATGTCCCTTTTTCTTCCTATGACAAAATGGGGGAGAAAACATTGTTGAACCTTATGGTATTCATCTCTATAACCCATGATATTTCACACTTGTTCTTGTCAAGAGATGTTATGTGCAGGTTTCAGATTATTGAGGTTCTCTTGAGTGTGGGTGTGAAATTTGTTTTATCTTTGGGTTTGTTTTGTCAAGAAAAGCCAAAGGGGGAGATTGTAAAGTCTAGATTTAAGTGTTTTTGGCTTTCCTTGTCAAACTTGTAATATTCATTCACACAAGCTCTTAGATGAATTTCAATTAGATTAGTCTTAGAATGGTACTGTTGAAGTCTGATCCTTTGAAGAACCAAGCATGTCCTCAAGAAAGGTTTGTACATGCATATGCATTTCATGTCATAGTTTTTATGCCTTTCTGACTAGTTAAATCGTCTAATCAATAAGAGTATCAGCTTCACCCAGAAAACTGGCACACAATTTAAGAAAACCCACATGGGCTTCTCTGACACTGTACACTCCCGAGACTGAGTTTTCACCATTGATCCTTTCAGAATGGTTTTACAAGTGACAAGTGTCCCTTGGATGTCTTTCCATTTTAAGGAAGTTTAGGGTTTCATTTCTAACTGGTTAGAAAAATCAGATTTGAGGATAGAGAGTGTTTTAAAGCTTTGAGCTCCCTCTCGGTTCCTTTTTGTAAACCCAGCTACAAACTTATATTTTGTGCATCAAAATCTTGTGTCAACCCACACAAATCTTTTGAAAAATATGTTTGCATTGTTCATGGTCTAAAACTTTGTTTTTCCAAATCTTCATATAGACCTTAGTCTTGGATTCTCGTTAGTTTCTTCCTTCAACCTTTTGAGCGGGAGAAACTGACTGTTTTTCTTTTGAATCCACAGCTGCATTTCATAACTATATCTTCACTATCATTTGCATAGTTCATGGTTGGAATCGGTGCCACAAGAAGATGAGCTCGTAGGTACAAGCTGCCCTCTCGTGAAGACCGAAGAGATTTCCATTTGGTGCTAAATAAGGTTGCACAAAGGTACAAGCTGCCCTCTGAATATGCCTAGGAATTGAGCTTGTTGTGTGTGTCTTTGTATGAACCTTATTCATCACTAGTGGATAGGACTCCTTGGAGTCCCCCGGTTTTTTAACCCAGTTAGGGGTTTTTCCAGGCACCAAATTGACGTGTGTTATTTGATATAACTTGTTTACTTATGTCACGAAGTATGTTACATGCTCCCTCTGTGTTATTTGATTTGTGAGATATGTTAAGTGCATGTTTATTGTGTTAAATTGAATCTTTGTTGTATCTGACTAGTTGTGTATGCTAGTCAATTAAGTTTAGTTCCTATATCTGGGTTTACTGTCAGTAACTGTCTTGTATCTAGTTGACTAGTTATTCCGACTAGTCATATAGACAAGAGTTTGCGTTTGTGTTTGTTATAGGTTATTCCGCCTGGTATCAATTTCAGTAACGCTCCAAAGGAACAAGTTTCTCAGACTAAGGGATACTTATCAAACTCTTTTCCTATGAGAGAAGCAACCACTTCTTTGCAAAAAAATTTACCATGTGTTAGGTAGTTTACTAGTTTAGCGTTTCACATGATGGATTTCATTAACACGGATATACCAGAAATGGTCTTTGCAAGTATACCGCTTTCTGTTCAAGAATTGGTAACAGTTTTAAGGAAGAATACTGCGCTCCACGCGCTTTACTAATAAAATAAAAAAGGCTTTTCTTACTTGTTTAGTCTAGTCACGCTTTTTTTTTATACGAGTAGGTGCTTTCTAGGGCAGAGTACTCTTCATTATTCATTTGAAACTAATGAATGTCAGGTCGGGAGAACAATTCTAATTGCATCAAATAATAATTTAAAAATTATTATTTGATCCTCTAAATCAATTCTTACTTGTTCGTGTTCTGTAACTAAAAAAAGTCTTTTAGGGACATGGTTCTTTTACTCTGGAGCTCTAGTGCACCATTCGGCTTTCGAAAAGTTTAAGCAACCCATGAGTTGTGGATTATAACATTCAGACCTGGGCTCTGGCCATTTGAGGGTATAATCGGAAGGACGATACGAAAATCATCCAAATAGTGTCTCTGAACTCCGTCCCCAAAGTACGATTACTTTTATTCCGAACCAGCATACTAAGTCAAGTATGTTATGTGGTGGCCTTTGTGTCTAAGACGTCAGCAGGTTTGAAGGAGACATCCAGACTAGGAAATCCTCAAGATGAAGTTTTATTCTGACTGAGCTCTAATTCCCGAAAATGCCTTAGACAAGTCAACTAAGTGTAGTCCGATTAGAAACGCTCATGTGCAACTCATTAGGGGGTTCGACAAAAGGATTCATAAAATGTTTTCGATCTTGTGTAAGTGACCATGTCACTAACGAATTCTTCGTCTTAGTTGCTCATTGCGCTTATTAAAATCCTCTAACATGAATTGGGACTAGGTGAAAGAACAAATGAAATCAAAGTTATGCGGATCGCAGTCTATAAACATTTAGACTCATTCTACAATAGCTAATCAAACAAGCATGTCAAGAGTGACATCAGATCTGGAGACCATTCCGGATGCATATGACAAGTATCATCCTTAATCATATCAATGCACTATGAACAACAAGTTTCGAAGCAAGAGATTTATCATGGGCCCTTGGCCTGGTGCCGGAGAATGGTGGCACTCTGAACATTGCTGTGAAAATCTTTATAAACACTAATTTTAGGAGATAACATGTTTCTAAGCAATGTTATCATGACAGGCAGATCAATGCCTTAGCCTACAAACTTATTCATGCTTGCTTCCGTTACTTATTACTTCGAGTTCGTTTACTTCGAAAAGATTGTTGGATGAAATTTCATTCCATAAAAAGAAGCAAAAGACGCTTACTTAAACTTTACTTTAAGGCTTAAACTAAGTAAAGTACAACAAACTATCTCTTGAGGCATTTAAGTCCTTCCAAGAATAAGTAGCGATTCCGCCCAACATTCAGCTTTTCAGCTATTCATTCGGAACTCCGACCAGGGTCAACAACATGGTTCAGAACTCCAGAATATTAGATCTTTGAGAGACAAAGAAGTAGGATTAATTGGACTTGGCTAGCTACATATCAACAAGAAGTTAGGAGGTCATTCTGATACGCATTCCAGAAGGGTCATTTTGGAAAGATTTGCACATGGTTCGTTGGTAACTATCCATCCTTGAGTAGAACGCATTCTCAAAAGCATAGTTATATTTGTAAAACCATGAATTTTGGGCTTCTAATACGTGGCACCCTGGGTGGCGAGAATGATCGGAATGCCCATAGCTTAAGGTGCTCAGGCAATCAGACTAGTCGGGCTTCCTAGTTAGAATTAGAGTAAGCTATTCCGATGGAGTGACTAGTTGACACACCCCACCCTCGATACCCACGTGGATACCGAGTTTGGGCGTGCTGGCCGACACTCGTAAGTGACAAAGCCATTAAATGCATGACAACACTTAGTTGAAACAAATTAAATTACCATAAAGTTGCGGAAAATAATGTCCACATGCACAAGGTTCAGAGCGTACTAATTTGGAACAGCGGAAACAAAATAACATAATAAGTTCCTAAAATCTCTATCCATAACAGGGATGAATATTATTATAGAAACTGCAAAGAAAAAGATGAATCCCTACGTGGTTGGGATATATGATCAGAGCTGCCACACAGATGCCTTGACTTCGCCCAATGCTCTATCACTATGTCCTGAAGGGGGCGCAAAAACAAAAGGTGTGAGTGGACAAAAATGAAGTTTTCGCAAAACCTTTCTCTTTTCAATATAATAACCCCCTGTTTTGAAATCCCGTATAATTGTAAAATCATACTATCATAATATGTATCCAAAACGTACTTTATAAGTATAGCTGAAAACGTATATCAATATACAAAATCCGTAGATAACAAAACATGTTTCCAATAGTCCTTTCATCATATATATCAATAATATAAATATAGGAAAACCAACACAGGGTATATAAGCAATCACCCATGTACGTGTTGAGGAACAGCCTCTCAATCCCCGTACAAGCACTTTACGTTATTCAATTAAATTGTACTCCTAGTACCACACACATGTAAGCACTTGCGCATTTGCGTGTCACACCCGAGTCCTTACGTAGTGGGGCCTTTTCCCCAAATATAAACATAAACGTAAGACAAGCTTGCACTGAGGTATTTACCGGACAATACCCCTGGAGTACAGTGCGTGTGACCCAAACATGTGAGACTTGTCCTACGGCCGTGACACAGTACTACAACGTAGTGAAAGCATACCAAGTGTGTTTGAAAACATACATATATACATCAAGTGTAGAAGTGAGGAATATCATATACTTCATAATTTCCCAAATATTTAAACACTGCATAAATAGCATTATCATCGGAGTCATATATCAAATACCAAAATTTATGCATACCCGAAATCATAGGCTAAAACCATTTAATAATATATATCCAAATATATTCAAATCTCAAATCATTTCATAATATATATATAAGCATGCCTCAAAAACATTTAAAATCATTTAATATATCAAAACCGTAATCATTTCAAAGCATAGAAATCATTTAATAAACCAAAAGTCCACTCACAGGTGATCGGGAGTGAAATCTCCCTCGGTGTTGCCCTCCTCGAAGTGTGGCGCCGAAGAATTACCTATTTAATATTAGGGGAAAAATTAGAACCTCCCTAATATAAATTAATATAGGCCCTATAGAAAAATATTCCAAAAATAATACTATTTTAGCGAAAACGGGCTCGAAAAACGATTTTCGGAGCCCGAAAACCCTACAGCCGCCGTCCACCGCCGCCACGCGCCGGGAAACGGTCGGACCCGCCGCCACGCGCGGGGAGGTGGCCTCATGCGCCGGCCACGCGCTGGCACGAGCTGGCACGTGTCGCCACGCGCCTGCACGCGCTTGCTGACGTCAGCCAGGCGCCTGCTGACGTCATCGCCGTTAAAGTTAACGGAATATACCTTTCTGATGGAATATTCTGACGCCGTCAGGAATATTCCGTTACCGTTGACGGAATATTCCGTTACCGTTGACGGAATATTCCTTCTTCTTCCTCCTCTCGCAGGTCGCCGGAGCCGCCGTCTGGTTCGTCGGAATTCTGGAAAATTTTCCGAAAATGTCCAAAACTTTAAAAATTCATATCTTCTTTGTTCTTTGGCCAAATTTAACGTGCCATATATCAAAAATGAAGGTATTGACGAGTAGAATATTTTCATACCAATTTGGGGCCGGAAAAATGGCCGGAGATGGCCTGAAATTGGCCGAGAAGCTTCGGGAAACCCTAATTCCGTTCTCCTTCAAAACTGCACCAAATTGTACGTTCTTTATATCGATTTGAACCTACTCAATCCAATAATGGCAGTTCGTCGTTTTCGTTCCGGCGTTGGTTTGGACGATTGGGCTCGAGTTTGGGGATTCTGAAATCACAGTCTCGTCCAGAATGACGAGACGATCGTAATGGCTATGGTCTCGTGTCTCGGTTTGATGGTTTTGTGATTCGTCCAAAATCTAGGGTTTGTGTATGTTTTGGAAGTTTTTGGCTGAGAGAGAGAAGTGGGAGAGAAAGAGAGGGATTCGTGTAGACTGAATGAGGGGGTTGGCTGCACAGCAGCCAGCCAAAAACCATAATTTTACTTACGGAGTGAAAATTACTAAAATGCCCCTACACTTTAAAGCTTCGTAAAATGTTCGTTTTAACTCCGAATTGAGTTCCGCTTGCGTCCACGCGTTCGTATTGACGAGTACATCATGAATATATAAAGAAAATAAATGTTCACAAGTCGTCACAAAAAGTCAACAAAAGTCAACATGGACCACTAGGGGTATTTTGGTAATTTTGCATAAAAATTTGGGATGGGTTGTAACACTAGTCAGAACGCCTAGTCAGATAGCCTTAGTCGGACCAATATTCTGTCACAGTAACGGTATATTCTTGACGGCGTCAGCATATTCCGTCAGAAAAGGTATATTCCGTTAAATTTAACTAACGCCGTTAACTTTAACGGTGATGACATCAACAGGCGCATGGGTGACGTCAGCAGGCTCGTGCCCGCGCGTGGCGGCGCGTGCGGCGGCACTGGCGGCAGGAAGGTTTTTGGGTCCCGGAAATCTTTTTTCGAGCTCGTTTTTGCTAAAATAATGTTATTTTTTAGATTCTTTTTATTAAAGGGTTATTATTATTTATTTAGGGGATGTTTTTAATATTATTCCCTAATATTAAATAGGTAATCTTACGACTGGGCGCTCTGAGGAACGTAACACCGAGGAGGAATATACTCCCAAGTACTAGTGAGTGGACTTTTGTTTTAACAAATGATTTCTATGCTTTGCAATATTTATGGCGTTGATATATATATGTTTTTAAATGATTTTGAGGCATGAATATATATTTATATATATTATGAAATGGTTTTAGATTATGGTTTTGGTTATGCATAAAGGTATTGGTATTTGATATTGATTTTAATGAGTATACCTATTTATGCAACACTTGAGTATTTGTAAAATTATGAAGTTAATGTTATCCTTTATTCAAACACATGATGTATATATGTATGTTTTCAAACACACTTGGTATGCTTTCACTACGTTGTAGTACCGTCTCACGGCCGTAGGACAAGTCTCACATGTTTGGGTTACACGCACTGTACTCCAGGGGTATTGTCCGGTAAATACCTTAGTGCAAGTTTGTCTTACGTTTATGTTTATTATTGGGGGAAGACCCCACAACGTAAGGACTCCGGTGTGACGCGCTAATAGTGCAAGTGCTTACATGTGTGTGGTACTAGGAGTACAAATGGATTGATAACGTAAAGTGCTTGTACGGGGATTGGGATAAGGTTCCTCAACAAGTACATGGGTGATTGCACATATACCCTGTGTTGGTTTTATTTATTATACTTATTGATATCTATTGTGGTATGACTTTTGGAAACATAAACGATTCTTAACGGATTGTATTTTGAGGTTTACTTCCAGCTATATATATATATATAGTATAATTTGACATATACTACGGTAGTATGATTTTACACCTATACTGAGTTTCAAACATGGGGTTATTATGTTGAAAAGAGAAAAGGGTTTAGAAAACTTTATTTTTTATCCACTCACACCTTTTATTTTTGCGCCCCCTTCAGGACTTAGTAGCGGTACATCTGATAAAGTCGAGGCATTTGATTGGCAGCTCTGATTTCTTCCCGACAATGTAGGGATTTATCTTTCATTCAGCTTCTTTAATAGTATCCATCCCTGTTATGGATAGAAGTTTTAGGAGCTTGACCCTATATTTTATTTCCGTTGCTTTATATTAGTTACACTCTGAACCTTGTGCACATTTGTAATGATTTCCACAAATTAATTGACGGTTTAAATTACATAAATTAAGTGTTGTCTTGCATAAAATGGCTTCGTCACTTACGAGTGTCGACAAGCGCGCCTCAAACTCGGTATCCACGTGGGTATCGAGGGTGGGGTGTGTCAACGTCCATATCTTGAAAATGCGCCTAATATTTATAGGCAATGATTGGGTCTTAATTTAGAATCCCCAATTTAAACCCTGTGATTTGTGAGATTGATTTTTTTTTATTTGATTTAGTTTGATGTGATTATTTAATTTAGCACTTAATTAAATCAAAATTCTTAATTTAGGAAATTAAAATTTTGACCAATTAGGGATAATTTGCCATCTTTTTGGACTTGATTTGATTTGTTTGATGGAGCTTCCAGACGCTGACATGTGTCATTTTCAGTGGAACACTTTACTTGATGAGTTATGTACGCGTGTGTTGTGTGGGACCCATGAATTGGACCAGTGAGCTTTCACTAGTAAAATGGTCAAATTTTAATTAATTGACTGCCGAAATTTTGATGTCTACAATGGTATTCCAATAAATGGAAGTGTTACAATTGATTGAATGTAAAATATTTTTAAAAGGCCAAGATCTTCTGAGTTAGATGTGAATGTTGATGATCCCAAACTCCTCCTAGACATGATCTTGTCGAGGACCATATCGTCGATCCCCTTACCTCCTTAAGTCAAGTCAACATAGAGAACCCTGGCTCGGCTCAGGTGCATGAGACTAATTAGGAGACCACCCAAGACTTTAGATTCAGAGGCTACAAAAAAGTGAAGTGTTCAGAACCATTGGCTCAGCCAGCGGGAGTGACTGTGTTTTTAAATTCTCACACACAATACTTTAGTTTGTAAAAATAGGGACTGGCTACAGTGCTCGCAAGCATTGAATGCTCACACCTATCTCACCCTTCTTCCCCCCCTCTCTCCTCCCTCCTCCCTCATTTTAATGGTGAGATCGGTGTGAGCATTCAATGCTTGCGAGCACTATAGCCTACTCCGTAAAAATAAAAGTACTTTTGGAGAAGGGCACAATTTAATTGGGATAATACTTGGGTACTCACTAGTGAGTACCCTATATACTCACTTTAATAATTTGGCCCAATGATATTTTAACACATATTTTATTGTTTTAAAAAATAAAACATATGCTATTTAATTTTTCTTGGGCTTTTAAAAATAAGGAACACATGTCATCTTTTGATTGGGCTAAATCAAAAAGTGAGTATATAGGGTACTCACTAGTGAGTACCCAAGTATTATCCATTTAATTGGGCTCCTTCTTGGATCTTTTTAATATTTTAAGCTTCTTTGCATTGTTAGCTTAATTGGGTTCGTTACCAATCCGATACTCATCGAATATAAAGGAGCAAGACAATCTATCTACCAACGCACACTCACTCTTTCTTTTTCCTCTCTTCTTTCTTTCTTTCTTTCTCCTCCCATGAATGCAAACTTTCACTATCCATGCATGCATGCGATACTCAATTGCAGATCTCTCGTGTTTTGGAACAATAAGGGAGTACTCCTATAGTAAAAATGCACTATTGTAATACTTAAAAGTAAAAATAATAAAAAAATAATTTTAAATATGGATATACATACAAATAGGGGTGGGCACGGTCTGGTACACTCCCCAAACTAGAATCGAAACCGAAATATTATACCGGTTTGGTTTGGTTCAATTTTTTCAAAAATTTATTAAGAAACCGCATTGTTTGGTTTAATGCAGTTCCGATTCGGTTTGACCGGTTCTAACCATATTATAAACCTTTTCTTTCCAATCCTCCTACAAACAACAAACTTAAACATTGGGACTACAAAATTTAACGAGATCTCAGCCACAAATGGAACCAAATCTCAGCCACAAATGGAAATCTATGAGATCTAGATGTAGATCGAGACGTGCAAGAAGAGAGAGCCGCGGAGAAGAAGAGCGAGCGGCAGATGAAGAAGGAGAGTGGCAGAGAAGAAGAAGAAGAAGAGTGGCGTGGCAGAGAAAGAAGAAAAGCACAGCTGCACAGTGGAGAAAGAAGAGAAAAAATGAAGAAAAGAACTGAAGAAAAAACGAAGAAAAATAGGAAAGTGTTGTAAAAGCAGTGTGAGCCCACATAATTTGATTAAAAGTGAAATGTAAGAAAGACCAAAAACGTAGTATGGATAAAATGTTTGATTTTATCTTGTAAGATATGGTTTTTCAACACGTATTAATTGGTGTATGGACTTCGACACGTGAAGAGTTCTATAAAAGAGTATGTAATGTATGATCAGAGAGACAATACAAAGGAGACACAATACTATAATTTCCTCCAGATTATTGAATATCTTTTCTATCCCCCCTCCCAATCCCCCCATTCTCGAGACTAATACCAATTAAAAAAAAAACAGTGTGATACATTGCTCCCGTTCCATTTTAATCTCTAGCAAACAGTCTCTCTCCTTTGCCTATTTATAAAAAAAAAGTAGTGCAGCGCAAAAGAAGAAATGAAAGGAAGAGATGAGACAAAAAAGCAAATAATGTTAGCTTCTCAAACAATAGGGTTTAGTTCGTTATGCGCCTTTGAATTTGAATTTAATTAAATTTCTTTTGGGCCTATATATAAAATGGGCTAAGTGAATTAGATATTTAAAAAAAAAAATTAAAATATATAGCAAATTCAGTTCGGTCCTGCCAAGATGGAAATTGGAACTGGAACCAACCGGTCTGAACTGGTTTAGTCCGATTCTTGAACCTAAGTGGACTTTTTTGGTCAATATGGTTTTTTCCCCTTTTTTTAATCCCGGTTTGGTTCAATTTCTCGATTCCACAGTTTTTATGCCCATCCTACACAAAAATGAAATTATAAATATACTAAAATTGAGCCGAGATGGTACTGTTCCTGTGAACACTGTGAACAATGTTCGGTAGTTTGGGGTTTTATCGCGAGAAATCGCGATTTTTCTCTGTGATATTTCGCAATTTACCGTGTTAACAGTAGTTTTACTAAAATACCCATCAACTCTTGTTGTCCTCAACTTTTTTTTGCTTATTGAACAGTAAGTTCCTGTTTTACCCTTTACTGAGTCGGTAGAAGACACTACCAATTTCACGAAACTTCTCTCTCCTTCTTCCCGACAAACTCACCCTCTATTTTCTTCCTTTGCAAACCCCAAACCCGTTCCAGTCTTCATCCCTACCAAACCCCAAATCCCTTCCAATCTTCAACGGGAAACCCAAATTCCTTGATACCCTCTTCAAGTCGACGTCCCCCTAGTCGCAGTCGCTTCAAAAGCAGGGAATCCAGCCCCGTCGCCCTTCTCCATCCTAAGTTGACGTCCCCCTGTTCCTGTTCCTTTCCCAGCGATCTGATCACCAGCACCCAAATCGTCAGTTCATCTTCTGTGCCTGCTACGACCGGCTTGGATATAGTCCAAATTTGACGACCAGATCGTCAAATCATCAGTTCGTCTTCTACTCCTCTCAGTCGCTCACAGTCGCAACATCACTCGCCCACTCACTCCAGGTACACCTCTTAAACCCCTTTTTTGTTGGATTTTCCTATTTTCTTATTTGTATTTTAATTAGGGTTGTATTTGTAGTTTAATTAAAGGTTTAATCCGAGAGTGCTTAAATGAATGAAAACATCTTAGCAACAATGGCATTGGATAATAGCAGAACAAAAAAAACGATGTGGCATATGCAATAATTACCCCATTCCATATCATATTTTCAAGAGAATAAGAGTTTTGTAGTAGCAAAAAACTGATCCAAAATTTTTAACAATAATCTGAAGTCTGATCCAAAATTTTCTAAAATTTGAGCAGCTGAGTTCTCGAATTGAAATTCGTCATAAAAATTGAGTAAATGTTTTTGCCTCTTTGATTAATTTTTCACTTGCTTTGTTCATAACTAAGGTAATTTATTTATTTATTTGATATTTTCTTACAGCGTGGTGGTTACTAAGATTTTGAGGTTAGTAAAATTCTTGACGAAGCTTCCTGAAGACGACTTGAAGAGGAGGTAAAAGAGAGTATTAAGTTATTTCTATTTTCTTCCTATATTTGACTGTCAGCTAGAGTTACAAGTTAAAAGTGACAATTACGTAATTCCATTAGTTTTTTTTAGTGTAGATATGGATTAAACAAAGTATTAATTTGGTTTTTGCTACTTTTAACATATTCAAGCATTTGTCGACAATTATCTGGCTTTTAGTCAAATGGAAGGAAATAAACAAAAAGAAACAGAGATGATAAAGTGATGCAAGTGACGTGAGTGTTTATGTGGGATAGATATTGTTCACTCAGTACTTAGTTTGGATAATGCCAAATTTGTGTGTTTATTTGTCAAGGATGAATAATTTGATATATGGTTTTTGAGTAGCAAATTAATTTGGGATTTTCCACCAAAATTTAGCTGTTCTACATCTAATATTAGGTTCTTTATATATATATATATATATATATATATATATATGTCTAGATTCATATCACATTAGAATCATTGTACCAATAGAAGTATTTGAATAATTCAAATATCAGATTGTCAACCACTGAGTTTGAACTGAGATTATGGAGATGCACCTGCATGCACAATTGGCTTATATTGCTTTAGTTATATTGATTTAGTTATGTACACTTTCCCTGCTTTGGTAATAAGATGAATATTGGCGAGATTACGAGTTCGTAAATCATTACTGTGAATACATATGAACTTGAAAGCTTGTCCATTGTTGGCTGCAATAGAATGACAAATTTCAATATTGTTGACAGCATTTGCTTCTGAAATCATACTACTTCCTATATCTTCATAGGTTTCAGATTCTCCATTCGACAACTAAGACGCTCTTTCTTCAGGAATTCGGACATTACTTGATTGTCCAATACTGAAGTTGTCACCAAAAACATTCATATCACTACTACAATCAAGATTCAGAATTGTTCATTGCCCTTTACTCATGCTTCGAATCATATTTTCTCTAGAAATTCTAACATTGCTTGAAAGACCAGTTGCATCATCTTCTTCCGTTGAACTTTCTTTTCCACTAAGTATTTCATTACCGAGCATCATCTTAAAAACCTTGTTATGTCAAAGCAATACTTGGAACACATGGAAATGAAAACAAATATAAACTCTACAGTTACAAACCTTTGCACTGTATGGAAAAACAATTTTAGTTTTAAAGCACACTAAACATAGAAATTTTCAATGATAGGATTTTAGGAACTAATTATGTACAAAAACATGAATAATATCTATTTGGATGCTCATTAGTAGATTGCTACTACTATGTGATTATCATTTATGTCTGTCTACTGATCTGACTTTATTTTTTTTTTCAAGTTTGAACTACTTTGAGGTTTTATTTTATTCAAATATGACTTATTAAGTATCATTCATCATTTTATTCTTCAAATTGATATACATTAATTTGCAATATTGAGAATGATATGTCTTTTTTACTATTATGGTTAATACATGAGTCAATTAGTGTGATTACTTTGTACGACATATTTATTCAAATCTCATACAATAGTCATCATGGATAAGATGAGATGAAACAATAAATCAGTGTATAAATGGATATAATCCTTCAAAAGTGGAATTAGTCAAAGCTATGTTGTTGTATACAATGTTTTCAATCAAAGACTAAGTTTTTATCTATTTGTTTTGTTTGCAGGTGTGAAATTCGTCTTTGGAGTTGAAATTATTGTACAAATATGCCAATGCCAAGATTGCCAACTAGAATTAGTAAACGAAAAAAACCTTTGAAATAAATCATTCTGAAAGCTTTAGTGACAGAAAAGCTGATAGCAGTACTACACAGTTTATTTATAAGCATTTGTCTTAAGCTTCATACAAAAGACTTAAAAGCATGGAAATTGCTGAATGTAGTAATGTTTATGTAACTAATAACATTGTAACTCACAATGAAATTCATTACTTCAATAGAAACATTGTTGGTCAATATGTTTTTCAGCAAAATAGACTATGTATGATTCTTTTTCTATATATAATTTTTTGTCTAAATTATAATTTAATTGTTTGACCACCCTTCCATCATTTTTGCTGTAAATATGATGTTGCTTAGAAGACCACCATTTTTTGTTGTAAATAAAGAAACTACTCTTTTCACAATATATGTCAAAATCATACCTACTCTATAAAATATACTGCTATTGCTTGCAAATGTTCAATTAATTGCTGTTAAATAAAATGCAATATTTTTACCATATGATATAATATTTATAACATAATACCTTCACAAATAAAACACACATTAAACAAACACTTTTTCCAACTGTTCCCGCAGCAATGTGCGGGCACGGTTTCTAGTATAGTTCTTATATCCAAGCAAAGGAGGAGGTGTGATTGGTAAGATTAAGAGAGCTGTCACCTCCAGGTTATGTACATGCAACCATTTTGCCACCTCAAGCGTTAAACTCCATCTCCTACTTTAAGGGGCCGGGTTTGATGACTAGGAACTGCTATCTCGTATGTGCTGACTTGCCACGTCCAATGTAATAGGAGAGTGTTCTCCAAGTATTTATTGGTTTTAAGTTTCACGTGGGCAAGTTGGAAAATAGTTGTGTTGGGAGTCTCACCACTGAGTACAAGAATTCTAATACTTGTTACAAGAATATTTTTGTAAGTAAAAATATATAAATTCATTTCAAATTATGGGGTTTCACATTCTGTTACATTATTTTCGAATAATGGAGCTGTTGGAATGAGAATTAGTATGTATAAATTGATGACTTCACGTGAGTTGTCTTTTATCATGGTCTACATGAATTGAGATCTCTAATCCAATCTTCAAGGTTGCCGACAAACTTGGGGCGTGTTTACGAAACTGGAATGGAATGGGAAGAAACGGAATTGCACTTCTCCCGAAGCATTCCAACGTTTACCAAGCTTTTGGAGAATCAAAAAACAGGTGGGGTCCACCTAATATCAGTAATCAAATTCCTAAATTTGCCGGAATTGGATTACCTAGATGGAGGTGGTATTTCGACTCCGGGTTGAAGGCTCCATCCGGAATCAATCTTTTCTACCCAAAATGCCCATGCACTTTTTACGTTAATCCTAAAATATCCCTCCCACCTCCAGGAATCCCTCTCCCTCCATAGCTCAGGGCACCAGACCTCGTTCTTCTAGTTGCTTGCAAAACCTATTGACAAGAACGATAAATGAAGATTCATGGGATGGGAAAGTGGTGGGAGGGTTGTCCGGTCTGGGAAAGAAAAAAGATTGAGGATGAAAGGGGGAGGCGTGGCAGATCTACGAATCTGGACGAGTGGGAGGGTTGTGGGGGCTGTGGAAAGAAAAAATTGAGCAAAGGGATGGGATGAGGATGCTGGGGAGATCAAGAAGGGGAGAATGAGGATGCTGGGAGATCGAGAAGAAGAGGTTGAGGTGGCAAGGGATTGGGGTTTGGGACTGGTACAGGTTGATGAGGAAATGGAAGGGGAGAGTGATATTAAGATCGGGGAAAATGGTTAAATATGATATTAGGATTTTTTTTTTGTTTAGGGTCTATTGCACATATTGAAGTAAGTAAATGCTTAAATTTATGAAATTCTACCAAATTGTATTAAAAAAAAAAGCATATAAAATATTTAACTTGGGACAAGGGCATTTTAGTAATCATACCGGTTTCTATTCCGATTTTGCTGAATTAGTAAACAGTTTTATGGAATCAGTACCATTTCTATTCCGATTCCAGAACATTTTAGTAAACAGTTTTTATTCAAATCTGGATTTTGATTCTCCTTAATTCAATTCCTCCTCAATCAAATTCCTCCAATTTTGATTACGGTTACATAAACGTGCCCTTGGTGTGCATATCTTGGCCAAAGGAAAGAAGAGAACTGATGGTGACTTGATCAAGTTCTTAAGTTCTTGGCTTCAAAAATTGATGACTTCATAGGCAACGAGGAAAGGGATAAGACAGCACAAAAGGATCAATTCTCTCTTAACTACAAATCATAAGCACACGCGTATGTTAAAATAGGCTTTCTACGTTAAGAATGACAATAACTTTCTTAAGTTGTGGAAATTCTTTTTAAAGCTACCCAATAATGCATTTCAACGACCAAAATCTTGTATAATTAAGTACTCATTGCAGAGTTGTCTCTGTAAAAAATTATCCAAATTCAAAATAATTTGGTCATGTAAATTAACAAATAAACACGATTCGTTAGATAAAGCTAAAATATAAATGTGGATAATCAAACAGCTAACCAATTACGGATTTAGTCGATTTGATATAAATAATCCTTAAAAAGAAATTGACAAAATGAACTATTCTGATTATTAAAAATTTAAACTCGAAAAATAGAATGTCCATAACTTTCTTCCTTAATGTAGAAAGCCTCTTATTAAAACCACAAAATAGAAGTAATTACATACATGATACATGTCAAATTCTAGTTTGCAAAGAGATTTGCTTTTCAGAATCCAATTATCGGTCCTAAAGATTTGGAAGGTTTCTATGATAGAGATCTGCTTTTCTAGCAAGCAAGTCCTCACATATTTTTCAAAAACATCCCCTTATATAATGTTCTTAACGGCAATAATCCAAAAACATCCACTTCGTTCTTTACAGCAACAATCCAAAACATCCACTTCAATGTCCACATATTTCCACAACAAAAGTGACTGCATATTTCACAACGGAATTTCCCTTTGTAAATATTTTTGTTTTTTAATTTCTTGTAGCAATAATGCAATGGCCATTCTATATGGTGATAATTAACTTTTCATGAAACATGGACAATATTGTTGTGAATATTCTAGATTTTATGTGATTGTATAAATTCTTAGTAGATATGGTTTAGGATTACTATGTAATCAAGAGATTCTATCTTATTAATTTGTATTTACTTAAAAAGTAAGTTTATCTCTCATTGTGGTTTACTATAAATAAATGCACTGATATAAAGGAAAATATATCACAATTTTCCGAAGCCTTATTTTCTTTTTTTCTCTCTGTTGCCGCCGGCCTCCCTGTCTCCTCCTGACGTTGCGCTACGTTTTCTACTACAAATCGGTCTACCATCATCATCTGCCATCTAAGTACTTCTAAAACATGATTTCAATTTCGAAATTTTTTAAGTCTTGATTGCATGAGCCTTCACCATGATACATGAATTCAATTTTTATGCCTTTTAAAAGAATTATAATCTATGCTTTTTAAAAGAATTATAATCTTGTTCTTAATATTGTGTTCACATTGAAATTTATATACCTTATTATATATTATTATGGTGAATTGATGATTGTGTGAAAAAAAAAGAAAAAAATTAGGGTTATTCAAACTCTAGCCGCGTGAGCCACGGCTTGAAGCCGTAGAAACCGAGCCGAGCTGCGGCTTCGAACCATTGGAGGCCGAGCCGCTCCACCGAAAATCCAGGACCCCATTTGTATCGTCTTTGTCCTCCAGCCATGGGATTCGCCTGCTGTCGATCCCCGGCCACCACGAAAAACCAGTCGCACCGACGACCCCCTATCGAGATTTCTTAAAATCTCACCGAATTTCGTGAGATTCCACTTTGAATCTTTACGGGTTTTGAACCCCGACATAGAGAAACCCGAGGCTCCTCGACCCCCGTGGACCTAGATCACAATCGCCAGCAGCGGCACATTTGGCTTTTTCCCGGCGAAACCACACCCAGCTCCGACTGGGCTGATCCCAGTCCCACTCGAGCCCTTGTTAGACTCCTTGGCTCTCAGCCAGCATGAATCCCAGCCCAGTTTGGGCCTGAACCATTTTTTTTCTTTCAGCCAAGTGGGCCCGCCCCACCGCCAAACCAGCCCGGTTTGGGCTTAGGGCTTTCTGCCCGTTTCCACCTGCTGGCATGCAGCACAGCAGTAGCACCAATCTTTAGGCCCTGCAGACACAAAGCCCAGTCAACCCCAGTTTTTGGGTAGGGGTGAGCTCAGTCTGGTTCGCTTTAAAATGGGCCTGAAATCGTGGACCAAACCGAAATAACAGCCTCGGTTCGGTTCGGTTTAAAAACCGAGATTTTTATGTGAAAACCGATCGTTCGATTTTGACAAGTTCAGTTTGGTTTCGGTTTTTCATTCAATTTTGGGCTTTATTGTTTTGGGCTTTTAAATTTTAGGCCCAATTAAATTATTATTATTTTTTTAAAATCCAAAGTCTTTAGGTGCTGGGCCTGCTGCCATCAAGCATTTAAAAGATAAGGGTTTAGAGGCCTAATTCAAAACTTAAAAAAAAAAAAATCCAAACAAAGGTTTAAAACTTTAAACATCCAAATACCAACATCACATGCTCTTGGTTGTTGCTGCATATTCAAGCCAAAAAAAAAAAAGAATACATATTCATTAAGTCATACAGTCATCCTTATAAAAAATAAAGCAACCTAGTTCTCACATAATTTCAAATAAAGCAACAATCCCCAAATAAGTTATTAGTTCTTACAGACAAAAAAAAAAGCCTAAAAAAAATATTGCGGCATCAACCTTCAATCCTTGCATTAGACCAGCAGCAATATGGGACTGAAAAAACATAAATAATGACATGAACAAGATGAATCAATAATTTCAAAACATAATCACATGAAGCCATAATTAGATAACAATCCCATCCGCATTCCCATTCCCAAGAGAAGATCATGAGCTATTATAAAATCTGATTTTTCAATAAAGCCCTAAGATTAATATGCTATACAAACAAACAAACACACACATGCATAAAGTTTCTTCAGAAGAGAGGGCCTAACCTCTTCGGCAGTGAATCTGATTCACTGAATCAATGATTTTTCACAAACAATTCCACCCATTTATCATTCCATGAACATCAAATTCATACCAAAATTAAATAAAAATGAAAATACCAACAACAAATTCAAACCTACATTTCAAACCTGCAAACAAACAAAAGCAATCATAACATTGGCATCTCAATTCAAAACTACAAATCGCGGCAAACAAATGATATCATAACTCATTATTAAAAAACTTCTACTTTACCCCAATTGCATCCAATCAACCTAAATTTAATCACACAACACCAAACAAACAAAAAACACAATACAGATTAAAACCTACCAGAAAAACAAGTTAATTGTAACACAAAACATACAAAGGTTTACAAAAATTCAGAAGACAGAGGGGCTAGGCTAACCTTTTCGGCAATGAATCTGATTCACTAGAATTCGTGATTTTTGCTAACTTTAATATGCTCGGCTAGTCAACTGTTTACAAAAATTCAATACAATTGAAAATTTAAAAGTTAAAAACACCAATTGGACATGAACCAGTTTGAAAAAAATCCTAATTTGAAACCTAAATTAAAATGAAATTCAGAAAACTGATCGTGAAGAACAAAGAAGAAGTTCGTGGGTCGTGGCGTCGTGGTAGTAAACGAAGAGGAGGGACGTAGAGAGAGGGAGACAGATCATGGTGGCGTGGCTGTAAACGGAGAAGGATTTCGTGGCATTGTGGTGGTGGTGTGGTGGTCGTGAACGGAGAAGAGAGCGAGGCAGAGAGATTGACTAAGAGGGAGGGCGTGAACTGAGTGATAGAGAGTGGAAAATTTTCGAAGAGAGAAATCTGAAGAGAGTTTGAAGAGGAGAAGAGGGGGAGGCAGAGAGAGAAGTCTGAAGAGAGAAATGAAATGAAACCCTAAAGGCTAAAATTGCTTAAGCTATGATTCGGTGTACCATGTTCTACTCTAGCATAATAGAACCTACCTCCAACCAATTAAAAATTGACACATAAAAAAATATATATATATATATATATATATATAATGTCTTGGTTCGGTTCGGTTCGGTCCGGTTCCCTGGGGCACAAAAATGGAAATTGAAACCGACTGGCCGGTTTCCTTTGATTTTCAGTTCGGTTTTCCTTGGTTTTGGTCAACTCGGTTTTCTTCCGTTTTTTGGGCCTCGGTTTGGTTAGGTTTCTCGGTTCTTCGATTTTTTTGCCCACCCCTATTCTTCGATTTTCATCAACCTATTTGTGTTATATATATTGCTATTGTTCTATATATTGTGTTTGCTTGTAGGTAACCATGAACTCGTATGTCGTAGTTTCAAACAAGTGCCATGAAACCCGAAGTTTTCTTTAAAGCAATATACCGATGAAACCCGAAGTTTTTCATGAAAATTTAAACCAAAACATGTCTAATAGAACCCAAATGTTCTACTCCTAGTCTATGGACCGTTTTTCATAGTACTAACCACAATCGTGTTCCATTCTTTATAGTGACATGTCGAATTTAAACAAACTCGACTTCACCACTCTGGAAGTCTCTGGAAGAAACTACCTCAATTGGGTTCAAGATGTGAAGCTCCACCTCACTACAAAGAGTCTTCGGGCCACTATTGAAGTTGAGACAGATAACCCGGTTGGCGAAGCTGATAAAGCCAGCTCCATGATCTTCATACGAAGGCATATACACAATGCACTGCAAACTGAGTACTTTGTTGAAGAGGATCCATGAGCTTTATGGCTCGCTCTAGAAGAGCGCTTTGATCATCAAAGAGATATCTTCTTACCAAAAGCAAGACATGACTGGAAGCATTTACACTTCCAAGATTTTAAGTCTATGAATGAGTACAACTCTGAAGTTTTCCGAATTCGATCACTTCTCAAATTTTGCAAAAAGGACTTAACTAAATATGATCTCCTGGAGAAGACCTACTCGACTTTTTATGCCACCAATATTGTCCTGCAACGGCAATATAGGGCACAAAAATTTACGAAGTTCTCGGATTTGATCTTTATCTTACTCCTTGCTGAAAAGCAAAACCAATTGTTGATGGAAAATCATCTAGCTAGACCTACTGGCTTGAGCGCTATGCTTGAAGCACATGCTAACACAAATTAAGGCCAAAACCGCCGCCAGAAGCACGGTGGGCACCGCAAAGGCTCAAACCCTAAGCCAGGGGCCCAAGGTCAACAAAGAAAAGGCCAATCCAAGGGAGGAAACAACTCCCCGAAGCGCGACAACCTAGCTCACAAAGCCTCAAACTTCAAGACTAAGAGCAAGACACCCGCCACTAAAGAAGCAAGTATGTGTTATCGCTATGGTTTCAAGAACCATTGGTCCCGCACATGCCTAGCTTCAGCTCAAGTTGTCGCTGAGTACCATTCACGTCATAATAGAATGTGAAGACTAACTTTGTGCAAGTGGAGAATCCCAAAGATACTACCTTGGAGATTTATGATTTTCAAGAGGCATCTGCACTAATGAGAGATTATATATATATTTTAAATATGGGCCTATTTTGGCTGAATTCCACAACTATGTGGCTGAATTCGCCCTCTATCTATTTTTTTTTTAAATTTTGAACAATTATTTCCTTATGTTTAGATGATTTGTTTGGTATTTTTTAAAATTTTTGGATAATTAAATTTTATGGATATTATTTCTCGAACGATTAATTGAATGAATGCATTTAAATTTTCTTATACTTGTGACCGATTCAATTAATTTATTTCTAAGTATGTCTTGTGGGGAAGTTAGTTGTCTGGCAGCTAGTGCAACCACACACACCATTTTGCGTGAATGCATCTATTTTACTAACTTCATACCTAAAATATGACCTCTGACAACTCTTTCAGGCCAATCCAACCTGATTTAGGGGTATGGTACTGCCCATATAATGTTGTCTAATAGTACTAAATTAACCATTAAAGAGGCCATTTACTCACCCCGTTCCGGAAGAATGATGTTGAACTTTAAAGATATTCGAGATAATATTTATCACACTAAAATCATTGAAGAAAATGGAGTTGAATTCCTTTACATCACTTCCTATGAATATGGCCAGAATCGTATTCTAGAGAAGATGGAGCGTCTTTCAAATGAATTGTACATTACAACCATCCGCTCCGTTGAGGCCCACTATATGGCTGGCCCTAACACTGAGTTTGCACTGAAAGCTTTGCTTTGGCATGATCGTTTGGGACATCCTGGACGAGGCATGATGGGCCTCATCCTCAAATGTTCTCATGGGCATCCCCTTACTCGGAAGTACAGCCCTCGTTCATTACAATTTTCCATGCCAAGCCTGCTTTTTGGGAAAGTTAATCACTTGCCCATCTGTGCACAAGATCCAAACGGATCCTGCAACTTTTCTTCAGCGGATTCAGAGGGATATATGTGGACATATTCAACCACCTTCCAGATCATTTAGATACTTTATGGTATTGATTGACGCTTCGACACGTTGGTCACATGTCTGCCTTCTGTCCACTCGTAGCGTTGCATTTTTTAAACTCTTATCACAAATCATTAAGTTAAGGGCCCGCCACCCTAATTATCCGATTAAGTCGATTCGACTGGATAATACTAGAGAGTTTACATCGAAGACCTTCAATGACTATTACATGTCAGTTGCGATTGAAGTTGAACATCTTCAAACCTAAAATGGCCTAGCAGCATTGAATGCCTTCAATTGATCGCTCGGAACTTGATCATGCGCACAAAGCTTCCAATTTTTACTTGGGGCTATGCAATACTTCATGCAACCATGTTGGTCCACCTGAGACTCGTCTTGAACCAACCTTATTCTGCGCTCTAGTTGGTTATTGGATATGAGCCCGACATCTCGCATTTGCGCATTTTTGGTTATGCGGTCTATGTGTCAATTGCGCTACCCTTACTTACCAGAATGGGTCCTCAACGAAGATTGGGAATCTATGTTGGTTTATGATTCTCCTTCGATTATTCGTTACTTAGAACCTTTGACAAGCGATCTCTTTACCGATCGCTTTGCAGATTGTCACTTTAATGAGACAGTCTTCCCATTGTTAGGGGGAGATAAGAAAATATTTTTTTCTTGAAGAACACAACGAATTGTCATGGTCTAATCTTACTATGTCTCATTTAGATTCCCGCACCGCTCAGTCTGAAACTGAAGTGCGATGAATTCTAGATCTTCATAGTATTGCTAAAAAAATGCCATATGTTTTTACTAATCTAGCGAAAGTGACAATATCACATATACCAGCTGCAAATATGCCTGCAATGATAGACGTACCTAATGTACGTTGTGACATCACCCCTGAAGGATGACACGCCCTTGAAGGAGTGTGGCCGCACCCGTTGCGCGGCCTGGTGGCTAGCCAATCTTCTGCTCCTTCCCTGAAGCGTGGCAGACCTGTTGGTTCAAAGGAATCACAATCCCAGAAGAGGAAACTCATGGCACCAACTAGTGAACCTAGTTCGAATCCTACCATTGCCTACTCATCTTTTCTAACACATGAGGTTATTCTAGATTACGGTAGTGTCCTTCAAAAGACCAATTTGCCGCTCGAGAATCATGAGATTTCAGTCCATTATGCTAGCTTGGATGCACTTTGGAATAGGAATGAGATGATAGTCGACGATGCATTCTCATATACAGTAGCTACTAATATCATGATGAGCGATGACATTAAACCCCATTCCGTTGATGAATATCGAAGTATTAGTCAAGCTAGAAACAAGCAATCAAAGTCGAACTTGATTCTCTTGCAAAACGTAAAGTGTTTGGGCCCGTAGTTCCTACACCTCCAAATGTGACGCTCATTGGCTACAAGTGGTTTTTGTAAGGAAGCGTAATGAGAAGAATGAAATAGTGTGATATAAGGCATGCCTCGTGGAACAAAGCTTCTCTCAACTCCTTGGGATTGACTATGAGGAGACTTATTCTTTTTTAATGGATGTTATAACGTTCCGCTACCTTATTAGTTTGGTAGTTTCTGAAAAACTGAATATGTAGCTTATAGACGTGGTTATCGCGTATCTCTATGGGTATCTTGATACAGAAATCTACATGAAAGTTCCTGAATGACTTACATTGACTGAATCAAATAGTTCTAGACCCTACCTTCTCGATTTGATTGAGGCGTTCACTCTATGGATTGAAACGATTCAGATAAATGTGATATAACCGTCTGAGTGAGTATTTGATTAGTCAAGGATATGTGAATAATGAACTATGCTCATGCGTGTTTATCAAGAAGTCACATTCTAGATTTGTGATAGTTGCAGTTTATGTCGATGACCTGAAGTTAGAATTTGAGATGAAAGATCTAGGTAAAACTTGATAATGTCTTGGCCTGGAGCTCGAGCATTGTTTGGATGGTATTCTGGTCCACCAATTGAACTACACCTAGAAGTTGTGTCGCTTTAATGAGGATAAAGCCAAACCTTCGAGTATTCCTATGGTTGTCCGAACGCTAGATGTATAACGAGACCCTTTCTGTCCTAAAGTTGATGAGGAAGAGATTTTGGAGCCTGACGTTCCATATCTGAGTGCAATCGACGCTTTATTGTACTTAACTCAGTGCACTAGGCCAGATATTTCCTTCGCCGTTAATCTTCTTGCAAGATATAGCCACGTGCCTACACACAGACACTGGACAGGTGTTAAAGACATCATTCATTACCTTAAGGGTACTTCGGATTTGGGTTTATTCTATCCTTATGCATCTCAGAATAGATCACATCCCCTTGGTCTTCGGAATGATGTTTGCCTTGTTTGTTATGTTGACAGAGGTTATTTATCTGACCTGCACAAGGCATGTTCTCAAATGGGTTATGTCTTTACTGGTGGAGAGACCGCAATATCTTAGAGGTAAACCGTGCTGAGATTCTCGCCCTCCACGAAGCTACTCGTGAGTAATTTTGGTTGAGAGTCGTTATTGAGCATATTCAAAACACTAGTGGACTTTCTCTAGTCGTTGACGTCCCAACAACGATCTTTGAGGATAACACTACTTTTATCGACTAGATCAAGAAATGATACATCAAAGGAGACAACACCCAACATATTGCATCGAAGTTATTCTTCTCCCATCAGTAGTAAGAGCATCAGAATATTGAAGTCAAGCAAATCCGTTCCCAAGACAACCTTGCCGACCTCTTCACCAAGTCACTGCTGAAGTCTACTTTTTAGAAGCTTGTTCAAGGAATTAGTATATGTAAATTGTCTGATTTGCAACGCGTTTAATACTTTTGGGGAAGTTTTGTCAAACTCAATGAGGGTATTCTGAAGTATACGCATTTGACCTTAATATACTCTTTTCCCTACGATCAGGATCATTTTTCCCATTGGGTTTTTGTTTCCTGATGAGGTTTTGATGAAGCACATATTCTGCATTGGTCATACTCTTGTGTGCATACTACTGACGTCCTGCAAATGTTTAGTTTTGACTTTGCACTAACCACTTTTCTCCTTAGACTATGGCTTTTGTCCTACTCTGGGTTTTACCATAGCCAGTGCCTACGAGACAACTTCATCAACTATGCGTACTTTATCCATGAAGACCTGATGCGACATCTACTTGAGTATTTACACACTCAAGGGGAAGTGTTGTGAATATTCTAGATATTATGTGATTATATATATCCTTAGTAGATATAGTTTAGGATTCCTATGTAATCTAAAGATTTTATCCTATTAGGTTTGTATTTACTTGGAGAGCAAGTTTCTCTCTCCTTGTGGTTTACTATAAATAAAGGCACTGGCGTAAAGAAAAATATATCACGATTTCCCTAACTTATATTCTCTCTGCTGCTGCCGGCCTCCCTCTCTCTCTTTTCTTTCCCTTTAGCAAATAGGTCACAACAAATATCACGTTGTTTTATGTATGTTATAACCCACTATAGGACAATTAAATTGCCTAAATATCGCCAATTAATCTTAGTTTTAATTAATTTTCTGTAAAGACGATCTTTACAGAGTGGTTTAAAATATGAATGGTTCTGATCATAAGCACGAAATTCTGTAAAGAAGCTAATAAGTATTTTGAGGAGAAACTCCTCCTCAACCTGAAGGAGCCAAGCTCTTCTCCTAAGCAAATGACCAAAGGCCACAGCTCATGTACCCACATATTTGACAACCATAAGACGATAAATACAGTTAAATACATAAAACAATCAACAATGTGTGCTTTAATTTATTACCTATATATGATAAACTATGATCAATATATATTGGTCAACAAAATTGGATGTCCAAGAAAAAATATTTACAAATCGATTAATTGGCGATATTTAGGCAATTTAATTGTCCTATAGTGGGTTAAAACATACATAATACAACGTGATATTTGTTGTGACCTATTTGCTGAAGGGAAAGACAAGGGAGAGAGGGAGGCCGGCGGCAACAAAGAGAAAAGAGAGAATATAAGTTAGGGCAATCGTGATATATTTTTCCTTATGCCAGTGCATTTATTTACAGTAAACCACAAGGAGAGAGAAACTTGCTCTCCAAGTAAATACAAACCTAATAAGATAAAATCTCTAAATTACATAGGAATCCTAAACTATATCTACTAAGGATATACAATCACATAATATCTAGAATATTCACAGTACTCCCCCTTGAGTGTGTAAATACTCAAGTAGATGTCGCATCAGGTCTTTATAGATAAAATACGCATAGTTGATGAAGTCGTCTCGTAGGCACTGGCTATGGTAAAACCCAGAGTAGGACAAAACCCATAGTTTAAGGAGAAAACCCATAGTCCAGCAACGGAAGTCTTGCACATATACTAGGTTTTCAGCTGGATACTCATTACCATTTAGTTTTGCGTTGAATAATCTTCTCACCCTGTCCATAATTTCTTTTAATTATTCATTTGGAATAGCACATTGAGTTGCCAAAGCTATCTATTTCTTAATTTATTTGGGATTGCAAATTACATTCATGACACATAAATACCAAACCACACATATCTTACGGTCATAAAACCTACACATCTCTCAGGGCCAATGTCCTTTTTTTCTCTTCTGATACACAGAAACTTAATTAAACATACATTAGAGGAGGAGGGCGAGATTCGAATTCTACCTTTCGATAATGCGTAAATCATAAATGCTCTCTATCACTAACCACAAGCTTATTATATAAGGACCAGATTTTTGCAAGAATTCACTTCATGTTTCTCTCAGTCATTGTAAACAGAAAGATTCGGCCTTGGCTCAAATTCCTCATCAAATGACTGCTTCTCTTCTTTTGCTACAAATGGCTTCTTGTCAGGGTAAGCCTGAGACTTAGGGAGTGAGTCAGTGTCTTCGGTAGAGTTCTTTGCTTTGCTTTCATCATCATGGTACGATGTAACACTGGGCCTTGGCTCAAATTCCTCAACCCCAACGAATGGTTTTTTCATGTTTTCATGGCAGTCGGCTTTCTTTTTTGGTGTTGAATCAGGAACATCAACAAGGAGACCTCCAATTGCTTGGGGCATAGATTGCTCATTCATGACAGTTTTCCAGTATTCTCCTACACCTCCTCTTGATTCAATAGTTCTAGCAAACTGATCCGCAAGAGAGAGAGAGAGAGAGAGAAACAACAACAAAAAAAGATACATAAATTTCCCAGACTTTTGAAAGATTGTATCAGTTTAAATTATAATAATGCGTGTTATCTGTCACATGACACCACATATACATATTCAAACAAATATTTATGTACTGAAATGAATTTGACAATATAATATAGCACAATAAGAGTAGGAAAGATGTTATTAGTACTCTAAAAGTTAATTTAAAATTCTCGTGATATATAAAAATTTAACAGAGAAAAGTATTTGGTTCTTTTGTTTGGAAATTCTAACATATATAAAATGCTTATGTTCTCAAACTATGACTATTAATTAGCTTGATACTTGTTAGAATCTGTCGTATGGATTTACAATATGACAATATAAGTTGGCAAGAAACATTACACTATTGTGCAGTAAAAGAACATTTTCAACGTAAATATGAGAAGAGAGCTAAGGTGGCTTAAAACATTGAATCAAGAGGTACCAAATTTATCGAGAGATTTGATAAATGTTGTTGCTTAAAACATTACACTATCTAGCAAACTGATCCGCAATATTTGAGTTCAGTTTGTCATTCCCATCTATGGAGTTCTTGGCTAAAAAAATTTGGTACGTAACATATTTTAACCAACAACATTAAGGATACAAATGCTTACCAAAAGAAGAGAGAAGAGAGCTAAGGTGGCACAAAGGGACTTCATGTTTGAATGGTATTCAAAAGAGTTGCTTGTAGTTGTATGTTTAATGTTATGAAAACTCAGACTACTTATAGATAATTTGGGAGGAGAATAATATCTTGAAATATATCAACGCAGAACATGATAATCAAGTTGGGATTGGTGATGACAACGACTATGAATAAAATATCATGGTAATCCCCATCAGATAAAATTGGGGGTAGTATTTGTTTTGATGATTTTCACACTTATAAGAAAATCAATGGTGGACCTAGGCCCTAAGATTTTGGAATGCTTCCATAATATATATGTTTTTTTAATCAAGTAGAGTCTCACACAGTCACTTACTTTGTGCATATGATAGGTTTTCTCACGTGATATGTCTCCGACATATGATATCGAATCATGATTCGATTTTATTTTTTATTTTTTGTTATACAATGATGTACAGTAAAACTTCTATAAAGCCATAAAGTTGAGACCAAACCAAGTTTATAACTTTATGGAGGTTATTACTTAATAGAGGTGTAGTTAAAAAAATATTATATATTGATGTATTTATCTTTAATGAATGTTGTATTTTTTAAACATGAGAAGGTGATAATCCTGAGAATGACAATATGAAAATACCAAAAGTTTCATGTCAAAAAGTTGTAAACATGCTTGAGAAGTTAGAAACATTTTGACTTCAACAATAAGGTGTTCATGTTGACGAAGTAGTACGTACCCACAAGCTCAAAAACAAAGCATCAACTATAAAAATTAAAGCATTGTCTCAGATAACTTTAGAGAAATATTTTAGTTCATCTTATATTTTTATTTGTGATATTGCATACTTTTGTACTCATTGCAAATTATTATTGTGTGGAGGTGTGTTTCCTTAAGATAGGATTAAGAAAAATTATAACTTATTACACTATGAAGTTTATTCATATACATAACTGGTCACAAGTTGAGACCATAATTTCTTATGACTTTAAAGATGTTATTCTTTTATAGAGTATTACGTTAGAGAGGTTTTACTGTACTCACATCTACGGGTAGGGAATCTTGGCTAACCTACGAATGAGTATTGAACTCGTTATTAATGTGAATCAAACCTAAAACCTCATACTTATAAGTGGAGAAGTATATCATTCTCTTTATCATTCATTATCTTTAGTCATTCATATGAATTTAACAAATTGAAGGTTCATCATATGTTACTTGTTACCATAACCATCAAGTAAATAGCCAAGTGTAAGGAGCCAAGAATTATATAATTCTTTTCCCTTTGTTTGCTTTGTAATAGACTATTTGTTTTACATATTTGTCCCCTTTAAAATGACGTTGTTGTGAAAGGAAAACTTATTTAAATATGGCCAATTTTGAGTTATTTGAAAATTTAACCATAATAGAACTTTATATATGTGTATATATAAATTTTTTAAAAGGGAAATTTTGGATGCGGTTTCTGGCTACCAATAATCTTTAACTGAAATCTTATTGGTTTTCAATTTTTGATCGAAGTTCTGACTTTAATGTCACATCCCGAATCGATTCTGCTGTAGCATGATACTGTCCGCTTTGGGCTACGCCCTCACGGTTTTGTTTCTGGGAACTCACAAGCAACTTCCCAGTAGGTCACCCATCATGGGATTGCTCTAGCCCAAACTCGCTTAACTTCGGAGTTCCGATGGAATTCGAAGCCAGTGAGCCTCAATAGGTCTCGTGCTAATTGGAGGTAGGCATGTACATATAAGGCACATCACCCCCTCTCCGTTGGTCGATGTGGAATGTCACATTAATGTATTTCCATATTGGTTATCATATTTTTAACCTAAAAATTGAAATTTGTAGTTGCTTGTATTAATGAGATTTTTTTTAAAAACCCACGATTTGTCACGAAAAAGTATGTACACACATATATATATATAAACATGGGTACATTCATAGAAATTAACCAAAAAATTATTGTACCATAAAACGTTTGGTAAATTCTTCAAACTCAAAAGTACATTCTTCAAAACCACCAAAAAAAAAATGTACCCATATAAGTTTTAAAATGAATTAGAAAAAAGTGAATGGATTTTACATAAAAAAAAGTGGGTACTGTTGTGGACAGTTTTTAGTGAAGGGTGCGGCAAGAGAAGAATAGAGAGAATTTGGTGAAACTGTAGTGTATGTGGAATATGTAGTTCATATATTCCACATACCAGGTGCCTTTATTTATAGTAATAGAAGTATAAGTACAATAGGATACTAATCCCTTACAGAACGGAATAGCCTAATCCATATCTACCTAGGATTTACACAATCACATTTAACACATGTTATATTTTATCTACAACACTCCCCCTTGAGTGTGCAAATACTCAAGTAGATATCGCATCAGATCTTCAGGATGATAGTTGATGAAGTCGTCTCGTAGGCACAGTAGAGAACACTCGAGTCTCATATAGGGAACTTGCATATAAAAAGAATAAAAACTCTCACAAAACCTGGCTATGGTAAAACCCAAGACAGGACAAAACCCATAGTCTAGGAGAAAAGTGAGTTAATGCAATGTCGATACTTAACATCTTCAAGGCGTAAGTAGTAAGAAAACACACAAGAGTATGACCAGCCCAGAATGGGTGCCTCGTTAAAACCTAGTCAGGCAACAAAAACCCAATGGGAAAAATGATCCTGATCGTAGGGAAAAAGAGTACATTAAGGTCAAGCGAGTATACTTCAGGATACTCCCCCTGAGTTCGACAAAACTCCCCCTGAGAACTACAAGCGTAGCAAATGAGAAAATTTGCACATACCAAATCCTCGAACAAGCTTCTTCGGCAATGACTTCGTGAAGAGGTCGGCAAGGTTGTCTTCGGATCAGATATGCTTGACTTCAATCTTCTGATGCTCATGCTGATGTAATGTAGACGCAATATGCTTGGTGTTGACTTCTTGGATGTATCATGGTCTGGTCGATACATGCGGCGTTGTCTTCATAGATCGTTGTTGGAACTCAACGAAGGATGAAGAATTACAAGTGCTTCGAATATGCTCCCATGTACACGGGTGGCTTCGTGTATGGCGGTGAGCTCGAAGACGTCGCAACTAAGATCTATTTGGTTGACCTCCAAGATATTGCGGTGTTCCTAACGGTAAAGACATAATCCGTTTGGAAACGTGCCTTGTGCAGAACAGACGGATAGTCTGTGTCAGCGTATCCCACAAGGTAAGCATCATTCTGATAACCAAGGGGTTGTGGTTAATTCTGAGATGCGCAGGGATAGAATAAGCCCAAATCCGTAGTAACGGAAAAACGTCTTTAACACCTATTTGGTGATAGCGTGTAGGCGCAGTGTTGTATCTTACCAAAAGATCAACAACGAATGAGATGTCATGCATAATGCAATGAGCTAAGTACAATAAAGCGCTAATTGAACTTAGATATAGAACTTCAAGTTCCACAACCTTTTCAAGGATCTCATTTGCATCTAGCGTATGAACGGTCATGGGTGTACTCAAAGGCAACACCTTCTGGGTGTAGTTCGATTGGTGGACCAGAATACCATCTGAACTTTGCTCGAAACTTCGGGTCGAGACATAAATGAGTTTTCCCAAGATCTTTCATCTCAAATTCCGACTTCAGGTGCGAGGCAGTTTTCTCAAGCTCTTCCAGAGTCTAAGTGAGATTTATGTCATCGACATAGACTGCAACTCTTGCAAATTCGGTTTTGTACACGCAGGGGCATAGTTTATTTACATATCCCTAACTGATCAAATATTCACTTAAACGGGTATACCACATCCGCTCGGATTGTTCCAATCCGTAAAGTGAAAGCCTCAATTCAATAGAGAGGGTGTTCTGTGGTCTAGAACTATTTGGATCAGTCTATAAGTCCTTCGGGAACTTCCATGTATATTTTTGTATCAAGATCCCTATAGATACGTTACAACCACGCAAATAAGCTGCATATTCAGTTTTCGGAAACTACCAAACTGATAAGGTAGTGGAACGTTATAACGTCCATTACGGGGGAAATAAGTCACCTCGTAATCAATCTCAGGGCGTTTGAGAGAAACCTTGCGCCATAAGGCGTGCTTCGTATTGCACTATTTCATTCTTCTCATTACGCTTCCTTACGAAAACCCACTTGTAGCCAACGGGCTTCACATGTGGAAGTGTAGGAACTACAGGCCCAAACACTTTACGTTTCGCAAGTGAATCAAGTTCGACCTGGATTGCTAGTTTCCAGTTTGACCAATCAGTTCTACGTCGACATTCATCAACGGAACGCAGTTCGATATCGTCGCTTTTCACTTATTTTGGGTAGCTACCATATACGTGAATATCATCGATGATAATCTCATTCCAATTCCATAACTCATCCATGCATGCATAATGGACCAAGACTACAGGTCTCGGGATAATCCGGATTAATTTCATGAGGTGGAATGGTTGAGATAGCGAACGAGGAAGGGATTCATTTTGTGCCATACTTCTCCACTTCTAGGGAGGTGAATCCTTCGAACTGAATGATCTGTCGCACTTCAGGCCGAGAACAGATTGATTGGCTAGCCGTCGGCGTACCAGGCCGTCCAACAGGGGCGGCCAAACCGTCCTTCAGGGGCGGCACACCCTTCGGGGATGTTGACTCGACGTCCGTTAGGTACGTCTATCCTTGCAGGCATGTTTGCAGCTGGTATATGTGATCTCGTCACTTTATCTAGATAAGAGAAAGCGTCTGGAGCAATACTCTGAAATCTAGAATATGGGGATCGAGATGAGACATAGTGGGGACGTCCACGATAATTCGCGTCGTTCTTTAGGAACGTTGACGTTCTTATCTCCCCCTAACGGCGGGAAGACTGTCTTATCGAAGTGACAATCCGCAAAATGGCGGTAAAGAGATCGCGTGCAAGGGCTCTAAAGAGCTAATTCGAAGGAGAATCACAATCGACAAAGATTCACATCCTTCTTTGATGACCCATATTGGTACATTGCGGCGGCGCAATATGGCAGAATGTGCATACCCAAAAATGCGTAAATACGAAACATCAGGTTCGTACCCAGTAACCAATTGTAACGCTATAAAGTATCGGGTAGCAATGGGCCTCAGGCGGACCAACATGGCTGCATACAAGATTGCATAGCCCTAGGCAGAAACCGAAAGCTTGGTGCGTTCACCAAGGTCCGGGTGATCAATTGATAATGCGCTTTATGATCGCTTATGCGAGGCTGTTTTGGGGGTTGAACATGGGGAATTCAATGTTCAATTTCAAGCCCAAAAACATGCAATACTTATCGAATACTGTTCGATATAAACTCTCCGGCATTATCCAGTCTTCTAGACTTTATGGGATAATTAGGGTGGTGAGCCCTTAAGTAAGAATTGGCCAGGAGTTTAGCAGCAATGTGTATGTGGACAGACATGTGACCATTGTGTCGATATATCAACCAAAAACCATATTTACATGGTCCGCATTTTTGGTTGGAAGAGTCCACATTATTCCCTTTGATCCACTGTGAAAAGAGGGTTATGTAGTAACTTTGCTAGGGATGATGTAAAAATCCAATTTCCCCAACGAGCAGGCTTGGCAAAGTGTGCTTGTAGGCACAAAATCCTTACTTCAGGTAAGGTGATGCATTTTGTAACATATTGCATCGTGTTTTGACCTGAATGTTCCAAACGGTCGTGCCAAAGCAAGTAAACTGCTCGAATCACCCGGCTTCAAGCCAGCCTATATGTGGCATGTCCCAGTTGGGAGGTAGCCCATTGGCCCCAAAACATAGCTTCAGGCTTCATATTTTGGAAGGTGATGCAAAGATACGTCACTCTATTTTCTACAGTGGTTTTTATGATCATTGTTCGCTCGAATATCCTTATAACTCAATGACGTTCTTCCGGAACGGAGAATATAAGGCCCCTTAATAGTAATTCAGTACCATTAATACAACGAGGTGCAGTGCCATTGCCCTTAATCAGGTTAGGTAGACCTGAATTCGTTGCTAGAGGGGTGATTTAGGTATGAAGTTAGTGTGCATAGTCGCACGTTCATCCAGACAGCTAACTTCCCCACATTTATACCTTATCACATGTTAATTGAATTCGGTCACATGTATAAGAAACATGATTCAATTAACTCATATTCGAGGACAATATCCATAATAATATCCAAAAAATTTAAAGCAAATACCAAAACAATCATCCAAACAAAAAGGAAAAATTGTTCAAAACTTAAACCAAAAGATAGGGGGTTTCGGCCAACAGGACCTTCCATGTCAAAATTTTGTTTTTCCATATGTGTTAGGTGAAGCAAAATTAGTCTCACAAATTGATTACAGGAATGGTACTCCTCAACAACATTGGTAGGGGCACAAATAAGTGCATAGCCAATGATCTATTCCATCAAAATGGAGGTAGATTTTGCACAGTTGAGGTTCGGGAATACTGTCCCTTATTCTTGAAGTTTTGGGTCTTAGTTTCCAAGGGATCACGTGTTTGGTCGTGATGCCACCCCCTTGGTTGACCCTGATTCTACCACTAGTCAGTACTCTCCAGCCGAAGAAGGAAGAGTAGATTCGGTAGGCCTCTGCTGAAGCAGAGCCTTAAGTTCGGTACACCTCTGTCGAAACAGAGCAAGACCTTCGGTACATCCCAGCCGAATCACTGGGGTGCCGCCTTTCACTGTTGTGCTTTTCAGTGAGCAAAGTGGTAGTATCAGATCCGAGAATTTAGTGAACCTCCACTCTCTAAGGTGCTTCTTCAGGAGCATTTTAGAGGTATGGAAGGACGAGAAAAATATTCTCCAGTCAAAATTCAATCGGATTCTATAAACTTCAGAATTTGTACCTATTCACGGATGGAGTTCAATCATGCCTTGTGTCAGGGCAAGATATGTCTTGCTTCGGGCAAGGTGTGTCTTGCTTTTGACAAAGTGTGTCTTGCTTCGGGCAAGGTGTGTCTTGCTTCGGGCAAGATCATCTTTGCATGATTAGAACGATCCGTAGAGTGAGTCAAAGAGCCATGGAATCCTCGTCATTGAGGTGCTTCCATTTACAATGCTTCAGGCATAAGTCTTCGGGTGAAGATCATGACGGAGGCTTATTTAGCTCTATCCACGTCATTGTTGGCTTCAATGTTTCTCAACTTCTCAGTAGTCAAGTGGAGCTTCACAATTTTGTGCCCACATAAATTAGTTTCTTCCAGAAACTCCCATGTTAGTGAAATTGAACTTGTTACAGTTCGAAAATCCACTGGATGGAGGGAACAAAATTGTGGTTGGTGGTTATGGGAAATAAATTCTCCATAATCATAAAAGTTAGAACATTCGGGTTCTAAGACATGGTTTGGTTTAAATTGTCATGAAAACTACGGGTTTCATGGGTATTTAATGTTTAAGGAAACTTCAAGTTTCATGGCACTTATTCGAATCTTCGGGTTCGAATTCATGAACTTCAAGTTCATATATACCTGCAATCAAACGCAATATATAGAACAAAAATAATACAAATAATAAATTTTTAACATATATTGTGAATGGGTTGTGAAATATAGATCTACGGGACCTTTGGGGTTTGCAAATATGACCCAAATAATTTTTGGTGGGTCGTAGTTGGAGCTGCAGGCCCAACTTTTATTTTCTGGGCTGCTGGCCAGCAAGAAAATAAAAAGATTTTGGAGCAGAAAACAAGCCCAATAGGGGCTGGGGTCCAATTAAGCCTAACAGGGGCTGTGTGAAGGGAAGGAAAGCAGCTGGGCTGCTTAGATAGGCCCTGAAAAATCAGGGGGGGCGCTGGGCTGCTGGGCCAGGCGAGAGAGGCGCTGGGTTGGGCCTGCTGGGCGCCAACGAGGCGCGGGCCGAGGCTTGAAGCCCGCTGGGCTGATGGCCGAGTGAAGCCTGCTGGGCTGCTGGCTCAGCTGGGAAGCCCGGCTCGGCTGGAGCGGCTTTGGCTCGGCTTGAGTCAGCGGCTTGGCTGAACGAATCCGGCTCGGGTCCGGCTCGGCTCCGAGTTAGGGTTTTTTTTTTTTTTTTTTCTTTATTTTTCAAAAAAACAAAAAATTTTTTCGGTAAAGAATGTCCAGTTTTTTTCAGAAAAACGAAATTTGATGTTTTTTTGTAGAAAAGCGAAAAAAAAATAAGAAAAAACCCTTAATTTTTCCTTCGTTCACACGATCATCAATTCACTTAATATATTTCAGATATATTAAATGTCGATGCTAACACAATATTTGCAGAAGATCAATAATTCTTTAAACGCAGAAAATTGGGTTATGCATCATGGTGAAGGTTCATGCAATCAGGTCTGACAAAATATCGACAATCGAGACCGTGTTTTAGAAGAACCTGGATTGCTGATGATGATGGTTGAACAATTTGTTTGCAGGATTGCCTTCAACTCCGAATTTCCATCGTCAATGCGTTGAATCTCGTTCAAAATAACAGGGGAAAAAAATTGAATCAATAGCAAGTATATTAATTCAATAAAATAAATAAATAAATCAAAGTGAAAACTATTGAAATTAATACTCCCCATGATTGAAGATGGCCAAAACTCCGGTATAATTCTCTTGAGCACAGCGGAAAGAGCGTGCTGATAACGTGTTGTGGACAGTTTTTAGTGAAGGGTGCGGCAAGAGAAGAATAGAGAGAATTTGGTGAAACTATAGTGTATGTGGAATATGTAGTTCATATATTCCACATACCAGGTGCCTTTATTTATAGTAATAGAAGTATAAGTACAATAGGATACTAATCCCTTACAGAACGGAATAGCCTAATCCATATCTACCTAGGATTTACACAATCACATTTAACACATGTTATATTTTATCTACAACAGGTACATTTTACCTTTATAAAAAATTGGTACATTTTGCATATAACAAATTGGTATATTTAAGAATGGGCACATTTAAGATTAAAAAAATTGAAAATTTATATGAATGGGTACATTTAAGATTAAAAAATTAAAAATCTTTTTATATAAAATTAATGAGTACAAACTTATTTTAATTTAATTTAAATTTTTTTATTTTGAAAATGTTTTAAATTGAAACTTAATTAGGAGATTAATGAAGGTGTGAGTATTAAAACCCTAAATCAATTACCAATTTTTATTTTAAAAAACTATGTAACTAACATGTAAATTTATTAAAACATTAATGTCAGGGACTTCGATCAAAACCTGAAAACCAATAAGATCTCAGTCAAAGAATATTAGTAGTTAGGGACCGAATACTAATTTTTCATTTTTAAAAATTAGAACCTACTAATGAATGGCTGATTGTGAGCTCGCTAACCCATCTACAGCAAAATTTTACTCAATGGCTAGCTACAACTAGCTATCAGACTTAATTACCACAAATATATTGACACATCCCGATTTCGGACACGCCAGGTGTCGGGAAGTGCTGGCCAACACGTGTTAGGTGACGAAAGCCATTTAGAAAAATTGAAGAATAATTAAGGAAAATTGAATTAAATAAGGGTCAGAGTGCACGGAGTGTGGGGGCGGAAGAATAGTAATAAAATAATAAGTTGCGAACTGAGCAGTGGATACAAAATAATTACAAGAGTAGAGAACCCCTACATTGTCATACCACCGCGTCTCGACGTCACAAGCTCCAAGCCAACTAATCCTGGAGGGGCGCAAAACATAAAACGGTGAGTGGGTCAAAAAGCAGAGTTTGATAAAACCGTTGTTTTCAAAAGTCTACTAACCCCTCGCTGAAAACAAGTATAGTTTGAGAAAATACGTCATACCCTCAGGCATGAACCTCAAAATACTATAAGAAAATACACGGGTACTCCCCGATAATGATTTACTGACATGCTCACCCATATGTAAACACACAAGTCCAAGTGGCTAAACCACAAGGAACAGGCTAGGTATAAAAGTAATACGCTGAGTACTACAATGACGCGAGTCTAACGCTAAGCGCTGTGCACAAAGTGCGTCACACAAGTTCGAGTTGCCTAGTGCAACCTAGAACAGGCTAGTACCTACAATGGATCCAAAGCTGCGTAGCGGTACTAGTAGTGACGAATGTTTATAGTGCAACCCGAAATCTTGTGTTCCCACTCCAATATCACTCGTATAACATTTTTTTGGGACATTTCTTCGTTGTGTATTTTGATAAAGCGTTGTCTGTGCTTTTTACTCATGATTAAAGCACAAAATTAAATAAAAATATAACCTTCAAACTGAGTTCTTGGTCTTGGAATGAACTAATATGTATAATTCACGTGAATTATCATTTTTCGATCAATAAACTATAGTTAAGGAGATCATCTAATCAAATTTGTCAAATGATTCGTTAAGGAAAATCCCAAAAAAGCCTAGCAAATAAGAGAGAGAAAGCCAAAAGGGCAAAAGGAGTAGAGCAACTTCAATAACACGGTTACATTATTATTTTAACATCTCACCAATAATACCATGTAACAAAAGACGAGATGATTGCAGTATATGTATGATGTGTGAAAGAAGGGGCCCCGAAAAACAAAGGGCTCACAATCACGGGACTGGCTATCCAGAAATCACATGGAAAGCATGGATATCCAGAAATCACATGGAAAGCATGGATATCCAGAAATCATATATATATGAAAGATGATTTGTCCTGTATTGCAAAAGGATCACTTTTAAATCTTAATGAAAGATATCGTTATGACAGACATTAAAAATAAGAAGATACAAATGCATGTGTCTATTGTTTAGTGGACAGGAGTAGCAATAATGACAACAAGACAAATTAAACAGACATTATTGTTTAGTGGACAGGAGTAGCAATAATGATAACAAGACAAATTAAACATACAATAAAACGTGGCTCCACAGGCACACTGAAAAAAATTGTGATTTTATTATAAAATCAATTGATAATATAAAGAGTAACTCAACTTATTTATAAACTCATGCAAGGTCGTTCCTTTCATCAATGTGAGATTCATTCTCAACACACGCCAGTTGCAAGTCAAAAATGCAATTGCCACAATAAAATGTGAAACTTTAAACTTCTTTTAAAAAAAGTTAAACTATACACTTTTCCTCATTAATTGAGAATAAATTTTTCAAAGTGTCTGGTATTCAAGCAGCTATTCTACTTGTCTCTCCACTTATTTAACGACAAGTGGAGTACTTCATGAATATCTGCTACATGAAAAAATCTCTCCTAATTGAGTATTAACCTATTTGTAAAGTTGAGTTTTGTCAAGGGAAATATCATTTCATATCGAGAGTGGCGGAGTTTTCTATTCTTATATATAGCACAATTAATACAATGGTGTGAGTTTAATAGAAGTGAGTTCTATTTATTAATTGTGGAACCTATCTAATTTCTCTCAACTATTGGTTACTCTCTTAAAAACTTGGTCATCTCAATTTTTTCCGATCCACTGTAAATATTTAATTCTTATAAAATTGAAATCAAACTCAATTTTGAGAACTACAGTGGAATACCTTTTTTCTTTCTCTTGATAGTCAAAGTTAGGACTCTATATTTCTTTGTGCTATATCAAAATTAGCGGAAGAAATTAATGGTAAGCACTTGTAAGTTCAAGGGAAGAAACATGGATTCAGGACTTGCTTTCTTGATCCCCATACTTCATCTCCTACTGGTTGTTATGGTAACACTTCATTTCTCTCTGCACATTGTTATACTTTTAATTTAGAAATTTTTATGATACTGCAAAAATAGCAATCTTACCAAGTTCTAAAATATTATGCAGTGTCCTCAGGGAATTGAAGGAAGAGAGATTATGGATGAAAGAATTCGTGCCAAAACAGATGGTGATGATGGCCATGAAACTACACATCATGACCATGCTCATCCATCATCCCACATGCATCACATGGACCCTTCTCTCATGATTTTCTTCACCTTGAAGGACCTAAAGCTGGGTAACACAATGGCCATATATTTTCCCAAAAGAAACCCCTCAAAATCTCCGCACTTGTTGCCAAGAGAAGAAGCTGATTCACTTCCCTTCTCATCAAAACACCTCCACCACCTTCTTCAAGTGTTTTCCTTCTCTCAAGACTCTCCCCAAGCCAAAGCCATGGAAGATACTCTTAGACAATGTGAGACTGAACCCATCAAAGGAGAAACCAAGTCCTGTGCTACTTCTTTAGAATCCATGCTTGATTTCACACGTGGCGTCTTCAGATTGGATAACCCTTTTAGTGTTGTGTCCACTACCCATCTCACCAATTCAACTACCCATTTCCAGAACTACACTATTTTGGAAGAGCCTAAAGAAATTTTAGCTCCAAAGATGGTGGCCTGTCACACCATGCCTTACCCTTATGCAGTTTTCTATTGTCACAGCCAAGAAAGCATGAACAAGGTTTACAAGGTATCATTAGGTGGTGAGGATGGAGATAGAGTGGATGCTATTGCTGTTTGCCACTTGGACACCTCTCAGTGGAGCCCTAATCATGCTTCATTTCAAGTGCTTAGGATTAAGCCAGGGTCTTCCCCTGTGTGCCATTTCTTTCCTTCTGATAATCTTGTGTGGGTTCCGACCTCCACTTCTGTGTAACAATTAATGCAGGACAGTGTTTGACTATAAAATCAAAGGTCAATGTTCTTCGGAACTTGTTGATTTTCTAGCTCCCTAAACTATATACCAGAAGTTGAAGTTTTGATGATCATATTAAAAGGACACCTCTTTTTTCCGGTTTAGGTGGACAGCCCGGCCTATAGACATCTATAAGGATTAGCTTCAATTCAAAAATTAAAATTAAGGAGTGCATGAAGAGAAAATAAGTTTTTGGAGATCGTATTCCATATTAAAATGTTTGCAGGTCCAATAAGTTCATTAATTCACGTCAAGAAAAACAGTAAGATAAATATTGCAATTACAATCGCAAGATAAACATGCAAAAAAACAATTGCTTCTCTTATCTTCTCTTGGAAACTAGTCAAATGGTTCAGTGCCTTTGGAAGCATGCATTTTTTTATTTAAATTGAACCCTGAAAATGGGCAGAGCACTATAATTCCAGCAGTTCTTGAAGGAGATGGGGCTTTCACATTAAAAAATACGCCTATTGGTCAAGAGACGCAACTCTAATGAAAAGAGACTTTGGTTCACAAAGAAGAGATACGTCACTTCATTATGTGAACTTGATACAATGAATGTACAAAGAAATGAAACCCTTGAATAAAGGGTTACACCTCTTATAAGAGTTACAAACCATTCATCAAGGGTTACATATATTGAATGGTACCCTTTGGTTGTCTACAAATAGAGTTGCAGTCAAACCTATTTCATTCATTCTAATTCCAATTCACTTGCCTAATAGATTCTAGGAGAGAATCTATATTTCTATGTGATCCCCAGTTTAATCACGGCCATCACTAGATATCCTATTTCCTTTAGTTCCAAGTTCCAATTCCCACCTTTTTACTTTCTCTCAAATGCTTCTACTTCTTCTTGACTTTGTTTTGAACTGCATCATAATTTAGAGTTATTTTCCATCGAGAAAGATATATGTGTCATATTTGATGATCACACCATTTATCGAAGTGAATCTTATTGTCATATTTTTAACCACGCCTCTAAATTGGGTGGAACCTATTAGCTCGATGTAATATTGTCGAACCATTCCTTGAAAGCTTAAGCTTTTGGAGTCTACTAGAGATTCTCTAACATGGTATTAGAGAGCTACTTATACCATCTGCAAATGTCATTCATAAATTATTTGTAGAGAAGACATGCCTCTTTTTGTTCATGATTGGTTGTAGGTCACTTGTTATGTTAAACATATATGAACAATATTTCTCTCAATTTGGGAGCACAGCACATCATGCTTTGCTTTTAAGTATTTGACTAAAGAAGAGCTTAACATACATAAAACGTTAATTAGGCCAAATGTTCATTATTGTATTTGCATTTTTAGTATTATGAGTTTTTCTTGGTCAACATAATTATGAGTTTGGGTTTCGAAAAAATGCCTTCTAGACTTAGCTTGACAAATAAACACCAAAACCACTTGTATATATTACAATACTCATAAAACATAGACTTCTCTTAGAGCTAATGTGACACATCCCAATCCCGGACACGCCAGGTGTCGGGAAGTGCTGGCCGACACGTGTAAGGTGACGAAAGCCAATTATGCAAGAAACGGTGAATAGTAAGAATATTAAGAGTTGAGTGCGGAAGTAGAAGTGTGGTGAGGGTTAAAAACCCATAATATAGGATGCATAACAGTCAGAGCAAAGTAAATAGTGCAGGAATATAAAAAAACATTCACATCCCCGTGAGGATGGATAATTAAAAGTTAACTACAAGTAGGAGTGAATCCTACATAGTCTGAAGAAATGTCAGAACCGCCGACCACCGCCGAAGAGAGCCCTCGAATCTCCGCTAAGTGAACCGTCACTAGGTCCTGGAGGGGCGTAAAACATAAAACGGTGAGTGGGTCAAAAAGCAAAGTTTGATAAAACCGTTGTTTTCAAGAGTTTACTAACCCCTCACTGGAAAACAAGTATAATTGAGAAAATACGTCATACCCGTAGGCATGAACCTCAAAATACTATCATGAAAACATTCGGGTACTCCCCGATAATAATGTACTGACATGCTCACCCATATGTAAACACACATGCCCAAGGGGCTAAATCCCACAAGGAACAAGCTAGGTATAAGGTAATACGCTAAGTACTACAATGACGCGAGTCTAACGCTAAGCGCTGGTGCACAAAGTGCAGTCACACAAGTCCGAGTTGCCTAGTGCAATCTAAGACAGGCTAGTACCTACAATGGATCCAAAGCTGCGTAACGGTACTGATAGTGACTACTCCAACGTCAAGGCTAGTCCTGGCCACAAGACTGAGTACTAATACCTGGGGTGTATACATCTACTGATGAGCAATAGTATAAAACATGTATGGCAATATAATACGAATGTTCTACCTCCAACAAACGTATATGATATGAATTATGCTAACAGTTTGAAGAAAGCATTGAAAACCATACGTATATATACATTTATCAAAACAAAGACCCACTCACTCACCTGTAGGTAGCCGGGTCGTAGCCCCCCGGTCCTGGGTAGCCCCGGTAGTCCTCTGGATAGGTCTCACCTATATGAGATATCACTGTAATAATGATTAAACTCATAAAGGTTACTAAATAACTAATTAATTACACCTATCCCTTGTTTGCTCAACCAGGAGGTTCAAAACACCTCGAAAAATATCGTGCGTACTACCCTGAGGTAGTACACGTCGTCACGAGTCGCCCCGTGAAAACAGAATCGAAAAAGGACCTCCCACGCGCCCTCACGCGCGGCTTGAACGGGCCAAGCCGCGGCTCCACGCGCGGCTCCAGCGGCTGTGTCACGAGCGGCTCATGCGCGGCGCCACTCGCGGCTCAGCCGAGCCAGTCAGTGCCGGTCTGACCCGGTTTGCTGACGTCATCGCTGATGTCAGCGCCGGTCCTCTGGTCTTTTTCCGGTCGCCGGCCGCCGTCGCCATCGCCGGAATTTTGGCCGGTTTCTGGGTAATTTTTAAAACTCCGTATCTTCTTCATTTCAAGTCCAAAAATTACGTGCCATATATCAAAATGAAGCTGGAGAAGAGTAGAATCACGGTGTACCTTTGGATTGGTCGTACAAGCTCGGGAAAATGCCTGTATTTGCCCCGAAGGTTGCGGTTCACTGTAGCAAAGTCGATCTACGTCAAAACTCAACCAAATTAGGCAAACGACCTATGAAAATTCATCTACTCAACGAGAGGAACACAATGGTGGTAGTTAGAAACCTCACCTCGGTCTAGATTGGCCGGAAAATGGCCGAGAAGGTCCGGTTCTTCCGGTTGCGTTTCCCGTCAAACTGGTGAGAGTTTGGACGAACGGTTTGCACCGTTGAGTCCACGGCGTCGAGACGAAGGAGGTGGTGATTTTCGTTCGCTTCGATTCGACGGGTTTCCGTCGGTGTGCACTGTGCACTCACGGAGAGAAAAGGGAGAAAAAGTAAAAAAAAAAATCTGGGGAAAGGAAAGTGACGGGGAAGAAGGAAGGGAAAGAAAGAATAAGGAAAAATTGGGTTTTGGGGGTATTGTGCACCCACCAAAACAGTAAACTTACACGCTCACGTGTACAAAATAAACACGCACGTGTAGAGAATATTCCACAGAAATTATTTTATAACAAACTTTTTACGGGATATTACATAATGGCTATTTTCTTTCGGAAGCTTTATTGCAACTTTTTTTTGTTTTTTTGGGTGCACAACGGAGGAGGGTCTACATTTACTATGTATCATTTTCCTTCATGTTCTCTTAGTCATCGTAAACGGATATATTTGCTTGTCATCTTTTGCTCTAAATGGCTGTTTGGCAGTGTAAGCCCGATCAGACTTAAGTTGTGACTTAGAGTCTCTGGCAGAGTATTCTACTTTGCTTTCAACTTCATGGCCGTAAGCTGAGATATAGGGCATGGTCTCAACAAAAGATTTCTTCACATTTTCACGGCAGTCGGCTTTCTCTTTCGGCGTTGAAATAGAAACATCAACAAGGAGGCTTCCCATGCGTTCCTGTTTCATCATATTTTTCCAGTCAACTGACTCTATTCCTCCTATAATTTTTGGTGCTGAATCGGAAACCTCAACAACTAGGTCTCCCATAGGTTTCTCTTTCATGATATTTTCCCTATCACCTGACTCAATTTCTCCACCTCTTGTTAACCCTATAGTTTTTTGTTTTGAATCAAAAACCTCAACAAGGAAACTTCTCATACGTTCATCTTTCATGATATCTTGCCAGTCAATTGAATCAATTCCTGCACCTCCCGATCGTATAGCTTTCGGAGTTGAATCAGAAACCTCAACATGGGGGTCTTCCTTAGGTTGCTCTTTATTCTCTAAGTCAATTCCGGCACCTCCTCTTGATTCTATAGTTGTAGCAAACTGCTCCACAATATAGAAAAAAACAAGTAAAATTATATAAATTTTGAAGGAAATTTAAAGATTGTCTCCTGCACCAACAAGATGGGCAAGACGATTTAATATTTTGTGTTAACTTCGATATTTAGTTATGGCTGATTTATTTTGTGGCTTAACACAAATTCACCCTTGTCGATCGTTGTATGAGAGAATAAAAATCAAAACATTGTCTTATCCTTAACCAATTAGCTCTTGGTTTAGTGGTGTTTCTCTTTCCAATGTTGAAAGATGTCCCAAATTTGAATCTCCTCCACCAGTGTTAAAGATATTAAAATACTCTTATGCTTACACCACAGTGCAAATAGTGTTTTATTGTTAGACTGAATCTAAACCACATATTCAAACAAAAATTCACTTATAAAGAGTTGAATTGATAATTGGCAGTGTATCATATCATTCTGTCTACAAGAGAACAATTTCATGCAAATACATAATATTTTTTGTTTGTTGGAGGCAGATTAAGAACAAGAGGAATGAGGATCCAAATGCTTACCAACAACAAAGAGAAGAGAGCTACGAGAAGGGACTTCATGTCTACAATTAATGGTAAACAAAAGAGTTGCTTGTAAGTGTGTATGTTTAGAGATATGTAACCTCGATGATCGTATTACTTATATATAATTTACTAGATGAAAAATGTCTAAAAAAGAATCAATGCAAGACTCTTGTTGGGATTGGCGATGGCAATGATGTTGAATAAAATATCGTGGTAATCCCTACCGGAGAGGAAATCAAGGTAAGAACCCCAAAATTTTGGAAGGCTTCCAAAATAGATATGCTTTTTTATTAAGTAGAGATGGGCACCAAAAATTAGATAAAATATGTTAATGTATTTGTTTATAACTATTGGATGCTACTATGAATGGGTGGATTGCATATACATATTCGTCTTCTTCCTAACTTCTCACCATTTCGCTTCAGATATGTTGGATGTTGGTGTCAAAGAGCCTGATTGGGTTCAACATGTATTTGTTCCGAGTGTTGCTTTCGATCTCAGTGCCACGACATAGCTCGAAAGAAACAGAAAATAGGTGTGCCACTATTGAAGGCTGCCAACAGAGAGTAGTGTGTGTAAAGTTGTGTTGTGTTTGTGCGTAGATATGACTTCTTAACCAAAAGATTGTGCATCGAATGGGACGTTGGTTTGGTTAAGTTCTTTTTATGCTTCGAGCGAACAAGGACTTGAAATCCAATCCAGTACGAAATAAATGTTTTCCCAAGTTATAACTGAAAATGAAAGTAATAATAGAAATAGAAGCATGGAACTTAATGTAATCATTTCATGATGGAAATGAGATTACAAAAGTTTATAAAAGTAATTATGGGTTGATGAGTTAGTCTACATGACTTGAAAAATAAATAAACTCTAAAATGTAAAGAAAGTAGTAAACTCTAGCAAGATTCAGGCCGTGTAGGACAAGATAATGCTAGAGGAGCCCATCGAGGTCACTAGTATCGGACTGGACTGAGTAGGAAACATTGTCTCAAAGAGGTGATCAAGGTGGTTGGAATTGCACATCAACCGAATCATACTACAGGGTGGCAGAGCTATAAGTTTTAGATATCAGGGATCGTAGGCAGTGTTTGCTTCAAAGGAAAGCTTTTGGTTGTAGCTAAAAAGCTAAGAGATTTTGCTGAAAAGCAATTGATTTGTGATGAAGAGCAGTTCGGTTGATTGAAGAATCACTTGAGGTTTGTATAATCGTTAAGATTGAAACGAAGGTCTTGAGCTTGAAAGCCTCTGGCTCTATTTATAGGCAGCTAGGGAAGAACAACCTCAATCATATTGTTGAGTTGGAGCACGGGTAGATTGGTCATTTGATGCTGATTGTGACTACAATTTATGATTGTTGACCTTTTGCTGAGATTTATAACATATCGCACGATTTTCGTGGTGACGGCAGCCTGTCTAATGACGCATTCCTCATCATTTGAGGAAGCGAGAGGTTCTCGAGTCTGGTCGTCCATGTGGCAGACGCGCTTCAGGGAGGGTCGAGTCCGAGCCTTCAGATGGCTGTGGACTAGTGAGAAGAGGTTGTCCGAGCCTTAGAGAAGTTTCCTAGATTGGGCTTTGAAGTTGGTGGGTCGTTGTCGTACAACTTTGAGTAAATAAAAATGGACAGTCCATGTCATGCTCCCCACCCGGGATCAGTAGAAATCCCAAATCCAAAGCGTGAACTAAATTAAGTAAATAAAAAGAAACTCAAACGGGGTGAAAAATAATTCCTCTTATAAAAATAAAATAATATCCTTTACATAGATACAAGGAATAAATAAAAACTCTTATTCTTGTAGCTAAATCCGTTCTCATCCCGCTTACCCACTTGAATAGCCTGGTTCGTATACGTGCAAAATTTAATTAGGGTGAGCTTAAAAAGCTCAGTAGGGACTTATACCTTCACATACATATAATTGACAAAATTCAATTATCAAAAAAGTAATTAAATACACAAATAAAATGATATGCTCGAATGTAGTGCCAACCACCTTCTCTATTTCTGTTAATCCGTATAAATAAACAACCAGACCTGCATGTCCCATACCATGCATTTTACCACTATAGTGGTGATCTGGAATGCTTAATATTACGAATTAATCCCCTTCCCAAAACCCCTCTTTTGTTAGTCGTCTTGCCTAACTCTTTATCCCCAGTCCCGAATTACCCAATACAGATCATATACACTTCGGGCTGACTTGAGACCTGGTACCTACCAAGAGTCGGGATCGACTACACAAAAGATCTAAACCACTACCATAATTCCATAATTTCTTCTCAACAACTAAATTCATTCTATGATCATGACTAGTTCACAAGATCAAGTATAATCAGTTCATCATTCAAAAACAATATTCAGTATATACAATATTTCGCATTCAGAATCGGCAATCATATCCAAATAATATATTAACAATATTCAGATGCAATTAATACGAATAATCATAAATAATAATAAGAACCCCCTACCTCGTATTCGACTAGCTTTGTTGACACAAGTCCTCCAAAGTTTCTAATACAACCAAATTACAAAAGCATGAATAAATAGTAACAAACACAAATAACTCATATTAATAAGCAATGAAGTGATTAATTACAAATTATTAATGTGTAGCATAGATATTATTTTGGGAAATTGACAAAAGTATTCACTATTTTCCTTCTAAAATAAAAAACACACTTTTTGAAAATTAATCAAAAGCACTCAATATTGACACTATATCAATACAATATTGACAAATACAGTGTTGATACGCTGTTTTTATAGTATCGATATTTAGTACTTTTGATTAATTTTCAAAAAAGTGTGTTTTTTAATTTAAGAAGACAAATAGTGAGTATTTTTGCCTATTTTCTCATTATTTTAGTATTATATTTAAAAAGAAAACTGGGAGAAGAGTTGAGCACTGTAGAAACAACACTCATCTTTTCCACAAAAGCTGCAGAAAAACTGCTTTGATCAACCAAGTTTAAGTTCACTTTTGAACACTCAAAACTAAAACAAATGGTAAAAACTTAAATGGGTTTTGAAGCACATTTTGGGTACTTTAAACCATATAAGATTTGTAGAAAACGGATCTCCAAATTGAAAGTTATGCCAGATATAAAATAGAGTCTCAAAACTGGAAATGCAGAACTTGCTGCTGTCTGGCAGCTTCGTGACTCCACTTTTGACATGGTTTTGATCAATCAAAACTCAATGGAATTAAGTGACATCAGATGGGTTTTGATACTGGACATGTCTAGTTTCAAAACGCATAATATTACATCAAAATAAATCCGTAAGGACCTGGAAATCAAGAGCCAAATTAGGCTACTTGAAACTTAGTTTTTCTCTGCAGAAAATCAGTTTTTCTGCAACTTTGAACCCAGACTATTTTAATCCAAATTACAACTTCAGAACACTTCCATACAATTCAGAAATCATGTTTATAACTTCTATTTCAATTATAACTCAACAAACATGATATTTGATCAACACAACCATAGTATAAATTATAAAAGAAAAATAGAAAACAGTAAACAGATTGGGGTTTATATATATGTAGTTATATATGTATATAGTCTCATAAGGTGAAAACTAGCTGCATCCATATGTTTATATAGGAATCAATTCTATACTTTCTTCTGATATGCATGCAGTACACAGTAGTTTGGAAAACAACAATATTATTGAATTGGATTTCTCAAACTAAATATGGATTTATATAAATAAATATCCCAGTAAGAATCAAACCAAGAAACGATTTCAAATAGATAAACTCAACTGAATCAATTAAAAGAGATTAATGAGACATACCTGTTCGCGCAGCCTTTTGCGGAGGTGCAGGCTCGGAATATATCGAGTCGGCCCGGTCGCTGGTCCCGAACCTTTCTATTTGGCACCTGATCCAACAGGCTCAGCTCCTATCCCTTCGGAGGGATGTTCGCGAGGCCTTGTGTTGTCTTTGGTGTTTGTCAGGCGTGCCACTATTGGCTCTGCCAATAGAAAGATGTGTTGTTTATTAGATACTTGCGCCACAAGTAATATGACTTCCGTTCGTCGGATTGGCGCCTTATATATATATATATATATATATGAACTGTTAGGTTCGTTATTTGCCTTGCTTATTAAGGACTTTTATTCTCTCTTGATGTTATACCAGAGATAGTTTGAGATGGGACTTAGGTATAACTTGTTATAGCCAAGAACTTCCCACACTCAAACGTACATAAAAGTAAAGACAGATAAGTAAAAGCTGTATGTAAATACTGAAAGTAAAGACTGAAAGTAAAGACTTAAAATAAAGGCTGAAAGTAAAGACTTTAAATAAAGGCAGTTAAAATGTAAAAGACATTAAATAAAGATAGGATTCATTTTATTACATTTCAAGTTCGTTAGAGCCTGAATAACAGCCTGTCGGGATGGGTTTAGTTCCATCGGGATGGTCTATTAAGCCTATCGGGAAGGGTTTAGGATGCTGGTTCCTAAGGGAAAACAAATCAAAGACCCTCTGGTCCAAGATTCAAATCGATACTATCGCCAAGTAGGTTGGATAGCAGAGCAAAACACTACTCCTCGTGGGGAGTTTTGGATGTATGATCCTGGTGACTGGCCTTTGAACTTCTCAAAGTCGCGAGCTACACAAGTAGTGCGAATGAGAGTTTCAGATAAAGATAAAGATCTTTTATCTGTGAAAGAGCTTGAGGGGTTTCCTCAGAGGTTTCTTCCTGTTGGATTGAACGTGTGAGTTCTGTTTTTGATTGGTTTGAGTGTCTATATTTCTGTATCTTCTCCTTGTATATATAGGCCAGTAAGGGATCCACGTCATCCCTGCCACTGTCCTCTGTTGGGAAGAAGAAGAACATCACTTGGTCTGATCAGCCTACTCCCACTGAGAAAGGGTTCTTTATTCGTAGTCTGTTTCCCTCCAATTTGCCCAGTGATTTGCATTAAATGCTGTTCAGACTCCTTTCTGTTTTGCTTTACTAGTTTGGGTTGGGCCTTTGGGTTAGGCCCAATCCAATACTCAGTTATCAGTCATGGCTCAAAAGATATATGGACAGCTGGATGCCTCACGTGGCTGCTGTCACCTCAATTGGTCATCGTCATCTGGATTCAGCCATCCCCTGAATGCCTTTTCCCATGCCGCCAATATCTTTACATTGAATGTTTTTTATCAAGGTAGGCATAGGTACTTGAGCACTCTAGTAGAAGCAGATATTTCCTTTTCCTTTCTTCAGTTTCTTCAGATTTGGGCTAGGCCTTTCACTTTAGGCTTAGCCCACTAATTGGTAATCCCAACTAAGTCTTTCAAATCCAAAGGGTATTTTTCAGTGTAAACAGTTGCCCCCTTAAACTTACTGAAGCCGTTTGTATTCCTGGCTTTAGTCAAGTTTAACTCCTCGAGAACTCTGTTTTCAGATTTCGAATCTGTGATCCTTATCCAAATCTTGGAAATGACCATCAAATAAAGGCGCCATAACTGGCTTGGTCAAATCCAAAATCCCTCGGTAATCTCCCATATCCTCGAGACTCTTCAGAATACCCTCTATTTATACTTGCACCTTCTGAGTTACAGAACCAATACTAGCAACACCATTCTTGGTATCATCTAATATCCAGTCCTTTCCTCCTCATCCTTCATCCTTAGTGATGAAAGGGAATCCTCCATCCATGTCATTAGTCTTGCACAATCCTTACAAAAATGAGAACATGCCCTTAAGGCTTGTTCTAATCTTCGACTGTTTTTCATATCCTCATACACCTTTGTTACCAATGACTAGTTTACTAATGGGGATTCCACCATGCCCCGTCCTTGCCATAAGTCTGGAGTTTGTGCGTAATCTCTTGGGGATCCTTTGTAAACTTCTCTCGGATCCCCAAGGCCATTTATCCTCTGGCCTCCATTCCTTCCTCATCTCACTTTCCTTGATCTCAGGAATGAGATGAGTAGGGATGGGATACTCCAGTACTCCAGCCCTTCCGCTCCAATTCCTCTGTCTGGCGTACAAGAGTGATGCGCAGCAGCACTGGAAACAGAACATCCCCAGTCTGCTGCCTATCCTCTCCTACACTCTCCAGAGTTGTGAGAGCGGGATGGCATCCATTCCAGGCCCTTCATATGAGGAGTAAATAGGATCAATATTCATGCAGATCCTATTTACTTTGCCTCTCTTCATCGAGGAGGAAGATGATGAAGAAATCAAGACCCAGAAGTCTGCACCTAGCTAATGATGTAAAAGTTTCCCTAGTAGCTTCTACTCTATGTTGTAATTAGGGCTGAATACTTATCAATGAATTTTCTCCTTCTTAGTTTATTGTCGGGTTGTAAGAACAATTTCTATCCTATAATAAAACAAGTTTATTTTTCTATCCTATTTGTTCAAACAAGATCTCCCAAAAATAATCTAACTGTTTTACTAATTCACTGATTTCGACCAACATCCCTAATACACCATCGGGTTGAAAATACCAGATCTACCATTTTTTAACTTACACTAGCCGTTTTAAGGTCGGCTAGCCTAAATTAAAACTGTTCGCATTTTTCTCAGACTTCGTGCATTTATGTCAAGCGCCATTTCTTGGCGCACTAACATTAATTAAATATGAAAACGTTTCTACTACCCACGATCTCCGAGAACCATAACGGGGACCCACAACTGTCCTATCTGTGCACAGTATAAATTGTACCCCTTTTTCCATTTCTGGGCATCCATTTTCTTTTCAAAACTCAGAAGATATTCAGAAAAATATCAAACTCCAGTAACCAATCCGAACTCCTACCTTCAAAATCCACTTCTCTCCTAAATTCTACTCACTCGAAAACCTAACCATGGCCCCCTCTAAGGAACCCCAGTATGTCACCGGCGAACGCCTTGCCGATCTTAAAAAGAAATGGGCGGCGGCCCTTCAGGCCTGCCCCCCAAACACTTATACCCAATCTATTCTCACTCCACTTCACGATGCCTACACCATCGGCCCTTGCTGGTTATCTCCCAGTATTCCTCCAGCCATCGATCGGGTTGACATGAAGCCCTGGACGTGCCCCCACCCATTTATGCGTACCCTGGAGAACACCTCCTGGAAAATGGTGGAAAGGGGTTTTCCATCCCCATATGTGCATGGAGCTAAATCCGATCGACGGAATATGGGCCTCACATGGTCCGATTGGGTCGACAAGTTGGCACCTCGCTTCGGGGATCAATGGCGCAGCAACGGCATCTATTACCTGATCCAGATGACCAAGATTCCCCAGGCAGCCGATCTCGGCTTGGTTTTTTCCACGGCCATGTATTGGAACACCACTACCAACATCTTTGATTTTAGGTGTGGCCCAATGTCTCCCACAGTCTTGGACATGGCCCAGTTATTTGGTCTTCGCCCATCGGGAAGGGTGGTGGATATCACCGGAGATTGGAGTGATGCTTACATCCAGACCGCCCAAGCCAAAGAAGCAACCCGCTCACAGCTTTTCAAGGTTGAACCTGAATCCGACTTCAGCGATCATACTGCCTTTGGCAGTTATCCCAGGTATTACGCTGATCGGTTTGCACAAGACCCTGCTCGGGAACATGTCCATTTCCTGGTCTATTTCCTGAGCAGGTTCCTTATTCCAAACGCATCAAAATGCGTTAAGTCGGAATGGTTCCCTCTGGCATCTGCTCTCCACTCCTTCAACGATCTGGCCATGGGTCCCTTTGTCTTGGCTCATATATATCATATGATGCACAAGATGACCTGCCCCAAGCCATTGTTCTTGAACTTCAACGGGCCCAATTGGATGCTGCAGATATGGCTCCAGTGGTACTTTCCCGAGCTTAGGGCTCCAGATATCAGCTTCAGAAATGACACCGTCCCTGCACTCGAACTGAAAGCTTCTGCGGCGATGAATCTCCCATCCGCCGTCTACATGTTTTATTTTGGCGAGTGCAGGGCGAGGACAACAAGCGAGTGGGCAGTATCTGCCACCAGGACCTATCCTTGGTTTGCAGACAGATCCTTCCTTGAAGGATTAGGAGCTGACCCTACCTTTGCCCGCCATTTCTTCAGCTGCATCTACCCCAGAGACCTTTCCTGGGGAGTGGGTCGTGCATCCCGACACACCCATGGAGTGGAGGTCTACCATCCCAACTTCCTCTGCCGTCAGTTTGGATTACTCCAAACCATTCCGGGACCATTGTTCGATAGCCTGAATGGGGCAACCTCCTTCCGAGTTAAGAAGCCATCCGATGCCCAAATAGTTGGAGCTAGGAAGAACCTGTTCATCATTCAGAAGGCTTGGGTCAAACCCGATACCTTCAACGTTCAATGCACCCAAGCCTTTGACACTTGGTGGGAAGCTCAATTCGCAGAAAGGTTTCCCGAACACCCCCTCCAAGCTAACCGTCGCCTCTTCCAACACTTTGACATCGGGGGTGAGATGAGTGCTGACTTCCAGAAGAAGTTGTCTCGGGAGTTGGTCATCAAGAACCGGAAGGTCCTTATTGGTAAGTTCTTGATCCTATCTATGATCAAATTAGTTTCATCCCGTTATCGGGATGATCCTTTTTCCTTGTCAACTAACTATTTTCTTTCATATTTTCAGTTGGCATTCCTCCTTACGATAGCAATAACACCGAAAACATTTTTGGTGATGATTATGAGGAGGAAGTACAACAAGTGGTTCTGCCCCCAGTTGGCCCATCCCGACCTTTGAGAAAGGGCAAGGAGAAGATGGCGGAAGCAAGGACTAAAAGCCGTGAAGACCGGCCCTCGGCCCCAATCCGACAAAACGTTCAACATGAACCCGAGGTCCTGCCTTCAACTCCTCCTCCTGCTCCTGCAAGTCCAATTGCCGAAGCAACTGCGGCATCTCCTCCCTCTAGTAAGTCTCTCTTCTTTAAACAAACCATCAATGGTTTCTTTAGTTTTATTTTTATTTTTAATAACTTTTTGATCTTGCCTTTACAGATAGGCCATCAAAACGAAAACGAAGAACTATTGGAGAGGAGGATACATCAGAAGGATCAACTGCTGCCCCCAGGGGAGCAATTCCTCAGGTATTGGCCTAATCCTTTAGAGGATATACCAATCCGATTATTTTCCTTGTCTGACCACACTTAACCATTTCAATTCTGATGTAGGATGATAGTCTTCCGGACCCATTTGTGGTTCCCAAAGCAATTCAGGCTCGAGATCCTCTCTTCCCTGAGCATTTCATGGGCATTGACACTAATGTCCCTACACCCTTGGCTGTAGAGAGGCCACCTGCTGGAGTCGCCCTTTCCCTACCGGAAAAACTTCTTCAAATGGAAAGGCGCCTAGAAATCTATAGTGCCCGCTTCGGGGGATCAGCCGTTCCGGGTGTCTCGGCTGAACCTTCCCAAACTGGCTTCTCTCCTCAGAAGAAGAAGCATAAGAGTAGAAGCCATAGGGAAGCTAGCCCTCCTGTGCCAGAGGTAAACATTTAACCCGACTAATCTTAATTTGTTGGTATTCTTGTAGTTCAAGCTTCGGGTTAATAATTTATTTGTTCTTTAGGTCCCTATTGAGTCAACCGGGGAAGAAGATTCAACTCCAGAGGCTGTAGGAGATTCTCCCCAACCAGTATCTTCCCCGCCTGAAAATCTGGAGCTGGCCTTGGTCCTTGTGGAGGAAGAACCTTCAATTCTTCCTTCGAGTCCTCAAGTGTCTCCTGTTGATCGGGTTGCCACACCACCTAGTCCAGTGGTTCAATCCGATGTTCAGGCGATAATCCCTGAAGAAACGGCAAGGACTGTGTTCATCCCGACCATTAGTGGTTGGGATGTGTCAACCTCCTCAGAGCAGCAAATAGTTGAAGAGGTATGTTGAACTACTCCTCTTGATAATTTTCTATCTCGAGAAGCTTTCTAATGCTAATATATGTGGTCTCCCTTTGTCAGGTTGAACCTTCTCCAACTGCCTCAAGTGCTGCTGAGGTCCTAACGTCCTTTGGAGGAACTCAACCCGTTGAGGTTGCAGGGCCATCAGTGGCCGTTACTCAAGAAGGCCCCTCTTCTGGGTCTAGACCTTCAGTCCTCCTTCAGCTAGCCCGGTTAAAAAGGCTGAGCAGTGGACCTCCTCCCAAGACTCCCCAAAGAGATATTGAAGATGCCAAGAACATAGTGAAATCTTGGGTTGGTCAAAACTTTGACATGGATGCGGTGGCTGAGTCAGCCCAACAAATTCAAGATGCCATCAATCTATTGGCACAAGTCGGTTTGCTTCCTAAATCCGATCATAGTTCCTTCCTTTCTTGCTTGACCATTATTGGTCAAGCACATCGAGATTTTGAGAAGGCAACCAATAAGGCACGGGCAGCCCAGTCCTTCATCAGTTCTCACTCCGAGAGATCTTCCCAACTTCATTCCTCAGTGAAAGAATGCTCTATAATCGGTGATGAACTGGCCACCGTATCGGATAAGCTAGAGGCTCTGCAGGCCGAAGTCAATCTTTTGAAGGCTCAACAATCAGAATTGGAGGAGCGCTTGAGGGTCAAACTTGAAGTCGTATCTCCTCTTCAAGTTCAAATTCAAGAGATGACTGCTCAGCTGAAGGAGAAAGGAAGTGAAGCCCATAAGCCAAAGATATTGGAAGCTAGAATTAAGGCAGAGTTTGAACAATGTAAACTTTTAGCTCGCTCTCTAGATTTTGGCTTTCCTTCTCTATAGTTTGTTTGTTTGTTTGTAGATATGAAGAACAATTCTCGTTTTATAATAAAAATAAGTTTATCTTCTTATCTTGACATTTGTTCAAACGAAACTATCATAAACCCGTTAGTCGGATTGTTCCAAATAAATATCTCTAACATCCCATAGAGTTGGGAAATATTTCTTCAAGAACTTTCCATTTATGGAATGTTGTTGCTGAACTCCTTCCACCGATCTCAGCTTGTATGCCCCCTTCCCGATTACTTGGTCAATCAAGAAGGGTCCTTCCCAGGTCGGGCTCCACTTTCCAAACCCTTTAACTTGGGTTCCAAATGGTAGGATGGCCTTCCATACCAATTCGTCGAGTTGGAAAGTCTTTCCTTTGACCTTTTTATTGTATGCTCTAGCTACGAACTGCTTGCCTGCTAGGATTTTGTTCAAAGCCTCCAACCGATTCTCATCTAGATTCTCCACCTCCTGACACATAGCCTGTAAATATTCATCTGAGTGTAAACCATATTGGTTTTGAACTCTCAGAGACATTACATTGATTTCCATCGGGAGCACTGCATCTTGGCCATAAGTTAGAGCAAACGGTGTAGTCCCTGTACCAGACCTTTTAGAGGTCCGATAGGCCCACAAAGTATCTCCCAACTTCTCATGCCATTTCCTTGGATTATCATCAGTCATTCTCTTGATGATGTTTACCAAGACTTTGTTGCTTGCTTCGGCCTGGCCATTAGACTGTGGATAGTAAGGGCTGGATTGTATGAGTTTAATTTTAAACTCTTCTGCAAATTCCATCGTTTCCTTAGATATGAAGGACGGACCTCTATCAATTACGATAGTTTCTGGTATCCCATATCTGTGCAAGATTTTGCTCTTTATGAACTTGATGACTTCTGCAGAAGTGATCTTCTTGACAGCCACGGCCTCTACCCACTTGGTGAAATAATCCGTAGCTACTATAATAAAAGTATGTCCTTTGGACGAAGGAGGATATATCTGTCCGATGAAATCCATGGCCCAGCCCCTGAAGGGCCATGGCCTTACCACTGGATTCATCGGGATGGCTGGAACATGCTGAAGAGGTCCATGCTTCTGGCACTCTTCGCATCCTTTGGCATAATCCTGGCAATCTTTTTCCATTCTTGGCCAAAAATAGCCATACCTTCGGATTAGCCAACGCATCTTGACTCCAGCCTGATGAGCACCACATACTCCTTCGTGGACTTCAGCCATTATTTTCATGGACTCAATATTTCCCAAACATCGTAGTAGAAACCCATCTGGTGTTTTTCTTACTAGAGCTTGGTCCCATATTGAGTAGTTTGAAGCTTGAGTCCTAAGCTTCCTTTCCGTCTGTACTGATGGATTGTTAAGATACTTCAACAGTGGAACCCTCCAATCTTCAACTTCGGGTTCAATAAGCATAACATCCATTTCGAACTCTCTATCGAATACAGAAGGAAGTGATCTTGTTTGAACCTCAACCCATTCACTGGATTGGCCAAACTGTATTTGCACTCCAGAGGCAATTTAGGCCATATCATTGGCAGCCAAGTTCTCCTCTCTGGGAATGTGTTCTGCTGTAATGCAATCTTCCCAGGTTTTTATCAAGAATCCGACGGCACTCATATAACTAGCCATCACCAAATTTTTGCACTTGTATTCTCCAGTAAGTTGGTTGATGACTAATTCGGAATCTCCGAATATATCCACACTTGGTGCCCCCAGTTCCATTAGTATTTCCAATCCGATTATGAGTGCTTCATATTCGGCTCGGTTGTTAGTCAGGCCATCAAAGTCTAGGTGAAATGAATAACGATAATGATCGCCTTTAGGACTAACCAATACTATTCCTGCACCCGAGGCTCTACTTGTGCAGGACCCATCAAAGAACAGCTTCCAAGGTGTAAGCCATAAACTGGCTATATTCTTGGAAATCTCGAAAGAAGCATCCTTTTCCTTTCGGATTAGCAGACTGGATACTGCTGCTTCCGATATCTTAGGAGGTTGCTCTTTCAATACTATCGGATTGCTTGGATGGGATGCCAAAAAGTCTGCAATAGCTTGTCCTTTAATAGCCTTCTGAGGCACATATTGGAAGCAGAATTCTGACAGAGCCAACATCCATTTTCCAATCCGACCAGCCATCATTGGCTTGGATAACATGTATTTAACCACATCCGTATTGGCAATTATGTGGACTGTGTATGGCAACATGTAATGCCTGAGTTTGACCGATGTAAAATACAAAGCCAAGCACAGCTTCTCAATTGGGGTATATCTGGTTTCCACATCAGTCAGACTCCTGCTTAAGTAGTAAACCGCCTGTTCCTTGCCCTTCTCATTGTCTTGGGCTAAGAGACTACCAATAGACTCCTCCGAGGCTGATATATACAGCTTAAGAGGTTTCCCTTTCTTTGGTGGCATTAGAACCGGTGGTTTAGCCATGTACTGCTTGATCTCATCAAAAGCCTTCTGGTGCCGACTTCCCATCCGAACTTTTCCGTTTCTTTTGAGCTTTAGCAATGAGATAGAGGCTTACCAGCCCAAATTCCGTAATGAATCTCCTCAAGAAATTAATCTTTCCAAGCAACATTTGAAGCCCTTTTATTTCTTGGGCTATAAGTGCATCTATGATTGCTCTTGGCTTTATTTTCTATTTCATTTATTCTTTTTTTTTGAGGAATTCAAAATTCCTAAGAAGCGTTTCTCGCTTCTTACTCCAAAGGCACATTTCTTCTGTTCATCCTTAACTTGTGCGAATTTTTCATCCTTTCTAGCACTTGTCTCAACTGCTAGTGTTCTATATCATTAGATTTGACTACTACATCATCGATATAGACTTCTAAATTATGACCGATGAGGTCGTGGAAGATAGCATTCATGGTTTCTTGGTATGTACCGTGATTTTTCAACTTAAGTGGCATGACCGCATACTCAAAAGCTCCAACATGGCCGTGACATCTAAAGGCGCTTATGAATATCCGCCACCATTCTCGATTTGATTATAACCAAAGATTTGCATCCATGAAGGATAGAATCATATGATTGGCCGCCGCATCGATAGACATATCTCGACATGTGCATTGATAAAAATCTTTAGGAGTAGCATCGTTAATATTTCTCTATAATCGACACAAACTCTTATTGCCTTAGTCAAAACCTTTATTACAGTACAATATTAGCCACCATTCACATATTTGGCCTGGTCTAATAAATTTTGCCTTTAACAATCTCTTTATCTCTTCCCTCGACTTTTTCTTCTATTTCCCTTAGACATTCTTCTTGCCGCTTGTTGACCGGCTTCTGTATCCTTCTTTGATTGGCATTCTGCCCACCAAAGTCGGATCTAGCCTCGCATCTCATCATAATGCCATGCAAACAAATTCTTGACCAAGTAGCGTTTTGATCACTTACCCATACCACAGATAAAGCAGGTACTCGACCAATTCGCCTTGGATCATCTTTCGGTCCCCAACTCAATAGTTTCTATGGGATCCTCGGCCTCGGCAAGGTTGATCCGCTCCATTTGAAACAAATTCTCGACATGTCAAAGCTTAATCTGGGTTCATCAAGCCAATCCAAATCATAAGTATACTCAATTGCGTTTCGCCTCGATGGTCGATATATCTAAGGCTTTAAATGACATCTTCCGCGATTACCGAGGCGCTAACGTGATTTCATCCTCTTCCCCCCGGATGGAAACTTTCAAGTGCCCGCCATCTTTCTCCGCCGCATTTCCTCCTACCTCGATCGCTAGATCGGATAGCCATCACTGACCCTATTTTTGTTGGCTGTACTCTATCATAAAGATCGAGGCCAGGGGATCAAGAACAGGCGGCCGTCTTTATCACCTCCTGCATCGGAATGCCCTCATGTAACGGATTATAGAAGTTTGCCTCGAATGCCGGCTGCCGGGAAGACCGGCCGTCGGCCTGCACTCGCCTCGTAACCCTTCCGAACCTTCTCAAGGTTCTTCTTTCATGGTAAATGGCAAATTTGTTGGTAGTGTGGAAGGTATGCAAGACCGATGTATCCAGCCTTTCCCGCAAAGCGCTATATACCGAAGCATTTTTCCCACAACAAAGAAGACCACCATAATCTTCTTTGATCCCAAGTCAACCTCCAAGGGTGCAACACCATAGGCCTTGGTAATGCCCCAGAGAAGTTAGACACCGGAAGCCAGAGGCATCAACCGCCTGGGTCGATTTAGTCTTTTCAAAGATTTTCACCAAGCAGATCGCCGATCAAGCCCTCCATCAATCATCACCCTTGAAGTAACTCCTTCCATATGAGTCATATATAGATGGGCCTTCATATGCGCAGCCATTCGCTGATTTGGCCTTGCAAAAATCATCTCGATCGCCATAACCGCTTACGATTTGTTTAAAGTTCCATCCTAAGATCGAGGCCTCGATCAACTCTTCTTCTGCCCTTCGCATACGTTGATTAATGATATGTATGATCACTTGGAGATATAATCTCCTCAAGTGTCCCTTCCGATCGGAACTAAGATGGAAGGTCAAGAAAGGACAAAACTATTGATGACCAAGTTGGGAGTCTCATCATTGGTTTCACGTTTTTTCACTTCCGACCGCTTGTCTCGGCCTCATTGTCAAGCAGCTTAAGCTCCTCGCCCATCGTTTCCGATTCCTTTTTTCTTCTTCGACGGCCCGGGTGCTTCCTCATTAGCTTCTACCGAAGTATCTCGTCGATCGAGCCATAGTCTAACAACTGCTCGTGTTCGCATGACTTCGCCAATCATATTCACTTCACTCCAAAATGGATTTTTTCACATCCATGGCTCGGGACAGAAGACTCGACCCCACCTCTATCTAAGCCATCCCGATCGTGTCGCATGGACACCATTCACCGGTCTCATGCTCCATCTGTTAGACTCTGCTTCCCACGTGACATAAGTATGCACTACCTTTGCCTTTCTGCATCACCACTTTAGCCTTGGCCTCGACCGTCGTCGGCTTGGCCTTCCTGGCTGCTTCGGAATCGTTGTCACCTGCTTAACATCGCCTGGCCGGTGGAGGCCTCTCGAGGTATCGGTCCGGGACCGCATATGTCATACCTTTCTCTCAGATCTTCCTTCTTACTGCTTTTGCATGTACTTTTCTTCACTACTGCTTTTTCCTACTCTCTATACTATCTTCCCATCCATTCTCAACTAGCTTTTCTACTTTAGTCTAGATGGGGTTTCACCCTTAGACTTTCTTGGGCGCGTGGAGTTTCTAGACTGCCTTGGAACCACTGCCTGGTTTCCAAGGTTGATGGTAGTCTCGTCATGATTGGGGAACTTCCTCACGAGCTCTTCTTCTTGATGCCCCCAATCCGCTCAAAGATGCCGCCGGGGAGTGTGCTCGGGCTATATGGACCATACTTAGCCGGGATTCCTTCATTTCTTTGAGTCTCGCCTCTTCAAGCTCACTAAGTCCTCGGGTCTATTATCAGCCTCTGTGAGCAGAATTTGAGTTCGTGACTCGCATTTTTACACTTGCCGCACAGCATAACTCTCCCTTGATGAACGCTTAGGTCTCTGGCTTCTGTTGAGATTCACTCTCACATCCCGACTGGCGCTGTTTAACCCTTCCTCTTCCCGAGGTCTAAAGCCTTTCCTTTGGCCATCACTTCTCACAATTTAAGCTCACCATATTTATCGAACCTTTGGAAAGGGCTCGCAGGTTCACTTCATAATGGCTTGGGGCTTCTCCAAGACCAACTTCCCTATTGATCATCTCCCTCGGATCCAATCCCTAACCACACGCTCACGGTGATCGTGGATTCCGCAAGAGCAGCCGGGGCCTGCGCATTTCTTTCCTTTTAGTTCCTCGTGCTTGGTGTATCTTTGCCGATCCAAATTTCGATGCACTGCTCTTTAATAATTCGCCAAAGATCTCTCAATGCTTTAGTAAGGTCAAACGACTCTGGAACTTAGGGGGCTTGTTGGGAATATAGCCTCCCGCTTCTAAGGCAGCCCTTTGGTCCTTCACTGGTTTCACCAACCCTTTGATGATCATTGGGGTGGTTGGCGGAACCATCTCGACCGCAGATATCTCCAGCTCTTCAAAACAATCACCTGAACTATCGGAATGCTCGATGAATTCAAAATCCAAGTGATTTACAGAAGGTTTCCTGAAGAAAGGCACTTTGGAGGAGTGCTTGTGCTGGGATTCTTCCGCCAACAGCCTCTCATATTTGGTGGCAGCCACCACGATTTCCTGCAGGTCGTTGAACTTGACATCTCCAAACTTTTTACGTAAGGAGAACTTCAACGCCCTTTGAGCTATGACCACAGATTGGTCATTGCTAATGGGGAACTTACACTTCATCTTGGTCTGTTTGAACCTCATGACGAAGTCTTCTGTGGTTTCATGATCAGACTGCTTAACTTCCACCAGGCCATTAATTGTGACTTCTGGCTCCATTCTGTAAAATTGATCATGGAAGGCTGCTTCCATCTGGTCCCAACTTCGGATAGAGTTGGGCGCCAAATGGGAATACCAATGCGACGCCATTCCGACTAAGGAATTTCCGAATAAACGGAGTTTGAAGTTGGGATTGTCTTCGAATGCCACGCATTGGTTGGAGTACTTCCTAATGTGCTCCAAAGATGATGCCGATGAATCTTCCCCATTGTAAGTAGGGAAGTTAGGAACCTTGAAGTTCATCGGGAAGGGGTTCAACTCGTCGATATAGGCCGGATACGGTTTCTGATATACCGGCCTTTGATTGGTGGCCACTTCTGGCCTGATGCCCCTGAGAATTAGTCGTCTCAACTCGGCTATCTCGTTTCTCAACCCTGCATTATCGCCTTCTTCAGGCAATAATACCGGGTCGGGATCTTCTTGTCCGTAGTAGAGACCCCCCTGACTTCCATCTGAACTATGCTCAATATCAGGATTTCTCCACGCATTGGGGTTAAAGCCTCCCCTTCCAGCCATATGTGGCTTTTGTGGTTGTGCTCTTCCCCATCCTGCTCTCTGAGTGAAAGCAGGTCTTCCCTTCTGAGGGAAACCGCCAGGAAACTTTTCAGGCTCCGTCTTCTTAGGAATATATTTCCCCGGCTTTCCCTTCTGGGCTCCGCTAGTTGTGTCGTCTACAGGATTCAGAAATAGGCTTTCCCCGGTCACTAGCGAAGTGTTGGGCATCTCCAACCTTTCCTCAGATGAAAGGTCTTGTGCCATCGGGTTGGGGGTGACGAATCCCTTGCTCCCTTCTTCCAACCTGCCCTTGAGAGGTAGACTCTCTGCTGGAAGTATGAATGGCTTGAACGACTCCATTCCACCCATGTTCAATACTGGCTTCTCAGACGATCCTTTCAATCCAGTCAGTTGATTAGAAAGGACTGAAAAACCCTGGTCAATCTTGCTCTGGACATTGTTGGATGAAGTACACAGATTTCTGATATCTGTTCTGTTATCCAAAGCAATTCTTTCCATGGTCTTCATCATCTGGATCATGGAGGACTGGAGTTCCTCCATGCTACTCTTGGGCGTCTGGCTGGAGGCTTGGGTCTCAGGTAAAGTTTGACCCAAGTCTGTAGGGATAGACGTGGCGTCTTTTCCCGTCATCTGAAGTTGTGTTTGAGAGAATAAGCTTCTTCTGTCCTTTCTTTTATGCTTGGGCATAAAACGTCAAGAAAGGTATCCCACTGGGCGTGCCAAAAATATGTTCGCGCAGCCTTTTGCGGAGGTGCAGGCTCGGAATATATCGAGTCGGCCCGGTCGCTGGTCCCGAACCTTTCTATTTGGCACCTGATCCAACAGGCTTAGCTCCTATCCCTTCGGAGGGATGTTCGCGAGGCCTTGTGTTGTCTTTGGTGTTTGTCAGGCGTGCCACTATTGGCTCTGCCAATAGAAAGATGTGTTGTTTATTAGATACTTGCGCCACAAGTAATATGACTTCCGTTCGTCGGATTGGCGCCTTATATATATATATATATATATATATATATATATATATATATATGAATTGTTAGGTTCGTTATTTGCCTTGCTTATTAAGGACTTTTATTCTCTCTTGATGTTATACCAGAGATAGTTTGAGATGGGACTTAGGTATAACTTGTTATAGCCAAGAACTTCCCACACTCAAACGTACATAAAAGTAAAGACAGATAAGTAAAAGCTGTATGTAAATACTGAAAGTAAAGACTGAAAGTAAAGACTTAAAATAAAGGCTGAAAGTAAAGACTTTAAATAAAGGCAGTTAATTAGAACTGAATGTAAAAGACATTAAATAAAGATAGGATTCATTTTATTACATTTCAAGTTCGTTAGAGCCTGAATAACAGCTTGTCGGGATGAGTTTAGTTCCATCGGGATGGTCTATTAAGCCTATCGGGAAGGGTTTAGGATGCTGGTTCCTAAGAGAAAACAAATCAAAGACCCTCTGGTCCAAGATTCAAATCGATACTATCGTCAAGTAGGTTGGATAGCAGAGCAAAACACTACTCCTCGTGGGGAGTTTTGGATGTATGATCCTGGTGACTGGCCTTTGAACTTCTCAAAGTCGCGAGCTACACAAGTAGTGCGAATGAGAGTTTCAGATAAAGATAAAGATCTTTTATCTGTGAAAGAGCTTGAGGGGTTTCCTCAGAGGTTTCTTCCTGTTGGATTGAACGTGTGAGTTCTGTTTTTGATTGGTTTGAGTGTCTATATTTATGTATCTTCTCCTTGTATATATAGGCTAGTAAGGGATCCACGTCATCCCTGCCACTGTCCTCTGTTGGGAAGAAGAAGAACATCACTTGGTCTGATCAGCCTACTCCCACTGAGAAAGGGTTCTTTATTCGTAGTCTGTTTCCCTCCAATTTGCCCAGTGATTTGCATTAAATGCTGTTCAGACTCCTTTCTGTTTTGCTTTACTAGTTTGGGTTGGGCCTTTGGGTTAGGCCCAATCCAATACTCAGTTATCAGTCATGGCTCAAAAGATATATGGACAGCTGGATGCCTCACGTGGCTGCTGTCACCTCAATTGGTCATCGTCATCTGGATTCAGCCATCCCCTGAATGCCTTTTCCCATGCCGCCAATATCTTTACATTGAATGTTCTTTATCAAGGTAGGCATAGGTACTTGAGCACTCTAGTAGAAGCAGATATTTCCTTTTCCTTTCTTCAGTTTCTTCAGATTTGGGCTAGGCCTTTCACTTTAGGCTCAGCCCACTAATTGGTAATCCCAACTAAGTCTTTCAAATCCAAAGGGTATTTTTCAGTGTAAACAATACCTAATAAGAAAACTGAAACAGATGACAAATTGAATTCATGAGCTTTTGGTGGAAGACATGATTAAGTGTTAAACCAAACTCCTAAAGAGCTATTAGAGATATCGGATTCATCAGAAGATGAATCAGATGAAAAATGAGGTTTTCCCCTAGAAGAAAACATCAAGCTTGCAATTTAGATAACTATGCAGAATTCCTCATTCTTGATAGATTGGGGTGAGCGAAGGATAAAAGAAATCATATTCCGAAAGAGAGACAAGAGAGTAGAAATTCGTTATCAGCCATCCCCAAAAATATTAGGGAAAATATGAGGAATATATATATATATACACTCGGATGCAAGATAATGTTGAATAGGACTGGCCAATTGGATGCTAATGAAAAGTCGGTACTACGAAGTAGGAGCTGTCTCAAATAGGGAAATCAAAATCAGAATGTATGAACCAGCTTGGTCAGAGAGATAAGAAGAGAAACAGGTAAGAAGAAAGAAGAAGAATTTGGAAGCAGCATGAATGTTTCTGCCGTTGATAATAATAAACAAAATGGACCCAAACTAATGAAATGAATTGGGGTATAATACCCACTTAATATGACCGAAAAAAATTGGGCTATAATTAAACTATCTAAATGAACTGGAAACTTGACTAACTTGATCCAAAAATCCAATTAAAGTATAAGACATTGTACAAAACAATTTATAAATTATCAACTGAAAATACCTAAAGAAATATACAAAGCTCAATAAAACTAATCACAATATTTAACACATAATTATCATATGTAGTTTTAAAAATATAGGTCTTCATAGGCCCTATAGCATGCCTTGGAATCTTTCTGCCCTTTTCTGAACAAATCCCTAATTCCCAAAATCTTGATCATGGCTCCCAAGAGAGATAGAGACGGCGCCACCAAAGACTCCGCTGATCCGAGTTGAGCGTCGGATGAAGGGATAGAACAATGTCGAGAAATGTGGCTAGCAAGGGTTAACCCAGGTGACCTTTGGCTGGAGGATCTGACGGCAACCTCCCGGTGTTGGTATCTGGGTCCATATTGGATTATTATGTTGCCATATCATGTCATTCAATCGATCGGTGGAAGATCTTCTGATAGTTCCACCAATCTATTGTCGTCAACTAGTAGACTGGACGTATTGGTTCTTCATTCATAAGCAGCTTCCCACTCCATACGCTGCTTCGCCTTCGCGGGATTTGCCTTCTTGGGCCTAATGGGTGGATCACCTCACTACTCATTATTTCAACAACTGGAAACGCAATGGCATATACGAACTGATCTGGCTCTCGAAGCAGCAGGTAAGTTTGTATTCTAATATACTAGCTGCAGTTCTTCCTTTCTAGAATACCGACAATAATTTCTTTGATTTTTTCCTTGGGTCTATGACTCCTACCATTCTTGATATGGCCTAATTGTTTGGTCTAAGGCCATTTGGTAGATTTGTGAGTGTTGGCTCTCAATGGTGGAATGACTATCTCAAGCGTAAGTTCTCGGAATAGCTCATTTTCTACTTTTCGTCATATTTTTTGTCTTTTCCCCAATAGAGCGCAGTCAATTTTGCCCCCAAGGTCTGAAGGCATGTCATCATCTCAGATAAGAGTTTTATTCCCGATTCCTCAATTAGTCTATAAGGTCAATAGATCTCTATAAACCACTTCAAGGATTGTTCCTTCACTGCCTGCTTCATTGTCTCAGTTAACGGCTATCAATGTTGCCTCTGCTCTTTGCAACGCAGCTCGAAAAGGTAAAAGATTTTTCTTTTTTTTTTTTGCGGATTATGACTTGTGAATCTTATCATTTCCCCATTTTCCAGAGAAAGAGTTAGCGTCCAAGGCTCGCTCGTCAGTTCTTCCAAATTGCTGATGCTACCCTCCTCAAGTCTTAAAAGTGCCTTGCGCCAGGACTTTGCGAATAAGGGAGGTGCAAGGTTCGGATAGAGCTGATAGCTCAGCACCCAACTCGAACTTTGACTGGACTTCATTATTGGGTAGTTCGTCAGTAAAAGGAAATGAGGCATATATCGTCAACTAGCCCGCTGATTTTTTGGAGAGCTCTATGAGAGTCCGAACTGAGGACTTAGGCATGCTCGGCGAAATTTCCAGCAACGTGAGAATTATTTTAGCTTCATGGTCTTTTAGTCAATATGAAGTTGGGGAAAGCTCCAATTTGAAAACATTGCTGAGAAGATTGAAAGCTCCAATCTTGATTCTGATGATTATGCCTTATTTTGGATGGTTTTCAAGACGAGCTATCCTTCCTTTATACATATGAAGGACTAATGCCCAACGGCTTCGACAGTCTAGTTGCTTCTCTTATTAAGTACTTAGATCACTTGGGTGCATACAACACCAAGAGAGCAGACTACGTCCCAGCTGACAGTGCACGTGCTTCATTGAAACCTCTTCATGAAAAGCTTCAGCAAGGGCGAGCAGAGCATTATGACAACGTCTTAATAGCTTTTGGCATGAAGGATGAAGAACGGTCACTGGAACCTGAGCTTCGCCGAAAACATTAAGATCAAGCTCAACTAAATGACATAGTGAAGATGTTGAAAGCCAGGGAGGCTAGTCTCATGCGTTACAGATGCTTGACGATGGAGAACTTCATTGCTTCGCTCGGACAATTTGAAATTTTGAAGCTACAAATCTTAGCGAAAAAGGCAATAGTCCGACAGCTTGCGGACTTAGCTAAGCAACACTTGTGAAAAATTCTGAATATATTTTGCTACTGGGCTTGTTTCTTAGGCCATCCTTTATATTTCCCACAAGGTTGGGCCTTGCTCTTTCCATGTTGGGCTTTTTACCCTTTTGGACTTGTTGGAACCAAATTCACGCATAGTCGTGGACGAAATAGATGTGCAAGTCCGGCCACCTACAAGAAAGCAAACAATCGTGAATAACCTAGGGTATTGGTGTGGTACAGGTCAAAGGCCCTTCGACTACTAAGTTAGTAAGTGTGGGAACATAAAATATCCTGATCAATGGGAACGCGTTGCATATGCAATCTATCAAATAAGATTACTCTGCGCTTAATGGAATACGCAGACTGTTAGTTAAACCCTAAAAGGCTAACGGGCTAAATTCTCATTGAAAGCCTTAGTAGCTCACAAGCAAAAGGCCTACAGACCCAATTAGTCGCTAATGGTCCAAGTTGATCACCAACCAGCCTACACAGATGACCTTGATATGTGATAGGCTTGCCTATCAGTCTCTAAGAAGGGGAAAACACACCCCAAGCATATTCTAGGTAACACTCTGCTAACAAGTTCAACAAACCTAGACGTTAGGGTTAACTCCTCAACTCCTTATAAATAGCCAGAGCCAACCACTTTAATCCTATAATCGAGAACTCTCACAAAAGCCTTATTATTTCCTACAGTCTTTCTGAATTAAGCATCGGAGGCCATTTGGCTAACATCACACCAGTGTTAGTCTAACTCCATTTGTCTCTTTTCAATGTGTGTGTAGGTTTCCATCAATTCAATGTGAGGCGGAAATTTGCTCCCATAAATTGGTACTTTCATTGAGAGCTTTTGAAAATCACTCATGATTGTTCATTCGATTGAGTGAAAGCAAAATCCTAAATACAAAACTTCACCAATTTCCTCTTCGATCCAAGAATGGTGGAAACATGAAGATTGTCAAGTAGGAACACTGGAACGGCAGCACCACCACCAAATTCGGTGCTATACATCGATAGGTTGGAAGCGCTCATCGCGGCCCAACTTGTGGGTCCCAAGGAGCCACCATCACTAGCCCCGCACCACATTGCAAGGAACAGCGGCACCAAAGTTTCCAAAATCGCGAGAGGATGAGCGGCCCCAGATGCCACCGCCACTGTAGCCAGATCCATTCCCCATGGGACCCACGACGCAGCTGACTAAAGCCATCGCGACTCTTTTTGTCCCCCAAGGTGTGGCTCTAAATGGAGCCCTAGCACACGAAACCCTAGGGTTTTCCCCCAACAAATTCAAGGCCCGGTCTACGAAGAAACCTTAGACAACGCAGACCACACCTCTCTTGTTATGGCTGACCACTAAGGACTAACTACTCGACCAATCATGCAAGGACAAACCTCTTGGCGATCGGCCACCTCTAGGCCCCATGACTTAACCACACACGAGGATCGACAACACCAAGTTCTCCGACTTTAGGGCCTGGCTGGCTAGCCGAAAGACATCCACTTACAAGTGGCTCAACTTTCGAACAGGATCGACCGGCAGACCACCTTGATCGACCTGTTGCTCGAACGAGTCGATGGATTACCTGAATTCAGTTAAGGAAGCCAACTCTACCTTGCTGATCAATTCGCTCCCCATCAGCAAGCTGGGAAGGAGCCTGCCACAGGCAATTAACCACAAAGGCTTATTAAAAGTGTGGACTCTCGCTTGGGTTCTAGGACTAATGTTCATTCCAGGCTAGGATCGCAGACCAGTGGAAACTCCTAACCCAGACTGGGAGAAATTATCTTTTCCCTCCTTGAGCACTTTAAGAGTGTTCATTCTAGATTGGGCCCTTAGGGCAGCATACACTCAAGGCTCGAGCCCTGCAGAATACAACTTAGACGCCGCCAACAGGCCATATACGAAGAGCCATCACAAGACAATGGCTTTGAAGCAAACTCGACCAATTTTCCGGATGACCATGAAGAGGGACAACCACTACTTGACGAAGTCGTCTAACCGCCGCCTGGGAGGCACCAACGATGAGTAGTAGGGCAACCAGTTAAGCTTGCATCACTCCATGCCGACAATATCCTTCAGTTGGTCAACGAACATCTCACAACCTCCGACCGGCGGCCAACGTCGAGGACAACCTACGCAGAGAAGTCGAGCAGGTGAATGCCACCATGTTCTCTGACAAAATTGAACAGACACCGCCACCTCTGCCAATGTTTAGATCAAAACATGCATGTTATCAAGAAAAATTCAAGAAGAACATAAACCCTAATAATTAAATTAAAGAAATCTATAATAGACCATAACAATGAAACAAATTGGGCAATTATCAATTAGAACCTGCTTTGATACTACTGTTTGATTTTCAGGCATATTATCGGGATAAATTTAATTCCAATAATTAAAAATGCAGTAGAAAATAAATAAATAACATATAATATGTTATCCCAATTATATAGCTTGTGCTTGTCTTCTTCCTCTTCATGATGAACCACGATAAAGTTGATGGAAATGTACCTTAAAACCAATCATTGGATGATATTTTACGGACATTTCACATTTTAACCTAATGAAGTTTAATCTTAGGGCAAAGATTATTGTTTAAGATCGTCTCATTATATGACATACGCTTTAATAATAAGTCCAAGGAATATATATGTAGTTAAGAGAATGTGATCTAAGTAAGTTAGATTCTTCAGACCTCTGTCTTTCATACACATATCATAAATGTTCCAGGTCATAGGATTGTCAATTGGGCGTTGACAATCCGTATAGATCAGTACATACTATGTCTTCTCTCCCGAGAGTGACGAGTCTCGAGTCATTGGTGTGTATGACATCAAGACAAGTATGTAGGTGCTTACTAGAGAATGAGTACACTGAACACGATCGTCGTGAGATCTCATACCCATGTCTTATGAGAACTCACAAGTTGGGATAATGCAAATTAGTATTTTGACCTGAGGTATCACAGCTATTTTGTGATTAGGTCTTTAATATTTGATTATGTTAAAGACACTCCGAAATGCAAGAGTGTCCACGGCATAGTCGGGGTTATGTTGCCTAATCACGAAGATACGTGAATGTACAACAAGGGATCTTTAACCTTCATATACGTTGAGGTTGAATACTCTATCATATGATTATAAATCCCTGACCAGAGTATGAACAAGATTTAGGAATGATGTTCCAAATCATATTCACATAAATCATATAGTCAAGGGTTACATTGGATAGTAGACATGAACAAACTATCATCCAAACAATATGATCAAGAGTGTTGTTTAGAGAAGGACCGTATTGCATTTTAATCTCAAACTGAATTGGTTGTTTCTCCTCAAGCTTTGCTTGGATAGCCATGCACACTTTAGGTGTCATTCATGGCTAGTGGCAGTCCTGAAGATTAGTAATCCCTAATCTTCACAAAAGGGAGAATTGAAATGTAGTTTCAATTCACAATCAATAAGAAAGAGTTCTAATCGCCCACTACCTCGCTAACGAGAACCTAAATAATCGGACACCTTCAAAAGGGAATGATTGAAGACTTCTATGAAGTTGAGTGACAACAATTAAATTCTTTAAGTGATTATAGGCAATGACTAATCAAATGCTGATTAATCATACAAAAAAGGTTTCGTTTTGGACCTCAGGTTAGTTTTGGGCTGAGATAGCCCATTCAAATCATTCAATTCCATAAGGAACTTCAAAGGGTTTGATCTCCAAAGGAGTGGAGTATGTAGACAAGCTATCCATTTGATGGATAGGTACAACCCCAAATTTCTAAGTAAGGTGTTCATCCATGGATGATGATTGAAGACCCTCTCTTGGGTGTTTAACCTTTGCTTAGGCAAAAAAAATTCTATAAGGGTAAGAAAATCACTTAACACTTTGTGAAGTTCTTGTTGAGTCTTGGTTCACTTCTACTAAGTTTCCAAGGTCATGAGCATAGTTTTTTATTTAAGCACTAACATGCTAGCTAAGAGCCTTTAATTTATTAATAGCATGCATATGTGTTGCTCAAATCAACTAACAATTTCAAAGTTTTTCCTTCAAGTGGATTTTGGATGTTATGTAATTTGATTTGAGTTTTGTAATAAGTTACAAGAATAATGTATGCCTCTTTGTTAGTAAATGTTGCTTGCAAATTAATCATTTCAAATGTTGTGAATGATGGTTGAATGTATGGCATTCCAAATGTTGTGGATGTGTAGTTCAATTTGACATGAATCTTGGAGCTAGAATTAGGGACTTTGCATTGGGGGGGGGGGGGGGGTTCGGCTATAATGGGGTATTTGTTGTGTTTGTGTGTTGTTTTTATCAAGCTTTACACAAACACATGAGCTAGAATGTTTAGAGTTCACAACACCCTTGTATTGACATGAAATCATAAAGAATCAAACAATCTTGAAATTATGTCAAGGTTATGTTCTTTGTGCATTGTTTTGGTGTTCATCACTTTAATTATGATTAAGTGATTGGTATTTCCTTAAATTAGCTAAGCAAAGATTAGTGTCTCTTAAATTGTGTCATCCTACATAATTTAGAAGACAAAAATCCCATGAATTTTGCAAAAGACACAAACCCATGTTTTTAGGAAAAGCATGAAAACTATGTATGTGGAATTTGTGAAACCAAGAGAAATTTGACTTCTCACTTCATCTAGGCCGGCCTCAGCCATGTGGGGAGACAATTTTGGTTTCCTATGCAATTTATAATGTTTCTCAAACTTTGTGGTAATTGCACTTTGACTCCTAAAGTTAAGTGTACTTCCAAAGTGACCCCAAAAGTTTGTGGTATTGCAATTTGGCCCAAATATTGTGGTCATTATATTTTATGCCCCTAATTAGTTTGAGAACAAAATAGTTTTGTCTCATTGAATGAGAATTGATTTTTCATTTAGTAAGCTCCATTTAAATCAATATCATGAGTCCAAAAACCAATTGTCTTGCTGCATTCTTTTTAATTAGCTAATTGTGTAGTTAATTAAACTAAGGGTGATTATGAACCTAAGCCAACGATAATTGAGCTATGTGATTGGTCGTCTCAAATTTGTTTGAACCATGGGAATGTGTAGATTAGATTTTGGTTGTAATTTGATTTGATCAAATATGTTGTAAAATGGCATAAGCTCTTTTTTACTTCATGTACTCCTTTATGCTTTATTTGATATGCACGTAAATTGGAGTAGTTGGGTCCAACGCCCAATAGGGTAACACACTTTAATTAGATTAAACGCATAACTAAAATCAATCTTCCTCCCTAGACCTAGATCCAACACTAGGCTCATATTGGATCAAATCGAAAGGTTCATAATCATTCTAAGGCCCTAAGGCAACTATTAATACATCCATTAAAGAATCCAAAGCTTTCGTTAGTAGCACCATATATTTTTGTTTCAAAAACCGTTTTACAATGAAGTGGGAGTATTATATGGTACTAACATAGCACATGGACTAATAGTTGTGATAGGACCAATTTATTTTAATATGATTAAAATGTATGTATGATGAGACCAAAAACCCTCAACCAATCTAATATTAAGTTGATAAGTGAAGAGTGTTCCGAATACTCTTTGTGGCCCTTCCACTATGGGTAGTCTCTCACGCAGGTTTGACGATGCATAGCGTTTCACCCTATTACGGGGAACGCATAGTATTGGACTTATCTAAAAAAGACTATCAATAAAAACATTTGATGTGGTGAAGGTAGACAACGAGTGTGGCCAATATTCTATTATGATTATGATGATGTCATTCTTGAACCCCTACACGAATGACATGGTGGGAATAAGTTAACTAAGTGAAACAATGCCAATATTCTATTATGATGAGGCATGTGTTCTCTAGAGGCTAATAAGATAGGTAATCAGAAGAGATTGTTGTGAATGGGTATTGTTACCCTCACATTGTTATGTTGCTAGCCAATATTCAATTATGATGAGGTGGGCTTGGTAATGGTGAGCCTCCCATACCCACTAAGAGTTTTCTTTAAAACTCTCGGATTCCAATGAGGGATATGGAATTTGCTAAAAATAGTGGGCAGTGCTATTTGATTCAAAAGACTTGGATCAAATGGCTTAAAATCAATCTATATTTATTTGGTTATGTAATATAATTACCGATATAATTGCAAACACACTATCCATGCTTGATAAAGAAAAGCCGAAGGCTAAACGTTTCCTTACTTGGTAACACAATCCCAAAGATTGTCTAGATGGATTGGATATGTACTCAAGTAGTCCCATCCTCAATCCTCCTAGTGATAATGTATCCTTGGAAGAAAATGTTATATATGTCTAAACATATAGAGGATAGTGCAAACACATGTGCTTGTATCTTTGTTGAACGAACAAGGAACTTAAGAAGATAGCACATGGCCATGGACGCTTTTACAAATGTTGTATGAAGAAATAAAAGTTGGTTTACACAACTCTTAAATGTTTGTAATCTTGTTTGGACCAAGATGGTAATAAGGGACCAAAGTTCATAAAATGAATTATTAATGACTTTGAATCATTAAGTGTTGAAGTGTTAGATTACTTCACTAGATGAAAACTAGCCAATGACTTCACTCTTGTGTCCCTATTCACACTTGTTCACTAAATTCATTGTAAACGACATGTGAACAATAACCACACTCTCCAAATTGTTGGATGTGTATAACACAATTGAAATAAGATTCAAGAGAGACAGTGAGAGTTTGGGGACCATGACTAATGTACTCATAGGAGAAGTCAAATGAAGAAGGCAAAATAACTCTATAAGGAACATACTTTCTTTATGAAAGCATGGACATTGGAAGGGGTACTTGCAAACCTTGTCTTGTAAGTGTCAAGAATGCACCTTTTGAAGGTATTATAATTGTTCTTGAATTAATTCAAAACAGTTAGTTCTTTAACTTGAATGCATTGTTAAGTACTAGGAAATATGTTTACAATTGTTGTAAAAGAGAAACTAGTAAGAAGTAGACAACTAATGAGAGAAGAGGAAGTGGCTCACATTCAAAACATGAATAAAGATAAAGATCTTTGCAAAAGTATTTGGCACAAGACTTTCCTTGAATGGTCTCAAAGAAAGGCATCATATGATAATGAATTTCTCTATTAGGAGAAGAACGAAATTTAATAAGATATAGTTTGTTGATTATAAGCCCATATCTTTCAGATGCACTCTAATACAATATAATTGCAAATTAGAGTGTCTTCCATAATATTTCAAAATTCCATAAGATGTAATTGGAAAGAAAGTCAAGTCTTAATCAAGTTAAGATTTGGGGTGTTCATGCATATGTCAATAGACTTAATGCATGTGTGCTAAGAGCAAAGTTTGTTAAAATTAAATACTTGTGAGATATCCTTAAATAAACTTTTGAATATCACTTCTATAAACTAACTAACAAATGTTGTTTGTTGGATTGCTCATTATAATCCTACAATAGGATTTGCCTAGGGTAGTGCAAATGAACAAGAGATAGAACTCAAGGAGTAAGTCCTTTGAGTCACAAGTTGAATCTCAACAAACTTAACAACCAAGTTCCTAAAAGCCCCAAATTAGATCAAAAGGATCTATAAACTATCTCAGTTGAATGGTTTGAACTTTATGACTACGTCACAGGGTTACACCTCCTTAATTCAAACGAATGAAAGAGCAGATCCATATGACTATATTGAGCCTATGTATGACATTGACTCAAGAATATGACACATTGCCATTTACCCGAAATATGGAAACCTTCGAAGTTAATTGTTAGCTAAGGTGACTACAATTAAATATAAGGGTTGACTTTGAAGAAACCTTCTTTGATATAATCATGGTTTCAATTCATTTGGACATAGCTTGATATAACTAGAATATTGATTCAACGTTTGGACATAATATGGGTTTCCGAAACCATCATCAAGATTGTCCTAATGATTTATGTCTAAGACATTGAATCACTAAATGTATAAGTTATTAAGATCCATCAACCATGAATCTTAAAAAGCTAGTGGGAGCTATAAGCATTTCATGAGAATAATCAAACTCTTTGATTTCTCATATAAATGTAAATGAATCTTTTGTTTACTTGGTTTACAAAAGGTTAGTGGGAGTTAGTCATATTCCTAAATTAATATATTTGATATATTGAATATGGAAATGATAATATATTGATTCTTCAATAAGGTTATGGCTTTAAACATTCTATAATGATAGGATGTAATTGGAAGATATGTTCTATGTACTAGGGAATGAAATCTATAATGATAGATTTTAGGAGTTAATTGGATTATCTCAATCCCTATTAATAAGCATTGCTCCTATGAAGTTTCTCAATTGATAAACTTCATAATGGAAAGTCAATTCTAGTGAGACTTGGAAATTGCTCTTCTCTGGGGCAAATGCCTTAAGACTCCCAAAGTAACAAATTGCGTGAATAATATTCTTTATGCATTCGCAGAAAGGTTATTCATGTATTTCATATTGTATGAAAAAACACTTATACCACTTTTACTAATTGTAGTACAAGAGGGTGTTGGTGTTAACCTAGGATCAGAACCATGACAATTGTTAAGTGAGTCCTTAAGTATTTAAGAAAAACTAAAGGATGGATTCCTCAAGAATGAGGAAAATCAGAGTAACGTGTAATATAATTTAGATTTTGAATCTATATCATATCCAACATTAGATGTCTCTTTGTTATGAATAAAGAGATGGTTGTATGGAAACACTAAAAGTATTGACTTTAGTGTGTTCCATAAACATTGCAATATAAATATATCGCTTTAGAAGGATAAAACATGTTTGGATGGGAAAGTTCGTTTACGAAACGAACTCTCTAACTGGTTCAAACCAGAAAGTGTCGCTAGTGCACCCTCACTGCGACATTAATGGGGCGATAGCTCAAGCCAAGGAATCAAGGTCTCATCTAGTTCCGAACATAATTGAGAGACTGTACCACATGATTTGGAATCATGTATAACGGTGACGTCGCTAATCTCAAACATGCTTTTGCGGATAACATATAGATAACCACTGTCTAGGCTTAAAATCCAACTAACTTTAGAATGACATCTGAAAAGATATCATCACTAAACATATAGTTGATTGGCTCTAGTGCAAGTGGGAGATTGTTGGAAATGTGCTCTAAAACGAATCATTGGACGATACTTTATGGACATTTCACATTTTAAACTAATGAAGTTTAATCTTAGGGCAAACATTATTGTTTAAGGTCGTCTCATTATATGATAGACGCCTTAACAATAAGTCCAAGGAATATATATATATATATAGTTAAGAAAATGTAATCTAAGCAAGTTAGATTCTTGTGACATTTCTCTTTCATACATATATCCTAAATATTCCTGGTTATAGGATTGTCAATTGGGCATTGAAAATCTATAAAGATCAGTACATATTATGTCTTCTCTCCTGAGAGTGACGAGTCTCGAGTCATTGGTGTGTATGACATCAAGACAAGTATGTAGGTGCTTACTAGAGAGTGAGTACATTGAACACGATCGCTGTGAGATCTCATACTCATGTCTTATGAGAACTCACAAGTTGGGCTAATGCAAATTAGTCCTTTGACCTGAGGCATCAAAGTTGTCTTGTGATTAGGTTCTTCATCTTTGATTATGTTAAAAGCACTTCGAAATGCGAGGGAGTCCATGGTATAGTCGGGGTTATGTTTCCTAATCACGAAGACAGGTGAATGTACAATAAGGGATCTCTAACCTCCAAATACGTTGAGGGTGAAGAGTATGAATAAGATTTAGGAATGACGTTCCAAATCATATTCACATAAATCATATAGTCAAGGGTCACATTGGATAGTAGACATGAACAAACTATCATCCAAACAATGTGATCAAAAGTATTGTTTAAAGAATGACCGTATTGCGTTGTAATCTCAAACTGAATAAGTTCTTTCTCCTCAAGCTTAGCTTGGATAGCCATGGCACACTTTAGGTGTCATTTGTGGCTAGTGGAAGCCCTGAAGATTAGTAATCACTAATCTTCACAAAAGGGAGAATTGAAATGTGGTTTCAATTCACAATCGATAAGAAAGAGTTTTAATCGCCTACTACCTGGCTAACGTGAACCTAAGTGATGGTACACCTTCAAAAGGGAATGATTGAAGACTTCTATGAAGTTGAGTGAGAACAATTCAATGGTTTAATTGATTATAGGCGATGACTAATCAAATGTTGATTAATCATATGAAAATGTTTTGTTTTGGACCTTGGGTTAGTTTTGGGCTGAGATGGCCCTATGGGTCTATGAATAGTTCAAGCCCATCAACATGAGTTGTATGACAACTTAATGTGTGAAACAACAAAGCTCAAAGACTTAGGCCTTGGCCAAATTTAACAAGAAGGACGAGAAGTGTGAGGATTTCAATAGTGAAATCTCACTCAAACTTTGCAAAGCAATTGGCTTTAAAAGTTTGGAATGGGAGCACTATTCCCATAAGTTTAAAAACAAGTTTTTTGCTCGATCTTCTCTCTTCTTAACCTAACCTAGAGGATGAAGAACACTATTTATGTTCTTCATCCAAATCACTCAAATCCTTCAATTCCATAAGGAATTACAAAGGGTTTGATCTCCAAATGAGTGGAGTATGTAGGCAAGCTATCCATTTGATGAATAGGCGCAACCCTAAATCTCTAAGCAAGGTGTTCATCCATGGATGAGGATTGAAGGCCCTCTCTTGGGTGTTTAACCTTTGCTTAGGCAAAGAGGATTCTACAAGGGTAAGAAAATCACTTAACACATTGTGAAGTGCTTGTTGAGTGTTGGTTCACTTCTATTAAGTTTCAATGGTCATGGGCAAAGTTTTTTACTTGAGGACTAACATGCTAGCTAAGAGCCTTTAATTTGTTAATATCGTGCATATGTGTTGCTCAAATGAAGTAAAATTTTTAAAGTTTTTCCTTCAAAAGCTCCCCAACTATTGAGCCTCTATAAGTATCCACACTGATACACCAACGACGGATGATGGAGTGAGGGATTCGATTGTGCTAGCAAGATCACTCACTTGGAACAATTTTTTTTTGCAGCACACTAAGAGGATTTTCGGCTACGGTTTTCTCTCTTTTCTCGGAGGGACAAATCTTAGCATAAGATAACATAGGAGAAAAAACATGGGGTATATATATAACACCCCCTAGCTGCACCTCCTTATAAGGTTTGACGCCTACGCCTTGTACCTTGCGTCAAACCCACTCACTTGCCCACTTTGGGCTTGTGACTTGGATTTCATTTTTAATTAACTAAAGCCCAAAGCTTAATTTAATTAAAACTAATCTAATATGCCCAAATGTTTACTAATATAATTAATAGTTAATTATATATAATAAACCAAATATTTATTCCAATATAATTAACAATTAGTTATATCTTATCATCATCCATGTAACGTCATTAGTACTATCATAGGTGTGTGACCTCTCAAGTTCTAACTAAAGCCAGCAATGAAATTAATTAATAAATTAATTTAATTCCATAACCCATGAGTGACACCTAGCAACATGTCATGGCTACCTATTAAGTCACTTTAATAGGGCACTTAGGGGTTCCATAAGTCACTTTAAAACCATTTTAACAAGTCAAACAAGAACCCAAAATCCAACCTTGGATTTGGCTGAATTTCCCAAAAATTCAAGGCACCAAATTTCAGTTCCAAAATTCATGCTCATATGAACTACATCTACAACATTTGATGGCAAATTTTCCAACAAAATTCACATTCAAAGATGCAAGAATAAATCTTGTAACAATTATAACATTTAAATCACAAGCTATGAAATCACAAAACTCCAAAGGATTCACTAATCTACCAGACCTAGGCTCGATACCACTTGAAGGAAAAATTCTGCGATTAACCAAGTTCATTAAGCAACATCAATAAGCATGCATTTAACAATAACAAAGGCTAAATATTTCATGCACTTAAAACGAAACTTAACCCAAGAAATTCAAAGCCTAGTAGATATGGTGAACCAAGAATAAAACTCAAGCACAATTTGAGTTGAGAAATCAAATACCTTTTAGATCCTCTTGCATAAGCAAAGGCTAATCACCCAAGGGAGAGGGTCTTCATTCCAAGCTTCTTGCTCCATAAACATTTTCAAGGATGATCAAAGAATTGGTTTCTCCAAGTACCCAAAGTAGGGGACTCTCAAGTCTCTTCACCAAGGAGAGTCTTGATGAGAAGATGAGTGTCCTAGAGGAAATAGATTGCTAGCTAAATTCCTCTAGGGAGCCGTCTCTTTTGAGAGAAGAGAGAGTTTTCACTTCAATTCTCCAAAAGAAAACCACTTTTTTTTTTTTGGAAATGTTATCAAATTGGCATTATAACATCTCACAATGTAGTGGCAAACTTGTAATTAAAACAAGTCCACTACATTGCTATCAATGGCCGCCATGTTGGGTCTTTAGCCCTTTGGGCCTAATCTATTATTAGTCATTAAGTTGTCATACAACTTAAGTCAATGGGCTTGACGCTCGCTTCCATTGGGCCTTGAAGCCCAAAACTAACCTCGAGGTCTATAACGAACTTATTCGTTGATTAATTAACATATTAATTAACTCGCCATAAATAATTAAACCATTTAATTATTCTTACTCATCTCCATTCTTTGCATCAAACTCTACCTTACACTGCAAAAGCATCCATTAGGTCTTTTAGCGAGGCAAAGGAAGGATTAGAACTCTCTTTCAAATCAATTCAATTGAAACATACTTTCAATTCTTCCCTATGATTATACACTTATAGGGCATCCACAAACCATGAGTGACACCTAGCAAGATGTCATGGCCACCCAAGCCAATCGAAGAGGTGGAGAAACCTATTCAGTTAGGGATTTGCAAATGCAATACGGTCTTTCTACTATTAATACTCTTTCGGCTACATTGTTTGGTTTGATAGTTTATTCATGTCTACTATCCAATGTGATTCCATTACTTATATGATTACATTGAATATGATTTGGAATTCACTTCCAAAACCTTATTCATACCTGCCGCAGATTCTTAATCATATCTTAGAGTATTCTCCCTCAACTAGTTTGAAGGTTAGAGATCCCTTGTTGCGCATTCATACTTGCCTCCATGGCTAAGTAGCTTAACCCCAACTATGCCGTGACACTTGGAGTGGGGTGCCTTGACACAATCAAAGATTAAGGACCTCAACACAAGACAACCTGGTGATGCCTCAAAGTCAAAGGACTAATTTGTATTATCCCAACTATGAGTTCTCATGTGACATGATCATGAAAACTCATCGTTGATCTCGCCTTTTTCGAACTCATTCCTATTGAGCACCTACATGCTTATCTTGGATGTCACTTACACCAATGACTCGGGAGACTGTGCCACTCTCCTATAAGACAGTAACATGTACCGATCTTAACTGACTGTTATAATGCCCAATTGACAATCCTATGATCGTGAACGCTTAGGATAGTCAATGAATGAGAATGGTCTCATGAACCTAACTTGTTTAGGATTACATTCTCATAAGCACATATTCCTTGACTTATTGTTTAAGCATATAACAATTATATGAGACATCTTTAAACAATAATCATTGCCTTTATATTAAACTAAATTAGTCAATATGAAATGTCCCAGAAGTATCATCATATGATTGGTTTTAGGGCACATTTCAACAATCTCCCACTTGCACTAGAGCCAATCACCTGGTCATCGCTGATGATCCCTCTTCTCGAATTCATTTCATAAAATGGCTGAGTAGTAGGCCTAGGTAGTGGATATACATTCATATGTGTTATCCATTTAAGCAAACTTGAGATTAACGACTTCACCATTATACATGATTCTTAATCATGTAGTTCAGTCTCTTATCGGAGTTCCTCGGATCTTGATGAGACCTGATTCCTTGGCTTCGAGCTATCGCCTACTAGTGTCGTATGCCCAAGACACTAAAGACACTTTCTGGTTGGAACCGAACAAAGTTCATAACTTTCCCATCCAAACAACGTTGTAAGCTTCTATATGGCTATATATTTTGCATGTGCGATGAAACACACTAAAGTCATTACTTAATGTTTTCACCTAATATCTCTTTAGTCATAATAAAGAGATATTTCAATGATGGATTAGATTCATAATCTAATCCATACGTCTAATGCTGCTACTTTAATTCTTCCCTTATTCTTGAGGAATCCATCCTTTAGTGTTTCTTAAATACTTAAGGATTCACTTGACAATAAGCATGGTTCTCGATCTCTGGGCTTGCATTGATATTGTCTTGTACCGTCTCTAGGTACAACTCATATCAACGTTTTCTTGCATACAATATGAAATACATAAATCACCTTATGCATATGCATAAAGATTCTATTTACGCATTATTTACTGGGAGTCAAAGGGTATGTTCCTTTGAGAAGAGCAATCTCCTAGTCTTACTAGAGCTGTCCTTCCATAGTTTATCATCATATGAGAAACTTCCTAGCATCTTTCGCTCATTATTAGGATTGATATAATCCACTATATCCTGAAATCTATCATTATAGATTTCATCCCATGTTTATAGACTATGTCTCCTATATAATTTGTTTAAAGTCATCACTTTAATGAAGAAGTTGAATTTCTTTTATTTCAAAATGATATATATCATATATATGTTCAAATTTAGAAATATGATTAACTCCCACTAATCTTTTGTAAACCTTGTAGACAAAAGATTCATTTACATCCTTATAAGAAATCAAACGATTTGATCATTCTCTCATAAAATGCTTATAGCTCCCATTAGCTTGCTAAGATTCATGATGGATGAATCTCATAACTTACATGTATAATGATTTCTAGTTTTGTGACATATATTATCAAGTCCATCTTGATAATGGTTTCGGAAACCCATATTATGTCCAAACATTAAATCATCGTTAAGTTAGAAGCAATACCTTGAATTAATAGAAACCAAGACTATATCAAAGATGGTTTCTTCCAAGTCAACCATTCCTTTTGATTGTAGTCACCATAAGCTATCAATTAGCTATGTAGGTTTCATTATTTCACTAGGCCATTGGTGTTGGAACTAGGTTGTTATATTTGTTGAATATCATCTTTGTCTTTCAAAGAACTTATTCGGAATTCTATTTCTTGTTCACTGTTTCATCTTAGGCAAATCAGTGTAGGATTTCAATGAACTACCCAACAAACAACATTTGTTGGTTGGTTATCAGGAAGGATATCCAAAGACTAACTTATCCTAAGCAAGATTGTCTCAACCACACAAGAATATACAACCCCCAAATCTTAACACGCTTAAGACTTGTCTTTCTTCCACCACATCCTATGAAGTCATGAAAACTTTGAAGATATTCTAATTGACAATCGTATTGTCTTAGAAGTATATATATATGGGTATTTTTGATAATATCCAAATCTAACCAAATTTTATTCGAAGTTCGTTTCTTCTCCTAATGGAGAAAACTATTATTCTATGATGCTTAATTTCCTTGGATATCTTCTAAGAAAACTCTTCTAAAGTGTTATATTTCCTTAGATCAAATCTAAAGAGGTAATACGACATCTTACTCATCAACTTACATTCTTGAATTCTTTTGAAACCTTTTGGTAAAGTATTCGGACTTGCGTTTATTCAAAATACACTATAGTCCAACCGAGAGCTATCTTCGTGAATGTCATGTGATGATGAGTAGTATTATGTTGTGGCTGTCACTAACATCTAAGTGAATTAACCTCAACAACTTTGTGATTCTTTAATCTTCAAAGAATAAAGACTTAACGCTTCGCCCATACAATTTTAACAAGAAGGCATTTGATCCGGATCTACTTCCATCCAAAGCATCCATCTATAACCAACCTGTAATTTATGTTTTTAGAGGTACCAGCAATCTGGCTTGGGATTAGTCACTACCTTGTAACCTTTTGGGTTTTAAGCATCGTTATAGCTCCTAAACAGCTTAACACTACCACATCATTCTACTACATAGAGACAATCTATTAGATTACATTAATCCAATAACTTGGTAGTTCATATGAGGAAGTAGTACTATCCGCTTGCAGATCTATATTTGATTCACGTTCGAATGTGAAGTACTTTTCTTCTCCTCATAAATCTTCTACTTCTTATTTGCCACATTTTTACAACAATTGTAAAACATAGTCACAAACATGGTAATCAAGTATTCAAGGGAGGAACCAACCGTCTTGAATTATTCAAGAGCATTTACAACACCTTCGAAAGATGTGTTTTGACACTTGCAAGTCATTACTTGGTAACCCCTCTCAATGTCCATCCTTTCATAAAGAAAGTTTGTTCCCCTTGGAGTTAATTTGCCTTCTTCATGTGACTTCCCCATTGACTACAATAGTCATAGTCCCTAACCCCACTATCTCTCTTGGAATTATTTAATTCTTGTAAGAGGCCACACTAAACGATTTTGGAGAGAGTATAGTTATTGTTCACTACATAGTTTACAATAAACTTAGTGAACCATTTGGATAGGGACTTAAAGGTGAAGTCCTTGCCATGTTTCCTGTTTCCTCATGGTTTAACATCAACATTCAATGATTCAAAATCATCATAAGTCCATCTTTATGGACTATTTTTGTCAAACAACCATTATGTTCCAAACATAACGCTCCAACTATCTAACATGTTCTTCCAATGATACGTTATCAAAAGGAAGATTGTGAGAATGAGATTACTTTAGGTATATATACAATCCATTCAAGACAACTATGATTGTGGTAATTAAGTCCTAAAATCAAGGCTTTCGCTTTTGTTTGTCAAGTCATGGATAGCATTTGCAAATATATCGGTAAATAAATACATAACGTAATATAAATTGATTGATTTTAAGCCATTTGATCCGGTCTTTAATGTGATATCCTACATCGACCAACGGAGAGTGGGTGATGTGCCTTATATGTACATGCCCACCAATTAGCACGAGGCCTTTGGGGAGCTCACTGCTCGGATTCCATCGGAACTCCAGTTAAGCGAGTTTGGGCTAGATAATCCCAAGATGGGTGACCCACCGGGAAGTTGCTCGTGAGTTCCCAAAACAAAATCGTGAGGGCGTGGCCTAAAGCGACAATATCGCGGTTACGGGGCGGAGTTTGTCCGGATGTGACAGACTGGTATCGTAGCCATCACGGCTCTGGTGATGGATGTGCTGGCAAGGACGCCGGGTCTCCTTTTAACTGGGGTGGACAGATATCCTACACTTCCATCAACGGAGAGGGGGTGATGTGCCTTATATGTACATGCCTACCTTCAATTAGAAGACGAGGCCTTTGGGAGTTTCACCGGCTTCGATTCCATCGGAACTCCGGGTTAAGCGTAGTTTGGGCTAGAGCAATCCCAAGATGGGTGACCCACTGGGAAGCTGTCGTGAGTTCCCAAAAACAAAATCGTGAGGGCGTGGCCCAAAGCGGACAATATCGTGTTACTTGCCAGGAGTCGGTCCCGGATGTGACATTTAAATCAAATAGCATCACCCACTATTTTAGCAAATTCCCCATATCCCCATCGAATTCGAGAGTTTTGGAGGAAACTCTTAGTAGGGTATGGGAAGGCTCACTATTACCAAGCCCACCGCACAATGATATGATCTTGGCTAGGCAACAATAATAATGAGAGAGTACACTTACTCATTTACATCTAATGTAAGTACCCATCTTATTTGGTTCTAGAGAATGATGCTCACAATGATATGATACAATTATTGGTGACTTAGTTAAGTCATTCCCACCATGCAAGTTCGATAGGTGTTCAAGAACAACCGCACAATGATATGATCATACTCAAGCGTCTACCTTCATACAACATCAAGTATGCATATAGACTCTCCCCGAGTGTAAGCATGCACTTGTACTCCCCATGATAGGGTGAAGTCGGTGTACAAGTCACAAACGCTGAGTTTCATCATAGTGGAAGGCCACGAAAGAGTTCAAAGCACTCCCACGCTTTACAACTTAATAATGATTTCAGGCTTTAGGTCTCATCACATACAATTATCATTTTAATCAAATTAAAATAATTTGGTCCCATTGCAACTATCGGTCCATTTGATTGATTTAGTAGTATAATATTCCCGCTAGCTTATAAAACGGTTTTTAAAGCAAGAATATATGTACTACTAACATAAGATTTGCATTCATCAAGGACTATATAGTTGCCTTGTGGCCTTAGGATGACTATGAATCCTGATTTGATCCAACACGTAGCCTAGTGTTGATCACGGACTAGGACGGTGATTGATTTTAGTTATACGCTTAATCTCATTAACGTGTGTTGTCTTATTGGACGTTGACCCCAACTACTCCAATTTCATGCATATCAAATAAAACAAGAAAGGAGTACAATTAAATTAAAGAAGAGCCACCTCCGGGAAATAAAATAATTTAAAACTTTGAACGGGATGTTACATACACATTCCCATGGTTCAAACAATTTTGAAACGGCCTTTCACATAGCTCAATTATCGTAGGCTTAGGTTCATAATCACCCTTTAATTAATTAACGCTTTAACTAATTAAACAAGAATGCAACATTTTCATTTGGTTTTTGTATCCATAGAATTGATTTTATATGGAGCTAAATGAAATGAAAATCCAATTCTCATTTAAAGAGACAAAACAATTTTGTTCTCTTCCAATTTGGGCCAAAATGCAATAACCTCAACTATTGGGCCATATTGCAAAAACATAAACTTTTGGGGTCACTTTGTAAAAACATAAAAGTACATTACTTCATGTTATTACAACTAGAACCCAAAAATTTCATCATTTATAAAAACTTCATTAAAGGAACAAAACAATTTGCCCTTTAGTGATTTTGGGCCTATACGTAAAAAACGTAAACTTTCGGGTCAAAGTGCAAATACACAAAAGTATCAAAACTTTATGTAATTGCATAAAAGCCCCAAAAGTACCCCCACTCATGGGGTAGCCGGTTTTGGAAAGGAAAAAGAAGGGAAAATGTTAGTGGAAGACAAGGTATGGTGTGAATAGTAAAAGGAATGGTTTGAAGGTTTGATTGGCATGGCTTGTAAGTGATTGGTATGGGTTGAAAATTCTTTTTCAATCACACAAAATCAGCCAACAACAATCAAATAACAAACCAAAACTTTTTGAAAAACAACAAACATTTTGAATCAAACACCAAACCTTTTTGTTCTTGCTAAGAACACAACAAGAACAATGAAGAACATCCATGAACATCCATAAGAACTCCATGAACATTTTTCATCCAAAAACACTTCCAAAATAAGTCAAACTTTGGGGAAATAACATATTACCATAATAGGGCACTTAGGGGTTCCTATTGTCACATTAAAACCATTTTAACAAGTCAAACAAGACCCCAAAAATCCAACCTTTGGATTTGGCCGAATTTCCCAAAATTCATGGCACCAAATTTTAGTTCCAAAATTCATGCTCATATGAACTACATCTACAACATTTGAGATGGCAAATTTTCCAACAAAATTTACATTCAAAGAAGCAAGAATAAATCTTGTAACAATTACAACATTTAAATCACAAGCTATGAAATCACAAAACCCAAAAGGATTCACCAATCTACTAGACCTAGGCTCTGATACCAATTGAAGGGAAATTTGCGGATTAACCGAGTTCATTAAGCAACATCATTAAGCATGCATTTAACAATTAAAGGCGGAAACATGCTTCTATGCACTTAAAACGAAACTTAACCCAAGAAATTCAAAGCCTAGTAGATATGGTGAACCATGACTCAAAACAAAACAAATTTTGAGTTGAGAAATCATATACCTTTGTAGATTCCTCTTTGCCTAAGCAAAGGCTAATCACCCATGGAGAGGGCCTTCATTCCTTGCTTGGATGATGATGGATGAATCGGATTCTCCAAGTTCCCAAAGTAGGGAACCTCTAAGTCTCCACACCAAGGAGAGCCTTGATGAGAAGATGAGTGCCCTAGAGGAAGTGAGATTGCTAGCTATTTTCCTCTAGGGAGCCGGCCTCTTTGAGAGAAGAGAGCATTTTCATGCTCAACCATTCTCCCAAAAGAAAACCACTAAGTTGAAATGTTATCAAATTGGCATTATAACATCTCACAATGTAGTGGCAAACTTGTAATTAAAACAAGTCCACTACATTGCTATCAATGGCCGGCCATGTTGGGTTCTTTTGGGCCCTTTGGGCCTAATCTATTATTAGTCATTAAGTTGTCATACAACTTAAGTCAATGGGCTTGACGTTCGAAGCCCATTGGGCCTTGAAGCCCAAAACTAACCCGAGGTCTATAACGAACTTATTCGTTTGATTAATTAACATATTAATTAATCCTTGCCATAAATAATTAAACGATTTAATTATTCTTACTCATCTCCATTCTACGCATCAAACTCTACCTTACACGGTGTGCGATCCATTAGGTTCCTTTTAGCGAGGCAGTGGAGGATTAGAACTCTTTCAAATCAATTCCGAATTGAAACATACTTTCAATTCTTCCCTTAAGTGATTATACACTTATAGGGCATCCACAAACCATGAGTGACACCTAGCAGTATGTCATGGCTACCCAAGCTAATCAGAAGAGGTGGAGAAACCTATTCAGTTAGGATTGCAATGCAATACGGTCTTTCTCTAATACAATACTCTCGGCCACATTGTTTGGTTTGATAGTTTATTCATGTCTACTATCCAATGTGATTCCATTACTTATATGATTACATTGAATATGATTTGGAACGACTTCCAAAACCTTATTCATACTCTGGCCAGAGATTCTTAATCATATCTTAAAGTATTCTCCCTCAAACGGTTTGAAGGTTAGAGATCCCTTGTTGCGCATTCACTTGCCTCCATGGCTAAGTAGCTTAACCCCAACTATGCCGTGGACACCCTCGGATGGGGTGCCTTTGACACAATCAAAGATTAAGGACCTCACCACAAGACAACTGTGATGCCTCAGGTCAAAGGACTAATTTGCATTATCCCAACTATGAGTTCTCATGTGACATGATCATGAAAACTCATCGTTGATCTCGTTCAGTGAACTCATTCCTATTGAGCACCTACATGCTTATCTTGATGTCACTTACACCAATGACTCGAGACTAGCCACTCTCCCTGAGAGAAGATATAACATGTACTGATCTTAACGGACTGTTAATGCCCAATTGACAATCCTATGATCAGGAACGTTTAGGATATGTCAATGAATGAGAATGGTCTCATGAACCTAACTTGTTTAGATTACATTCTCATAAGCACATATTCCTTGGACTTATTGTTTAAGCATATAACAATTATATGAGACATCTTTAAACAATAATCATTGCCCTTTATATTAAACTAAATTAGTTTAACATGTGAAATGTCCGTAAAGTATCATCATATGATTGGTTTTAGGGCACATTTCCAACAATCTCCCACTTGCACTAGAGCCAATCAGCTTGGTCATCAGTGATGATCCCTCTTCTGAATTCATTTCATAAATGGCTGAGTAGTAGGCCTAGGTAGTGGATATCTATATGTGTTATCCACAGAAGCAAACTTGAGATTAACGACTTCACCATTATACATGATTCTTAATCATGTAGTTCAGTCTCTCATTTGAGTTCGGATCTTGATGAGACCTTGATTCCCTTGGCTTGAGCTATCGCCCCATTAGTGTCAGAGTGTCGGCACACTAAAGACACTTTCTGGTTGGAACCGAACAGAAAGTTCATAACTTTCCCATCCAAACAACAACGTTGTAAGCTTCTATATGGCTATATATTTTGCATGTGCGATGAAACACACTAAAGTCATTACTTTTAATGTTTTCACCTAAATATCTCTTTAGTCATAATAAAGAGATATTCAATGATGGATTAGATTCATAATCTAATCCATATACGCTTCCATTGCGTTACTCTAATTCTTCCTCATTCTTGAGGAATCCATCCTTTAGTGTTTCTTAAATACTTAAGGATTCACTTGACAGTTGCCATGGTTCTGATCCTGGGCTTGCATTGATATTGTCTTGTACCGTTCTAGGTACAACTCATATCAACGTTTTTCATACAATATGAAATACATAAATCACCTTTTATGCATATGCATAAAGGATTCTATTTACGCATTATTTATTTGGGAGTCAAAGGGTATGTTCCCTTTGAGAAGAGCAATCTCCTAGTCTTACTAGAGTTGTCCTTCCGTTTGAAGCTTATCATCATATGAGAAACTTCCTAGCATCTTTCGTCTATTATTAGGGATTGATATAATCCAATTATATCCTGAAATCTATCATTATAGATTTCCATCCCATGTTTATAGACTATGTCTCCCATATAATTTGTTTAAAGTCATCACTTTAATGAAGAAGAATTTCTTTTATTTCCAAAATTGATATATATCATATATATGTTCAAATTTAGAAATATGATTAACTCCCACTAATCTTTTGTAAACCTTGTAGACAAAAGATTCATTTACATCCTTATGAGAAATCAAACGATTTGATCATTCTCTCATAAAATGCTTATAGCTCCCATTAGCTTGCTAAGATTCATGATGGATGAATCTCTACAACTTACATGTATAATGATTTCTAGTTTTAGACATATATTATCAAGTCCATCTTGATAATGGTTTCGGAAACCCATATTATGTCCAAACATTAAATCATCGTTAAGTTGTAGCTAACAATCTTTGAATTAATAGAAACCAAGACTATATCAAAGATGGTTTCTTCCAAGTCAACCATTCCTTTTGATTGTAGTCACCATAAGCTATCAATTAGCTATGTAGGTTTCATTATTTCACGAGCTATTGGTGTTGGAACTAGGTTGTTATATTTGTTGAATATCATCTTGTCTTTCAAAGAACCTATTCTTTGAATTCTATTTCTTGTTCACTTGCTCTATCTTAGGCAAATCCTAGTGTAGGATTTCAATGAACTACCCAACAAACAACATTTGTTGGTTGGTTAATAGAAGTGATATCCAAAGACTAATCTTAGGATATCCTACAAGATTGTTCTCAACCAATATTGCTTATTAGCATACAACCCCAAATCTTAACACGCTTAAGACTTGTCTTTCTTTCCGACTACATCCTATGAAGTCATGAAAACTTTGGAAGATATTCTAATTGACAATCGTATTGTCTTAGAAGTATATATATATGGGTATTTTGATAATATCCAACGAACCAAATCTTATTCGAGTTCGTTCTTCTCCTAATGGAGAAAACTATTATCTTATGATGCTTAATTTCCTTGATATCTTTCAAGAAAAACTCTTCTAAAGTGTTATATTTCCTTAGATCAAATCTAAAGAGGTAAATACTTTAGACATCTTACTCATCAACTTACATTCTTGAATTCTTTGAAACCTTTTGCAAAGTATTCGGACTTGGCGTTTATTCAAAATACACGATAGTCCAACCGAGAGCGATCTTCGGTGAATGTCATGTGACATGAGTAGTATTATGTTGTGGTCAAACCACTAACATCTAAGTGAATTAACCTCAACAACTTTGTGATTCTTTAATCTTTCCAAAAGAATAAAGATTCGAACGTTTCGCCTCTATACAATTTTAACAAGAAGGCATTGGATCCGGATCTATCGATCCAAAGCATCCATCTATAACCAACTCGTAATTTATGTTTTTAGAGGTGTCACAATTCAGTTGGGATTAGTCACTACCTTGTAACCTTTTGGGTTTTAAGCATCGTTATATTCTAAACAGTTAACACTACCACATCATCTCTACTATAGAGACAATCTATTAGATTACATTAATCCAATAACTTTGGTAGTTCATATGAGGAAGTAAGTACTATCTGCTTTCGCAGAGATCTATATTTGATTCACGTTCCGAATGTGAAGTACTTTCTCTTCTCTCATAAATCTTCTACTTCTTATTTGCCACATTTTTACAACAATTGTAAAACATAGTCACAAATACAGAATCAAGCATTCAAGTAGAGGAACCAACTGTCTTGAATTATTCAAGAGCATTTACAACACCTTCGAAAGATGTGTTCTTGACACTTGCAAGTCATTACTTGCAACCCCTCTCAATGTCCATCCTTTCATAAAGAAAGTTTGTTCCCTTGGAGTTAATTTGCCTTCTTCATGTGACTTCCCCATTGACTACAATAGTCATAGTCCCTAAACTCCCACTATCTCTCTTGAAACTTATTTCAATTGTGTTATACACATCAAACGATTTTGGAGAGAGTATAGTTATTGTTCACTACATAGTTTACAATAAACTTAGTGAACCATTTGGATAGGGACTTAAAGGTGAAGTCCTTGCCATGTTTCCGTCTCCTTAAGTGGTTTAACACTTCAACATTCAATGATTCAAAATCATCATAAGTCCATCTTTATGGACTATTTTTGTCAAACAACCATTATGTTCCAAACATAACGTCCAACTATCTAACATGTTCTTCCAATGATACGTTATCAAAAGGAAGATTGTGAGAATGAGACTACTTAGGTACATATACAATCCATTCAAGACAATCTATGGGATTGTGGTACCAAGTCCGGAAACTAAGGCTTTCGGCTTTTGTTTGTCAAGTCATGGATAGCATTTGCAAATATATCGGTAAATAAATACATAACGAATATAAATTGATTGATTTTAAGCCATTTGATCCGGGTCTTTAATGTGATATCCCACATCGACCAACGGAGAGGGGGTGATGTGCCTTATATGTACATGCCCACCAACTAGTGCTTACGAGGCCTTTTGGGAGCTCACGGCCCGGATTCCATCGGAACTTTCCAGAAGTTAAAAAGCGAGTTTGGGCTAGAGCAATCCCAAGATGGGTGACCCACTGGGAAGTTGCTCGTGAGTTCCCAAAAACAAAATCGTGAGGGGCGTGGCCCAAAGCGGACAATATCGTGTTACGGCGGAGTCGGTCCGGGATGTGACGGAATGGTATCGAGCCACTGTTTGCCGTTCGGTACAGTGTGCGCAGAAGCAGGACGTGGGAGTTCCCTTTAAGCTGGGGTGGATTGTGATATCCCACATCGACCAACGGAGGCGAGGGTGATGTGCCTTATATGTACATGGCCCACCTTCAATTAGCACGAGGCCTTTTTAAGGGCTCAGCGGCCCCGGTTCCATCGAACTCCCGAAGTTAAGCGGTTTGGGCTAGAGCAATCCCAAGATGGGTGACCCATGGGAAGTTGCTCGTGAGTTCCCAAAAACAAATCGTGAGGCGTGGCCAAAGCGGACAATATCGTGTTACGGCGGAGTCGGTCCGGGATGTGACATTTAAATCAAATAGCATCACCCACTATTTTAGCAAATTCCATATCCCTCATCGGAATTCGAGAGTTTTGGAGGAAACTCTTAGTAGGGTATGGGAAGGCTCACTATTACCAAGCCCACCGCACAATGATATGATCTTGGCTAGCAACAATAATAATGAGAGAGTACACTTACTCATTTACATCTAATGTAAGTACCCATCTTATTTGGCCTCTAGAGAATGATGCCTCACAATGATATGATGTTGGCACCATTGCACTTAGTTAAGTCATTCCCACCATGCAAGTTCGGATAGGTGTTCAAGAACAACCGCACAATGATATGATCTTGGCTATTCTCGTTGCCTACCTTCACAACATCAAGTATGCATATAGACTCCTCCTGAGTGTAAGCATGCACTTTGTACTCCCCCATGATAGGGTGAAGTCGGTGTACAAGTCACAAACGCTTGGAGCCTACCATAGTGGAAGGCCACGAAAGAGTGTTCAAAGCACTCCCACGCTTTACAACTTAATAATGATTTGAGGGTTTTTAGGTCTCATCACATACAATTATCATTTTAATCAAATTAAAACAATTTGGTCCTATTGCAACTATCGGTCCATTTGATTGATTTAGTAGTATATAATATTCCCGCTTAGCTTATAAAACGGTTTTTAAAGCAAGAATATATGGTACTACTAACATAAGATTTGCATTCATTGAAGGACTATATAGTTGCCTTAGGGCCTTAGGATGACTATGAACCTTTGATTTGATCCAACACGAGCCTAGTGTTGGATCACGGACTAGGGACGGTGATTGATTTTAGTTATACGTTTAATCTCATTAACGTGTGTTGTCTTATTGGACGTTGGACCCCAACTACTCCAATTTCATGCATATCAAATAAAACAAGAAAGGAGTACAATTAAATTAAAGAAGAGCTTATGCTCTTTTACAACATTTGATCAAATCAAATTACAACCAAAATCTAATCTACACATTCCCATGGTTCAAACAGTTTTGAAACGGCCTTTCACATAGCTCAATTATCGTACGCTTAGGTTCATAATCACCCTTTAATTAATTAACACTTTAACTAATTAAACAAGAATGCAACATTTTCATTTGGTTTTTGTATCCATAGAATTGATTTAAATGGAGCTAAATGAAATGAAAATCCAATTCTCATTTAAAGAGACAAAACAATTTTGTTCTCATCCAATTTGGGCCAAAATGCAATAACCTCAACTATTGGGCCATATTGCAAAAACATAAACTTTTGGGGTCACTTTGTAATAACACATAAGTCCAATACTTTATGTTATTACAACTAGAACCCAAAAATTTCAACATTTACAAAAACTTCATTAAAGGAACAAAACAATTTGCCCTTTAGTGATTTTGGGCCTTAACGTAAAAACGTAAACTTTCAGGTCAAAGTGCAAATACACAAAAGTATCAAAACTTTATGTAATTGCATAAAAGCCCCAAAAATACCCCCACTATAGGGATGGCCGGTTATGGAGTGAAAAGAAGGAGATGTGGTTTTGTTAGTGGAAGACAAGGTATGGTGTGAATAGTAAAAGGAATGGTTTGAAGGTTTGATTGGTAAGGCTTGTAAGTGATTGGTATGGGTTGAAAATTCTTTTTCAATCACAAACAAAATCAGCCATTACCTATCAAAACACAAACCAAAACTTTTGAAAAACAACAAACATTTTGAATCAAACACCAAACCTTTTTGTTCTTGCTAAGAACACAACAAGAACAATGAAGAACATTCATGAAAATCCATAAGAACTCCATGAACATTTTTCATCCAAAACACCTCCAAAAAATTGTCAAACATAAGAGAAATACCATATTACCATAATAGGGCACTTAGGGGTTCCATAAGTCACTTTAAAACCATTTTAAACAAGTCAAACAAGAACCCAAAAATCCAACCTTTAGTTTGGCCGAATTTCCCAAAATTCATGGCACCATTTTAGTTCCAAAATTCATGCTCATATGAACTACATCTACAACATTTGAGATGGCAAATTTTCCAACAAAAGAATTCACATTCCAAAGATGCAAGAATAAATCTTGTAACAATTATAACATTTAAATCACAAGCTATGAAATCACAAAACCCAAAAGTTCACAATCTACTAGACCTAGGCTCGATACCACTTGAAGGGAAAAATTTGCGGATTAACCAAGTTCATTAAGCAACATCAATAAGCATGCATTTAACAATTAAAGGCGGAAACATACTTCTATGCATAACGAAACTTAACCCAAGAAATTCCAAAGCCTAGTATATGGTGAACCAAGAGATAAAACTCAAGCACAATTTGAGTTGAGAAATCAAATACCTTTGTAGATTCCTCTTTGCATAAGCAAGGCTAATCACCCATGGAGGTCTTCATTCCAAGCTTCTTTGCTCCATAAACATTTTCGAAGGATGATCAAAGAATTGGTTTCTCCAAGTACCCAAAGTAGGGGACCTCTAAGTCTCTTCACCAAGGAGAGTCTTGATGAGAGAGATGAGTGTCCTAGAGGAAATAGGTGCTAGCTAAGTTACTCTAGGGAGCCGGCCCTCTTTGAGAGAAGAGAGCTTTCACTCTACTCAATTCTCCAAAGAAAACCACTTTTTTTTTGAAAATGTTATCAAATTGGCATTATAACATCTCACAATGTAGTGGCAAACTTGTAAATTAAAACAAGTCCACTACATTTGCTATCAATGGCCGGCCATGTTGGGTTCTTTGGGCCCTTTGGGCCTAATCTGGCTATTAGTCATTAAGTTGTCATACAACAGAAGTCAATGGAGAAACGGCGTTCGCCCATTGGGCGCTTGAAACCCAAAACTAACTAGGGTCTATAACGAACTTATTCGTTTGATTAATTAGCATATTAATTAATCCTTGCCATAATAATTAAACCATTTAATTATTCTTACTCATCTCATTCTTTGCATCAAACTCTACCTTACACGGTGTGCGTCCATTAGGTTCCTTTAAGCGAGGTGGAAAGTTAGAGACTCTTTCAAATCAATTCGAATTGAAACATGCTTTCAATTCTTCCCTTAAGTGATTATACACTTATAGGGCATCCACAAACCATGAGTGACACCTAGCGATTATGTCATGGCTACCCAAGCTAATCGGAAGAGGTGGAAACCTGACCAGTTAGGATTGCAATGCAATACGGTCTTTCTCTAATACAATACTCTCGGCCACATTGTTTGGTTTGATAGTTTATTCATGTCTACTATCAATGTGATTCCATTACTTATATGATTACATTGAATATGATTTAGACGACTTCCAAAACCTTATTCATACTACGCGAGAGATTCTTAATCATATCTTAGGATATTCTCCCTCAAGCGGTTTGAAGGTTAGAGATCCACTTTGGTTGCGCATTCACTTTGCCTCCATGGCTAAGTAGCCTTGACTATGCGGGTGGACACCCTCGGATGCAGGGTGCTGACACAATCAAGGGCAGGACCTCACCACAAGACAAGCACATGATGCCTCGGGTCAAAGGACTAATTTGCATTATCCCAACTATGAGTTCTCATGTGACATGATCATGAAAACTCATCGTTGATCCTCGTTCCGATGATCTCATTCCTGTGAGCACCTACATGCTTATCTTGATGTCACTTACACCCAATGACTCGAGACTAGCCACTCTCCCTTTGAGAGAAGATATAACATGTACGATCTTAACTGATTGTTAATGCCCAATTGACAATCCTATGATCGGGGAACGTTTGGGGGCTGTAATCGATGAATGAGAATGGTCTCATGAACCTAACTTGTTTTAGATTACATTCTCATAAGCACATATTCCTTGGACTTATTGTTTAAGCATATAACAATTATATGAGACATCTTTAAACAATCATTGCCTTATATTAAACTAAATTAGTTTAACATGTGAGTGAAATGTCCGTAAAGTATCATCATATGATTGGTTTTAGGGCACATTTCCAACAATCAAGTCTAAGAACTATTTGCATACTACAACCCAAAGGTTTGTAACGTTTGACATGTGGTAAGCATCCATACGTTTAAGTTTCTTACTTAGGCAGTCAGTGTTTAGTGAACTTGTTCAACAGACAAGCACCTATATATCCACCACATGTCTAACACGCGTAGCACGAGATCATGCTAACCTTAATGCAATAAACACTAGCCTTTCCAAATAGTCAATGTCAAGTTGACTTTCCAAACGACTAGGAACTTAGTTTAAGGACTACTTGACTATGGAATTAAGTCTCCTTGCCCTAACCTCGTTTAGGACAGTGCTTCCATACCTTAAGTCCTATGGATTCATTCATAGTATATTATCCCTATAATATAAAGTCAAACTCATGAATGAATTAATCTTACCATATTATTAATTAATTAAAATAAAGTTGTTACATAATATCTAATATTACAAAATTGACTTTTAGGGCTCAACTCCAAGAGAGCAGGGGCAGGAATAACATGTGGTGTAGGTCGTCACGAGGAGGTATACGGGGCCAGATTTGCCTCATTGCCTTCGCCACTGATGTTGTCTGCATTGTTCATCCTCCAGGTTTAGTTGGCTTTACCCCTGCCCCTTGCAGCCCCATCTAAGCATGAGTTAGGCTTAGACCAACCGTCCTTTAGATTGAACGGTTGTTTATCCTTCTAAGGAAAGACCTCTAGATTAGTCTTTGGCGGCACGAACTTCTCGGGTGAAGCCTTATTACTAGCTTCTCCAGGAGTCACAATGCTGTCAAAATGGATTCCTCTAATTTGGCCTTTTGAGAAGTCTTCGGGGAGGGACCCCTACCCTAGAATCAGAAGTCTTGAGATTCACTTTGAGCTCTCGAGAAGAGGCAATAGGGATGATAGTCTTGAAGATTCTACCTCTTTTTGTAGAAGACTCGTATCGCGGGAGGTTCTGCTGAGGGACTTCAAGTCTATTCCGAGGAACAAATCTGGCTGAATCTTGCTCATCACGACTAGCGTGACAAGTCATGGTAGCAATACCATGGTCCAGCTTCCTCTGAAGTTCAGGTTGGCAGCAGACATTGCATTAATGTTTCTCATGTTCTCAAATGTCATATCAGCCACAACTGTGGCCATGAGAGCAAGAGCAGCCTGCAGATCATTCGATTCCTGATTCCTCTAAGGACAAGCAAGGTTCTTAAGAGGTGATTGGGAAGGAGAACTATTAGGATCCATCATTTCTTCTGAGATCCTTTTTGCCACAGTTCTGGCTGAAAAAAAAACTCATTTGAAGAGAAGATGATGTTGTTCTCACTCTTCCTTGAGGGTTTCATTTCCAACGCTTAAGAATGCGTTTGGAAGCTTTAGGCATACATAAATGTCACATTGTCCCACTACGCGTGCCAAAAACTATGTTGGTGTCAAAACTCGAATGGAGCATAACTAGGTTCAACACATATTTGCCTCGAGTGTTGCATTCGGTCTCAGTGCCATGAGATGGCTCGAGAGAAAGAGAAAATAAGCATGCCACTATTGGAGGTTGCCAACAGACAGTAGTGCGTGTAAATTTGTGTTGTGTTTGAGCGTGGACTGACTTCTTAACAAAAAGATTGTGCACCAAATGGGACGCTAGTTCGGTTAAGTTCTTTTTTATGCCTAGAGCGAACAAGAACTTGAAATCCAGTGCAAAATAAGTGTTTGCCTAAGTTATAACTAAAAATGAAAGTAGAAATGGAAATAGAAGTAGAGAACTAAATGTAATCATCTCTTGATGGACTGATATTACAAACGTTTACAAAAAGTGATTATGGGTTGATGAGCCAGTCTACATGACTGGAAAAGAAAATTGTTACAAACCGTCCCAAAATTTTATGTGAAATTACCAAAATACCCCTAGTGACCCATGTTGACTTTTGTTGACTTTTTGAGACGACATGTGAAAATTATTTTCTTTACATATTCAAGATGTACCCGTCGATACGAACGCGTGGATGCAAATGGAACTCAATTTGGAGTTAAAACGAACGTTTTACGGAACTTTAAAGCGTAGGGGCATTTTAGTAATTTTCACACCTGTTTGCTAATCAGGTTTTTTGGGTTGACCTAGCTGCACTGCAGCCATTTCACTCACCCTCCACGATCTCTCTCTCTCTCTCTCTCTTCCCTTCTCGGCCAACATCACAAAAACTACAAACCGAAACCCTAGGTTTTGGACGAATCACAAAACCATCGAACCGCCGCACAAAACCATTACCATTACGATCATCTCGTCATTCTGGACGAGACTGTGATTTAAGAATCCCCAAACTCGAGCCCAATCGGCCAAACCGACGCCGGAACGAAAACGGCAAACTGCCATTCAGGTTTCTGTACAATTCCGACTTAGGTAAGCCTCGAAACCATTTCCATTGGTTTTATTATGTTGATTAGGTTCATATCAACATAAAGAACGTGGAATTTGGTGCAGTTTTGAAGGAGAACGGAATTAGGGTTTCTCGAAGTTTTCTGGCCAATTTCAGGCCATCTCCGGCCATTTTTCCGGCCCCAAATTGGTATGAAAATATTTTACTCGTCAATACCTTCAATTTGATATATGGAACGTTGAATTTGGCCAAGGATTGAAGGAGTTATGAATTTTTAAAGTTTTGAAATTAAATCGGTGAATTTTCCAGAAATCCGGTGAACCAGATGGCAGGGCCGGCGCCAGCGGCTCCGGCGACCGGCGTGAGGTTGAAGGTGTCGGAATATTCTGTCACGGTAACGAAATATTCCTGACAGCGTCAGAATATTTCGTCAGAAAAAGGTATATTCTGTTAAACCTAACTGACGCCGTTAATTCTAACGGTGCTGACGTCAGCAGGTGCGTGGCTGACGTCAGCTGCGCGTGGGGTGACGTCATCAGGTGCGTGTCGACACGTGCCAGCGCGTGCAGTGGCGCATGGCGGCGCCGACGGCGGTGGACGGCGGTGGCAAGGTTTTTGGGCCTCGGAAATCATTTTTCGTGCCCGTTTTCCCCAAAATAATATTATTTTTGGTTTCTTTTCATAGAAGGGTTATATTAATTTATATTAGGGATGTTTTAACACTTTCCCCTAATATTAAATAGCTAATTCTTCGACACAACGCTTCGAGGAGGGCAAAATCGAGGGAGATTTCATTCCCGAGTACTTGTGAGTGGACTTTTGTTTTAACAAATTATTTATATGCTTTGAAATTATTATGGTTTGATATATTTATGATTTCCAATGACTTTGTGACATGAATATATATATATATATATTTCTATATATATATATATGTATATATATTTCTATATATATATATGTATATGTTTTATGAAATGGTTTTAGATCGTGATTTCGGTTATGCACAAAAGTATGGATATTTAAATAATTGATTTTAATGAGCATATCTATTGATGAAATGTTTAAATATTTGGGAAGTTATGATGTATATGATATCCGTTATTTCTATACATGATGAATATATGTATATTTTCAAACACACTTGGTATGCTTTCACTACGTTGTAGTACCGTCTCACGGCCGTAGGACAAGTCTCACATGTTTGGGTCACACGCACTGTACTCCTGGGGTATTGTCCGGTAAATACCTTAGTGCAAGCTTGTCTTACGTTTATGTTTATTTTTGGGGAAAAGGCCCCACTATGTAAGGACTCGAGTGTGACGCGCTATTGCGCAAGTACTTACATGTGTGTGGTACTAGGAGTACAAATTGATTGATAATGTAAAGTGCTTGTACGGGGATTGAGAGGCTGTTCCTCAACACGTACATGGGTGATTGCACATATACCCTGTGTTGGTTTTCTTATCTATACTATTGATATATTTGGTGAAATGACTTATGGAAATATGAATTATTATTTACGGTTTTCACTTTGAGATTTACTTTCAGTTATATATATTATAGTATGATTTGACACATACTACGGTAGTATGATTTTACAAATATACTGGATTTCAAATAGGGGTTACTATGTTGAAAAGAGAAACGTATTTCGAAAACTTTTTATTTTCGTCCACTCACACCTTTTGTTTTGCGCCCCCTTCAGGACCTAGTGATAGCGCATCTGGTGAAGTCGAGGCATATGAGTGGCAGCTCTGATTTTCTTCCCGACCATGTAGGGATTCATTTTTGTTCAGTTTCTCTAATAATATCCATCTCTGTTATGGATAGAAATTCTAGGAACTTGATTTATTATTTTGTTTCCGCTTATTCAAATTAGTACGCTCTGAACCTTGTGCATATTGGCATTAATTTCCGCAAACTTTATGACAGTTTAATTTGCTTAAGCAAAGTGTTGTCATGCATTTAATGGCTTCGTCACTTACGAGTGTCGGCCAGCACGCCCAAACTCAGTATCCACGTGGGTATCGAGGGTGGGGTGTGTCAAAAATGAACTCGAAAATGTAGAGAAAACAATAAACTCTTGCAAGATTTAGGTCATGTAGGATAAGATAATGCTAGAGGAGTCCATCGAGGTCACTGATATCGGACTGGACTGAGTAGGAAACATTGCCTCAAAGAGGTGATCAGGGTGGTTGGAATTGCACATCAATCTCATACCACGCGGTGGCAAAGCTATAAAGTTTTAGATCTCAAGGATTGTAGGCAGTGTTTCCTTCAAAGGAAGGCTTTTGGTTGTAGCTAAAAAGCTAACAGGTTTTGCTGAAGGGCAATTGGTTTGTGCTGAAGAGCAATTGACTTGATTGAAGAATCACTTGGGGTTTGTATAATCGTTGAGATTAAAATTGACGAAGGTACTGAGCTTGAAGGACTTTGGCTCTATTTATAGGCAGCTGGAAAAGATCAACCTCGATCATATCGCTGATTGGGAACAGGGGTATATTGATCATTTGACGTTGACAGTGATTGCAATTCGTGGTTGTTGGCCTTCTGATGAGATTTACTACGTATTGCACGATTGTCGTGGTGACGCCAGCATGTCTATGACACGTCCTCGTCATTTAAGGAAGCAAGAGATTCCCTAGTCTTGTCGTTCATGTAGCAAACGCGCTTCGAGGAGGGTCAAGTCTGAGCCTTCGGACAACTGTGGAGTGGTGAGAAGAGGTCGCCCGAGCCTTAGGGAAGTGTCTAAGATTGGGCTTTGAAGTTGGTGGCCCTTGTTGTACAACTTTAAGTAAATAAAAAAAGAGTGACCCCATAGCAGACCTTGTTTTATTTATGGCCCAAACACTTGAAACATGACCACAAAGACGAAATTGATATATTTTTTTTAAATAAGAAATTCTTCTAGTCATACAATTTTGACAAGTGTTTTTCCTTTAGAAATTTCTTCTATATTACAAGTCGGGCTACAACATGAAAGATAAACTGATTTGATTAGGTGAAATACACAAATGTAAAAGAAATCTCAATCTATGTATCATAAATTTATCTATAGTTTTTGTTAACGCCAAATCTGGTAGGGTCAACAAACGTTTGTTAATAATGGTTTTTCAGAGGTGGTATGGTTTTGAACGAGGAAACCAAGTGGATTTATGGTTTTCACCATGTTTCTGAAGTATCTAAGGTTTGAGGTTTTGCTACTTTTTCACTTGAACACAAGGGAAAAACAAGGATCAGATAGTACCGGTGTGGTACCGGCCTAACCAACTCCATGCCTTTGTTAGTAATGGGTAGGGGAGACAATAGATGGAACAACGATTAGGGTTTTGAGTTCTAAGTGCTTACCCCTTTTAGGTTTTCTCTTTTCTCTTATATAGGAGAATGTGTTACATCTAACGGGTTCACCGTCACGTGGCGCCCCTTGTTCAATGATGCATTGCAATGTGTAAGTTTTTCTACACATGACAATGTATTATTGGATCAGGATGCCCTGTGGTGGTAAATCCGTATTATGTAAGTTGCTCTCCTTATATAGGCATCGGCATAGATGTTTTGAAATATCTTCTCTTGGGGGCCCGAGTCTTTGCTATGCCAGGTGTGTAAGGCCTCGGGTCCCACTCTCAACTCTCCTCCATATCGATGGCTGACGAGTGCCTCCTAGGATTAGACAGCTGGGTCCCATCCCATCATGCATGGGGGATGGGTCGGTAGCGGTTTGGAGAAGCGCTCCGACTAGGCGCTTGGAGTGAAATGCTTCGTTTCCTTATGTGCTTAGGCCGGTCGTCTTTATGGGCCTAGTCATTCATATCGAGCCGGTATTGATTTATAATGGATCTGAAAGGATCCCGTAGTAACAGTTTTGTGACTATACATTTAACAAGCATGAACTGATCAACTCTTTATGGAGGTTTGACATTTGGGACATAGACACCCATATTGTATTTGATTGAAAGTGTCCATATGACTAGATAACAATGATAATATATAATGACAACTGACAAGACAATTTAAAGAGACAATAACTAGTGGATAGCCAACAGGCCCAATACCTCAGGCAGGTCTAAGAAGCATTTGCCACAATAAATTACAGTATGCTCAGCGTAGTAGCCTTTCCACGTCTTGACGGTCAAAGATTAGGAATTTATATATCTCTTTAGTGCTCTTTGAATGGAAAGGATTTTTAATAAGGGAAGAAACAACATGGCTTCGGGACTTGCTTTCTGGAGCTCCTTACTTCTGCTACTACTGCTTGTTATGGTAACATTTACTTCATTCCCTCAGTTTTTTAATTTTTTCGTTTGATTTAGGCCAGATCAGGAATACAAAAGTATTATCAGAAATTTAGCTGCAGTTTCAAATTTTCATTTCTCATTTTCTCTTCTACTTATTTATAAATTTAATGACTAATCGTTCCAAGTTAATGTTTAAATATTGTGCAGTCTGCTCAAGGAATTGAGAGCAGGAAGATGAGTGAACATGCTCACCCACCATCCCACATGGATCACATGGACCCTTCACAAATGATTTTCTTCACTTTGAAGGACCTAAAGCTGGGGAAAACAATGGCCATCTATTTCCCCAAAAGAAATCCTCCAAAATCTCCCCACTTATTGCCAAGGGAAGAAGCTGATTCAATTCCCTTCTCATCAAAACAACTCCACCACCTTCTTCAAATCTTCTCCTTCTCTCAAGACTCTCCCCAAGCCAAAGCCATGGAAGATACTCTTAGACATTGTGAGACTGCACCCATCAAAGGAGAGATCAAGTCCTGTGCTACTTCCTTAGAATCCATGCTTGATTTCGCACGCGGCGTCTTCGGATTGGACAACCCTTTCAGTGTTGTAGCTACAACCCATCTCACCAGTTCAACTACCCTCTTCCAAAACTATACTATTTCGGAAGTGCCTAAAGAGATTGTAGCTCCAAAGATGGTAGCTTGTCACACCATGCCTTACCCTTATGCAGTTTTCTATTGTCACAGCCAAGAAAGCATGAACAAGGTTTACAAGGTATCATTAGGTGGTGAGGATGGAGATAGAGTGGATGCTGTTGCTGTTTGCCACATGGACACTTCTCAGTGGAGCCCTAATCACGCTTCATTTCATGTGCTTAAGATTAATCCAGGGTCTTCCCCTGTGTGCCATTTCTTTCCCGCTGATAATCTTGTGTGGGTTCCAGCATCCACTTCAATGTAATAATTAAATTATAATGCAGGACTTTGTTGGTTTTTTCTCACTAAGTTTATGCTAAAATGTTGTTAGGTTATTTGAGTATAAGCTTAAAAGGTCATACTTCTTTGGAGTTGGTTGAATTCCACCAAGTGATCGACATTATTTGTTGATTTCATTTTTCCTAAAAAATCATTAGTGTTAGTGAAAATTAACACTTTAAGGGTCAAAATATATATCGAGAGAAGCAAAAAAACCATTAATTTACGGTAAAAAAACAATGTTTTATGAGTTTTTTTTTTACTGCAAAAGGAAATTTTGAAAGACTTATTTGTGAACAGTCCAATTTTGTGACGGAATGAAATTTCAATAATCAATCAAATCTGTTTGCAAGAGGCTGAAAATTAGCTGTCTAATTATAGGGTAGAAATGCATATGTTACAAGGACACAGTCACACAGTAAACTACTGAAAAGAGAAAAATTCGTAACTGAAAAATGAAGATTTCCTTTTTCACATAAAGATAACTCTTGCAGTTACGAACGTAATGGCACAACCACCCAATGCTTCTCCTCGAATTCAGTCAACAACAATTTACTGTCAATGCAGTCAAAAACTGAAAAATGGCAACCATGCACAAAATTTTCAAGATTTGAGGCAGTTGCATGATGAGCAAATGAAAACAAATGGCAAACATGCAAGAAAGAATTACCTCCCTTCATCCATTTATATTATACCACATACTATATTACTTTGTGTTCCGAATACATAAAAATTTCTCCTTCCAATAAAGTCAGTCGAATGATTCAGTGCCTTTGGAAGCATGCATTTGAATTAAATGAGCACTGAAAATGGAGCAGCATTTGTTGACACAGTCTCAAAGAGGCACTTCCATGTTCCAATAGTTAGCTTCCATCAAATCCTTCAACTAATCCTACCTTTACTTTCCTCTCTAACCCTTCATAATCCCACCTTTACTCTCTCAACCCCTTCAACTTATCCTTGACTTTGTTTTTGAACGGCATCATAATTAAGAGTAAGTTTCCGTCTTAAATCACATTTTAAGAGTTTTTCACATGTAAAAACTTGATAACATTAGTTTTCATACAAAACACTTTATATCTAATAGTTATAGGAAAACCAACTAATTTGATAACAGCGAAAAGATTTCACCACTAAAAATCAATTAAAGAATGATAAGCTGGTCTTTTTTTTTCAAAAAAAAAAAATCAATTAAAGCATGACAAGCTGGTATTTGAATCATCCCATTAAGTAATTTTTTTAATTAAAAAACTTAAACCTATGACCTAATTGCATTAAACCTTTAAAACCAGGTTCTCTAGTGTAGGTTTAGAAGAAATTGAGTGGTCTTTAAATTAGATACCATTTTTATTGTTTTGAATGTCGAGAGTCTTATCATCAGTTAAACTACCAAAGTTGAGCGTTCTCTTTTAAAGTTATCTTAACTATGTATGATTTGGGAAGGCAAATGAACAAAAGAGTCAGCAATTACTTTCATTTAGTTGTTTTGTTCCATTGCTTGTGCTTGTTCATTCTCTTTCAACAAAAAAAGTGATAAAGTACATATATGTAACATGGGGACTGGCTACAGTGCTCGCAAGCATTGGGTGCTCACACCAATCTCACCCTCTTTCCCCTCCTCTCTCCTCTCTCCTCCCTCCTCCCTCCTCCCTCCTCCCTCCTCCCTCCTCCCTCCTTTTAACGGTGAAATTGGTGTGAGCATCCAATGCTTGCGAGCACCGTAACTTACTCGTACAAAGTGATAAAGGGCAGAACTTATTACTATTAGCTGGATAAAGTTTATTACCGTCTGTATCTGTCATTCGTAGGTTCTAGGTGCCCAGAATTTGTGATAATAGTTAAAAAATGTAGAACCTCATGCCCTTTGTTCATGATTCTTTCTACCTCACTTGTTATGCACATCATGCTTTGCTTCTAAGTATTTGACTAAAGAATAGCTTAATTATCTGCCATAAACACAATTTTAACCTGAGAAATTCCAAGCACAACTTATACACCAAAGGTGATCGAAATTCAACACTACTAAATATATTATATGTATATATAATACAAAGGAGAGAGAGAGAGAGCTATTTTTATTTCAAACTTGGTCTAATATATAGATAACACGTGGAAACATGTTCCTCATCATCATCCTAAATCTGATTCAGCCATGGTTGACTGTTTGAATGTAAGATGTTTCCTTGAAAAAGGGCTTCTTTTCTGCAGGCTGATCCTGATGATGATGATGAGCCCCATGGTATATTATAACATTAGGCCTCATGTCAAAGTCCCTAACAAAATGGCTCCTCTCTTTCGATGACAGTTGATCTTCATGTTCTTGATGGACAAACAGGTCCTTAATGGCTTCTGGCATGGGCTGGTCATTCATCACACTCTTCCAGTACCCTCCCGAGTCTTTTCTTGCATAGCAGTTCCCGGACAACTACATAAGTTCCATAAAGAAAAGAATAATTAGTTGAGAATTAAATCTAAGTTGTAATATTAAGTTTAAAAATTGACGAACGAATTCGATTGATACGAAAATTGCTTACCAAGAGAATAGAGGACAGAATTAGCAGAAGGCAAGAGATGGAGAACTTCATCTTGGCCAACTCAAGAAAACACACACTTGCTATATTTTATATCCTCGGCTCTTCCTACTCTGAAACTCTCTGGCCAGTAGACCCGTTACCCTTTATAGGCAGCTCACATTAATTGTTTATATTTTGAGATACAAATGCAATTTAGCAAAAGTTCTGACCCTCCAACGAAAAAACCCTTTTTCAAGGACTACTGTTTGCAATTGGTGTTACACACTTCACATGTGCATGGAGCCATGGAGCCATTGATATGTGAGCTTTGCTTCCAAATTTCCAATAAAATTTAAAATTATTTATGAAATTCGCATACAACAACAACTAACAACTGAAAACAAAGCACATACATTGTTTTTTGCGAACAAAGAGAGAATTCATTCAACTGGAAGAATTAGGGGTACATCATTATTAACAGACAGGTGGTAAGGCATGAGGGGCTCTTCAACCCAAATTTCAACATCGGTACAAGGCATTGCATATTTAGCAAGTTCAGCAGCCTCACCAAATTGAGATAAACTTCTCCTAACGTCTTCAAGAATGTACATGGATTTGTTAGTTCATGTATTTAAACGAGATTAGTTTGTGAAGTTGTAAATATAAGCTTGAAATATGTTCTCCATATACATTTTTAGCCATATTGTTGTAGTGCTAACTATTTAAGCTTTTAGAATATAACGTTTTTTATTTACAATTGACGATCGGATATTGTCATTGTTTAATAGTAAAGATTTAAACACTTTTGACGAAATAAAAGTGACAACTTAAACCTAGGCATAGGTTGAGGGACCGACTTATGAAACAAAATCCAGGTGGGTTTATAAACTTTATATGGGAATATTCTTGGAGGTGTATTTGATAATTAAAAGTGATAGCACTCATTTCATCATTATCTTATTGAGTCATTCTATCAAATTAGGTTCATTGAAGGTCAGAGCACGCAACTAATTACCTCCCAAGATTACTGCAAAGATTATTTTATTTAAAATTGTGGGTTGTTAATTGGGTGACATAACAGGTTCTAGATTTTGTATGACAGGGTGTTGGTAGCTAAAAGTCTTATGTCAAACGTCCTCACCATGTTGTATAAAAATATAAAATAAAACAGCATTAAACTAGGGTTTGCAGTTTGCACCACCAATTTGTTTATCACCAGTAGCACCCTCGCGGATTGCGGATTGCGGATTATTTACAGTTTTATTAAAAATAGCCAAAATTTGACCTTCAATTTTTAAAATATTAGTTTTTATAAAAAAAATATATCATATATATCCAAAAAGCCGTTCGAATAGACACAAATATCTTTAAAATTGAACTTCTTAATGAAAGCCCTATTTAGATGAAATCAGAGTCTAACGTCAAAACCCTATTCGTTAAAACCGTTAGAGACGTGTGGAGACAAGGATTGATCATAGGAAACGAAAAATTTAATCAACAACCGGCTATTTATTCTAATGTGTCTACATACACAAGCTCATATAACTTGAGGACATTTAAGTCTTTTGAAGTGCATTTTTGAATATATATGACATTTTCTTATAAAAACTGATATTTTTTAAATTAATGGCCAAATTTTGGGAAAAATATTTGGGTACTAAATCATCCGTACCCATTTTACTCACCAATCTATGTGGCCTAATGAAATTAAAATACGTGTCATTAATTTACTTTCGTAAATCTACAACCAAGCACCCAAATTTTCCATTCAGACCTCCATCTTCTTCTCCCCCAGTCACCCATGCCCCCTTTCTTCCCTCCACCATCAACCTCCATTCAATTGCAGATCTCAAATACCCCAATCCTTGTTGGAGTTTTGAGACTTTGTCTCTATTATTGGGAAAACCAAATTCCCAATATTCTTATATATCTATTGTCTTCTACAATAGTGGTTAGGACTTGGGGCATTTGAAATGAGGATTGAGGTATGGACCTCAAATTATATGTGGATTAGGCTTGATGATTATTGACACACCCCGACCCGAATATCCGTGTGGACACCGATATCGAGGCGTGCCGACCATCACCCGAGAGGAGTGACGAAGTCATAGGAAATTGATAAAGAAATAATGAATTTAAATCAGTTATGCTAAAATTAAAAGAAATACATAGCGGAAGTGTATGGTGTGGGCTAAGACCCATGAATACACAAATATCGTAGCTAGGTGCGTAATTAAAAGATATTCTCATCCCGTAGGATGCATATATAGAACACAACTAAAAGTAAATAAACATGCGCCCACGCAAGCCTCGTCACCAACTAAAATCTATGTCCCCGAAGAGGCGAAAAACAAAAGTGAGTGGGCCAACTACGCTTTTATAAAACCTTTTAAAAGTTTGGAATAACCCCTCGCTATAAAAACCCGTAGTATACTAAAATATAAGTTTACTAACAAGCATCGATAATAACTAATAAACGGGCCTACTCCCCACAAGGATACTAGTAGTAAAAACATTAACAAAGCAGTGAAAAAATATCACATTACTCATCGCATAATCACGTGCACACAAAGTCATGCAAAAGTAGCTACATGACAGCCGGGTGTCTAATAAATTACGCTCTAGCACTACATGCACGTGAAGCCAGCGCTAAGCGCGTCACAACAAGTCTAGTCGCCAAGGCGACTTAGAACAGCCGGCACCTACGACGGATCCAAAGTGAGCGTGTCGTTGCATGTGAACATACACGGAAGTCGGTCCGGGCCTGACAAGGCACACCGTGCAATATGCGTGATGAGTAATAATTTTCTAAAACGTATAGACATGCCAACATTTATTCGATAAAGCCAAGTAAACATGAATACTAAGTCATTAAGTGTCACATAAAACATATATTTGTTAAACGGAATATACCTTTGAATATTCCACCTAAGCTCGACTCCGCTGGGACCGGACCCGCCGGACGCCGCACCGGCTGCCGACGTCAGACCCGCCCGATGAAGTCACCACCTCCGGTGACCGCTGCAACTCCCGGCCGTGCGCCGCCGACGCCGGAACTGAAAACTCGGGCCGGGAAAACTGGAAAATTCGAACTTCTTCAAATCTCAACCATTTTTCACAAAATTGGTGTCAAATTGAAGCTAGTGAAGAGTAGAGTTCCGATTTACCACTAGGGACCCAAAAAGTGGCCTGAGATACGAATTGGCCTCGAAAGAATCGGCCTCTACTCTTTTTTTTCCCCTTAGGGCATAAGAAATTCAAAATTAACTGATCAATTAGTTTTAATTTAATTAAGTTTTTTAATTAATATTAATGAAAAATGTTTTGTTGAATGTATAATAACTTGAGAGTTATAGCTTCATATACATCCAAAAGGTATTTGAAGAGATATGAAAGAGCCTATATAATTGGAGTCCTCGGGGCCCATCTCGAATATTATATTTTTTCTTCCTCCTTATCTTCCGTACGAAATTTCCGTGAGAGTAAACACATAAACACACCGCTAGGAATTCTATAATCTAGTGCGGATTGTAGAATTAGGTAGTTGTATCTTGGTCGAGCAGACGTTGTAGAACCACAAGCACAAGAGTGGGACAGAAATACTGCTCGCAAGGACATAGCTTTACGCTAGCCTCTGCAATTACGTGATCAACCAAGTTAGTATCAATTTAATTTTCGTATTTGATCTTGTTATTTCATTCTCAGGTAAGCAAGTATTTTTATTAATAAAGTATTTTTTTCAAATTCTGTTATTTTATTTATTTCTGAATTGTTCTCCAACAATCTTCGAACAGTAATATGGAACAATCTGGAAATAAGCCTCATTCTGAAAAGCCTGAGAAATTTAAGGGTGGAGACTTCAAAAGATGGCAGCAGAAAATGCTGTTTTATTTGACAACTCTAAATTTGGCTAATGTCATGCGTGAGACTGTGCCTAGTGCAGAAGGAGATGAGATTCCTGCAGAAACTTTGAGGGCTATAGATGCCTGGAATCATAATGATTTCCTCTGCAGAAATTATATTCTCAATGCATTAGATGATTCATTGTATGACGTCTATGTGGTATGCAAAACAGCCAAGGAACTTTGGGAATCACTTGAGAAAAAATATAAAACCGAGGATGTTGGTTCAAAGAAACTTGTCGTGGGGAAATTTTTGGACTACAAAATGGTGGATTCCAAGTCTGTTGTCCCTCAAACTGAAGATCTCCAAAAATCATCCATGACATTCATGTTGAAGGGATGGTGATCAATGAATCTTTTCAAGTGGCGTCCTTTATTGAAAAACTGCCACCATCTTGGAAAGAGTTTAAGAATTATCTCAAGCACAAACGTAAGGAGATGACCTTTTAAGATCTCATTGTAAGGCTGAGAATTAAGGAAGATAACAGAAAGAATGAGAAGGGCCTGGTTTCGAGTATGGAAGCCAAGGCGAATGTTGTTGAAGGAAGTTCATCAAAGCAAAGGCCAAAATTCTAGAAAATTAAGAAGAAGGAAAAGAACTTCGTCTCTAGTGTGAAAGACAAAGACTTCAAGAAAATTAAAGGAAGTTGCTGGGTTTGTGGAAAGCTAGGCCATAGGGCTCAAGAATGTCGCCATCGAAGGGATCAAGGTTCTGGAAATCAAGGCAATAACAACTGCGCAAATCTGATTCAAAATGATGTAGAAGAATTGGCTGCAATGATTTCTGAAATCAATATTGTATATGACCATGCTGATTGGTCGATAGATACTGGTGCAACTCGCCACGTATGTGGTGATAGAAACATGTTCTCCTCATACCAGAAAGTCGAGGGGAATGAGCAGTTGTTCATGGGAAATGCATCTGCATCTGTTGTGGCTGGAATAGGGAAATGTGTTCTGAAATTCACTTCTGGAAAGGAATTAACCCTCCTTGACGTGCTGCATGTCCCCGATATTAGGAAGAATCTTGTTTCTGGTCATATCTTTAGTAATAAGGGATTCAAACTAGTTTTTGAGTCCAACAAGTTTGTATTAACTAAAGGGGGAATGTTTGTGGGAAAGGGTTACCTTGCTGATAGATTATTCAAACTAAATGTACTTGCTAATGCTATGAATGAAATAAATAATGCTTTTGCTTATATTGTTGATTCGTCTAATTTATGGCATTCTAGGCTAGGACATGTAAATTTTCGTTCCCGTTTTAGATTGCATAATTTAGGTTTGCTGCCCAAACTTGATCACTTAGAAAATGTTAAATGTGAGACTTGTACCGAATCAAAATTTGCAAGTCAAAGTTTTAAATCAGTGCATGTAAAATCCAAAGATTTGTTAGATTTAATTCATAGTGACTTGTGTGATTTTACATCATATCCAACTCGTGGTGGAAAGAATTATTCTGTAACATTTATAGATGATTTCAATAAGTATTGTTATGTTTATTTACTTCATAGTAAAGATGAGACCTTGGATATGTTTAAGACATATAAGGTAGAAGTTGAGAATCAACTTAACAAGAAGATTAAAATCTTAAGGTCCGATAGGGGAGGAGAATATGAGTCTCATGCCTTTGCCGAATTTTGTGCCACACATGGCATAATTCATCAAACAACAGCCCCCTATACAACGCAACAAAACGGTGTTGCCGAACGGAAAAATATGACTTTCAAAGACATGATTAATTCCATGTTGAATAGTTCTGAGCTTCCACACAATTTGTGGGGTGAAGCTTTACTTACTGCAAATAAAATTTTGAATTGAATTCCACCTAAAGCGAGAAAGGAATCACCATATGAATTATGGAAAGGAAGAACCCCTACGTTTAAATTGCTTAAAGTGTGGGGTTGCCTTGCAAAAGTACAAGTCCCATTACCAAAGAGAACAAAATTAGGTCCTAAAAATATAGATTGTGTTTTTATTGGTTTTGCTTCTAATAGTTCAACTTATAGATTCTTAGTTTTTCATTCCGAAGTAAGCGATATACATGTCAATACCATTATAGAATCTATAAATGCAATATTTTTTTAATATATATTTCCATACAAAATGGGCAAGTCTAATTTCTTGAAAAAGAGATTACATAATGATATATCTGAGGTTAATGACGAACCTAGAGTACATGATTATGGTTCATCCTCGTCTAGAGTTCAAGAAGAAGAAGAAGAAGAACTTGAACCTAGAAGGAGTAAAAGGACAAAAATTCGAAAGGACTTTGGGCCTGATTTTGTGACCTTATTAATTGAAACTGAGCCTCAATCATTCAAGGAGGCTATGTCCACTCTTGAAGCTCCATTTTGGAAGGATGCAGTTAATAGTGAGATAGATTCCATTAAGCAAAATCATACATAGGAATTAGTCCATTTGCCCCTGGTAATAAGCCAATTGGGTACAAATGGATCTTTAAGAAGAAGTTAAAACCTGATGGTACAATTGATAAATATAAGGCTCCTTTGGTAGCTAAAGGATACCATCAAAAGCATGGTTTGGATTTCTTTGATACATACTCACCTGTGACAAGAATTACTTCCATAAGACTGTTGATTGCTATAGCTACACTCCATAACATGGAAATTCATCAAATGGATGTAAAGACTGCATTCTTAAATGGAGACTTAGATGAGGAAATATATATGGAACAACTCGAGGGATTTGTTGTTAAAGGTCAAGAACACAAAGTTTGTAAACTTGTGAAGTCGCTATATGGACTTAAACAAGCTCCAAAGCAATGGCATGAAAAATTTGACCATATTATGATCACACATGGATTTAAGATAAATGAGTGTGATAAGTGTGTCTACACAAAAACTCAAAATAATGCTTGCGTTATGTTGTGTTTATATGTAGATGATATGCTTATAATGGGAATGAACAAAGAGATAATAAATTGGACCAAGAAGATATTGAAATCAAGTTTCGATATGAAAGATCTTGGACTAGTTGATGTGATTCTTGGTATAAAAATCAAAAGAAACCAAGAAGGTTATATTCTTACACAATCCCATTATATAGAAGCTACACTTAGAAAGTATGGTCATTTGGAAAGTAA